>OX438920.1:17279528-19679528 GCA_949316025.1 Lapara coniferarum
GTACCAACCATGTGTACTCTAATATTATGATGCAGCGTAATGCGTACGGAGGCGACAGCATTTATGAGAGAGGGTCTGATGTCTCCAGAATTACAGACTTAGGAGCACAGTCGAACTACAGCGAGTTGAGGCGGCCTGGCTCAGCGTACCCGCCCTCTTCCGCCTCGGTAAATGCCCAAGACTTTTCGACGTATGGTGGATCACAGACTTCTTCCACATATGAGTCACTGTATGAGCCTATAAACCCTAGACCATGCAGTCAATTGTCTGGAACATCTTTGTATGGTGGTTATGTTGGTACTGCTGAGCCGACTCCTGAGCCAGAGGATGAGCTGTACTGTGGCAACTGCTACAAGTGTGGAGAGAAGATCATGGGGGAGACAACAGGCTGTACTGCCATGGAAAGGATCTATCACATTAAGTGTTTCTGTTGTCATCAATGCAGCATTAACCTACAGGTACGGACCACAGTGCTTTGTTAGTATGATTCATCTCAATAATATCAAATTATTTTAATCTCTGAATGAGTCACCTATCATTGTCTTACCTATATATCTATATGGTTGAATATTACTACCAGAACTGTATTTTATATTAAATTATGAAAATCATACCAAAGCATATTTTCATCAATAAAATCATGAATGTTTATGCACTTCGTGCTATTTAAAATGATGTCCATAGAGTAAAATTTGTAGTATGTATGGGTACTTCTACAAAAGTTGGGCGACTTTTACCTTCATTTTGTTTACACACATTTTGAAGAAAATTGGTTATTTTTTTTATATGGGGAGGTAGGTAATATAATACTAAAACTATTCTAAATCGGGCCAGTAACTTTCTTAAGAAGTTTTCGAAATATCTGGATTTTTGTAAATTTGAGTGCCAGAGGACTGACGAGGCTAACACGGTACTGATTAAAAGACATAATTCTTAAGAAGTTTCAGATTTATAGCAAATATCTTAAAATCTAATTATGGCACTTATATCTTAGGTTCAAATGACATTTATGACAATATTGAGTATTTAGTTTACTTTAGCATAATTCGAGGTTACTTACTTACTATCTACAAAAAATCAGTCTTTAAAACAGTCTCACTAAAAACTTATTAATACTGAGGTAGTTTCCTTATCAGTAGACAACATATTAAGTAGTAACTATGAAATATTTAAGGAACACCCCACACGTAAACGCGGTACGCGCGCGAGCCGCATTCGCGATGAGCCAGCTCCACTGGCTCTTAAACAAAAATAGTAAAATGTGAATCCGCAACAAGATTAGGATCTTTAAAACATGCATCCGTCTGATAATGACATACGCGTAACTCGTATTCACTCATTTACCATCCCGTCGCCTTCAGCGAATGCAGGTGCTTCAAAATCGATTTTTACGACATGCACTTGGTGCCCCGTGGTACGTTCGCAATCGCAACCTCCACGTGTCCACCAATATGCCGACCATCAGGCACTTCATGCAGTGCGCCAGCAGACGCTATTTCGACAGGGCGGTAAACCACCCAAACACGCTTATCCGTAAAGCGTCTATATATACTCCATTTGATCGCGCCAAATGGAGACGACCGCGTTCAGTTCTTACAGATCCAGAGGACGAAATCACTCTGGCTTTACGCGAAAAGACCGAGCATCTAAAGCTCTTACACTCCACAAGACCGGTGTACCGTCCTCGCCGTCGAGGACCTCGTCGCGTTCCCCATAACCCTGCCCTCTCTTAGCAGTTCCGGCCCGCATGCCGCAGACTACTACGTACGCATTAATAGGATTAGGTTAAAAACCATCTTCCCCAAACGCTGATGTCTTATCCTCTCAGTGGCCGCCCTGAGCCGAGGTTCGTGACGCGTTAGTGGGTCGCCCTCAGCGTGGTCGCTTAAATTTAAGGGTTGCGAGCGCCTTCTGCGCTCACTCAAAAGACCGGTGTTCTTGTATAAGCCGACCCTCGTCAGGCTAACAAGAGTTTAGTCAGGGACAAAAAAAAAAGGAACACCTTTTTTGTCATAAAATAACATTTGCAAAATAGAAACCTTAGTCATAAACTTTTCAGTGGTAACAAAAAATAACAATTAAATAAGTATCTGCAAGCTGAGGCAGTTACCGTAACATTAAATAAGCTTTCTTGACTAATTCTTTTTTTTGTCACATCCTCAGCCATTTCCTCAATTCTTGGTGTTTTTTCTGTAGATTTCATTCCTTTTTTCAACTGTTTTTTTATACGTTTGTACTTTTGACGCTGATAGTTTAGTTCTTAGCTTTGCAATAATATCATCCTTTTTTTTTAATTGCCTGTTTCTGCGTTTTCTTTGCTTTAAGCTTCTCCTTCTTGCTGCAACCACTCTTTGATCTTCAATAGGATTTTCTTCTACTCTGTTAATATTTATAACAAGATCTTCAGCTTCATCAGTGGTGGATGGTGGTGTATTCTGCCGTTCGAAATTATTCGTTCTCCGATCTAACAATTGGTTACGTCTATAATCTGTAGAATATTCCTTCCATTTTCTTCTGGTTATGCGTTGTTCCCTTGGTGTCATCTCTTTTATACTCTTTCTTTGTACTTTTTCTTTTTTTTTTCAAATATCTTGAACGCTCTTTTTCTTTGTACTCAGCTAATTTCACAGGGTAATTTCTTATTCTAGCCAACCGGGCCTTTTCAGCTTCCCTTTTTTTTCAACACCTCTTCTCTGTTAATTTTTGTTTTTTATTTGTAGGTGCCATGTTGGTTTCATCTGAAATGATAAAAGTATTGTTTACCTGCCAGTATCTATACAAATTTAAAGGCCCTAAAATAAAGTCATCAGTACCGTGGTAACACTTCAGTCCCTTGTCGGAGTATCGGACATAGGACTGACGACACGGTACTGATGGATCAGACACAAATTTTATGTTATAATGCCAAGCAATGTTTTTACCGGTAATTTTCGTGAGTAGGATGCATTATTTAAAAAAAACACACTCAGTTGTAATGAAATTATAGAAAAATATGTTAAAATGAGGAAATAATTACTCACCACGGTACTGAAATATTGACTGGCACCACACGCTGGCTCACTGCTGCCAGCCAGCTGACACTGGTTTTAAGATAGCGGCTTGACAAATATGGCGTCTGTAGATAATTTCACTACATACTACATGGACAGATCAAGGACTTGATGTTCGAATTTAGATAATTGGCGAGAATTTTTAATTTTAATATTGCACACAGTACTGATGAGTAAAAACGAACACTAAGTATAGACATATTTTTTTTAAACATTAATAATTGAGTTTATTTCGAATTATGGAAAATACATTACAAAATGTTTCTTAGTTTGCGTTGTAGAAGTAAAACTTATAATAAATGATAAACCTCTTGAGAAAAATACGGTCTATTGTGTAATTTGGGGGTTGTGACACGCCATAGTACTGACGATTTGAACACTGATTGCATTGTTTCAATAACTTAAAATTGCAATAAAACGTCTAAATTTTGTGGACAGCGAAAAGTGACTTGGATTAATTGAAATATAAAGAAATATTTACATAATTTAAAAAAATATGTGTAATATCGACTGATGACATTAAGTCGCCCAACTTTTGTAGAATCGCCCGTATAACAAAAACATGGTGCAGTCTTCGAAATGTCTTTGGGTGTAAAAATTAACCATAAAATCTGTTTAATAGTTTTATTTCAATCTCAAACATTCAAGTAAACAAAAAATCATTACATTATCGACTTATTTGATCTAATGATGAAAATAGGTATTTTGAAAACAAGTTACTCCAACTAACAATTACAGCCATCCAAAATTAGCCCGTTTGGAATATGTAACTTGTGTTCCTAGAATGACACCAGCACCTCCAGATACCAGAGTCTGCTCTCACCCATAACTTAGCCAACTACAGAGTGTAGAAAATAGTATTATTGTTCTTCATTTGCAGTCATTAAAAGGAATATTCTATTCTGAATAAAACATATTCAAATGTATTTATGAGTAAAGTTTGGCCTGCTTCGTGTTAAAGTCAACATGATGCATTTCAGGTTAGCATGTTATTTTTTTCTTTTCTGATCTTACAATAAATAGTCATCAGTCTCTATAGTGCTTAGCTGTGTTAATATTTCTTTAGTATTACACATTGTTTATTATTTTGCCAACTTTATCCATTTATTTATTTTCTCTGTTTTTGTGTTTATGTAAAATTTCTATCATTGCATTCTGTCATTGCAGATGTAGTTTTCTATTTTCTATATGCTGTCTGGTTGAATAATATACTTTGTCGTAATTATTGGTAACTTTGAGCCAAAAGTTACAAATTCACGTAAAGCTATACATTAATTTGGACAGGAATCACTAGTTGAATATGGAATATGGTATTGGCAAACTCACCAATAAACCAGTAAAGCCATTGGGTGACAAAAGGAGAGAAAGATAATAGTATAATTAAATAAAAAAAACATAATATACACACATAATATATTCACGCCTTTTATGACTGAAGGGGTAAGCAGTGGCGCAACTAAGGCACAATGCATCCACTTTTCACCATGCCTATTCCATTCCATGATGAGATAGGGAGTGACGTTATCACAATATCGGGCACAAATGCCAGACTTCAGTCTGATACTGAATAGAAAAATCCACTTTTACTTTGCCCGACCCATGATTGAACCAGAGTCCTCAGCATTGCAGTCATACCGTAATATACGTACGCCACCGAGGCAGTCATATAATATGTATATTACTTATTTATTTGGTAATTCCCTTAAAAACTATTCCTGTAGTAGGCTACAGGAATAGTTTTTAAGGGAATTACCAAATAGTTTAAACATTCCCCTTCTCCTGGCATAATTTTCCTCATTGCTGAAGGTTGTGATCCACTGAACATGAGGTATACTTTGTCTTGATTAAGATATGCTACCTAAACCTAAGTTTTGCATATATGGTATTATTATAATTTCGGTACAATGACATTCGATATCAGTTTGTGGATGGTATCAAATATAGTTTATTTACATATCCTACAAAAGGGCTTATGATGGGTTGTCCTAATTTTATATTGTTATTTATTATTACTTATATCTCACATTTTAATGTAAACAGGGATATTAATATGGGTATTATGTTATTAATTTTAGTGTATATACAAAACAATTGTAGGGGACTAGAATAGTTATATCATTTTTGTTTGGGTATAGTTTATATATCAGAAGGAAATCTATATACTATAATATTATAAAGCTGAAGAGTTTGTTTGTTTGTTTGTTTGTTTGAACACGCTAATCTCAGGAACCACTGAACCGATTTTGAAAATTCTTTCACTAATAGGAAGCTACATAACTCCTGAGTGCTATAGGCTACTTTTTATCCCGGGAAAATATTTTTGTCCCGGAAAACTTTTTCACGCGGGCGGAGCCGCGAGCATTACTAGTCTTTGATAAAGTTGCTACATAGGATATTTGAGCGTCTGCTTCTGAGGAGTGAGGTAGCGTTAAAGAAATTCTGACATCTACAGCTGTTAGTATCTTCGGATACAAAAGTCATACACGACAGGACGATTAGTTTGAAAATAATATTGAGCATTTAAAACCGTTGTTGGACTCAAAACGCGAAGCAGCTCTCAACATCGTTTAAACCCTTCATCCTGTACACGCGAATAGCTATCCATGACTAAAGCGACTTTGCAACGTAAGTGCGCTTCTTTAGTAATGCTTACTGGACAAACCTGTCCAGCAGCATTGAAACATGTGCATCTATTGAAAACTTTACGGGCGTTTACAGCTGCATGAAAAAGGCTTTGGTTTCAACTCCTAGAAAACCAGCCACCCTGAAGGAGGCTGACGGGACTCTACGACTCCATTATCAGCAGTGATGATCGCCAGCTCTCACGATGGGCAGAACTTTATACTAACTTATATTCTCAACCCGTTGATATATATCCAGAAGAAATAGACTCTATACCGTTATTGACTGCCTTAAACAACTCGATGAATCACCTACGATTGAAGAATTCCAAAATGCTATTAAACTGCTCAAAAACAGAAAAAGCCCCGGGAGCGAGCTCTTTACTCGCATAATATTATTAACGCTACAAAAGATAGCTGAGCGCATATACCCTGAGACAGTGCGGTTTCCGTGCCCAAAGATCCACTACTGATACGATCTTTACACTCAAGCAGCACAAGAGAAGTGTGGAGATTTATAATGTCTGTACGTTGCGTAGTGTGGCCGGATTGCCTACATACTTTTGTGTTCTTACTAATCTTTTTTATCTCTTCACAAAAATAAAATAAAAGAGATTTGCTTTACTTCATACAAAAAAAAAATCAGTTTAACTTAACGCGTATATAGGCGATTTGAAATTTTGATTTTGTACAGGTATTTATGCTACTGACTGTACACACTCTTGATTTTTTTAATAAACATATTATAAAATAATATTAAAGTGCAGCAAAATATGTAACATTTTCATGCCTAATTAAAAAAAAAAAACAAATCCAGGGCCGGCCGTTCTACGCAGTGCAAGGGCGCGCCCTATGCGAGCGTGACTACTTGGAGACGCTGGAGAAGTGCTGCGTATGTGGGGATCCTATCCTAGACAGGATCCTGCGCGCCACCGGCAAGCCCTACCACCCGCGCTGCTTCACCTGTGTCGTCTGCCAGAAGAGTCTGGACGGCATTCCATTCACTGTGGATGCTGTCAATCGCATACACTGTATCGAGGACTTTCATAAAAGGTAATATGACTCACATTGCCATGAGAAAATTCTTCACAGGTTTTGAGGCTGGCAGTGATCTAGTACAGGGCCAGTATTTTTCTTCATAACCAGGATAGAAAATTTCCACACAACTTTGTTTACCTACCTAAAGAGACGGGATAGTCATAATTATAATTGACTGCCTCGGTGGCGTAGTTGTGTTGCGTACGCATTACGAGTACGATTTGCGCGCTGAGGTCCTGGGTTCGAATCCTGGGTCGAGCCAAAAACATAGTGACTGGGTTTTTCCATCTTAAAATTTACTCAGTCGCAGCTCGGTGTCAGGAAGTTGGCGGTGTGATACCCCCGTGCCTCGGAAAGCACGTAAAGCCGTTGGTCCTGCGCCTGATCTCTCTCCGGTCATGTCGGATTGCCGTCTCACCGGACTATGAAAGTGAAGGAATAGCGAGTGCACCTGTGTATTGCGCACACACTTATGCATTATAATATCTATCTCCTGCGTACCTGGCTGATCTCCGTTGAGATTGGCCGCCGTAACCGAAACTGGCTAGGAGAAATTATAGGGGCCTTCTAATAGTATTGATTTTTTATCGCCGTAACTGATACCTTTGCATTTCCATAGCGGTCTTGCTTATTAAACCATTTACTGATTAGATACGCTCCGCGTTGCGCGCGATGTCGTGAACCAATCGTACCCGAGGGTGGTGCTGAGGAGACGGTCCGAATCGTCGCCCTGGACAAGAGCTTCCATGTAGCATGCTACTCCTGCGAGGATTGTGGTGCATCTCTCTGCTCGAGGCAGGAGGGACGTGGCTGCTACCCACTGGACGACCATCTATATTGCAAGGAGTGCAATGCCAGACGGATTCAAGACTTGTCCAGAAATATTAACTAAATTGCATTATATGACTGTGCCGACTTACGAGAGATGCATCATTTCTTGTGCTTAACTACCACTAGGTGCATTCAAATTACTGCCATGTGTTATAATTAATGAAAGCTGCTTTATTTAATCGTTATCTAATTGTCGGGCGTATTTGGGTTATTATCAAAGCAATATTTCCTCATCGACATTTGTCCATTTGTAAGTGCTTCCCCAACAATATGATTAATAGTCTGATTTTTTTGTAACTGTAGTTGTATTATAGACCTTTTTGAGGCTGGTGATTTATACTTTTTATTTTGTAAGGTGCAAAAACTTATACACTTTTCTATTGTAATTCAATTTTAAATAACTTGTATTGCATGAATAGGATATGGATTGAACATTTTCAGTATCACAAAAATTATAATATTACTAGCTTTTGCCCGCGGCTCCGCCCGCATTAAAGTTTTTCCGGGATAAAAGTCCCGGTTTATATTTTCCCGGGATAAAAAGTAGCCTATGTGTTAATCCAGGACATGATCTACCCGTGTGCCAAATTTCATCGAAATCCGTTCAGTAGTTTTTGCGTGAAAGAGGAACAAACATCCTTACATCCATACATTCTTACAAACTTTCGCCTTTATAATATTAGTAGGATGCGTCCCCTTTGTAGTTAATCTTGTAGGAAATTTTCATGTTTAATATTTAGATAATGTAGAATGTAGGGAGTAGGACCTCTATTGTTAGTTTGCTAAAAAATTGTTAGTCAAATGAGATTCTAAAGTATTTTATTCTAGATAATGTGACAGTTTTGATGTAACATTCCTGTAGCAATTATGTAATTGTAAGAAGGCTGTGTAGCAGTAACCATTTAACAATATTTACAGTATTAATTTTTAGAATAGTTTTATGTGATCACTTGATTTGTAAGTAGTTACTTTTTTATGACAATCTATTTGTATTAAGGACAGACTGCATTTACTCTTTATTTTTATATTATGGACTGATAATGAGTACTGGACAAGTATAGTACTTGATATCTTTTTCCAACTAACATCACCAAATAAGAAAATAAACGCAAGTTAACATAACATGTTTATATTTTGAATTTTGTTAACTATATCATTTACATTGGTGTATAATTTCGACTTTTTGAACATTAGTACCTACCTACCGTTTATATTTTAAGATTAGTTAGTACATACACAGTACCATTATATTATTGAAATTACAAGCTTCTTCACACAACAGTGCCATGTATTTTGTATGATTCCATTAGGTTGTGTCTGAATTGTATGCGTTGATCTTAAAGTTTACAATGTTACTAGCTAATAAGTATCTCTATGTACTTACCGTGAGTCAAAGAATAAATTGATGTTATGGACACATTTTTTTATTTAAAATCAAATTTCATACTTATAGTAGCAGCATAAACATGTCTGGTAATGACTGGAAAATCTGAATAGCTTACAATAGACCCTAGGCCTCATTTGATGAATGAAATAGTCCTAGCCAGTTTCGCCTACGGCGGCCAATCTCAAAGATCAGCCAGGTACGCAGGAGATATTATAGTGCACTCGCCATTCCTTCACTCTCATAGTCCGGTGAGACGGCAATCCAACATGACCGGAGAGAGATCAGGCGCAGGACCAACGGCTTTACGTGCTTTCCGAGGCACGGGGGTATCACACCGCCATCTTCCTGACTCCGAGCTGCGACTGAGTAATTTTTTTAAGATGGAAAAACCCAGTCACAAAGTTTTTTGGCCCGACTTTGGATTCGAACCCAGGACCTCAGCGCGCAAATCGTACTCGTAACTCGTACGCAATACAACTACGCCACCGAGGCAGTCGCGAATGAGGCAGTAGGCCTCATTTATAGAGGACGCGGTTGCGTTGGGCGGGGCGGGCCGCAATGAATCCAATCATAATATGGCATTTTAAGAGTTCATACAGAATAGATTTTAAACGCTAAAAAAGAGAGTTCTGACATAAGACGTTGCTAAGACGAAGAAATTGTGATACGAACAATTAAAGATTTTTAAACAGGTAATCCGCTATTTTAAACATCCCACGTCTTTTTGAGGGCTCGTCCGGGATCAAGACGAAAATATATCACCGATACGAATGCTTCGGGAAGCTGTACATAACGTTATCGAATGCCGCGGGACGTATTTAAAACAAGAATTACGAATTGGCACGGTGCCCACCGCGTGGTACGTTACAACCACGAAGAAAAGATCCTCCGTGGTTACAACCTACACACAAGAGTTAACGCCGCGGGCGCCGAAACTCATTACGCCTCGCATCGTTATAAACGGAAAAATCGCCCGACGCGCCGCGAGACTTCACGCCGCACGCCACACGCACCGCGCGACTCTCCGCCACACGCACCGCGCGACTCTCCGCCACACGCACCGCGCGACTCCCCGCGTCTTGGAAAACGAAGCCTTTGTTATTTAAAGTAAAATATATCCTAGAATTCCTAGATAAAATTTAGTAGAAAAGACTTCTTGCTATCTATTTATTTACTACTACTATTCAATAATTCGATTCTCAGAGCAAACAATACCTATCAATTGTAGGACAAAAGATGCGTAATACTCCGTAAATAAAACATACTGTGAGTCGTCATTTTTTATTTTACTATGATACAGACATTACTTAAGCCTTTCTATATAAAATCAAGTCGTCACCTTAAAAAATCTAAACTATACTTATGTATCACTAACAAAATAAGAAGGCTTTGGCTTCTTTGAAAATAGAAACAATAAAATTACTTCATTTGCAAGAGATAGCTTTAATTTACAAAATAACAAGCAAATGCTTGAACTCAACAGAACCAAGGAACACTGACATTTTATGGCAATTTTCAAGTTAATTATATTACCAATTTAACGAAAAAATCTTTATTTACTATACTATATTACCAATAAGCAAAATTGTTTAACATACAAAGGTATTATAAAAATAGAGAAATAACAATTTTATAGTTGCAAATGGGCTTGTATTCCTAGTATAAGATTAACACCTTAACTAGAAATTGTGCTGCAATAGATTTCACTTATAAGTCTGAGGACCAGTGGTTAACTTGAACAGAAATATAGTTGCCAATAGTCAAGCGTAATAGAATCGCTCTCCTAAAATTAAATGTCAGACCTTATATGAAAATGTGGGTGAAAATAACATGTGGATTATTACAACAGAACTCTTACAGAGATTCAATAAAATTATTTTTATAGCCAGTCCATTGGTTACTATTCAGTGCCCATCGTTTTTTAATATTTACACACGCTTTGCGACAACAGGGCATTCTTACATTCAATATAACCTAACAAGATATATCCAACACTCGCAAGTTGAAACACACACACAGCTATAAAAAAAAATAAACAAAATTAACAATTACCAAAAACGACTTTTAATTTATACTCTCAGGTGTCCACTCTCATATTAGAAAAGTAAAATATATTCTAAGCAGCTTCAAGATCATATTTACTATCGTGGATTTTTATAGTAAAACTTACATGTATTTATAATAAATTGGAAATTCGTGTTATTCAAAATTCAAGGTTTCTTTTCAATGCTGGCATAAAATGAAATTCTATGTTACTCATAATTAAATTCACGTACACCTCTGAGAGAAATATGCACTCATTTTATTTATTCTACAAAACAACCACACACATGTCGGCCTGTATTTATACATTACAGATATTCACAATTCACTTCAAGGAATGTAACAATGACAATCAGTAGACAAATAGATATATTAGTGACCCTTTGTGAATGTAATTAATGCAAACACAATATGGTTTACTGAAAGTTGATCAAGAAATGTCATTTAATACTACACTCACAAAATTTGTGATTTAACTTATAACACATTTTTCCTCATCTCAATTTAATAAGTAAACAAATTTTTTATTTTCTTCTATCACATCAAAACTAAACCCTAATTTGTTATACATCACTTTGTGTATAACTTTTAATGTTATTATTTACTTTGTTCATATATTTTTTTATTTTACAACTCCAGATGAGAAAAAACGAATTATGTATAAACATTAGAGTGGCTTAGGATTATTACATATTGGCAGTCAGTAAACACATTGTACTAACTGGTGCCCTTGCGAAAGAGACATAAGATATGCTTAGAACATGCTAACTGTACACTTTATACATTTCACATCTGTATCACTATTCATAAATCTTTAAAGTTTTGGGACAGTAAAAAAACAATACTTTAAAACTGCAACCAAACACCTACATACAAATTCATTTATAATTAATTGTCAATTTACAAAATAGTAAACTAAGTGTACTCTAATAAATTATTCATAACCAGAGACAGCTATGGAGTCTTTCATGAGGGTCCATTCTGTCTTCTGCATAGTTTCTAAAAGCAAATAACCAAGGCTTATTAGCTTTTCCGAATAATAAGCTCTCATATCAGTTGCCCGGCAATTTAGTTCACAGTTGATTTTAGTCTTCATCACACTAGTCATTTTTTATAATAAAAGCACACACAGGCTGATCGGCTAGTCATACAGTGTGCATGAAAACTAAGTATAGCCATTCCTATATTAAAAACTAAAACAGTATCATTCACTGGAAAACAGAGTTAAAAAGAGATCTGTTAAATAAATGACTTCAATAAACTCCTTATAAATTCTGAAATGGATATTTGCAAAAACAACAATTTCATGATATATCACGAAAATAAGATATAATATGTATTGTCGAACACATAATGAAAGGATAGTACGTAAATAAAAGCTATCCTTCGTCTTTCTATTGGAACACAAAGTTATATTGTTGTTGTTGCCAAATCTTCATTGGTATCAAGTACATAAACATGCTTTTTTCAGAAACACATCAATAAAGAGACTATTTAGATATATAATAATCATGTCAGCTAGGATACACAATTATTTACCATATTTTATGTAAAATTTGTATCATGCTAATATTAATATCAATATTTAAATATATGTTCTACATATTAGTGAGTGCTACATGCTTATCCACATTACATGGTACTGCACAAAATTAAGACATTTGTCATAATGTCACTTTATTCTAATTATGAAATCGTTATACTAATAATACGCAAAACTTAGGCGCAAAATGATTTATCTCCACAATGAATTAAAAACGAACATCGATAGCCCATAAACATGCACAAAGTTCACATTTGGGACATCTTGTGCATAGCAAATTGAAAAAATGATAGCGCAATTTGTTTCATCTTAATTTGTACACGTTTAAGAATGGCGCTAAACATTGTTATACCAAAATAAGCTTTGCTTCACTAGTCATATGATATACTTCAGAATATGACTATGTTAATCATCTCTACATGCTTACTATAGTAAGCCTGCACCAGGCGACCACTGTATCCAGCAAAGCCGCGCGACATGCCGCGCGCTACGTTATCATATAACCGGTGTTGTATGGTGCAAATATCATACAAATAACATTTGATCACGTCACATCATTACGCAGCAGTATACTTCCCTCCAATTTCACACCAACGTGAACCACTGAATGTAGATAAACAAGCTTCAACCCAAAACACTCACATATTCATCTGAAAGCACTCTTCCGCCTCTCAACTTTCTCAGTGCTGGGGTCCCACTCTTGATCATCGGGGTCGTCACCGTCGAAAGGCGTGGGTGACAGCGGCGACATGGTGCTGGACCGGTCGATCTCTTCCTCCGGTGAGGGTGGAGGACTGTGCCGATACCCATCCGGCATGGCGGCAACCATGTCCTCGTAAAGCTCGTCCGGCAACGGGAACTGGCGCGGCGTGTACGGTCTCACTGTCTGGAGGGAATAAATAAATCTTAACGTTACACAGGGTTGTTATGTTAGTAGCGAAACATGAGTTGTTAGGGTTATGAAGTTTTTATAGAATAAAATGCGATGGTTGATGTAAGAAGATAAGCTTGAAAATAAGCAATGGTATAAGACAGTGATTAGTATTTAATTATGACAAGCCATGATTCACCGAAATGTTTTAAAGATTACCGCCAAAACGTAAACGAATACTCGCCTCAAGCCCCTCGGTGTCCGTGTCTCGCGGCGGTTCGCGTACTTGTTGCAGTTGACGCTCCTGCGCGTGTTGCAGCTCTAGCTCGCGTTGCAATTCGCGGCGCTGCTCCCGTTGCTGTTCGCGCAACAGCTCGCGGTGGTTTTGCGCGAAGCGTGTCCGCTCGCTGCGTTCGGCGCGTGTGTGTCGTGCCGCTACAGCCTGGTCTGATACATCCTCCTCCTGTTCATAAACAACGTCAAAGGTCCAAAAATGGGCTCCAAATTAAATTCCAAATTCTAACCAAGACGGGTTTATATATATTTGGATAGAACTCCCTAATAACTAGCCTTTTACAAAAAATCGTTTAATTTTAAAAACCTTAGAGTTCAGATTTATTTTGTAAAATTTTTTTTTTTAAGTTTCTAAATGAAGGTGTCCAAAATTATTTTTTTAATTAATATCCCTTAAGATGAGCCCGGTTAGATTTTGAGGCCCAGCACCCATACAAAAAGCGGACATCTCCATTGATTTACCTGGACAATCTCCATACATTAAACGTATTTACAGTTTGTATTGTCCCCTAAGCGCAATTCATGTTTTTTACACTGGTAACAACACTGTAAACTGGTAACAACTTTTATTTTGACAATAACTTTTATGCGTAAAAAATTTCACTAACAAGAAGTAATAAACTTTTGGTACATCAAATCAGTTCAGTTAGATCTGTAATTTTCCTCAGATATCAGAATGAAATAATGTCATACCTCACTTTCTATTGATAATCTTGTAGAAATTTTCGAAACACCATTGTTCAACGGCGTCTCAGGTAATTCTAGAACTCGCCATCTATAAGTGATAAAAGCCTTAAGTAATTTCTGCAAAACAGTTTACAATAAAAACTAGGACATTAAACAACATGGGAAACATTAAAAATCAATGTATATAAGTAGGCTATCTACAAGCATAACATATAACATAATAATAGGTATAAGTAATTCAAACTATGAAGGCCACAAATGTAAAGGAAGCTGATACACTATCTTTAATATCGTCTAGATTTTACAGCAGGCCTGATGAATACTGGTACCAATTAATTTACCAATTCAGATAGTATAAATTTCTTCCAGGAGTGCCATTAAGCCCCTGCCATGCCCTAATATGTAAAATTGATTCCTTTAAGATTACCACCGCACCCTCACTGATGAAAGAGTAATTTCTAATGAAACTGTTCATGTTTATATGAGTGGAAAACATGTAACATTAGGTCACCTATTCATGTGATATGGTATACCATATAGATAGCATAGCATTTTAGGACTTTGCAATAAATTATACGACACTGACTTGGGCGTGATAATCTCCTTGTATGTGAGTATCTGCGGTCGCGTGTTGGCGGCCACGCTCTGCGGTATCACGATGTTGTCGATGTCGTACGACTGGCGGCGGTAGCGAGTCTCCGTGCTAGAACGACCGCGCGACCTGCAATACAATATGGACTAAATTATACCGGGTGGAAGGGAAACGCTCTCGGAAACGAATACAGGTGATAGTATTGGTGATTCCTGACGTGATGGCACTAAAAAAATCGCGATCGCATTATTACAATTTTCTCAAATTTCTGTACAGCTTCACGTATGGATAGATAAATCAAACTATTATTCTGAAAAACATAGTAAAAACGGTCAATATTTCAAAAAAATCGTAATGAAACACGTACATCAGCTGACGGGTTAGCGAGCGCGGGCCGGTCCCGGCGCAGCGCGGCGGCCGCCCAGTTTTTTGTACGCTTTACATTGCGCGCGCATGAATTACAGTAATACTAAAATCGTAAGTATTATCGCTTAGCTTTTCAAATGAATATAGTTTTTCGTTAATGTTGTGGTTCTTCTTTCTTACCGTTCCGGTATAGAGAGCGTTTCCCTTCCACCCGGTATAAGCGATTTGAAATTTTGTTTTTTTGATGTAAGCACTTAATGTGCACATTGGATCAAATTTGCCCGATTTTTTTGGAATATTGCATTGGAATGGTGCATGGAGCATGTGTATTACTATTAAGAAAAGATTATGATTATTTTTCTACCTTTTGTTAGTTATTTTACGTAAGATTCTATTTACTTTATTGTTTATAGTTAGTATAGAGTATTTGTGTACATGCCTCTCATGTCCAGATGTAATCTCTTCATCCCTCTCTTTGTCTTTTATTTTCCTCGATAATGGCGGACGCCCTCTTTTCAACCCTGAAAATACAATTATACAATATAGAAAATTTGAAAAGAAAAAGAAATATACTAAATTTTATATTAAGTTGTGAAATTCACTGTTTACAATAAAATTGACATTTTCAAGGTCAAGAGTTTTCTATTAGACCATTTTCTTAATCTTCTAGACAATGCAGAGCTTGCGGAGAGGCCACTAACTAACACAGTATCAGTCCAGGTAAACAGTGTTATAAAAAGGCACAACGAGACTCACTGGTAGGATGTCGTTTGGAGCGCGGCGTGGTTGGCGTGTGGTTGTGTTGCGTGTTGTGTTGCGCGTTGTGTTGCGCGTGGACGGCGAGCGTGGCGCGCGGCGTGGAGGCGTGGTGCGCGCCGCGGAACGGCTTGTGCGCACGCGCCGGGAGCCACGCGCGAGTCGGCAGCAGCGACATGTGCACCGCCGGCGACACGTCTGACAGCAACAAACAATAAAACAATACTACGTACAATACACTATACCAATGTTTCTTAACCCGCGAGTATGTGTATGGGGGTCCGCCAACTTATCTATTGACATTTTAATTAATAAATAAATGCCAGCAAGTCTCGTAATCGCTACGCTTACTTAGCACGGCGAGTGTGCGTATATATATCATAAATAAATACAGGAACAGACAGGAACTGATTACAATTTGAATCCGATTAGAGATTAAAACTTAGTAATAACATCAATAAATTTGAGGAAGGCCATGTTCAGCAGTGGACGTCATATGGCTGATTATGATGATGAATAACATCAACCCAAATATTACTAATTTAGTTGCAAAAACGTAGCACCAATCTTCACGTTGATACAGTATTTTTGATTTGATGAGAATATTACATCATTTTACAATCAAACATTATTAATCAGTCATTTTTCTCTGCGAACATGTTAGACATATGGCAAGATACTCTCTATTGTATTGAACATAGTACTGACCATGCACATCGCTGAGAACGGGATGGTATCCGGGGTCGAGGAGCGCCCGCGCATGCTGTGGTGGCAAGGGAGCGAGCAACGCCCCCGCGCCCCCCGCACCACCGCCCGCGCCCCCCGCGCGACCAGTACACACCGGGCACGACTCCACGCCCAGCCGGCACCGACAGCTGTAACACGACATATTCGTACCACTCACTCTTTAAAATAAAATACTTTATTCATCACGTAGGCGAACATAGTTGCACTTATGATGAGTCAAGATACATTCAATTACTAATAATAATTATTGTAAAAAATCACTTATATAACTACTGTCATTCTCATAGGGAGCAAAAGCAATGAAAAATAAATCAAGAAGCCAAGCTCGGGCTGGCAGGAAGTAAATGTAAAAAAAACTGAATTAATTTTATTAAAAATAATGGGAGAAACGCGTCGCGATCCTCACCGGTGAGGACACTACAGGCCCTAGCCTAGCTAACCCACCAGCCTCTCACTAGCTACCTAAGCGATGACTACCTGAAGAAGAAAGTCAGAAAGAAACTTCGGGCTTACTTTTTTGTCATCAATTGTCCATTTCATTTTTATATTTATTTTTTTTTTTTTTTCAAGTCTTTTGCACACAAAGTCAGATGAGTTATAGGTATAAGCAAATGCACACACATTACCGTTGTATAGGGACAAAATACAATAAAATGAATTTGAAATGACTCTACATTGAAAGGGTTGCGAGCGCCTTCTGCGTTCACCCTAAAGGCCGGTGTGGCCAGAAAAGCCGACTCGTGTCAGGCCACTGGCAGTAGGGCCATAAAAAAAAAACTACATAAACATTTTAAAGAAACTATCCCATTGGCTTTTTTCGATCCGAATAATGCGCTAATCAGAACACAGCTTTTTTACATGCTCACAAATAACGCAATTTGATTGATTTATCATCGGGATCGTATCGATAATTTAGATTGGCATCGTTTATTAAACAAGCCGTAATTTCAAAATGTTGCATAAATATAGTTTAACAACACAAAACAAGGAAAAATGTGAATCAGTTGCCATTTACAAAACATTAATTGAATGGATAATATAATAACAAATCAATTAATTATTGCGTGACATTGTAAATTAAACCCTGGGTTTCTGTATGTATAGAACCCGTATAATATATCGCGACTAGATTAATAAAAAACTCAACATTATACAATAAGCCCAGAAAATATTGTAATACAAATAAATGTTAAATATTTTTTTTTAACCATAATAACACGCATTTTCGCCAATAAATATAAATAATACTTGTAAGCGGAAATCTAACAAAATAAATACACAATGTCCAAATATTTCCACAAAGTAATACTATCAAAAACCAACATGCCTTATCTGCGACACATTTACAAAGGTTTTTGCGTAAATAGAATTCGACAAACTATTCCTATTACATATAAAGTATGCTATACTTCTTGTATAATAAAGGTCCTTTTTCAGTACAACGAGAATTTTTACAGTGAGCAATACTCATAGCACCAACATTTTGCACTGTAGGTGCAGTTTCAATTGCAGTTCCAATCGCCTTATTCTCATGAAACAATTCAACATGTTCGTGCTACAGATATAGATAATGAGCTTTTGACAAGCTAACAACCCATTCATCAATTGCTTCTATTGATTGGGAATAATAGGGTAGTTGACTACTTTTTTTTAAATACAATTATGAAAAATGTATGCTGTCCAAAATCTAATGGAAAAAGTTTTCATAATTGGCGCAATAGTAAGTTATAAAACTTTGAAATTTGGTGAAAGGGGTAATTGACAAATAACAGCAATACTAGGCTGTGACGTCCCCAAGCGCCGTCGGCCATGATCCTGCGTGCGTGCGAAAGAGATGCGCGATATCCCCGCCACCTTCCCACTTTAGCTCACAAGATTTCAAAATTAAATAAATGATTTATTTTTCAATCGATTTTCATGCTGATTCACAGAAGAATTTCTATTTCGCATTATTTTCAGTTACATCAAAAATAATGTACAAAATCAAACATAGGAAACTACCCTATTTGGAACAACGATGTTGCCAACACAAAAATAAAATCAAATTTCCTTTTATGTCCACTGGCGAGAGGTATCATCTCTCGTCGACCGACACTATCTAGACACCACTTCACTTATCATGTGCAGTGGATTACCTTTCCATACCCGTATGTATTACACATATGTATTGCACATTATTCAATACTAACTCGATATCCGAAGGTTTTGCAGCCTTCTGCGTGGCGATGTGCAGGTTATGCATCTGTAGCAGTTTTCGTTTCTTGAACGTCTCCCTTCGCAGAGGTCGCACCCTGGCGCAAGTCTCCGTGGCGGGATCATCCTCGGGCAGATCGGGTATCTCGGCTCCGGGTAAGCAACCCTCGTAGCCCACTGGCTCACCTTCAAACTCCACAGGACCTTTTGCTTCACGCACCTGTAAATGATGATTCAGTTATAATTTTGTGATGGAACCCTTTGTTTGGATGTATTAAGTTTTTGAGTGAGGTTTCCGTCTATAAATCCTTACTAATATTATAAATGAGAAAGTAACTCTGTCTGTCACGCTTTCACGCCAAAACTATTCAACTGATTTAAATGAAATTTGGTACACAGATAGTCTAGAGCCTGAGAAAGGACACAAGCTACTTTTTATCCCGGGAAAATATAAATCGGGACTTCTGTCCCGGAAAAACTCATTCACGTGTGCGGAGCCGCAGGCAAAAGCTAGTATGTAATGTTTATTCTAAGGCCAGCAGCAGCTATGCCCTCTGGTATTGCAGATGTTCATGGGCGGCGGTGATCACTTACATAAGTGTTTTTATAATATTTTATGCACTGCCCTACGTATTGCCATCGTATTGATAGAGCTTGGTGAGCTTATTACTTGCACTTTTGGTAAGGTTATAGACATAGCTTAATTAACTTACAGTGGGGGGTGCGTGTCGTCCACGTTATTATCCAAAACCACGTTACCGATTTCAATAAAATTTTGTGAATGTGTTTGGTTGGTTCCAACTTGAAAGGTAGGATAGTTTTGGACCCGATAGGCGAGGCTATTGCAAATATCTAAAAAGCTGAAACGTAGGCCACATAAAACGCCGTCTACGTAGGAGGCGGTTTGTGGCAGGACAACGTCTACCAGGCCAACTTCTAGGATATATACTTTTTGTTATAACAATAATGATCGCATAATATTTTCAAGTACTAAAAAACAAAATCCTGTTTAAAAATAAAACAAGCCCATTACCCATATATTTTCCCTATTTTTAAAACGCATTTCCAAAAATTTTAATTATACAATAAACTACCTCGACTCATGTGCTCTATTTTAAAAAACATTAGATATATATCCCCAATTGATGAATCCCAATTGAACGAAAGCATACAACCAATAGAAGCCGCTGAGGTACTCTCACAAATAAAATTATTAAAATCTGATAAAAGCCCAGGACCCGATGGATTAAGGAATGAAGTGATTAAACTAGGATCTCCTATTCTGACAAACATCTTAACAAACCTATTTAACATGGTTCTTCAGACGGAAGCTGTGCCCAAACAATGGTGTACCTCAGATATTATACTCCTGTATAAAAAAGGTAACCCACTAGATATAGCAAACTACAGGCCTATAAGTCTGCTACCTAGTATTTACAAACTCTTTGCAGCAATCCTACTACATCGGATAACGGGAAAGATAGATTCTCATGAACCAGTAGAACAAGCGGGATTCAGGTCAGGATTTTCCACCATTGATCACATCCATACAATTGAACAAATTATAACAAAATATAATGAGTATAACAGAACACTTTACATAGTTTTTATAGATTACAGCAAAGCATTTGATAGCGTAAGCCACAACTCCATCTGGGCTGCACTAAAGGCAGCGGGTGTTAACGAAAAATACATAAATATAATAAAAAACATCTACAGAAAAAGTACAAGTAAAGTAAAATTAGAAAAAAGAGGCAAAGAATTTAGAATAAATAGAGGTGTCAGGCAGGGTGACCCATTGTCACCAAAATTATTTATTGCGATTTTAGAAGAAATATTTAAAAACCTCAGCTGGGGCGCAAAAGGCATAAGAATTTCTAACACCTTTCTAAACCACCTAAGATTTGCAGATGATATTGCCATATTCTCTGAAACTGCTAAGGAAATGGAACACATGGTAAACACGTTAGCCCAAGAGAGCTCAAAAATAGGACTGGAGCTAAATGCAGACAAGACCAAAATACTAAGCAATAGCCATAAAAGACCAAACATAACAGTAAACGGAAACATTATACAATATGTGGAAAATTACATCTATTTAGGAAAGCAAGTCTCATTCAACAACACAAGGAATGAAGAGGAAGTAGAAAGACGAATAAGTATGACATGGAAAAAATTTTGGTCAAACAAAGAAATCCCCAAAGGAAACTACAGTCTAAAAATGAAAAAGACCATAATGGATACATGTCTTCTGCCGTGCCTGACTTATGGCTGTCAAACCTGGATCTACACAAAGAAAATTAAAACTAGGCTGATAACTACACAGAGAGGGATGGAAAGAAGTCTACTAAATATAAGAAAGTCACAAAAAATAAACAGTGGGAAAATCAGAAAAAGGACAAAGGTAACTGACATACTAAACCATGCACTAAAAATGAAATGGAGATGGGCAGGACATGTGGCGCGCCTCACGGATAAGCGATGGACAGTGAAAGCTACAATATGGAAGGGACCAGTTGGAAAAAGAAAAGTTGGAAGACCAAGTAAACGGTGGTCGGATGATATAATAGAAGTAGCAGGTAGAGCTTGGATTAAGATGGGAAGACACAGATCAAAATGGAAAGAGTTGGAGGAGGCCTTTACCCAAGTGATGGGATCCATACGCAATAATACTAACATTACTAACATAATCTAAGTAACACCATACTAATAAAATTCTAACAAAACAAATTGATATGTGAAGATATTATATCAACTGTATTCACATGTGTATGGAAATAAATAAATAAGGCTTAAATAAATAAAATAAATAATATATCCCCAACAGAACTATACAATAAAATTACATACATCTAGAATAGAAATGTTTTATCGCAAATCTATACACAAAATGTTAATCGCTTTTATCTTTGTTTGGTTAAGGCGTTAGAGACAACATTATAGAATCTAATCTTTATAGCTCTATTCACATTGTTGTAAGGAAAGTTTGGACAGTAAGAGAATAAGATCAAAGGCTGCCGCACTTCACTACGTTTTTTTTATTATTTTTTTTGTCGCGGGGAAAAACGCCTTATCGCTACCACCACTGGGGGGTCAGTGGAAGGGCTATGTTGGTTTCACAAGGTCTGAAGGTGCAAGGTCAGGGATATATTGGTCAGAGACGGACCCGTACAGCTATTTTAGTGACACCCCTATCTTAGTACAACAAGATACCCCGGGGCCGTCTCGTATGCGCCGAAGAAGGCCACCGCAGGTTTTGATTTGTATGCCGGTGTAAGGTGTACAGTCAGCAGCATAAGTATCTGAACAAAATAAAAATTTTAAATCGCCTATATACGCGTGAAGTTAAACTGAACATTTTTTTACGTTTGAAGTAGTCATCTCATTTATTTTATTTTTGCGAAGAGAGAAAAAGATCAATAAGAACACAAAAGTATGTAGGCAATTTGAAATTTTGAACTTGTCCAGCTACTTATGCTGCTGATTGTACATAGTGTTAGGGACTCGGTCCAATGCTCGCTCGGATGATGCTATACTCCCGAGTGTAGACATTGGGCCGTAAAACTATGTGAAACCAACATAACCGTTCCACTTACCCTCCAGTGGTGGTGGCAAAAACGCGTTTTAAAGAGATTTTATTACAAGTTTATACATACCGTAAACGAAAAATCTTTTTCCCCGACCTATCATTAGTTCTGTACTTATTATAACCGATAATTTCTTCAAAGGAAATAAAGATTATACGCGAGCAAGATTCCAGTCGCATGTGTGCTTGGATTAGCGTTGTTTATTCACGGCCTTGAGAACATGCGTAAATACAGTCATGACGATACTACAGCAATACTTACTTATACGTATGACACACCTAATCTTGACATGTGGGCACTACAACGTAATTTTTTTTTTTTTTTGTTGACGCGGAGAAAGTGACTTATTACTACCGCCCAGTGTTCAAGGGGAACGACTGAGCGGTTATGTTGGGTTCACCGTGCCTTACGACCCGACGTTGAGCCGCCCGGAAAGATGGAAAACGTCGGGCGACCGCCGGGCCGAGTCCCTAACCTATGTACACCGCACGGCATACCAACTAAAACTCCGCGGTGGCCATCTTCGGCGCATTAGGGACGGCTGCGGGCTTCCTCCGACTCACGTCTAAGTTGTCGTCCGCAACCGCCCCTGCGCGTACCGCTGTTGCGGTCCTTCTCCTGTTGTTGCGGGGGCTCAGAAGCCCCCGTACACCGAAGGACGCCCTTGGCGTCCGAGGCAGCGTGAGACACGCTGCCGTCCATCACGGGGGTCACAGAAGTTGGCTAAACTAATAGGTGGACGGCCCCTCCCGCCCACCCGTGACCCCCGGAGGCCCCTATTAGTCGCCTTTTACGACAGGCAGGGGATACCGTGGTGGAATTCTCCAAACGCCCCCAATCCACAGGGCGGGACTACAACGTAATAACAATTAGTCAACAAATTAGTCCTTCACGTGTTAGTTATCAAAAACCGTAAACATTGTCATCAGTTCGTCTATATTATATGTAACATACACACTCACGCCTTTATCCCTGAAGGGGTAGGCAAAGGCGCAACTAATGCATAATATATTGTATGTAATGTAAATAAATAAAGGAATTTTATAATTTTGTATTATTAAGCCTTCTATTGAAATTGATGTCCTGTCGTTGATTTATGAAAATAAGCTACTTTAAATATGTTAATCCAAATATCACGAAAAACATTTACTACTTCATCGCCCACACAAAGAAATAATCACAACCAATTAAATCTGTTTTTCCTTAGTTTTTAGAAAGTGCATGAATTGTCTCAACATCGCATGAATCGAGCTTTCCGCATAAATACTACATGCAGACAAAATCAATAAACTCTGCCGCCCACACGTGACACGGGGAACTGCGAGCGTCGCCTGATCTATACTTGGCACAATCCTACTAATATTATAAAGGCGAAAGTTTGTAAGAATATATGGATGTTTGGATGTTTGTTACTCTTTCACGCAAAAACTACTGAACGGATTTCTATGAAATTTGGCACACGGGTAGATCATGTTCTGGATTAATATATAGGCAATTTTTTATCCCGGGACAATATAAAGCAGGACTTTTATCCCGGGAAAACTCATTCACGCAGGCGGAGCCGCGGGCAAAAGCTAGTATTTGATATGCAGAAGCGCTAAGCACGTTTCCTTAATATTTTTTTTATTACATTGAATGACGAGACGAGCATGCCGTTCGCCTGATGGTAAGCGATACGACCACCCATAAACAGTAGCAACACCATTCAGCACCTTGAGTGACAAAGTACCGTGTGACATTCCACTGCGCTCGTCATCCTGAGACATAAGAAGTTAAGTCCCATTATAACCAGTAGTTATACTGGCTACAATGTCCTTCAAACCGAAACACACAGTGCATGCACACTGCTGCTTGACGGTAGAAATAGACATTGTAGTGGTACCCACCCAGGCGGACTTTTACATATGAGACCTACCACAAGTACAACTATTATGCACATTGTTTTAATAGTGTAATGTTTTAATATTTACTGTAAACTAGCTTTTGCCCGCGGCTCCGCCCGCGTTAAAAAGTTTTTCCGGGATAAAAGTCCCGCTTTATGTTTTCCCGGGATAAAAAGTAGCCTATGTGTTAATCCAGAACATGATCTACCCGTGTGCCAAATTTCATCGAAATCCGTTCAGTAGTTTTTGCGTGAAAGAGGAACAAACATCCATACATTCTTACAAACTTTCGCCTTTATAATATTAGTAGGATAAATTCAAGGGAAATCTATTGCAATGCAATGCAATCAGCCCTGTATTATATACTGCCCCCTGCTGAGCACGGGCCTCCTCTACTACTGAGAGGGTTTAGGCCTTAGTCCACCACACTGGCCTAGTTCTGGTTGGCAGACTTCACATACCTTCGAAATTCTTGTAAAGAACTTCTTAGTTATGCAGGTTTCCTCACGATATTTTCCTTCACCGTTAAAGCGAACGATAATTGATAAACAATACACACGTAACTTCGAAAAGTCAGAGGTGTATTATGCCTTGGGTTTTGAACTTCCGAACATTGTCTTGGCAGACCGTTCCATTCCTAACTAGGCTATCGTTCACTTTTTGGAGAAAATCTATTACCCGCATAAAACCAATAAAATTGTATTTTTTTTTATACCATTAGCCAGTAAAAGTTCTCAAACAGCGTTAGGTTTACGAAATCTGCCACACGATGTAGTATACATCCGTATTCACGAACTATATACCATGAGGACGCACAGTGCGCCCGGACGCATCGTGTCAGAAATTTTTTCTTTAGCTTTGTTCAGCTTTCTTTATTTAAAACCAACTGAAGCAAAGTTGAATCTTAAAATTAGCCAATTACAGCGATCAGCGCCCCTTTGTTTACGCACTGTGAAGACACGTCATGACAAAAGCACTGAAAACAGTACTTCATATCATTGCACCTTACTGAAGAAAGAAACGTTTGAGAATACGGGCCTTAGTTACCTACTGCGAAAACCGAAAACCTACAAAATATTCCGATGACCTACAAAAATTTCAACACCTGCAAGCAAAAAATTGTACCTGTTTTAATTTTATGTAGTCTTATTGACACGGAGTACCATTGACATTAAATTTGAAAAAAAAAAAAGCTACTTAAAATTAAAATTTAAAATGTAACTATTGATTTCGTCTACTAGTGCGACAAACAATATAATATAGCGTACTATACAAGCTTGAAAAACGAATCATACTAACAGTCACACAAGAATATATTTAGTAAAAACATTCCCTGAAAATTATACATTTGAATAACGAAAACACCATCCAAATCGTATCAGATCAGTAGTTTTAGAGAAAATCGCGATCATACAAACTGACATACATGCGGGTTAAATACAGAACCTCTTTTTTGAAGTCGGTTAACAAAGCGACGAAACACCTCATGCCTTGAATAGCCTAAGCTCGCCATTGTACTTGCAATACATTTATGTGCAAATAAAGTTGTTGCAAACAAACGCGCTATTCAAACAGCGGGTTAAGGTCTTAACGGCAGACGAAACGTGTGAGTGACGCACGAGTTGATAATGGCCAAAATTACACTTATCGCTAACATAAACATTATTACGATATAGGTCATTGCTCTGAAACATTCAAAACGTAACAATTTTTCCATAAACAGTAATTACTTGTGGATAACCCGTTCGCGCAGCCATAGTTAATAGCATGGAGTATAGATATAAGATATAATAGCACCAATTTAATAAGAAAACCAGTGTCGCCACACACACATTCACATACTATCATCGCTTCATTATGATTGGCCGAAACAAGCAATCGCGATAAAACGTATAACACAAAATCATTAGCTTTAAATTAAAATTAAACGCGATTCTGGCGATAGGCTCGCCCCCTATCACATCATGGGACGGAATAATGGCGATAAGTGGGTGCACTAGTTGTGCCTCTGCCTACCCCTTCGGGGATAACAGGCGTGAGTGTATATGTATATGTATGTAAAATTAAACGTTATTCCCATTGCATAATATCCATATTATAAATATCAACACGAGTTCATAATAAATTATTTCTTTTGTATGCAATTTTGATGTTTATTCGATGTAATACCGCTATTCAACGCTAGATGGTGTTTATCATAAGAACGCTTATAATCTTTGAAATAAGAGATGTTATTGAATGACACACAATGCGCTACGCATGTCGGTAATAGTGTTGCACCCATACGATAACTTTTTGTACGCATATCGATGGTGCTTGTTTTATAACTATAAAACATTAATAACATTAATGAAAGAATTGGTCTTATCACAAAATTATGTTAATTTGATAAACGCCGGAAAAGTTCTTGGTACCGTTTTGAATATAATTTTAATTCAGTAAGATTTATTTAAGTTTTAAGTATAGATTTGAAATTCCTAATTTAGGCTTTCAATATTGTAGATATGTTAAATTACAATATCAGCTACACAGCTAATATAACTAATATACAGGGAGTCCCAGGGAAGGAAACACATGGTACAATATGCCACATGGAGGGAAATTTTTGAAGGAAACCTATTTAGCCTTTTCGTAGTGATGGCCTATTTTTTTAAAAAGTTTTGCATACACGTTCAGTTTGGGTGACAATGCATGGTTAGCTAAGTGACGTCATTCTGAATCCAATATGGCGGACGTCCCAAGATGATGGACTAGTTATTTTTGTGTACGTCCACAATTTCTTTACAAATGTATCTTTTGGTAAAATGAAAAAAAAAAGTCCTGTACTGTTGCATAAATGAATTATAGCGACCATAGCTTTGCATCACAAGTGGATCATGCATTAGAAAACTTTTGTATTTTTCGTATTAAAACAGAGCGCATCAGTGAAAAATAATTATCTATTAACATTTTATCTACCATGCATGCACTAATCGAGTAGCGGTGAAGTTATAAATGTGTAACAAATCATTCTAGAACTGATTTGCGTTTACGAGAATTACACATATGGTGATAGCTGTAACAAACACTTTAAATTGAAATTTTTGTGTAATATTTGACATAGAAAATCAATGGATATATTTCAATTGAATACTAATAAAGCAGAAAATATTACTCACCGATAGTACGAAATACCTCAGTGGGACATATTCGTGCTAAGTCTACGATAATTGCAACCCAGAATTGCACAATGGGGCATTTTAATATTTTTTTCAAATTATTTACGCTTTGACAGTGCGCAATAACGACTGAGACAGCTCACAACATGAGTTAGTGATGCAGTACTAACTAGTGGAATTAAGGTTTTTATATTTTTATGGAAACTTGAAAAAGAAACAGTAAGGCGGGATTTGAACCCACGACCTTTGGTCATCTCCTTTAAGGGATTCAAAATAGGGAACTTGAAATTGGACAGCCGAGGGTGGGGTCGAAGTAGCTCAATTGGAAGAGCACCGGCACGGTACGCTGGAGGTCGTAGGTTCAAATCCCGCCTTCGACTGTTTCTTTTCAAGTTTCCATAAAACTATAATAACTTTATCCAGGCACTACATGGCCATTAACATGTATAAAAAATCATAATATAGGATTAGTGGAATTAAGGTTACGCCCACTTACTACTTCTACTAGTTTTCTCTGTTCCGTGGTTAATAGTGTCATACATAATTGATAGCGGAATTCTAATCGTTCAATGTTTATCGCAATACATTATACCAGTGGCTCCCAAACTTAACCGCGGCCCACGTAACAAATACTTCCTAATTCTGAACTCACCTCTTGGCGATTATAGTCACTTTATCTTACTAATTTTACTAATATTATAAGAGCGAAAGTTTGTGAAAATGTCTCGATATTTGCAGAACAGCTACGTTAATTGTTGCTAAATACTAAGGGCCCGTTACACGATGTCTAAGTAATCGCTGAGCGTCGAATGTAATATAGTGACCAAATACAAATTTTAATGTCAAGCCTCCAAATAAATGGTAAACAAATCAGTATATTCAGAATTCTGTCTTAGGGGCTTTTTTTTCATTAATGGTCAAATAAATTAAGGGTCTAATCACAATGACGAATTGCAAGCCAATTCACAGCAAGGCTAAGGTGCTGCACGCTCATCCAGTAGTAATAAAAATGAAACTTTACCTGACCACTGTGGAAACAACGTCACCTTATACGTTAACTGGCGGATACAATGTTTACTTTGTGAAACAGGTCCTTACGACGCACAAAATCCCAGAATCAGAACCGATACTGACAGTAAAACTCCAATATTTAGCAAATTCGATAGATCGAACATTGAGACCTCACCATGGCAGTCAATACAATTACGCTACCAAGCAGTGTAATTTTTAGGCCAGTGTTTTACAACCTAAGGATAATGACCCCTTTTTTTTTTGTTTTCGCGAATAAAGTGACTTATTACTACCGCCCAGCCTTCAAGAGTGGCGACTGAGCGGTGATGTTGGGTTCACCGTGCCTTACGACCCAGCGTTGAGGCGCCGGGCCGAGTCCCTAACCTATGTACACCGCACGGCATACAAACTAAAACTCCGCGGTGGCCTTCTTCGGCGCATTAGGGACGGCTGCGGGTTTCCCTGGACTAATAATGTCTAAGTTGTCGTCCGCAGCCGCTCCTGCGCGGTGCTGTCTAATGCAGCCCGTCTCCTGTATGGGGGGGCTCAGAAGCCCCCGCGCACCGAAGGACGCCCTCGGCGTCAACGGCAGCGTGAGGCCTACTTGCCACACTGCCGTCCATCACGGGGGTCGCAGCAATGTGCTAAAAACACGCACAAACTAAAGACGGACAGCCCCCTGCCGCCCGCCCGCGACCCCCGGTGGCCCCTATTAGTCGCCTTTTACGACAGGCAGGGGATACCGTGGTGGAATCCTCCAAACGCCCCCAATCCACAGGGCGGAAGGATCATGACCCCTAGGGTAGTCACAAATTCTGTGCTGTAGGGGTTGCGGTCGCAAGACAGTTAAAATTAGATAGCAAGGCATGTATAGATAACGCCATCCACGATGACGCGCACTACTACATTCCCTAATTGCTAACTAGTCTTACTACGATGAATATAGCTCGCGACTGACGCTTGCATCAGTGGCCTTCCCTGTGACACCCACGCTATTTATTTAACTATAATTTGTCTAACATTGCTTTTACCTGGACACTTAAAAGATAATTTAAAATAACTAGATTAAAATAGGCTAGATTTATGACGGGATTGAGGAGTCGCCGGACGTTTAATAAAAAAAAATGAAAACCACTGGTTTAGACATTGGGTTTAGTGCTGACCTGTCTGTGCAGGTCGTTGTGCTGGCGGATCTTGTACTCGAGCTCTTGCACCTGCGCCTGTAGCCAGCACCAGCGCGACGCGATGGACGCGCGGGCGCGCTGCCACGTCCACAGCGCGCGCTTCTCACTGGAACCAAACGGGTATGCATCACTCTAATGCCTCAATTAGATATTTATTGGTGAATAAATAGGACTATGAATTATCAGTATCAAATACAACCGAATAAGCTGTTAACACACTCGTATTTATGACTATTCGCCTGTACTCGACAAGAATCTAGGAGTAACGAGCGCAGTGGAATGCCACACAGTACTATGTCACTCAACGTGCCAGACGGTGTTGCTACTGTTTATGGTTGGTTATATAGCCTACTATACTTTTTTCCGAGGACTTGGATGACCTAAAAGCCATGACCGAAGAGCTCTACGACGTGTCAGTAATGGTGGGTCTAAAAATGAACACTAATAAAACAAAGATTATGTGCAAAAACACTGATGCCAAGCACATTACTGTACACGGTCACGTTTTAGAAGCAGCAAAGGAGTATGTCTACCTTGGACAAATCGGGATCCTGGAAAAGAACGGCCAAGAGAAAGAAATCCAACGCCGTATTCGGTTAGGATGTGGTGCGTTCGGTAGGCTATCCGATGTGTTCAAGGGGAACATACCTGAGAACCTGAAGCATAGAGCTTTCGACCAATGTGTCCTCCCAGTGCTGGTTTATGGGGACGAGACTTGGACGCTCACAAAACAACTTGTCCACAAACTGCAAGTCACCCGGAGAGCCATGGAGCGAGCGATGTTTCTCTCCGAGACAAAGTCCGTAACACGGAAATTCGGAGACGAACCGGACTTACAGACATTAGCACAATTATAGCTCGAGGGAAGTGGAAGTGGGCGGGTCACATAAGCCGCAGAAATTATGGCAGATGGTGTCGGGTAATACTTGAATGGAGACCAAGAACTGGTTACAGAACCCTGGGCAGACCTTTGACCGGGGTGGACCGACGACCTGTTCCACGTGGCGGGAAGTTGGATGAGGTCTGCCCAAAATAGAAGAATTTGGCGTGCATTAGGAGAGGCCTACACTCAGCATTGGGTGGATGTATAGGCTGAAGAAGAGATATAGCCTACCATCAGGCGAACTGCATGCTCGTCTCGTCATTCAATGCCATGATTTTAATTTGAATATTTTATTTGGTTTTGAATAATATTAGTTGACAGTGTTCACAAACGCTGTCGGGGGCATAACACGCTCACTCTCATAATTTGGTTGGTGATGTAGGTAGAGCAACAAATCTCGGAGTGAGCAGATGCCTCAGACTGCGTTTGTGAACACTGTCAACTAAGATTATTCAAAACCAAATAAAATATTCAAATTAAAATCTTGTTTCTATCTTTTTAGTTCTGCAATGAATGGCAAATATTGACGCAGTCGGGTTTTTGTTTAACGATTTTTTTTTATTTCCAACTTTTTAGTTTTCTTTATTTTTATAGACTACCTATGTGCCAAATTTCAGCCAAACCCGTGAAGCCGGTTTACCGTGAAAAAGTAACAAATAACACAAACTTCGCATTTATATTATTAGTGTGAAGTGTGATGTGATTTATTAGCATTAACTATTCCAAACTCCAACAAAACATATAAGTTGTATGTATATTCGTAATCACCGTTAAAAATCCTTTATTTTGATACGATGTAATTTGAAAACATTAATTTTTATTAGATTACTTTTTGCCGCCAAAAATCCTCAATTTTGTTTTTTTTTTATTTTTATGTACCCAGTGTCACTCTCACAGTTAAGACGAATCTATTGATACCACTCACATAAAAATACGACCAGCGGTTTAGGCTCTAGGGCATGCCAAAGATATATACAAACATACATACACTCGAAAAACATAACCCTCCTTCTTTCGCAGTCGGGTAATAAGTACTGGGCTACAAGAGACTTAAAATTTGAGGTCTTGAGATGAGTGCATTTCAATGCAATGCAGAGCCCATAATTAGAATTAGCTGTATTCAAAGAACATAGAAAATAAACAAATATTCACTATGCATTTCCTCTAATTGGATTTGGTCTAAAAAAAATCAAATATCCACTATTAATTTCTTCTATTGGATTTGGGCTAAAAAAACATATATATATCCACTATTAATTTCCTCTATTGGATTAGGGCTAAAGACCGATCTAAACAAAATATTTATTTATGAAGGATGTATTCCTTGTTTGCATTTTGTTTTTCTTCCCTGCTTATGGAATGAATGGCATTTATGGGGCCAAAACATAGTAATATAAACCAGATTTATATAGTTAATTCTGCACAATGTTTAGTGCATTATACATAATTTAAAAGTGTTTTATAGATGTAATGCATAGTTAACAACTTTAAGATATAATAATTGTCATCAATCATTAATCCTTTTTAATGAAAATAAAAGTAAATTTAGACATATCAGTGCTATAACCAAGTTATCTATTTTCATATATGGCAGCGTTCACAATAAATCATTTTTTTTATGGGATTGAATGACGAGACGGACACTGGCATCCGTATATATAGGGTTTCCCCATACATCTATATATATATAAGCGGGGCTTAACCTGTTAATATCTTTAAAATCTTTCATTCAGATAAATAAAGATGTAAACAAATATAATTATATATAAAAAAAATATGTTGAACTCTTAGAGCAATAACATAAAATATTTGTGCAAATGACAGTTTGATGCCCAATATGTTTACATTTAAAAATATTTTTTCAATGTATATTGCAAATAAGGAAATATTGTAACCTGTTATTTTTTACAATTTCTAAGGCTTTCTACAAACTTTCACAAGAAGAGCTGTTCAACTTAAATCTGCATGGTTTAAAGTTTTAAACTATTGTTGAAAGTAGTCTATCTGTTTTATTCATACATATACATATACACTCACGCCTGTTATCCCCGAAGGGGTAGGCAGAGGCGCAACTAGTGCACCCACTTTTCGCCGTCATTCCCTCCCATAATGTGATAGGGGACGAGCCTATCGCCATATCGGGCACAAATTCCAAATTTTATTCAATAAAACATTAAATAATTGTTCACAATAATTGAATTTTAAATATTCTAATCAATATTCAATATAAACTACAAATTGTTATTAAAGGTTAATAACCTTAAACAATGTGCCAAAAATATGTTATGTGTCAATTTAATACAAAACATATTAAAAATATAATACTTGAAATACATCAAGTGAAGCCCTTTAAATTCCATTTCAACATCAAAATGTAACTGAAGTGTTAATTGGGGTATGATGCAATATTCAGGAGATGGGTGAAAGTTCAAACACATGAGTTAACCATTATGCAATTAGCAAATACTAACAAGAAAGATATTATTACATATTATTATTGATCTGAGTAATAGTTATTGGCATATAACTCAATTAATAACAACATACAAATAATTATATTAACATTTAACAATAATTGCTTTGTTGTTATGCAATTAGCTATCATAAAAAAATGGTCCAGTCATTTTCTATGTACATAAGTTAAAAAATACTTATTTGATTTGTTTGGTATCAAAATTCATCAAAATAATTAAAATTAAAACACAAGGAAAATTCTGAGAAACACTTTCATGTAAATACAAAGGTTAATAAAATGAACTTGCATAGATTTAGTCAAAACATAGTTAAGGAAAAGGTATGTGATATTTTGTTATAGGTAAGTAGTTTATAATAATTTTCTTAAGGCATCAAATATCTACCTACCTACATTCTGAGTTCAATAATTCCATTTGAATGAATACATCCTTCAGAAGGAAATCATAGAAAGCATACCTAAGTGATAAAAAGGATTTATTTACTAAATATATGAATATTGGGTCATAGAAAACCAATGCTTCTTGAATAAAGAAGCTCCCTCCTTTTCTATTTTGGCTGTAATGTATGTTTATTTGCTAAGGTGATAACTTATCATGTGATAATAAAAAGTTCTATTTTATTCTATATTTCCCCACTTCATACTTGGTTTGGATTTATTTCATGGCATGGACACTATATTCATAATGGGATGCATTAATATACAGCTGCATGTCTACTAACTAACACAATTTTGAACCTTTTGATATAATGGAGAATATCATTGACTGTGATCAATTCAATTTAAAATGAAACTAAAATCACTCACATTGGCATGTGCTCCTGATGTGGGTTGTTGTATGTGACCGTTTCATCATTACTCTCCGCCCCTGATGAAGATAGTGTCGCGTCAGAGTCCAGTTGACGCTTTACAACCGTCAGATGTTTCTGTAGTGCACCAGCAGTGTCCTGGAGACCAGTGAGGACACCTGACGATATACCCACAGATGCAGACCGTGATGCATCTCCTCTAGATGTACTAGCATTGAATTGTTTAGGCCCAACTGTGGATCGAGATGCTGCGCTTGCTTGCAATGCTGCTGTTGTCTCTACTCTTTTTAAGAATGCTTTTAATCCCATGGGCCGTCCACCACCATCCTTACGAGCCCCACGAGTGCACTTCTCAAACGTCTGCACCACTTCTTCAGATATCCTTTTGCCAATAGATCTCAACTGCAATATCCTCAGTCGCCTCTGAAGGAACGCGCACCGTCGCTCCAGGCGAGCTTGCGTCAATTTTATCTTTTCCTCTACTTGATCACCCTCAGAATCCACTCCATCAGCCAAATCAAGGCCTGAGAATTGAAATATCGCATCCGGGTCGCCGGTAGAGAGCGCGTCCCCAGCCGTCTCTAGTGTTTTGAGAGCCTGCAGCAGATCTGGATGTCCAATTTCCCCCCCGCCGAGGTCAACGAGGATCTGCTCCATCTCCTGCGAATCCTTCGCCAGACTGGGCTGGTTCGGGAGTCCCATGTCGTCCTCGTCCATGGGTGTGGAGCGGTTGTCGACGGACACGAGAGCCCGTCGCCGGTGCGAGAGCAGCGCCTCGGGCTCGTCTCGGGGCGCCAGCGGGAGCGCCGGGGCCATGACACGGCGCGCACCGCCGGATGCCGCCGACGCCGCCGCCGGCCCTCACGGCCCACTCCCGCCACACACCATCACCGCCCTTATGTAACACCGCACTTCACAGCACAAAGAGACGCGCGAACACTACACTTTACTATTGCACTGCACTGTCATCATACACATATTAGTCCCCCGCTAGTTCCATTGCGGGCGGAGATGGCCGGCGGGCGGCGGGCGGAAGGGCGCGCTTCTGAAAAACAGCGTCAAACACCAATTATGCGCCGGTCTTTATTCGTATAACCTGAACGTTCTCATCACAAAAACATACACTACAATGTACGCATAGAATGAGTAGCTCCCTACCGCGTAATTCGAAATTTGATCCACGTGATAACGAAAGCAGTAAGCTAGCGGTCGCAATTGCTTGTTTCTGTTCGATATGAAACAGGAAATGATACACAATATAACAATTTTGTTGCACTTTACACAATGGTATGTATGAATTTATTTACACTAATTAGATGCCAAACTCATCGATAAGCTTCTAAATAATCACAATGAATATTTTTTCAGTAATAATGGCGGAACCAGGCCAAAAACACTATCCGACAGTGTAAGTACCTATTCACTTCAAGTGACGAAACGAAACGTTTGCCGCACACGGCTTGCATCTAGCTATGGGTAAAAAAGAGACGGACATAGCGTCCTTGAATGAGTACTTGCGCGGTAAAGTCAAATAAATAACCAACTATTACGGATTATTTTTTTAACTTGACTTTAACATCGCAACTTTCATATTCATAATTATTTTTAATATTTAAAAGAGTAATTAGTAAACAGCCACTATTATTTAATATACCGATTTATGGAAATGGCATTTTAAAAAGCATTCAATTCACCGCCACGCAAAAGTCAATTACGAAACTTAAATAAATAAAAGATCTATGAAAGTGCAACAAATATTGAACAAACTTTTTTAAAAATATAATTAATGTGAAACGGTGTTTTAATCGAGAATTATTTATAAGTTATTGTAAATATGGAATAAACAGTACCTAAAGTAAACACTTCCGGCATGGGCTACGAAAATCATTATACTACGTTCCAATCTATGGAGCATGAAAAGAAGCATGAGTATTAGTTTTTACGCAAACAATGTAACCTCTCTTTTTAACTGTAACCATAAATATGTTTACGAAACATTGCTTATTTTCACCGTTATTTAAATAATTATATTAAATATTCATATACTACGTACGTATAAGAAAATTTATTTTAAATAAATGGAAAAGTCATTAGGTATTAGAATCTCAGATGACGTTCCGTTTTACCTTATTTGTCTGAATGTTAACAAATAATATCTGTACAAAAATAAGTTCTGGAATTCCCTACAATATATTATATAATATTGGGACAATTTGACTTTTTGACTATTCAAATTGTTGTCATAATTTATATAATGTTACAAGTAAATATTATTTTATGGACATATTCATATGCTGAATATACCAAATATCTACTGATTAAAATATTATGTAAAACCCTCCTTATTGGTTTAAGTAAATATGCATTCTTAATTATGTCTTCTCTGCAGCTTTTCAAAAATATAAATTTGTGAAATCTGTAAATATTCCTATGACAAATAGAAATCTGTAATGATGCAATGATGATACCTAATAAGTGGTCATATTTTTATTTCTATTGAGTAGCGGTGAATATATCTTATAAAAAATGCTCAAAAATAAAGGCCTACTGTCTTTGAAGCAAATATTTAAAGCATCATATTATACTGTACATCTGTCTACTTTTATTTTATGTCAATCAAGTTAGAACATATTTACAACAAAATAGGTATTTATTATTACTTCTGCGAGGGAAAAGTATGAGTTTATGGATATTTCATACTCACAAATATGAACGTAATCATTAAATAAATACCAACTCACCAATTTATTTCACTATTTTATCAATTTATTATTCCTATAGAAAACACTTATGGCTCCTGAAATATCTAACATTTTAGCATATTTGTCATATAACCGAGTACCAAAAATATATAAAAATGAAAGCTCTTAAAATAATCATAAACACATATGAAGTGATAATTCTACTATATTTCTTTTCAAAATATAAATATAAATCCAATTCTTACCTTTAATGTTGGTATTCTAAGAATCACTTGAAACTTGATCATTTTGTTGTGTAGAAAGCTTGTGCAGCTACCCCAGCCTTTATGGATCATCTGCATTCTAAAATGAGTTGAAAAAATGCGATAACAACAACAATTTCTTTATTTGGACCACATTTGTTGAGTACACAATCCCAACACACTGACATAAGTTTGACATAGAAGCATATTATACTCTTTGTATAGAAGTTATAAAAAAAATGTTATTAAATGTCAATTGGATGTGAAAAAAATACCAAATTGTTTAGAATTTAGATACCTATTGTAGTTGACTAATGGGGAATCAAAAACAATGTTCTAAACGAAACACTGCCAAGTTATAGTTATTTACTTAATTATGTTGTTCCATGAACAGTCCACATGAACTTCAGTCAGGGTATTATACTCTGCTACAATATGACAAAATTGATAAGACTATAGATTAAGAATAATTATTCTATGGCTATAGATTAAAAAACAATTAAGTAAATGCATTTTTTATTGTTACTCCTCAATTGTTCTAAATTGGTGCATAGTCAACACCCTCTAGGATTACCTCAAATTCCTTCAAAATTAAATATCCTACCTTATGTTCAATTTAGTGCCTTACTATAATAGACATCAAACATAAATTTAAATTTACCTAAGCTACTGTGACGTTTGATCAGACATCACTTTTTTCAAACATTACAAATCAATCCTGAATGACCAAATTGATACATACATACATTTGATTAAAATATGTTCAACTATGATTAAAATGTCATCACAATATTAATGCACAGGCATTTGTCTGTTATAGTCAATTCTTAATTTGAGTATATATCTCTCGTATATATAAGAGTCTGTCTGGGTGGGTACCACCGCAATGTCGTATTTCTACTGCCAAGCAGCAGTGTTGTATTTCGGTTTGAAGGGCATTGTAGGCAGCGTAACTACGGAACATAATGAGACTTAACATCTTATGTCTCAGAATGACGAGCGCATTGGAATGCCACACAGTTCTTTGTAACACAAGGAGCAGAATGGTGTTGCTACTGTTGATGGGTGTTCATATCACTTACCATCAGGCGAACAGCATGCTTGTCTCGTCATTCAATGCCATAAAAAATATATATATTATATTTAAGGTTTTTTTTTTATAGGGCACACATTAATGTAAACCACTGAAGCTAAATTAATAAAATTGAAATTTCTTTATTACCAGATATGGGAATGAAATAATCAAGATTTTTGTGACCTCATGTTTCCCATATATCTAAAAATGTGATATTTTGCAATACCTATGCTTTATTTTCTAAAAAATATTAATAAATGTTCTAGTTATGATTTCAAATAACCGACTGAATTACTAGTTTATCATTTGTAGTTGAATATAAATATTTCCCATTGTTTATTGTATTCCTTTATTAGGTACTTTCAACAAATTGTATCTTGCATTGTTCTTCAATAAATTTTTTGTGTTTAAAACAATAAAAGGATTGTGTTTACGTACATGTGTTGGGAGCATTATTTTTAATACAACATACTTACTACCAGTTACTTACCTACTTAATATAATACTAGAATTCAGGAATAAATATTATAATTAGGTAGGTATAAAAAAGGAACATTAAGTAGCTATAAATATAATAGCTAACTAACTATACTGTTGAATGTCTTTGATAATATGTCAATTTGTAAGTACATTGCACATTACAAAAAAATCTACTTTTGTATTAAGATACTGCTAGAAATATTTATATGAAGTGTACTGATGTTAGTAACTTTGGTTTAATTACTCTATTAATCATTCTTATTATGAAAAATGTTTTATAATAACATCAAATGAGCATAAATTAAAATTGTGGCTCATACAAGTTTCAAAGGGGGCATTTATTATATACCTACTGTATAATAAAGATATTTACTACATTTACTAAGTTTAATTAAAACATTATACCAAATGTATAGACAAACGAGAATAATTAGCAACTTAGAAAATCTTACAAATTATTTCTGATAAAAATTTATTTATTTCTTATCCTTACCTTTGCGCTCAACGACGTCTAGAGAGGGAAAGACAAAAGTACGGACGGTCGTTCTATTTCAATGGGTATGTATCACGTAAACAATTTGTAAAGTAGTTAAATTGATAAATATTATATTAAATAAGAAATAATATTACGTACTATATAAAGACAGACCTGTAGAATAGATATTTTTCATTAAATAAAGTATTTTACATCAACCGCAACTTCCGTAAAACATGCAATGTTGAAGAAGCGTTCAAAACTGTGTTAAATGTTTTAAATATTCATTATTATAATTTACGAAACGTTAATTTGATTAGAATAAAGTTAATCAAATGCCCTTACTTTCGTTTTAGTCATATACTATATCATATATTTTAATCGTATAAAATTTCACATATCCTTTATTTAATATTTCTGTTTTTGTTTGAGGTAATTCAGCCTTCGGAAAGTTCATGTATTCCATGTATAGTTTATTACAGTTTTGATCATATTTTTTTCTTCTCTCTCTTTCTCGCGCACACATAGTCATATGTTGCGTCATGCCACAAAATTGGAGATTTAAAAAAATTTATGACTGTATTGAAGCCTGTAGAATCCTTCTGAGTTCTGACGTCTATTGAATTGTACACAATGTCCAAGAACGGCGCGTAATTATTACTCTTTCCTAATAGGCTTTTAAAAAAAGTACCGAATAGTTAATATAACTAAAATGTCGTTAAATTTATCGCAGCAGTTACATTCAACGCAATACACTCCATTGAAGAATTAGCGAAACCGCCATTTGTTACGAAAGGAAGATACGTTAAATTTATCACCAATTGTAAACGAAACATCCATTTTTAAAAATCTCAACGATACAAGTCTACGGCAAGTTCTCGATGAGTCATCTATAATTGTTAGTGCAGGAACTGTGGGTGCCGGCCTGAATGAAGCGTTTTTTGACATAATTCAAAGTAGCCGGTCAAGCGACGTCCTCGACACGTTAGCGAGGTTAGCACAAGTGTGCTGTGACTCTTTAGAGCTTGTAGAGCCATGGAACAGGTATAACGCTCAGAACTACTGGCTAGCAGAGGAAGCGAACACTTGGAAACTTCTACATTGCTTGTATGCTGATTCTATAACTGAACACCCTGAGTCCTTGGAAAACTTGGTAACTGAAACTACGCTGTCACAACAGACTCTGGTAAGCGCATTATTTAGAGTTGACTCAGAGCTCAGACTCTTACAGTTGTTGGTAGACTGGCTAGAAGCAACTGCGGCCTATCAGGATGAAGCTACAAAAACATCTGCTCCAGTCATTGGAAATAACATTCATTGGGGTAACACACTACATCAGTTGCTCCTGGGGACCAGTTTATTTAATAAAGAGAAAAGCAAATCTATGATCACCTGTATGGATCCAGATGCTCCAAGGCGTCAGAAAAGGGTTATTCATTCTGATGACATGAAAGATGATAATGATTTATGCAAAAGGATTTTTACAGAAGTCAGATGTGGCAAATTCAAGGAAGCCGTTTCATTGTGTATTAATGCAGGTCAAGCCTGGCGTGGTGCTGTATTGCAAGGTTGGGTTCTATTGAACTACCTCCCACGTGAGGACCCTACTGCTCCTCTAGAAATATCAGGGAATCCTACCAGAGATCTATGGAAATGGTGTGCTCTGGGCATTGCTAACAATATTACAGAAAATATTTATTATAAAGCCACTGTTGGGATTTTATGTGGGCATTTATCAAGCACACTTCCGGCTTGTCAAGGCAATTGGGAAGATCTGCTGTGGGCTCACTTGAGAGTGCAAATTGAAGCCAGAGTAGACAAGTTTCTCCATGAACACCATATCACAGTTGACGCTAACACAACCACACCTGAAGTGTTGGAGCTGTTGCAATCTGAGCTTCAGATTGAGGAGATAACTCTTCAGCAAGTCTTTCATGCTGTCAAATCATTAATGGATGGTAAAAGAGAGTCTGACTATCAAACTTGTCAACGTCATCTCATGCTGGGCAATATTAGAGCCATCATGCAAGAATCTTTACAGTGGCTAGAGACCACAGATGAGAAATTTTTAAGGTTCTTGGCTCATCTAATCTTAATTTTGAGAAATATGGGAAAAGATCCTCAACATGACGTTGGAGACCAAGTCTTGGAGAAATATGTTTTACAGCTAATTGAAGGATTAATGGACGGCTCTATAGATTGCCCTGAACTTATAGCATACTATACTTCCAATGTGCCAGTCGAAAGACAAACTGTTCTTTATGCAGAATTAATGGATCATATTCATAAAAGTGATTACAGAGAGGGGGTTGTAAAAGCCGGTTTGAATGCAGGAATTGATGTTGCAGCATCAGCTCGAGTTGCTATCAATAAAGCAATATCTGATGTTCAACAAAGTTATGGAAATGTGGATTTGAATTTCACACAAACAGCCACAGTAGAGAAAGACAAAACACTTATCAATAAAGTAATATGTTCACTAGAATGGTTATCCCTGTTAGGGAATCAGTTGCAAGAAGCTCTGTGGTTGAGCAATGCTATGATTCGTACATTCATCTTTCTCAGTAATACTGAGGCTGCATTGGCATGCCACAACAATTTTAATAAAATGTTCCCAGATTTTATGAATAAGGTAAATTCTAATTCAGCAGAATTAAGGGAACATTTGTGCCTGAAGGCATATTTAGAGTCTTTAGAAGGTTTTGCAACTTGGTACAGGCATTACATTAGTGGGCAACCTAAAGAAGTTGAGGCCTTGCCACCAGATGCATCATTTTCTGATAAGGTCCATCATGAACAGAGAGTTGCTCAAGTGGAGCAACAGAAGGCACGCTGGTCAAATGCTGTCTCACATCAAGCCAAACACACCAAAAATTTGCTGTACAATGTGTTACTATTTCCTGGGGGTTGGCTGCAGGATGAAAATGATAGCACTACATCGGAAAACTTTACTGAAGATGAGAAAAAAGACAGGTTAAAACAGTTGGACACTTTGAGATCTTTGTGCATTCCTGAAGTGGCAATATTGATACTAAAAATTTTGCAGAGCAATAACAATATTGAAAACCACAAGGAGGCCGTAAAATTGAGCAATTTGATTGCTGCTGAAAACAGAAGTCTGTATAAAATATTCACCAAAAACAAACTCATGGAAATATTGGATATGATCAAGGAGTCTTGTCTTTTATTACTGGAAAAAGGGAATGATGTCTTTGGATATGAATTAAATGATGATTAATTTTTTTTTGTATTTAATTTTAATAAATGTTTGCAACTAACAAGTTTCTTTTATTGGTGTACCTATTACTTAAATAATGTAACTAGTCAAATATTTAATTTCTTTGTAACATTCAGATCAAATAGAAGCAGAAGTCAGATAAATTCAACTGTACCAAAATATTGCTGTTAAATGGAGACAATTACTGTATATAAAAATAAAGATATATACAATTTAGTTTTATAGCAAAATATAACAATTACAGAATGTAATTACTGGACTAGGATTTAAGATTACCACAAAATTCTTTTTTTAACATGCTATTCCATAACAATCTTAAATCTAAGAAACACTGACAGGCGCTAAATTGATCAAGTCATTACTGCATTCAGCTAACTCGGCAATCGATACCCTCCCCCTCTGTTTTATGAATTTGGCAACAGCTTCCAACTCTTTTTGCGATATGTATATGAATTTTCCTCTGTCATCAATGACTCCAGTCAGCTCACCAGAAGCTTGCAATTCTGTTAATCTATCAATTGCAGCTTGAGTTTTCAACTTGAAGTGTGCGGCTAAGTCTTCTAGTAATACCACTTTCTGTGCCTGTAACAAACATTGCCAATTATTAGATCTATCACTATTCTCCTAGTAAGCACAGAAAATTTTTTACTTATTTAAAAATAACACCAAGGTGTCCTGGAGTATCTATTTTCTTCAATACCAAGTTAATACAATTCAGAATACCTGTTTAACAATGTTAGTTTGACTGTTTACCTTTATATATTCGATAAAGTCGCGTAATAGACTCTCCTGGTCCTGGTCATCATTTTCGTCAAATCCTTCGCCCTCAACGGAGAAAGCTGCTTTCATAGCTTCATATTCCTCTTGTTCGCGCTTTTTGCGCTCTTCCTCAGCTTTCTTCTCAGCCTCTTCACGCAATCTTTCTTCTTCCTTAAATGTATGGTCAATAGGTTTATTTTTAAATTGGTTACCAAATTAAATTGAAAGCTACTTCATAAAAAATAAATATGGGAGTAGTGTAGTAAAGTAAGTTCATTGATTTGATGGAGTAGCTACTTTGCTATATATAGATTTAGTAGATAATTTGTAAAATGCTATGGACTTGCCTCTTGTTTCTCCTCTAGTTTTTTTCTTTCCTGTTCAAGTTCTTCATCTTTCTTTTTCTTTATTTCTCTAAAATGTTCCTCTGCTTCTCTTGCTTTCTTCTTTTCCATTTTAGCTTCAAGTTTTGCTCTTTTCTGTGCCCATAAATATTGAGATTAATAAGAAATTCATAAAGGCAAATCAATGATTTTGTAAGATTATTTATATGTTTATATGTACTTACAGTTAAGGCAAAACTGTAAAATTACTACAACACTACATTATCACACAGAAATTCATACAAGTAGTGTTTTGTGAAGAGTAATTAATGCCCTATTTGTTTAGGCGCTTAAATAATGTATCAGTATTGCTCATTTGTTGTAGAGTGATGGCATTACCTTAGCCCCCATTCTATCTTCAAAGTCCACCTTCTGGCTTGTACCTGGAGTTTCCTCATCCACCTCTTCAGCTTCAACTGGTTCCTCTTCAAGCAGTGCTGCCTGGTGTCGGGCAGCTGTAAAAGTACAAAGATTTTTCAGTAACTTAATGTTGAGGAGGTCTGCAATTTCATTCTGGATCTACTCTTGGTTGTTCTTGGACTATTCTTGGTTGTTGAGGTAGTATCTTGTTGATATTAATATTAATTGCTTGCTGTTTGCCAATTGACAAACACCTCCTCCAACCTTTTTCATTCTCGTATCTCATTTAGGGCGCCTCGCATTTGAAATGGGCAGTTTGTTGTGAGCCTTTCAACTGTGCCGAGCTCCGGAAATAAGTTTGGAGCATTCAGAAATAAAAGATGAAGGATAAGTTGGAGTTTTACTCTCACATCGTGGATGATGATGATGATGATGACCCTGTGACGTCGGCAGAGCTGACGTCGCCCCGTTTTAAAGAGTTCAACATCCTCTGCTCTGTCATATATAAAAATATACACAGAAGATCTTGTCAAAAGCCCCCTCAACGTCAAGGAAGGCTACAAGCGCTGATGATTGTGTTGATATTTGTGTTTATTTTTCTTGTTTATTATCATATTTTGTATTAACTTTTAAATATGTGTCATGTATGAAATGGGGGGTAGATAAAAAACAGTTAGTTTGAATGTGCTCTTGTGCAAAGTGAAAGTGCATCTGCAATAATTACGTGATTAATGTGAGTACATAACAGTGGCGACGAGGAAATCGGTAAAAAAGTGAAAACTAAGTGAAATAAGTGTTATAAACATATAAATAACTATGGGTATAAAATTTAACGAGTTTGACTTGGCACATGGTTGTTGGCAAAATTATATCGAAAGATTTTCGTATTGTCTGGAGGCTAGTTCAATTGAAGAAGATGCAAAGAAAAAAGCTAATTTGCTTGCAGTTTGTGGCCCTGAATTATATGATTTAATTGTTTCTTTGAGTTCACCAAAGAAATTAAGTGAGGTTACTTTCAATAGTATTGTCGAAACTTTGAACAATCATTTCCATCCAACGCCTAATGAAATAGTTGAATCTTATAGGTTTCACACTAGAAATCAAAAGGAAGGTGAAAAGATGAGGGATTATATAGCTCAGTTACGGAAATTAAGTATATATTGCAATTTTGTGGATCTAAATCGCACTTTAAGAGATAGATTGGTGTGCGGAATATTGGATAAGGATATTCAAAAAAAAATGTTACAACAAAGTCAGTTATCATTTGAACAAGCTTGTGAAATTGCCCTGTCATATGAAACGGCAAACATAGATTCAAATATCATTGTACAAACTGCCCAAAGCTCATGCAATCCAGAACAAGACATGGGGGAGCCTATGGATGTGAATAAGGTGGCAACTAAACAAAATTCTCATATGGTACAGAAATCAAACTGTTTTCGTTGTGGTAAGTCACATAATGGGCAATGTAAATTTCGCTGGAGTAAATGTTTTCATTGTGGGAAAATAGGACACATAGAAGCGGCTTGTTTAGTGAAATCAAAGGCAACAAATAAACATATCGCTGAATGTAATGGATTGTATGAGGTAGGCATTAACAGTATCAGACAAGATAAAGTAGATCCATTTGTTATTAAAGTATTGTTAAATGGTACAGAATTGCTAATGGAAGTGGATTCAGGCTGCCCATACACCATTGTTAATGAGGACACAGCTAGAATCATATGGAATAGAAAATTACCTAAATTAGAAATAGCCGATATTAGATTAAAGTCATACACTGATGGAAAGTTAATGTTACTAGGAGAAACCACAGTTAATGTTACATACAAGAATAAGAGCCAAAATATGAAGATACTTATAGCAAGAGGTAGTGGCTCAAGTCTTATAGGTAGAAATTGGTTTTCTAATTTGGGAATAATTATTCATGGGATAAACAATGTTAAGCTGAGTGCAGATGACAAAGCGAAAACTTCTTTAATATTAAATAAATATAAACAGGTGTTTGAGAAGGGTTTAGGAAAATATACAGGACCGGTGGTGAATATAACACCAATTGAAGGAACAGTACCAAGATTTATAAAATGTAGACCCATACCATTTGCTATAAGAGAAAGAGTCTTCAAGGAAATAGATAGATTAGTAAAAGAAGATGTACTTGAACCAATAGCACACTCTGAATGGGCCACACCTATAGTCCCAGTTTTAAAGTCAAATGGTGGGGTGAGATTATGTGGGGACTATCGATCTACAGTTAATGCGGTTACAAACACTGACACATATCCATTGCCTACATTTAATGAAGCGTTTGCGGAACTACAAAGAGGGGTAGTGTTCTCTAAGATTGATTTGGAGCAAGCGTATACACAGGTGGCTGTAGATGATCAAACAGCAACTCTATTAACTTTAAATACCCTTAAAGGTCTTTACAAGGTGAAACGTTTGGCTTTCGGTGTTAAGGCATGTCCAGGAATATTTCAAAGGCTGATGACCTCATTATTAGCTGACATCAAGGGGATCGCAATTTTATTAGACGATATACTTATATGTGGCAGCAACATAAATCAACATAATGAAAGGCTAGAACAGGTATTACAAAGATTAAAAAAAGCTGGCCTAAAAGTGAACCGAGAAAAAATTTGTTAGTTTGAATGTGCTCTTGTGCAAAGTGAAAGTGCATCTGCAATAATTACGTGATTAATGTGAGTACATAACAATATGCAAGTAGAATTTTTAATGACTTCTAAGTACGATAATCGATTTTTTTAATATTGTTACATTTTTTTTATTACGTTATACATTTAAGTTGTTTATTTCAAAAGAAAACTTCGATTCCCAGTACCTATTACTTCAAATAATATGAATTTTTATATGACGCAGTGGTGAGTAGTACAAGTGCTGAGCTTAGCTGTGAAAGCTTATAGATAGCTACAAATTACACAATTATTGGACTCGTCAAGCCTCGCGACGGACGCCAGCGTCCATATACAGTGTCATTTCAACATTGCGTTACTAAATGAAACCACATATTCAGCGTGACCTCTGCTAACATCGTGCAAAATATTATCCATGGGTAACGCATACTTTCGCCAATAATCCAGATTATAGTTTTATAGTTTTTTGATCACGCTGTGTTTTAGCGCGCTTGACTTTATTCAGTGAATCACGTCACAGCTGACGATGTTATTACAAAACCTATAGGATTAAGAAGGGCAACTCACAAATTCACTTGCAATACATTCACTCACATAGCTGCACCAGTACCTTGAGACGTGGAATTTGAAATAAAATAATTAAATTGCTACTAGAGCAGTCCCTACTCCCTAACTAATACGTTATAAATATCAACATGAAATAAAAAGTTGTCATGTTATTGTGTGAAAAGGAACTAATTATTTTTTAAGTGTTATGCTGTAAAGAAAAGTATTAATTCTTTAATAATAAACTTTGTTTTCGTTAATAAATAAGTTTACCTACCGAAATAGGTAGGTACTTAACAACTCGCAGTCACTATTAAAAAAGTTACAGGATTTTAATCTATTGATATCATATTTTTTGATTCCGTATGATATTTCAACGTTTATTTTAATTTTAACATCAATATTTCTGGACGTCATGCCTAAAATAGGTTTACGTAAATACTTTATACTACCAAACGCCTTATTATGCCTTCTGTACCTTCTAATCTCTAGCTACATTTTGTATCGCGTCAGAGTCGTTGATCTTGTTACTAACACATTGAAACTAACGTGCAGATACCAACATGTTGTGTCTCTTTCGCACGCCATTCAATACAAACACGCACTCAAACACGCTGTGTTGCCAGTATAAACATTTTTACCGACAAGTTTGCTAAAATGACACAGCTTTTCAAAGAATCGGATATTAGTTTATTTATTACATGGATTTCTAACACACTTAAATAAGTGTATTAAATAATAAAATAACTAGGGCAATTATGCTAATGAAAAGTCTACATAAACGAATACGCAGCAATATCTTTGTATTGTAAAAATAACATTACTTTAAGCAATAAAGCATACCAGAGCTCTAACATCATTTAATTTCAATATGCATTGTGGTACGGTTAAAATAGCATAGAACAATGTAAAACTAAAATTGCAAGATATTGCAGAATAAGGTAATAGTACCAAAGCTTGGTATCCCTGTGGGAGCACGTGTAACACGAACATCAGCTGGCGGGGCCAACGATCGCGCGCGCCAGCGGGCGCACGGCGCACTTGTCGGCATGTTCTTTGTATAGGGCTGCCATTACCTAAATTGCCGACGCCGGACAAACACGGCAAGAATCCCGGACATTTGGGCGAAATATGGGTTTATTCCCGGACATCTCTGACAGAGTACCCCAGTATCTCCGCACCGCAATAACAATCGTAATTTTTAATAGTTCCTGCCTGAGTAATAATACCTAAAACTGGCGTTATTTACTAACCACTTATAAAGTGACTCGACCAAGTGCACAAAAATCCTTCTAAATACCTATGTTTTACCTACTTACAATAATTTTGGTTATTAGTCAATTGAATATCCTGGTTATTTTAAATTAAGTTCAGCCATTACTATACGTACGTAAATGTTACTTATTCTTGACAAAAGTGTGCGTGTATTCTATGAAGTGGTAAAAATTAACGTTTTTTACCCTACTAGTAAATTACGACAATTCCAGGTAATAGCAATAAGTACAAGTGATATTTATCAAAATGTGTAACGTTTCGAAATACATCGAGATTCGCGGTCCGGGATTCGTGGACTTTATGCCTATCCCGCGCGGCCTAAAATATGGCCCCGCACTGGCTCCTCCAGGCGCATGCGCCGTGGGGCGCGGGGGCCTGCGCGCGCGTTGCCCGCCAGTCGACCGGCAGCAACACGATGTGGCGTATGTCGATTTACGTACTGAATGTTAGGCCGATGCTCCCTATGTACTTACCGATACCTATTGTAATTTTATTATTATATCGTTTTGTATCGATCCGAGTGACCTTGTCTCTGACATCGCTTCGGGAGACGCGAGCCATGTGTAGGTAAAAACCTATTTGTTTAGTAGTCCTTTGTCGGCTTTTATGCGCACACGATCAAATGTTCTCTAATTGTAATTATTATTCTATTGTGTTAATTTTTAAGTTTCTGTTGTGGTAAACTATGATTTACATTTACAAAGCTCGTGAATAAAGTGTTAATGTTTCCTTGAAGGTCGTTGAAATGTCTTTTGTACTTTTAGGGATTACTGAGTAAATGTTCAAAATTCCAATCTTCAAGAACCTCGTTGACACTCGTATCATAACGGTAGCATCATAGTCGGTTTCACGAAATCGATCGACGAATTTGACGGCTTGAGCGTGCGATTCTTGCTGATGTATCGTGTGATAGTTGATGGAATCTTAGGGTTGTGAGGCTTTTTGATAAGCTACGTGCGGTGTACGGACTGTGACCATTATCGAAGATGCTTCTATGATTTCAGTCTTCTAAAGGAGACATAACTGGCTCTGACAGAATCTAGTAAGTGACTGTTGTTTTGATTGACCTATGTGACCTGACACAGAAGCATAGGTAATAATAGCGACCTCATCTTTTCGGTTTGGAATAAAGCTTCTTGGTTACGATGGCGCGATGTCTTATCGTTGCGCTCCGTGTGTGCATCTCTTGTTCGCGTGTGCGTGAGCATATTATCAATGAAACACACAACCTCAGTGACGTTGACGCTCCGACGATCTCTCGTATACTAGTAGTGGCAATAGGATGTCTAAAATTAAAAGACCTTTTTTGTTCTTTATTTTGTTTGAAAAATGTACTTCTTTATTTTACACTTATGGTTAAATTAATTAACTGCATGGTGTTTATTTCAAATTGATTTTATCGCAGTTAAATTTATGTATTCGATTACAAAATGACCCTGTATATATAGGGTTTTCCCATACATCTATATATATAAGTGGAGCTTGACGGGTTTTAATAAGTAATCTTGACAATTCAATTTTTTTCTTTATTTATATTGTTAACGATGCTGAAAATATCGTTAAGTTATATTCAATATCTTTTTTAGTCATTTTTTGAATTTAAAGTACCAAAAATTTTTATTGTAATTAAATTCAAAATTTTCAAAAGCTATTTTGAGGGATGATATCTAGGTATGACTACTTTCGATAATTATATTTTAATAAGTTTTCTGTCACCAAGTGGTAAAAGTGGGGTCCACTTGACGTGATCTGACCCCTTGTTAATGGTATAAGTTTTGTACAAAAATAAATGTTAATAACCAGCTTAGTATATAAGAGCACCTAGCTCTTATATACCAAGCTGGTGGTAGGTCTCTTATAGGCGAGGGGCCATGTTGATAGGTACCACCACAATGACTATTTCTACTGCCAAGCAGCAATGTGCATGCACTGTTGTGTTCTTGTTTGACGGAAGGTCACCAGCCTAAATACTGAGCATTATTAGGCTTGTTTATTTACTTTGTTACTGCACATAATATTTTAGCTACTGTTTATGGATGGTCATATCACTTACCGTCAGGCGAGCGGCAGACCAGTCTCGACATTTAAATGCAATAGAAGAAACTATTAAAAAAACAGGTTGACAGTCATATCACTTACTATCAAGCAAGCGGCACCCTCATCTTGTCATTTAAATGCAATAGAAACTATTAAAAAAACAGGTTTCTTTATATTATTTCACTGAATAGTATTAAAAATATTTTATATGTTAATGTTTGGGCTTTTATTCAAACCCTGCTTATTTATATAGATGTATGGGGAAACCCTATATACTTGGATGTTGGCGTCCATAGCGGGGCTTGACGAGTCAAAGTCGGAACATAATAGACGGAATAACGGCGAAAAGTGGGTGCACTAGTTGCGCCTCTGCCTACCCCTTTGGGGATAAAAGGTTTAAGTTTGTATTTATTTTAAAGATTGTTTAAGAAAACAAAACATACCATTTGCCCTCATCCTAGCCCTCTGGTTCCTGACTGCTTGTACTCTTCCTGGACCTCCATCTCTTTGGACGACAGCTCTAGGCCTTCCTCCAGCTGGCAACGCAAAACGAAAGTATTTCTAACAATATATTGCAAATATTTATAAATAATATAGATCTAATATTCTAATACCTGGTGTTTTCACTTGAGACACACGAAGAAAAGCTACTGATAATAAGATTATTACTATGGCACTTATTATTGCTGCTATTATAAAGGGATCCATGTTTTATATTCTAGTATAACCTGTGAGTATGAAACTTCAATTATAAAAGAAACAAAATTCCAGGTATATAAATTTTAGTTGGATAACTTATTTTTATTTTTGATTATTGTATTTTTCCTATTTTACTACGAATAATATTTTTTTTCAGAATCTCGTGAATTTTATGACATATTGAAACGTCATCTGTTTTTTTTTAAATAATTTTTACCTTATAGGGAAGGCAAAGGGTTCAGGCTCATACAGCTTCGTCTTAAGTGATACGCGTCATCTGTGTTTTGTCATAATATGAGCGTTATTTTTCCGTAGTATTATAATGCTCTTTGGCGTTATTATTCCAATATTCATGGTTTAGTTTATCAGTAATACGTGTTATTATGTAAATCATAAATTGCTTGTTTTATTCCTCTCTCTCGATATGGTGAACGCAGTTTACTTGGTACTTTACAAATACTTTAATAACATTACATTATTTTTTTATATTTCTTAATGTATTTTCATGATGAACATTGTTATAAGTAAAAATAACTTGTATCTAGTTCTACGTAAATTATATTGAAAGGTAATTATGCTGAAATTCGTATTCACGGGGTATTGGAATGAAAGTAACCTGACGTTTTAGGTCGATGTACGATGACGTGTGTCATGTCATTTTAAGAATTTCGCCGAGGCGTTTATCACGAAAATGGAATTATTAAAATTATCGTCAGTTATTGCATTATATCTGTTCATAGACGCCACTTCAGCTTTATACTTCCACATAGCTGAGGGAGAAAGAAAATGCTTTATTGAAGAAATACCAGATGATACGAGTGTAATAGGTAAATCGACTTACTATCTCTTTATAAAATTTATATCATTATTCTCCTCTTCATGTTCATAACGAAGTATCTATTCATTATATTCAGTTAAAGGCTTGTGATATTATGCCGTTAAATGAAGTGAAATCAGCATCATTTAAATTGCATGTTACTGTGAAGTGATTATAGTTTTAGTGACCATAGATATTTTTATTTTCAGTCAATTACAAAGTGGAGCTGTACGATCCAAAGTCTGGCGGCTTTATGCCCTCGACTCCAGGCATTGGCATGCATGTGGAAGTCCGAGATCCGAATGACCGAATCCTCTTGTCTCGTGTGTATTCCTCTGAGGGGATGATTTCATTCACATCCACAACTCCTGGTGAACACGTAATCTGCATGTATTCCAACAGCACATCATGGTTCAGTGGATCACAGTTGAGAGTAAGTATTGGACACATATTCTATGTTCAATACAAAGTTTTTACTTAACCATAATTGTTTTCTTTGACTATGTCAATATGAACACTTGTTTAAATAACAGCATTGATAATTCAAAATGATTGTCACATTTGTTATAGTTATTGGTAGTCATAGATGTTTATATAAAGTTAATGTGGTAAAAATAATTTATGGTCTGAATACATGCTTTAGATTAGTATTAGGAATATACCATTTACTTTATGAAGTCTTCTATATGCCACAATATATCTCTGAATTATCAAAAATTCAATATCATTTGTTATACATGGTTATCACTTGCCAACTAACTATTCGCAGAATTTTATTTTATTCTGGTTGTTTTATTTACCAACCTAACAATTGCAAACTGTACGTTTGGTCTGACTTTCATAATGACACTTTTCAAAAGCCCAAGTTTCGTTTTCGTTTCAATTAGAGTAATATTCATTTAGTTCGCTGCCGTGGCACGCTCGCACGGCTCGCGCGGGTTTACGAAAGTCTAAAATAACTTAACCGATTGAAGGATTTCTGTCTTCGACGTCCATCTTATGTGAAGGGAGTTTTACGCTTGAACATTTTTTCTGGCGCTCGCCGCCCGCAGCCGCGGCACGCTCCCTTCACTCGCTCGGCTCGCGTGGGGGTACAAAAGTCTAACCTACCTAACCCGATGATTTCTGGGTGAAGGAGTTTGTGTCATTATAATAATCAGCTTAACAATAATTCTACCAAATAAAATCGCTGTCATACAAAAATTTTACAATCGTTGTCAAAGTGAAAAGTACGCGAACTGTTGATTGGCAAGTGAAAATGGGCTAAACAATTTTCGGCGAGAAGGCAGAATCCCATTACATGTTAGGTTTTGAGTAACTTAAAACTACAATAATTCTATCCTACTAAAATTGTAAACGCGAAAGTTTGTAAGTATGTTTGGATGTATGGATGTTTGTTACTCTTTCACGCAAATACTGAACGGATTTCGATGAAATTTGGGCACACGGATAGATCATGTCCTGGATCAACACATAGGCTACATCTTGTCCCGGGAAAATAAAAAGCGGGAGTTTTATCCGGGAAAAACTTTTTAACGCGGGTGGAGTCGTGAGCAAAATCTAGTTGTGAATAAAAATTTATAAATAAAATAATAACTGGAACTTGTGTACAGAAGCCATATACATATGTTGTAATCATAAATTAAGAATTGATAATTGTCATCTTCAGGTACACTTGGACATACAAGTGGGTGAGCATGCAGTAGATTATGCGAACATTGCACAGAAAGACAAGTTGTCTGAACTGCAACTACGCATTAGACAGCTTTTGGACCAAGTACACCAGATCACCAAGGAACAAGCATATCAAAGGGTTGGAATCCATATTTATACTTGAGAATTACACTATAGTTTGACCATTTTTTTTGGATTTCTGCACAATTATTTTGTTTAACCCCTGGAATGCCAGGCTCATACGGGTGCTGCTTGTGTGGACTGTTCTACTCATTTTGTTTTCTATGTCTCAAAACTAATAGTTAATAATACCTTTATTGGACAAGTATAGATCATCAAATTTTTACGTGATTCCTGAGAGGGTTGTATGCTTGAATGGGAATTGAGAATTCATTATTAAGCTAGTAAATATATGAAAAAGTGGCCGATAGCCTAGTTGGGAATGGAACGGTCTGCCCAGACAATGTCCGGAGGTTCAAAAATCAAAGCACGCACCTCTGACTTTTCGAAGTTATGTGTGTATTATTTATCAATTATCGTTCGCTTTAACGATGAAGGAAAACAACGTGACGTAACCTGCATATCTGAGAAGTCCTCTGAATTTCAAAGGTATGTGAAGTCTGCCAACCCGCACTAGGCCAGCGTGATGGATTAAGGGCTAAAACCCTCTCAGTAGTAGAGGAGGCTCATGCTCAGCATGGGCAAGATATAATACAGGGCTGGTATTATTATTAATTATATTGTTACTAATTATATTACTATTAAATATATGAACTGCTCTAAAGAAAATAAATATCTGTATATATATATTTGTAGTATACACTGTACTTAATTTATACCTTTGGGCCGGTTTTGGAAGAGCAACCCTAGACTTCTTGCCCGTTCTTCTCTGTTGGAAACTGCTTTCCGAACTGGTGGTAGAATAAAAACTGACTGAATCTAAGTAATGTTTAACATTTTATGAATTCATATAAATGATTTTATTTCATATTGCGTGAAAGACACTTGCGTGCCGCCCATACATTTGGATAAATCGGATTTTAGGTGTAATGGATGTTCCAATTTTTACACCGTAAAATTATTTTAGCATCAATTTTTAAATCATTTATTTATTGTAGACCAATGGTCACTAAAATATTCAGAAACATTGTGAGATTTGGCATAGACGGCCGCCATTTGGAATTTCTTTGTTTTAAGAGCAATTGATCTCAAAATCGATATCTGGGTATATCTTTGGTTACAAAAGACGGATCCAACCCAAGAATTGAGAAAAATGGCCGACAATTTGAATTTCTTTGTTTTAAGGCCAATCGACCAATCGGTACAAAGGGCAGATCCAATGTTGGAATTGAAAAAAGTGGCCGCCATTTTGAATTTCTTTGTTTTAAGGCTAATTGATCTCAAAATCGATATCTGGGCATATCTTTGCTTACAAAAGGCGGATTCAATGTCAGAATGGAGAAAAGTGGCCGCCATTTTGATCTCATTTTAGAGCCTATGAGCTTTAAAACCGATTTTTGATGGCTTTAGCCATGCCCAGATACTGATTTTGAGGTCAATTGGCCTTAAAACAGAAATTCAAAATGGCGGCCATTTTTTTCAATTCTAGCGTTGGATCCGCCTTTTGTAACCAAAGATATACCCAGATATCAATTTAGAAGTCAGTTGGCCTTAAAACAAAGAAATCCTTTTTTTTCAATTCTAATATGTGATCAAGATTTGCATCCGATGGAAACCCAAAAATAAGCTAAAAAGAAACCTCAGTTTTCATACATTTTGCACAAATCTGCCCGAGTGTAGATACACTCTCGATAGAATTTGAACACATTTTTTCAGCGTAGATATACGCTCCCTGCACGCGAGGGCTTAAATTTGCTTGTTTTAAATCCTAGCTTAAACAATTGTCTTTCCATAGTATGAATGTGACAGGGTGCTACAATGTTAAATACTTTAATTTCTGGTCCACAGCAAAGGGAGGAGCGTTTTCGCCAGACATCAGAGAGCACAAACCAGCGTGTATTGTGGTGGAGTCTTCTGCAGACTGGTGTGCTTGTTACAATTGGCTACTGGCAAATGAGGCATCTCAAGAGCTTCTTTGAGGCCAAGAAATTAGTTTAATAAATTATTGAAATAAGTTTTAGTTGTGCTATTTTTTTCCTCTTTCCCAAGAACTGTTGAATGTAATTTAAATTTTTACAGTAACATTGTGAGGTTTTTGTAAATGATCTGTATTTTTTCAATAAAATAAAAGCTACACGTGATTTTTTTTATTTATGCACATATTTTTTTTTTAATCATATACAGAGTATGCTTATGCTACAATATTATGGAACTATTTATAAATTTAGATTATACATTTTTTTTATAATTATCAATTATCCTCATCATACACAGGTGTGTATTGTCCACTGCTGAACATAGGTGTCTTTTAGAGATTTCTAGATGGACCAGTTGGATGTGGACTACATCTAGATGCAGGATACAACTAAAGTCTAGAGACTTTCTAAGGTGAACTATGTTATTGATCAAAGGACCCAATAGCTAAGTGAATCAAGGAAATACAACTTTCATATTGTCCTGAAAAATCTGAATTGTTATTTTGTCAGACAATGAACTAACCTAGTTTGCTATTTTACCTAGTTTATAATGTACTCAAACTGCATCCCGTGAGCCACATGTGGCCCACCAAAGCTACCACCAGTGGCCCTACTGACTTCAAATATTTCACTTAAACTAAAAAAAAATCTCTAGATCATTTGAGCTGCATGCTAACCTTGTAAGGATACAGTGATTGCATTAAATGTGAATGCTTTTTAATAAAACAAAACTTTATTTATGCCTCATTGGCATAGTTGTATTACGGTACAATTCAAGCTGAGGTCTCGGGTTTGATCCCCGGGTCAAGTAAAGTGGTATTGGGTTATTCAACATTAGACCAGATTCTGGAATTTGTGCCCGATATGGTGATGGGCTCACCCCCTATCACATGGGATGGAATATGCATGGGGAAAAGTGGGTGCACTAGTTGTGCCTCTCCCTCCCCCTTCAGGGATAATAGGCGTGAGTGTGTGTGTGTGTGTAAAACTTTATTTATGTTTTAAGCACTTAAGTAGGTTGACGTCTTGTGGCCCACATAAAAAAAACAATATTGAGTATGATTGAACTAGTAATTCTGCATCAGCAAAACATGATTAACAATCAACCAATATATGGTTTTACTCTAAAAATATCATCTAAATACTTAACAAATAGTGTTGGATTTGCCTTCGGAAATGGGTTTAATAATGTAAAATCCACCATATTTAATGTGGTAACTAGTGTATCACAAGTGCAGTAGTATAGATGTCCGTCCACTTGCAACTGTTCAGCTAATTCTAGCTGGTGGTTATCCATTAAATCCTCATTTACAACGACTAACAGTGGCTTATTTTCCCCTAACACTTCTAAACAGCTTCCAGCCCCCGCATGACTTATTACTAAGTCAGCATTTCTGATATCCTCGTTTATAGAGTCCTTAAACCTATATAATGTTAATTTCACTCCTTCTTTTTCGTATTCACCTGGAGTTTCATCACTATTTCCAATTTGAATTATAACCTCATTGCAACCTATACTTTTCAATGCAGTAAGAACGAATGGTTTCAGAATATATTCACAAAGCAGGTCGAATCGTGTCGTTCCAACAGTTATGAAGATCTTTTTGTATTGTTTCTCCATTTCTATCGTTTATTAAAATCAATGGTGACAACTGACAACGTTATCATTTTTTTTTTTTTTTTTTTTTTTATAATTCTCCCTTACAGGGAAGGCAAAGGGTTCAAGCCCATACAGCCTCGTCTTAAGTGATATCTCTGGTTGTCGTAGTAAAGCAGTGGCTACCTTACCAAGACTTTATCAAGGAGTTTTGGCGGCAACGAAAAAACACTTGATTGGCACAGTTATTTCAATTCACTTCATTTGAGCACTTTAATAGAACTATATTGGATAATATACCACCATAATTATGCAATATAACACTAAGTATCACCAAAATAATGAATTAAAACAAGAGCACCACATGACACTTCCACGTTCCCGCCAAAACTCCCCTGACAACGTTATCAGTTATCACAGACACTATCTAGTGTTGGCCCGTTGGGTAGGACCAAAGAGAATATAACGACTTCCTGGGTAGGACATACAAGAGGCGGTACATTTGTCCCATACACAATGTATCGCCGAGCATCAGTAGGCCTCGCCTCATTCAGGGATGCCAGATAGTGTCTCAGTAATACTGGTACAGAAGTCACTGAAAGTTGGTATTTCACCAAATTTCATTAAAAAAGATGGTACACGCTGTAAAATATACAATTTCAGTATACAATTTATCCGGCGACCTTTTTTTTTTGGTCCCAAAAGGAGAATTTGTAACCAGTACAGCTACTTATACGTCCTTGCTAATCTATGGTGATATTAACAACAAAAAAATATTATGAGTAAATTATTACCATAATTACCAATGATGTAATTATGCAACAAGAATTGATATATTCTTAGATAAAAAAAAAAAAAAATATTTTTGTCATTGATGTTGAAATTTGGTACTTTTGCGTACCAACACAGGTTTTAGTTGGTACATGGTACAAGACCCTGAAAAATGGTACATGTACCATGAAATTGGTACGTCTGGCATCACTGGCCTCATTTGAAGTAGGACATTGTACTCTTATCTTATCTAATAAGTATGTACTCTTACAAACTCTTTTTTATGTCGTGTCCTACCCGACACTATTACCATCTGCTCATAATTTTTTTTTTAAATTTCCTCCTTATACTGAGAAGGCAAAGTGTTCAAGCCCATACAGCCTGGTCTTAAGTGATATTTTTGGCTGTTTTTTGTTTAACCTATACATATAGAATAGTATGTCGCAGTAAAGCAGTGGCCACCTTACCCTACCAAGACTTTATCGAGGAGTTTTGGCGGCAATAAAAAAAACACTTGATTGGCACATTTCAATTCCCTTCATTTGAGCCCTATAATAGAACTATATTGGATAATATACCACCATAATTATGCAATATAACACTAAGTATCACCAAAATAACGAATTAAAACAAGAGCACCTCATGACACTTCCAAGTTCCCGCCAAAACTCTAATCGTGAAAATTTTGATTTGGACAAGTAATAAGGTCGATGATCGTAAAGCCTGGTTTCTTCCAATCATTTTATATAATATTTTTATATTCTCATTGTTATTTTGCTGTATTATTAATACAATACTAAGTCAAAATGGATTTAATTTTGTAACCAATTATCAAAAATGGATGGGTTTACTAAAACAGTACCTTGATACGTAAGTATATCAAATGATGTTTCAAAAACTATATCCTTATTTCATATACTAAGTGGGTAGAATGGTAGGTAGGATCTACATTCGACTGCGCCAAATGGAGACGGCTCCGTTCCGTATTAACCGATCCAGAGAACGAAAATACTCTGGCCATCCGCCGTAAGATCGAGTTCTTGAAATTCCAACACTCCACAAGACCGCAGTTCCGTCCTCGCCGTCGAGGACCTCGCCGCATTCCGTCGCCCCCCCCGACCCCCGAGCAGTTCCGGCCCGCGTGCCGATGACAACAAAATCTAATAGGATTAGGCCTAAAAAAACTTGAAAGGTGTCAAGGGACACCCGGATGGAACGAAGTTGTTTTCGATTAATTAGTAAAGATATTGTAATAACATTTTATTTCTTTTAAGTTGTAATAATAATTGTATATTTCATTAAAACGTTACCACATCAATGAAAACATTTACTTCTACCTACCTACACAATAGATATGTCATCGAATCACGATCATCACCTAAGCAAGCATTGACATTAAAATTAACATACAAAAAAACCAAAAAACTACTCTAAAAAGCATTTTAATCTAAGAGTATGTATACGTAGTTACACTTACTCTAAGATTTAAATTGTCTTTTTTTATTTAGGTAAATTTCGATTGTCACTTTTACGGCAAGTTCTTTATTGTTACTGGCTGGTTTCATAGGGCAAGTATAAAAGTGTCGTGACAACTTTTCGTAAGAATTTTTTCCGTCTAGCTCCCTTTCACAACGCGCGATAAGGAACTTCGTTCCAAAAACCAATCTTTCCCTAATCGTTGATGTCCCATCCTCTCTCAGTGGCCGTCCTGAGCCGAGGTTCGTAACCCGTTATTGGGTTGCCCTCAGCATGATCACTTAAGTACATACTTAGGCTACCCGGTTGGCAATTCCAATATTTGTGGATGCCGATAATTTTCAATGTCGGGGGATCTTGATATGTACGGGGTCTCGTAGGCAAGCGATCAGAAATTTTCAATTTGTTCTGCTACTAATCTGGCTGACTGTACATATCAATCATGTTGTACTTTAAAATCCGGTATGCGGTCTTCATGCGGTATGTCAAAACAATTCTCCAAATCCCTGGGGATCCCGCACCGTTAATCTCAGACCACGCGGGACTGGAAAATGATGCGAGATCCTGGGATCTCGGTATTGTGAAATTCGAATAGTGCCTATATTAATTATAGTTAGGTTACAACGTTGTAAAAAGTGCAATATTTTTAGCCCCCGACGGAAAAAGAGAGGTGTTACTTATAAGTTAAGGTTTTGTACCTATCTGTGTATCTGCCTTTCTGTGGCATCGTAGCTACGAAACTAGTGGACCGATTTCGGTGAGGATTTTTTCTTTTAAAGCTGATGTGATCGAAGTGTTTCTTAGATATTATTTGGAAAGATCGATTTGGGCGTTTGAAGATAATCATTTCATTTTCTACTACAAGTAGTCTGCGGAATCACTCCTTATTAACTTACAGTAGACATAGCGCGTTTCGGCTCATAAGAATGGTACTATCATTGAGAAGATAAGACCAAGGCCATAGTGTAGCGGCCAAAATAGTAATTTAAACAGTTTGAAATCAAAATTAAGTAAAAAAATTAAATAACCCAGGCACAAAAAGTCTTCTAAAAAGTTATAATTAAAATATCAGGTATATTTGTTGGACATTTGACCGTACCCCGGACCGGGGAGATGAAAATACTTCTTTAGGGATCCTTGGTTGTCCACCGACGCGAGGACGCTTAGGTCAAAATATAACTAGATACTTATAACATAGTTAAAGGTCAAACAAACATATTTTATTTTTAAGTTTTTAGGAGACTTGTGGCGTGGGTTATTTATTAAATGGATCACTAGGTAAGTATATATTATTAACCTGCCCTATCCGGCATCTCAGTTCACTCTAATGTGGAATAACTTCCTCCTACCTTCAATTATCAATCAACTCCTTCGATTCCTTAGAAGTATTCAATCACGTGATAATTGTGTTAGAAAACCCATACAAAAAGTTGGCGCACTTGAAATTGAACCAAGGGCTTACCGATCGACAACCCATATATTTACGCGGCCACTAAACTAAGAAGCCGGCTAGTAATACAATTTAGGTACCGTAGGTACTGGGTATGTTATTTTTGTTCAGCAAGTTTTTTTTCAAAAGATACGCACCAATCATTTAGTGATACCACAGTGAAACTAGATATAGGTAGAAAACTAGTTAGTTGCACACACACACATACTCACTCACGCCTTTTATCCCCGAAGGGTTAGGCAGAGGCGGAACTAGTACATCCACTTTTCGCCGTTATTCCGTCCCATGATGTGATAGGGGGCGAGCCTATCGCCATGTCGGGCACGAATTCCGTGGACTCCGAGCTGGTATTTAATAGAAAAACTCAATATCACTTTGCCCGACCCAGGGATCGAACCTGAGACCTCAGAATTGCAGTCGTACCGTAATACAACTACACCACCGAGGCAGTCTAGTTAGTCGTATTATTGTTCTTTTTCGTCTTATTAATTAAATAATTATTTATTAATATTATAATCAGAATGCAAATCAGAAGCAAATATATTAAGCTAACATGGACAGAAGAGCCGGTAGGGTTCGACCGCACAGAACCTTCGAATGTTAGATATCTGTCATTCTTCGTAAAGGCCAGGTCAAACGTACCCTGAACCGGCGGGAATGCATAAAAAGATTGATAAGGTGGAGGAATAAAGGCGTGGTATATATAATCAAAAACCACAAACAATAACATGAGTGGTAAGAATTTGGGCCGAAAATTAACACAAGCAATATGGAAAGTTTGAATTATTTACGATACTAAGATTTTTAATAATATGTTATAGATAAATATATTCTTAAAGTGGTTGATACCATGCTTTCGGTCAGTTGTAAAAATAAACCCAAATCATTTTGTTACATAAGTACCTTCTGCACATAGGTACGTAGACAACAATGGGTATTGTAATTGCTCGGAAGTCCGAACCTACACTGAAGACGGATACGAGCACGAGAGTGATCATGTCAGTTGCAGACAGACAAACAAACAATAGGTGACTCTAATCACACAGGTATCAACGTAGATAATCTACTCTATCATGTTCGAGTACGGAACACTAAAAGCCATTCGTTTAAGTAAAATACTGATACTCCAGTTTAAATAGTCTTTGGAATTTCCCTGCTATCTGAGTTTGTTCCGACCTCGAAGTATTTTATTGAGCTGGTGCTCTATTAAATTATTTATTCCTAATTCTCTAGTTGTAGTTACCTCATCTGAATAATAAGAAGGTATATCAAAAAGCAAGGCAACAACGCTATCAAGCATTAAAGACTGTAGATAGTACCATACGTATGGGTATGTCTGGTTCTGTCTGGACAGATGCTACCTGAGAAGTTTTTTGGAATAAGTAGCTACATTTTTTTACATAGACATTCTGTACATTGATAATTTATTCAGTGTAATGATAATACGCATTAAATGAATCTGTACGTACTTACAGAAGCACATCCAACTTTGTTTACCTTAAGGCTATTCATGAGCTGAACCTGTAACTAATAGTTTTAATAAATTTTTCAATGATTACGAGCTGTGATGACCTGATTACACTAAATTACGTATCACTACGGTATTCGTACCTATCGTAGGTCGCTTCTAATTATACTTTAATTTTTAATCAACTTCTGACCTTTTACACGTAAACTATTTCATAGTACAGTGTGTTCTAAACATTTTTGATGGTCATGGTTTTCCGTTAAGGACTAAAGCTGTGATTCCGCAGAACGCAGCAGAGGGCAGACGGCAACGGCTCACGTCATTTGCCGTCGTGTGCGGAATCGATCTCACACAATTTAATACTGCATAGTAGTGCCGTCTGCAGTCGCGGCACATGTCGTCTTCCGTCTGCCGTTGCCGTCTGCCTTCTGCGGCGCCCTGCGGAAACATATTCATACTGAAAGAACAACACCGAATAGGGCTTTCATTAGACAATTGCTAAATTCTGCCACCGATCCGCCATAATAATAATGAATGATTAGTTTTTCACTACTATGTCTATGCGGCCAGAAAGCTCTTCAAAACTATGGTTGCATTAGTAATTATATGTATTACTATGTATGTAGGTGTATCTCTACCAATGCTTTTAGCGATACTGTGTAAATACACGTGGGCTTTTAGTGGTCGTATTATTAACGACAAAAAACAAAATGGCTGAAAGTTTGAAAACGCCACACCCTGTATACAACAGTATGTTCCAAGAAAGCAATCCACCAACAGTACAAGAGGGAAGACTGAGACACGTGTGCTACATCGCATTAATGAACTCGTAAATAATAAGTTCATTTCTTTGATTGGATAATAATTAATTTTGACGAATTATGACTGGTCTATTCACACGCGAATTGTGTCGAAGCAGGTCGGTACAATATGCGGTTAGAATTTGTGGGATTGTTGTGTTTAGCATGTCGAGTGTCTGGAGAAGATTTTCCATCGCTGATTACGGCGAATGCTTCTATCGGTAATGAATTTTAATTCTAAATGATATTTAATATTCACTTTAGTAGTATTTATGTCTGACTAATGCATTTATTAGATCTAAGAAAAAAATAACTGATTTGAAGAGTTTTTTACTTAACCAAACTATGGAGTAGATAATTAACACATACTTGCAATTCAATTGACATTTATATAACTACCTTCTCATATCCTTCAAGATTTTATGATAAAGAAACAAGAAAAAATACTGTCCCAATTCTTTCTACTTTTAGGAAGATTCTTAACATATTTATCACATCAACTAAATCCATAGAATTTGTTCAATAAGCATGTCGTTGGCTAGATGTTTAAAGTTGATTTTCAATTTTAGCTGTGGTTCTAGATCGTCAGTATCTAGGCGACAAATATCAGACTGTGTTGGACGAGCTAAAGGACTACATAAAAGAGCTAGCGAGAGTTGACTTAACGCACGGCGGAGTTATCGTACATTACTACTCTTGGACATCTATCAGTCTTAAAAAAGGTAGGGGCTAGTCATATTTAGCTAATTATTTTGTAATACAATAATCATATAGAAAAAGGTGTCACTTATGAGAAAGTCGGCGAGGTATCTATTTTAATTTATTGATAACTAGCTTTTGCCCGCGGCTCCGCCCGCATTAAAAAGTTTTTCCGGGATAAAAGTCCCGGTTTATATTTTCCCGGGATAAAAAGTAGCCTATGTGTTAATCCAGGACATGATCTACCCGTGTGCCAAATTTCATCGAAATCCGTTCAGTAGTTTTTGCGTGAAAGAGGAACAAACATCCTTACATCCATACATCCATACATCCAAACATCCAAACATCCAAACATCCATACATTCTTACAAACTTTCGCCTTTATAATATTAGTAGGATTTATTTTAAGTGGCTGCCTCGGTGGCGTGTTATGGTACGACTGCAATGCTGAGGTCTCTGGTTCGATCCCCGGGTCGGGCAAAGTGATATTGAGTTGTTCTATTTAGTATCAGCTCGGAGTCTGGAATTTGTGCCCGATATGGCGATAGGCTCGACCCCTATCACATCATGTGACGGAATAACGGCGAAAAGTGGGTGCACTAGTTGCGTCTCTGCCTACCCTTTCGGGGATAAAAGGCGTGAGTGTGTGTGTGTGTTATTTTAATTTGTACCACGTCTAAAACAATACATTTGCTTTATGTTTATACCATTTAAGCTAATTTTCTAATAGAGCAGGTAAATCTTGGAAATTTTGCTTCGACATGTTTGAAGGTTTTCTAGCAGTCTTCAGCGTAGCATCATGCCTAGACACGTGGGACTTATTTTCACGCACAGAAGAAGAAGAACTCCTGCTATTCGCATTAACAGAAGTCGATTGTCCCCGCCTACCGCTGCGTTCAGCCATCACCGTCACTTACGCTGAGGCGAGCGAAGAGTTACCGCAGTTGCTCCTAGATTTAAGAACTTCAAATGCTTTCAAATGGAAATCAGCTGTTATACTACATGATGAAACTTTGAGTAAGTTTTTATTTAAGCTAATATTGTAGTGATAAAATTTGTGGTGTTCTCTGTTTGTAATACTTTGTACTTACTTAGATATATTTTGGATATCAGACTTTGCTGTGAACTACATAGACGTATGAAACTAATTCCAAAATATGGTATATATAATGGTTTCGTTAGTTGAAAGTTACATGATCGATGAGAGCAAGGCCGATTAAATTTATTTACTTAAATAGTACGAGGAGTAGTTATCATTACCTTTCTACAATGGTATTTCCATACCATAATGATAGATTGCGATCACATACTAACTTCGAGCACACTTTTGTTTTTCGATTCGAATTATTGTCTATTATTCCTTATTCATTTATGTATTAGGAACAATTACTATTACCTCTTTTACCGCATTTCTCATCAGATCGAGACATGGTGTCCCGTGTAGTTCAGTCTTTAACCTCACAAATAGACGACGAAAGCGCTTCACCAGTGTCAGTTTCCGTATTCAAGATGAAACACGAAATCAATGAGTATTTGAGGAAGAAGGAAATGCATCGAGTGTTATCCAGACTGCCCGTGAAAACTGTCGGTAAGCTTTTTTAAAAATAAACAGTCGAAGAGATTATTAAGCCTTATTAACAACTTGCTTTTGCCCGCGGCTCCGCCCGCGTTAAAAAGTTTTTTCGGGTTAAAAGTAGCCTATGTCCTTCTCTGGATCTCAAACTATCTCCATATTTATTATCTTGTGGTTCCATTCTCAGAAAACTATTTTCCGGGATTAAAGTCCCGGCTTATATTTTCCCGGGATAAGAAGCACCTCAGGTCCTTCCCAGGATCTTAAACTATCTCCCTACCAAATTGCATCGAAATCAGTTCAGTGGTTTGGCTGTGGCGGCTCCACTCGCAAGAACATAAATCCGGGATAAAAGTCCCGCATTATATTTTCCCGAGATAAAAAGTAGCCTATGTCCTTTCTCAGGCTCTAGACTATCTGTGTACCAAATTTCATTTAAATCGGTTAAGCAGTTTTGGCGTGAAAGCTTAACAGACAGACGGACAGACAGAGTTACTTTCGCTTTTATAACATTAGTATGGATTTTTGAACTATGCCACTGCGTGGCATTGCACTGCCCTCGGCATCCTGAGGGCTACCGTTAAATTTTTTATTTGTAATATATACCTAATTAGTCTGTGAAGATGCGTAGGTGAAAACATACTTGTTTAGTAATATGAAATACTCGGACAATATTGATGAACTATCTTTTGGCGTGACTTCCATTAGCGGAATTATTATAATAATACCAGCCCTGTATTATACAACTGCCCAGTGCTGAGCACGGGCCTCCCCTACTACTGACAGGGTTCAGGCCTTAGTCTACCACGCTGGCCTAGTGCGGGTTGGCAGACTTCACATACCCTCGAAATTCTTAGGGAGAATTCTCAGGTATGCAGGTTTCCTCACGATGTTTTCCTTCACCGTTAAAGCGAACGATAATTGATAAACAATACACACATAACTTCGAAATGTCAGAGGTGTGTGCCTTGGGTTTCGAACCTCCGGACATTGTCCCGGCAGACCGGTCCATTCCCAACTAGGCTATCGTCCACTTATTATAGGAATATAACAATTTATCAAAGTTTGAATTGAAACTATGTTTGTTTTTCAACACCAATAGATACATTGAAGAAATATAATTCTATATTCTGCCTTTAAAATTATAATCATGTACTTTGTATATACATATACATATACAGTACGAACGATAATATATAAGTAAGTTTGTGGAAATTAAAATCCAAATTTGCTAAGATTTTATTTAAAGTTTTACTGAATGATGTTTTAGGTGAAAACTTCATAGCAATAGTAACGTCAGACGTGATGACGACTATGGCAGACACTGCCCGGGAGCTCCTCATGTCTCATACCATGGCGCAGTGGTTGTACGTAATATCGGACACCAACATTCACAGCTCTAACCTTTCCGGCTTGATCAGAGCCTTGTATGAGGGGGAGAACGTCGCTTTTATTTATAACCAGACTGATGATAGCCCGGATTGTAAGGTATGATGACGTTATATTTGCATTATAATATAAAGTTTGCTTTCGTTTACTCTATAGGAGGCCAAAATGATAACTATTTAGAGTACAATTCACATTCTTTACATCTTTTTCTTTATATCCAAAACTGGTATACATAGTTTGGGTATACAAGTTTGGGCCCAGCGCAGACTCCTAAAACTCCTTTTCTACTAGTTTTTGCCCGCGGCTTCGCCCGCGTTAATAAGTTTTTCTGGGATAAAAGTACATAAAAACCTTTCTGTTGAATCACTCTATCTATTAAAAAAAAACCGCATCAAAATCCGTTGCGCAGTTTTAAAGATCTACGCATACATAGGGACAGACAGCGGGAAGCGACTTTGTTTTATACTATGTAGTGATGCCACTACAAGGCAACCACGTATATCATTTTGCTGTCCATATATATTAGTAATGTAGTGACAGAACTCTCATTAGTCATAAATACTGAATACCGCCAGATGATCCAAATAAAGTAGGTCAATGTTCGCCAAAACGTACAGTACCAATATAGCTCTAAACAACACGACAGCATCCCAATTACTATCCGAATTGGCTGAGAGAAACAAAAATTCTGGCAATGCGATTGCATTGGCGCAACTCTACGTCAATCTGATGTAGATTGGATTCAACAGGTCCGTGTCCGGTGTATTTGGTTTGCTTCATTTATTACGAGATGGAACATTTTGGGTTTAGTTGTTTGTACAATGGGGTTTTTGGGAGATTTCGTATCGTTTAACAAAGTTTAAAACTTTAGATTTTTTATTTTCATTCAGCTCGCAAACTGTTTTTATAAGAACTGACATTATTCCAGTATGATCTGTTTGATCGTCTCCGGTTCGTAGTGTTCAGCTACCGTATCGTACTTTAGGTATATGTCTGAGCCTAATTACCTAAGACTACCAACTTCATGAAAGGAGGTTAAGAATAATTATTTACATGAATTCGTATATAGTTTTATATTAGAAAGTAAATTTTCAGAACGGTATAATGTGCTATTGCAAAGAGATGATGAACGCGTTTATATCAGCGTTGGACGCGGCCATCCAGGACGAGTTTGATGTGGCAGCTCAGGTATCTGATGAGGAATGGGAGGCGATTAGACCTAACAAGATACAGCGGAGGGACATGCTGCTTAAACACATGCAGGTTGATACTAATACTTACAAATAGAAAGAAGAAAAGAAATGTTAATGTTATTTGACTAGGTCATATTTTATGTATGAATATAGCTTAATAAACAGTCCTAACATTCTGAATAAAGACTTATAGAAATGATTTCTAACTTACAACAAAAATGTCCACTTTTTGTACTGGGCCTCCAAATCTAACCAAGCTGAAACTTTAGGGATATTCAAGGGACAAAATATGGTATTTGGATCCATTAAAAAAATATGTGTAGACCCTTCCATTCATAAATAACTTTTTAAAAAACGTTCCTATCAAGTGTAGTTTTAAGCAAAATAAAATTACAAAAATCTCAAAGTCTGAGGTCGTTAAAATTAAACGATTTATGTAACGATGGAATAGTTTTTAGAAGTGCTATCCAAATATATATAAACTGTCTAGTTTGAATTTTAGGTCATTAGTCATGTCATTATTCATAAGCCAACTAGGCCATACGTAAAAAATTTCTGAAGTATTTTTAATTTATTTATTAGCAACACATATCATCAAAGAGTCGTTGCGGTAATTGTACCACTTGGCGAGCATTAGCAGCGGATACTTGGGGCGCCACCTACCGTCATTTTACCGACGATGATGGCGTTCTAAAAGATAATGATAACCGTACCGAGGCCACAGGGGTTATAGAGAAGATTACTTTATTGGATGTAAGTACAATTAGTCGTCTAAGTACCAGTTTCTTTAGGAACAGTTTTATAAATTGGAAATTTTTGGTCCTTGCATCCGGATATTAATGTTCAATTCATTATTTTAATCGAATTTATTAGGAATATTTAAATTTTGGTGTGCAAAGTAGACAGGCGATCGTATACGAGATGTATTGGCTTCGTATGGAAAGTATCTGCTGTTGAGTGAGTTCAAGCAATGACGATGTCTTAACAACTTTCAAGTGTCGACTGAAACGTATTGCAGCATGCAATATAACTTTCCTACCTCGGACGCAGTCGCGCCAGTTGCCTGTTTTGAATGAACAAACTGATATTGTCAATATGCTTTACCAATTTAACAAATAAAGCGTAAACTGGCTATTCTCTATTTATCACAAAAGGTAAGAAACAATAAAAGTTCGAAGTTAACCCTTTTCGTAGGTAGGGTTTTGGCGGCCGATAGACGCGATGACATTTTTCGACGTCCTGTTCCCACACGTTCAGCACGGTTTCAGAGGGAAAGAGTTGCCAGTCATTACTTATCATGTAAGTTTTATACTATTTTGAATGTCAGTGTCTTGATTTTGGTAATATTTCCAGTATAATCATAACAAAAATGACCAATTTCAAAAGTTAAACTTGCTCGTTTGTACCCCTAGGTGTTAAGTCTCTCATATACGAGAGGGTACCTGAATAGGTAGCACCAATATTATTTATACCTTTATTTATACGTCAACAGCCAAAGTCTTTATGGTTCTTTGGAAGTACTGTTGAGTACCACTTCAAATATATACATATAAGAAAAATAGAGCTCATAATTACGCAAATTTGTGCCCGATATGGCGATAGGCTCGCCCCGTTTCACATCATGAGACGGAATACACACGAAAGTGGGCGCACTAGTTGCCCTTCATGGATAAAAGGCGTGAGTGAGTGTGTGTGTGTGTGTTTGTTTGTGTGTGTGTGTATTTCATTACGCAAATTATTTTCAGATCAAAAGTATTTACAATTCTAATTTGTATTTCAATAGGCACTAAAAACAAAGTAGCCAAGCTTACCAGGCAATTGATTTGCTCGTCGAATCATATTTGCATAAACTAGTGTTTTTTATTTAGAATCCTCCGTGGACCATACTACACGCAAACGAATCTGGCGCAATTGTTAAGTATGGCGGCCTTATGTTTGATATAGTCAATCAACTTGCTAAGAATAAAAACTTCACGTAAGTAATAAATTACACAATAATATTTTTTACTGTCATATATTGCTCAATTATAATATTTCTTATCTCCATATACAAAAGGACAATAGATTCTTTCCTACATACTTCACAATTTGATTCGTTGTGTAAACATAATTTAGTTACTTTGAGACTAGGAATTACGAAAACCTTGCAACTCTTAAGAGCTGCGTCTGTAAGTCGGTATATACTTATACTGACTTGCAGATGACTTGAATTTATACCGACTTAAACCTACTTAGGTTTGATAAGAAACGACAACGAAAATTGTACCGTGTTCCGATTATCAGTATAATTATGTTGGTCTACTTAATTACCAATTAGAATCCTGTCAGAGGCTTACTCATGTGGGATTAACACGTAAATTAGAGATTTGCAGAATAATTTGATGGCAATAATTGCTCAGAAGGTATATAATAAATTTACTTTTGACCAGAATAAAGATACTGCTACCAGGGAACGTGAAGCATGACGTGTCTAATGAGACGGATGTGAGTATTTTATTCATACTTATGCTGGTGCGAAGATTAACTCTTATAATGGCTATTAAAGTCCAAATGTTGAGTTGGTATACCCCTGGCCTTAGATGATGGTAACGTTGTCTATTTATTGCCTAAGTTTGAAATCAGTTCAATATTAACTAACACTATACGTCTTCAATGTTCTAATAAAAAGTTTGAAATATTGTATTATAATATGTATTTATTTATTGTTTTCTGTATTTGTACTTATTTTCCATAGATATAAATCTTTGCATTAGTAGAAGCAACATATCAATTTGTACATCTCTAAAACCATATTAAAACGCCATTTTAGGTTTGATTGTGTTACAGGCGCTACACAGTCGGAGAGCGATGTTGGCTCTCGCAGCCATTGCGAAAGGTCAAGCAGCACTCGCCGCTGCATCTTTTACAATAATACCAAATCCTATTTCAGGTAAAAGACTTTTATAACGAATCATTACTTTAATTTTTGATTATATTAGTAGGAAATTAGGAATATTTACTTTGGTTTGAATTTTATTTAGTATTCTTACTATTTAGGTCTTTACAATATTATAAGGTTTGCGATATTTTCATCTCATTTTTTAAATATTCAGCCCGTGTGGTTTCATCCGTGATCAAGTAGAATTCACGGTGTTTTTACACTTTACCGCCAAGCAGCAGTGTGCATGCACTGCTGTGCTTCAATTTAAAGGACATTGTAGCTAGTGTAACTACTGGACATAATGAGACTTAACTCCTTATGTCTCAGGATGACGAGCGCCGTAGAATGCCACACAGTACTTTGTAACTCAAGGTGCTGAATGGTGTTGCTACTGTTGATGGGTGGTCGTATCGCTTACCATCAGGCGAACGGCATGCTCGTCTCGTCATTCAATGCAACAAAAAAGAACTTAAGGGTTGTGTTAATAGATGCAACTCAGTTTTGCTCTGAAGTGCGATATAAGCTGAATGGCCAATTAAGTTCAGCTGTCTTAAGATAGTCGCTACATATTTACATTAGCTCAAATGACATCATAAGTAACAATATGTGACAGATTTTGACTGCTAAGTTTTGTTTATGTAAGAGCGCTTACCCAGCTGCGAACCAGCTCTTAAACTACGGCTTAAGTTTGATTTATTAAATAGTTCAATACATTAAATGTCTACTTGAGATTTTACTCAAACGTGAGATTCCTTTACTAATACCGCCCTAAGAGCCTTAACTTTACCCGAACCCAGATGAAACTCCAGCCTTCATTTCCGTTTGGTAATCAACAAATAATTAAAATCACCGTAAAGCAAGTAAACTGCTAAAAATAATTCCTTTTAACACTTGACCTGAAGTCAATTTATTTCATGAAATACGTTTTCCAGGAATAAATTACACGATTCCCGTGAGCACACAACCGTACGCGTTTCTGGTGGCTCGTCCTAGAGCTCTGAGTAGAGCTATGTTGTTCTTCTTACCTTTTACAGCTGACGTAAGAGTTATATTATTCTTTTAATATACAATTAGGACTACTTCAGTCTACAAATAACATGTGGATCTAATTATTTGGTTATTTCAAGATTATTCACGAACTTTTTCTTATTTATATTTGGCTTTAAATTAATTGAAATTGGTGATTAGATGCTTTATTGAAATGCTGATACCTTTATGAAGTTAAAACAGTATTTTTCTGTATAAAAGCGATTCGTTTCAGACTTGGATATGCCTTGGACTAGCAGTGATAACGATGGGCCCTGTACTGTACGCGATACATCGCATGAGTCCATATTACGAGGCAATGGAGATTACACTAGGCGGGCTCGCTACTATACACAACTGCTTATGGTATATCTATGGAGCTTTGTTACAACAAGGTGAGATCATTTTGATAAAAATGACAGCTACTTTTTGAATTATGTTGATGTACCTTCCGTGTTTAATTTCCATTGTATTTCTTAAGCTAGTTTATTTATAAAACGTAAAACCAAAAGTAATAACAGAAGTATGAATTGCCAAAATACGAACGGTGCTTAAGAATCGACTTCACCATTTTGAAATATGTTACAGTTTTGATTGTTACTTTTAATTAAGAAACTGGCAAATATTTAAACATGTTTACACTTCCCTTTAAAAGCGTAAACGTGCCTTATATTGTTATTTGTTTCAAAGTTGGCTACAACTTTATTTTTCTAAATCGATTATTTATCCAACATTCTCGGTCTATCATTTTTGAAAATTGATGTTTAAACAAACTTACCCTTACCGTACTCCTAATAATCCTATTTTCAGGTGGGATGTACCTTCCTCGAGCAGATAGCGGTCGTCTAGTTGTAGGGACGTGGTGGCTGGTAGTGTTGGTCGTAGTCACAACATATTCTGGTAACCTGGTGGCGTTCCTCACGTTCCCAAAGTTAGAAATACCTGTGACATCAATAGCAGAGTTGATCGAAAACAAAGCGTTGTACACCTGGTCGATTAATAAAGGATCGTATCTGGAAATGGAATTACAGGTATTTAACTACTAAGAGTGGTTCCATAATGTTGGAGTGAACGCTAATCGTCGAATATATATAGCTGCCAAATACAAAAGTTAAGCTTCCAAATAAATTGAGTAACTATGTGCATGTTTTATACATAAATTGGCGGATAACATTTGAATATTAATATAAAGCTCCAAAGCCAAATAAGGTTTTGTGACGGAACAAAATAAGAAGACTACTATCTACAGTCAGCAACAAAAGTAGCTGTGTAAATTCAAAATTTTAAATCACCTTTCATCATCACAGTTATACGATGAATACTATCATGTCATGATGTTAGTAGGTGTTTTTATTTTTAATACCATTATAATTATAAAAGCAGAAGTACTTATCGAAATATTTAAAATAGAGCGTGACTAAAATTCTGAACATTGCATATACATGTGCTAAATATTGATTATAACAATATTATCGCTATAGCCCTAATAGAAAAAAAATGACTGCCTCGGTGGCGTAGTGGTATTGCGTACGCATTACGAGTACGATTTGCGCGCTGAGGTCCTGGGTTCGAATCCCGGGTCGAGCAAAAAAAAAATTGTGACTGGGTTTTTCCATCTTAAAATTTACTCAGTCGCAGCTCGGAGTCAGGAAGTTGGCGGTGTGATACCCCCGTGCCTCGGAAAGCACGTAAAGCCGTTGGTCCTGCGTCTGATCTCTCTCCGGTCATGTCGGATTGCCGTCTCACCGGACTATGAGAGTGAAGGAATAGCGAGTGCACCTGTGTATTGCGCACACACTTGTGCACTATAATATCTCCTACGTACCTGGCTGATCCCCGTTGAGATTGGCCGCCGTGGCAGAAACTGGCTAGGAGGATTTCATTAGTAGGTATAGATAAAGAAAAAATAATATTTGAAGTAAATGTATAGAAACGTTTTGAAATTGTTCAGCTACTTTCGTAGCTTGCTGTACGGCTCACGGGTGAGAATTGCTTCTAAACGAATTTTCAATGGTATGAAGAAATTGATACAGAGAAGCGGTTAAAATGATTATCATACTTAATTATGTGATAGATTTATGGATCTTTTTAAAAATGATGTCTTGAACGATAGCATCACTCATAAATTGATGGCATTCCGATAAAGGATTATGGTAAGGCGAGTCAAAATAACACAAACCAGTCTAAGAATGTTGGTAGGCATTGCAATCAGCCCTGTATAATAAGTACTACGTACTACTATATAAGTACTACCCACTGTTGAGCACGGGCCTCCTCTACTACTGAGAGGCGTAAGGCGTCCACCACGCTGGCCTAGTGCGGGTTGGCAGACTACACATACCCTGGAGATTCTTATGGAGAATTCTCAGGTATGTAGGTTTCTCCACGATGTTTTCAATCACCGTTAAAGCGAACGATAATAGATAAACAATACACACGTAACTTTGAAAAGTCAGAGGTGTGTGCCTTGGTTTTGAACCTCCGGACATTGATTCGGCAGACCGTTCCATTTCCATCTAGGTTATCGTCTACTAGGTCATGTAGGCATTGTATCATAAATTTTGAAAATATTTGATAATTATTATGTAACTTTATACTTCCAGAATACCGAAGAACCTAAATATAAAGCGCTGCTAAAAGGGGCGGAGATTACTAAAGCTCCACATATTGCGGAAACCAATGCACATGCAGGTAAGTTGTCATTTTTTTTTCAAAAATTGTATCGAATAACGAGACGATATAGCCATGACGTCCTATAAACACCAGGAGCACCACCACATCTTTGAATTATATAATTCTGCACGCACTAAGATATGCCTCGGTGGCGTAGTTGTATTATGGTACGACTGCAATGCTGAGGTCGCGGGTTCTATTCCAGGATCGGGCAAAGTGATATGGAGTTTTTCTATTCAATATCAGCTCGGAGTCTGGAATTTGTGCCCGACATGGCGATAGGCTCGCCACCTATCACATCATGAGATGGAATAACGGCGAAAAGTGGGTGCACCAGTTGCGCCTCTGCCTACCCCTTCGGGGATAATAGGCGTGAGTGAATCTGTGCACTAAGATATTACATACATACATATCCTTCCTTCAAGGCCCGCTTATATATATAGATGTATGAGAAAACCCTATGTATATGGACACCGGTGTCCGTCGCGGGGCTTGACAGACTACATCCTACTTAATATTATAAAGGCGAAAGTTTGTAAGTATGTATGGATGTCTGGATGTATGGATGTTTGTTCCTCTTTCATGCAAAAACTATTGAACGGATTTCGATGAAATTTGGCACACGGGTAGATAATATCCTGGATTAACACATATGCTACTTTTTAACCCGGGGAAATATAAACCGGGACTTTTATCCCGGAAAAACTTTTTAATGCGGGCGGAGCCGCGGGCAAAAGCTAGTCTATACTAATATTCTAAAGAAGAAAGATTTGATTGTTTGTAATGGATAAACTCAAAAACTATCGGACTGATTTTGAAAATTCCTTCATTAATAGGAAGATACATTACTCCTGAGTGCTATAGGCTACTTTTTATCCTGGAAAAATATTTTTATCCCGGAAAACCTTTTGCACGCGGGCGGAGCCGCCGGCAGAAGTCTATACCGAATAATTACATTGACATCAATATCTTTTAATCAGTAAAGCACAGGTGCTAGTTCACTTGAGCTCCTAGACTATTTAACCAATGCACACGATATGGCAAAAATGCGAAAAAAAAAATCTGTCAATCCTTACGGGGGGCGAGGTAGACACGGATAACACACATTTAACAAAAAAAAAACACGTGCAGGGCTGAATATAAGGTAACTTTTTACACAATAACACAGCAAAAATCCACAATTTCTGTGAAGCACCGCTTAATCTCATCATTGTGGAATGTAATGACAGGGATCGCAAGTCACATAGGTTTTAATAAAAGTTTATCACCAGCTGCGCATTTATGACCAACGTAGGGTTCGCCTGGTCATCCCATCTCCTTGTTAAATGAATGCTCTAAGCTTGAGCTAGACAAAGTTATTCATTAGGTACACGTGGGTACACAGTAATATAACTGATTTGCATTAAAACAAAACAATTATTATGTGTTGAAGAAAACACACAGCATTGAGATGAAGAACGCAATCATTTGATTCGGTTAATCTAAAGAGAATGTCAGTTCAATACATACCAAACTGTCCAATCTTGTTTCTTACAATTACACCAGAAGGCGCTGCTCTGCTTCTGAGCGCGACTCTAGCTGTCAACTCATAAAGTCTTCATCACCAGCAAGATCCTTGTACTAATGCTGTGTGTTTTCTTCAACACATAATAGGTAACTGTTTTGTTTTAATGCAAAACAGTTATATTATGTGTCTCCAAAAACACACAGCATTGAGATGAAGACCTGTTTGATATCTGCTGGTGTAATACAATCGACGCTATTTGAATATAAAAAGAAATAATTCACATGATTTGTGAATGTACTATTTTTTCCTCTAGAATTATTTATGAAAACTCTATAAAACAAACTTAACAAAAGGAAAGCTTTGATAAAACTAAAAACTCTTATTAGTTATTTGTCATATTAAGAGATCAGACCAAAAATTATAAAATTGTAAACACTTTATACTTAAGTGATATCTTATACACTCAAATCAAGAGTATCAAGAGAAATGAGATCCAAATTTATGACAACAAAAAAATCATACATTGAAACACTTTAAAAATTACCCTACAATAAAACATCAGTATGAACACTGAGTCTGTAAATCTCTTGACAAAAGATATTTTAATAAAGTGCTTACAGACAGGACCGGTATTGCTACAGAAGATATGGTTATTGCTTTGTCCGAGAAAATATCCAGGCTTATGGATAATAAGCAGAAATGTCTTGGAATTTTCTTAGATTTATCTAAAGCCTTTGACACTGTCTCCGTCCCCATCCTTTTATCCAAATTGGAACGTATTGGTATACGTGGTATTGCGCTCAACATCTTCACTAGCTATCTAAGGAATAGATACCAACATATTAAAATTGGTGAGGTGATAAGTAATAGAGCCAAAATCGAATATGGCGTTCCACAGGGGAGTATCTTGGGACCGACATTATTCCTTCTCTACATAAACGATCTTTGCTGTTTATCTCTTCCAAATTGCTCGGTCTTTACCTACGCCGATGACACAGCTCTCGTAATACATGGTAAAGACTGGAGAGAAACTCAACATTTTGCTCAGGCAGCAATAGATGCCGTGGCAGTATGGCTAACTAAAAATCTTTTAACCTTAAACACAGAAAAGACTAAAATAATTCCATTTTACATAAGTGTCCAATCTCAACCACACATTCCTATTACAATTAAAATTCACACATGTCCTGATCGCACTCAACATCCCAACTGTTCTTGTACTTCACTATCAATAACATCGCATATAAAATATTTGGGAATACTGATCGATAAACATTTAAATTGGCATGCTCAAATAGACAGCTTGGTGACTAGGCTTCGAAAGCTTATGTACATTTTTAAAAAACTACGTTTTTCAGCTGACTCAGAAACACTTTTATCTATATATTACGCGCTATGCCAATCCCTCTTAGTATATTGTTTGACAGCATGGGGCGGTGCTCACAAGACTTATTTACTCAAAATAGAGAGAGCACAAAGGGCCGTCCTTAAAGTTATGCTATGCAAGCCATACAGTTACTCTACAGTGGAACTATATAAAAACTGTAAAGTGCTATCGGTGAGAAAATTATATGTACTACAGTGTATACTAAGAAAACACAGAGAACCATTAATAACATCCGAAAAGCGTCGAGCTGACATTGTTTTCCCTCCTATTATACATCATACCAACTTCATGAAACACCAGTTTTACTATCTTAGTTCTAAGCTATACAATAAAATTAATAAAATTCTTTCCATATATAGACTTAACAAACACGTAACTAAAACAAAGTACAGCCATGGCTCATGGAACAAACATATGATGACATAGAAAGCCTCTTCTCCTCTACTTGAAATTCCTAAATTCTAAAACAAACACATTTCACGCACACACACACACACACACACACACACACACACACACACACACACACACACACACACACACACACACACAAACACATTCACACGCGCACACATTACCCATAATAAAACAAAAAAAACTGAGATTTCCATAGTAGATTAAAATGTTACTAATATAGATATAAATCCCAAATCATGTATACTTGCGGAGGAACACTGTCGCCCAAAATACAGGTTTAACCTAGTTTGGGTGCCAGGGGACCAAAACCTTATTATGTGAAATATATTTTTTGGGAATTAAATAAATTAAATAAATAAATAAAAAAATAAACAGATTCCCGGTTAGCTCTTTTCAGAATATCTTCCATAGCAATATAATATACTACTCCGTTGATAGAATACTAGGTATATTGCTGAGCTGGAGCCTGATTGCGGCTACAATATTTCATAAATGGATGTGTACTTGTCTGTTGTCTATGTATATACAGTGTATTATTTGCAGCCAAATTAAACTTTTACCTATATTCTATCTATCTATCTATTTTCACAGAAATGCATGAATAGTAATTTGTTTAAAAATACAACTATTCAGCCAGCCACTTTGGTTTTTGATGCTAATTTAACAGTTTCTATGACTGGTATAAAATAAAACATGTTTATGTCCTTTAACTGCTATAGGTAGTATGTGTGGCATCAGAGAGTTGAGACCCATAATTTAGTTCTTTCACCTGAGTAGCTGAGATTATAATATGGGTGTGGATACCTATTCAGCAACTGGCTGATAGTCTGGATACAGCTGTTAGTTCTTTACCCAGATTTTGGCCCAGGAACCAGCCTGAGCATTCCATGAGTGGCAATCTCTTCCCCAACAGTTCCAAAAAAGGGGATCAGGGTGTGAAATACATGGCCTGAAGTTAGTTATGATGTACTAGTGGTATTTATAATAAATCATGTGTTTGAAAATTATGGTAGGTGATATAGAGAAAAAATCTAGGATTTGTTGGATAATCCTTGATAACTTCTTTCTACAGTAGTTACACAAGAATCTAACATCATTAATTTGTGTAATAAAACAGTACTGCCTGCAAATTAAATCCGGCTGCATCTTGACTAGACCTTGTGTCTGTTGATTTGTTATCATTGTACTAGAGTCTAGACTAACAATTTTCTAATTGGACACTAAAGGTGGATAAGGTGGTGAAAGACCAATTTTCCTTAAGTAACTGATTTCTCTTCTCCTAGCTCCAAACAGCTATGCGCTCCACCCGCCAGTTTTGCCTGATGAGACATTTTGTCAAGAACCTTCCGCAGGTTCAATCAATAAGAACCTTCCGCAGGTTCAATCACTAAGAACCTTCCGCAGGTTCAATCAACAAGAACCTTCTGCAGGTTCAATCACTAAGGACCTTCCGCAGGTTCAAATTAGAACCTTGCGCAGGTTCAATCACTAAGAACCTTCCGCAGGTTCAATCAATAAGAACCTTCCGCAGGTTTATAATTTGAATTATGTATGTTAATGCTCTCACTTACTAGTGAGGTTTAATTAATAAGAACCTTCCGTAGATTCATTATTTGAATTGGGTAAGTTAGTGCTTTCATTTACTAGTGAAGTACATACTACTTCCACTACACCTTTTTTTTTTTTTATCGCGGGGAAAAACGCGTTATCGCTACCACCACTGGGGGGTGAGTGGAACGGTTATGTTGGTTTCACACAGTCTTACGGCCCAATGTCGACACTCGGGAGTATAGCATCATCCGAGCGAGCATTGGACCGAGTCCCTAACACTATGTACACCCTACACCGGCATACCAACCAAAACCCGCGGTGGTCTACTTCGGCGCCTACGGGACGGCCCCGGGGTATCTTGTTGCACAAAGATAGCTGCACGGAACCGCCCCTGCGCGATGCCGCATTGCGGCCCTTCTCTAAATGAGGAGGCTGAGAAGCCTCCGAACTCTAAATCACCTTTGCGTCTATGACTGCAGGAGACCGACAACCCGCATTATCATCCACCTCATTGTCGCTTACATTGGAGTAGTTGAGCGAGCAGACCCCACTGCTCGCCCTGCGACTCTCGCTTACCCCATTTAGTCGCCTCTTACGACAGGCAGGGGATACCGTGGCGAAATTCTTTAGATGCCCCCGGACCACAGGGCACGAGGCGCCGGTCAGTCGTCCACCCGACGCCTCCTTCGTCTCCTCTGGCTGCGGGCGGGATCGTTCTGCTCACGATCCCGCTCGGCACTCTCCTTCCGCGAGATGACGCACTCGCAGAAGGAGGCCATAGCTCGCCATGACCTCCAGCCGCCGACCATGGCAGACACCACGGCCGGCAGCGAGAGGTCCCCTCCGACGACTGCTCTAAGAGCGCTGCGTTGTAGGTCCCAGGCTGGGCACTCCTCGAGAGTGTGTTGGACTGTGTCCTCACGGCCGTTGCCACAATGGTGGCACACGGCGGACTCCTCCTTTCCAATCCGACACAGAAACGAGCCGAAACACCCGTGGCCGGACAGCATCTGTGTCAGACGGAACGTCGGCGCACCGTGGCGCCTGTCTAGCCAGCTTAAGAAGACAGGCCGCACTGCCGCGACAGTCCTCAAGCCCGCACTCGGACTCTCCAGCCTGGTATGCCACTCCTCCACGGCGGCGCTGCGAATAGAGGCCAATTGGGCCGTTACCTCCCTCGGAGCCAGTCTCCGCCCGAGACGGGATGCCTCCTCACGCCAGAAGAACACTGACGAGAGGTATTTGGCATCCAGATCCCATGGCAGAATACCGGCCAAGACGCAGGCCGCCTCATAGGAGACTGTGCGGTAGCCCCTGATGAGTCGCTGCGCCACCAAACGCTGCGGTTTGCGCAGTAGAGCGACGCAACGAGTATTCAGGGACCCGGCCCAAACGGGACAACCGTATAGGGCCATGGACCGCACAACTCCAGCGTATAAACTACGGCAAGGGTTACCGGGACCTTCCAAATTTGGCAGCAGGCGCCCAAGCGCACCTGCTGCCCGCACCAGTTTCGGCGACAGCATTTCAAAGTGGGCACGAAAGTCCCATCGGCTGTGCAACACCAACCCCAGATACTTCATTGTGGAGCCGATGGGAATCCGCACCCCCTCTACTACAATATGGGCCTCCGATGGTGGCCTCTTCCGGGGCCCATGGAAATATAGGGCCTCCGTTTTGTTCAGGGCCACTGAGAGGCCCAGCCGCCGAATCCTGCTGACCACCTGCTCCGTACTAGACGAGGCAAGCAAGGCAGCCTCATGGAAGGTCCTAGCCGTCGCTGTCACTAGAGTGTCGTCCGCGTAGCAGACAACAGCGACGCCTTGAGGGTTGGTACCACAGAGCACCCAGTTGTACCCGATGTTCCACAGGAGAGGGCCCAGGACTGAGCCCTGTGGAACACCGCAGGCCATTGCTCTCCGGTGCCACCCATCAGCGCCCGGGTATACAATGTACCTGTCTGACAAGTACGATCGGACCAGACGCTGAAGATATGGTGGCACCTCGTGGTACCGCAGTGCTTCGTGTATGCAAGCCCAGGGAAGAGTGTTAAACGCGTTGGCGATGTCAAGAGACACCGCCACAATCACTTCACCCCGGGCGATTGCATTCTCCGCTTGTGCCTTGACCCGCAAAATCGCATGGATTGTAGATCGGCCATGCCGGAAACCGAACTGGCAGTCTGCCAAGTCCGGCCCGACCCTCTCGAGGTGCTCGACGAGGCGAGCGTGTATAATCCGCTCGAAAAGTTTACAGACCTCGTCGAGCAGCACGATAGGCCGGTAGGCCGATGGTGACTCTGCGGGTCGTCCCTCCTTCTTGAGCAGGACCAATTTGCCAGTTTTCCATCGAGATGGAAAAAGGCCCTGCTCAATGCACGCGGAGAAGAGGCCGCGGAGCCTCGTACCCAGGTACTTGACGGCTAAAACCCACGCACGGCCGGGTATGCCGTCAAGACCTGGGGCAGAGTTTTTACTCCGCAGCCGAAGCACTACCGCCCTAAATTCTGCGGGCGAAACCTCCGGTATATCTCCTGCCGCAGTTTGTGACGATGGCGACGACGAATGTGACGCCATCGGCGGGGGAGTAACATCCTCGGTGGCGGGGAACAAAGTCACGACCACCTCTTCCACAAGTTCGCCCCGGAGACTCTGCGTCAGCGGGGGCGCCCATGGACGGTACCTCTTCATCGCTACACGGTACGGGCGCCCCCACGGGTCGCTGTCGAGAGTACTTCGGGACTCTTTTTGCGCCGCTGACTTTGCCCTCATTATTGCCACTCGCAGCGCTCTTTTGGCCTCCTTGTAGATGCCGTGAAGCAGCCGCTCTTGGTCCTCGTCGCCGGATAAACGAGTCCGGCGACGACGGTGCCTGCCAACTCGGCGGAGTGCAGCTACGCAGGATGTGCGCAGCTGCGTGAGCTCCGCCGACCACCAAAACACCTGGCGTTTCTCAGGGAGGCGTCGGACTCGGGGCATAGCCGCGTCACAGACATGTGACATCGTCGCCCCAAACCACGCTGCCTCCTCTTCAACCCGTACTGGCCCGGCCGGCACGGGGATCCACGCCTGGGCCAGAGCAGCCTCCTTCAGGGCCTCGACATTGAGGCGCTTTAACGCCCAACGAGGGCCGTCCGATCGCGGGGCGATCATGCCACCACGAGACCGAGGAGAAGGGGGCAAGGCGACGTCGAACCGAATATATCGGTGATCCGACAACGTCTCCTCGCCCACCAGGACCCTCCAGTCACGGACACGGTGGGCTAGCGCTGAGGTGGCGAACGTAATGTCCACCACCGAGCCGCCATTGTGCCGCACGCACGTGTCTACCGACCCGCGATTCACGACGGCCAAGTTGGACGCGATCGCCCATTCCTCCAGGGCCACGCCACGCGCGTTCGTCGCCGACGAGCCCCACGCCAAGGACTTGGCGTTGAAGTCACCGGCGACGATAACGGGGCGAGGCTGACTGCCTTGCACCACCAGGGCCCCTACCCGAGTGAGAAAATACTCGAACTCGGCTAGGGATCTGTTAGGGGAGAAATATACTCCCACAATCCAGACCCCCCCTAACAGAACCGCCACACATCCCGAGCCTTTCGCTACTTTTTCGAAAGGCGGGGAGCCGGCAGCGCCCCGGGTGATGACGGCCACCGAACCGTCTAAGTCCCCTGCCCAGTCTTCCCTGGGAGGAACATAGTACGGCTCGGAGACCACAGCCACATGAATCGACCACTGCGCCAGGCTCTGAACTAGTAAGTCCTGTGCCCCGGCGCAGTGGTTAATATTCGCCTGGAGGAATCGTTGCGCCATATTAATGGGCGATCTCCATGTCAGTCTCTCGGCGGGACGGGTCCGGCTGAGTCACAACCTCGGCGCCCCCTCCGCGATTAACGCGACGGGGACGGGAGGAGGCGACACATGCCTTGGCGCCCACATGGTGCCCCGCAGGTTTGTTCGCAGCAGCGCATATTGCGCAGTGCGGGTCCGCGGAGCACCCCTTGGCCTTATGGCCCTCTTGACCGCAGCGGTAGCAGATCCCGCTACGGTCACACTCTTCAGTGCAGCGCATCCGCACATGCCCCTTGAAGAGGCAACGGAAGCACCGCATGGGCCGGGGCTCAAGGAGCCGGACCTGTGCCGCTATCCAGCCAATCCGGATGCGTTTTGCCCTTATTATTTTGTCGGCAGCCTTCGCTGGGCATCTCACCCATACCGCACCAAGGCCGGAACGGTCGGGGCGGATCTCCCCGACCTTAAAATCGTCCGCTGCACAATCCCCAGCCCCTGCGAGGGCCACTGCGACCATTTCCGGGTCAGCGGACGGATCCAACCCAGATACACGCAGTTCCGCGGTCTTGAACGGGCGGGAGATGCGAACGTCTTCCGCCAGTTCCGTTCCACGGAACACCTCCCTCATTTTTTCCGCGAGGGAGTTGGCCCTCGCTTCTGAGTCAGGACCGGGTACCTCGTAGAGGTACCCACCTGTGGCCATCAGCCTCGCCCGAGTTTCAGCGATGTCTAGACTGGTCAAATTCACCTTGAGCTGTATTTGCTTTAAGACCGTAGCGTATGTAATACCACGGTCTAAAGCAGATGGCATTACCGTCAGGGTGACGGCCGCCCTTCGGTGCAGGCGAAGTTTTGGCTCAGCCTTATGACTTTGCTGAGTTTGCTGCTGTGCCGGCGCAGCTGTTACAACTGCACTCGTCGCGGGCTGGGTATTTTTTTTCTTCCCCCTCTTTGCCACCACCGTCCACCCTTCGTCCATAGACGCTGGGGCCGGGGGCAGCGGTCGAGACTCCACCCTGGGTTGAGCCGGGGGAGCACGCGGGTTCTTCTTTTTCTTCCTCCCCTTGCGCAAAAGTTGCTGAGGGAGGATTTTGACGGCGGGAGCGGCTACGGGTGCAATGCCAGTGCCAGTGGCAGCTGTGAGCGACTGTGTCACATTCTGGACAGTCCGGGCGGCCCCCTTGCCCTTGCCTTGCCCTTTACCCTTGGCGGTCGGCAAGTCGACAACAGCGGATGGAGCACATAATGGTCCAGCGACGCAAGCGGGTAACGCTTGAGCGGCCTTGTCAGACCTGGCCCTGTCGGTGGCCAGTGCAGGGCGAACCGTTGGCTCCGGAGGTAACCTCATGTTGATCGCCTCGAAGCGCGCATCCATCATATTGATGAGACGGCGCTCAAATTGATCTTGGCGATCATCAGAGGCGGCTCCAGTACCAACCGCCAACTGCGACTGACCCGGCAAACGGACAGCCGCTAGCACCTCCTCCAATATTTTGCCCTGGGCCGCAAGAGAAGTCTCAAGGGCTGTGATACGCCGTGCCATTATCGCCTTTTCCGCCTCCAGTCGAGTAACCTCAGCGGAAGCTGTCTCTTTAGCCCTTTCCGCCAATTCTTTGGCCGCCAAGTTCAGCTTCCGCTGTTCCGTCCCTTTGAGATTTCGGGACCTTTGAGACACGCCCCGGACCACCTCTGCTAGTCGCAGGCGCCAGTCTAACTGGTCAACTGGCGCATCCGCCAACTCCATCGCCTCTTCTTCTGCATCTGTTGTTGGTGCAGAGGCCGCGACCACCTTTACCGCTGGCTCGGAGTCGCTGTCGCTCGACACTATTTTAGTTGAACGAACTGGACGTCCGCGCTTCGACCGCAAGCAGACACCGCTCGGTCCTGGTTCGGACAGGGCCAGGCTAAATGCCACCGACTCAGTTGACCCGTTCGTGGACTTGCACCCAGCATCATTCATCTGCCCTGGCGCTGATTCGTCCCCCGGCATAGATGTCTTCTCCTTCTTATTATTTAATTTGTTTTTAAGTACCATTTTTGGTCCCACGAGTATGGGGGAATAGAAAGTCCACTCAAGCAGAGCCCCCTGTACTTGAGTAAGCCTACAAGTAACCCGCCAAAAGTGTCGGCCGGTACTCCGGCGGGGGTCGCACTAGAGACCGAACTGCCCATCGGCCATGCATCCCCTCGCGGTGCGCCGCCGCTTGGGATTCGGGGTAACTTTTTATAGAGGGTTTCTCCCTCGCAGCCCAGGCGATTAAGCCAAGACCCTCAGCCTCAGGAGTCAATGCGAAACATGACCACAGTGCCCCCTGAGATTCCGAGACTGGCGGTGGCCAGGGAGAACAGGTTCTACCCCAGCCTGTTCCGTGGCAGTGTGAGTGCACACGGAACCCGTCGTGCTCCTCCACAGGACCCTCTGCTAATCAGAGGGAACGAAGAGAAACCCCTTTGCTGGTTTTGGTCCACGCCGTTTCCGGTACCCCCCAAAATTTGGAGGGCTTTCCCCTATCCGCCACCCAGGGAGACGCGCCCGATGGGAGACCAGCAACTCCACACGGGACTACCACTACACCTACTGTTCAAGGCGCTAAAAAAAAAGCACTGTTTCAATTTAATTGCCTATTATATATCCTTTCTGCACAATTTAAAAATATAAATATGCAGGGACCTTGAGGTTCATATGGGTGGTAGGCAACCCCCGTTGGGAAAAATATTGCCAACCCATAAGTATTTAAAATTTGGGTTTGTGTAAACCTGTACAATAGTGGTATATTTCTGTCCAATATTCGGACATGACCTAAACTTCTAAGACAACCATCCTTTTTGTTATAAAAAGTTGCCTCCGAGGCTGGTGGCTGGTGGTAATAAGTGCCATTGTAGGTAGGTCCATCTCTTCAGAGATGGTTTGCGCCACTGTTTAGTCTGCTTGGTACCTATCAAGTAACAATGATGTCATTTTTATATTTAGAGTGAACGCCACCTTACACAACCTATTGGTAATGTCCACTTGGTTGCGATTTTATGTTACAAGGCACTGGCCACTACTGGTACTACTAAGCATTAGAACATTATGTGGCTATTTCTTGAGCAGCTGCTCTCATATACGTATTTTTATTTTTTTGCATAGTAGGGTCTACTGCTTCCACTGTATCAAACCATCATTTAAGTTCCTGAGGTGGAGTACCCTACGGAGGTAGGGCAGTATCATTCTTTGGTCTCACAATGTGAATTCTCAAGAAAATAACTGTGTCTTGCAACAGTGTTTACAGTACAGTCACCACTGGACTATTGCATGGTTTGCAAGGTTAATGCCTGCTCAATATACATTGAAGTCAATTCAGAATATAGCTATTTAGCTATAAAATGTTAGGTTGTTACAATTGGTAATTAACATACCAAACCCAAGATTTCAAGGTTGCAAGCATCTCCGAGATCTTTGCAGCCTAATTAGATTTTTTTTTAACCCAGTTCATAATTACTGCAAATTGTACATGGAGTTCAAGATAGGCCAGATTAAAAGTAGGTTAATTGGACAATCTCTCCGTTCTAAGTAACCAATGAAGGAGTGCACTTCCGCAATGCTTAGATAAAAAAAGAGGGTGACGTTAACATACATTCAAAAAGTAGTACTTACATAGGAGAAAATCTTTAACATCTCTCTCAGAGGTACAATAAATATAATGATAACATCAGTTATAAAAAATGTATTATCCTACTGCTAGGAATTGACCTTCTCTGCAACTGAGAGGTTATAGGCCTTTGACCACCATATTGGTTTAGCGGCTAGTTTGCAAACTTCCCAACACACCAATTTCTTTTTTGTAGAATTCTTAGGTAGGTAATTGTACTTGGTACTTGGTAGCTTGCAGTGATAAGGCCGCTCATTATGCACCATATATTGAAGAAAATTGTATAATATTTAATTGTTTTTCTATGTTAAAATGGTTACAATAAAGAATATTTGTATTGTAGGTAATTCAGATGAGGTCCAAGTACGGAGTGCAAATAAATGGCAATTGAGCATCTGTTTTATTTTTTGAGTACTTGGCAGAGGGCTAATATATCTAATAATCCGCCCTGAAAGGCTTAAAAAACCTTTTCATCTGAAGTTCCCTGATAGGCCTGGTGGCATCATTAATGTTACTGTGACAAAAGAAGACTAGCACAAACAAAACTTTTAACACAACAAATTCAGAAAGTTACTGTAAGATAGACAGTAGTGCCTCTATATATTATACACAGGCAGTTTTAAAGTTGGTATATCATGCAGCAAGGTAATTCTAAACCTGATATATTGGTTTGTTTATGATCTGATTATGTGTGGGCACATATTAGTCACAGTATTTTTTTTTTGGCTCAGACACTATCTTATTATTATCCAATAATTTCAAATAAAAAATGTAGGCCAGATTTCGTTGGCCTTGGAGCTTTAATCTTTGATTATACTCATTTATGGACTGCAATTCTATATGCATTATTGTCAATTCTACTTTACTAGATAATACCATGTATAATCATAGTATTGTAATAGTAATTTAATAATAACCTATAATTTTATAAAAATGTCTTAATATATTACTGGTTTTTAGGTCTAAACACATGGTTGAGCTAAGCTTTCCACAAGGGATTTTTATGTTTACTTTGTATTTATTCTATACAGGTGAATGGAATGTCTTCATTTTCGTATCAACTATATTCTAGATTGTCCCAAGGCAATACAGGTGTATCTAATAACAGGTTGTGTGGAGCTATCATAAAACCTGTTATTGTTAAATGTAACTAACATGTTAATTTTAAAGAGACATATTAAGATAATTTTGGTAATTGGAGCAAATAGTTTAAGAATAATTTACTAAAAAAAATCTGAGTCATTAGCGAGTCGACACGCGGATCTGAACCTTACGCACATGTTTGTGCCTGTTCCTGCGCTAAGAAGTACTCGCACGTTTCATAGATAAAAGTGAAGCTATGCCCTCTCCTTATTTCAAGGATGAGGAAGTACCTACTCAATGATATCCGATATGCATGAGTATCAAGTCGAGACCTGTTCCCCATAAGGTTCCGGGGCAACGAATTGGTGACCTACAGGTACCTATTTTGCATAAGCTTCGGGCCGTGATCTGTTCCCCATCCGAGGCAACATATTCTTGACCGGTACCTATTCTGTTTGCGCTTCTATTTCGAGTGTCGTTTTTTACTAAATGGCTCCAAAAACTTACCAAAAATACAATGCTGTGTACAACACACACTTTTCACTTCAACACCGTTCAAATTCCGTAAAAGGTTTTATTTTTATTAAAAACTTTACCGAAATGATATGTTCGAATCAAAACGACGCTATGAGTTGACAGCTAGAGTCGCGTTCAGAAGCAGAGCAGCGCCTTCTGGTGTAATTGTAAGAAACAAGATTGGACAGTCTGGTATGTATTGAACTGACATTCTCTTTAGATTAACCGAATCAAATGATCGCGTTCTTCATTTCAATGCTGTGTGTGTTTTGGAGACACACAAATAAAAATAAAATAAAATAAGCCTTTATTGCTGTCACTTACTACTAGATAGATACAATATTTTTTTTTTTTTTGTATAACTTATTACTGATATATTTATTTAACTATTTCTTACATAACTATTACGTAATATCGGCAATCGGATTATTTTTCTTTTACAACAACTTGTCCTGCGACAAAGGCCTCCTCCAAGGATTTCCATGCAACTCGATCTTTGGCTAAACGGGTCCACTGAGGTCCACTTTGGAGACACATAATAGTATATTTTTCATTGATCCTACGGATAATTATTTTTGATTACAGAATCCCACTTGACTTTTATTCCTTTAATGACCTTACTCCGCTATCTCCTAAAAATAGAAATTATTGACAGTATTTTATGACGATTCAAATAGAAGTTACTGAGCATTATTTGTGAAGTATGATAATTGTAGGTCATCATCTTCTGGAGCGTGTGCGGCAACAACGCCACGTACTTATCGACTGGCGCCTGCGGCTCAGCTACCTGATGAGTGCAGACCACCAAGCCACCGGCTCCTGTGCCTTCGCTCTCAGTTATTATGATTTATTAGTACTTTATTTTATTTTTAATGGAAACATTGAAAAAGGAACAGTTGAATTTGAACCTGCGACCTCCAGCGTACCGTGCCGGTGCTCTGCCAACTGAGCTATCTCGACCTTACTTTCGTCTGTTCAATTTCAAGTTAGACATCTCCTTCAAAGATATAAAAATAGGGAACTTGAAATTGAACAGACGAAGGTAAGGTCGAGATAGCTCAGTTGGCAGAGCACCGGCACGGTACGCTGGAGGTCGCGGGTTCAAATCCTGCTTTCGACTGTTTCTTTTTCAATGCTTCCATAAAAAATAAAATCATTGTCCATGCACTACATGGTACTTAACATGTATAACAATCATAATATAGGATTATTAGAACTTTATTTAGAGCTACTAAATAACGAGATGAGCATGCTGCTCCCCTGATGATAAGAAATACGACCACTTATAAACAGTAGCAATACAATACAGAACTGTTAATTATAAGTTACTGGTGGTAGGTCTCTCATATGTGGGAGTCTGTCTGGGTGGGCACCACCGTAATGTTTATTTCTACCGCCAAGAAGTAGTGTGCATGCACTGTTGTGCTTCGGTTTGAAGGACATTGTAGCCAGTGTAACTACTGGATATAATGAGACTTAACATCTTATGTCTCAGGATGATGAGCGCAGTGGAATTCCATGGTGTTGCTACTGGTTATGGGTGGTCGTATCGCTTACCATCAGGCGAACGGCATGCTCTGTCGTATACCAAAGTGGATTTAAAGAGCAAAAAATGTTTTAATTTCCACATCTTAATTATGAACTGGATGTAGTATATTGTATATGTTATAACGAGTTGAAATAGGCGTCTTGTTATTAATAATATTTTAAACTGCTATGTAATGTGGATCCCTCAGGTGTAGAAGATTTTATGGATGAACGAGTGGCGATGATCGTACCTGCTGGTAGTCCATATTTAGCCGTTTTAAATAAAGAGTAAGTGATTTCTATTAATGATTATATTTACCAAAAAGTAGGTGTGTTTACAGATCGTTAATAATTGAGATTGCTGGACAGAATATAAGCCATCTGACATGATGCACTGGTTATAATATTAACATACCGATCCAAAATAGCAAGTCAAATAATGCCAAGTATGATTTCGTAATAAAGCCCTAGCAATCTACGACCGATTTTTTACATATGAATCGCGCGATATCTAGTTGAGAATAGAAACTGCTGAGACAATATTCTTTGACCTTCATTCTTGGAAGATGTACCGATTTCGCACAAGCCGTTTCTTTCCAGAATAAACCGCATGCACAAGGCCGGTCTGATCTCCAAGTGGCTGAGCGCGTACTTGCCGAAACGCGACCGCTGCTACAGCATGTCCTCCATGGCGGCCGAAGTGAACAACCACACCGTCAACCTCAACGACATGCAGGGATCCTTCTTCGTTCTGTTTCTTGGTGAGTTGTGAACCAATCTGTCTTACCAGAGGAAGGGTTGAAGGTTATTGTGTTTTGTTAGCAAAATTGGATTGTTCTTGCTCTCCCAGTTTAAGAGAATGACTCAAATTAGTAATTTTATATTATGATTTTTTATACATGTTAATGGCCATGTAGTGCCTGGATAATGATTTTATATTTTTATGGAATCTTGAAAAAGAAACCGGCGAGATGACATAAAATTAGAAAAAAAAGTTGTGCGACTCGTTTCGGTAACTTACTCCTGTAAAGGAGTAATGCTGAGTTAGTAATTGTAATAATTGCTAACAGATGTCGCTGGTCATCTTCTTTAAGAAAATTAAATTATCGATCTTGAAATTAGCAATCGAAGGCAGGGTCGACGTGACTCAATTGGAAGAGCACCGGCACGGTACGCCGGGGGTCGTGGGTTCGAGTCCCGCCTTCGACTGTTTCATTTTCAAGACTCCATAAAAATATAAAATCAAATTAGTAAATTAGTGACAAATCGATACTTGTCAATATAAATTTGGATCATTATCATCAGCCACATAAATATAGCGGTTGAACGTAGGCCTCTATATATATTATACTAGCTTTTTCCCGCGGCTCCACCCGCGTTAAAAAGTTTTTTCGGGATAAAAGTAGCCTATGTCCTTCTCTGGATCTCAAACTATCTCCATACTTATTTTCTTGTGGTTCCACTCGCAGAAAACTATTTTGCGGGATTCAAGTCCCGGCTTATATTTTCCCGGGATAAGAAGTACCCTGGGTCTTAAACTATCTCCCTACCAAATTGCATCGAAATCGGTTCAGTGGTATGGCTGTGGTGGCTCCACTCGCGAGAAAATAAATTCCGGGATAAAATTCCCGGGTAATGTTTTTCTGGGATAAAAGTAGCCTATGTCCTTTTCTGGATCTCGAACTATCTACATCCTATTTTCTTGTGGTTCCACGAGCAGAAAACTATTTTCCGGGATTAAAGTCCCGGTTTATATTTTCTCGGGATAAGAAGTACCCTAAGTCCTTCCCAGGGTCTTAAAATATCTTCCTACCAAATATCATTGAAATCGGTTCAGTGGTTTGTCTGAGACGGCTCCACTCGCGAGAACATAAAATCCGGGTCAAAATTCCCGGGTAATGTTTTTCCGGGATAAAAGTCGCCTATGTCCTTCTCTGGATCTCAAACTATCTCCATATTTATTTTCTTGTGGTTCCACTCGCAGAAAATTATTTTCCTGGATTAAAGTCCCGGCTTATATTTTCCCGGGATAAGAAGTACCCTAGGTCACTCCCAGGGTCTTAAACTATCTCTCTACCAAATTGCATCGAAATCGGTTCAGTGGTTTTGCTGTGGCAGCTTCACTCGCAAGAACATAAAATCCGGGATAAAAGTCTCGCATTATATTTTCCCGGGATTAAAAGGAGCCTATGTCCTTTCTCAGGCTCTAGACTATCTGTGTACCAAATTTCATTTAAATCGGTTCAGTAGTTTTGGCGTGAAAGCTTAACAGACAGACAGACAGAGTTACTTTCGCATTTATAATATTAGCATACAATAGTATGGATTTAGACATAAGGTCTCTGTAATCTATACAGAAAAATATTTATTATATGTTTTAATTAATTATTGATATGAATCAATTAGTTCAACTTCAAAGTTCTTAAATGGAATCTTGTGCGGTGTAGGTATATACACCGCCCAAGATTCCATTTAAGAACTTTTGAATGTAGTGACATTTCCTCCATCTAAAAATAAATACATGTAAAAAAACATATTAAATAGGTAAGTCCCGCTGTTTCCGTATTTCAAAACAGTCTCTGAAGTTGTACCAAGTGATCATCTGTTTAAAATTTAAATGGAGCACATTTTAATATTCTGCGCGAAGAACCAGTCTGTTGCTTGCATTGAATATTAAAAATAACATCGCGTTATGAAATTACCTCTAATATATGTAGAAAGTGTAATTTCTATTAAAACTGTTTCTTCCATTCTGCAAGAATGGAAGAATTGTAATTGTAGCCAAAATATAAAAATAAACAATTAACCTTGTTTTTATTTTTAACCGACTTCAAAAAGGGGGTTCCGTATGTATGTATGTTTGTATGTATGTAAATTTGTATGGCCGCGAGTTTCTCAAAAACTACTGATTCGATTTGGATGTGGTTTTCAATGTTCAAATGTATAGTTTTTAGGAAAGGTTTTAGTATATAATTTATGAATATCTGATGAAGATCTTCGGAGATACACTATGGAACTCTTCAATAATAAACGAAACCTAGTAAATCCTAGTCATTTTTCTATTATAACAGAGATACACCTACCACCATAGGGAACCACCGGGGAGTTAAGGCACACTGGTGTAGGAATCGATCCTTAATTCTAACATATACCGTGGTCCATCGAGCCGGTGTAGGATCCCCGTAAAAACAATACGAATCTACGATTCATCAACGACACTTCGGTGAGAAAGTGAGCTTTCGCCGAATCATTATGAATCCACACATAAGCAATGTTTTTCTGTAATTAGAAAACTAATGGGATTAATAAATTAATTGAACTCTTATCAGTTAACAAATAGCCTGATTCTTATACTGGTAAAATTACATCGATTCATGTTTATGTTCTTTTTCCTGTAGGCAAGACGTATATAAATTATAAAGTAATAAAATAGTTATCAGTATATATTACATAATTCCGAGAACATTGAAGGCGATTGTGAATAATACTAAAACTTTTTGGGGAAGTACAGAAGGTTCTTCCCGGTACATTTGAACAGCGCCCCATTGAGCGTATTTGGAACTGAAATACGGCAGCATAAGCAGTGCGCGTTAGATAATATTATAAACTTCTTGAGTGCGCGCGTGTTAAATTCGAATAGTAAACGTGTAACCATGGTAACGATCAACTTTTTTCTTCGGGTAGTCATCGCTTAGGTAGTTAGTGAAGGCTAGGGCCTGTAGTGTCCTCACCAATGAGGATCGCGACGCGTTCCTCCCATTATCTATACATATAAATAAAATTGGAGTGTCTGTTTGTAATATTTAAATGACCGTTTTTTACTACATGTATATGAGTATGTATACGGTACATGCACCAAAATAACATTTTTTACCATTTTTGTCTGTCTGTCTGTTTGTTCCGGCTAATCTCTGAAACGGCTGAACCGATTTTGACGGGACTTTTATTGGCAGGTAGCTGACGTAATAAGGAATAGCTTAGGCTATGTTTTATCCCGGGAAAATATGAAGCGGGACTTTTATCCCGGAAAAACTTTTCCACGCGCGCTGTATAGATAGGTGTATAGAAAAATGTATAGTTAGATGTATAGATATGTATAGATATTCGGTACATACACCAAAATAATATTTTTTACAATTTTTGTTTGTCTGTTTGTTTCGGCTAATCTCTGAAATGGCTCGACTGATTTTGACGGGACTTTTATTGGCAGGTATCTGATGTAATAAGGAGTAACTAAGGCTACGTTTATTTTACAAAAAAAAATAATTAAATTACAAAAATAATGTTGCAATGACCAAGTACTGTCCAGTACCACGCGCAGCTCGCGCGCATGCCACCACTGGGCCATCACGTCGGGCGCCTCCCGCCACTTCTCCCACCAACGAATTAATATCACAAAGGCTGCCTATCCCGCGGGCTTAGAACGCGCGAGTGGGCTATTGCTGATGGTCGTGTCTCAACGACTTCATTTAGAAATTGATTTCCAGTGCTTATATCAAACTTTTGATTGAGAGTTTGAATTGATTGATAGATATCCTACTAATATTATAAACGCGAAAATTTGTAAGTATGTATGGATGTCTGGATGTATGGATGTCTGGATGTTTGTTACTCTTTCACGCAAAAACCACTAACCGGACTTCGATAAAATTTGGCACACGGGTAGACCATGTCCTGGATTAACACATAGGTTACATATTATCCCGGGAAAATAAAAACGGGACTTTTATCCCGGAAAATCTTTGTAACGCGGGCAGAGCCGCAGGCGAAGTATATCCTACTATAATCCTACTAATATTATAAACGCGAAAGTTTGTAAGTATGTATAGATGTATGGATGTCTGAATGTATGGATGTATGTTGCTCTTTCACGCAAAAACCACTAACCGGATTTCAATAAAATTTGGCACACGGGTAGACCATGTTCTGTATTAACACATAGGCTACATTTTATCCCGAGAAAAAAAAACAGGACTTTTATGCCGGAAAAACTAAAAAACGCGGGCAAAGCCGCGGGCAAAAGCTAGTCTATACTAATATTATAAAGCTGAAGAGTTTGTTTGTTTGTTTGAACGCGCTAATCTCAGGAACTACTGAACCGATTTTGAAAATTCTTTCACTAATAGGAAGCCTGAGTGCTATAGGCTACTTTATATCCCCGGAAAATATTTTTATCTCGAAAAACTCATTCACGCGGGCGGAGCCGCGAGCAGAAGTCTTAAAAGTAAAAGTATTAAATAAAAATGATTCATCGTTTTTTTTTATCTCCACTTGCCAGCCAGCCCGAGTTTGGTTTCTTTATTTATTTTTCATTAATTTAACTCTCTATAAATGTGTCTGTAGTTATATAAGTGACGTGTAATTATAATAATTATTAATTGAATGTATCTTGACTTATCATAAGTGCAACTATGTTCGCCTATGTGATGAATAAAATATTTTATTCCATTTTATTATATTTTAAAAACTCAAAATGTTTGAGAATTGACAGTACGAATCTGTTTTTTGCCGTATAGTATTCTGTAACAAATACGTAAACGTTGTCTTACTCGATACAACTACGTGACGATTACTATACGATACGCGTTAACTCGTCCTAGCTATACTCACCTGTCTAGTATGGGTTGCTAAACTTCATATAGCATTCTAAATAATAAATTCAAGGACCAGATTGAAGCTCGTAGGTTCAAAAAATCAAAGCTAAGTACGGAGACCTCATTGTGTCTTCCCCCAACCATCCGGAGATACATGACCCTATGATATTAATTTGAATTTTTTTACTTACAGGTGTTTTCTCGGGATCAACTGTGCTGGTGCTAGAATTTTTGTATATTCGCAGAAAACGACGTATGGAAGAAGTCGTCATCAAGCCTTATGTCGACTAATTACATAACAATAAACTTGATACGCTAAATGGATCCACTGTATTACATTATGTATGCTGGAAACTTTGTTTGCCTTGGAGTGGTCTTGCTTCTTTACAAAACTGGTTATTGTGCTATAACTTCTCCCAACTACTTATATTTGTTTTCGTTTTTTCAACTTTGGTAATGGAATTTGGTTGGCTATATTAAAATTGAAAATTGACTCGTCTCCATGGTTAAACTTTTTTATATCGCATATCACACTTTAAAGCAAAACTGATTAGAAAATGATGGAACGCACAAATAAAATTTGAAGAAAAAAATATTTGTTTATTTTAAATGGTTTTCTTAAAACGAAATCAAACCTATGTTTCCTAGTATAGTCGAATAAAAAATATCCTTTCCTGTTATCTCTGTTTACCCCGATCTCAAAATCCGGAAAGGGTCTTAAAAATACATTGTCAACATCAAAGATTCCAGTGTCTACAAACGACGAGGAGTCAGTCAAAGCTTTGTTCCTTTGGGACAGCTTTATGCCCAGAGGGTAGCGTGAATATTGTAAACTGAAATAACGCCTCCACGAAGAAAAAAATTGAAGTCTCTCGTAGAATTGTTAATGATTTCAAGGTACTCAAGGTGACTGAGAAATATTGGACTGACGAGTAAAACAAAAGGCACACACTGAAGTACGAGAAAACAAAGCATTTATAAGATTGCACTAGCGAAATAATTATGCAATTTATGTTAATTGATTTCTACACTAAGCTTGTGTCGAAGAGACCAGTAGATACTTAGTTTAGTAGTACTTCAATTATTCTAGAGCTTGAATACGATGGTTGATGGATATTTATACGAGTTTATTATTTAGAGAATCGCACATAAACGGGCCATATACTTGTGAGGTAATAAAAAGGTAGGCAAGACTATGAGTGCATGTACGGCGTCAATATCTATTACACCTCTAGGGGTCGCAGCCAAAATTCTTTTACAAGGGTTAACGCTAGTAGAAAAAAAAATGCGAATAATTATTAACGATAAGTCTTTCGCACGGATACGTCATTCTCATACATTTTTCTATTTTGTTGCCGTTAACGCTTGCAAAAAAGCAACTTGGCTACGGGCTCAGGTATATGACATAAAGCTATGAAGCTAAGATTTTCTAATGTTAGCGAGTTAGGGACTAGTTTATTGGATTAACCATTAATCCTTTACGTAACAAACTTATCCGTAGTACTTGAATGATCCATGTTTGGATAAAGTACCAAACCTGTATGTAAGCAGTAAGCGCGGGAATTGTATAAATTTTATAGGAACAGTCTCAGGATTACATCAACTAATGTACGGAATATATTATGTATCAAGCTCATACTAGTATGGAAATACAGATCAAGCTAGGTACGAGTTGCAAACGTGACAGATCTCACGCTACGAGCGACATTTAATAATTTAAAATAATTTTTTTTTATGTTAATTTTGTTTACAAGAACGGAAAGGCCCGGTGCAGTTTTGTTATTGCTATTTTCATTTTCCTCAATACTCATTTTATAGGTTGGGAATGCATCTTTTTAATTCTAGTTTGTATACAATGGGTGGTAGTGGTGACTTTCATTTTTTTTTGTATTTAAACATTACTAAAGCGGTGTTGTACAAAGTTGTTATTTGCTAAATGGCCTCAATACAACTATGGGCCACTTCTATGAATTCCTGTAGGGGACAAACAAATTTTACCATCACGTGAGCTGATGACGGCCGCGTTCCGTATTAACCGATCCAAAGGGTGAAATTACTCTGGCCTAGGGCTGCCATCATCTACATTGCCGACGCCGGATAAACACGACAAAAACCCCGGACATTTGGGCGAAATATGGGTCTTTGCCCGGACACCTCTGAAAAAATATTTTGCCATTCCTTCATGAATGCGGGGAAATGAATAAATTTCTAAGATTTATTTCAATTTGTTGCTCATCTATAAAAAAAATGGATTTCCCCTGACAACAAAAGTGTCCGGGTTTTGCCCGGACACTTTTTAAAACCCCTGCCGGACGGCCCCCGGACGCCTTTCAAACTAGGACAAATCCGGGGAAATCCGGACGGATGGCAGCCCTACTCTGGCCATCCGCCGTAAGAACGAGTTCTTGAAACTCCAACATTCCACAAGACCGCAGTTCCATCCTCGCCGTCGAGGACCTCGCCACGTTCCCCGTCAACCCTCCGCTCCCCCCTAGCAGTTACGGCCCGCGTGCCGATGACAATGAAACGAATTAATAGGATTGGGCCTAAAAACACGTCTTTCCGTAATCGTTAATGTCTCATCCTCTCTCAGTGGCCGTCCTGAGCCGAGGTTCATAACCGGTTAGTGGGTTGCCCTCATTACTGCATAGTCACTTAATTCAAAGGGTTGCAAGTGCCTTCTGCGTTCACCCTAAAGACCGGTTTGGCCAGAAAAGCCAACTCGCGACAGGCTACTGGCAGTAGGGCCATTACCAAAAAAAAGTGAGCTGATCATGTAACAAAACACATTCATTTTATTTTCGTTAATTCCTGTAATAAATGCAGACATTCAATTAATTTAAACTGCTAGCGAGTGAACTTGTAACGCCGCAATATTTCTTTTAATTATCTGAAAAGGAAGACGTGAACTTATGCTAATGTATAAGAAATAAAGACTACTAAAGACGATATCAGTGCCCCGCCATTTCCTCTATGTCACCTTTGTTAATTTTGGTGCGTCATTTTTGATACAATGGCTTTGTTTATTAAAGACATACCTACATCAAGTTCAATTTCTGGATTTCCCATGCATATGATTAATAAAAAGCAGGAATATAAAAGTTACAATTTTAAAGGATTTCTATAAAATACAACTAGCAGTAGCATTTAATCTAATATTATCATAAAATGATATAAGTTGTATGACGTTGTTCTCAAGAACTACGAATGGCTTTTTCTCCCAAAATATCCAGGACTGAAATCAAAATATTAAATCATTAAAACCAATCCTTCTAGTTTAGGTACTATTATAAATACTAACAGAGTTCAGGCTTTCGTTATAAGTAACCACATAATTTGAGTGTAATTTGGCGCACGGATAAATTACATGTTATATGAAGTTTAGTGATTTCTACCCGGAGAGTGGTAAATGGTAATACGCCTGCCCCCTATTACATGGGACCTAAAATGTCGAAATGTGGGTATGGCAGAGGTGTACCTCTGCCTACCCTAGAAGAGAGGAAAAGCCTTGATGCTATGTATGTATGTCATGTACGTTTTCTAAGGCGTATACACTCGCGTCAAAACCAACAGATCCAAAAAAATCATATGTATGCGAATTAGATATCTAACGATAAATCTTGCCTTGGTGGCGTAGTTGCATTACGGTATGACTGCAAAGCTGAGGTCTTGGGTTGTATTCCCGGTAAAGTGATATTGGGTTTTTCTATTCAATATCAGCCCGGAGTCTGGAATTTGTGCCCGATATGGCGATAGGCTCGTCCCCTATCACATCATGGGACGGAATACGCACGGCGAACAGTGGGTGGACTAGTTGCGTCTCTGCCTACCCCCTCGATGCTAAAGGGCATGAGTGTGTATGTGTGTAAGTCTTTTCTTTAGGATAAGTCATTCCTATTTTAATATTTTTGTTTTGACTGTAGAAAGATATCCTAGCTACGGCCTCTGGTCGAAACGGCCCATTCATGTTGTTGATGATGCTATACTCCTGAGTGACGACATTGGGCCGTACGACCGGTGAAAGTAACATAACCGTTCCACTGACCCCCGGTGGTGGTAGCGATAACGCGTCTTTTCCCCGCGAAAAAGAGGCAACAGCACAAATATCTTTCAACGATCATGCACTCCCGTACGAGATCTGCGTGATAGATTCCATTAGAATCGAAATGGATGTTAACATATTTGTGTATCACGCCCAAATTTTAAGGTCGTACGTGATTTTAGAGGGCAACGAATTGAAACATGTTGTTTGGCGCAACAGATGAAATGATATGACATAATTTATTTCAAGCCCATTAAATGTTGAACACTATTTAGATTTGGTAATTTTTTAAAATACAGAAAGAAATTTCAAATGATATGTTGATTTTCATAATTTAAGAGTGACAAAGACCCTTTCCAATTGTGTTTTGTTCTTTTTATGTGACCAGGGAAGATATTTTGCCGGAGATACCTATAAGCATTTATGAAGCACTAGTAAACATTAATTAGGAAACAACAAAAAAACTTACTGCTATAGTTTCGATGTAGCGTATCTATTGCTGATAGCAAATAAATATTTCCAATGATATAACAAGCTTTTGTGTCGTCCACTTTCGAATTTCGATATATCTAACACGAACCGAACTACAAACTACTATTATTTATTTAATTTGCAATCGACATAAACAGTCTTATATCTTTTTCATGTCTTTAACATTTTTAAGCTTGTTTTGTTTAATGAGTTCGTCTCGATACCTTGGCTTGTTTCACTCCCACAAATAAAAATCGAACGAGACCTCATTTATTGCAATCTTTCTATTCGCTTTCAAAAAAGAGGCTCAATTTGAAAGATTCTCTAGATACACTCATTGATAAAACATTACCATTACTTTGTGCAGTCGGTTAAACTAGGTTTTACCCACGAAGAAAAGAAGAATAGCGGAGGTGTGTCAAGCCAAAATCTCTTTAGAACGTAGCGTCGCTAAATGCGGGGGGTCGGGGGATGAAATATAACGATAGCTCCACCCCCCAATCAAAATCCATCTAGCGGTGAATGGCATTATTACAGCGTAACAGAGCTAAGTTGTCAATAATTTAGTTCGTCTTTTCACCCCTATGGCGTAACAAGCAATAGTGTTTTGTTCCAGACGATTCTATGTGCGTTAGTATGGTGGGACCACATTATTTATTATGCTACTGGCGCTTAGCCGTTTTTCAGCATATACATTACATAGGTGACACATACATACAGGAAAATTAAGGAATAAAACAAAATAAAAGAAGTTGTTAAAGTTGTTGATAAAAAATCTTTATTGATTAAAATTAATAATGATAATCTTACTAATATCTACTTCAGTATCCTGTGATAATATTATTGATGCGAAAGTTCATAAAAATATTTGGATATTTACATGTGTGTTAGAAGTAAACACAGAAACAACAAAACGGATTTAGATGAAATGGCACGCGAGTAGATCATGTCTTAGATAAACACATAGTCTACTTGTTATCCCAGTAATTTAGCCCCATGGAAGTAATGCATATTTTTAATCTCTTCATAGGGACTTTTTTTTAGCGGAAAGGCATTACACGCGTATGAAGCCGCAAGAAACACCTAGTATTATGATAAAAATGAATGTATTCCTTATTGGCCACTAAACAAACCGCATCATGCACATAAAAATCAAATTCAACCGAAACAACGCAACCTTTACGCCCAGGTTCCCGCCAAAGTCCGTAAAATATTATAGTTGCGATCAGAAATTGTTGGTTGTCAATTTAAAAAAAAAACTAAAGTACTCTTTTAAATTTAATTTGATTTCTAAACGATGAGACGAATATTAAACGTTTGACATTCAAAACCAAAACAAGAAGAATAAAACTCCACTTTTAATGATATTTTAACTTGTAAATATAATTGATTTCTAAACGACGGGCGAACATCAAATGTTTGACAGGTAGGAATATTTTCTAAGGAAAAGCGAAATTATTGTTTTTACTATATTCCAACCATTTTTTTTTATGTTTTCGAATATTTTGTTGGCGTCCAGTTGTTGCGCCTAATCATAACACGTATTCATGCATTTCTAATGTCTGTATTTACAGCATCGGTAGTAATAAGTCACTTTCTCCGCAAAAAACAAAAAAAAATGGGGAATCTAAAATGATAACAAATAAATCAATAACACGAAAAAAACTTACAAATACAACGAAATTAATAAAAATAATATCGACGCTTGAAAGGCAATCATATCTAAGCGATATTCAGCAATTTTTTTCAGTAGAGCGTTTTAAAGTTTTGATTTTGACAAAAAAAAAACATAGCTAAACTATTCTCTGCACAAAAATAATTGTAACTGTTTTAGGAACTTCTTAATGTTTGACATTTTTTGACTTAAATCAACATCCTTGACGATTATAAATTAAAAAGTTACCGTCGCTTAGTTAAAAATGACCTTAATTTACAAACATGTAAAATCATCTAAATGGATAATTTTATGGATACCGTAACAAGTAAATTTAAAGAAATATCAAATATTTAAAAATGCGCAGTTGGTAAGAATCGTATAAGGATAACTAAATATATTAATAAAATCAATTAAAAATATCTATAACTAAATTATTGGGTCGCACGAATGTAGAAAAACATAAATACGTGCCCAATATTGTAAATATTGTTATTCCCACCAACATTAAACTATTTAATAAGCAGCAAACTTTAATGAAAATCAAATTTTATTGTTAGATAAACATACATACATCCAAAATATGGCATATTGATATAGAATTTGATAATAGTTAACAAATTCGCTGGAAGGAGGTTCTCGCCTCAAGCAGAACTAGAAAACAATAATATTATCACTAGCTTTTGCCCGCGGCTCCGCCCGCTTTAAAAAAGGTTTTCCGGGATAAAAGTCCCGCTTTATATTTTCCCGGGATAAAAAGTAGCCTATGTGTTAATCCGGGACATGATCTACCCGTGTGCCAAATTTCATCGAAATTCGTACAGTAGTTTTTGCGTGAAAGAGGAACAAACATCCTTACATCCAAACATCTAAACATCCAAACATCCATACATTCTTACAAACTTTCGCCTTTATAATATTAGTAGGATTTATTCATTGTGTTGGAAACTCGTAATTTTCACTCAAATTTTATTTTTGCTGAAAGCACACACATACAAACTCACGCCTTTATCCCATACGGGGTAGTCAGAGACTATGGAGCACCACATTCTACGATTTTGACATACGTTTTCCACAAAAGATTTTCATAGTACTTTGCAAACACGAGAAAGAAAGTGGGACGATGTAAAAGAGGCCATGGAATATAAGAAAAATACATGGCTAGATGAGAATAGCCAACGACACTTTCAAAATACTAGGTTCGCAAGCGGGTGTATTTTCTTTATTGCGAACAGGTGAATATCTCTTAACAATAAGTATAACCACCTGAACATACCCGGTAATATTAACTATGCGACATCATTGAAGTTCAAGGTTGACAAGTAAAAATATCTAAGCATAAAAAATAGAACTTGTATTATTCAGGTAAAATTATCTAACCGATTACTCTCTTTTTATTTCGTTTTATGTGAAGTTGTATATATGTACTATTAACAATATATTTTATTAAGCTGAAAATATCTTAGCACATCAATATGGTGAGTATGGGTCCAGGCAAATATATATCTACGCCAATGCTATAATTTTGTTGTGTTTGACTGCCTCGGTGGCGTAGTGGTATTGCGTACGCATTACGAGTACGATTTGCGCGCTGAGGTCCTGGGTTCGAATCCCGGGTCGAGCCAAAAAAAAAAAATTGTGACTGGGTTTTTCCATCTTAGAATTTACTCAGTCGCAGCTCGGAGTCAGGAAGTTGGCGGTGTGATACCCCCGTGCCTCGGAAAGCACGTAAAGCCGTTGGTCCTGCGCCTGATCTCTCTCCGGTCATGTCGGATTGCCGTCTCACCGGACTATGAGAGTGAAGGAATAGCGAGTGCACCTGTGTATTGCGCACACACTTGTGCACTATAATATCTCCTGCGTACCTGGCTGATCTCCGTTGAGATTGGCCGCCGTGGCCGAAACTGGCTAGGAGGATTTCATTTGTTGTGTAGGTAATAAACAATTAATTAAATAGTGAGCATTGTTTTTATTTCAAGTAAACATATATTAATGCAAAACAGTAATATCACGATTTCAAGTAAAACACGATAAGTTCAAAATCAATTTCCTTAAGTGTACCAACTACTATAAATCCGAAAAGTCGTAAATTTTTTGTCGGTAAATGAGAAAAAAAAATGTGAAATTTACCGGAATCATCTAATATCTAACCGCCAAAAAAATTGTCCTAGAGCTACGAAACCCGGATCAATCGACGCAGAAAAAATTGGCGATTTCAAATATGTATATAACTCATTTTCGGTATATCTGTCGTTTAGATATTATTGCCTTTCAAGCGTCGAATTATATTCGATGTTGGATGTCGCTGGCATGACGCACATATTTTTCGCTATCCGTTATTTCCGAATACTTACCCACAGATGTCACTACATTTTTTAATATATTTTTTCACATTTCCTGTAACTAAATAATAAATGATTGAATAATGAATATATTTAGAGGCAAAATTAACTAAGTTTACTTATTTCTGCCGAAAAATTATTGTAATATGCGTTTATAATGTTAAAATCAACATATCGGTGAGAAATATGTAGAATGCAACTTTTCGACGATAGATGTCTCTTGGTAATGCAACAAGAAAATATGTTTCAAAATGCAAATAAACATAAATTTAAACGGCTTACACATAAAATGTTATGCCATCTTGTTTGATTTTTGATCCTGAGCAACTTCTACTCTCATCAATATCATATTTCATGGTTAAAAGAATTTAATACGTATTTAAACGTCAGATGAGGCCGAACCGAACGCACTGACGATTCAATCAGAACTACGGTTTTAGGCCCCGCCTACTGTGACGTCATGGCCCAAATTGATGGTGACATGACCTATATGCCTTGCGGCACCTCCGCTATTCTTCTTTTCTTCATGGTTTTACCTCACATCTAAGACCTTGAATGATGCATATTATATAATCTGCATATGACATTAATGTATGCAAGTTGCTGGGCACACCCGCAAAAGTAATACAGCCATCTAGAATCTAGAAATTCTCTAGATTCTAGATAATCGTAGGATATTAGTATGCAGTATACATTTAATTAAATATTAATATATTAAACCTAAGGCATATTAATCGCGACACGTGTAAAATCAGAAAACTAAGAAAACCACAATGTATTATCAAAGCTGTTGGCAGACTATGAGACCTGTATAGATGACCTTAAAATGTGTTTTAAATTGAAAAACAAAATTAAGTTGCTGTTTTAAATATTTGTTCTAGGAGAGTTTTATAAACTTTGTTATTGTAATCTTCAAAATCACCATGCGATCGTAAATTATTCGTATTAGGTAATATTATGTATATTCATCTGTGCCTGATTATTTATTTTATTTGTTACATTATTGTTATATAATGTTACACGAGATAAAGCTTACTATTATTCAGTGTGAAAAATAATTGTTAAATTTCAAATGTTGTTACTTTACTTATGTTACGTGCCTATTCCTCGTGGCTTTCAGCTATATTATTCCAAAGTATATAATGTACAGACATGGAAGATCGACGATTTCATTTATTTAAATATTCTGTTATACATACATTATCTCTACATTTTTTTGCAAATATGCCTAGGATTATTATGTAGAATTTGATAATTTTTTACCAGTAGCCTGTGTGACGTCATTGCTCTCTGGGGCAATACAAGGCATTCAAGTAGACGAAAAATAATGTAGTTGTTAAAAATAGTGTGTAATGAGTGACTTGGAAAGAAACTTGAATCCCTTTGAGTTTTCAAGGTTGAAGAAAACCTTGAATCCTACCAGTTCTTTAGATTACCTCTAACACAAAAAGAATAATGAGAGACTTAATTGATTTTGACGAGTTCTCTTCTGCATCTTCGAAGTTCAAGGTCCAACAACGATTTTTTTTATTATAGTAGTATCTCAAACTTGTATGGAACCAAACTCAAAAGAAAAAGGAAAGAATCACAAAAATTGTATTTGATTTTGAATACTAAATACTCATGATTAAACGCTAGGGCTACGTCGTAATATAAATTACCGTCCCATCAGGCAACCAATTTGATCATTTGCTGAGCGATATATAAGTAGTAATTATAAAGTAGATACGGCAAAAAGATTAGCGATTAATTAGCATGATAAAATATTTTAATGTTCTGTAGTCATTTTGAGAAGGAATTTTGTAACCCTACTGGATCTGCACGTGGTCTTGTAGAATGTATTGGACTAGAGTATAGGTATGGCTGTGGACCTAAGCAATGTTACGCACTCAGCTTTTCTTATTCAGTTTTTGGTCCTGTTGCGAATCCTATTTAGTTGTTTAGGACAGGTGTAATCTTTACCAATGATTAATATCAAAATTATTAGATTTTTAATATTTCGATCTACATATACGTAAGGACATAGGCATGCTGTATTTGGTCGTAGCTAGATTTACTAATAGTCCCTGTGTAACATTCATACTTGAATGCCAATGATTTTCTGTTTAGATTTACGTTTTGCCTAAATTGCAAAGCAATTCTTTTGAAGTTCGGCACAGTGCATCAGAGTAAAGGTAAAGGTAATGGTATTCAAAGAGTATTTGGTTAACTTGATTACGGAACCCGTGGAAGAAAGATATAATTTTATGTAGGTATTAAGTCCAAATATTTCTAGTATACAATCCTTATTATAGGAAATTTTGGATGCATGAAGAATCTATTGACTGCCTCGGTGGCGTAGTTGTATTACAGTACGACTGCAAAGCTGAGGTCTCGGGTTCGATCCCCGGGTCGGGCAAAGTGATATGGAGTTTTTCTATTCAGTATCAGCCCGGAATCTGGAATTTGTGCCCGATATGACGATAGGCTCGCCCCCTATCACATCATGGGACGGAATGACGGCGAAAAGTGGGTGCACTAGTTGCGCCTCTGCTTACCCCTTCGGGGATAACAGACGTGAGTGTATGTGTGTGTGTGTGTGTGAAGAATCTACCTAGAATAATCACAATTCATCCATACACACACATACTCTTTTACTGGTGGTAGGCCTCGCATATGTAAGAGTCCGTCTGGGTGGGTACCACCGCAATGTCTAATTCTGCCGCCAAGCAGCAGTGTGCATGCACTGTTGTGATTCGATATGATGTACTTGTAGCCAGTGTAACTACAGGCCTCAGCATTGCAATCGTAGCGTAATACAAATACGCCACCGAGGCAGTCAGTCACCGAGTCACTATTCATCCATCAACAAAGTAGATAATACAAAGACAAGAATGTGAGCAGTCATTGATTGATATTAATTAAGATGATTCTCTTTAGAAATTGAAAATCCATACTACAAACCCCAGTCATACATTTCCCACGTGCTCAATGCACGAAACGAGAAAGGTCGTTGACGTGAGACGAATCATATTCACCAATGCTTTAGACGTAACACTGTTCTACGAAATCCGAAAACTAGTCTACACTGTATCGGAAAAATCCATCGACAGATAGTACACGCGCATCGTGTATCTACGTAAATAAAAACCGGTAGAAAACCGGTGTGCCGACCTCCTACATAAATAGTTGCTGCTTAGACCATGCTCCAGTCGTTTTCCGTCCTTACGCCAATCGGCAGCGAAATTTTTCATTTTTCGAAGTGAAAATTTATTCAATCAAAATAATAATTTGTATGTGTCAATGACAAAATCGAAGAGAAAATTCGCGATCACGGACAAATTTCTACCAAGGTCAGTGCTTTCTCGATGATGGATCGTCCTGTGATTACGTGCTTTTAACCCACACACCTGCCGTGTCATGTCCTCATATTAGATTTTGTAACGAATTCCTTATGTCAATAACCTCATGTTACTTTCAAGGTATTGGCATCATTACATTCGTTTGGCAACTCATGGCATTAGTAATAATTTAAGTTGTCCTCCTTTGCTTGGCATTTTGTGACTTAGTTAATTATGGTTATTGCCCCAGTTTCGATCATTGTATATGAGCTATATATTATAGACTTTACGTCATTTGTTACATTAACATAACATTTAAGTCAACTAACTTTCTTTTAACAAAGTCATCAAGTGTTTTTATTTCAGTATCATATTAATCTTTATTTACTTGCTTTTCTATACTATAATTAGGTTTCTTCATGTTATGAGACAATAATTATAATTGAAACAACACATGCAACTAAAATATCTTTAATATTTCAATGTGTGATTATAAAGTGTTTGTGAAATAACTTTTTAACATTCTCCAGACTATAACTAAATTGTTTACTAATAAAGTTCAAGCACTAATTGTTCTTTCACTTATATTTTCCTGTTTGTTTTGAAAAATGAAAATAGGTGGATTAATTCAGTGCAGTCATTGATGTATTATAAAACCCAGTGCAGTTAAAATATTGTCGTACACTTTGAGTATCAACCAAGTCGTACACAATTAACCCTTCAAGTAGATGTATGGGAAAACCCTATATACATGGACACCGGTGTCCGTCGCGGGCTTGAGGAGTCAAATGTGACTCATAATGTGAGTTATTGTTTTCATGACTGTGATGTTTGACATTTTGACATAAAGTACCGGCGTCAGAATTTTTTGCTTTCATTAGTATTTATGAGCAGATATTATTTATCATATGGTTGGCCATGACCAAGTTTATGTTAAGGATAATAGTTATTTTTATGATGGCATAAAAATAATTAAACCAATGGATACGTATTAATGGGAAATGAAAATGGCAGCCTCCCTGCGTGATAAGCTGCCTATGTCACGTGAGGTTGTGGATTCGATTCTCACATAAACTCAAAGATTAAGTTAGTTAGTTAGTTTAAACTCTTAGTTAAGTCTATTATGAATAATGTCTACAATATTTATGATAAAACTAACGTTTACAAAGCAACAATTAAACAAACTAAGATCGCATAATGAAAGCTATTCGGTAGTGGTAACCTAGTATTATAATAGGGTAGTTTCCTATTTTCTGTTTGGTACATTATTTTATATGTAACTAGTGTATCTACTTTTCGCCGTTATTCCGTCCCATGATGTAATAGGGGGCGAGCCTATCGCCATAACGGGCACAAATTCTAGACTCCGGGCTGATACTGAATAGAAAAATTCAATATCACTTGGCCCGACTTGGGGATCGAACCCGAGACCTCAGCATTGCAGTCATACTGTAACACTACTAACTACGCCACCGAGGCAGTCACCTATAATTCCTGATTTAAAATTCCAACATCGTTAGGTAGGTATAATAAACAATAACATGAAAATTATTTGAAACATAAAAAATAAAACTCCTCAGTTACTGGTGGTAGGACTCTCATATGTAAGAGTCCGTCTGGGTGGGTACCACTGCAATGTCTATTTATACCGCCAAGCAACAGTGTGCATGCACTGTTGTATTTCGGTTTGAAGGATATTGTAGCCAGTGTAACTACAGGACATAGTGAGACTTAACATCTTATGTCTCAGGATGTCGAGCGCAGTGGAATGCCACACAGTACTTTGTAACTCAGGTGCTGAATGGTGTTTCTACTGTTTATGGGTGGTCGTATCGCTTACCATCAGGCGAACGGTATGCTCGTCTCGTCATTCAATGCCTTAGAAAAAAGGTTACATAGACAATCGATTAATTTTAGAGCGACTAAACAAAAGAAACCATCATTTACGTAATTATAAATTGGGTAGTAGTATTAGACAATACTTGGAATTTGGATCGTAAAACGACATAGTGGAACTTTGTCATGAAATGTTGGTGAATAAGGAAGCACATTTTTTGCTTTTCCGTACTCAGATCCCTGTTTCAAAGACCAAGCAAACTTATTATTCTAGCCTGAGGTCGATATTACATATCGGATTAAAGTTTTGTCTCATACAAAATGCTCTTTGATTAGTGCGTAAGGGCCGCACAGGAGCCTATATTTGAAGTCTGTTTTTCAATATTATTTTTTAACAAATTTGGTGTTGAGAATAATCATGCAAGACTGTTGTCTAGGATAAAGCGACAGTCCCAGTTATTGACTATTAAACTAATCATTATAGGTACATCATTATAGGTACATCATTATAATAAGTTATCATTATTTTAAATTTGACCTGACGTACTTTCCAGACTAATACTTATATTCTTAAAATACTTATGTATGTTTATTCTTTAAAAGAATTATGTTCATGTCCAAAAGGCACAGACAGAAACCTCACAATATATACCTTCAGATAGCTCTAAATTATCTTTTTGTACCTTCTCTCTTTAGCTCGTTATATTGGACGCTGATGAACCACAGTATATTGTTCACTATACCTTGCTTTATATTACCGTTCAATTAAAACCAATAATGGCACTATCGTTATTGTTACGAAGAGAAAAAGAAATCAACTTTCCGATCAGTCCGATGACCAAGAATCTTTAGTATGCCCTGGCGGATTTACAAGTCAGACCGGTTTTTGTTTGTATCAGTTCATATGCTAAGCAGATATCACGCAGCCGAGGAGTGATCGGTTCAAGCGGGGCTGGTATAACTTGTTCTCTACTATGTTTCGCCTGCGACTTTGTGTTGTTTGTAGATGGCGGAGTATAGAATATATAAGATACAGTCAGTTTAGATAATATTCTGAGGCAATATTTGAAAATGAATTTGGTACTTAGTTATTTACTAGGCCAGACATTTCAAATAGGTATCTATAGGGAAAACGATTAGATTTAACATACAAAATTAAATGCAAGTCATCATGAGACTTTGGATTACTTTTATCTTTAGTACTCTAGTTATTGCATGAATAACTTTGTCACAAAACAGTCATATAGTCATTAAGTAAATTAGTGTTTTGTCCCAAAGTGATGTGAGGGTTTTTAATGCATCAATGAAAGTTTGTGATAAACTTAATTCTTTGTCTCTTCTTTTTGTTTCAAGTTCGATGATTTACATTTAAACCCGTTTACCTAACAACCTTCGCCTTTAATTGAATAGCCTGGTTTAAGTCCCTTGATCGCCTTGTGGATTTTGTAAACAACAAACTCAATATCCTCATATGTTGCATCATCGTGACCGGCCGGCAAAATAACTAAAATTACCATATTATGCAGATCGTCGTAAATTGCATTCGAAACGACCGAGATAGTTCCATTTGCACGAGCCTGTACTGTGATACGATTAACATTATGTTATTATATTATAATGATATTATGGGAAGTTTAAAGGTTTCTATTTAGATTACTACTTCTATAATTTTCATGTCGTATTTACTAGTAAAATTTAACGTAAGTGTTAAGATTTTAGAAAATCTTGAACATCGACATAATTGAAGTAGGTTTCTAGCCGCAATTACAGTTTGGCAAGATTTTGTTTACATTTAACACAAAGTCAAAAACAAATTCTCATATTTTATTTTATTAGGAAAACAAACAAGTATACAGATAAATTACAAATAAAAATATCTTAAGATTAGGTTAGTGTACACTCCACTACGTTTTCAAGGTTTACTTAAAGTACATATGATCTTTAAAAAAGTTTAGCATAATTAATGTATAATTTACAGATTCTTTAGCCTGGAGAAAAGCTACATTATACTATGGGTTGCGTAGCGAAATAAAGTAACACAATACTTATGCCAAAAATTATAATAAAGGATCTATTTTTTTTACAAAGACGAGAGATACGGAAAATATATAAACCGCAAATTATTATTGAAATCTTATTAGCTAACAGGAGCATATTGATGTTAAGACGACTCTAAATAACGCATTAGGCCTATATTCAATAAACTTATCCGGTTTTGTTTCAACTTTCATCCGCGGTGAAGTGCAGAGCGCAGCGTCTTCGCCTCGCTGATGAAATGAATAAGATTTCGCTAGCAATTCGCTAGTGTAATAAGAGCCCTTACCTTTACCTCAACACGGATGAAAAAAACAGGCCTTAGTGTTTTGATAACTTAACTACCTATTTCTGATACCACCTTGTAAGACAAATTTATTTTAGTTTTAATTAGCCAATCTACCTAATTTGTTATTTTTTGTACCATTCATACTTTGATATTTTTTGTACCATAAATCTTATCTCGGACGTTTCTTATTTCCAGGCTCGCCAAGAACCTGTGCACCAGAAAAGGTAGTCGTCGGGCGAACACCGGCAACCGTCTGGAACACGCAGTACTCACCCACATTCAGCACGTGCCGTAGATCCTCTGCCCCCGAGACCCTTCTCATCATCACCCATCTCCTCCTAACCGGCGTCAGCTAACTACGTGTGAAAGAGATAGATGCTCGCAGTCATGGCCCGCGGAGACGAATGCAAAACCGCCAGCAAGGCCAACTACGCCTGCAAGTCGTTCGACGTGTCTGCTCCTATGAAGTGAGTTTTCGTCGAAAATTGGTAGTAGTTTATTTATGATTGGCTACCTGAAATCGTTGGAATAATATTTTTTTAAGGATAATTATGGTGGATAAGCTAGGTGCACCAGATCAATGACACAAATATACCTAATTACTATTGGACCAACAGTTTCATCAATAATTCCTAAACTGATCAACCGTTAATAAGTAGATGGTTACGTCAACTAAATGTAGGCACCAGAATCTTCTGAATTTCATACATAAGTGCCTAAGTCTGAAAACGTTGTGTGGGGGAATTTCTACTTCGATTTGTACAAACAGAAGTGATTTGTATTACGATTTGGACACGTAGAAGTGAGAATAGGGCTTTTAGAAGCGTTTAGAGTGTTTCTTCACTGGTGGTACGTCTCTCATATGTAAGAGTACGTCTGGGTGGGTACCACTGCAATGTCTATTTCTACCGCCAAGCAGCAGTGTGCATGCACTGTTGTATTTCGGTTTGAACGACATTGTGGTCAGTGTAACTACTAGACATAATGAGACTTAACATATTATGTCTCAGGATGACGAGCGCAGTGGAATGCCACACAGTAATTTGTAACTTATGGTACTGGAAGGTGTTGCTATTGTTTATGGGTAGTCGTATCACTTACCATTAGGCGAACGGCATGCCATAAAAGTCCTCATCTCGTCTTTCAATGCCATAAAAAAAAAGGAAATGATTCAAACCCAAATTACTGATATGATATAAAGAATATTATGTCTATACATAGTTACCACATTTTATTTTCAGGAAGCCAACAACGAGCCCAGTTTCGTACCAAGCCCCGAAAAAACAGGAGCCAAAGAAAGATTACGGGGCGTGGGGTCCGATCTATAAGGACAAGAAAACTTTCACCGAGATGCACTTCTGCTGAACGAACCACCGAGCCGGTCCATCATCATCGCTTATCATTGTCGCGTCACTGATCACTGATAATAAACATCATGTTTCATATATTAAGTCCCATAAATTAATAATAATTGTCAAAATGATAAATCAATTAAATGTAGTCAAAAAATCTGTTGTATCTGATTAATCGCCTCCGGGACTTCATGTATCGAAATTATTATATGCTACGACCAAAAATATTTTATTATACAAATAAAAATGTCGACAAAATTCCCAATGTGTTTGTGACGGTCAGCTTTGTTTCTTAGGTGTAGGGTATCTTTTACGCGCGCACTAACTTTGCCATGTATTCACATTAACCAATATTAAATTTCATCATCATTCACATAAAAGGTCTTTTGTTGCGTGTCCTGAGAAATGCTTTTGTCTTCCAAAGTTTTTTTAAAGACTGGATGACCAAGACGGTTCCCTCGTACCAAATATGTTTTTGCGAAAAAATAATCGGCCATTTTGTTTTCTGTTTGCGACGCTTCATTTCATATTTAATTTGATTTGTCCCAAGTATTTTATAGCTTTAAGGATGAAAATATATGTACCAAATATTTGAACTTATTGCGATTTAATAGAAATAAAAACATATCTAGTAGGTATCTCTTCGATTTGTTATTCGTATCCGATTAAAATAAAGTGTCGCATAAATGTTTCGGTGAAAGTTTCAAAGGGAAATAAAAATTACAATTATGTTAACTTGGGAATATAATGTGATTGTTCAATATACCTTTTCCAAATTTATTAAAATAATTGACTATGACGGAAGCTATAATATAATCGAGGTCAGAACAATAATAATGAATTACTTAGGTTTGTAGACATTATATTTTTAACATAAGGAAAGTAGATTTCCAATTGAGTTGATAATGAAGAAAAGTGCATCCAAGTTTTAATACTTACGATAATATTCCGACAAATACAATGGCCAGTTGCATTACCGATGCCGACGAGGCTGTAATGAAAACTTTTCATAGTTTTCAAGATTAAAGTTGCCTGCAATATCCTTACTATTCGTTTTCGAATTTAATTATTTTGGCATTATAATAAATATCGAAATATCGTCTTCTTGATATTACTTAACAAAGTAGGGAAACGGTAACGATGGGTCCTGAATTCGATTCCCAGGTCACTTAAGCTTACTTCTGAATTACCGGATTACAGGTTTTTAAAAAAAAAAGGATGCTGGGGAAACTGTGGACGAAAACTAGGTTATAAAAATCCATAGTAGAGGCAATCTCATTTGAATAATACCATATCCTGGGCACACCATGTCTGCACGTTCGGGTTACTTTGAGAGTGACCATTAAAGCATAGGCTTCCTGTAGACGGCCACTTCAGCGACCGCAAAGCTAAAAACTTCCTGACATTCGGATATGTGGTAGGGGTTAGGTTTCATTTACTTACATTTTGGTATATTGAAACGATCTGCTGTATTAAAAATACAAATGGTTTAATCTGGCAGTAGACTTTTGTTTTTTATCTAAGAGTATTGTTTTTTTATTCTTGTTGCTTAATATATTTTTAAATATTTGAAACCCCACCGAATTGGCTTGGACAATCACTGAAGTACGATCGTTTAACGGTTTACTAATAAAGTTCCAGATAACTATCTGACATATAACTCTATCTAACAAATAAATCGGACACATTACTAGTGACTTTTCTGCTAGATATTTCTAATCGAGACCTGTGAAAACAAAAGTTGTGTATATGGCGAATACGTTCTGATTAAGCTATCAGGAACTTTATCAGCTTTTCGTTATATTAGCCTCGATTATTAAGTCACAGTCACTTGTATTGGTCTAATTTTACACTTAGAGATTTTTTAAGGTTAAAACTATTAATAAACAAGAAGAAGAAGAAGTAGCGTAAAGAAGCGGCTCAATATGCCGGCATGCGCTATCGTCGTAAGTGGGAGGAGGGAGTAGTGGGGGTGGTCAACCCCAGGTACTAAGCACCAGGGGGTGACAACTTCAACTCACTTGTGTGGCCAAAGAAAATTGACAGAACACTGTATGGAAAACCTATCTGCTGTTTACTACGGATATGATATTCGTGTCAGGACTGTCTTTATCCGGAGATGTCAAGGATGCAAGCCGATCTTCCGAGTCGTGGGGGAGGGGGGTGCTAGATAGAGAACTGCCCCGGGTGCCCTACGCCGCCACTGCCGGCATGATTGTATCGAATGGCAGGATATAACCATCAGTTGCCATTCAATACTCTATCTGGACAGCATCGCACTTACCATCAGGTGCAGTACAGTCATTTTGTCATGCTTGTATAGGAAAGAAAAACAATTGAAACTAAGGAAGAAAATCAATCCAACCACATTCAGAACCTAAGTAGACATTTGCAGAACAGGCCATTTGTTTCAATGTGAAGAACCAGGGCATATTTTACAAAATATTTTTATGTAACAACAAACATAAAAATATCATTGGACAACCTTCATTCTTTAATGTTAATTCTTTCAAACGTAGAATAATACTCGTTACGACATCATTCAAGTTGCAAGCGGAGTGCTCATAAAGAATAAATTCCTCGTATTATGCTACATTTTCAAATGACTCTGTATTCAACTTGAAATTCTGCATAATATTTACAAAAAAACTAGATGGATAACTGGTCTAACGAACTTGTAAGTCTTATGTTAAATTGTGGTTCACGTTCAACAGATCGAAAATTACGGATGTTAACTTTTAAAGAATCTGTTGCAGACATGTTCACGGCTTTTGAACAATTTTTGTGACAGTTTATTTAAGAACAAATAACTGAGATGGAGTTTTTAACCTGTAGTTCTCATGTTACTTCCGTTGAAGTAATTTCCTCGTTTTTCTAAAAAAAAAAATAAGAGTTTCGAATTTTCAAAATAAGAATAAAGGCTGTAGAGAGATGGGTTGGTTTGTTTGAAGCATTATAATTCGTTGACATTTAGATCCATTTTAATATGATTTAACATTTAATAAAAGTTAAAGGCAAAATTGATTGTATTCATGAAAAACATTATAACAGAGGCAGCAAAAAATAAAAGATAATCTTTCTATATTAAGAACTAAGGTCACCGTCCTAGTCTTTAGTTTTAGTATTCCTATCAAACTCTATATTCTAAAATTGTGTAGATACACAATTTCAGAATTCCGAAACAATTTGTATCAGTTAATCAATATCGGGAATCATAACATTCGCGAACCCATTCTTTTAGTGTGGAAGTTCACAAGTTACGTAGCGTCGCAAATCAAGTCGTCACGAGTTTATAAGAACCTCTCTGTACCTTAAGTTAATAAGTACGTTTGTATGTTTTTGCTTTTACTGCTGTGGTGTTGAATAAAGAGTTATCTATCTATCTATCCACTATCATAATATTCATTTTAGCAGCCTTGCTTTATCAATGAGCATTTTCTTTCTATTTATTTAGTTCTTGGTCTTAAACTTCAATACTGTTAGATCTTAGGAGTTTAATCAAACGGTTATGCTCATATGACGTTTACTAAAGAGTGTACGATAACTAAGAACAATGAATTACAAAAATTAGTATCTTTATGAGCAGAGATGATCCTGTACCCTCTTAACGATTACAAGTTATTTTATTTTAATAGCTTATTATAAATCGGTGTAAATTTGACGGTTGGTTGTAGTCATCGCTTGTCAGTTGGCACTCGATCTGCACCCCAACCTGTTTACCATCAGTTGCAGTGGGGTAACTATGCCGTGTCTGAATGAAAAAATAAATAATTTATGCTTCTTTTTATCCTGCAACGGCAACTGCTCAACACCGAATCCTACTAATATTATAAAGGCGAAAGTTTGTAAGAATGTATGGATGTATGGATGTGTGGATGTTTGTTCCTCTTTCACGCAAAAACTACTGAACGGATTTCGATGTAATTTGGCACACGGGTAGATCATGTCCTGGATTAACACATAGGCTACTTTTTATCCCGGGAAAACATAAAGCGGAACTCTTATCTCGTAAAAACTCATTCAAGCGTGCGGAGCCGCGGGCAAAAGCTAGTAGTAAATATCTATAGAATTTCAAATGTAATGTTAAACAATGAGAGTTGTTAGAGGTCTACGATGACTTGCTTTGCTTTGATGTACTGGATGTACCTATCTATGCCACGGAGGTATAATGTGTTCTTGACCATGAATAAATAGATATTGTTACATTGTTGTAAATAGAAATATAGCCAATACATTTTGGTCAGGATTTAATTACACATAACAAGAGTTGCCAGGTTCTTGAGTCGTATAGCCTGATTATCGGCCTATTTAATTTGATATTTTGATGGCTTGGTCGGTGATTGAAGTAAGAAACTTAGGAGCCGGTAAAGACAGCCTCGCCGCGCCACGCCGGTCTGATTTGACAAGATGAACTTTTTAGAAGCCTTACTTTAATAAGTACGTCTACTTAGTTAAAATAGTATAACTGTATTTTTTTAAATACTTTAATAACTGTACTTTTTACAAATAGTATTAACAAATATAGGTACTCTTAATTTCTATTAAATTAACGTATAACGAGTTAATATTGTAATTGGCACGTTCTGGTCACGCTGACCGATCCCGGCGCATAGTGCAGCGGTCCCGTGAATCCCGCGGGCTCGGACATGTGCTATCGACCGTAGTGCGGGACCAAGCTGCGGGAACCTTTAGCACGCGGTTGTGCGCGCGCACTCACGCTGCCGCGATTACCCAAAATTAATGTTACGTCCTCCGCGGTTCTAATGAGGAATATATCTTGGAGCCGTTTATGGTTGAAATATTTTTTATATGTAAATTAATTTCGATAATCATCTAATAGCATATTGGATTCAGAAATAAGATTCTTAAAAAATATAATTATAAACTTTTTTTAAATTACATTGTATAATAATGAACGTTTACAAAAATAAACACATTAAATTATTACGCAGTAGGTAATAACTTCGTTTATGATTGTGAGCACAGATTCGCGTAATATAAATCGGTTTATGTTATCAAGCACTTGAAAAATGTAAATGAGCGTTATAGCTAGCTCCAGAAACATTGCGTGAAGTTATGAACACGATTATAAAGTTGTGCAGCGTTTAGCGCTAAATTGAATCGGCGGCAAGTCGCAAGCGGCGGCCGGCAGCCGGCGGGCTAGTGCCGGTGAGCACGTGCGGTGCGGCATTCGTGGCGTGCGTCGCGGCGGACCGCGGCAGGCGGCAGACGTCGCATGGCCGAGCGCGGCAGGTATCGCGTCGCGCCCGTGCCGGCGCCCACCAAGCGACAGTACGCGTATGTGCCCTGCCCGCGCTCCGAAGAAGTCGGGACGGAGTTGGCTCTGCAGCTTCTCAGGAGCCACAGTCACGACGAGCCGGAGACTCCGCAGAAATCGCCGCCTGGTGAGTGATGGCTTGCTGTCAACTTTTTGGCGCGAAAAACTTTTGCGCTTTCATGAATTACATTTTGAATGTGTATTTGACAGATTATGTATGTTATTAATGTATGTTTTAAGGAAACCCACGCGGTTTAAAGAAAATTGTGGATCTCCAATATAATTTATGCAGTCTTGATTATGTTTCATTGCCATGTGGGTGTTGCGGTAGACAAAATAAAAACAATTTAGAAATAAACGGGATATTATGAAAATATTATGAGAGTATAGACATTAGTGGACATTACCTAGGTACTAGAGTTTCGTGAGCGTGCACACTTTACGCTATCGTGTTTTAAAATCAAACCAAATTTTGGAGGTTCCGATAACATCGGATATTAAACGAATATTTAAGCAGTTCATTAAAGTAGTTTACTTTGGGCAGATATTATAAACTCGAATTAGATTATATCTGCTTGTAATTTAAACGTAATAAGTATCTACTGACGGTTCATGATTTGGTAATTTAGGTAATTTCGTATAGGTATGATTAAGTTGCGCTTTATTTATTCCAAAAACAAATGACGGTCTATAAAAACGAATTCTATATTTTAAAATTTGACTGACTCCCATTGATGTATTAGGTATTTTTGCATATCAATGCTCAAACCAGTCAATTTATCTATTGCTCATTTCAGATTTACACAGCGTCCAACATAGTATAACATTAATTGACCGATCGCGTAGGTAATCCAAGAAACATTAATACGCAAAGTTATATGTGTAACACACTAATAAAACAAATCTACCCAGCACAATGAATAGACCTAGTTCCGAAGTGTCGTGTGTACTATATTTATTTTACAGACTTAATTACAAGTCTATTTCTGAATGAATGGATGCAGTCATTGATAAAGCGATGACGCTCGGAACTTCGTACCTGTCATTATATTGTATAATAATGTACTTACAGCACACTTGGCACTCAGATGTGTTTCCTATATGCAAATGTAGCAGGAGTATGGACGTATATCGGTGTTTGGAGATGCTAAATCGATGTGCAGTGCATGTTCTTTGTTTGATTTTGCATTTGTCGATAAGTCAAACATTGGTATATGTTTTCATTGTGAAGCATACAGTTCAGAATTGTATTATGTTATCTACTTACTTAAATATAGGTGGTACTGGTTCTATTTTATGTGCTTGATCATTATGAGCCAAAATATTACTTATGTTTATGGTGATATCTAATTCAGAATCATATACGTACATTTGTGTCCGAAAAAATACTAATTTGACTGCCTCGGAAGCGTAGTTGTATTACGGTACGGCTGTAATGCTGAGGATTCGGGTTCGATCCCCCGGTCGGGCAAGTGAAATTGGGTTTTCTACTCACTATTAGCTAGGAGTCTGGAATTTGTGTCCTATATGACGATAGGCTCGCCCCCTATCACATCATAGGACGGAATACGCACGGCGAAATGTTGGTGCATTAGTTGCACCCCTGCCTACGCCTTTGGGGATAAAGGCGTGATTGTATGTATGTATGTGTGACACCGCATCAAATCTTAGCACCAACATAAGTAAAAAAATGCGAATAAACTTTATTGAAAGTCATTCTATTCACAATAACTATGTCGTATCAACCGTTTAAGTCATAAACCCAACTGTTAAACAACAAAGCCCAGAAGACTACATGTCCGCATTGCGCCTGGAGGCTGGCCGGGACCTCACACATCCGCCCGGCGCTACTTCCTTTGTTATGAAAACTGTAACAGCCTGACTGAATGTTTAATCACTCAAGAGTAAACACCGGGTCCTTCCCTAAGTACTGCAACAACCACTCCAATTTAAACTCTATGTCGAAACGTTATAAAACAAAGTTGCGAAAGTTGAAGTAGTTAAAATACGACGAGATTTTAGCAATAAATTAGGTAATAAATAAGGGTTTGCGCTTCGTCGCCTTTTATAAAACATTTTTCGATATTTATGTTTATAAGTTTTTAAAATGTTTTCGTAATATAGAATGTTTTAATGTAATGATAAATATAATTAATTGGTTTAAAATGTTAATAAATGATTATTTAAGAAAACTTTATGATGATACACTCATAAATTTAAAATTAGTGTAGTATGATTACAAGATACCAAAATATGCATTGTGCTTCATTATTGCTATATACTTCTTCATGATCAGAAGTTTTAGTTTCTGAGTACACTTTAAAACAAACGTATGGAATCGGACAGGACTACAACTAATTCTATCACAAACAAAAAATCCAATATCGGATGGCAAGCAAAGTTAAAATAATAATAAAAATATCCTCCAACCGAATGCGGATACAAACATCGTGTTATTTGCACGATATTGCGGTTCGAAGGAAATCATTTAGCGGATACCCGGTAGGTAGTTGAATGAAATGTAATGTGGTCTGTGCACGGGCGTGATATGAGCGCCATCTATCATCGAGGATAAACAATTATCCGCTTCCGGTACATCGGAATGCCGCGCCGTCACCATTTGATTGTTATAAACAAAATAAAAAGTATCCGGCGGCTTTAAAAAGTTTATAAAAAAGTAAGTAGGTAATGTAAATGTTTTTGTAAGTCTAGATTTCGTGTAGAAGTTTATTATGTTCTACAAAATAAAGCTTGTTATTTTAGTCATCTTACTGGAATGAATGTGTGAGTTTCATAGTTATTATAAGTATTTTTAATTAAAATTCTTCGAGCATTTGTTGGCAAAAATGTTGATTAATGTTTAAAAATTTCGAAGGCTGACATAAACGCAATAGGTTGTACACTATTATACTTCGGCTTCGTCCTCGAGATTAGCATGAAGAGAATTATAGAACACATGTAGTACGTGTACTTAGTACGCCTTTGCACTTTATTTGAGATTTATTTTTTTTATACTTTGGTCACACCCAACCTGTCAAGAGAGATCCATTCGCGTTTTAGTGCGTCGCCGTATTGCACGTTAAATTAAAGTTATTCTTAATCTATTGCTCATCATGGATTTTAAGTGTAATAGAATAGAAGAACATGGAAATTACTTCTATTTGGTACAGAAAATAGAAGATTACCTAAGTGATCAACATTGTTCCCGTTCTCCGAGACTACCGACATAATGAAAAATACCACACAGGTAAAACGGTTAGTACCAAAACCTTATTGTGTACCGGGCCAGAATAATGTTGAGGACAGTTACTTTGCGTCTGTCTCCTATTTACATCGATAATATTAATATGGTCCCTGAGCAATTTATTTTGCTATGTCGGTGTAATAATTACGACTGTTTCCTTCTTACCATGGTACAATTTAAATTTATCAGAAGGCTAAAGTTTCTGAGGGGCATTGCCCTAATTACACATTTTTTCAATCTACCGTCGTTATGCTAAATTCTGTTACCCGGGTCTGCGTGCTACACATGGCGGTTGTCACTACCCGCAATTGATGCTTGCGATCAGTATTGTACGACTGTTGTTATGTACTGATGTTATGTAACAGTATGTTAGTACCACCAGTGGCGGCCTTAGGGAGTGGAAAATACCCTCCTTCGGCAATCGGGAAAAAAGGCCTTGCTAACATCTGCCGGCCAGAGCCTTACAATATTTAGGGCCGCTATTATCTACCAGTAGATAACGAGCACCGCTTGAAAAATATCAGCGCAAGCGGCGCAGTGGATTGACGACTCCTGACAACGTGGCGCGATGCACCACTGCACCACGTCGCCATGTGCTGGATATTACGAAATATCAATTTAATAGCATAAAAGACAATTATGTCTGGTCATGATTTAGCAACGTCTTAAATGCTTAATGACCTACAACAGCACAGTATGTGTTAAATGATAAGGAGTCGATCTAAGAACGGAAAATCCAGCAGCAACGAGGTACTGCCATTTGAATTCACCGAGAACGGCACGGAACAGGATAAATTGCAGGTAAGTGATCTGAGTTAAAAAATCGTAGTCGCTCGCAATCATAAATGATCACAGAATTATATACTAAGGTTTTTTGGCCTTATGTCTTGTGTCTTGGGTATGACCGAATATGTCACTATTTTGATGGTATAAAATCACTGTTTCAAAATGCAAGAATTAAATAGTAACCGTCACGGCGCGTCGCCGAAGTGAGGTAGCTGCAAAATATGCTGTACTTATTATAAAGTTAAGCCTCCATAAAGTAACCTGCCTAAACCAACATGGATAAATTAGGCGAATAGATTAGAATATTTTAAAATAAAATGACACAGATCCCAGAAACGTGACTATAATTTAGTCCAACCGGAACTTAGGCGTTCCGCATTTTACTCTTTGTATTTAATTGTTTCATTGTATACTTACTTTGATCTGTGGGTTGTCTATAAAGAACATAGAATTTTATTATAATTTAAATCAAATCAAAGAGGCTTTTATTCAAATTGACTCAAAATGATCATGTAAATCGTTATTTATCTACCATCATGTCTCAGAAGCGGAAAAAGAGTTTCCCTCAGAAATATTATGATCTGTCTATATTGTTTGATTGCCTTAAGGGACTCGTTACAATTTTTTAGACTCAGAATATTTATTAAGTCTTTCACATGCATAGTTACCGAAAAGAAACACCTTTTAATATGTGAAAACATTGGTATTTTACATTAAAAATAATCGACAATGGTGTTAGCGGTAACGGGCCGGGCGAGTAATGGCGCGCGCATGGCGACGGCGGAAGTTCCCGCCGCTCCCAACTGGCGAACGCGTGGCGCTGGCGAGCTCGGGGCTCGCCACAACTGCGTGTGATTGGTTGATTTGGAAACTGTTTTTTGACCGGATGTTATAAGTCTAATTTCTTCCTGGCAAAATTAATTTGCCTGCTAAATATCAATACACTCGCTTACAATGACTCTAACATAGCTGGCGAATTGTGGTGTAAATATATTAACACTTGTGCCTACACCTTAAATAGGAAAAGGCGTGATAATATTATGTTTACATGTACACCATTATTATTGTTAACAGCTTTTGCTCATGATTGCGCCCGCGTTGACATTCCTTCCTGGGATAAAGAACAGCCAGTAGCACTCAAAGATATTTTAACTACCTGTTTTTTTTTTTTCAAAATAGGTTACTTAATTTTTGAGTTTATTTATTACAAACAAATATGAAAAGAACAAATCTTTTCTCGTTATTATTTTAGTGACGTATTCTTGTTTGTAACATACAGTCTTGTGATAATTTTCAAATATCATTAATTAGTCGTCAACTCAATATTTATTAACATATACCTACAATTGATTCTAAGATAAAATATAATAATAATATAGTACTTACATTTATATTATAGCTTCTCCCTCTCTTTCAAATTTTGCCGTGCCCGACAGGGACATTATGTACCTGACTATATTGTTAAAATGTAACACATTTTTAACCGACTTTCAAAAAAGGAGGAGGTTCTCAATTCGTGTGTTTGTATTTTTTGTAACCAATAATTGTGGCAAATAATTGAAAATTGAAATTGAGACGATGCTATCGATCATCGGTAGCGCCTCAAAATTTGTTCAGATGCCTGAACAAAGGGGGGGGGGGCTGCATGCAGGTGACTCGCAGCTAGTGGAGAGTAAAAGTATGAAGAAAGCAGCGCATAATATTATTTATAGTTATTAGCTACCGTGAGGGACGAGTACACTGGTTGCGCCTCTGTTCCCCTTTAGGGATAAAATCTCTGAGTCTATGTATGTATTTATTTTACGAATTCTACAAAACCTACTCTATGTATAGGCGTAACTAACGCAGTCAGAAGGTTGACCGTCGCTATGATGATATTTTATAATATTTAACGCTTTAACTATTTTTAATAAAGCGTTATAAAGTACTCCGGTTTTACTCTTGAGATCTAAGCTTCCGTGGTGTTTTCCTTCTTGGAAACGTTCACTAACAGTAACAATAATTCTGTCATATTCTCGCAGTCGGCAAGTGTCAATTTCTTTGTCACGGAAAGAATTTTGTTGGGTCGGTTATATAAAATGACACATTGCTAAATTTCCATCCAACTACTCCAATAAGTAGCATTCGCTACGAGTTCCACACATCAAAATGTGGTCTTTATATAAAGGTTGAAATGTCTATTTCCTAATATAAAAATTTGCCTAGGAGTTAATCTTCAACTTGGTATGTTTGTGGCAGAGTAGGTATCATCTATTCAGAAGATACTCCAATTCCATTTCAAGTTTTAATATTCTAATATTGATAAATAATATAATTTGATGACAGATCTAAGATGTCTGTTTTGAGAAAATATCTTTGTTTTGTTGATTGTAATTATTAATTAATAATGTTACCGTGAAGGAAAACACGGAGAGGAGGCCTACATGCTTTAGAATTCTCCATGAGGGTCTCGCGAATATGCGGAGTCTGCCAACTCACGGTAGGCGAGTGTGGTGGACTGGGACCTGGACCCTCTCAGTTCAAGGGGAGGACCGTGCTCGGCTGTGGGTGATATATAATACAGGGCTGATTGCATCGCATTGTTACCGTTAATTAAGTTTGTTTTTCCAGTTAATATGATTTTTGACACAAATATTACGAAGAAGAAGCGTAAGACTTTGAAAGAAGTGTAGACCACCTCCAAGTTAGTTACTGCAATCACATGCTGCCATGCTGGTCAAGACAAACCAATAAAAGGATTTTTAAGGGAAGTATATTCAATCGATGCTATCGAAATATGATATACCTAGATGATATTAGATCATACAACAGGGAACATTTCCCTTATGCCAAGGCTATTGTTTAATTATTTTTCAAGTGCCTATACTATAGCGGCTATATATAGCCACCATCCAAAATAACCATTTGTTGAAGGAAATTAGAATTTTCTTAGAACCAGATCTTATTACTAAAGGCATAATATAATATTTTTTATAGTTTACTCGGAATTTGCTCAAATAGTCGCTAATATAGTATTGATAATATAATATCTTTTATGACAAAATGAATTCATAAAAATTAAGTTTCTTTATTTATGTTGCCAGAGAGCCCCATATAACAGTATGGTCACATTCCATATCTTTTTAGCAAATGTGGAATAGATATAACTCTATTAGATGTCTAGTGCTCACAGCACGAGGCACGTTGCCACGGGCTCCACCGCTTACCTATAGGTACTTATGGCATTAAACTGCATTCGATCTACCAAACTGCAGTTTGGATCATAAATTATTAATTTTGACTTATCCTGGAGATTCGGTAATGAGACCTTAAGAATCTAGTTGGGAATGACGAATTTTTTTGTTAATTCAATGATAACCAATTAGAAATTTTATATTGATATCCTATCAAAAAGCTTATTGCTAAGTACAAGCTTATAAAGTTTTTTGATTAGCTAATTGTAATTACTACTGCAATTGAAATTATACAAATATTTCACTACTTATTCTCTAAAAGTCTACATGTGTTCTATAATTCTCTTCATGCTAATCTCGAGGACGAAGCCGAAGTATAATTAATGATTAAACGAACTTACCTGTACGTGAAGTTCTATCATAATTATACGAAGGCTTCGTCCGAGGAGATTAGCATCCCTCCCTCCCGTGACTTGCTTTAACCCTAGTAAGTTGTGAAATATTGGTATATGGTACTCTCTCTCTAAACTAAATGAATCTCTCATGACAGGTTGGGTGTGACCAAAGTATAAAAAAAATAAATCTCAAATAAAGTGCAAAGGCGTACTAAGTACACGTACTACATGTGTTCTATAATTCTCTTCATGCTAATCTCCTCGGACGAAGCCTTCGTATAATTATGATAGAACTTCACGTACAGGTAAGTTCGTTTAATCATTAAGTATGTGCTACGAATACATGAATTAGTTCAAATAAAAATATATTTCCAGTTTTCATAACAAAAGTTGCGCCTTCTCGCATTCAAATACGAAAGGGAGCAAGCATAATGTTATTGCTGTTGTCTCTACATGCAACGCTGAAAAAAAGTAAATTTAACCCACAAATTTGTGCGGAGTATTACAAATGTCTGAATGACACCGAACATGAACAGCGACATGTCCCACTAATGAATTGTTGGATATAACCGTGTTATGGGTTTCATCTTTTTGTGACGAATGTGTTTTCTTTTGGGTTTTGCAATATGTCGCCACTCGTCATTGAGGAACAAAGTTTCGACTCAGGTATTGGTTTTGTGATGGATTACCTGCTATAAATCTTTTTGGAAATATTTGTAGCATGTGTGTAAGCAAAGAATTGATAGTCGACTGTTTTATTTTTCTTAAATTTGCACATTCTGTTTCTCGTATAGATATGAAATATCTATTTTTGCCGCCGAAGTCTTTGCCCAAGAACTCTTGTGTTCGGATTTGAAGGGAATTATTGTCAGTATGATGAGAATTAGTTGAGAATGTTGTGGTGCATACCTTTGTTATTCATAGTTCGCGTGATTGCTACTGCTTAAGAGCGGTCGTATCTCGTGTCTTTACCATTATTCAATTGACTTTTCTCGTCCCGTCATTAAAGTGTAAACAAAAATGCGATCGAGTACGTCATTTCAGTTTCCCTTACATCTACTTATAAAATTTATAAAAGCGATAAGTTTATATCACCATGTCGCTATCGATAGGACGTCAAATAAGCGGCTAAACTGATTATTTGAACAGCCGCAGCGGCATCACCGCAGCACGACGGAAGACCGTCGGAAATTGTTTCTGTACGCTCGGGAATATCGCAGTTTGTTTGGTTTTAATGTTGTCACTTTAACTTGACATTTGTACCAATATGGTGGACGCAAGGGTTGTCATTTAATAAACTCGTATATTTAATTATTATTTTAATATGCAGGTTTTATACGTTGACCTGTCAATGACAGTGTACATGAACTTAGAAACCAATAGCGTCTATATTTCCTTTTTAAGGCCGAAGTTACACAAGAAGAGTTTTTCGCATACGAGCGGTAGTTTCTTGCTATGTGATATTCTATCGCCTAGTCACCTAGTGTAAACAAACGGTGCGAATGTCGTCTCTGGAAAGCAAGTATCGACCTATAAGCTCTGCTTGGTCACCGCGTATGTGAACAAATCTAACGAATCTTCCATTCAAATTTCGAATGCCGAGTCTCGGACAAAATCAGTACAGATTTGTTTTAGGCTCGCATCAACACAATATGTGAATCTCGCCAAGTAGTGTTTAAACTAGGCGAGACACGTAGGTACCTATGCGAGTATCACCCTACGACTACTTACCTGTAGTGTAAACAATTTAAGAGGAGCGAGTCTCGCCTTTGATACTCGAATCAATCTAATATGAATAACCATAGGAAAGAAACGCATGGAGAGTTCTCGTATACTCGATAATTGCTTACGTTTTTTTGCCCCTCGGCTTCGAGAATCTCTTCTTGTGTAAACGAGGCTTTAGTCTTTGCAACATCATAAATTGTAATTAAAATCTTCTAGCCCAGAAATAAAGTGGAGCCTTACAATAACGTACATTTCATTATGGATTGTAATTTGTAACAGCGGCTGCGGTTCAGTCCTCTCACTCCTCTGCTCATTGTCGCTGCTCTGCGAGGGGCCGCGACCTCTGTTCAGACAAAGCATTTTTGCTTCCTCAGAAACTTTTTGATTTATGCAGTGGCGAGTTTGATTCCCGAAATGGAATAGTCTTAGTCTTAGTTTTAGTCGGATTTTCTATATAGCGTACCATTATTTATTATAATAAAGGCACGGTGGAATGGTACAAATGTCGCTATCATGTTAATTTTTGATAAAACTTTAAAGTAAATGTAACTACATTTTCGTGGACTTTGTTGTTTAAACATATTCATGCCTCAGCGTAAATAAAAAGATGAAATTTTTGAGCGTAATTCTTACGACGCTACTTACTTACAGTTCCACAAAAAGCATTGTGTATTCTGTAATAACTCCCAGATATTTTTCTTCTATAAATCATATTAGATTAGACAAGTCACAACTTATATTTTATGATACACCAACGGCATATTATACAATTAATTGAATCCTACTAATATTATAAAGGCGAAAGTTTGTAAGAATGTATGGATGTTTGGATGTTTGGATGTTTGGATGTATGGATGTAAGGATGTTTGTTCCTCTTTCACGCAAAAACTACTGAACGGATTTCGATGAAATTTGGCACACGGGTAGATCATGTCCTGGATTAACACAGGCTACTTTTTATCCCGGGAAAATATAAACCGGGACTTTTATCCCGGAAAAACTTTTTAATGCGGGCGGAGCCGCGGGCAAAAGCTAGTTTTACATAAAAAAGTATTCGTTGTATCCGTCACAGGGAGATATATTATATGCTTTGCTCGATTTATAGGTATAACAATGCCAGTTTGAGTAACTTAAATACAATAATAACTTCGTTTTATTCAACAACAATGTCTAAAATGGATTTAAAACCGCACCCTAAAACAATTTTACTAACATTCATCTCCAAAATAAATATTTGCGGACCAGATTTTTTTGTAAAATTCGTGTACACCTTGTTGCGGGAACCGAATCCTCTGCCCCACATTTCACAACTAGCAGCCGCTGAGCTACTTTGCTCGACAGTTCATTTTTTTAACCGTTTTGTACATGAAACTCCCAAAAAAGTCGCTCCAGTTGTAGGTAACATGACTGATTTACGCTCAACCTTACAAGATATATATCACTTTCGAAGATATATCACTCACGAGGCGATAATGGAAACACAGTCTACAAGTTTGATTGAATGGATAAAAGGGAATATCTATATGTTTCTCTCCTAAATGTGTCTCAAAGAAAGGTGTTTCCAGTTATTTAAATTAACAATGAAATTTATTTGTCTCAAACCTGTATTTTTATCTATATTCAATTCGCCGCGGGCGTTAAGATAATATGGGTTTCTCTAAACAGCCTGCGAGTCCCAACGCTCGGTGTCATTCGCAGTGCATGCCAATGTCGATCCTGGCTTATTAGTAGGTCAGATTGTAGTGATATGTGGAATAGGCTCTAAACCATAATAAAAATAGTAAAACATAATATTTATTATGTGAAGACATTTTGGTTACTTTTATCAATGCAATGCGTTATAGTGTAGGAGTATCTTGTCGTGTAGTGTCTGCATGAAGTTCAAACGTTGGATTACGGCACTGATGAAATAATAAGAGAATCAAGGCGAATAGAGTAAATTCCTCGCTCTCCATTTCCACTATTTGTATTATTTTGTAAATTCTTTCTTATTCTAACACGGCAAAGTGATGTAACACCACATCCGCTGACCACATATTGTACAATATGTCCGATGTAAGTTGTTCTATATTTGAAAAAAAAATGGTTTTTCAACTGACTTTATTCTTTATTCAAATGTACCGTTTTTTTTGAGTGCGTGGTAAATAGCCACTATCATAGTAATTGAAGTGCAAACTTTACAGATGTAGTCACCTGGGAATTCAAAACCCATTCAAGAAATGTCAGCTAATTTGAAGTTGTATCAAGAAAAGTGCCATGCAATCTGCTGAACACTGGCAATCCAATTATTATTATATTGAGCATAAAGTTGAACTTTCCAGCCTCGGCTAGTTCTATAGTACTGGAATGTTATTTAACATTTTAGTCCCCTAACTGTTTACCTTGGCAAGGGGAATCCAAAACGGTAGTCTCTCAAGGCCCGCGACGGACACCGGTGTCCATATATATAGGGTTTTTCCATACATCTATATATATAAGCGGCGTTGACGGGTTAAGGCAATTATCTAGTGAATCATTGTGTGCATAATATATAGTACAAAATACATTTACTGGTGGTAGGTCTCTCATATGTGAGAGTCCACCTGGGTGGATACCACCGCAATGTCTATTTCTACCTGTCTACCAAGCAGCAGTGTACACTGTTGTGTTTCGGTTTAAATGACATTATAGCCAGTGTAACTACTGGACATAATGAGACTTAATATCTTATGTCTCAGGCTCAGGATGATAAGCGCAGTGGACAGCCAAACAGTACTTTGTAACTCAAGGTGCTGAATGGTGTTGCTACTGTTTATGGATGGTCGTATCGCTTACCATCAGGCGAACGGCATGCTCATTTCGTCATTCAATGCAATATACAAAAAACATAAGAAATTATATTTTTAAAAGGCTGTGGTTCAATGAGTATCCATTCTAGAATATATTTCCAAATGATCCTTATTGAGATTTGCAGATCACAAGACAATTAAACTATGTATGCTTTTTATACAGCTGGAAATTTTACACACACACACACACTCACGAATTTTATCCCCGAAGGGGTGGGTAGATAGAGGCGCAACTAGTGCACCAACTTTCTGCACATTTCTGTATCATACTTATGTCTGATAATGAAACGTACAAGTAGCTCACGTGGAGACAAAAAAATCTCAAAAATTATGAATTACATCTGAAAATGAGAACGTATTTTTAATGATTTTATATTTTTATAGAATCCTGAAAAAGAAACAGTCGAAGGCGGGACTCGAATCTACGACCTCCGGCATTTTTTATACCAATAAAAATAACATCCAGTTTCAAGAACATGAACTTAAGCTGTCGTTATTAACTTATTATACCCGTAATTGGTCTAAAGACAAGAGTCTAGCTCTTTCATGTCGAAGGGCAATGCGGAATGAAGCAATATTTTCCCACCGAGCATGACTAGAATAAAAACATTTGTGCAACTTGACCTTCTCGGGCTGCGACGTGTCGCGAAGCAACCTTTGCAAATGTGCATTTTATTTTCAAGATTTTTATAGGATTAGGTTTCAGAACGCCTCTTTTTGGAACATGGTGAGGAAAGCTTTGCAATTCTAAATTTTTTTTTATTAGTTTTAAAAAATTATGTTTCAAAACGCATCTTTTGAGAGCTTGTAAATTTTTTGTTTTGCTGTCCGCTGGTACTTAATAATTTTCCAACTGGCCGTAGAGAATTTGAGGAATTGTTTTTTATCGAAATAGTGTACAGTTATATCCCATCAAAACATAAATTTGAAATATGAAAGCCAAGTAGGAATCACCGATAGGAATCTACCGTCGTATCCCAGAAGAGCTCTGTCTAAAGTCAGAAAATTTATAGAAAAATCCTAGTAAACGTGGTGCCCTAATACGGAGGGAACATAATTAATGGATCAAGGTAAACAGCACACACACACACACACACACACACACACGCCTGTTATCCCCGAAGGGGTAGGCAGAGGCGCAACCAGTGCACCCACTTTTCGCCGTTATTCCGTCCCATGATGTGATAGGGGGCGAGCCTATCGCCATATCGGGCACAAATTCCAGACTCCGGGCTGATACTGAATTGAAAAACTCAATATCACTTTGCCCGACCCGGGGATCGAACCCGAGACCTCAGCTTTGCAGTCGTACTGTAATACAACTACGCCACCGAGGCAGTCATTAAAGTAAACAGCATTTAAATTATAATAAACCATCAATGGACGTGTACGCCTAAATGTTCATTATTCTAAAGATAATTTATAGATTGTATGCAGATTTTCCGATTACTTGGAAAATGAGTCAAATCTTAAAAATGTACTGTTTTCAGATTTTTTTTCTTTGTATACATATAATTACCTAGCTGGACACCAAATTCCACCTTTCTAGTGTTAGGTTTTTGATCTATATGTCAGTTAGTGATAAAAATGCCGATTTATAAATGTTAGCATCTCAATGACCGTTTGAGCTGTATTTGTGAAATTTGGGATTCTAGTTAACTGCTGGGCTGCCGCGTGTCTCAATCTCGATCATAATATATAATTACTATGATAATTATAATTAAGTTTCTTCTAAATAACTGATCTTCTCAAAGATATAAAATGGCAAACTTAAAATCTTGTTTATATAAAGAATAAGTTCGTATTTCTAACTAAAGACAGTGTCCATTAATATTGATAATCCCAATATCACTATTATGAGGGAAAATTTACGTTCACACGTTGTTGAAACATATTACACCAACTAACTTCAGCACTAGACACCTGTTCTTGTGTAATAACAGCCAATACCCTAAGAAAATGTTCTCATAAAACATGATGGCATAAAATGAGTGCTCTTCTACATTTATCGGCCCCACGAGGGGTTTTCGTGGGCCTGAAATGATTTATATCTCCACAGGGTCCTTGGACGTTTACCTTCCTTGTTTATTACCAGTTTTGTATCGAAAACGGTGGAATTCGTATTTTGACGAGACGTACCCTGTCTTTTATTGAGAGTCTCTAATATGGCACTTTGATGTTTATAGCATGGGGGTTAGTAGAGGGATAGGCTTTTTAAGTATTTTCATGTATTCAAGGTAGGACGATAGCATAGTTAGGATTGGAACGGTCTGCCGAGACAATGTCCGAAGGTTGAAAGCCACGGCACACACCTCTGACTTTTCAAAGTAACGTGTGTATTATTTATCAATTATCGTTCACCGGTGAAGGAAAGCATCGTCAGGAAACCTACATACTTACCTGAGAATTCTCCATAAGAATTTCGAGGGTGTGTGAAGCCTGCCAACCCGCACTAGTAGTAGAGGAGGCCAGTGCTCAGCAGTGAGCAGTATATAATACAGGGCTGGTATTATTATTATTATTATTATACAAGGTAGGATATAGAATGTTGGGCAATGGAGATGTAAGACGGAATTGATGGAATGAGCAGCGATAGCCTAGTTGGGAGTGGAACGGACTGCTGAGACAAATCTCCGCAGATTTAAAACCCAAGGGCACGCACCTTTGATTTTTCTTACTATTCTTTGAAATTATCTCTCCCTTTAACAATGAAGAAAAAAAGAAGAAACCTGCATATCTGAGACGTTTTCTATGAGAATTTCGAAGGTACGTGAAGTCTGCCAACCCGCACTAGGCCAGCGTGGTGGAATGAGGCCTAAACCCTCTCAGTTGAAGAGGAGAACCGTGCTCAGCAGTGGCCAGTATATAATATAGGGCTGGTATGATATTGTATGGTATGGTAAGATGGAATTGTAGCTCGAACGGTTGCTTTAAAAGTGTATCACAAATTAATTGCCATAAAAAAAAGGGAAAAGATGGATCAAAATATGAGGTTAGAACGGTAAATTTTCATGATTTCGCGTTACACTTCAGAACAATAACTTTTTATAATTATTCTGAAAGTAGCACCAATTATTTGCATCGACTAATGAAGAAGAAAACGACAAGGTTATAACATTAAATTGGATCTACAGGCCAAGTCAACAGTCTCCCTTAAAAAGTAACGCAAAGGAAAATAATAAAACGCAACAAACACGATAAATCTTACGTCCTTTGCTCTCAGAAGATATAAAACGCGTTTTTTACGTGGTCTCGCTAACTAGATTAAAGTAGTAAAAAGTGCAATGCCGGAACGCGACCCAATGACTTCTTACTTAATAAACTCGCATCGGAATTGTCTATGGCAAAAACTTGGCCGTAATGCTTTCGTTACGGTAACTTTGTAAACATCCGATCAAAATCTAGCGCAGTATTTTTCCACTGTTAAACCACCCAGTATCAAGAACTATGTTTTCATAGGTCTTGGCGAAATAAGCAACGTTGATTTTTGCCTTTATTTTTCGGAATTGTATAGCACGGAATTAGCATTTTTTCTGAGTGAATTAGCAACATGGTTTATAAAATATGTAACCAAAATTTCATTTGACATAAACTGACTTCAACTATAATATTCAAAATTATTATTAAAATTCACGTGCCTATTTTTAGTATCTAACGTTTAAAAAAGTTTATACCTAGGAGTTGCACCTGTTCCTAAATAGAGATTTGCTGTGAAAGAGCTTTTTGTTTCCATATTACGTGCGTTACATTATTAACTTACCCCGTAGTATAGCGAATTCAGAGATAAGTTAGGATGACACACTTACATATACCAGAGAAGTTCTCTGTATTTGGAAGGTATGTGAAGTCTGCCAACCCGCACTAGGCCAGCGTGGTGGACTTAAGGCCTTAACCATTTTACTTGTAGAGGAGGCCCGTGCTCAGCAGTGAGCAATATATAAAACAAGGAGAATTGCAATCATTTTTACCTAAATAAATCAATTTTACACACTGCTGGGCACGGGCCTCCTCTACTACTGCGAGGGGTTAGCCCTTTGTCCACCACGCTGGCCTAGGGCAGGTTGAGAGACTTCACATACCCTCGAAATTGTCATGGAGAATTCTCAGGTATGTCGGTTTTCTCAGGATGTTTTCCTTCACCGCTAAGCGAACGATAATTGATAAACAAGGCAGACCGTTCCATTCCCAACTAGGCTATCGTCCACAAAGTTATTCTTTTTACTAATATTTAAATTTCCCGTTACATAGGACATTCGATAGATAACCTAGCTATAGTTGAATCCAATCTATAGACTAATCATGCCACAGTAGCTATTAAGCTACTGTGGCATGATTAGTCTATTAGTCTATAGTCTTTGCTATTAAGCAAAGACTAGGCGATGGTGAGTCAATTTTCAACGTGCAAATTTTGGCAACAATTTTCCATCCCATAGAATGTCGTACAGTTAATATTTATGGATCGTACAAAACTGTGTTTGTTATGGCCGCAAAATAAACGTATCACGTATATTAAGGACAACAATTGTCATTTGCTGAACGTACGACCGTCCTCAAAGCATTTTACTAGAATAGGTGCATATATATATATTTTTTCATATTTACTGCTAATTGGGTACCGATATACGGTAATACTATTTTCTACAAATACAATTAACGCGAATGTTTGGATGTTTGTAAGAAGTTAACACTGAAACTGCAGAAAGTATTTAAATAAAATTTGGCATACAAATAGATTGTTCTAGATAACTTGTTCTGGTTTAGCACATATACTTTTTATCCTGCACTTTAATACCCAGGAGGGTGTTTCACACAGCCAGATCAGCGAGCAACACCCCCTGAATATTTGGAAAAATTGTAATGTACATACATTTACACCGGCAAACGCCTTCCACCTGAGTACAGCTCCGAGCAACATTCAACCAAAAGTGAAAAAAAAATACAATGTATATTTACTTATCTTCGTTCACTCCGGTACCTTGTCTTTTATTTACATCCCGCTGATCTGCTGAAGTTGTTACAACTAACGAAGCACTCTGCTCGGAGTCGAGGTCTGCTGCCCTTGAACTGCCTCTCACATTTATTTTGGCTGGAGTGCTTTTCTCGTCACCATTTGTTGATGTGAAAACCATAGAGCTAATATTATTAAGTTCCTAAAGTATGTTATTTTTTTTTTAAGACATCGAATGACGAGACGAGCTTGCCCTTCGCCTGATGGTAAGCGATACGACTACCCATAAACAGTAGAAACACCATCCAGCACATTGAGTTACAAAGTACTGTGTGGCATTCCACTGCGCTCTTCATCCTGAAACATAAGAAAGTCCTACCACCAGTGACAACAGTTTCATAACAGAATTCAGTAAGTATAAAATTCCCCAGGAAAAGGTTTTTTCAAATAAATATTATCTAATTATCGATTATCTTTCTTTCGTTTCTTGACTGCCTCGGTGGCGTAGTTGTATTAAGGTACGACTGCAATGCTGGAGTCTTGGGTTTGATCCACGGGTTGGGCAAAGTGATGTTGGAGTTTTCTATTCAGTATCAGCCCGGAGTCTGGAATTTGTGCCCGATATGGCGATAGGCTCCCCTCTATCACATCATGGGACGGAATACTCAAGGCGAAAAGTGGGCACACTAGTTGCGCCTCTGCTTAACCCCTTCGGGGATAAAAGGCGTGAGTATGGATGCATCTTTTTTCGTCATTCCTCAGATATTTTTGGCAGATTTTGTTCATTGTTTAGTAGTCAACTTTTTGTACCTATGGTAGGATGTTCATCGGCGGTGTAATAACCTACCATCAGGTGCCTACTCCTTCTATCGTTCTTCAAAAACATTTTTCGACCAATGCTGGTTTAAAACACCAAGATATTATCTTTCTCTCTAAATGCAGGTGTGCAGTCTGTTCCATTAGATTTTGATGGACGTTCAAAGTTTCATACATCTATTTTTGTTTGGCCCTAGGAAGCATTAGAGCGTAAAGTTACTACAGTAGTTCAAACACGTTTTATTATAATTATTGCTGGAATGTAGATGTTTGGAATCATACTCTTCTTCTTTTCGTTTTGTGGCTTCCACCGTTTATCAGTGATTTCGCCAATGTCAAGTGTCAGACTTTCCAGTTTCCGTTGCAATAATTGTTATGAAAATCGAAGGAAACTATAAAATTTCGGCCCGTAGTTGCCTATCCCGCAGAACGAATAAAATACACCATAGTTAATAAGTAGTATACATAAATAGTAGAATACATAAATTTATATAATTAGATAAAAAGTAGATTAAATATCTAGAGTTTATATTAGAACAATAAACAAAAAAAAAAAAAAAAAAAGGTAAGCAACTCTGAAAGTGAAAGCCGCCATTTTCTATTGACTAGGCTATTGTAAGCTGCAGATCGGAGCTTTTTGTTTTATCAAAGTATATGAACAGGGAATCATACTCATTCCTGATGATATTTATATGTAGGATATTTTGTTTTGAATTTTACTATAACATCAGGTGTAATGAATTCATTTTGCTTGACAGAAATAAAAAAGGTAACCTTTGTTGTGTTTAGCTTAAAAATACAAAAGGTAGGAGATAATAAAGTGTTAAAGCCATTAATAAAAAAAAATCTTTTTTTGATGTAGGTTACAAAAGGCAATCTCCCTTGAATGCAAGGTAAAATCAGTCTCGCCCCCACATCATGCTATAAGCCCGTACCACTTTTGTGTTTTTGTGTATAAAGGATAAAAACGGGCTTAAAATTCTAACCAAGATACTTTATATATATTTGGACAGGACTCCAAAAAACTAGGCCTTTGCAATAAATTGTATAGTTTTGAAGTCCTCCGATTTTGAGATTCACGTTATTTTATTTAGCTTAAAAATTGCATTTTAAATGAACGTCTTTAAGAAGTCATAAATGGAGGGCTCTAAAAATATTTTTTTTATTCACCCAATATCCATATTTTTGCCTCTTTAAAATACAAAAAGTTTACACCTCGTTAGATTTTTAGGCCTAGCACCGATACAAAAAGCAGACATCTCCTTTAATGTAATTTTTGGAATTTATTGTAATTTTCTAAGTATAATAATATTATGCAGTGACTCTAAATATTATTTTAAAGAATTAAAAAAATATTAAAGTCGGCTCACATTACTTAATTACGGTTTGCCTTATAAATACCCCGGAAAATTTTGACTATTGTTAGATACAGATATCTTTCAAGTTTAATAGTGTAACTAGAGTTCGTTTTAGGGTGCTAAAAAGGAGAAATTATTAACCAGAACACGTAGTTTGAAACTTAGAGAGTGTGGATAAAATTGAACAATGCTTAGGAACACCGTGACACGAGAGTATGCTAATCGATGCGGCGTCGCAGGTGTAAGACTGCCAATATAGACAGTTTCGCATGGAGTGCGAATAGGTTGGTTTGATAAGGTTTGTTCTTAAGTTTTGAAAGAAATGGAGTTAAATAACATGGTTGTTGTATTTCGTACAATATGAAGCCCATGACTCGAGGTAGAATATGCAAAATTTTGACGAAGTTTTCTGTCGGACTATACCCATTATATCTTCAATCGCTTTTATGTAAGAAAAGTCGAATGATGGTATACAATTTGGTACTCGTAATTAGTTGCATCTCTGGCTAGTTTTACATATTATTATAATTTATAATATAAGTTACATTAATCCAAGTAAGAACAATATGCCACACAACAATAATTCAGGTGGTATTATAATAGTGGCAGAAGAGATCTCGGATATAAAGTGCGAGTAACAGATGCGTTGTAATGCGGCTCCAATGCGGATGCTGGTTATATAGAGACGCGGTTAACATTTACTGCCACTGTGTCCAATTTATTGCTTCCAGTTTCGATAAAAAAAACTACGTGATTCCTAACGGAAAATGTTTTTCAAATATTCTATTTTCTAGCTAATATGGGATTTAAGTTAATAAGTATGGAATCCTAGACTTTATAGGATTAATGTGATTCTTAATGATGGTTTGGAAAGGCGATGGCACTCAGAGCTAGATGGGTCATTTGAAGTCAATGAATGAACCACTGGACTTTGGAAACTTATTTTAGTAGTCTTTATTCAGTAAGAGAACATTTTATTGAGTTTAAGTCTCCGATTTCTCCCATCCTTCAATATTTAGTGGGTTAATCCATTGATGTATAAAAAATAATATATCAATGGGTAAATCTTACTTTTCTTGTCGATAAATTGCTGTCGAATATATATGACATTCGATTGTAGATTTATAACTTTAACTAGGTATCAAGCAAACAAGAAACGATAAACATGATTGGACCTTGTTACACAAACTTTAATAGAAAGAGAAACGATAAAGTTATAGCGTAACTTTTGCTATCGTGAAACAATGCAATGTTAATTTAAGATATATTTCTTCGTCTTGATATTCTTCGTTTCGTATCGAGGCTTTGTTTCCTACCGTAATATTTATGTTAAAATGCAATTTCAGATGGCTAGTGTTTGAGTCACTCCCTGAGCTCTGGTTGGTTACAAACTTAGTAAATTGTAGTGAAAAATGTACGTATTGCAGTAGAAATAGAAAGGGTTTATAAGGCAATGGTTTGAAATAAAATTATGAGTCAGTGATGGTTTTTCCTGAGTCGAAAATCGCCTCGACAAGTCTTCAGTCACCAGATGAAATCAGACGATAAGACTTTGTATCCTTAGCACGGCTTATTAGATATGCTTTATTAATTTTTACAAAATTATTTTTATTGTTTAGTTAGTACGATAGTATCCCGTATTTCTATGAGCGCAGAGTCCAGAAGTCACAGGTTCGACACTGAGATTCAAGACAACTCATTTAACGGCCGGTCTCAATAAGTTAACTGATAACAAACAGTAAAAAGCTTCATTTTGGTGGTTATGTGTCTTTCCAAAACTAAGATAGATAAGAATTGAATTAAAACATCAGTAACAGTAAGCGTAACTTTTACTGTCGAGTTATATATCAAACTCCAGTTAAAATTGTTAGTAAGATATTGAGACCACCCGTAAGTAATCTACTAAGTAAAATGTTTGAATGATTTGTGTATTTCCCCTACACCTTGGTACGTGACTCAATGCTTTATCTCTATGTCTGGTAGCTGTCTATTGGTATAATTTTAGATATTTCATTTAAATTATATTTTTGATACTGTTTTAACAACAAACATAATACATCGGTTGCTTATTGGTTATATCAAATCTCAGAATACAGAAACGTCCAAATTATCCTCTAGCGAATATAATATAGGTATATTTTTTGTCATATCTCTGAAATATCCAATTTACGCCAATGCAGAGATACGAAACCTTTGACTTTCTTCAAATATCATTTGCGAAAAGTCAGAGAAGTGTTGAAAAGATGAAATAACATCGATTGGGCAGATATTTTATTCAATGCCTCATTTATTGAATGTCATTTGGAAATGTCCATTTTTAACTGGTTTTTGAACTGAAATAGTTTTATTTTTTGTTTTTTATATACCTACGTACGTATTTAAGGACTATGAGGTGAGTTTTAGAAACTAAACGATTTTTACATGGAATTAGACTGCCTCGGTGGCGTAGTTGTATTACAGTACGACTGCAAAGCTGAGGTCTCGGGTTCGATCCCCGGGTCGGACAAAGTGATATTGAGTTTTTTTATTCAGTATCAGTCCGGAGTCTGGAATTTGTGCCCGATATGGCGATAGGCTCGCCCCCTATCACATCATGGGACGGAATGTCGGCGAAAAGTGGGTGCACTAGTTGTGCCTCTACCTACCCCTTCGGGCGTAGGCGTGAGTGTATATGTATGTATATATTAAAAAAAAAACATAAACATTAAGGGGTCCAGTTGACGGGACTTTGTGATCAATTCCTCCCTTGAACATCGATACCAACGGAGAAATTTAAGTAGAAAGAATGAACACTTGGTACATCTTAGTCTCCCGGTGATTTTTCAGCAAATTGCGTGCTTAAAAGGTTAGTAATAAGGAACAACACCATCCTACTAATATTATAAACGCGAAAGTTTGTAAGAATGTATGGATGTATGGATGTCTGGATGTTTGTTCCTCTTACACGCAAAAACTACTGATCGGATTTCAATGAAATTTGTCACACGGGTAGATCATGTCCTGGAATAACACGTAGGCTATTTTTTATCCCGGGAAAATACAAAGACTTTTATACCGGAAATCTTTTTGATGCGGGCGGAGCCGTGGGCAAAAGCTAGTCGTAAAATAATTTAAAGCGTGTGTATGGCGCTCCACTGTGCTCGGCATCTTGAAAGATAGTTCAATCCCATAAAATTAAAAAGTATAAAAGTAAAAAGTTCCGTAGCTAAATTGTTTCAGTCCTTAATACAAAGACGGCATTGTGTAGTGTGGTGTATGTGTCTAGTATATAAGTAGATGTAAGATGTATTGTAAGTTCAGTTGTAAGACAGTCTAATAAAGAACATTAAACCAACAACACGTGTTCATCAATCCTTCCATTACATGGCGACCCTGCCAGTCGCGTCGGCGCAGCCCTGCGCTAGCGCGCGGCGCGCATAGAAACAATGAAAATCAAAATTCAGAAAAAAATATCATTAAGTTTTATAATGAAAAAATCAAGCAAGAAAATAATATGAAGAAAATGAAGATAGAAAAATCATATTAATTAATTAAGAAAGAAAATAGGAAGAATGAAAAATGAAGGTATTGTAAGAAAATAAAATAAGGAAGAAATATGCGAAGACATAATATACATAAAATAAGAAGAAAATGAATAGAAAATATAAGAAAATATAAGAAAATAATTAAGAAGGAAGAAAATAAGAAGAAAGAAAATGTTCGAGCGGTGTCCAGGGTAATCCCGGCCCAGGAGTCCAGGGTATAGCCCGGCCCACCCAGTAAGCAGCACTAGGTAGCAGCTCAGCCGCATTGTCGAGTTACGAGCGAGTCCTCGAGTTGTCTACATGATGAAGATGGATTTAGTATCCTTTTACATTTTATTTTTATTTTAAATAGTTTTATTATACATTTAATAGACTTTAATAATATACATTAGACAGAATATCTTTATAGGCCATTATAATTTAGTTAATATTTTTATTGTATGAATACTCTTTATTATTCCTTTTGAGATCCAAACGTTATATTCGGACTTAACAATGGCAGAAAACTTTGATTTAGAGACAGCTCTAGAATTTTTACCAGCTATGACAGGGGATGAAAAAATTACAAGACAATTAATTGATAATATTGAGTTTTACGGTAGCATGATAAATGACATTTCTAAACCACTATTAATTAATTTCATATTAAAAACTAGGTTAACAGAACACGCAAAATTTTCTTTAAAACAAACCTATTCCGATATAGAATCATTATTAGAAGACATGAGAAATAATTTATTGCCAAAGAAATCATTTATTTGGTTACAAAATCAATTAATTAATTGCAAACAAGGGAACAGAACTATAAAGAGTTTTGGTTCCGAGATAGAAAATTTATTTACAGAACTAACTTTTGCGCAATGTGAGGGAGATCACTCAAAATTACAAATACTTCGCCCTATAAATGAAAATCTTGCAATAGATTGTTTTAGACGTGGTCTTAACAACTACCGGATAGGAATTATAATAGCAGCTAGACAGTTTAATTCATTATCACAAGCCATCCAGACTGCGATAGATGAAGATACAATTTTTCGTAGTAATAGATTTTGCCATTACTTTAAGCAGCCTAAATATTGTTCTAAAAGTCAGCCCATATTACACAATAGTTATAATAATTTCTATAAAGCAGCACCTCACACCAAATTAGTCACTGATCATCCGCGCACCATATTAGCGCATCAATATGAGGTGTCCAATAGCGTGTGCATTCCGCAAGATCAGCAATTATCGCAGCGCGACTTGTCGGAGTGCACCGATTTGAACAATTATAATAACATCGTAATGAAATTTGATTCCGATGTTAACTCCCTTAGTAACAACTTAGCGTCTGACACTCGAGAAAACACATACAGTGAAATTGATATAAGTAATGATATGATAGAGCTGTTTAAATGTGATAAGGAATTAGTTGAACCTTGCGTAGAAATAGAAAATTGTGATAATATTTTAGATTCACAGGAGCCTCGATCAGAACATTTTGATGAATTAGAAAAGGACAATAGTAAGCAGAAACAGATAGTTAAAAGGTCTAAAGATGTAGAATTAATTTTAGGTAATAATATAGAGGTTAGAATTAAAGGTAAAAGAACTGTTAGGTCTAATGAAGGATTTTGCTTTTATGTAAGTGCAGAAAAAAAAATATATTTAGATCGGAAGTTTTTAGAGATAGGTAAGACTTTTATGAAAGATTTAGAAATATTGTGTAGGAATAGAAATATTAAGGAATTAAAAATAAATAAGAATAACAATAATAGAAAAGATATTAAGAAGTTTATAAGATTAATAAGAAAATATAATATAGGATATCCAAGAATAAGAATAAATAATAAATTTATAGATATTGTAAGAGTAAAGGAAGTTAAAAATAAATATAGAGAAAGAAATGATGATACTATGAAGAATAAGAGCAATGAAATGTTGACTATTAAAGATGTGAGTACAAAAGTTAAGATGTTAAAGCGTATAGATAAACGGTCGAATGATATGGACCTTGGAAATGATAATTTTAATGAAAATATTGTAATGAATTGTAAGGTTGAAAACAAAGGAAGATACATAATATACACGGTAGAGGAAAAGGAGATAAAAAGTTTTATAGAAATATGTGAAATTTATGATAGAAGATCTGTAGGTATAACATAGATTTAGAACAAAATATGTATAGGTAATAGTTATGATAAAAAAAAAAAAAGATTATGTGCATGATTTTATGACAGTGTGTTTTTTTTAAGTATACATACATATTATATATCTTAAGTTTTGATTTTACATATTTAAGTATATAAAAAAAAAATAAGAATGTGTGTAACATTTTATTTTTTTCCCAAAGGGGAAGGTGTAGTGTGGTGTATGTGTCTAGTATATAAGTAGATGTAAGATGTATTGTAAGTTCAGTTGTAAGACAGTCTAATAAAGAACATTAAACCAACAACACGTCTACAATCAATCTTCCATTACAATTGCTTATACGCTGTTGCTTGGCGGCAGAAATGTGCAAAGCAATGTGTTATACTCAGACGAACTAATGACATATGAAAGTATTCACATACTCGACACTAGATATTACTTGCAACGGACAATTTCCAAAAAAAACTTTCCCTTTTTCTTCCAGTTGTACGCGGGCGTAAAATATTTGTATGAAAAATTATTTACTAAATCATAGATTTAGAGCTGGCGGTCCGCAAATACCTTTAGATTTACTGCGTCTATCCAATCTAATGGCTTCAGCACCGTAACGTCCTGAGAAATTGTTTAGATTAGAGCCCTCATCCTTTATAAATCACTGTGGTCCATCCTGCTTTTATGACTTGATTCATAGACTTGATTAATTTGCCGTAGATAATCGATCTTCAATTTGTTATGTTTGTCTGGTTAGTCCTTGCTTTTCTTAGTAAAATATTGGGACATTCTATTGTAGTTTGTTTAAATTTATAATGATCGCGTTTAACTTTTATTGATAATGTTGAGAAAAATTGTTTAAGCTCTGTTAAAAATTTTATTATTTTGCTTACATATTTTTAAATTATCTGTGCACACAAAACGTTTTTAATATTCTATTTTACTTGAAACTGTCTCAAACACTATCAGGCTCGAACAACAACATTTACAGCCACAGACAAGACAAAAACGTAAAAGAGAATGATAAAAAGTTAATTGACGCTACGATTGATTCTAATGAATACTTGAAGGGCATACCGTACTTCCGCGCCAGGCACCAGCCGCGCGGGAGGGACTGAATCATTAAATATACAAATTCACTGAATAAAGTTTCTTTGTTTGCGCATTGCGCAAGTAAGTGCAGAGCCCGCATTAGGCCTTATTAACAATTTAACCGAATGCGTCAGACATTCAGATGAGCTTCTATCGGGATTAATGGGGTCTCGGAGAAATTTATTTGGGTTTAATCAAGTGGTTTGTAGGTTAAATTCTAGTAATGTCCGTTTTATTTGAGGATAGTCTTATCTGCGAATAAATGTTTTTCATGGAATTTTTCATTAAGTAGTGTAGTGACCTTTTTTTATTACATCAAATTATGTGACATATTATACTGATTAGGTACTGACTAAAATAATAAGTAGTGTTTTTCTTCGTACAAGTAATTTATTCTAATACATGGTAAGTGAATTAATGGTAAGCGCCACGAATGCGTGGTAGGACTCTCGTATGTAAGAGTCCGTCTGGGTGGATACCACCGCAATGGCTATTTCTACCGCCAAGCAGCAGTGTGCACGCACTTTTGTGTTTCGGTTTAAAGGACATTGTAGCCAGTGTAACTACAGGACATAATGAGACTTAACATCTTATGTCTCAGGATGACGAGTGCAGTGGAATGCCACACAGTACTTTGTAACTCGAGGTGCTGAATGGTGTTTCTACTGTTTATGGGTCGTCGTATCGCTTACCATCAGATAAACGGCATGCTCGTCTCGTCATTCGATGCCACAAAAAAAATGCGTGTAGGAATATCAAGGACTTGAAACTTCAAAGTGCTGTTACTGCTGTATGGCCCTGCTCGTCAGCTAGAGATATGAGATTTAAAATTTTATTTTACACCGAGTAATTTCACTGGCTATAATGCTATTTAAACTGGAATACCTACAAGATTAGCAGCAGAAATCAAGCAGTCGTAACGAATTCTTCCATACGTGATACCTACCTAACCTACGAACAACCGAGTTACATAAAGTGCCAATCCACACAACATAGTCAAGCTTTAAACTTTGCCCAAATATGCTAAAGTTACCCATTAACATGGTGCTATAAGTTTTTCATTAAATTTGGCGGGACCTGCTGCATCCAACAGTTCTTTTTACACACATCTACCATATTTTCGAGATAAGCAATTGGTGTCTTGGAGTTTGGCAATGTTACGTTAAATGTCCTAAGGAGTTCCCTTGCAGATCTCTGAGAGTCTCGAGATACTTGGAGTCAGGATCTCGAGCGGTGTCCAGTTTGGGAGTCATTTGGAAAGTAAGGCTAAATTAGCCTCAAGGAAACTGGGTATCCTTAATAAAGCTAAGCGGTACTTCACGCCGGAACAAAGACTGTTGCTTTACAAAGCACAAATCCGGCCTGTTGTGGAGTACTGCTCGCACCTATGGGCTGGGGCACCCAAGTACCAGTTGCTTCCACTTGACTCCTTACAGAGGCGCGCTGCTCGAACCATAGACGATTCTAAGCTCCCGGACCGTTTGGACCCGTTGGGAATGCGAAGAGACATTGGGGCCCTTTGCGTACTCTATCGGCTCTTCCACGGGGAGTCCTCTGAGGAACTGTTCGAGATGACACCATCATCTCCTTTTTACCACCGGATTACCCGTTCTCGGAGGAAAGTTCATCCGTTCCACCTGGTAACGCCCACTGCCAGCACTGTACGTTTCCAGAGATCATTTTTACCTCGAACGCGTTCACTCTGGAATGAGCTTCCTCCCACGGTGTTTCCTCAGCGCTATGACTTATCCTTCTTCAAATGAGGCTTAAAAAAAGGTTTTTACGGTGGGCAGCGGCTTAACTGTGCCCTTGGCATTGCTGACGTCCATGGGCGACGGTAACCACTTACCATCAGGTGAGCCATCAGCTCGTCTGCCTTCGAGGCAATAAAAAAAAGCCAATAAATCTACTACATTATTTCGATTATGGGAGCAATTTTTGTAGTATTTGTTGATTAGACCGAGTAGGATTTTAGTGTAATATATTTTAGTAAATATTAAGTACCCTCAGAATTGTAGTTTCAAAGGATATAGTGCTTTAATTATTTTACTAAGATAAAGGCAGATCGACCTAGAGATTTACATCTTCATTAATCTATTTTAAGCGAGGTCATACGGTTGATAACAATCAGCTTTCAATCGTCTTATACTGAGTTCCATTTCAATTTTACAATAGCACAACAAAATAGCTGAGCGAAGAAATAGTCATATCGGCTTAGGTCACAGCGGATTTGCATTCAAAAATATTTGTACACGGTACGGATGCTGTTTATCTGAAGTCCTCGTAGTTTCTGATCCACAAAGATCGGGAATATTTACACAATTATTATTATTTTGTTTCCAAACTATGTACTAAAAATTGTACTTAAAAAAGGGATTTACTGATGATTTTCAACTTCGTATTTGGCAATAATAATACACTTCTTTAAAATTAGAAGTAAACACGAATTGAGAACCTCCTCCTTTTTTGGAAGTCGGTTAAAAAGGGAAGAAGTTTTCTATTAATAATGCTAATGGAATAATTCCGAACTCAGGCACTTCAATTTGTACAAAAAAGAAATGAAAACAACAGCTTTATTTAATTCTTTATTCAAACATTTATGCAGGTCTGTAAGTAGAATTATATCATTGACGTAGAAATTTCGGTTAAATAATTTGGCTGTGCTTAACAATAAGATTAATTAATACAAGTGTGTCATTAATTGGGTTAGATTACGGGTGTAATTAAGGTTACGAGTTTGTTTGTAATTATAAATTTCAGGTCACGAAGCGTGGGTAACGTTTGATTTCTAATTAGGCTAGATAATGGTTATAAATGATCACTTCCTTTATTCATACTTTGCGCTTTTCTAGACTGCCTCGGTGGCGTAGTTGTATTACGATACGACTGCAAAGCTGAGGTCCAGGGTTCGATCCCGGGTCGGGAAAAGTGATATTAGGTTTTTCTATTCAGTATCAGCCCTCAGCCCGGAGTCTGGAATTTGTGTCCGATATGGCGATACGCTAGCCCCCTATCACATCATGGGACGGAACACGCACGGCAAAAAGTGCGTGCACTAGTTACGCCTCTGCCTACCCCCTTCGGGACACATCGCCAAAACGGCAGTTCATCAATCAGCCCAAACATGACCACGACCACTCTGTTAAGAGTGCACGACTAAGAAGATGTTCTGACAGTTTGCAAAAAAGTTGAAAGGTCGCCCGATGATGAACAATAGCTATCACTTACCTATGCACATTAGTAACATTTTCGACTTTTAAGACGAATTTTGCAATAATTGACCTTATTGGAAATGTTTTTGCAAAAGTTCAGTATTTAAAGAATATCCAGTTTATTAACAGGTTATTAAGCCTCTATACAAAAAAAAATCGAGAAGATATTAATTAAAGTAAAAGCAATCAAATCACAGATGAAGTAGAAAAAGAAATTCAGTATTTAAACAAGTTAAATCAAAAGATATTTAATATTTGATTGACAAAGGGTATTTTAGGGTTCAACTTTGCTATTTATTTGTTCAATATTAGCAACAGCGGGTATGAGAGACTCATAGATTGTGATGCCATGTAGGAAGGTACCGATGCTGAGATGCTCATCATGTTCATGGAGGCCAGGTATGGTGTTCGCCATGGGGGAGAAGCCAAGCGCCGGAATACCAATGAAGCGAAGGTATCTGCTGTCCGTACCGCCAGGGAACACTTGGGGCTTCAGGGATATATGCCTGTAGGAAGTAAATGCGGCTTTATCATGTACTGTATTAAGTTCATTATCCGGTGTAATGGAAAGGGTGGATTTTATTTTAGTGTAATATTATTAAAAGTACTCGTAGTATGTGAAGAGCGAATGCATATTATAATGAAATTAAACTTATTATTACCTTAAAATGGGGAGGGGGGTGCTTGCAAAAGTCAATCGATGTAGGGTCTATTATGTCTAAATAACACTTATATTAGGTACTAGTAGTGCTCGCGGCTCCGCCCGCGTAAAAAGTTTTTCCGGGACGAAAATTTTTTCCTGGGATAAAAAGTAGCCTAGAGCAACTCAGGAGTTATGTAGCTTCCTGTTAGTGTTTCTTCATTATATTATTCTTCATTATTATTTTTATTTGTGTTCTAAAGAATTTTCAAAATCGGTTCAGTAGTTCCTGAGATTAGCGCGTTCAAACAAACAAACAAACAAACTCTTCAGCTTTATAATATTAGTATAGATTACTAGTATTCATAATATGTTAAATTAAAACCAATCTTTGTTCATGTTGTTTCAACTTTAATGTTCATAACTAGGGACTGAGATTTATTTATTTATGTATTTGCACTTAATATACAAAAGTATACAGGCGGACTTAATGCCAAATGCATTCTCTCCCAGTCAACCTGAGGGTGGTGCAGAGATAAATAAGGTAGGTGCAACAAGGTCACTTAATATAAACCTACATACATAAACGCAAATAGAAGTAAATATTATATAAATTAATAAAAATAGACAATCCCTATCTAAAATGCATACATAATATAAGTAAACTTGTAAATACATAAAATACAAATTATAATTACATAAATACAAATATAGGTATATAATATACTTTTATGAACTAATGTGATGACTCTTCTGCTTCGTTCAACAGTAGCTGTCTTACTCTCCTTTTAAAGGCAAACCGAGAAGTAGCCGATCTGATTTCGAGGGGGAGGGAATTCCATAGAAGAATATATTGGATAGCAAAAGACGAGTGAGTGGAGTTAGAACTATGAGGGGGGCATTTGAGGAGAAGATTACTAGAAGAGCGGAGGTTCCTATCGTGGCTACTGCAGAGGTATTGATAATTTGATGATAAGTAAATAGGAGGGGTAGGGGAGGTAAGGAAAGAGAATAAAGTGGAAAGTGCGCGCAAAGAACGGCGCTGACGTATGGGTAGCCATTTTAGTTGATGACGATAGGAAGAAATGTGGTCATATTTGCGAAGATTATACACGAATCGAATGCAGTTATTTCGAAGTCGGTCCAGTTTATTGAGTTGGTCTGCATTCAGATCAAAATAGCACACATCACCATAGTCGATTACAGGAAGGATTAAGGTTTGTACAAGCATAGTCTTGGTCTTAGGCGGGAGGAAGTTCTTCAGGCGGTATAAAGCGCGAAGAGAGCCGGTGACTCTCTGACAAACAGAGGTTACCTGGGGCCTCCAGCTCAGGGTGGAGTCAATGTGTAGGCCTAGATTTCTAACACTGGAGCTCCAAGGGATGATATTTCCGTTGAATATCACGGGTGGAATGATCATATTATCCAACCGGCTAATCATCCTGAAACTACCTATAATAATAGCTTGGCATTTCGCAGGGTTTACAGATAGACCGAAATTGTCAGACCAGGTTTTAATCTGGGCTAGGTCCTTGTTCACCCTATCTACAGCCGCGGGCACACAGTCTACTCCATCCTGAGAATATATTTGCAAGTCATCGGATCGGAGATCCTCTATGTTTCTAGAAAATACTTACAGATTATCAGCGGCAGCTTTAAAAGCGATCCAGAAAGGATTTGAAGCGTCTAGCTTAGTAGACGGAGTGTAGGGATCCTTTTGATCAAAGGAATAAGTGACACCAGCACCGGCGTCCGTGCACCAACGCGCGATCTACATGTAAAAGTCATATATAGAAACAAATAAAATAACAGATACATTCAATACATTCACTAAATATGGAATGACATAGATGGATGTGGGACAGCTATTTTGAAACATTCAGATTCTCTGAGCGAATCTGTCTTCCTTTATCTTCAATAGACTTTAGATTGTAAACTATTTGATTGCCTTCTCCCGTAGAAGTGGCATGCGATATACATGCGTTTAAAACTTAAGACTGTCGTTAGTCTTGTGAAGTTTCAGTGTTTATAATGTTACCGCTTAGTGGAAGATTTGTCTGAGATAGCGACGCGATTTCTCAGGACGGAAATATTTTGTTAAAATTTTGTACACTTAGGACATTCTTTGTATTATGGGGTTTAAAATTGATTATAAGCAGTAACAAAAATGTAGATTGAACGATCCACTTGCATATAAAATATGTGTACGTTTGTAAAGATTCTGTGATATTTAGTTCTGTGTTTCACAGAGCATCCACTGCTCCATGCCACGCCTATAGCTGATCAGCTTTGAGTATGTTGAATGTTAAATGCTCTAAGGCTGACGGGCTTAGAGAGTGGCAAAAAGACGCAACTCGTAAGACGATGTCATTTAATTTTGATGTTTGGATTGATCGAGAGACCAATACGTCAGTCACGTGTTGGTCTCTCAACCAATCCTAATAAAACGAAACGGAGTGGTGTTGTGTTTTTTCTGGTTACATTCCAAGCCCACAGCACAGATTGTTGAATGTATTCGGCCAATAGAACGCACAAAGGCAGATCATATATTGCATTGACGTATAGGCTTTTATTAACGTCGACTATTTGCAGAAAATGACACCAAAAGCTATTATTTTATAATGTGGATGAAGATCAGGCTATCACATTATTGAAACTAGTATAAACTTAATATTGCAATTGAAAGTAAAGCAGATTTGCCACTTACAAATTTCATGTTGAAATATTTAAAAAAATTATAAAAGTACAGAAAAAGATGGACAAAAGTAAAACACTTTTCTTTTAAAATTATAAAATAAGTTTCCGCAAAGTGTTGCAGAATGAACTCCGAACTGGAACCGACCAACTTTTTTCTTTAATTTTCTAGTTCCATATTGTATTTTTTTATATTGGCAACATTGCTGAGCATTTTAAATTAATAGTTATCTTTACATTTGTTTACAGTTTTTTTACACTATTGTAAGTGGCTTATTCAAATCACCCATTAAGTGGATTAAGAAAAATAGGTATAAAATTATACAGAACGAATGCGCGCACACACACATGCCTTTTACCCCCGAAGGGGTAGGCAGAGGCGCAACTAGTGCACCCACTATTCGCCGTTATTCCGTCCCATCATGTGATAGAGGGCGAGCCTACCGCCATTTTGGGCACAAATTCCAGACTCCGAGCTGACACTGAATAGAAAAACTCAATATCACTTTGCCCGACCCGGGGATCGAACCCGAGACCTCAGCATTGCAGTCGTACCATAATAAAACTACGCCACCGAGGTAGTGAGACAGACAGAACGAATACTAGGAAAATAATTATAATTTTAGTCCATGTAAAACGTAATGATTAATGTTCGGGGTTAAGGCAATAAATTAGAGAAATTTTAAAATTGTTCTCCTTATCTTTGTTCCAGTTTAATATGGTTATGTAAGTTTTGTTCAGAACTGAAGTGGGTGGTAAAAATAGTCAGTTTTCTGAAGTTTTTTTGTAGATGGTAGGTATAATATTTCTAATATAAAAAAAATACATCAAGTTAGGATTTTATGAGTGAGTTTATGAGTTCTACATGGTGTTTGGTGGTATTGCCAACAATGATAAAGCTATTTTCTCCCTATTTAAACTAATAACTTGACTTACAATTACTGTCTTGTTTCTGCACCATTACGGGATATAAAAAGTTGAATTGAAGACTTTTGGGAGTAAAGGGACCGCGTATTTGGATTAGCATTAGCATTTACAGGGACTTCCTAATAGATATTATTAATCGGCAATTGAATTTAAAAGTATGTTATACTAGCTTATGCCCGCGGTAAAAAGTTTTTCCGGGATAAAAGTCTCGCTTTATGTTTTCCCGGGATAAAAAGTAGCCTATGTGTTAATCCAGGGCATGATCTACCCGTGTGCCAAATTTCATCGAAATCCGTTCAGTAGTTTTTGCGTGAAAGAGGAACAAACATCCTTACATCCAAACATCCAAACATCCATACATCCTTACAAACACTCGCCTTTATAATATTAGTAGGAAGTAGGATATAGTAGGAAGTAGGATAGTAGGATTTTTACTTAATTCGTAAGTAATCGTGTCAAAGTAGTGATTAGCGGTTAACAGTAAGGTGATAAATCTATATGTAGAACTAGCTTTTGCCCGCGGCTCCGCCCGCATTAAAAAGTTTTTCCGGGATAAAAGTCCCGGTTTATATTTTCCCGGGATAAAAAGTAGCCTATGTGTTAATCCAGGATATGATCTACCCGTGTGCCAAATTTCATCGAAATCGGTTCAGTAGTTTTTGCGTGAAAGAGGAACAAACATCCTTACATCCAAACATCCATACATTCTTACAAACTTTCGCCTTTATAATATTAGTAGGATGTATGTTCTTTATGCACTCCAAAACAACTGGAGTAATATCAATTAAATCTTTTGGTAATCTTTAGATTAGCACAACGGGTGATCTTGTAAAGTTTGGTGAACGATCGGACCAAGAAAAAGGTTTAAACTTTTTGACAATTTTGTGTCATCATCGGCATCTGGCTATAAATAATTAGTGCTACTCGAGCGAAGCCTGGGCGGATCTCTAGTACCTTAAAATCTATAGGTCCTAACAATATAAAGCTGAAGAGATTCTTTGTTTGATTGAACGTGCTAATGTCAGGAACTACTGAATCGATTTTGAAAATTATTTCACTAATAGAAAGTTACATTACTCCTGAGTACTCCTGGCTTTTTATGTGGGGAAAATATTTTTATCCAGGAAAAAATTCTTCACGCGGGCGGAGCCGCATGCATCACCTAGTCGCATAATGAACATACCATGTCCTCGAAGGCCTTCAAGTCTACGTTAAGTGCGAGCCGAAGATCAAAGCTGGCTGTCATGCTCTGTGGGATGACGTTGTTCTGGATGCCGCCCTGCAAAACAATTGCGATTTGTAAATACAAGCAATAAATCCCAAATACTTATTTGCAACTTGACCCGTTTTTACATCGAATACAATATATTTGGCCAGATGATTGATTTTTAGCATTTTGCACTGACTTATGTTGTTTCGTTGTGTTCTTAAAATATTGTGTTTTATGAAATAGTGTTTCCAATATTTAATTTTGCATAAATCGGTTCTCGTTTGATTTTATTCTTCTTTATAAAATACCACAGCTTCCTTTCTCCTGTAATTTAAAATATTCTTCAAGATAATAATTTCACCTCATATTTTTCAAACAATATAAATGTGAGTGTAGGTAATGCTTAAATACTATACTATATAATATATCCAACAGCTAGGTGTCGCTCGTTACTTCCAAATCCTATCTCAAAATTTCACGTGAGAGGCATGGCCTACATTTCCGTGCAAAATATTTAAATTTTCGTACTGTAGTTTCATATTCTTATGTATAGAGAGACGGAGTCACAGCAAGCGTCGGCAAGTAAATGTAAAATATTTTTGTTATATTCATACTCCGCGCACGTCACTGGTCCATATTACATGAGCAGGCGACGGCGTGAGAGTTGTATAATTTGGTGTTTACTTTATATTTGAACTAGCTTTTGCCCGCGGCTCCGCCCGCATTAAAAAGTTTTTCCGGGATAAAAGTCGCGGTTTATATTTTCCCGGGATAAAAAGTAGCCTATGTGTTAATCCAGGACATGATCTACTCGTGTGCCAAATTTCATCGAAATCCGTTCAGTAGTTTTTGCGTGAAAGAGGAACAAACATCCTTACATCCATACATCCAAACATCCAAACATCCAAACATCCATACATTCTTACAAACTTTCGCCTTTATAATATTAGTAGGATGTGTCTAATTTGTCATATTTGTTAATAAAATATTTACGAGTATAATATGGTCTGAACTGAGGCCGTATCCGAGTGCTTTTCTACAAGCGTTGACGCTTCACTCACATCTTTTATCCCCGAAGGGGTAGGCAGAGGCGCATCTAGTGCACCCACTTTTCGCCGTGCGTATTCCGTCCCATGATGTGATAGGTGGCGAGCCTATCGTTATATCGGGCACAAATACCAGACTTCGGGCTGATACTGAATTTTAAAAACTCAATAATCACTTTGCCCGACCCGAAAATCGAACCCAAAACCTCAGCATTGCAGTCATACCGTAATACAACTACGCTACCGAGGCAGTCGACGTTGATGTTAAAAAACAAAACATGTATGGGAATGACGTGTTCTTGCGATAGACTTATAGATAGAGCTTCGGTAGGTCCAAGTTGGTCCTTATGCAAGACCAGGATACAATACTATTTCCTTTGCAGTTTGCTACTCGTACTTACCGATACCATGGTAAGGTTGATGCTGGTGACATCACCGATCGCCAAGTTTGGGTTTTCAGCTAGTTTCTTCTTAGATTCTGCTCGCAAATCCATAAACTTGTCAATAATGTATCGTAACTGTAGACAAAGATTATCTTGAAAGTTAAGAGTAAGTAGGTACTAGCTTGTTTTTTTAGCTGGTCTTCGTTATAAAACTTACCGATATTACATTTACTTATATATGAAGATTATATTAGGGCGATCCCTACGTTCCGACAAATGGTCGTAGTAAATGTAAACGCTTAGGAATAGGTTGTAAATCTTAGAAGACCATTCATTTTTACTAGGATGTCAAGAACTAATAAGGGGTCAGAAGAATTAGACAGAGAAAGGGTGGCTTCGGGTTAACACTGACTTTAAAGAAGCTTAAGTCATCAAAAACATATTGAAATTTCAATCAATACTTCAAAAACTCCAAAAAATCAAGTAAATCAAACAAACTGAATAACCTTCAAGTGGAAAGTAAACATGTTTTCACCAAACTGAAGCTTAAAGTTAGGATGAAATTTGTGTTTGCACTCTAAAGTTCAGGTGAACTGATTAACCTCGCGTCTTACGCGCAATATAAATAAAGTTCAATTTACAATTTGAAAAATACGGAAAAGGTTGGAGTGTCACAGTTCAAATCTATATATATAAAAGAAAGTGGTGTTAGTTACACCACTTATAACTCAAGAATGGCTGAACGGATTTACCTGAAAATTGGTGGAGAGGTAGCTTAGAACCAGGAGACGGACATAGGATACTTTTTATCCCGGGAAAATATAAACCGGGACTTTTATCCCGGATAATTGTTTTCTGCCAGTGGAACCGCAAGAAAACAAGTATATAGATATTTCGAGATCCAGTTGAGGACATAATTACTCTTATCTCGGAAAAAGATAAACCGGGAATTATATCCCGGATTTTAATTTCTCGCGAGTGGAGCCGCCACGACTAAACCACTGAACCGATAGCGATGCAATTTGGCAGGGAGATAGTTTTAAACCCTGGGAAGAATCTAGGCTACTTCATATCCCGGGAAAATATAAACCGGGACCTTAATCTCGGAAAATAGTTTTTTGCCAGTGGAACCGTATGAAAATAAGTATGGAGATAGTTTGTGATCCAAAGGAAATGAATCTCAAGTTTGAGTTACATCTCAAGTAGACATAATGTATGAACAGTTCAATACATTATGTCTACTTGAGATGTAACTCAAACTTGAGATTGATACCGCCCATAGGCTACTATTATCCCGGAAAATAGACATCGGGAATTTTATTCGGGATTTTTTTCCGGAAAAAAATATGGTTAGGTATTATTTACGGGGGGGTGGGGGTGTTTAGGGATTTTAAAATTTCGTTAAATAAGGACTCATTTGGTGGCAGGGAGGTTTTTTTGCAAGAAAATTACGCGGAAAATTTGAAAATTTAAGAATACTTAACCGACATATTAAACGTGTATGTCACTGAATTCCTCCTAAGCGGCTGGACCGATTTTAATGATTTTTTTGTGTCCTCAGGTTGGGTTGAGAATAGTTTCGATTAACAATTAGATCCGGTAGGTGGCGCTGTACTCGGGTTCTAGGATTTCATTTCCTTTTTAGGGCAGGACAACGTCTGTCGGGGCCGCTAGTATAAAATATAATAAAATTGACAAGCACCCAAAATATGACCCTTCCCAATGCAGCTATCTCTCGCGTTATTGCCAATGACAGTCTCGTAGCAATCGATGGTGGGCTGACTTCTTATAAATAACATTAAGTGCATTTTAGATCTAAAGAAACTAAATATGAGGAGTTCGAAAAGGAAAGAGCAACGTTTCATAATGAAATACGAAGTTCTTTTCTCTCGATTTATAAAATCTTTTCAGCCGCTAACTGGAATCAAAGGAATACTAAAAGCTTGTCAGCGGCGTAAAATAGTCACCCAAGGAACATCCGTGAAAGCACAAAATCCTAGATTCAAACAGATCGGCATAATCGTGTCGACTATTGAGGGATAACCATCTCTCGCCCCCAATAATCTCTGGACGCTATTTCACTTACCACATTCATTGGTGTTAATTTATCGTGCTTGGTTAAAAAAGACTGAAGAAAAAAAGTCAAAAAGATCTCTTTGCTGGTACAGATTAAAGATGTTTTTCATTTAGCCACGTTGTGGTAATAAATACGGTGTTTCGTTGAAACACAGCGCTCCTCGCGCGGCATCTTTCTAGATTTATTTGTTTCAGTTCTGCCTTCGTGTCTTTTTACTCAAATTAATTAAGACTCGTTTCTGGGGATTACATGGTTTTCTGGATACTATAAATTGCTGAAAAATGTATTATGCGCTATATTTTAAATTCAGCTATTAGCGCACAAGAGTGGAATGGACTGCGGAGGTAATAATTTTGATTCTAGAGCAATTATAAATTTGATGAAGCTACTTGTTTTAATTATTATTTTCCGGAGAAAAACATTGTGAGAACCGCATACGTGAGTTATCCGTAAGACTCCGAAGGTATGGAAATTCTTACAATCCACGACATTTATTCAGATTTGACAGATTTAATACATATTTCTAAATCATGAACTCCGTGTCTAGTACGCTTTAAAGTAAATTGTAAAGTCATAAATGTTTTCAAAAAGTCATAAAGTACTTATTCAACTATACTCGGAAATTCAATGAACTGTAAAGAAACTTTGGAAAACTTACGAAACATCCAAGTGTTACGACGATGTGTATGCCTAATGTTTGGTACAACAAGTTCACCACAAACACGACCATTTCACGAATATATTATTGAAATCTTCTTGATTAAAAAATTACAGTGGGCACACACACTATTGGGCACCTCGCCAATATTACGTTTTTGTGGGCGATAATTTAACACAGCCGCGGACACTAACAATGTTAGGTAACTAGATAGTATCGGATGCTAATACGTTGATAATTAGGGGAATATGAATAATTACTTATGCTTGGGCCATATTAACATTTGTGTGAGGACGTACATTACGTCCGAACGCACAGTACCTTTTTTTTTTTGTTTACGCGGAGAAAGTGACTTATTACTACCGCCCAGTGTTCAAGGGGAACGACTGAGCGGTTATGTTGGGTTCACCGTGCCTTACGACCCGACGTTGAGCCGCCCGGAGAGATGGAAAACGTCGGGCGACCGCCGGGCCGAGTCCCTAACCTATGTACACCGCACGGCATACCAATCAAAACTCCGCGGTGGCCATCTTCGGCGCATTAGGGACGGCTGCGGGCTTCCTCCGACTCACGTCTAAGTTGTCGTCCGCAACCGCCCCTACGCACTGTACCTGCAATTTAGTTTTTTTATGGCATTGATTGACGAGACGAGCATGCCGTTCGCCTGATGGTAAGCGATACGACCGCCCATAAACAGTAGTAACACCATACAGCACCTTGAGTTACTTACAAAGTACAGTGTGACATTCCACTGCGGTCGTCATCCTGAGACATAAGATGTTAAGTCTCTTTATGTCCAGTAATTACACTAGCTACAAAGTCCTTCAAACCGAAACACAATAGTGCATGCATACTGCTGCTTGGGGGTAGAAATAGACATTGCGATGGTACCCACCCAGACGGACTCTTACATATGAGAGACCTACCATCTTTAGTTTTCTTTGGTTTTGTTCAGCTTTGTTTGTATGACAGCCACCTCAAGTAAAATTGTATATCAATATTAGCCAATCATAGCACCCCTATGCCTATGCATTGCGAAGATTTTTATGTCATAAGCAATGAGAAACAGACTTATAATCACAGCATTGCGCAGTACTTAGCTACGTAACATTTTTGAATACGGGCCTTAATATCATAACATTGTGCAGTACTTAGCTAAGTAACGTTTTTGAATACGAGCCCTAATATCATAACATTGTGCCGTACTTAGCTAAGAACGTTTTTGAATACGTGCCTTAATATCATAGCATTGTGCCGTACTTAGCTAAGTAACGTTTTTGAATACGGGCCCTAATATCATAACATTGTCCCGTACTTAGCTTAGTAACGTTTTTGAATAAGGGTCTTAATTATATGCATATCATTGAAATACATATTGCGTAAAATACAACGATCGCGATATACCAAATCTAGTTTGAATTGATATCACATACCTACAAGTCCTACAACTACTCTGGATGCCGATGTTAAATTATCGCAATAATTAGTAGCTACACTTCGTTTCGATCAATTCGACAATTAGACTAATCAATATGTTCAAAAACGTGAAAAATAGAGACAAAGGGCTTAAAAATATGAGCGACGGCTCATTCGATACGTAATCACCTCTAGAAAAATGTTTTTGAAGGATTTTGGTGCAGGTTAAAATTTTTAATTGTTATTAACAAAATAAGATGAAAAATAAAATGATATTTCGTTTTTTGTTAATAACTCGAAAAATATTAACATTTAAGCGTTTTTGAACTTGTTAATTAGACTAAATTAATCTCAGTAGGTACTAGAGTGACTCCAGGATTACATAGTATTGTCCGTATTACAACATAAATTGTCAATAATTCATGGTAAAATATCTTCTAGCTTGATGCTATATTTGTATATTAATAGTTCAAGATAAGGTACGTAAGTAAAAAAAAATAAGAAGCATATAAGCACATTTGAAACTAGCCAATAAATTTTCCAACAATAATTGTTTTTCATTAACGGCTTTGTTACGAGATGCCTTTAGAATAATTATAGAAATACCATTGGAATCGCTCAAACACAAGTCTTAAGAAAAACGTATTTTTTTTTTTTTTTAAATGCCATCTTCGGCGCATTAGGGACGGCTGCGGGCTTCCTCCGACTCACGTCTAAGTTGTCGTCCGCAACCGCCCCTGCACGTACCGCTGTTGCGGTCCTTTTCCTGTTGCGGGGGCTCAGAAGCCCCCGAAACACCGTACCGTGTCCTCCTTTTGGTGTACGAGGCAGCGTGAGACACGCTGCCTCGGACATGTCCATCACGGGGGTCACAAAAGTTGGCTAGACTAATGGGTGGGCGGCACGTCCCGCCCACCCGTGACCCCCGGAGGCCCCTATTAGTCGCCTTTTACGACAGGCAGGGGATACCGTGGTGGAATTCTCCAAACGCCCCCAATCCACAGGGCGGGAGACGTCGGTCAGTCGTCCACCCGACGCCTCCTACGTCTCGTCTGGCGGCGGGAGGGATCACCACTGCGCTGGCGATCCCTCTCGGCACTCTCCTTCCGCGAGAGGACCGCCTCGCAGAAGTGGGCCACCGCCTGCCAGGCCTCCCGGCCGCCGACCATGGAAGCGACCACGGCCGGCAGCGAGAGGTCTTCTCCGACGACTGTTTTGAGAGCGCTGCGCTCCTCATCCCAGGCTGGACAACACTCCAACGTATGTTGGGCCGTGTCCATTGGGCAGTTGTCACAATAGTGACACACGGCCGACTCCTCTACACCTACCACCCGAAACAGGAACTCACCGAAGCAGCCATGCCCGGTGAGCACCTGCGTCAGGCGGTATGTTGCCGCTCCGTGGCGCCTGTCCAGCCATTCGGCAAAGACAGGACGCACTGCCTCTACGACCCGGTGCCCCCACGACGGGGCCTCCAGCCTGAGACGCCACTCCTCCACGGCGGCTCGCCGTAAGGCGGCCCTCTTGGCCTCCACCTCCTTCAGGGCCGGACGCTCCCCGCGACTGAACGCCTCCTCCCGCCAATGGAATACATCGGCAAGGGATTTGGCGTCCAGGTCCCAGGGCAGAAATCCGGCCAATAGGCAAGCCGCCTCGAAAGAGACCGTGCGGTACGCCCTGACCGCCCGCTGCGCTAAAGCTCTCTGCGGGGCGCGCAGAAGGGCGACGCAGGGGCGGCCCAGGGAGTCAGCCCAAACGGGGCTGCCATAAAGGGCTATGGACCGCACGACTCCGTGATACAGCCTCCGGCAAGGGAAGCCAGGACCTTCCAGGTTGGGCAGCAGGCGGGAAAGAGCGCCCGCTGCCCGGGACAATTTCGTCCTCAACTCCTTAAAGTGGGTGCGGAATCGCCATCGGCTATCTAGGACTAAACCTAGATACCTCATGCTAGAGCCGATGGGGATCCGCACCCCCCCAACGACGATGCCGGCACCGGCCGGTGGCCCTCTCCGAGGTCCGTGAAAACACACGGCCTCGGTTTTCTCGAGGGCCACCTTCAACCCTAAACGGTGGATTCTTCGAACTACTTGGCCGGTGCCCGCCGCCGCCAGAGTTGCGGCGTCCCGGAAGGTCCCAGCAGTCGCTGTGACTAACGTATCGTCGGCGTAACAAGTCACGCCGACGCCCCGGAGATTGGAACCACGGAGCACCCAGTCGTACCCGATGTTCCACAGGAGAGGGCCCAAAACCGAGCCCTGTGGAACACCGCACGACATCGCTCTTCGGTGCCACCCATCGGCGCCCGGATACACCACGTGCCTGTCAGACAGGTACGCGTGCACCAGACGCCGGAGATAGGGCGGCACCACGTGGTACCGCAGTGCCTCGTGGATGCAGGGCCAGGGCAGCGAGTTGAATGCGTTGGATATGTCCAACGACACCGCTATCACTACACTGCCTCTGGCCACTGCATCCTCCGCCTGTGCCTTCACCCGCAGAATCGCATGGACAGTGGAACGTCCCCTCCTGAATCCATACTGTTCGTCGGCCAAATTCGGACCGACCCTATCGAGGTGCTCGACGAGGCGGGTATGGATGATGCGCTCGAAGAGCTTTGCCACCTCGTCGAGCAACACGATGGGCCGGTAGGCCGACGGCGACTCTGCGGGTCGTCCCCCCTTCTTCAGCAGGACGAGCTTCCCGGTTTTCCAACGCACCGGGAAGGCGCCCTGCTCCAGGCAGGCGGTGAATAAGCCGCGGAGCCTCGGGCCCAGGTACTCGAGGGCTAGCACCCAGGCTTTCCCGGGGATGCCATCGAGCCCTGGGGCCGTGTTTTTGCTCCGCAGCCGAAGCACTGCCGCCCGCATTTCAGCGGGCGAAACCTCCGGGATATCCCTTGCCGGATTCTCATTCGACGATGACGCCACATCCGGTGGCGCCATCGGTGGAGGAGTGAACTCCTCGGTGGCCGGGAACAAGGCCGCGACGACGTTGGCCAGTAATTCTGGCCGGAGACTCTGCGACAGCGGGGGCGCCGCTGGGCGAAGCTTCTTCATCACCATCCGGTAAGGGCGCCCCCACGGGTCCCTGTCGAGAGTCCCCATGAACGCCTTACGTGCCGCGACCTTGGCCCCATGAATGGCCACCCGCAGCGCTCTCTTTGCCTCTTTGTAGAGGCCATAGAGCTGCCGCTCCTGGTCTGCGTGATTCTCGTCTCTTAGCCGGCGACGACGATGCCTGGCGTATCGGCGGCGCGCAGCCACGCACGACGCGCGCAACTGCGCTAGCTCCGCCGACCACCAGTACACCTGTCGCACCGGCGAACGGCGGAGAGCTCGGGGCATGCCGGCGTCGCAGACATCCGACATTGCCACCCCGAACCACTCCGCCTCCTGCTCAACCCGTACCGGCCCGTCCGGCACGGGGAGCCACGACATGACCAGAGCGGCCAGCACTAGGGCCTCTCCATCGAGGCGACGAAGCGCCCACCGCGGGCCGTCCTGATTTGGGGCACTCGGTACACCACCGGACTGGACACTCGGGGACGCGGAGACGCCGAACCTGACGTAACGATGGTCCGACAACGTCTCCACGCCCACGAGGACTCTCCAGTCCCGGACACGGCGTGCGACGGCGGCACTCGCAAACGACAGGTCTATAATCGACCCGCCGTTGTGCCGCACGCACGTGTCCACCGACCCCCTGTTCAGGACGACCAGGCCGACAGAGATCGCCCATTCCTCCAGGACCCGACCACGACCGTTCGTCGCCGGCGAACCCCAAGCCACGGACTTGGCGTTGAAGTCGCCGGCGACGACCGCCGGGTGAGGTTGGCCTTGTTCCACCAAGGCCCCCAGCCGAACGAGGAAAGACTCGAATTCGGCGAGGGGTCTGTTGGGAGAAAAGTACACTCCTACTATCCAAATGTCTCCCAACAGAACCGCCACGCATCCCCTGTCCTTCGCTACTTTTTCGAAGGGTGGGGAGCCAGCGGCGCCCCGGCTGATGATAGCCACCAAGCCGTCAAGGTCCCCCGCCCAGTTATCCCGGGGGGGGACAAAGTACGGCTCAGCGACCACGGCCACTTGCACCGACCACTGCGCCAGGCTTTGGGACAACAGGTCCTGGGCACTGGCACAGTGGTTGATGTTCGCCTGGAGGAAATTTAATTCCATTATTGGGCGATCTCTACCACATCCATCGCGGCCCCTTGCGGTGGGCTCGCTGACTGCGGCTGGGTCAAGGCCCCAGCGGCAGCAGCACTTCGTGTCCCGTCGCGGCGCCTATCGCGACGGGAGGGGGCGGGACACGCCTTCCCGCCCACCGGATGCTTGGCGGGCCTCCCTGCGGCCGCGCAGACAGCGCAGTTCGGCGCGGCCTCGCATCCGCGGGCTTTGTGGCCCGGTTTGCCGCAGCGATAACAGAGATCGCTGCGGTCCGGTCCTCCGGTGCAGGTGCTCTGCGTGTGTCCGTGCTCAAGGCAACGGAAACAGCGCATAGGGCGCGCCCCTAGCACCGTCACCCGGGCCACTGTCCACCCCACCATCAGGCGGCCCGCCTTTATTTTTTGTGCCACTTTTGTTGGCACCTTGGCCCAAACTGCGCCCAGGCCGGAGCGGTCAGGCCGGATCTGTCCGACCTTGACAGCGTCGACTGCGCACTCGCCAGCAACGCTGAGTGCCGCTGCGACCGTCTCGGAAGTGGCTGCCGGATCCAACTCCGACAGCCGCAGCTCCGTGCACTTGGTGGGCCGGGAGATTTGGACATCCTCCGACCCGCCAAAGCATTCCCTCAGCCTTGCGGCGAGGGAGTCCGCCTTCCGCTCCGACTCAGCCCCGGGCACCTCGTAGAGCATGGCACCCGTGGCTGCCACCTTGGGCCTCAGCCTATCAATGCCGAGGCCGGCGAGGTCCACGCGGTGCTGAGCGTCCGTCAGCACCTTCGCGTAGGTCAACCCCTTGGCCACCGCCGCCGGCGTCAGCGACAGCACTATGGCCGCCGAGCGTGGCTGACGCAGTTTGGGCTCTTTGCGCCTCTGCCTCCTCTGTTGCGTCTGCGGTATAACTGCGGGCGCTGCGGCGGGGTTCTTCCCCCGCTTCTTCTTTCCCACCACCACCGTCCATTCAGTGTCCATGGACACTGGGGCTGGTGGTAGCGGGCGAGGCTCCCTTGGAGCAGTCCTCGCGACGACGGGGGCAGCGGGGGTGGCGACTTTCCCCCTCCCTTTTTTGGGCACCCCTGACGGTCCAGCGACCGCCACGGCAGCTGAGGTGGAAGGCCCGGCCACTATGGCAGGGGCCTTGAGAGGAGCAGGCTGCACTGCTCCTTTCCCCTTCCCCCTCCCCTTCCCCTTAGAGGAAGGCTGGGGAGCTCCCCCAACGAAGCCACCCTGGACGGGGAGTGGTATGTCCCCGGGGGTGGACCTTCTCTCATGGGCCAGTGGAGGCCTCTGGGCCGGCCCTGCGAGGACGGACTCCATCCTGGCCTGCCACTTGGCCTCCACTGCTGCCAGCTCCTCCAGACGGCGAAGGAGAGAAGCGTTTTCACGCTTCAGCTCCTTCACCGCCTCCTCCAATTTGGCGCACTTGTCACGCCACTTTTTGGCCTCGCCTTTGGGGCGAGCGCTCGGTGCCGGTTCCGCCGCCGCAGCGACAGCCACCTCCTCGGCGGGCACCTTCGGTTTGGCGGCAGAGCGAAGGACCATGCCCTCCTCGCTCTCCTCCCTCCTTGCCCTTTGGCGGGCCTCCCTGCGCTTCAGGAGATCGCGCGCCTTGGCTTTCTTTCTTTGGTCGACGGAATCGTCGACCAAAGATGGTCCTCCTCTGCCGCGTCCGGTTGTCGCTTGCGACTTCGGGACCGGCTCCTCAGTGTCGCTCCCTAAGGACGACCTGCTGTTATTCAGCTCTGAGCGTTTCCTCCAGAGCCTACGGCTCCGAGCGGAGGAAACGCTCATACTCGACTCAGAGTCGACGCCTGTGGACATCTTGTCCGCGCCGACTCTTCGTCCGCCATCAACGGGCTTTCGCCCACCAATCTCCGCCTCTCCAGCCGGAACTGGAGTAGGCACCCTCGTCAAAGTTATTTTTGGGTTTAAATTATTCATATTGAATCCCACGAGTATGGGGGAAATAAGAGTCCACCCAGGCAGTGCCCCCTGTACCTGGGTAAGCCTAGCGTAACCCGCCAAGAGGGTCGGCCGGTACTCTGGCGGGGGTCGCACTAGTGACCGAACTACCCATCGGCCATGCATCCCCTCGCGGTGCGCCGCCGCTTGGGATTCGGGGAACTTTTTATAGAGGTTTTCTCCCTCGTGGTCCGGGCGATTAAGCCAAGACCCTCGGTCCAGCAGGAGCGCGAGACATGTCCACGGACCTCCATACTAGATTACGATCTGCAACGGTGACAGCGGAGAGGAAGGTTCCCCCCCGCTGCCTGCTCGGGGCGGTGTTAGCGCACACCGAGCCCGTCGACACTCCCGGATGAACCGGGAGCCGCCCGAATAAACGGGCCCACCATCTAAAAATGCGGCAGCCACCGCAAAATGCGGCGACGACCGCCGAGACCACTGTTCGTCAGGATATTGGCCGTTGCGCCGATCAGCTCGACCGACGCTCCGTTGCCCAGGGTGCACCACGTGGAGGTTTCCTGACTTCGCACCCCAAGAAAAAACGTATAGTTCTCTAACATTAATAATAAATAAATACACCATGACATAAACATACTACATGCAGATGGAAACCAACACAACCACTTAACCTAAATACCTAGATTATAATACTAAAATCGTACATAAGTTCATACCAGTAAAAGAAATTCCATATTATTAATCGATTGAGAATAAAAAGGTAAATCCCGCGTCATTGCAATGAATCAATACTTTTCCAGTAATTGCTAAGCTGTCATGGCGGTGAGAGAAACGATTTTTCCTTCTCCCTTTTCTTATTTACCATTTAAAACATTATACATTTCTTATTCGATGAAAATTAAGATAAACTGATTTTATTCATTTTCATACGGTTTAAGGGATTCCTAATAGCCGAAACCGTATTCCTAATAAGCGTACGGTATGCAATGCAATGCCAATCAGCCCTGTACTAATTATACAGGGTAATTTTTACATTACGTTACTAAATTTAATGAAACCATATATTCGTCTATACCTCTGCAACATCGTGCCAAAAATCATCAATGAATAACAAATACTTTCGCCAAAAGTCCCGGTTGTAGTATTCCAAATTTTTGATCATTTTAGTTTAGTGCGAATGGTCTGTGCGTAAGTGTGTTTCTGATAGAAAGTGTAATGTTGCTGCTGCGAGGAATTCTCCTAGAGCAGTCATAGTGACATTAGGGCGTGTAAACTTAGGCCAGCCATAGACGGACCGCATGTTACAGTCGACTACGACTGCTTGGAGCAGTTGTGTTCGACCGCAAAATAAAACTGATGCGATTTACACGATGGATTTCGTTGAAGAAACACTGCTTCTTGTACTACTATTACGCAAGCGTAGGCGAAGAAGACACCGTAGTAAGTGGGTGCGTCCAATACTTGAAACTTGAAATAAATAGCTTGAAACGTACCTTTTCGCCACAATTGTCTGGAAGTAGCAGAGACCCGTGCCCGGACTTCCCGGGGCAGAAAATGTTCACATCTGCAAATCAGTTAAGACCATTAGTAAGGGAGTATTTAGTGTTTATATTTAGCTAAGTACATACTGAAAATCGGTATACGAAGAGTGTTCTTTCCAAGGATGAAGATCAGTAACACGTGTAGTATTTATCAGTACTTATTTAGCGAAATGTTTTAGTTATTGACGTTGTATTTACGAAGAATAACTATGGCAATGTCACCATATGATTTGTAACTTGAAAATTCTATTAAAATCCCAGTAGGTTAATGCTAAAGCTCTTACGCCATATAGTCCTCTCTCCATAGAAGACGAGATAATCAGCAGACGCGCAAGCAATGCCCTCGTCCAAAGCGAAACCAACATTCAGATTCTTGAAGGCGTCGGTCTTCACGAACTCTGCCATGCCCAGGTGACCGCCGATCTCTTCATCTGTAAATTTTTTATTTAGTTTAATACATAGAAGATTTAGCTTTATGTCATGGTGCACACGTATGTTTATTATATTACTATTGAAACTATATTGTATAGTAATTGACTGTCTCGGTGGCGTAGTTGTATTACGATACAACTGCAATGCTGAGGTCTCGGGTTCGATCCCAGGATCGGTCAAAATGGTATTAGGTTTTTCTAATCAGTATCAGCCTGGACTCTGGAATTTGTGTCCTGTATGGCGATAGGCTCGCTCTTGATCTCATCATAAGACAAAGAAAAGTGGGTGCACTACTCAAAAGACGTGTGTGCGTGTATTAATTGTAGTATACTAGTCGTAATAAAATTGATTTTTTTTTACGGTAAGAATGGGCTGACTTGGTATTGCTGTCAATGGAAGACCAATGTGTTCATTTTTACTTTATGCTTTGTGTGGTCACAATATGATGCTGGTGTTTTTGATTATCCTAGAGCTAACTTGTCCTCTCTTTACCATTTGTCTTAAATACTCCGTAATATATACGTTTGACAAAGCTTTTTAGATACAAAATCAAAGTTAACATCACTTATGCTTAGAATGTACCTGTGTCTTATTAGCACAAGTTAATATAGCTCGTTATTGCTGTCAATTTACGATTCAAATTGAACTGCCCGATTCAAGACAAATAAATCTGCAGGAGGTATGCCATCAACCCCTTGAGGCACACTCGTCAGCATACCGGAAAGTTTCAAGAGGTTTGGCTCCAATCCAAAAGAGCAAGCTTGTGTTCCATTATAATCTAAATTGAAGAAAATATATCGTATTATTCACGAAATCTTTTATTGTATGGAAGTGTAAATTCTTTCAAAGATTTTTACATTCTTATATATCCTTAAGTATACAAGCCTTACAGTTTATTTTTGAAAGAAAAAACAGTCACGCTAATTCGAAGATTTTTGGTCCTATTTTACCTAAATCTGATACTAATATTTGATTATATTTGTGAATTATACAAATACTCAGAGTAAGTATATACCTATAGAGAGCGCGTATGCAAGTGGGAACAATAGGCACGGGTGGGAACATCGTCCTGCGCCGGCCGCAAGCGCTTGTAGTCACTCGAGTAGGAACGGCGTGAGCACACGCGAGTGAGATCTATGCGAATATTTGATTATTAATACTGCAAAATGGTTAAATGTTCTGTGGAATCTTGTAAAAACGACACTCGGAAACACACTTAACAGAATTCTAATATCACGTTTCACAGGCAAGCTGTATTTCAGCATATTTTTAGGTAAAATTGAAATTACGCGTCGCGGTATGAAAGACGCTCGGGAGGCGAACACTTGTACCCCCCGCACTGCCCCGCATCCCGCTTTTTCGATAGTGTTGTTACGCGTCGATACCAGAATCGATGTAATATTTTCATATTATAGCATACGTATTTATTACTATCGAAGGCGATGCTTAATATAATGTAGCTTAGGTAACTGTTTTTGTCTGTGTGTGATTTTTAAGCCAATTAATAATTGCGTTTTTGTTTATGAAATGAAAGAAATAATTACTGTTCCTAAAAATTGACTGATTACGATAATATTGTTAAGCTATTGCATAGCTTCTATCGCGGGTCTTGACAGTATAAGTTGGCAATCATTAAGATATATTTCTTTGTCATTTTTTTAACATTGATAATAAATATTTCAAAAACTAGACGTGACTATTTTAGGCTTGGGGAGACTAGCTAAGAAATCCATGGTGCGATGCTCGGTTTATATCCATTGGTTCAATTATAATGGATATCCATTAATATTATTGGTTCTTATTGCTTGTAAAAACTGCTCTTGAGGTACCGTGTTTATAAATCATTCCACATGGCACTACACCAATTCGCAGCATAGCTTTTATCTATATTAACGCAATACGCTTAAAATTACTCACAAGGCCATATTTTGTAGAACCACATTTTTTTAACAACAATATGTACCGCGCCGCCGGACCTGTACTTATCGATAACTGTTGCGTTGGTGCTGCTTGCGTGCCCATCCCTAGCAGTCGCCAACATTTCTATATAAGTAGCTATAGTTCACCTGCCTACGCTGGGTAGTGGGCGCACGATGCGATATTAGCCCTCTATAGGTATATACTTACTCTGAGTACAAATACAACTCAGATGCAAAGTTGGATACCTATTTCAGCCGTCATTGAATTAGCAGTGAAAGCAAAACAATCAAGGTCTTTAGAATTTATAATGAACAATTGAATCGATCGCTCAAAGAAAACTACGTTTGCCATTTATAAAATCAATATAATTATAATCGAGCCAGCAGCTGAAATGGTGGCGTATCGATTAAAAGTTAATCAGAGAGAATTATAGGTAAGTTTAATGTAGTTACATTTGTTTAAAATCTATGGTAATAGATATGGACAATGTCCATGTCATTGATAATACCTTAGAACCAAGAATTATATACCCAATATGGATTTTTCATTCCGTTCAACAAACTGAAGAATAAAATGTGACGTCACAACTGTCTGCTGTCTCTCTCTTTAGAGTGACAAAGGTTTATTTTCAAAACCAGGACGTAACATAATTAACTGTCCATAATAATATGATATGATATAATATGGCTGCCTCGGTGGCGTAGTTGTATTATGGTACGACTGCAATGCTGAGATCTCGGGTTCGATCCCCGGGTTAGTCGGGTCGGGCAAAGTGATTATTTTCCATTCAGTATCAGCTCGGAGTCTGGAATTTGTACACGATAAGGCGATAGGCTCGCCCCCTATCACAGCATGGAACGGAATAACGGCAAAAAGTGGGTGCACTAATTGCGCCTCTGTCTACCCGGGGGATGAGAGGCGCGAGTGTGTGAGTGTGCAATAATATGATATCGCACCATAATATTTATTTTTATCTCTATAAAGTAATGCGGTTTAAATTAATTATGAAAACCAACTACAGCGGCTAGTAATAGTTGATATTTAAAAAATATAATTTGAGTTAGAAAGTTTATTCCAAACAAAATTGGCATATTTACATACTTTTTTGGTATGTGTAGTTCGGAACTACTAGTTCCACTTACATAAAAAAAATACCTCACCACGCGGTGGTGAATTCAGTGGCGGCCTTGGAGGGGGGCGAACCAGGCAACCGCCTGGGGCCTCGCAGTTACAGGGGCATCTTGCAGCTCCTTGGGGGCCCGTTTTTTGGCACCTTACTTACAAAGCTGTTAAAAAAACTTATTTGCTTCGCACGGGGCCTCGCGTGCTTTTTTTTTGCTCGGCACACAGCCTCACATTGTATATGTTTTACTTTCCCCCGCGACTGGATATGTTCACGTTGTTTGCCGGCCTTTATAACCAAATATGGAGACTGTAAGGTTAGACAGAAAAACATTGGGATATTTAAAACTGAAAACTACAGTTATTGTTGAATTTAAATATAATAAAAAAAAATAAAAAACATACTCATAAAAGTAAACAATCATACATAAAAAAATAATACACATTTAGGAAGTTAATAACCTAATTTTCAGTAAGTAATTTTGAAATATTACGAATATCTATTTTTTACAATTTTTGCGAGTATTCTGCGAACTTTTTTTCTGTAATTATCCATAATAATACATATTGTGTTTTAGAGATATTCTACTATGAGTTGTGTAATTCATGGTTGCAGAATTATTTGCAATCCAACATCTAGTGTGAAATTCCATAGGTAAGTTGATTGTAAACAAAGTTGTGTAGATATTTATAGCAAAAGTAATAAACACGTGGATGTTTTACAAATTACAATACTAAATAAATTCTTGTTTGAGAGCCATGGAATCAAAAATTAACGCTACATTCTGCGGGTGAGGTTTCGTCCTTAAATTTATTTTTAATATTCTAAAACTTCTGTGAAGAAGCCAACAAAACAATTAAAGATTGCTAAAGATCACCATAATGTGCTCTCTTTCGGCAAATATATCTTTGAATTTATAAAACAAAAATGTTTTCGGCGACTAAAAGTGTAATGTTAAAGCAAAAGTCTTTATGTTATCACTATATGTAATTTTTCTTTTAAAAAAATCTCAAATATTAGCAAAATTTCACTGCAAAATATTTTCAATTTCAGACTGTATAATCATGAACAACTTTAATAAGAAATAACTTGTAATTAATTTTCTTCTTTTATCTCTTCATCTTCTGCTGCAATACTTTCTTTTATTTCTTTAAACTTATTTCACTGGATGTCTTCACATTAACTGGTATATTGAAATCTTTCAAGTCTTGACGTTTCAATGGTGGTTCATATTCATTTCGCTGACATGTAACGTAAAAAGTAAATATCAATCAATAATAATATATTTAAGTACCTATACATTTTAGACAGAGGCAGAGGTGCCATTTAGTACACTCAGATATCACCCAATGTACCGCCGTTATAAAATTTGGTGGGTCGCAAGCTTAATGCCCTATCCTACTAATCTTATTATATTATAAAGGCGAAAGTTTGTAAGAATGTCTGGATGTATGGATGTTTCTTTCATGCAAAAACTACTGAACGGATTTCGATGAAATATGGCACACGGGTAGATCATGTCCTGGATTAGCACATAGGCTACTTTTCATCCCAGTAAAATATAAACAGTGACTTTTATCCCGGAAAAACACATTCAGGCGGGCGGAGCCGCGGGCAAAAGCTAGTAAATAATAAAGTCTAAGTGGATCATAATTATACCAGTGAAATGATAAAAAATAATATACTTACAGCATGAGTTTCTGGTAATAAATAATTATTTTTGACATCTACTGCCATATTCCGAGATGTAGAAGACACATTATCACATTCAGAATCATAATCTTCTGTCTTTAAATGTTGACTAGTAATTCTGCAGACATCAAATTGACCTTTTAATGGTATTTATATTTAACCACGTTTTTGCTTATCTAGATCTTTAAGAAATCTGTAAAGAGAAATACAAACTCGATTTTATTTTAAATAAAAGTTTCAATAAATCAATGCTGGATACACTGAGAACTCGATTGTAACTGTTGATCCTCAGTTTTTATTTACGATGATTATTTAAAGATTAATAAGCTTTATAATATTCATTAGTAAGGCGGCTAGTATTACAAATACTCTAGCACCATTGTCAAACCGGTCCACCAAAGCTTACACCATGGTCACCCTAGCCTCTTGTTTATATACACTATTTACAATACAAAAAATCACATTTAACATTACGTTAATATGAAAAAAGTAGTCATATATAAAGCAAATCACATTAAGCGATATTTTTCTACAGTTCATTTATAAAATATTCACGTATTTTATTACATTTCGTATAAATATTGATAAAATTATAATATTTACACAATATTGATTACAATGAACTTACCTGTAGAATTTCACATTAAATGATGGATGCCAAATATTTCTGCAACCATGAACTACACAATTCACATTAAAATATCACTAAAACACACTTATTATTATAGATAATTACAGAGAAAATTTCGAAGTGAACATTTATTTGACAACTATATTGACATCGAACTTAACGTTTTATAACAGTGTTGCCGAAATATGTATTCGCAATTACCAATTAAATGAGGAAATTTTGTTTAACTAAAATGTTAATAAGGATAAAAAACCTTAAGGATATCTTATTCAACAAGAATAATTCTGAAATGAAAATAGTACTTATATCATTATATAAGATATGTTGGAAATATTTATATATAAATGATTGAGACGACAATAACGGTATTGATATTTTTTTATGGGTGGGGAAATAATCCGTAAGCTTTGGCAACATAGGTTAAAGAGTGAGTGAGATAGAAGACAAAACAAAAGGTAATTTTTTTGTCTTCAAAAAAATGTGTGTACTGCGGTCTCCAGTAGTTATATTATAAACTTCTTGCTTAGAACAATAACTAAAGCCAATTCTGAGGATAATACAGTACAATTATATACTAAGAGTCCGTGTTTTGTTTTTCGACATGGCGACTACTTTTTATTTCTAAGAATTTATATTTCTTGTTTTTTATCTGCTATTATTACTTGACATTGGCGAAATTACCGATAGATAATCGGTGGAAGCCATAATTAAAAGAAGAAGAAGAAGATATACCTACCAAGGGAAGAGTCATAGCACATTAGAACTATATTAGTATGTAATAGTCAACACCACCAACCACCTAATGCGCCACGCAGTACTTAAAATTCGTAGTTCAAGGTGGTATTTCTGCCTTTTACAAACAGATTTGGTGCAATAACATTAAACTAACATGCTCATCTCGTCAAGCAATTATTAAAAAATATTCTCGCTTGTGTCCTTCAAACCCTGGGTGGATGTTAAGATTAATATGCAAAGATAAAACTGTAATGTCAGTTGGGATATTGCTCAAAAATTATCTGCATAAAATATTCCTAAAACACAACGGAACTCAGGAAGTAATTACGTTGATACCTTGGCATTGTATAAGTAAACGTTTAAGTTGGACAGGATTTTAGTATTATGGTTCTTTACCCAAAAATGTACCCAGTACCATTTTTTGTGGTCTAATATGTTGCTCCTATCCTTATCTAATTCCAATATGGTACCCGCATTCCTTAAATCTTATTGTAGAATGGATATGACTTGGTTTTTCCGACCGGCTGCCTGCTTAAAGTCAACCCCCTCTTTTGGTGATTCCGGTCTCGAGTAGATTGTGTTAAAAACTTATACAAGGTGTTGCTGGACCTTGAAATTGAACACAAGATTTTCTGGTCCAAAGCCTAAGTAAGCAGCCACTAGACCTAAAATGCAACCATCAGAAAAACCATCAAACGGATTTCAATGAAATTTTGGCATAGAGATATTTTGAGAATCTGGGAAAGACATGGGGTACTTTTTATCCCAGAAAATATATAGCGTGACTTTTATTCCGGAAACACGCTTTCACGGGCGAAGCCGGGAGCAATAGCTAGTAATAAGATAAAAGGCGTTGAGTGTCTGAAGTTCGTAAGAATAATTCGTGTTCGTCGGTTTTGTTTTTTACATAATATCAGATGTTGGTTCTAACCTCATTATTTCTAATTCTTTATTATTACGTACGTCGTGCGTGTGTTTTCATTAATTTATTAAATTAGTTCTAATTTGATTATGAAGTAAGTGGGTTGTAGGCACGATGTCTGTACATTCAAGACGTTATACCCAAAAGTATATATTTCTTTAATAAACATATTCGTGTACATGACTCATTTTTTTCTCTCTCCCAGGATTTGCGAATTTTCAAAAATGGATTATCCAGATGGAGCACACGGCACACCCCATATATTCATATAAATAGTACCAAATGATCAAATAAGGATCGTTCTTACCCGGAACAAAAGACAGATGGATGGTCCTCTTCAGCTTAATGCCTTTACTCTTCAATCTCCTCACGGCTTCAATGTACTGGATCGCGACTGACTTCATGTCCTGGATCCCGCGCCCGTAGATAGCGCCGTCTTCTATCTCCGCTGCGAATGGAGGATGGGTCCAACTCGCCTGCAAATATTCAATAAATATCTCATTTCATACTTACTAGAGATTTTTCAAATACCATTTTAATTCTATCTAGCAAACAAGAACCAACTTTAAATCAGTTATAGGAGTACAATAAATAAAAAAGGTCAGTTGATTGATCTCTGTATTAAGTTAGGCTATGAACCAAAAACTAAATCTTGATGTATAAATTTTATCCGATGATTACCAAGTATCCCACTTATTACAAAGCATTCAATTGAAGTAGCTCCGGAATAGCAACAATCTTAGTCTTCTTTTGGCTCTAGCTAATTATTATCCAGTGAAGGTCTCTATCCCGCAAACAAAAGACGTGAATATCATTGAATCGACCTTTGACATTGGTGTTGGAAAAACATTCACAAGAAGTAATCTCCTAAGTAGTTAGTATTGGTTTGAATAGTTTCATTGATTGCTAAGAATGTATTAAATTTACACAGTTTAGAGTATCATCTAACGAATATATGCTAGTTTTATTAGGCCATAATGCCACACTGCAATTACCTATGTTTTTCTAGAAAATGTTTGTTCTCTACTAAAGGTGAAAATAAATTTAAAGAAATCTGAGAGCTATCTCGTGGTCCACTAATCGACCGCTCGGACGCTTTCCCACGATTCGTCCAATGGCTCGCTGGAGATAAGTAGCTGTGCTTAGGTTTATAAATATTTTCCATACTTTTATCTCCTCCATGCATTTCTGCACACAACTTTGTGATTAATTATGATTTAAAATATCTAAACGATTTAATATCTTAACGATCTTATTACATAGTTTTAAAGTAGTTGCTATTATAATGGGACTGCGATTTGTCAGCCTGTCAACGCTTCCTAAAAAACTGAAGTCATCATGTACTGAACTACTCTATCTGGACCCTTCTTCGCTTACTAGGTATACTGTGCAATGGGGTCACTTTATCGTGGCCGTATAAAAAAAGCTCATCAGAAACTTATTTTTCGATAGGAAATTTCGAATCAGCCTGTATATAAGAATTCCCTCACCTATTCGTTGGAACTACTTAGAGAGTTTTCACCTGGTGGCAATTGTATTTTTTTTTAATTCCGGCTAACTAAAGTGAGAGGGATGGAATTTAGCAGCCAATGTATATTTCTTCATTCAGCTACGTTGACGTGTTTCAGGTGTATTAAGAGGAAAAAAACATAACCCAGATTTTGTTTTAGATGTAAATATTAATACGTCTACATAGGAACTTGTACAGATGTTACACACCTACGTAACATTCATATGATTTAAAAGGCACAGTTCCATAGATGTTCAAAGAAAAAAAAACATTATTTTAAAGATATTTATTAGGTATATACTTTTTATATAAAATATTTTTTTGTATTTTATTCTGAAACCACTTATAAAACAATGTCGACAAAATTAACGATTTTTCAAGATTGCGTCATTGATTTTAAACAATCTATGATAACTGCATGTTCAACTTAATCATCTAAGGCTTAAGATAGTCGGTTACGCTCAATCATGCACTGGGGACATCAACTTCATACAGTTAACAAACGTCTGAAACTTAACTGTGTCCCCTAAGATTGGAGTCGCGGGACTAGCAATTTTCATACCTCCCAGAAAGCGATGCGAAGTGGCAGCAATGTTTCGCATTGCACCAAACATAACATCCTAATTATATTATCAGAAACGTTACGTGTGTTTATTTTACCAGCCATGCTCTATGTCATGCCACAGTTTGTCCTAAGCGTGTCAAGATGTACGGTTCATATTTGTGGATATTAAAGTCAAATTAAAAGAAAAAAAAGTAAGGAGTTTTCGCGATTTTTTAAAATTATATAAATATTTCATTTTTTTCTGGATATTTCTAATACGATTTGCCTAAAACTGTTGTCTTCAAATGAGGCTTGATGTCAGATTGTTAAAATATGAATATCCATTTTGTGCTATGTTTAAACATTTTGTTGTCCATTGAAGTAGGACGAAGACGAATAGGAAGAAGATTGTCATACCGGTTATACCCCAAGCTCCACAGGTTCATTAGGCTAATAGTCAATAGATTATCGCACCAGCACGCTATGCTGGCCGTTTTGACGGATACAATAGTGAAGTGAAATCTCAATTCATTATAGAAAAAAGTATACTAGCTAGCGATCCTATAAGTGACGAATGTATAAGATATCATGAAACAAATGCCGAGTTTTGTCGTAAAATTATACATTCTAATAAATTTTATTGCACATTACTATTGACAATAATGTACAGCAATTAGCTCCTTTAACGTAGCTATGAATTAATACGAAACTTGATGAGCGGACAAACATCAAAAGGTCAACATAGCATGCCGGTACTACAACGCTAAAACATTACTTCAAACACTGGCACGACGTCCATATGAGAGTTCAACAAGACGCTGGGTAGCGAGGGTTGCTCTCCAGTCCAGGTCATCACCAGGATCGGCTTCTTGGGCACACATTCGAACACCTGCACCGGGAGATCCAGGCTCTTGGCCTGATTCTTGAGGTATTCGATGCATCCATCTGAAGGAAATATATAATTTAAATTTTGGGAAATGGGAGCACAAAATAATTTTGTATTCAATATGTTTTTGTCTCAAAATTAGAACGAAAATGATTGGAATAGTGTAAACAAACTAAAGTCAATTAAAACTTCATAATTATGGAATTAAAATAAAATGAATTGGGTGTCTATTTTTTAAGGTAAAAAATGCACCAACACGGAAATTGAACACGCAACTTTATTTCTCGTGGATTCCTCTACACGGGAATCATAATTAACAAGTTAATTAACGATAACGAAGCTATAAATAACATTATAATATACATGCAACCATAATTCATAATCTCATTAAAATTAACACTAATCCTTTCAATCGGCAGCCGAATTAGTGTTCCAAGTGTTATTGCAGAGAAGCGATGTTTCCAAAATTTCCCACATATACGTGCAGGCTCCGGGCCGTGTCGAAGTGACAGTGCACAATCAGGAAAAATACATTATACACGGTCGTTACCGAAGTTTTATTGCGGGGTACCAAGTTTTACGTGACTTAGTACGCCTGAATGTATGCATACTAACGTCAGAGATATTATAATTAACTACGAATTATGAAACTTAATGACGCCTTAAGATGTCGAGCGCAGTAGAATATCACGCAGTAGAATGTAAATTGTAATTCAAAGGTTGTTGCTACTGTTTATTGGTTTTATTGTCAGGCGAGCGACACGGCTGTCTCGTAATTTTATTGGAATAAAAAAATAACGATTTAACTTAAGTAGTTAAGCTAGAAGTTATGGAAATTCTTTTGTTTTGTATTGAATCCTTTCTACTTCTAGGTTTTAAAATATGAAGTGTCTCATCCCGGTCACTGCCCGCACTCCAAACGCTACATATAAAAATTACGTTACCGTACTTATAAAAATACTACTTATAAAAATTATGTTACCGTAATTAACGTTGGGATGTACGCTACGGATCCTCAGGTAATTTCGCAAATTGTCCACAGCAGGCTCGCTCGTTTGATCACCAGACATTTTGCAAAAATAACGTTCAGTGCAACACACGACTATAACTACCAACTCGTAGAGTTTCGATTTATATTGAGTAATAACCGCAACATGCCGTGGGAATTCGGGAGGTTGGGGCGGATTGTATCATTGTAATAATTAATTGGAGTTAGGTTAAATTACCAGATTTGGATTGATTTAATTATTTCTAAACTAGATTTAGCCCGCGGCTCCGCCCACGTTAAAAAGTTTTTCAGGGATAAAAGTCCCGCTATTTATTTTCCCGGGATAAAATGTAGCCTATGTGTTAATCCAGGACATGATCTACCCGTGTGCAAAATTTCATCGAAATCCTTTCAGCAGTTTTTGCGTGAAAGAGTAACAAACATCCATACATCTAGACATCCATACATACTTACAAACTTTCGCCTTTATAATATTAGTTCTAAATAATTGACTTTATTGTGTTTGCAAGGTGGACAGACGACTTGATAAAGGTCGCAAGAGCGCGCTAAATGCGGGCCGCTTTTGACAGGTCCGTTTGGAAATCATTGGGGGCCTATGCTCAGTAGTGGACGTCGTGTGGCTGATGATGACGATGATGAATTGATTTAATTTAATTTTCCTTTTTATATTTTACTAGCGGCCCCGACAGACGTTGTCCTGCCCTAAAAAGGAAATAAAATCCTAGAACCCGAGTCTAAACCATTCTGGAATCCACCTGAAGACACGCAAAAAAATTTCATTAATATCGGTCCAGCCGTTTTTCCGCGCAATTTTCTTAATTTTTTCTTTCATAAGAACCTTCTCCTGACAATAATAAACACATCAAAAAAAGAAATAACGAAATCAGTCCAGCCGTTCACGCGTGATGCCGTGACCAAGGAAAATAGGGATTCATTTTTATATAATAGATTTATAGGAAACAATTATTATTGAGGATGAAACTTGAAACGTAAACTGTATACTTACATATTATGAAAATATGCAAGCATACATTTTATGTTCACCTTTGACAAAACTTCGTACATGATATTGGGCTTGATATTAGGCAATATCTTTATAATCCATACTAAAATTCTAAAGCTGAAGAGTTTGTTTGGTTGAACGCTCTAATCTCAGGAACTACTAAACCAATTTTGAAAATTCTATCACTTTCACGAAGCTGCATTACTCATAAGAGCTACACTTCTCCCGGGAATATACTTTATCCCGGAAAAACTGTTTCATGCGAGCGGAGCCGCGAGCAATACTAGTCTATTATAAATAGTCCAAGTAAGCTGCGACTGCCATCTGTTTTGTATATAAAATAAAAAATTTCATATTTTACTTATTAACCAAGGACTAAGGGCATCAAAACAGTTAATGTGTACATTAACAGCAATCTAGGTGCCAGGTTGCGAACTTACGTGTGCCCATAAAGCTGTCATAACGGTATAAAAGTTATTTTATCTGTTGTAAAGTCAAGAGAGTTATAGTTGCAAAGTTTATATTCTTGCAAACATCTTTTTTACTTGACTTTATATTTTTGTTTATGCATGATCTATAGCCTAGAGAATAATTTTCATCCATGGATTACATGGCATTATTTTATGACTTATTTTTACGATACGGATATTTTTTTAAACGTGGGGCAACGTGAGCACAAATTAATAACAAAATATGCTTTATAATAATTGTTATCTTCAATTGTTATAATTTTTACAATCCCGTTTATATTGTATGATATTCTATCTGTACAAAATCATGTATAAGCAATAGTGCTTATACATAATTTTATGAACCAAATAGAGCATTAAATAGGCGATGTAAATTTTGGATCATAATTTATTTTCATATTTTAAAACATTGAAACACTAAAGTAAAACAAGATGGAATCGTGCAATACAAAGCCTAGTAATAATATTTATCTAGACACACAAGAGGAGTGTGGCGGAGCGCTTTTACCGCTTCAGTTGCCAAAAAATTAACAAAACGTATGGCCACTACGCTTCATCCGCGGGTTCATCTACATTCCCAACTGGCTTTTAGCGCTCAAAGAAATTTCGCATCACGTACGTCCATATATATTCATAAAGGCAGACATTGCCGCAGGCCAACCTGCGAAATTGAATTTTGGTTTGTACTCTTGCTAGTGAAAAGAATAAAAATTTTGATGAATAATTATTGGATATCATGAGGAAAAATGATTCAGTAGAAGGAAGGAATACTTATTCGAAAACATATGGATAGTATACATCTAGTTATTGATAGGGTGGAAAAGTTTAATAACTAGCTACCACTAGTCAAGTGCACTGATAAGGATTAACTACCATAACGTATTACAAATCAACTGCTTACTTTTATCTCGAGTCCCGAATTTACGGAAGTTTCATTATTATATCAGAAAAGAAGCAAAACCTCTAATGCCTAGAACTAAAAGACACATCAACTAAAACACACGAAAGACAAATGTGTCTTAAAAACGTGAAAAGCGTGAAATATAAAAGATTGCATACAAATAATGATTTTTAAAAGACTGTCGCACTTATCGTATACTTTGATCTCGTGCCAAGTTTCCTCGCCCAGTCTTTTCTACCACCCCTCGCAAAATATGGAGTTACCAATACACCTTTAGATAAAACTGATACGATGATGTACTAAAAACAAAACGAATTTCATTTAATTTTTTTAAGAATGGTCAACAAGGTATAACACCTTAATCCAAATTAAAATAGCAAACTATCTTAAAGCACTAAATTAATGTTCAAACAAAGTAAACTTAAATACCTAATATTTGTTTTTAATTTTATACAAAGGTCGAGGTGATTGCATGTTGTCTTTGAGTTAATTTTATTCGAGTAACTGGCGTCGTGTATGTAGGTCCTATGATTAGGGCTGCCTTCACTTAAATTGCCGACGCCGCGCCGGTTATACACGGCAAAAATCTCGGACATTTGGGCGAAATATGGGTTTTTCCCCGGACACCTCTGAAAAAATATTTTGCCGTGCCTTCTTGAATGCGGGTTATTACGAATGAATTTTTAACTAACGTTTATTTCGATTTATCGCTTATCTATAAAAAAAAAATGATTTCCCCTGACAACAAGTGTCCGGGTTTCACCCGGACACTTTTTAAAACCCCTGCCGGACGACCGCCGGACGCCCTTCAAACTAGGACAAATCCGGCAAAATCCGGACGGATGGCTGCCCTACCTATGATTAATAGCGATTGGCGAGATACCTTTTAAATTTAATTTTATTTTACACTAACTCTTACTTGTGTTTGTACTCAATTATTTTGTTGTATTTCTATGCATAATATTTTTTAATACTTTAGCTTTTTATATTATATATTTATTCATTTCAGATATTTATATGCTTAAATCTAGGCACACCTGTGCCGTTAATCATTTCCTACTTACTATATATTTTTTGTAAATATACACATATTGTATGTAATTTTTGGAGCGCGATGTAGGTAAATTATAATTTTAAAGTTATTCGAACATTTCAAACATCTTTATTTTCAGTTTACAATTAAATTTAAGTTATAGTAATCATAAAAGTAAATTTAATAATGTATTTCTATATTTCAGATTGTTTGAACAAGTCAGGATGGCCGAGCGGTCTAAGGCGCTGCGTTCAGGTCGCAGTCCACTTCTGTGGGCGTGGGTTCGAATCCCACTTCTGACAAATAATTTTGTTAAATGTTTATTATCTCTTTTGATGCTGCTTGACCCTTTTGACTTCACTGAGTTGATGATAAGAGACGAGCAAAAACATGCGTCAATGAGATTCCAGTGTCATGTAGCTAATAATAATTATCATCATTATATTATAATAAACATTTTGTGATATACGTTGTTTGAAAAACGAGAGTGAATTGTGATTCTCAAGTTTTCGTATTTTTTTCTGCCATAATCTCTCAGATGAGTTTTTTTTCCTATTAGGGCTAAAGCGATAATATTGTTATAATCAATATTTAGCACATGTATACGCAATGTTCAGAATTTTAGTCACGCTCTGTTTTTAAATATTTCGATAAGTACTTTTGCTTTTATTATTATAATGGTATTAAAAATAAAAACACCTACTAACATCATGACATGATAGTATTCATCGTATAACTGTGATGATGAAATTCGCGAATCGTATCATTGTAACTCTACCTTTACACGGATACTAGCGCGAACTTGTTAGTAAAAATAGAACATAAACCGCCTCAAGATATACCAAACTTGTGGCTCTTTGATTTTTTTATTCATTGATCATGCTGACCCTGCCTCCTTTTCACATTGTTTCGGTAACCGCAATTTATCGAAATACTAAAGTATATAATAGAAAACCGAGACCGCAAGTTGATATAATTATCTGTGGATGCAGTACAAGTTATCTCAATAGAAAATATAGGCCATCTGATAAGAATGTTGTGTAATAGGCATTGATTTGTAAAAAAAAAACCCTGCAAACTCCCGTAGAACATATTATTGTTAATTTTTTTATGCAATACGTAAGTACTTTTAATTTTCTTATATCAAGCAAAGTTACTTTACTACACCTATTAACTACTACAATGTGTTCGATGGTACAATTAGGTCTAAACTAATATTATAATAATAATAAATTTCGTTTTATATTTTCCCGGGATAAAAAGTAGCATATGACCTTCCCTTGGTCTCAATCTATCTCTGTACCAAATATTGAAACCCGTTCGGGCGTTTTTGAGTTTAGCTCGTTCAGACAGATGCGTGGGGGACTTTATTTTATCACATGTCAGGATTATGATTAATGATTGAACAATCTTGGTCGGAATCACAAAACCAAGATTTATATAAAAGGTGATTTGTCAGAAGTGGGATTCTAACCCACGCCCACAGAAGTGGACTGCGACCTGAACGCAGCGCCTTAGACCGCTCGGCCATCCTGACATAGATGCAAGTGATATATATAAACCAAGCCATTGAGATCCTGTTTCACAAGTTTTAAGGTAATTTTATTTGACACTTATCGTGTTAAACTGCTATGTAGATAGTACTTTCATTAAAGTTTATTTGGAAGCATAGATTACAGTCTTACTTTTGTAACGAGTGATATTTACTCAGAAGTTGCGAAACAGGCCCTGAATAAACTAATATTATTTGGTAGAGATCATTTAAGTCTAAACTTCGACTACAAAGCAATCAGCCCTGTATTACATACCTACTGCCCACTGTTGGGCACGGGCCTCCTCTACTACTGAGAGGGGTTAGGCCTTAGTCCACCACGCTGGCATAGTAAACTTTAAATACGTTTTATATTATTCACTCATTACACCTTTATCTATTTGACACTACTATTTTGAGAGTCTCTAGTAATTTTAGTGCACCATTCCATTATTTATTGACACCAGATGAAGGACAAATGTGTCGAGTCTCGAGTGGAGAATACGTACCGGCAAGTGTAGGGTTAGAAGCCCACTTACAAGGTGACTAGATACAAGACCTGCTAAAGGTCGCAGGATCCCGCTTCAGCTGGTTGCGAGGCATTTTTAACCGGTTAGTCTGGATATTTTTAACAGAGGCCCATGTTCAGCAGTGTACCTACTTCCAATGATGATGATTTTATAGTTTGTTTAGGTCACGCATTTTGGACTCCACAGGTAGTATAGGTCTATTATATTTCGTCTGCCTTAATATTTAAAAAAATATGTTATAAAATGTAGAGCCAACGCGCTAGACTCCAGGCAGCGACATCTTACGACAGATGCCGGTACTTCTTTTTACTTTTAACGTCTAGTCACTTAAATCCTCTTATTAGGCTATTTTCATAATATTAATAAAATTATTCAACCTGATCGAGGTCTTGGGTTCGATACCCGGGTTTTGCATAGTTATATTGGATTTTTCTATTTAGTATCCGCCCGCAGTTTGGAATTTCTGCCCTATATGGCGGTAGGCTCGCCCCCTATCACATCATGGGACGGAATACGCACAGCGAAAAGTAGGTGCACTTAGGTGCGGCTCTGTCTACCCCTTCGGGGACAAAAAGGTACGTATGCGTATGTATTAAACCCGAACAAAAATACAATATGAATTACTTTTTCAATACATAGCAATAATTTAAAAATCTGAGCACGTTCGTGACCCTCGGGGTTTCGGCGAGCCACACGCGAGTTTAACTGCTAAACACTCGTAAACTGTTCAACAAAGTCTCGTTCATTGAATTATTACGTTTGAGTTAATGTTTTATTTATATTTTGTTGCCTTTTTCTCGCTGGTGTTGTTTAAAACAAATTTAAGGCGCGTTTGTATGGTAATTTCGATTTCTTCTCGAAGAAATATGCCCTGAATATATTTATAGTGGTTCGAGTAGTATTCAATTTAACTAGAATTTATAAATGGTGACGTTTGATTGCAGCAACCATTTTTATTTAAGTATTTAGAACTAACTTTCTCGTTATGTGTCTGAAAATGAGTAGGTAATCAGTTATTCGCGTGGCAATTAGCGGTGCTTTGCGGATATATCCAAGAGCACACGTGAAATTCAGTCAATGCAACGGTCTCATTTGAAAATGGATTCTTTCCAAATGTGGAACATGCTATGTTATTTACTTGATAAATTCTAATTTATTTTAATAAAATATGACATTTCGTTAGTTCGTTTCTATGACTAACAGAGTAGTGTACTCTTGAAGCCGTTGTTAGTAATAGCGCAATACTGAATGTAATAAATATAGTTTAAAATATTAAAATTTTATGTACTTATATTTTATAACACATCTTTCTGAACGATTGTGATTTTTATAAACTTTTCAAGTCAGTATTGAAAGTTTTAGATAGTTAAAAGAATAATTTAAGTACAAGGTAATTTTCACATTATGTTACTATATGAAACCATATATCTACCTAGTCGTAAAGACGAGTGCTAAAATCGAGAGACCACTGCTAAAATCCCCAAAAATCACCCAGAATTTACCCTGTATAACAATAAGCATGTAAACTTCCCACTACTGAGCATGGGCCACTTCTACTACTGAGATAGGTTAAACCTTAGTCTGACATGCTGGCTTAATGCGGGTTGGCAGACGTCACAAGCCTCCGAAATTATTTTTGGAGAATTTTCGGGTATGTAGGTTTTCTCACGATGTTTGCCTTCAATCTTCATCGTGAGAACTTTACGTCTAACAATATTATAACAATACAAGTGATTAAATTAAATTACTTGTATACAGTCGAGATGGTTGACCTACATATTTTAATTTGTGTGCTTGTCTACCAGTGTTACAAGCAACCAACAAGTGGCAAATGAGGCCAACAACCATGTCAACGCCTGTAGAAGACAAAGAAATTAATCCAATAATCTATTACACATAAAATGGTGACAACGCACCTGTTGTACATGCCAAGGCGTGAAACGAATTAAATAGGCCGAGCTCAGGTCCAGCGATCTAGTTTAAAGATTAGTCAGATTAATGAATGTTCGGGGAGATTTACCACAGAACAGAGATAGAGATAGAACTATAAAGTGGGCGTAACCTTTGATACACTAGTTTAGAATGCAGTACAAACTCACTGTTTGAACGGTCTCAGTCGTCATTGCGCATTGTCAAAGGTTTAATGATTGGAAAAAATATTTAAAAATATTAAAATGCCCTATTATGCTATTCTGGAATGCAAAAATAATAGCCGTACCAAAAATGTATCCCACGGAGGTATTTCGTACCATCGGTAAGTAATATTTTCTGGTATATTGCTATTTAGTTGAAAAATGTATCTTGATTTTCTATGTCAAACATGACACAAAAATTACAATTTAAAATGATCCTTATTCTTTTCACTATATGGTTAATTGTCGCAAACGAAAATCAGTTGTTCTAGAATGATTTGTCACCAATTCATAATGTCATCGCTACTCAATTAGTGCATGCGTGGTCGATAAAATATTATCGATAATTATTAATTTTTCACTGAAGCGTTATGTTATGCAGAAAAGTACGAAAAGTTATCTGATGCATGATCCGCTTGTGATGCATAGCTGTGGTCGATATAATAATTAATTAATGAAACAATACTAGATTGTTAATTTTCAGTTTTCCAAAAGATCAATTTATTAAGGAAAGTTGGATCAATGCTACGGGAAGGTTAAATTGGTTTCCTTCCAATTTTTCCGTAATATGTTCAGAACATTTTGTAGAAGATGTGTAATGTAAAAAAAAGGGGAAATCAATATTTTAAAGTGAATGCAGAAGCTCATATAAATATTCTAATTCATCAATCAATAAGTAATTATAAGAAAGCCACACACCATAATATTTATTTTATTGTTTTATTTTACTACATAAATTTATTAAAAAAACTATAGGTTATTATTTAAAAATACCCTTTTTAATCTTATCTTACTTCTTGTCTTATTTTAGTAATATCATAAATGCAAATGTTTGTGGAAATTTTTGGATCTCTGTATGTCGGGATGTTTGTTTGGTTTGTATGTTTCTTAGAAGTAAACTTAGACATTTGGCACACGAGTAGATCATAATACCCTTTTTTTTCGCGGAGAAAGTGACTTATTACTATCACCTAGCCTTTCAAGGGAGGCGACTGAGTGGTTTTGTTCGGTTCACCGTGCCTTACGACCCAGCGTTGAGCCACCGGGCCGAGTCCCTAATCTATGTACAACGCACGGCATGCCAACTAAAACTCTGCGGTGGCCTTCTTCGGCGCATTAGGGACGGCTGCGGGTTTCCCCGGGCTAAAGTGTCTAAGTTGTCGTCCGCAGCCAGATTATAATACCCTGGATTAACACATATAGGCTACTTTTATTCCGGTAATTTGCTCCCATAGGATATAATGGATATTTTTTCTATGCGTCGTACTGCGTTTTAGGGGCTTTTCTAACGGGAAAAGCTTTTTATTGAGACAACACATAGTTTTAAATAATTGTTTTTAATTACATATAAATGTGCCTGTCTGCTTTATAGGTTAACAATGTTTGATCAGCTATGTTACTTGATATTATATTATGAGTATTACTTGATATCTTATCGTTAATGTTATTTCTTAGGGTGGTGGATTCCAAAGTAAACCTGAAATCATAAATTTAAACGCAGGCGTATCTTCTTCAAACGAAGCACAAGAAATTGTTGCCCCCAAAAAGCGTAAAATATTACCGAGTCAGATCCAGGTACAAAATTAAACAACTTTTGCTTGACAAGACGAGCATGTCGCTCAACAAGCGATACGACCACTCATAAACAGCACAAAGCACTATTCAGTTTGGAATCAATGCAGTTACGCCGAGACATTGCCTCACTTAGTGTATTCTATCGTCCGTGTCTTGGTGAGTGCTCTGGACAAAAGTTTAACCTTAGGCCATCCTCACACTTCCTTAGGGGAACCACGCGTGCTGGCTTGCGAAACCACTGCTTAGTGATTTCTTCTATCTCAGCCCATATCAATCGGGTTAAGAAGTTCGTAATTTTGCTATTAAACTGTGGAACAGTTGCCGGGCACGAATGTTTCCAAGTCTTATGATATTGGGTCCTTAAAACGGAACTTGCAGAAGCTATTAGCAGGCCGGCATAATTCTGCTGTCCGTCAAAGGATATTTTCTTGCCTTGCCGGTTGACGTTTTGCTTAGACGTGAAGTCTACTCTTACTCTCTTAACCCCAGCAGTGAAATCACTATGATAAGTATATATACTCATTATAATTTATTGCAAACTAGCTATATAAGCTGTGTAGCTAATATAGTATGTGTAACATACATATCTGCAGTATTGAAATTATAAAGTAGGAATTTAAAATATATACGTAAAATTTAAAATAATTTTTAATTTACTGAGTTAAAATTGTATTCAAGACAGTTCCTACAACTTTTCCAGTACTTATCAAATTAATATTATATAATTTTGTTATAAGTCCATTTCATTTATTAATGTTGGTTATAAAACAAACACCATCGATAGGTTTACAAAAAGGTAACGTATGGGTGCAACACTATTACCGGCATGCGTAGCGTACTGGGTGTCATTCAATAACTTATCTTAAAACAACTGCCATTGAGTTCTTATGAATGCCATTGCGATTATACGCCATCTCGCGTGGACTAGCGGTATGAAATCGAATTAAAATCAAAATTCAGACTGAAGGAATAATGTCGTATGAAGTCATGTGAATTTTTAGAATACGAAGTTTATATAATGGCATTAAGGTTAAATTTAATGCAAATGATTTTGTATTATACGCTTTATCTTTATTGGTGATTTTGGCCAATCATAATGAAGAGATGATAGTATGCGAATATATGCATGTGTGAGTTTGGCGACACTGGTTTTCTTAGTAAATTGATGCTAAACTCTATCCATTCTATCTTTAATTCGTGAGATTTACCGTGCAATAGTACTGAGTATCACTAATAGATGGCGCTGTCAGGGTGTTAAATGTATATTATGTGTTCGCAATATGACTTTTCGATCGATTAATATTTTATACTGTTAGCGTTTTTATGATCCTGATAGTTTTCCCATATCAACATTTGATACTTGACTGTTTTACTTTTATGCAATTTTTTAGTTTTAAATATTTCTTCTTCATTATTATTACCACAGAACAGAGATAGAGATAGAACTATAATGTGGGCGTAACCTTTCACCCTCTACTTAGCAAGGCAGCACTAACTCCCGTTTGAGCGGTCTCAGTCGTCATTACGCATTGTCAAAGCTTTAATAACTAGAAAAAATAATTAAAAATATTAAAATGCCCTATTGTGCTATTCTGGAATGCAGAAATCATAGCTATAGCAAAAATGTGTCCCACAGAGGTATTTCATACCGTCGGTAAGTAATATTTTCTGGTTTATTGCTTATTTAGCTGAAAAATGTATATTGATTTTCTATGTCAAATATGGCACAAAAATTACAATTTAAAGTGTTTCTTATTTCTTTCATCATAAGGTTAATTTTCGAAAACGAAAATCAGTTGTTCTAGAATGATTTGTCACCAATTCACAGTGTCACCGCTACTCAATTAGTGCATGCATGGTCGATAAAATGTTATCGATAATTATCAATTTTTCACTAAAGCGCTATGTTGTAGCATAAAAACTTTCAAACCCCATACTCTAATTATTTTCGTAAAACATGAACGGATTGAAGGCTGTATGATTGTGTACCTTGGCCTACAAGTCCTGTGTTGTAAAACAAGTGCGAGTAGTGTTGTCAGCTTTCCAACTGCTTGTTTTGTTTGTATACAATAATAAATGCTACATACGTATTAAAACTATGATTGCATGTGCAGTATTTGTAATAAAATTAGTTTTATTTAAAACGTACATTTGAGAATTGTGAGTGGTCTGGTTCTAATTTTGGTTATATCAATTTCAGTTCATCTCTGGTTGGGATTGCAACCCTACCGGTGAACGACATCTCTTCGACCTCTTGAGCGGCAGCACCAAGCGTGTGAGCACGTAATTTCGTCACCGGCTCGTATGTGCCCAAAAATTACGAAGGCTTGGCCAAGGGCCCCGCGGAGTGTTCGCCATGATCAGCTGTACCTGTAGCCGCTTAGCCGTCCTATACGTATCAGTGACCCCGTGACGGCGAAGAGCGTTTTGTTCTAGTGCACGATGAACATATCAGGAATCCTTCGCGGAAGTTGACAGGAGAATACTCGCCGGCCTGCCGATTTTGCGGGTTCTCTATTCATTCCCGGGAGTTTTACCTCAGGCACAATTTTCATTCACTTTGTCTATCGCGGGTAGAGTTAAAACTGCCTGCATCACTAGAGAGTAGGATATCTTCCCCAGCTGCATGAAGCCTCAGTGATTCCTAACTCTGCATTAGAGGATCGACGACACACTCTTATAGGTATTTTTCGAAATTAAACAACAAAAGTATTTAAATTACGAAAAAAGTATGTAACAAAACCGGGTTCCGGCTAATAAGGTAAGGTGGGAGAACTTACCTTATTAGCCGGAACCCGGTTTTGTTGTATTTCTGTCTTGAGCTAAGTTTAGCCGATAAGTAAATAAATATAATATCAACTTCAAAGGTGTGTATTGTTTTATTTAACCCACTGTTATAGTAGCAGATACATATTATATAGCTAACGATGTTATACAGAAAAATATCAAAAGTATAACTGAATACAAGTTTAACCTTTGCTCATCCTCACACTTCCTGAGGTGAAACACGTGCTGACTGCTGGCTTGCTAAACCATTGCTTAGTGTATTCTTATATCTCAACCCGTAACAAAAGGTTAAGAAGTTCGTAATTGTGCTATTAAACTGTGGAACAAACTTCAATGTCTTTTGTCCGGCCTACTAGGCCGGCATAATTGTGCCAACCGTTAAAAATATTTTCTTCCCTTACCGGTTGACAGTGGACGATAGCCTAGTTGGGAATGGAGCAGTCTACCGAGACAATGTCCGGAGGTTCGAAACCCAAGGCCTCTGACTTTTCAAAGTTACGTGTGTATTATTTATCAATTATCGTTCACTTTAACGGTGAAGGAAAACATCGTGAGGAAACCTGTTAACCTGAGAATCCTCCATAAGAATTTCGAGGGTGTGTGAAGTCTGCCAACCCGCACTAGGCTAGCGTGGTGGACTAAGGCCTTAAACCCTCTCAAGAGTAGAGGAGGCCCGTGCTCAGCAGTGAGCATTATATAATACAGGGCTGGTATTATTACCGGTTGACATTTTCCTTAAACTTTACTCTATTTAACTCCGGCAGTGAAATTACTATAATATGTATAAATACTCATTATAATTTATTGCAAACTAGCTATACTGTAATACTGTGTAGGTAATACATTATGTAATTTAACATACATGTTTGCAGTATTGAAATTTTAAATTAAGAATTTAAAATCTATACTAAAAATAAATTTTAATTTACTGAGTGAAAATTTTATTCAAGATATTTTCAACATCTTTTCCGGCGCTTATCAAAATAATATTATATATTTTTGTAATAAGTCAATTTCATTAAATAATGTTATTTATAATTTTTAGCCATAAAATAAAAAACATCGATAGGTTTACAAAAAGGTATCATATGGGTGCAACACTATTAACGCATGCTTAGCGTACTTGGTGTCAATCAATAACTTTTCTTAAATCGACAGCCATAGAGATCTTATGAATGCCATCACCATTATATGCCATCTAGCGTGGAGTAGTGGAATGAAATCGAATTAAAATCAAAATTCAGGCTGAAGGAATAATATCGTATGAATTTATGTGAATTTTTAAAATATGAAGTTTATGGAATGGCATTAAGGTTAAATTTAATGCAAATGATTTTGTATTATACGTTTTATGTTTATTGCTGATTTTGGCCAATCATAATGAAAAGATGATAGTATGTGAATATACGCATGTGTGAGTTTGGCGACACTGGTTTTCTTAGTAAATTGATACTAAACTCTATCCATTCTATCTTTAATTCGTGATTATTACTTTCAATGACAATCAAAAAGTTTCTATTAAACTTATTTAAAAGAGTTAATAGTAAGCTTAGTTTCTAATTTCACCCTAGCCCCACCTGGCGGAAAATGCCTGAAACAATCAAACCTATAAACGAAAGCTGAAACCAAGAAAAGAAAGCTTTCAGGCTAACTTTCGTGTACTTGCGTAATCATTCGATAGGTGGCGCTGTACTGAGTTAATCACTTTTTGCAGAAGTTCTGTGAAAGCTTTCAATTGTTTTATTCTTTAACAGATGTCATTAAAATGACTTCTTTAATGAATTTATTTACATACATACATACATATACATATACACTCACGCCTGTTATACCCGAAGGGGTAGGCAGAGGCGCAACTAGTGCACCCACTTTTCGCCATTATTCCGTCCCATGATGTGATAGGGGGCGAGCCTATCGCCATATCGGGCACAAATTCCAGACTCCGAGCTGATACTGAATAGAAAAACTCAATACCACTTTGCCCGACCCGGGGATCGAACCCGAGACCTCAGCTTTGCAGTCGTACTGTAATACAACTACGCCACCGAGGCAGTCTGAATGAATTTATTTATCACGAGAAATACTCAGTAAGTACCTACTTAAACTATAGTTTTATTTTTTAAATAAGGTGTTGCTTCATATTTTAATTCAATTCAATATTCGACAAATTACACTACAGTAGTCGGTCTAGGTGAACTTACTATTATAAAAAAGAAAATACACTGACTGCGAATTTTATTATGGATATAATTACCTAACATTTCGTAGGTAATAAAACGTTAATGGCATTGGGAAAATAGTTTTATTAAGGTGTAAAAGAATTAACGTGGAACATAACCTTTTTATACGACTGACTGTTTCATAACATTTTTTATTTTATTCTTCTTCCTATCCTTTTATATAATATTTGCCAGCGGCTCCGCCCGCGTGAAGTAGTTTTTCCGGGATAAGAGTCCCATTTTATATTTCACGGGGATAAAAAGTAGCCTATGTCCTTTTTCAGGTTCTAAAATATCTGTGTACCAAATTTCATTTAAATCGGTTCTGTAGTATTGGCGTGAAAGCGCGACAGACAGAGTTATTAATTTCGACCAAATTTGATTACCATAAAAACGTTTCTAGTGAGTTAATCTTAAAAGATAGACATATACTGTCGCGGACCTTTTTTTAGATTATTTCAAGAGGAATAATTCTTTCATACATATATTTTTGGTATCTTGAACCGTTTTCGCAGCGCATGCAATGGAAGCCCTCAAGGATGAATAATTTTCCCCGTTTTTTTCACATTTTTCATTATTTCTTCGCTCCTAATAGTTGCATCGTGATGTTATATAGCCTAAAGCCTTCCTCGATAAATGGTCTATACAACACAAAAATAATTTTTCAATTCGAGCCAGTAGTTCCTGAGATTAGCGCGTTCAAACAAACAAACAAACTCTTCAGCTTTATAATATTAGTACCTATAGATATATAGGTATGATAGATAATATTACATTACGATAGATTCGCAGTTCGTGCCCTACAACATCATAGGCTGGATAAAAGCTTGGCGAAATGAAAGGGCATATTGCGTCTCTGTCTAATCTTTCAGGAATGAAAGCGTGAAGAGCTTTAGACTTCTGACTTGTCGATATTTCGTCTATATTTGTTGTTTACTAATTGCAATCACACATTATTTTACTTATGACATTTAATGAACATGTAATAAAATTTTGTTGATGGTATTTTAATAAAAAACTTATCCCTTCACCGAGTTTTAACCAAATTTGTTTGCAAGTCAACGTGATTGAGTGACAACCTGACAAGTATTCCAACTTCCGTAATGAAATTTTGAAGGAAATTCATATATATACATAATTATATCCCACGCCTGTTATCCCCGAAGGGGTAGGCAGAGGCGCAACTAGTGCACCCACTTTTCGCCGACATTCCGTCCCATGATGTGATAGGGGGCGAGCCTATCGCCATATCGGGCACAAATTCCAGACTCCGGACTGATACTGAATAGAAAAACTCAATATCACTTTGCCCGACCCGGGGATCAAACCCGAGATCTCAGTTTTGCAGTCGTGCTGTAATACAACTACGCCACCGAGGTAGTCATGAGTCAGGAAATTCATGAGTTCTGAGATTATGAAATTGGAAGTAAATAATAAAAATAATACCTTCACCGAAAAAATTGTAGATTTTAAGCATATCTGGTACACGATAGACCGCCTTTCACGTGTATTTAATTGAAAATAACGATGCATGGTAGAATCGTAATTTATTTTGCTCTTATAAATTTTCACTGACTATTCTTGTATGAAAAATCTTCTAAAATAATGATTTTCTAAAATCACGTCACTATTAACATTAATATGTGTATTGCATTCAAACAGCAAGAATGTGGTGATATTTTCTACGTAAATCGCAATTTTGAGCCCCGTTGCGCTATGAATGCGGAAGGAAAAATATTAACTCCACAAAATATGCCGTAATATTTCTAAGTGCGTGTTATACGTGTAACACGTGCGAGACAGTAATTTATTTTGAGCATTTTTGGTAACCACGCCTCTTACCTGTATGTTCTCTTTACTTTTTTTACTCTACGAGAGATGATTAATCATTGATATTAATGACTCGTGTTGGATACTACCATATTAAAACTTTTTAACAAAAAATAAAACCGACTTCAAAACCACTACAAACCAAAGAATAATTTAACCTTATACGCATATTTCGAGTCGGTGCCTAATTTGACTCGTCAAGCCCCGTATATATAGGGTTTCCCCATACATCTATATATATATATAAGCAGGGTTTGATGGGTTCAATTGAACATTGTTTTCGAATATGTCTTCGTGTATTTCCTTAGATTAGCTGGCAATTTAAATTAGGCATCGACTCCAAATATACGTATATACTAAGCGAATATAAAGTTAAATTATTTTTTGGTTTGTAGTGGTTTTCAAAGTCGGTCTTATATTTTGTTAAAAAGTTTTTATTTATTGCTTTTTTGTTAGTTAATTGACATGGTGTAAACAAACATCATAGACATAAATGATTGCAGCATTCGCGGGTTATCTGCTGTTAGTTATTATTGAATTCAATTTTCTATCTCCAAAAATCTTCATCAGGCCTTATATACTAAAACCTTCCCTGAAATATATACATTTTAAAATCCCCATCCAAATCAGACCAGTAGTTTTTGAGAAACTCGCGGCCATATAAACTTACATACATAATATATACATACATACATAGATACATACGGATCGAATACAGAAGTTATATTATAATAAAAATAAACAATAATCTAAATATCGAATCAATCCTATACCGTAAGTTAATTTGAACGACGGACGTATTGAAGGAGGTGAATCTGCAGTCGATTCTCATTCCAAATCCTACTAATATTATAAAGGCGAAAGTTTGTAAGAATGTATGGATGTTTGGATGTTTAGATGTTTGGATGTAAGGATGTTTGTTCCTCTTTCACGCAAAAACTACTGAACGGATTTCGATGAAATTTGGCACACGGGTAGATCATGTCCTAGATTAACATATAGGCTACTTTTTATCCCGGGAAAATATAAAGCGGGACTTTTATCCCGGAAAAACTCATTCACGCGGGCGGAGCCGCGAGCAAAAGCTAGTATGTAATAAAAATGGTACCTTAATTTTGACCAATATTATGAAACAAATCCACAAAAATACGAAAGCGTTGCTACGCGCCATCTGATTACGTGGCGATCCTGCTGCCCGCCTCTTTGATAATGCCGACAGGAGTCAGTACTACCCCTTCCCCGCACTCGCCCGCCGATCGTCCTCGCTCGGCCACCCGCGTCCCGCTACCTAATTAGTCTATGCGTGAGCGCCGACATTTTCGCATCGATTTATTTCCGGGTTGCACTCGTGACAAAAATTACGCCGCGATTTTCGCGTACTTATTTTCTTCGTTTCGCGTAAAGTTTACAGTACCGAAGTGATAATGTCTTATCAATATTCCAACGAGGAATACTGGGATATGGTGCGTACCTACGTATTAGCCAATGATAATGTGAGAGCCGCAATAAGATTGTATCGAGAAATGTTCCCTAATCGCCAAATTCCATCATACAGTTTGATGTTAGGTGTCAACCAACGACTAGGCACATACGGACAGTTCACTGTGCCGTTGTATGCCCAAGGACGTGGAAGACAGCCAGTCGCGGTTCATCTGCAGGAGGCTATTTTAGAGTACTTTGAACACAACCCGCAGGAAAGTACTCGGAATGCTGCGCGAAGATTTGGTGTCTCTCACGTTACTGTATGGAAGCTACTCCACGAAGAAGGCAAGCATCCATATCACTTTCGCCCTGTACAAGAACTAGGGGTCAACGACCACGGACCACGGGTGAATTTCTGCCGTTGGTTTTTATCAAATTTGGATAAAAACATTTTGTTCACCGACGAAGCAACATTTACAAAAATGGGAATTTTTAATGTGCACAATGAACATTGGTGGAGTTTCGAAAATCCCCATGTCACGCGACAGGACGCTTTTCAACATAGGTTTAGTGTGAATGTGTGGGCTGGCATACTGAACAATTGTTTGTTAGGCCCGTATTTTATTGAAGGAACATTGGATGGTTCATCATACCTAAACATTTTGAATAGTGTGGTAGAGGATATGTTGGACGATGTGCCTTTGAGTGATCTCACGAACTTATTTTACCAGCACGATGGAGCGCCCGCGCATTATCATGTGCGAGTACGTGAGTATCTAAATACTCATTTTAGTGATAGGTGGATAGGTCGCGTAGGGCCAGTGCCATGGCCGGCGCGCTCCCCAGATCTCACTCCTCTGGACTTTTATTTGTGGGGTGAAGTAAAAAGACTAGTGTACGCTAGAGAGTACTCAAATAGAGAAGAACTAAAAGTGCGTATAACAACCGCTTTTGATAAAATTAGGAGTGATGGTTTTGTTTTAAGCCGCGTAAAAAATAATATGCAAAAGCGTGCAGAATTATGTATTTTGCGTGATGGTGCTCATTTTGAACAATTTTTAAGATTAGTTTAGGTAAGTAGTATGGATCATGTGTAGCTAATTTAATGTAAATGTGAAATTATTATAAATAGGTATGATTCCATTTTTTAAATACACCAGGGTGTCCATATGTTGGGATTTATTTCATAACAAATTTGTCAGGGCTTTCTCGGCGATGCGTGATTATTTTTCAAATTAATATTTTTATTAGGTACGTGAAATCACGTTTTATCATAGGATGAAACACGTCCGTCGTTCAAATTACCACGCTGTATAGATGTACCTATTGCAATATCAATTTGTCCCCAAGCAGTAGTTAAGTGTGTAGTGCGCATATATTGATCCGTTTTCAGTGCCTAAATTTCGAAGCGACATAGTTGTTTTGATTGAGCAATCAAATTCTTTATTAACAGTACAAGCATGTTTTCAATATTAAACCCAATAATCGTAAAGCAAACTAGTAATTCCATAGGGTATTTCTAAAATCCATTATGATATTGGCTAGCCTAGATATAACCAACCCTCAAAGGTCCATCTTAATAAACTAAAGCCAGGGATCCTTTCGTAATGTAATGTCATATCGTGATCATACTATTCCTCTACACACTAGCACTGTTCATACGAGTAATAAGTCTATTTATAAGCGAAACGAGGGAATGGATCGAATCTATATTACCTAGAGCTATGCCCGTATAAAAAATACCTATAGAGATCGAATAGAGAAAAAATAAATAATTGTCACAGCTACAAAAGAAACAACCTATTTTCAACGGAATGCTTACAAAACTAATTTAGACTGATTAATATGGTCAGCATTTAGCTAAAAATGCTTGTGAAGAAAACATAACATGCGCAACATGCAATTTCCCATATGCCAAATCAGTCCCACAATCTCGCGGGATCCCACGTCTATAATCCTGCAACACACGGGACTGGAAAATGACGCTGCATTGGTTTGGTTGGTTTCAGATAGGTCATGTATTAACAAGCAGTAAACATTTAGCCTAAATATATTCCATTTTTATGAGGTTTAAAAAGGACAATGGCCTTGGTTGTGCTCCTGGCATTGCCGACGTCATGGACGACGGTGACCACTCACCACACACCATCAGGTGGGCCGTTAGCTCATCTGCCTTCAGACGCAGTACAAAAAATACGCTACTTTTACCTTGGAAAGTACACAGTAGGACTCAGCGTGGAAAAGTTCACCCACGTAAACGCGAGCCAAGACCACTATCTAATAGTAAAAATAATTTCATCACTACAGTAATACATCAACCCAAGGGCACACACACAGAACATGGATTCTTCTCTTTCCTCCGTGGGCACACACCTCTGACTTTTATAAAAAATTATGTGTGTGTACTCTTTGTGAATTATCGCTCGCCTTAACGGTGAAAAAAACATCGTGAGAAAACCTGCATACCTGAGAAGTTCTCTGAATTTCGAATATATGTGAAGTCTGCCAACTAGGCCAGCGTGGTGGACTTAAGGCCTTAACCCTCTCAGTTGTAGAGGAAGCCTGTACTCGGCAGTGGGCAGTATATAATACAGTGCTGGTATGGTATCGTATGGTAGTAATTCATCAAATTACCCATTAAACATAACACGTCCATTGTACTTACAAGTATATGTTGAAGAGGTCTCAGTCATCAGGATCATATGCCTTACTGGATCTTCAACTGAACCTAACATGCATATCGTCAAAAATAGCCAGTGTGGTGGGTGTTTCGCTCAGGCAAAATACACCCGTTATGTATTATATTAGAAATATTAATTTATTTCTGAAATAACCACGACCATATTTCATACACGTCGAGTTCCAACCGCAGTACCATTTGATACTCTATTTATCGATGAACATAAAATACTCGTAAAATATGAGCAAATGTCTATTTGTGGTAACGCTTTTAACTAAAATATGTAGAAACATTGAACACTCACAAGGATAAACGAAGATTTATCTATCATTATCCGTGGCCGGGATGCTTGCGTTTTGATATTACCCAAAGCTACTTTTTAACCGATAAAAAAAAAGGAGGAGGCTTTTAAGTCAACGTGTATATTATTTTTTTATGTTTCGCCACGCATAACTTTTTACAGAGTAGCCCGGTTTTAATTATTATTTTTTATTGGAATACCTCGAAATTCGTCCAAAGTAAATATGAAAAAAAACCTTAAGGCTGGAAAAAAAGGGGTGATTTATTGTTTACTCACAGAATTTAATGCAGGGTTGTGTATGGAGTTTATAACCACAAATAAATATTATGTTTATTATTTTTTGCTTTTCAGTTTATTCGGCGGTTAATTTTTTTTTTAAATGTTTTTATATTAAGAACTAGATTTCATTAATGCTTTGTCTTTGAAATGGCTCTTTTTTCGTGTAAAGCCTAACCTGGACTATGAGATGGCCTCCACTTGTTTTTAAAAGTGATTTAAACCAAGTGTTTGGCTCATTTAATTGGCTAATAAAGTGGAAATAAATGAGCTTCAAAGCCATAACGAATGTTCCGACATTTCAATTTTATTATTATTTAAATAGAGTGTAACTAAGACTTAGGATACGCTACGTTAATACATGTCGACGTCAAAAAATGCACGTTTCCGCCACGGCCCCGCCCCGTCACGGACACTTGTAAATAGTTTGATTACATTTAATTCCAGTAAAACATCGGATTAATATAAATCATTTAGTCTGACTACGCTTTTAGGTTATAAGGGGTTTAACCTCAGACAAGTATTCGATATAGGTTATTATATACATAGTAAATTATAGTAAATTCTGTATACCTATTAACTTTTCGATTAATTAAATATAACTTTGCCGCTCTATGCTTTGATAAGATTTTTTTTCTTTTTCTTTAATTAATCTGCTTAATTAAAGAAAAAGAAAGAAAATAACTGCCTCGGTGGCGTAGTTGTATTACAGTACGACTGCGAAGCTGAGGTCTCGGGTTCGATTCCCGGGTCGGGCAAAGTGATATTGAGTTTTTCTATTCAGTATCAGCCCGGAGTCTGGAATTTGTGCGCGATATGGCGATAGGCTCGCCCCCTATCACATCATGGGACGGAATAACGGCGAAAAGTGGGCGCACTAGTTGCGCCTCTGCCTACCCCTTCGGGGATAACAGGCGTGAGTGTATATGTATATGTAAAAACTTATGACAATAATATTACAAAATAAAACAAAGCAACCATCTTCAGTGTAAACAAAGCAGGTAGGAGATAAAAATCAAAATATTTTTAGGCTACCCCTTCGGGGATAAAGGCAAGTGAGAGTGTGGGTGTGTGTGTGTAATCTGCTTAAAGGTGTGAATCTCGAACTCTACTTAATAGCGAGTATTATATCTACATGTTAAGGAAATTGTCATATTATAACAACGAGTCGGCGTTTTTTTTCCAATTACATTTTCAAATATCGATAAAATATCTAGTAGGTAGGTTAAAATGATTATTTAAACAATGATTGTTGTATTTAATATTATTGCAGTTAAATGACAAGACGAGCATGCCGTTCACGTGATGGTAAACGATACGACCACCCATAACAGTAGCAACGCCATACAGAACTTTTAAGTACAAGTACATACACTCTATACACTCACGCCTGTTATCCCCGAAGGGTTAGCGTAGGCGGAACTGTTGCACCCACTTTTCGTCATGCATATTTCATCCTGCGTGATATGAGCCTATCGCCATATCGGGCATACATTTCAGATTTGGCCTGATATTGAGTAGAAAAACCCAATATCACTTTGCCCGACCCGGGGATCGAACCCGATACCTCAGCAATGCAATTGTAGTGTTGCCACCGGGCAGTCCTAAAAACGTAAGTCTGTCTAAAATTTGTAAAATAACATATTATCAAACAACACACGTGAGTCCGTTAGGTTGCCAAAAAGAAGTCACGCCCTCGGCCAAGCCTTCTCAGGAAAGCGCCACGAATACAATAATTATAATTCATGCAAAAGCGTATTTTAACATAAAAATAATTATATGCGATGCGTGACATCCTTAGGTGACATCAGACCAATTAATAAAAAAAACAGGTACTGTCATTCTTTAGGCTCTAAAAGATTTGGTCTTGTCAACTCTTTGAAATGAGGTTTTAGTTTATAGGGCTTCATTGTATAAACTAATTTAACAATAATCTCTAAGTGAGACGTCATTTAATTTTAATGATCACATTTTTTTATTTGGTTATTTCGCCAAAAGGTCGAGAAAAAAGTGGACGATAGCCTAGTTGGGAAGTAGAATTTCGAAGATATGTGAAGTCTACCAACCCGCACTAGGCCAGCGTGGTGGACTAAGGCCTAAACCCTCTCAGTAGTAGTGGAGACCCGTGATCAGCAGTGGGATAGTATATAATACAGGGCTGGTATTATTATATGACATATTTCTCCAAAAGGTCAACAATTTAAAAAAATCCTGAAGGCACCTTTTGTATTACATTTAGTAAAAATATTAGCCGTTAATTTGTAAAAAACCCGAATTACAAAAAATCTATAATGATTAAAGTTAAGTGACGTCTCAGAAGGTGGCGGTAAAACAATAGACATTTATAATACTTTTACACTACAACGCGACATGGCTTGTATTCTGAATTGATATTACGATTAATAAAGTGACAATTTTATTGCTTTTAGTGGTCTCTTTCGAACATCGTTTATAGCAAGAGCAAATGCAGCCCGTTCGAAAAATATTTTATTTAAACCCACAGACCAGTAGCCCTATTTAAATAAGCTTATTTTAAAGACAATAATTTGACGTACCGCCATTGTGATGTAAGTTCACAAATAATGTTTTGATTATGAAAGTTGGCAAAGACGTTTAGTCTTAAGGGATTTCATTAATATGAAAATAACAACAGATTTTCATTATTTGGAAGGAATCCCGAGAGGAATGTCTTTAAGCTGATCAAAATAATAATTTCCTGAAATGGACGGATCACGGAGTATTCAATTTGTTGGGAATATTATAATGTTAATGAGTTTGAAAATTGCAACAATTCTTATAATCATTATTAGGAATATAGGATACCCTTATATTTTGTTAAGTAATATTGAATGTTTGCAATAGGTAATAATTGTTTTCATAGACTGTTTAAGATAATTAAATATTTATGCTTGCCGTTCAACAAAGCAGAAGCTGTTACAATGTTAAGCGACTAGGTAGTTGACTTTTTACGACTACAAATAATAATCATAGACGTATAGAAACTTTGGCGACTAACAAGTTTATAGACGTTTAAAAACTGCTTATATAGCTTAAAGATTAATCACAGTTTATCGAAATTCATCACTGATTCAAGTTAAACCCTGACCCCATTGCTACGGTGCTTATCAAGATCGAAATCATCGATATCAGCCCAGTGACCAAGAAGTATGTTCGCCGACCGGGCGGCAAAACTGACTACTCCTCAGTTGGTATGACGAGCGCGTGCCGGTAACACTGCCGCGCGTGTCATCCCCAACAACGCGGCAATTTAAAAAAATATGAATTAAACACTTGCCGAATGGAAACCAAAAAATGACATTGACGCATTCAGTGTTCTAAATTTGAAAGTTTACGCGCCAATCGAGATGCATTCGATGGAGCGCGCGTCCGCGGGCTTGCGACGCGTTTGTTGACAGTTCGAAATTCAAAATAACAATTGTTTTTTAGTGTTTGTGTAGTTTAGTGTTTAAGTGCTCAATTTTTATAAGTGTGGTAAGATTTCAATAGGACGAAGTGATTGGTTGTTTTTAATTAGCCTGCATAATTACCTATGTTGTGGTGTGTTACACTTTCAAAAGTTTATTTGATAAAGTACGCACGACGAGCAATGTCACACGTATCGACTTATTTTAATTACTGTCCGTGACTTTGAAACTAAAAAGTTCTATAAGGAGACTTCAAGGCTTCTTAAATTAAAAATAAATTGTTCAAACAACTTTAACACACATTATAGTTTTTAAAACACAAGTATTTTAGATTAACATCACATTGAATAAGGCACAAATATTTAACATTAATTTAGAATTGCGCTTGACGTACTCAAAAAATAAGAGACTAAGTCCATGTATTTTTCTACGTATTTACAGAGAAATCTATATAATACACAATCTATACTGTATCTATACTAATATTATAAAGCTGAAGAGTTTGTTTGTTTGAACGCGCTAATCTCAGGAACTACTGAACCGATTTTGAAAATTCTTTCACTAATAGGAAGCTACTTTACTCCTGAGTACTATAGAGTACTTTTTATCCCGGAAAAATGTTTTTGTCCCGGAAAAACTTTTTCACGCGGGCGGAGCCGCGAGCACTACTAGTCATAAATACATGGACGCTGGGATTTTATGTCGTAAATTATATCGAGTTCTAAATACTGGGTTAGTTTGAATTATTTACGCATTTTCACAGCAGATAGCTTGGGAAAGATATTATTTATGTATCAGAGAAATCAAATTAAATACAATTTTAGTGTAAATATTACAAGAAAAGTTAAAGACGTTCTTTTTCCAAAGTATAGACTCGCGAAAAAAATCTTTATATATCATACTTTAGACTTTAACCTACTTTAATTAGTTAATTAAGGATTAGAAGCTTAAGTTCAGGATTCCTATCGATAATATTTAAAGCTGTTATTACTTCATGATGTCGCATAATCAAACGCCCTTACTCTAAAATCTGTAAGGCAAACTTTAATAGAAAATAATTACTATTCATAAGAATTAAGGATTCATATATTCTACGAGTTTACGACAAGAGTAAATATTTCTTAGTAACATTTAAATCTTTTCTCTTAATAAAGCAAAACACAACCTTAATTAAGTGTTATAGATTTCAAATTTTATTCTCTATTTTTCCGTCTTAATTTCTCTGAGAGCTGCACCACTGTATCTTACGCGGGATTGGAACCAAACATTATTTGGTTTATACGTACGCGATATAAGCCGTAGATCCGCCCTTGATAATATTATCTGAGCTAGTCTGCTGAGCCGACCGAGTCAGGGCTAACATCGTAACAGATCATAATGTATTTTCATTTTGTCTGGACAAACTAAGGGATACCCTTGTTTATCGATAGTTAGTCGATAAATATATAGACAGATGTTGTACGAGATGTGAATAATAATATAATATTTTTCCATTAATTTTAATATCAGCAATGGCTTTGCATGTTTTATTATTTCTATTTTGATCTCTACATTTATCTTAAAGTTTACACAAAGCGTAAGTTTATGAAATATCACATATTTTTTGCAATGCGTACAGGGTTTCTTAAAAACTTTTTAAAACAATATATAGATAGGTCTCACAATAATCGAGCATTGTGCACCGTCCAGGATAATGCAAAGTTTATATGACATCAAGAAAATAATATGTTATTCATTCATATAGAAAACACTCAATATAATCAAAATATATTACTCAAATACTTTTTGAAGGTATTCATATAGAATTCCATCTCTCTGAAAAAGTATCGAATTAATGTATTTACGGGATAACAATTTACCGTATGTTGTAAATCTGGTCACGACCGTAATATCGTGTGTAATGTGCGTGGAATATGGGGCGGTAATATAGCCAACGTTAGTAAACGATAGTATGAACCGATACAGGACTTCCGAAAGATTTATACGCTGTGTTTACTATGCATTATTTTGTAAGCCTAGCCCAGTCACAGCAGTGAACTGATGCTAATCACAAAGATGTTCAAAAAACGTCCTTAAACAGATGTGTTTTGTACCAACCGCTTTCATTATGCTAAAATTTACCCACACAAACATACACACACACTCACGCCTGTTATCCCTGTAGGGGTAGGCAAAGGCGCAACTAATGCACCCACTTTTCGTCGTTATTCCGTCCCATGATGGGATAGGGGGCGAGCGTATCGTCATATCGGGCACAAATTCCAGACTCCGGGCTGATACTGAATAGAAAAAACTCAATATCACCTTGCCCGTATACGATAGCCTATTTGGTAATGGAACGGTCTACAGAGACAATATCCGGAGGTTCAAAACCCAAGGCACACACCTCTGACTATTCGAAGTTAAGTGTGTATTGTTTATCAATTATCGTTCACTTTAACGGTGAAGGAAAACATCGTGAAGAAACCTACATACCTGAAAATTCTCCATAAGAATTTCGAGGGTGTGTGAAGTCTGCCAACTCGCACGAGGCCAACGTGATGGACTAAGGCCTGACCCCTCTCAGGAGACCTGTGCTCAGCAGTGGGCAGTATATAATACAGGGGTGATTGCATTGCATTGCATTGCACTTGTCCGACCCGGGGATCGAACCCGAGACCTCAGCTTTGCAGTCGTACTTTAATACAAGTATGCCACTGAGGCAATATACAATTTAATTTTTATTAAACGCCAAGTGTAGTGGTGGTGTGATAATTCCACTATTACTGAGATCACTACTGACAAATTATTTATCAAAGAAAACAAATTATCAGTCAAGATTGTCTGCAAACTTCTTCATGCCCCTTTACTCAAAACAATTTTTTGAGTCCCATATTTACAACTAGAGTGTGTACTTCTCTTAAATTATTATTTACTAAGTCGTGTTTTCTTGCATTGCTTGGATATTAAATCATTTGATAACAGTATTTACGTAAGAATATTCCCTTTTCTAAATAGTCCCTTGTAGAAATGTTTACTTAAAATATTAATTTTATGAAAAGTCATAAAATTCGCTGATGCAGAGCTAATAGTATAGTTTATTTCATCTTGCTCAGATAAATAAAATAAACTTTTATGTGTTTTCATTACAATCTTTTTAGATTACAAGACTTATATGTATTTTAATTAGAAAGTAAAACAATCTAAATCAGCATAAGATGTAACAAATAAAAGAACGTAACTAAAAACCAATTATATTAACAAAAATAAATACGTTTTTTATCGCAGTTTGCTACAGTCTGATGAAAGGCAGATGCGTTCTTAAAGTTTCCAGACTTTTTATTAGTTTCGAGATATCTGTCTTTGCGAAATGTTGAAATTTCCGCCGTAGGTAATGTATTTATTTGCGTGTTTTACAATAAAAGTGCACATTTAAGTAATCATTAACAAATATTTTCAATATGTGTACTTTATCATACAACATATCTAGAGATTCATAAAAAATATCGATAACAAAACCCATTTTTGTAGAGTTCCAGCCACTTTCTTTGTACATGCTAAAACCTATCTAAACATACGATTATAATTGTGGCCATCTTTGATCGATGTATTTTCTACATTCAATCTGTACTAGCAGATATAAATTGATCGAAGGAAGCGCAAGCTAAACAAATTGCAAGTTTACCAAGAATACTTATCAGACAAGAGTCTCGCATTTGCTCCTTCGTGGAACTATTTGTCTAACATTTCATTTCAGTCGGAATAGCTTAAATCCAGGGAAACTTTGTTCATGACCTCAAACGCTTGCAACCAACTAAAATTTAAATATGCATTCATACTTAATCTTATAAACGCGAAAGTAACCCTGTCTGTATGTCCATTAAATTTTCACGGCTGCACCACTAAACCGATTTTGATTGAATTTGGTATGGATATAGTTTGGATCATGGAAAGGGCTAGCCTACTTTTTATCTCAGAAAAATATATGGCGGGACTTTTATCCCGTAAAAAGTTTATTATGCGGGCGGAGCCGCGGGTAAAAGCTAGTTAGGTTATAAATGAAACGTATGCCTTACCCTGTAGTCAAATCTTACTAAAGTATGAATTAAATCAATCTGGTTAGTATTATTGTCTTACAGAAAATCATTAAAATTAACTTTTTTTTTTTAAATTTATTTATCAATTTACAAAGAGATTTTAACATATCATACATCTTAGCATTGAAAAAACAACAAAGATTTGTCTACAATGCTATGTTCTGTATCGGTTTTGATTGACTGATTTTATGATTAACTGATTTTGTATCTTTAATCGGACTTCGAAGACATAAAGAGCTTTTCCTTGTATGTCAGTGAATTGAATGAATGCCCATAGACCAATATTGTTGAACAAATATATTTTCCATAAATAAAAGAGTTCAGTTCCATACTTACTAAAATATTTGTTACATTGTAATATTAGATACCTATATACAAATCTACACAATAGTTAGGTTAGGTTCATCAATCAAAACGAAAATAATTTATTTCAAGTTAATCAAAACCCTCAAAGGACAATCAATTCATGACATTAACGAATACAGAAACGTTGTTTAACTGAATAACAAACTGATATCACAATGTCGTATCTGAATATTCTCGGAGACACGATAATTTACGTCGTCGAGAAGTATAAACGATTTTCCCGTCCGATTTACGTAAATAATTTGGAAACAAACGGCCAGTGACAACGGCTTGGCCACTGACGTGTTTTCACCTCGCATATAGTGTGTGGGCAGATGTACCCAGATTCTAAATTTAATTTTATTGTTTTCTCAAAAACATTTTCACATGTCATCCATAAATCAAAATGGAGTGGCACAGTTTTAAAAGTGTTTTTTTAGTGGAGATATTTAGGATCACACGTCTGAATTTTAATGTCTCTCCCATTTTTCCAGTTTTCCCAGTGCATCCGATAAAACTACGAAATATGAGGATACTCGAATTTTCCTACCCCCCATTTTTTTACTGTGTTCAATGGCAGAACATTCTATTGCACCAAAATAACCAGAGTTTTACAATTTAGGTACTGGTAGAGTCAAAGGGAAAGGCAACATTTATTAGCCTAAACAAAGGTTATCTAGATATCGCTATTTATATAATAAGCAGTGAAATTAAATATGTTACTATGTCGTGCAATTAAATTTAGTATAGTAATTGTATTTAATTCAAACATTAGCTTATTCAGAATTGCATAAGTCTTTAGCTGTATATTAAGCCCGCATAAGGCCAACGTGGTGGAAAAGCCGAAACCTCTCAGAAGTAGAGTAGGCCCGTGCTCAGGAGGGGGGAGCATTTTAGGGCATTACTTCGCAAGCGAGCAGCAACTAACTTTGTTCCGTAAAATATTTTATCAAATTATTTTGCTAAAAATGTCACAGTTTCTGAATGTCTGGAAATAGTTATGTTCAACATCTAAAGCTTTTCATGTAAATTAACTGTTGCATATATCTCTGGGTGTCTGGACCGACTTTATAGGACTAATCAAATTTATTTTTGTTAATCTCTAAATAGTATACAAAGTTATTACCACTCACTTCACACGAAATTTCATTTACCTACTATAAAAACTACAACGAAAATTTGACATTCGAAAGCCCTTACAGCTGATATAAGCCTCTGGTAAGAAAGTAATTTAAGAAAATACAACTAAAAAGCTTACAAGATAGCACTTCGAAAACACTTCGATTAACACTTCGAAAAACAACAAATAGACAAAACTGTCCAATCGTGTTATAAATTATTTGCAGCACGATTACGAATAAATTACTTAATACCATCTTCGAATATCTTAAATGTCAGAAAGATTATATACCTACTTTTTAAGTAAAAATCTATGCTATTCCTTCCAATCTACACACTATATTATATTCGATGTCATAAATGAAGAACTCTGCGAGCGCGGGTTTGTACTTTGTATTGAATTCAAAGTGTTTTCTCGAAAACAATGCATTTACTCATCTATCACTTAAGTTTAACATGAAAGGAAATGTGAGTGAAAACAATGAAAACCTCTGACATTCAGCTTTTTATATTTTAATGAAGTGATGACTAGGCACTGGCCACTGAGAATAGAGAGCATCCCTCGCCCTTAAACGCTTACTGACGTAACATTTGAGCTAGATTCTATTGTTACTAATGGCAGGTCTATGAACATGAATTTTATTCATGGATATGATAAAACGGACATAAGTACACGATAATATATTTTATTCTTGTAACTTTTATTTGAAAGTAGGTGCTGCACGCGGTTTTGTGACAGAGGAAAGCTATTCCCGCTAGGTACATAAGTCCTTAATCAATTAGTACAGACCAATCAGCGCCATCTATTGAAATAATCACATAATTTATTTTAAAAGTTGCCTATGTACTGTTCAAAAAAAGGACATAGTTCATGTGTGTGCCAAATTTCATCAAATTTCGTCCAGTTTCTGAGTTTATCTCTGGTAATCAAACATTTTTACAAACTTTCGCATTTATACTATTTGTAAGATAAGATAAAATTATTGTAACCTTTATTTATTAGGTCTACCTGTGAGGTCTACGTTTAAATAGCTATTGGCACGAAGTACATGTACATCGTCTGCTATCGGAAGGTAAAACGATAAGCGACAACAGTTCATTGCCATGTTTACTGATTTACTAGAACTAAAATCGCGAATCCAATTAGTTAAATACTAGCTTTTGCCCGCGGCTCCGCCCGCGTTAATAAGCTTTTCCGGGATAAAAGTCCCGCTTTATATTTTCCCGGGATAAAAAGTAGCCTATGTGTTAATCCAAGACATGATCTACCAGTGTGCCAAATTTCATCGAAATTCCTTCAGTAGTTTTTGCGTGAAAGAGTAACAAACATCCACACATTCTTACAAGCTTTCGCGTTTATAATATTAGTAGGATTAGCAATGCTTATGTAATAAACGTCAAACGTTTTCGTGGTGTCATCGACACTTTCATGGCTGAGTTACTTTGGGAAGGTTATTCGTCCAAAATACTTTAATCGACTAATTAATCCTTAGTAAGCTTTGGAATGTATCCAAAGCATAAACTATACGATGACACACAGACATGCTAAATTCAACGTGAAATCGATAATATTCCATCCAAAGTCTTAGGTACCTCGACATTTCAAATAGTGGTAAATACAATGGGGTCCATATTTCAATAATATTAACGAGAAATATTCTCTATCACCAAACATAAAAGTTGCAGATTTCTCATACAAAATATAGTCTCTTTAAAAAAATATGGCTTATAGGAAGGAACCTTTATTGCGGGTTTTTTTACATGTGTTGGGTTGCTATCCAGTAGGATCCAAAAAATATCCGGCATCCACCCACTATGCACTTATACAGCGTCATTTTACATTGCGTTACTAAATGAAACCACATATTCGTCTATACCTCTGCTAACATCGTGCTAAAAATTATCAACGAATAACGAATACTTTCGCCAAAAATCCCGGTTGTAGTATTCCATTTTTTTATCATTTTGTAGTTTAGTGCGAACATGGTGTGTGCGTAAGTGTATTTCTGACTGAAAGTGTAATATTGCTGCTACGACGAATTATCCTAGAGTAGTCATAGTGGCATGAGGGCGTGTAAACTTAAAGTCACATTTTATTGAAATTTATTTTGTTCGAAACTTACACTTTTTTATTTTACGTCTATAATAACTTAATTAAAAGTGTTATTTTCAACGAAATAAGTATGTGGTTTCATTTATGAACGCAATGTCAAAATGACTCTGTACATAGGTATAATAAAAAAATTACAAATAATGGCTTTCTCTCTTCGAGGGTGCCTGTTTACGCGTCGAAACGAGATGGAAAACTTGGACGATACACAAACACAATAAATCAAAATCACGAAATCACTATATTAATGACTTCCATACACCATACACGCACGTAATGTTATTGATGTACAGAAGTTCAAACGGAACCACAAAGCAAACTATTAATTAAATAGTTGTGGACATTAACAAGCTTTTGGAGAATATTATTGTATTATGTATTTATTAATAGTATAGAATTTCGCATAAGTAGAGTAACGCTAGTCATGAGAGTTATAAGACGGCTTGAATTGGACAAAACATAAAATGGTGGTGATTTCAGTCGATTTTCTTCTCATATATTGTTAACGTGTGTACAAAATACGCATATTTCTATTACGTTTATAATTACAGTTGTATAAAAATCCACAAAATCTTTTCGTATATAAATTTTAATCGTATCTCTCAGTATCAGCGTGAGTTTGCCGACGCTACCGTGCGGTTTCAGTTCCAAAAGGTCCCATCTTATTCTGATCTAGCGCGAGTTATCACTGTTTTTTAGGATCTTATTGAGTAACAAAAAATTACAAGATAACTTAACTACAAGGGTTTTCTTTAAATTGAAGTCTATATATGTTTCACTTTTTAGAAAGATTCAAGTGATTGCATTTTTCAGATAATTATTAAGCACAATCTATGGCTATATTCGTCTTCAAAGATGAATTCATTTGATTGTGAATGTTTTCGCCCTTCATCATCATCATTATCATGAGCCATATGAGGTCCACTGCTGAACATAGGCCTCTGCGTTTTCTCCATTAACTCTAATCAAAGAAATATCGGGTAGATCCTTGCCAATTTCGGAAGCGTATGACAATGACCCGCTCAGTAACAAGTCTACTTGTCTCATTATGCGAACTGGGATATCCGTAGAATTATTTTACTGCTGGGATTATGAATTGGGGGCAATTTGTGTTCAAAAGCCGTGCCCAATGTTATCGTCGCGCACGGATCAAAATAGTTTACAAGGTCGAAGTAAAGCATTTTCAGCGGAAAATATTTTACGTAGCAGGACTGTGCAATCACTGTTATGTTCCGGTTTTAAAGACATTTAAACTACTAAGCATTATGAGACTTGATGACTTCAATATTCACGACTCTTATAAGTAGTTATAGATGATGCCATCCTCCATTCACGACGACGCGCCCCACAATTTTTCCAAATTGCTCGCAATCCTTTGTGTTTTACTTGTGTAAAATATTAAAAAAATTATTACCTATGAGTGCATCTAAATACTACGATGAATAATAAAAATGCCTTTAACCCGCGAAATCCCCGCTCAAAAATTAATAGTGCGTCGTGGGTAGGCAGTATCTATATTTCTCAGTTAAAGACCGCAATACTTTAGTAATTCAAAGTTTTGATTGTTGTTGATGTTAATTTTGAGCTGTCATGTTTGTAAAAGCGCTATTCCATTAGGCAAGTCTTGTATGCAATTATGACGTCACATTTGCGTACAAGTTACTTACATTGGAACATGTTTTCGAGAGTGCGCAAATTGCATACAAGTTTTACTTGAATACAAGTCTCCACTTGTTCAAAATTAAGTAGGAAATCATGTGTGGAAGACACAACTTACCTATGCCCGTTCAATTTATGCGTCACTTGAATGAAAACTTACAAGTTCAAACTACCCACATGCAAGTTATAGCTTGTAAACAGGTTTGTTCAAGTTGTATGCAATTTGCAACTTTCATACAAGTAACTTGCCTACTGGAATAGCGCCTTAACTAGGCTAGGAGCTTAATCGTCTCATCGTTCAGTTCGGTACAAAACAAAACTGAAACATTTTTATTTATCTACATCGATTATAGAGGAACCACTGAATCATAAAGGATTCGCTTATAGCAATAAAACAAAATATTATCAAGGAAAAACGTATTACAATTGCCTTTATGCATGCTTCTGAATACAGGGAGCGCTATCAAATCTATTGGGCGGAAAACTGCTGCCGTGCACATTTCCGCTTGACTTCCGCTACACGATTATATTCAAAGGCATGGTGTAGGCAGAGACCTCGGAGACTTAACTTTAAGACCTTAGAGATTATATAAATGTGGTATTGTGTGTAAAATGGAAGTAGGAAAATTCGAGTTTGCTTTGAGTGTATTTGTGTGTCGCCTTATTGAAGTAGCAGTATTGGGCGAGGTTCTAGGTTCGATTCCAAATTTTTTAATATAGAATTTTGTGCCGGTAATGTTAGATTCGGGAATATAATACTTGCTGTTATTTGTTTGGGAATTAGGATGAAAATAATCTCGGTGAACTTTCTACACACTTTCAATTCTATCTACCCCTTCAAGGGTAAGCCTGAGCTTACTGTACAAAATATTTATTTATTTTACACTTATACAAAAATGATTTTGCAATATTTTTAAAAACTTATCAGTATCAGAACCTTTTTAAAATTTCAGAGAGAAAGTATAAGATAATAAAGTACAATATATTGGGATAAGACTTGCTTTATGATTGTAGTGTAGATTTTTAGAATGAATTTTTCTTAATCCTCTGTAAGATTCAGACGCTTGTATCTAGTAAAGCTTAAGCTGAGTTTAGGAATAATATATTCGATCTACTCGGTATTTTGACTATTAAGGGAAGTTATTAAAAACATTCAAATAGTATCAAAATAGACTAAAAGTTTAGTTTACCCATTTTATATTTTTTGTAATATATGTGTATTTTGAAATACTCTTCAAGTAAAGTAAAGGCGACCTGAAAAATATTTATGTAGAGCCTATCTCGAATTGAATGCCGAGCTATAAATACGTTGCGACTGTTTCGCAAAATCGATTGCCTATTAACTCTCCACTCTTCCATATTTGGAGTAGATTTATTAGTCAAAAAATACTTGAAGCAACTAACCTATGTTACGAGGCGCTCTGGAACCCTAGATATAGAGAATACGCACACGCATACACACGCTTTTTATCCCCGAAGGGGTAGGCAGAGGCGCAACTAGTGCGCCCAGGTATAGAGAATGTACAGTGCATTTGGGTTGCTGTAAAATATAAAGTGAATATGGGCTAAAAAATGAGAAAGAGATGATGTAATTGTGCGGCCCGTAGACATACGGGAATTTCCATGCAGACTACAGAAAAGAGATACGTATTGGCCGTTAAGCTGCTTTATTATTTCCTTAAAATGATAAAAGTAAGACCATTATATATGGCTATGGTGTGGATCCACAAGAGAACATAGTTAGATTTCAGACAGAAGCCCATGTAATGACGGCTTTACTATAGTAAAACAATCACAAACAGAAGGGATAGGCACATGCTCAACTAGTGTAATCGTTTTTCGCCGTTTATATTTCGGCCTATGATGTGATAGGGGGCAAGCCCATAGCCATATCGGGCACAAATTTTAAACCTCGGGCTGTTGTTGAGCCGAAAAACCCAATATTACATTACCCGACCTGGGATTCGAACGCACGGCCTCAGAGCCATATCGTACAGCGCAATACTACGCCACTGAGGCAGTCTGGTAAAACATTGACTACGAATTTCATTTTAATCTGAATGTAAACCCGTGACGAATTTACCACAAAGTCTACAAAATGTATGTGAAATTTTATTTCACACTAATTCCCAAAGGATTTTCACGTTCGTAAAACGGAATAGTCACTTCACTTGTGAAAGGAAGCATTGAACGCTCTGCGGTTCCCGCTAATTGACATTTTAACCTTAACGGCTCGTTCGGGAAATGTTTGCAACCAACGCGGTAATAACTTACAAATCAAAGTGAAATGTTGTTGGAACTCCTACTACGAACTACACGACCAAATAAAAAAGTTACTCTCTAATCTATGCTTCTAGATTAGAGCGTGGGCTTTGTGTTTGGTCAGCTTATATATTTATGTGACAAATAGCATTTATCAGCAAGCTATAAAATCAGACCATTATGTGTTACCTTTCATGTATGCGCAGTTACTGGTATTATTTAAATATATGACAATAGATCATTAATTCTTTTATCGGCAATCAAGACAATATAACATTTAAGTTTAATCTACTATCTTACTATAAATTCTAATATCAGCTATTGAGCCAGTATTTGGAAAGTGAGGAGTTAGACCATATTGAGCAAGTTTAATGCAGGTAGATTTGACATCAGGGGCGGTTCCGTGCAGCTATCTTCGTGCAACAAGATACCCCGGGGCCGTCCCATAAGCGCCGATGAAGGCCACCGCGGGTTTTGGTTGGTACACCGGTGTAGGGTGTACATAGTGTTAGGGACTCGGTCCAATGCTCGCTCGGATGATGCTATACTCCCGAGTGTCGACATTGGGCCGTAAGACTATGTGAAACCAACATAACCGTTCCACTCACCCCCCAGTGGTGGTAGCGATAACGCGTTTTTCCCCGCGATAAAAAAATTTAGTGTTCACAGAATGCAATATTTATGTTGATGGATTTCAAATATCTGCCAAATTCCTACGTGCGGTTCCGTGATATGTTTCCTCACGAAAACTTCACTCATCGCATCGTTACAACGAGCGAAAATTAACGATACACACAAGTAGCTTTAGTTATAGGTACAGTCAGCGACATAAGTAGCTGAACAAATTCAAAATTTCAAATCGCCTCTGTGTTAAGTTTAGTTGAATTTTTTTCTTTGTGCGAAGTAAGTGCCTTTTATTTTTGTGAAGAAAAAAATAGTTTTAATACAAAGTGTACAGGCGATTATAAATTTTGAATTGACCCAGTTACACATGTGGCTGACTATACATGCCCTGGGGCAAACCACTCCTCTTTTATCATATTACATTTGAGTCGTAGTGTCTTAGCGTAGAATTTAAATTCGCTAGATGGTATCAAAGAGATCAGATTAAATGTGTGCGTGTCGGTCCGCCATTAAAGTAATACTGCCCTTACGTTAACCTCATATTCAATACTTGAAAGTCTAGTTTCGCATTTATTTAATGTGAAATAATCTGTAAATGCATTAGTATAAAATTTAAATGAGGATACTTTTTATATGTCTCATTTCTGTGGCAAAAGAAGTACACTACACCATGATAAAACAAAGTCGCGGTATAGTATAGTTCAAATACGATAGTTATGCAACTAAATTGCTATTTGTTAATTTAAATTAAAACAAAACAGTTCAATCAAGTATCCACTTTGGATTTGTATACTTTGTGAAGCAATTGCTAATTGTATGTAAATTAAAATTTAAAAGCTCATCCCCCCATTTTTTGCATCTGGTGTCTGGTGTAATAAGATGACTTCTTCACTGCTCATAATTTTTTATTAGATAATGTCTGTTACTATGTACGTATATGATACTTTTTAATAGGTAAGCCGATAGAAACTGTGTTATTAATTATTACTGAACTAAGCTATTACATAGTGTTTTCTAGTGATGTCAAATGCCAAGGCACTGACCGGTTTCAGTATGTAAATAGTGGTCGCCATCTATTCGAGTCTATCCTTACACCAGCTGATGGGAATATATATTTATAGAATGTTGACATTCAGCAGGTGATCTGTGTGTATAAATACAATATGTTTGAATATACCCGCACGACTCGTATCGTGGAATGAAAAACTCACTCGAAACTGTTGTATCTCCAATCTAAAAATGCATTCCTGTTGAATACAAATTCGTTTTACGTGGATTTCTGGGTCGAATATAAATAGTAAACGTCGAGTACAAATTGGTATACAAAATATTTGTTGTGATGTCAAGATATAGTTTTGACTAGCTATATTGAATTTACAGTCAGCTAAGTTAACTGTATATGCAAACGTAGAATATGCAGTGCAGAGCAGCGCAGTCCTAAGCAGAATTATGCTGTAACTAAGCACATAATAGCTGTACGTGAAAAACTTATGACAATAATACTACAAAATAAAACAAAGCAACCATCTTCAGTGTAAACAAAGCAGGTAGGAGATAAAAATCAAAATATTTTTCAATTGAATTTAATAAACAAATATTTTAACGTAGTTATTACAGCGTAATCTTTCATACCTCAACTAGTTAATCGCTATCTCTGGATTATAGATTACTAGCTTTTGCCCGCGGCTCCGCCCGCCTTAAAAAGTTTTTCCGGGGTAAAAATCCCGCTTTATGTTTTCCCGGGATAAAAAGTAGCCTATGTGTTAATCCAGGACATGACCTACCCGTGTGCCAAATTTCATCGAAATCCGCTCAGTAGTTTTTGCGTGAAAGAGGAACAAACATCCATACATCCAAACATCCATACATTCTTACAAACTTTCGCCTTTATAATATTATTATAGTAGGATCATTAAACAATTACTAAAGTGAATTTCATTACAATTGCCATTATTTGCAAAGTTTACAAAAAGTAACCGAGCATTCGGCTATTGGCCATTTGGAAATATGCCACTGTCTCAGTATGAGGCTAATGAGCCTCGGTAATCCAGGACTGACAAAGACGTCTTAACGTCAGCAAGCATTGATCCTTTTTGACTTTAGTCAAGTTTAAGCTGAAGTTTTGACCTTTGTCACTCGTCAGTATAGTATTCGTGATTAGAATTCAGTGATTTTATTGCCATTTTTAAAATCCAAGTTATGACAATCGTTATCTATATATTATTAAAGCGTGAAGAAATAACTTTGTACCCCTTTCTAAATATATTGCGCGCACGGAGAAGATTTGGCATAATTAAAATTTATAAAGGAGTGCAGATTTTTTTTTTATGTATTGCGTTCGCTTTTCGACCAGTTGACGACTAGATGATTTTATAAGGACCAGATGATTAGAGATAAAATATGCCAAACTTGCCTTTTTTTATCAGTTCTTATCCCACTACAGTGTCAATTCAGTATCAAGTAACACCCTTTTCATACAAAATGCAAAAATATTTTTTGCTTTGTTTTTACGACCATCCTAGTAGTTATTAGTGTTTTCACATAAAAGTATTTAACCAAAAACTACAGTGTAAAGGTGTTTCTCGCGTGTGAAACATACATTGTAAGCCAATTGGTATACGCCTCTATTCAAATTAATGTCTGAGCCTTGGTCCACAGGTCAATGGTCACATCTTAGTGATCGTTATCTAGACCTTGATGATAGATTTGTGATATTGTTATGTTCAACAGCTCACTGCCAGTCCTTGAGGGTAATAAGATTGCTGATATTTGTAACGTGAATACTGATCTGGGAAATGTCCTATCAATGGATGAATTGTACTGTCAATGTCTGTTGTATGCTGGGTGCGAAAATGTCGCTTTTGAAAATTTTAGCTAATTTTATATTCTGTAACGGGTGTCAGGCCCGACGAGGCGATATGTTCACCTTCTATCAGCATGAGACAGTGAAACTGCTGGCAATCAGAAAAATTTGCAGTGAATAAACTGTATTATAAACTGTATTGTATATGGACTGCCTCGGTGGCGTAGTTGTATTACAGTACGACTGCAAAGCTGAGGTCTCGGGTTCGATCCCCGGGTCGGGCAAAGTGATATTGAGTTTTTCTATTCAGTATCAGCTCGGAGTCTGGAATTTGTGCCCGATATGGCGATAGGCTCGCCCCCTATCACATCATGGGACGGAATAATGGCAAAAAAGTGGGTGCAATAGTTGCGCCTCTGCCTACCCCTTCGGGGATAACAGGCGTGAGTGTATATGTATGTAAACTGTATTATTCTGCTTCTTCACTTAGTTTGTTATTATTTCAGTTACGCCTTAATATGTTATCTATTAATGTGTCAATACAAGCTCAGAACCCTTCCCTCACATTAAATAAACTATCAAGGTCTTGAACTAAAAATGAGCAGAAACTTTGAGCTCGAAGTCGCAATCAAATATTCAGGTTGAAACTATATCAAAGTAGAAGTTAGCTGCCGAGTAATATACAAGGAGTCGATCCTTTAAAATAACTTTTAGTTGGGAATCAATTCACATTTGCCAAGAGGATTTGAACGGTACAATAAAGATCAAGAATTGATTATTTGTTTTTTTTTACTAAATAACAGTCGCCTCATTGGTCTAAAGATATATGTTGGAGAAGTGTAAGAGATTTACGGAATAAAGCACAGATATTTGATATTATCCGTCTGGGTGGGTATCACCGCAATGTCTATTTCTACCGCCAAGCAGCAGTGTGGATGCATTATTATGTTTCAGTTTAAAGGAGCATTGTAGCCAGTGTAACTACTGAATATAATGAAACTTAACCCGCCTTATTCCAAAACGAGGTTTAACTATAGTACCGAGTATATTACCAGGTTTAAACTATGGACTAAAAAAAACTTTATTACAAAACCGAGTTTATCGCTTGTACGAGGATTATTTATGTTACTAAAGTTAAACCGCAGTGACCCCTAGTTTAACTTCAGTACTAATCTCAAAACGTAGAACATCAAGTTGCAATTGTGTTTTAAGATAATCGAATAATCAACAAACATATAAAAAAATACATAAATTCCATCGAATTAATGTATTTGGAAATGTTGGAAAGAAACCAGCGGTTTAATGAACCCCATAGTCGCGCGAATCATTTTTCATTAAGTGATGAAGATTGTTGCTATAAATATAGGTTCACTAAAAGGTTAGAAATTAAAATAGAGGATTTATTTCGTCAGAATTTAGTATAGACCCTCGAGAACACTCACTCCTGAGGTGCTAGTGGTTTGCGCATTACGCTAGCGGGCACGTCATAAAGTAAATGTACAAAGTTGGTACCTAATATAGGTAAATTGCAGACACTGCTAGGATATCTCAAACACTGGTGTGACTGCTAATTATTGTTTTTTTTACAGATTCAGTAAGATACTGGGGATTTACATGGTATACTATCCCAGCCAGTAATTAGCAAACTTGCAATCAAATTCGTATTAATTAAATTAAATGTTATGTAACGTTATTACACTGTTTATTAATAATATGATTAATTTGAACTAACCTTTACTTCAACAGTCCAATTTGCACCCCTTTTTTTTTGATTGCCCCATTTTCAACTAGAATAACTGACGTAATAGTTATGTACGTGATTTCACAATAAAAACTATTGCACTTGTGAGTTGTGACGCTGTTGCCGTGCCTAAATAGTTGTAATAAAAGAACAACGTTTCTTTATGTTATTTGAAGTGCTATTCAATAGAATCATAAATAAACCGAAATGTAAACATTTCAATAAGATCCAAATACGCGGACCGCACACTTCATTCCATTGTACGCTAGCTAAATAAACAAGTCGACAGTATTCAAAAACAAAATTCACGCCATTTCAAATTAGTCAGATTTGAGATATTATATTTAAATGGCAAGATAGTATATATTTAGTATCATCATCATCGTCAAAATCATATTTTATTAAACATTTCGCTTCTCTCTTCACACAAGCTTATGTTAAAAGGAACGGTGCATCAATCGCCGAGTGAATGAATTAATGTATCACTCTAATTTTTTGCTTATAATCTGTGGATACTAATTGTATGAGGGACTATATTCGGTACTAAATGATCCTCAAATAAACTTGGATTTGTAATAAGAATGAATTTTAGTACCAGAACGAACTTTAATACCGTAACAAACCAAGACTTTTTAGTCTTGGTTTAAACCCAGTACTGAGCTATCTTTTTGTAATAAGACGGAACATGTCTAAGGATGACGAGCGCAGTGGAATGCCACACAGTACTTTAAGTACTAAGTCAAGGCGCTGTATGGTGCTACTACTGCTTATGGGTGGTCGTATCGCTTACCATCAGGCGAAGGGCATGCTCGTCTCGTCATTCAATGCCATAAAAAAATGTAGATACGACTTTATAAATGTTACAACAACTGAATGCAATAAACTGTTAACTATATGAATTTGACTTAGCCGCCGACAGTGACGCCGTCATGTGGCACGAATCTTAAACAACACAAATTGTGTTCCATTTCTTACAGTAAGGCACTGAACATTTTGTGCGAGCTATACAAATCGAAAAACTACCGTGCTTACAATGTGGCAAAAAAACACAATCCGTAAGTCGATGTGGTTTAATTTAGATATTCGTGATTGATCGAGAGAACAATACGGCAATCACGTGTTAGACTCTCAACCAATCCCAATAAAACGACACGGAGTTGTGTCGTCTTCTTTTGACACGTTCTAAGCCCACTTAGTTATTACTAATTACTACTACGTGCTTGGTGCTTGATATATTATTAAATTCTGGTATGTTATCGGGAATTGGTTTCCGACATAGCTATAGGCTCGCTTCCTGTCACAGCATAGGACGGCATCCCGCCTCACCCTTCAGACACAAATGCATGAGTTTAAGTCATTTTTCATGTTTTTCATATTATAAAAGGATGTTCAAATGATTCGGAATATCTATAATTGGTTCGTCGGCTTAGCTCAAAATAAGTACATAATATATAACGGTTTTGCAACATTTCATACTAAGTTATAAACGACAACTATCACTTAGCTTACTGCGTCTGGCAAAAATGACCTTTTACGTCCATAAAATAAATCATAGTTAAACTCCAATAAACTGAAAATGATGTCTACAGGCGAAAATTGACAGAAACAATTTAGTTTAGACGCTTACATAATGTTATTCGTGAGATTCTTTTCTTTATTCACAAAAAATATACAATATTATTATCTATCTAATATTATAAAGGTGAAGAGTTTGAATACGCCAATCTCCGAAACAACTGAACCGATTTTGAAAATACTTTTATCCCTGAAAAACTTTTTCACGCGGTTGGAGCCACGATTAATACTAGTAATACAATAAAAACCTACATATAATATAATGTTTATAAAATAACTAATTTCAATATAACTTTTAAAAGTTAATTTCAAAGGTAGTAACTGTCGTCGCGTAAAACTACTGCAAAAGACCGAAGTAAGTAAGTGAGATTCTAGCAGAAAACGAGAAATTTCCCGGTGGGGATTTAAGATCCTGAAGGCATCCTTAATGCACCGAAAAGGGCCACTATATATGTCTGTGTAGAGTGTATTTAGAGTTCTTCGGTCCAGCGGACGCTCGAATGTCCATTGTTGCCTGGCAACTTGACAACATCTTCTCTTTCCTCCGTGAACACAACCGTTTCGTTTCCCACTTTAATAGTACAGATAATCTCGTTTGACTTGCAAAAGAAAGGTGCTTAGAGAATTATGTGTACACAAAAACGTGGCATGATCTTCAAACAGTGATTCAGTTTTATATCTCACTTTAGACAAGCAATTGTCATTAAAGAGTTGTAAAATGACCTAAACTAACATGACATATTTATTTCTTTATTGTTAAGAAAAAAAACTATACTCCTGCTGGAATTGGGAATGTAATTGTTTGGTAGATACGCGAGATACGTGAGTTGTCTCAAGATGGAAGAAATTAAAAAATATAGCTTCTACAACAGAAACACATTTCGCAGGATGTGTTCTTGAACTCATTGAGACAAGTGTTGAATTCGTAAAACATTTAACCGCAATGAACCTCTAAATAAATAAAATAAATGTTTTAGGTCAGCATAAGATATTTTTTATTATTTCCACAAAAATTGCGACGGGGGCTTAGAATGTGGAAAAAATAACACGATGCGTCTCCGCTTCTCTCGATCAATCACAAACATCAAAATACCGATACGTCAGTCTCTCAACCAAGCACAATAAAACTAAGCGGAGACGCATCGTGTTTTTTTTTATATTCTAAGCCTCCTAATCTGCAATAACCACATAAAAACAAGTATATAAACTCATCCATACATAAAAATGAAAGTCAAACAAAAGACGCTGCGTCGGGATTTGTTATTTATGTAGATTAAAACATTGAAATGCCAGAGCCCCGAAGATACTTCTGTATTAATTTACAATGGTCCATAATACGATCTCGACTTAATATAAGGACCGGTGGAATTTTAATCGTTTTGCGAGAAGTAATTTTGTTCTATTTACGGAGTGAATAGTAAATTAAAATTTGAAGATTTAGCCGGTACATTGATTTAGTGACACCTATAATAGTTGTCGAATCTTTGATCAACTTCGAAATTCAAAACAGACAACCGTTTGTATGATGTGGCAAACGTTTCGTTTCGATAACCAAGCATGCTTTGTTAAAAATATTATATTTTGGTGCAAAATCCTCATTACTACTTTGAACAAAGCAAATACGCAATTTTCGTTTCCGCTACGGGTCGTCAGCTTATTTAAAAAAGTCGTATAAACGTGCATTAATGAAATAACTACAAATATGTAAACATAATTGGTAAATACATACTTTTTTATTGCATTGAATGCAGTAAAAAAATTCATCCTTTTCAATGAAAAACAATTGGATTCTTGAAATATATTAATCTATATATACCTACGAATAATAATAAACCAATAGGACCGGTGTGTCTGTACCTTGAAAGAAATGTGATATAAAAGAAAGGGGTAAGTAAAGAAGAGTAATCGAAAATAAATCAGCGACATTTATAATTCTTTTCTGTCTGTCTGTTTTTTTGTTTGTTTGTTACTACACATCTACAAAACTACGAAACGGATTTCTATGAAACTTGGTATGGAGATAGCTTAAGACCCTAGAAAGGACATAGGCTTTTTATCCAAGGAAATATAAAGCGGGACTCTTTTACCGGGAAAGCTTTTTCGCACGGGCAGAGTCGCTAGCAAAAAAATAGTGTGTAAATGTAGGAAGTAATCATCATTACAACAGCAATCATTGCTGGGAGTCTTAATCACTTCCTCTTTACAAAATTACTTCGTGGTCAGGCACGCTTTAGTTTTCGTCATTTATTTATAGGGGTAAATTATGTATTTCTTATCAATAAAAAACGGTAGGTATATTAGAAATAATATAATTATACATATGTATACAGGGTGGAATTTAATTTACTGTTTTCCCGAAACGTATGTACTCAGCCAATAACATAAAATGCAAGTTTAAAAAATGGCTACTTGAAGTAAACACATCATATAAATGTCTGACTTCGTTGATTGATGTCATATTTTTTTGATTTTACTTTCTATATGGTATGGAATTATTCTATATAATTTATCGACTACGTATGTTTCGGGAAAATGTAAAATTAAATTCACCGTCTATATGGTTCAGATTAGTCAGAATATGTGAGAAAATATTACTACTGAGGCTGACGGGCGCAGTTTAGTACCACACAGTGTTTTATTATTAACAGATCGGGTGGCTTCGCTACAGTTTATGAGCGCTGTTGACCATCACGCAAGCGACATGATTATCTCATTATTTACTTGTTGAAAAATAACAGTTGAGATAACAAATTTATATTATGAGATACAAAAGAAACAGATCTAAAAGCTCGCTGATATAGTTTTAAAATCATCAGTAATAATGTAGACGCTAACATAAATGTTTTTGTATTCAAGTTGATAAATTTTATCTAGGAAGGAGAGTTTTAATTAAAACTTTCACTGCGTTGAAAATTTTATTTCAAATTATAGATAAACAGTTTATAGTTTTATTTTCAATCTAAAAACAATAATTAGCATTGATGTCGGCCGCATTGCGTGCAAACTTAATTTACAAGAACTCTATTTTCATTTATGCTAGACAACTGTATAACGAAATTTTTGTTTAACATTTTTCTATACATACCGTATTGTTTTAATTCTTCACAGTATTCCGTGAGATTTTAGATACTAATATCATGTTATTATGTACTGATCAGTATTACCTATCATCTTAATATTAATTCTGAATTAAATTATCACAGGTTTGGGTACGTTTACGTTATACAAGAGCAGACCACGTCCACCAGACTGACCTAGTTACTTACTTAAATTTCTTATGCAAAACTCTCAGATATCTTTCTATTGTTTATTATTGTATAATATTCCAATGACTACGTAATTTGAAAACGTTAGAGTTGTGTGCCTTAAGAAACAATCCGTTTACGTTTCGAATGTTTCTTGCACTGTAGTTAGGTTGGTAATAGGTAGGCAACATCAATTTGTACATGATCTTTAAGAATAATTGCTGACTTACAAACGACGGTATTCACAAGATGCAATGCAATGCAATCAGCCCCATATTATATACTGCCCACTGCTGAGCACGAGCGTCCTCTACTACTGAGAGGGGTTAGGCCTTAGTCCGCCACGCTGGCCTAGTGCGGGTTGGCAGACTTCACACACCCTCGAAATTCTTAGGGAAAATTCTCAGGTATGTAGGTTTCCTCACGATGTTTTCCTTCACCGTTAAACTGAACCAGATATTTACTACCAACCACCAGGTACCATCCCAATTGGCAAAACTTTCGTGTACCAGTTCTATTTCGCGTAAACTATAAATCCGTTTTAAATAGACTATACTGCTCGGGCTCATTCGAAGATACTGCTCGTTGTTTACAACCGACCGGCAAGGACATCGCGTCGCCGACAAATCTCGAAAACAAAGATATTTGCATAAACACAAGCTGGCTAATAGAACTGCCTTCTTTGTAGGGTTGCCAAAATTTACTCAAATCTAAAGGAGGGGCATGATAGCCCTACATGTACGTATTTAGGATCAATTGGTTCTTCATAGTTATTTAAGATTACTATTTCATTTTACAAAAATAGATCATTTGATTATAAAACGAATACGTTCAAATGAGTAAAATGTAATTACAATATTTTTTGGTATCATGGTAACTCTACTTTGCAATGTGCGTAAACTTGTTACACTCTCTACTACTCTACATTTGTATTAATTTATTTTTCTGTTTGCAAGTTTCAATGAATGTCAGGATTAGGCGTGGATTATGTCATACATTGTATGTTATGTTATATAACGTATGTACTTACGTCACAACACTATTGAAAGAATACCTATGTTGAACGTTCAGACAACTTTACCTTATATTATTACGTCTGTAGTATAATTGGTACGGTAAACAACTATTATATTCCTGAAAATGATATGTAACTAATAATTAATTAATTAGGTATCCGATTAAGGCAAGAGAATCTTATTACTCTGGACGAGCGCGCAGCGTATTCGCCTCGCTGTGAATCCGCTTTCAATTCACAAGTGTAAATAAGAGCTTCAACTTTATCTGATTATGGATGAAACAACCCCGCCTAAGCAGTGCATAATTCTTTTCATATAATGGATGTTATTTATGTAAAGCCACACCAACAGTTATTGATATTAGATAGTAAAGAAGACTTAACAGGTGACCCCTTGCTTCTTTATAGGCCTTTAAAAAAGTTAACCTACCTACTCTTTTGCTTACCTTCTCCTAGGGAAACGTGTTGCATACTATCAGATTACCCGCCCTGTGGATTGGGGGCGTTTGGAGAATTCCACCACGGTATCCCCTGCCAGTCGTAAAAGGCGACTAATAAAAATAAAATTCCTTGGATAAAAAGCCTATGTCCTTTCTAGGGTCTTAAGCTATCTCCATACCAAGTTTCATAGAAATCCGTTTCGTAGTTTTGTAGATGTGTAGTAACAAACAAACAAAAAAACAGACAGACAGAAAAGAATTATAAATGTCGCTGATTCATTTTCCATTACTCTTCTTTAGTCACCCCCTTTCTTTTTTATCACATTTCTTTCAATGTACAGACACACCGGGATCTACTGTTCTATTATAATATAAATAGATAAATATAGATTTTATAATATATGCTTGCAAACAGGTTTTAAATCTTCGCTTATATTAAAAATCTTTTATAGCAAGCGCAAATTTCATAACTGCGAGATTACATGTAAAGAAATAAGTTTATACTTAAAATGTTAACAGTATTGCCCACTCAAACGAAGCAAAACGGCTTTAAAGCTCGGTATAAAGCTCTTAGGCGTCATTGCCCTACTTCAATAGAACTAACAGCGTCTCCTGGCTCCTTTGAGGTCTCTAAATCAAATTAAACCTTATTCTGGCAAGACCGCCAAGATCACTCGCCAAGTCTTCCGGTGAACTCCAAACAGACAGATTCTAATAGCAATTTGAATAAAGACTGCAATATGAAATTGCGTGGGACAATTTAGTTGCTGTAGTATTAAATGTTAAAACATGATCTGTAATTGTTAAATATGATTGTAGTGGACATAATGTTTTTTTTTTGTTAATGGCCCTACTGCCAGTAGCCTGACGCGAGTCGGCTTTTCTGGCCACACCGGTCTTTAGGGTGAACGCAGGAGGCGCTCGCAACCCTTTGAATTAAGTGACCATGCTGAGGGCAACCCACTAACGGATTACGAACCTCGGCTCAGGACGGCCACTGGGAAAGGATGAGACATCAACGATTAGGGAAAGATTGATTTTTTAGGCCAAATGCTATTAGATTGTGTTGTCATCGGCACGCGGGCCGGAACTGTTAGGGGGGTCGGGGGGCTAAGGGGAACGCGGCGAGGTCCTCGACGGCGAGGACGGAACTGCGGTCTTGTGGAGTGTTGGAGTTTCAAGAACGCGTTCTTACGGCGGATGGCCAGAGTGATTTCGTCCTCTGGATCGGTTAATACGGAACGCGGCCGTCTCCATTTGGCGCAGTCGAATGGGACATAATGGTTGATAGTGTGAAGAAGGCTTGATAGTAGAATAACTGTTAATATTTAAATCCGCACGAATAGTGACCATCGTAGCTATAGCAATAGCGGTTTACGTAAGTGTCGTATTTGGGGATAAGCCTCTGTATCCGATCTCAAAAACGTCGACATAAGAGGGTAGTTGAGTACGTTTATTTTAGAACATTTATCAAAAATATGTGCCATCCAAAAGGTAACGGAAAAAGATTTTAAAATTGGCGCCATAATAAGTAAGTTATATTGCTTTTAAACTTGTGGAAGTGGTCAAATAACAGTAATATCGGACTGTGACGTCACCGAGTGTCACCGGCCATAACGCTTTGTGCGTGAGAAAGAGATAGCGCGGTATCCCCACCACGCCCCCACTTATGCTCACAATAATATTTCAAATATGTATAATTACTTTATTTTTCAACCAATTTTGGGTGTGATTTATATACGAATTTCTTTTTCGTATTATTTTCTGTTACATATAAAATAATGTAGTAGGTACATAATCAATCATTGATTTCATCATCAAATTTATTTAAGATTTTCGTTCTCCGTTAAAGCGGGCGATAATTATTATTAAAATAACAAAAATAAACCGACTTCAAAACTCCTTTTTGAAGTCGGTTAAAAATCTGTGTCACATAGACGAAAAATTTACTTTTCCCTTCCGTATGGTGAGATTTACAATCAACAATTAGTGCATATTTATGAACTATTGCGTAAACATAAAGGATCCAAGGTTAGTTTACCATAATTGAAAGATCAAACGAGGGCCTTGACAAGTTAAACCTTTGTGTTAAACGCTGTTGGAATCACATCGTCTGGATGATCAAACGGAACGTATGTTTAGGATTTTGGCAGTCTGTAAATAAAATGTTTCTGTTATAACAGGCGGAGGTCACTATTGAGTTATATTGATTGGTCTGGGTGGCGAATGCCAAGGGCTTCTTTTTACACGTTGAATTCATCATTACATTGCATGAGATATTTAAGGAAGCGGAAGAAGGGTTATATGTGATTTCCTAAATGACGTATTGCAATATTTTATAGGACTCAAACTGGTGCAGGTAATTGGATTTATTTAAAATATTCTCACCTCATCGTCTGCAATGATTTGTTGCTTGAGTTTTTTGTCAGAGGCATTTATAGGAGACATAAGCACAAAACTTCGTGAAGCTTTCATATAGTTAGTTTAAAAGGGTTTTTTCCCCTTTGTGCTATCAAGAGTCGCTGTGAAGTGTTTTGTGTGTGTATATGTGGCCGACAAGGGCTGGGGCCTCGCTATTTGATACGATGGCCGTCCCCCAGTGTAATAGGGTAGGTGACTTCTTTTTTATACAATTACTAGCTTTTGCCCGCGGCTCCGCCCGCGTTGAAAAGTTTTTCCGGGATAAAAGTCCCGCTTTATGTTTTCCCGGGATAAAAAGTAGCATATGTGCTAATCCAGGACATGATCTACCCGTGTGCCAAATTTCATCAAAATCCGTTCAGTAGTTTTTGCGTGAAAGAGGAACAAACATCCACACATCCATTCTTACAAACTTTCGCCTTTATAATAAACTCATTTGCAAAAAAAACGGGCACCTAAGCAATGAACCATTTCAAATGTTACTATTGGTTTGTTTGATAATTATGGGTAGTTTTACTTTCACAATTTTGTAAATTAATAAGCAAATACTCGTTTTCGTCAGTATTATCATAAAATTTTGATAAAATTTATGGGTTTTAATGCTAAAGTTCACTAGTAGTGTATGCTCGCTAGTAGTGCATATGCTCGTGAAGTAAAAGTTAACAAAGATTTTTGTTTGTTTTTTCTTTAATAAAGTAGAAGCAGATAAATGTTTAGTATCGAGTGTGACCCCCTCTAGCTGAAATCACAGCTTGAATTCGTCTGGGTATGCTAGCGAGGATATCCCGGATACTTGCTTGCGGAATACGTTCCCACTCCGCGGTAATCACATTCTTCAGCTCTCTGATGGTTTGCAGAGCCGGTTGTACTGATCTCACGCGTCGTTTCAGAACGTCCCAGACATGCTCTATAGGATTGAGGTCGGGACTTCGAGCTGGCCAATCCAAACGACGAATGCCGACCTCTTGCACATACGCTTCCACATCGCCAGACCGGTGGGCGCGAGCGTTGTCGTCCATAAAAATTGAGTCTTCGCCTAAAGCGGCCAACGCGGGTTGTGCATGAGGAATAAGAACTTCCGTTATGTATCGATGTCCAGTCAGTGAGCCGTTTTCAATGAAGACTAACTCTGTACGATCCATTGAATTTATTCCTGCCCAAAACATAATAGAGCCCCCACCATAAGGTGTGATTTCTTCAAAACAAGCCTCTGCAAAGCGTTCTCCTCGCCTTCGTAGCACTCGCCGACGTCGAGAACCTTCACCGAACAGAGATATCTTGGCTTCATCGGAGAACAATACCCTATTCCAGTCTTCTTGAGTCCATGACTCACAATTTCGAGAAAACCTAAGCCTGGCAACTCTGTGCTCACGGAGTAACTTAGGGCCGCGGGCCGGGCGATGACTGCGTATATTGGCCGCGAGCAGCCTCCTCCTGACCGTCCATAGACTAATATGCACATTTCTTACTTCTTCGAGGTTGTTCTTAAGGTCCACATACGAAGACTTGCGATTTCTCAATGCGCGACTCACAAGAAAACGATCATCCCGTGGTTGGGTACATGGTTTTCTTCCAGAACCAGGCCTTCTCTCGACGGAACCGGTGTCTTGATACCGCTGCCAGGTCCTTTGAACCGTCGAGCGACTCACACTTAGCCTCTGAGCCACGAAGCATTGGCTGCAGCCCTCTTCGAGCAGCACAATAATTTTGGTAGCTTTTACCACTTTCTCTAACATTATTGAGACAGCTAAACAGCAATAAATGAAGCTTTGACAATTAAGAATATGAAATAAATTCATAAAAATTGACTAAAAGTTATGAAAACCGATATTATCTTTTGGAACTTCGCACCAAAAATGTAGGATAAAAAGTGGTTTTCTGTAAAAACGAGCATCAAACGAAAATTTTAATTTAGAACGTACTGTTTTAAACACCACGGCATTTTAAAAACCGGCCAGTAACATGTACAAATGATTGAAATCATTTTGGTACCGTATTTTTTTAAAAAAGAATTAAAATCCAAACCGCCCGTTTTTTTTGCAAATGAGTGTATTAGTAGGATGAGATTTGATGCTATCCAAAATCACTGGAAAATGATTTTTTAAATGGCGCAATAGTAAGTTATTGTTATAATGGCAACACTGTTGTGTATTTTATAAGTCTGTCAACATTGTAATAGGAATATAGAAATATGTCAAAATAAATTAATGGTTGAACCTCGCTCGTATAAATGTATTTTTATTTAAAACATCAATCAAGAATATAACATGGCGCTGCGGCAAAACAATTGGAAAAATTAAAATCAAGAGGTCTCCGTTATTATTTTTGCTCCAACGAAAAAAAAAAAATATCAAGATCATAGAAAATAGTACACCACGACACAGTATAAAATGGCCGAAGAAAAGAATACGATTTCGGGATTAAAACCCCCTGAATTCAAAGAACTAAATGCTGAAGGCTTCAAAAGATGGAAAAGGAGGTTTGAGTTGTATAGGAAGGCGTCGGGAGCAGATAAGAAACCTGAAGATGTCCAGGTCGCGTTACTACTTCATTGCATGGGCGAAACTTGCATCGATATTTATGCTACGTTTGAAATAGACGAGGAGAAAAATACGTATGAAAAGGTAATAACCCGATTTACTGATTATTTCGTACCGCGAGAGAATCTTAGTGTGAATGCGCACATGTTTTTTATGAGAAATCAAAATGAGGGTGAATCATTGGATCAATACTTAACAGAATTGCGAAAACTTGCTATCCAATGCCAGTTTGGACACCAACAAGAACGCTTAATTAAAGATAAATTAATTACTGGACTACTAGATAGAACCACTAAAAATAGATTATTAAGAGAACCCGAGTTAACATTGCAGAAAGCTATTGAAATTTGCAAAGCGGCAGAGCTAACAGCAGAAAGGTTGCAGAAAACTGAAAATAGTACATCCGGACAAGTAAACAAGATTAATAGATATAATATGCCAAGCCGATATCCAAGGTCAAGATCAATGTCAAGAGGTAGAACAGATATACAGACTTTTAGGAAGCCAATGGACAGGTCAACAGGAACAAAACAATGTCAGCGATGTGGTAAGATACATGATAAAAGAAATTGTCCTGCTTATAATAAAACTTGTTTTAAGTGTAATAAAATTGGTCATTTTGCTAAACAATGCCGATCAGGCAGATATGTCAAACAATTATATACAAACTATAAAACAAACGATAATGTAATAAGTGAAACTAAATTAAATAGTGTCCACATTAATAATGTATCTACATCAAACAAAGATTGGTCAGAAAATGTTTATTATGTTGATTTAAATAAGTATTTAGAATTTAAATTAGATACGGGTGCACAATGTAATGTTTTACCTAAACACCTTTGTTATAAAATGGGGATATATAGATATGAAAAATCTAATTTAGAATTGTCAAATTACAATGGTGATCCGATACCTACATTGGGACAAGTCTCCCTAAATTGTAAAATTGGTGAAGAAAATCAGTTTATAACATTTCAAGTCTGTCAAGGAAAGCTCTTGCCTATATTAGGGTTAGACACAATAAATACATTTAAACTGATAAAAAGAGTTCCAAGTTCATTACATAAAAACACATTTAACACACAAATTCAAAAGATTGATAGTAAAGACACAATATTACAAAAATATAAAGATGTTTTTGAAGGCTTAGGACAAATTAAAGACTATGAGTATAACATAATTCTAAAGAAGGACTGGCAAGGAAAGATTGAACCTTGTAGACATGTACCGTTTAAATTATTACCAAAATTAAAATCTGAATTAGATAACTTAGAGGAAATTGGGGTAATTTCTAAAATTGAGAAACCCACAGATTTTGTTAGCAGTCTAGTTATTACATCAAAGCCAGATGGGTCTATTAGGGTTTGCTTAGACCCACAGTATTTAAACAGCCAGATTAAACGGGAACACATCATGATTCCCACATTAGAAGAAATAACCTCTAAATTAAGTGGTAGTACAGTATTTAGTACATTAGATGCTAACAAAGCATTTTTTATGTTAAATTTAAGCAATGATAGTAAAGAATTTACAACATTCATTACACCCTATGGTAGATATTATTACAATAGGCTACCTTTTGGTTTATCTTCTAGCCCGGAAGTATTTCATAGAGTTTATAAAAACATATTTAAAGATATTGAAGGAGTAGAAATTTACATAGATGATGTATTAATTCATGCCAGGAATGAAGAGACCCATGATAGGATTTTAGAAATTGTTTTAAAAAGAGCAAAAGAAAGTGGAATTAAATTTAATAGAAAGAAATGTCAATTCAAACAGAAAGAAGTTAAGTATTTAGGACATATTTTAAGTAATCAAGGAGTGAAAATCGATAAAGATAGAGTAAAGGCTATTACAGATATGAGTGAACCGAAGGATCAGAAAGAATTGCACAGATTTTTAGGAATGATAACTTACATATCCAGATTTATATCGAATGTGTCTGAAGTGACGGCACCATTAAGAGAATTAATCAAGAAAGATGTTGTTTTCATGTGGGGAACTAGACAGCAGGAGTCATATAACATGTTAAAGAAATTAATTTGTGAACCTCCAGTACTTAAATATTTTCAAATTAATCAATTGATAGTTTTGAGTGTAGATGCATCCAAGGATGGTTTAGGTTCAGTACTTTTACAAAATGCTCAACCAGTAGCATATGGATCCAGAGCACTAACAGACACAGAAAAGTTGTATAGTCAAATTGAAAAAGAAAGTCTCGCTATTCTTTATGGTTGTACTAAATTTAACCAATATTTGTATGGACAGAAATTTGTTGTGGAAACAGACCACAAACCGTTGGTAGCAATATTTTCAAAACCATTAAATAAATGTCCGATTAGATTACAAAGAATTAGACTTGCATTACAACCTTATACATTTGAATTAATTTATAAACCTGGTAAAGAATTATTAATTGCTGATCACTTAAGTAGATCTTTTATTAATGATACATCTAAAACATATAATTTAGATAGTAAATGTTATGCACATGTTGCTATGGTGATACATAATTATGACATAACGGACAAAAAACTGAAGGAAATAATTGAGGAAACTGCAAAAGATAATAAATTAGTGAAAATAATTAAATATATTAGAGAAGGTTGGCCCGATAATAAGTGGCAAGTAGAAAGTGAAATAAAGTGTTATTACAGTTATAGAGATGAGTTAGGTGAATGGAAAGGTTTAATCCTAAAAGGCAATCAAATTTTAATACCAAAAAGTATGAGAAAAGAGGTCCTAGGTAAAATACACTATGCACATTTAGGAATTGAGAAATGTAAACAGTTAGCAAGAAAAACAATATTTTGGCCTAATATGTCTAAAGAAATAGAAGACTTAGTACAAAATTGTGACACTTGTAAAAGTTTTCAGAACATGAATAGAAAAGAGGAAATGATTGAAAAAGAGGTACCTGAGGGTCCTTGGCAAATTATAGCAATGGATATATTTTTTCTTTATAGAATCCCATACATACTGGTAGTAGACGCTTACAGTAAATTTGTAGAAATAGAAAAATTAAGTTCTTTGTCAGCACAAGACACAATTAATAGTTGTAAACAAATATTTGCACGCTATGGTATACCTAAATTAGTATATTCAGATTCAGGAACTCAATTTACAGGTCAGGAATTTAGACAATTTTCTAGTAGTTGGAATTTTGATCATAAGATAGTTAGTCCAAAACATCATCAAGGTAACGGGTTAGCAGAAAGATACATACAAACTGTTAAAAATATCTTGAAAAAACTAATATATGATAATAAAGATATTTATTTAGGTCTTCTTTTACACAGAAATACACCAATTGATAATTGCTTGAAAACACCAGCTGAACTTATGTTTAATAGGAATATTAGGAACATTATACCAACTTTTACAGGAAAGTCGTTAAAGCATAATAAAAAGGATTATCAGAAAAAACTTATTGAAAAACAAAGAAAGCAAAAGTTACAATATGATCGGGGATGTAGAAACTTACAGGATTTAGTTGAAGGAAATGTAGTAAAAATACAAAATGAAAGTGGGGAGAAACCACATAAAAGTGGTATAGTGATAGGAAAAGGTAAAGGACCGAGGTCTTATAAAATAAAAAATGAGAATGGTGACATAATAGTAAGGAATAGGAGAATGTTGATAAAAGGAGGAAAGTATAAGGATAATAGTGTGGATGTATGGGATGAGTGTGAAAATGATAGGATCATAGGAAAAGAAACAAGTGAAAGTCAAGATAGACAAGAAACGGAATCAAAACATGTAAGATTTGAAATAAATAATGATAATGAGGAAAATTATATAACAAGATCAGGCAGAGTTAGTAGGAAACCTCCAATTTTGAAAGATTATGTATTATATTAAGGTTTGTTAGTGATTATAAATATGTATATTTAACATAAGTTACAAGTTATCTATTTTTAATAGTGCTTAAACATAGAGATGTTACTATGTACTTAATAATAATAGCTTATTGGAAAACTGAAAAAAAAAAAAAAAAAAAAAATAAAGGTGAAGGTTAAATCTAAGTTAGATATATATATTATGTAATGATGTACAAAATAAATAAATAGAGTTTGTGTAAAAGTAAGTAAAATGAAGAAGTCTGTTTAATGTTAGTAGATTGAAAATACTTAGAAAATGTACTTAGTAATCTTAATGTAATTAAAGTAGTCTGAAATGTAACCTGCTTGTTTTGGAAAAAGGGAGATGTTATAATGGCAACACTGTTGTGTATTTTATAAGTCTGTCAACATTGTAATAGGAATATAGAAATATGTCAAAATAAATTAATGGTTGAACCTCGCTCGTATAAATGTATTTTTATTTAAAACATCAATCAAGAATATAACAGTTATAAAGCTTTGATATTTGGTGGTATGAAATATTCCCGCTACGCCCCCACTTTTGGTCACAACAATATTTAAAAAATGAATAAATGCTTCATTTTTCAATCAATTTTGACGCTGATTTCACAGAAGAATTATTTTATCCTATGATTTTCTGTTACATCCTACTAATATTATAAAGGCGAAAGTTTGTAAGAATGTATGGATGTTTGGATGTTAGGATGTTTGGATGTAAGGATGTTTGTTCCTCTTTCACGCAAAAACTACTGAACGGATTTCGATGAAATTTGGCACACGGGTAGATCATGTCCTGCCCGCCTAGCATGCGCGCGTCGACAAAATTTTGTCGACACTTTTTCTCGGGTTTTTGTCGTTTATCGAATTATGTCTACTGACACTAACATGCGTGCTCATGCATCTCGACTTGTGACGTCACAAGTAGAGAAAACTGTCATTTTTACTTTATCTGTGCTATTTTTCTCTACGAACCCTAACATGACCAAATGATTTTATCGATTTTTGACACTTGTGACCGAGATATTTGTCTACGTTGCTTTTGTACGAAGAGAAAATTGTCGTATATCAACAAACGATGGCGGTATATTATTAATTAAGTATTACAATTGTATAATATGAATATCCTATTCTCATCGAATCGAGAGGTGTGTAAAGTGCAAACAAGAAACATAAGGGATTTATGCGATTCCTTTGATATGAGCGATGTAAGCGAATATTTAAATATATATAGATAAAGGAAATGTCTTTTTTTGTTAGGTGTTGTGCTCCATTCAATTTCGTGCCAATGGAAGTTATCAGACACTTTGTGCAATATCTTAGTCTGTGCCAGGCGGAGATTACTGTTAGTACCTAGTTTTATTGGCGGGTTTTGCATTCCATACCTATATCATGGAAAGTACCAACTCAACATAGTTTCAAATTTATATTAGAGCTACAATGTTCATTTACTTATAATACCATAACTTTTAGGTTTCTAGCTGAGTGAGTCAGTTTACGAGTCACAGAATATCAGCCCAAAGGAGTATGGCTTGTGAATTAGAGGAAAATTTAATGTGAAGGCTATATTAGGGCCCATTAAATATATGAAAATATTACCTCCGTCTGGACCACAAAGTGCACAATAGAAAAATTGGAAGAGATCAATGTTCAACTGGTAATATAATAATATCTTACAATACTATTAATTAATAAACTTCATTGATAATTATATATTTATAAATGTACTTTAACAAAATTTCTATCTTGCCTTAAATAAGATGGCATTATTGTTTTAACTAATTAGGTAGTGAGAACCCTTGAATTACAGACTATCTGCAGTTTTTATTTTGTATATTTTATACCAACAAATAAGCAACTTTGTTTATTATATTTGTAAAACCAGTAAGTGTATATTTTAAAATAAATGTTGCAAATTGTAGATTTAAACAGCAAAATATTCAATGTGAATGCTAGTTATTCAGAAAGATACCATTATTATGAAACCTAAAATACAAAAAAACGTATATGTTTTATTTATTTATTAAAAACTTCATATAAGTACTCTGAATGTCTACAAATAGACTTAACACTAGAATATGGCTATTTACATTTCTACATTGTTACATTTCTATATTAAATGACTATTGTTACAATTCTACATTACATTGATAATGTTACATAACTGTAAGTAATGGAGTATTTTATGTTACAGTGTATGGAGGAAACTATTATAAATGAACAGCACATTGGAGAAGAACATGTACAATTATCAGTAACTGCAAGATTCTGTCAAGCCAAATGGGCAAGAAATAATAGATATATATTATGAACCAATAAATAATTGTACATACATATGATTTTTAAAGCTTTTTTATTTATGATACAAAATTTTCTACATTAATGTGGAGGGCAAAAGAATATTTCAAAGAAACTTTTTAATATAACATTTACATAGGGAACCCTATTGCTGCGGTACATTTTGTTCATATGTAATGTTTTATCTTGTGTAATGGTAAAGATAACAAAGAATGGAGTGTCCAAGCTCTTATTATAAGATTAGATGTTTATTTTGAAAAACAGTTGTCTATAAAAATACAGATCTACTTTCAATAAATATTGTTCGAACTGGACAAATAAAATTCTTCTGTAGGTAGTGTTTGGTGAGCTCATCAACATGGTGCTGGATGTTGTGCTTGCTGTTGTACTGGGCTGGGCATTGGGATGAACTAAAACAGAAAAGAAGATAAAATTTCAATATATGTACTTCATAATTTAGTACTTAAGCACTATTGTTAAACAATAATAAATAATATCAAATAGAAACAAATCTTGGGCCTTGTGGCTGCAAAGCTTAACTTACAATATCAGTGTTGAGCTAATTAGGTTATTATTACACTATACTTACACCAATTGGAAATTTTTGGGGCCAAAACCACATCCATCATCTTTCCGGTTGCACCACCGATTTCGCTGAGCATGAGCTATGTTGCATCGCTCCCGTGGTTGAGTGGTAGTCATCCGGCACAAAGTTTGAATAAGCCAACATATAGTGGCACAAATAATTGAGTCTTGTTGGATTTTATCAGATTCTTGCCTTGTTACATCGTACACTAAAACAGTTCGGAGCAGTTATTTCATATTCGGTTCCTTATAGTGTACAATGCATTAACATTGAATTTTTCGTTCACTTACGTTTTTTAACTTTCATTTTCTATAAAGTTACATTTAAATTGACGATAATTTATAAAACCAAGAGTTTTGGCGGGAATGTGGAAGTGTCATGAGGTGCTCTTGTTTTAATTCATTATTTTGGTGATACTTAGTGTTATATTGCATAATTATGGTGGTATATTATCCAATATAGTTCTATTAAAGTGCTCAAATGAAGTGAATTGAAATAACTGTGCCAATCAAGTGTTTTTTCGTTGCCGCCAAAACTCCTTGATAAAGTCTTGGTAAGGTAGCCACTGCTTTACTACGACAACCAGAGATATCACTTAAGACGAGGCTGTATGGGCTTGAACCCTTTGCCTTCCCTGTAAGGGAGAATTATAAAAAAAAAAAAAAAAAAATTATAAAACCAAAGAAAATAAGATAAAAAAACTTTGGAATGACGTAAACTGTCACTCAAAACGTCAGATAAAACAACAACAGTGTTACCAAATGTTTGACGGTTGAACTCGCCGAAAATTCATTGTGAAGTAGCCTAAAGTCGCCTCTTCGTATATGGAGAGGTGAAGGAGCAAAAAGAAAAAAACAAACCTCCCTAATTTCTAATTCATAGTGGTCCAACGCGGCGAAAATTCAAAGTAGCCTAAAGTCGCCCGCTTGTGTGGGGACGCGGAGAGCAAAAAAAAAAGTCCTCAGTTTTCAATAATTGTGTGTAAGGGGGATCTGAGTACATATTTTGTACCCTCGAAGCTATAAATATCCTCAAATTCGACAAAAACAATGCATAACACACGAACTTTCCGAAGTAGCCTAAATTGGCGACTAATCACCATTCGCGTAGCTTAAACGGCGACCAGTCGCACTTCGCAATTTTTGGTCGCCCCGACACTCTTCAATATAGCCTAAATGGCGAAAGGTCGCCTAATCTGGCAACACTGAACAAAAATTGCATCATAGATCTATAAAATTGAATGAACTAAAACCACGGTAGCCAACATTAGAAAATAAAATTGTTAGAATATATATTTAAAAGGGCAACATCGGTTTGTCTTCACGAGTAAACTTATGTCTTCAACGAGAAACTTATCGATCATAGCGCGCATGTTAGGGTAAACGACATATTACTCGATATCGACAATTTGTCTACTGTCGTTATCGAGATATGTCGTTGTGCGCATGCTAGCCGGGCTGGATTAACACATAGGCTACTTTTTATCCCGGGAAAATATAAAGCGGGACTTTTATCCCGGAAAAACTTTTTAAAGCGGGCGGAGCCGCGGGCAAAAGCTAGTCTAAAATAATATACAAAATCATTCATAGGAAAGTACCCTATTACCTGCGTCATAAAATACCACTCCAATTCTCATTCCTTCCCATAAAGGTCGACATCTAAATGATGCAAATTTTTCAAGGATGGCGATGGTCTTATCATTACATGATCATTTACCAACCTTATAAAAACAACTAAGTTCCCTAATGAACATAACCTTGACATATAGTACCTCAATAAAAATTCAAATGTAGGTAATAAAGTGATATTGCTTAACTACGCGTTCCTAAGGCTAAGTTCTGACTAGCAAGTACTGTCAGCAAAATATCACTCACACACACACACACACACACACACACACACACACACACACACACACACACACACACACACACACACACACGCCTACACTCACGTCTTTTATTCCTAAAGGGGTAGGCAGATGAGCAACTAGTGCACCCACGTTTCGCGGTGCGTATTCCGTCGTATGATGTGATAGGGGGCGAGCGACTCCGAGCTGATACTGAATAGAAGAACCTAATATCACTTTGCCCGACCCAGGAATTGAACCCAAGACCTCAGCATTACAGCCGTACCGTAATACAACTACGCCACCGAGGCAGTCCGCAATATATTGCTCAAGAATTTCCAGATGCATTTACACCAGCGGCAATATTTAGATAATTCTATACCTACATATGCGACTTGCCATAAGTCTTGTAAGCTTCAAAATTTGCAGATGCTTGCCGTAACTGTTTACAGGTAAAATCGCTTGCGAAAGATTATTTCTGCAAGTTTTCTTGCTAATCTAACTTGCTTTATGACTGAGCTTAGGACGCCCTTCGACCTTCGCATTTCAGACTTGTCTTGATAACAATAGCAGGCACTTCGCCAAGAGATGAGAAACTTAATGATAGCATAGGTTTCTTTTAGAATGCACAAGGTCACTACGTAAGGATCTGTCAAGTATCAATCCTACTAATATTATAAAGGCGAAAGTTTGTAAGAATGTATGGATGTTTGGATGTTTGGATGTATGGATGTAAGGATGTTTGTTCCTCTTTCACGCAAAAACTGCTGAACAGATTTCGATGAAATTTGGCACACGGGTAGTTCATGTCCTGGATTAACACATAGGCTACTTTTTATCCCGGGAAAATATAAACCGGGACTTTTATCCCGGAAAAACTTTTTAATGCGAGCGGAGCCGCGGGCAAAAGCTAGTCAGTCATAAACCTAAGTGCTGTGTAGATTTAAGACAGACTATGCAATGGAATCGTTTTATAGTGCGACAAAAATTGTGCCAATCTTGTTGGTAAGTCAATACAATGAACAATTAACCCGACTATTTGTAATATAGGTACCTTTTCAATAGTATTGTCTAGTTTTAATTTGTGTAGCTATTGGATACAACCGTTGACCATATCGTATCCTGTATGGCCTGTCTGATTTTTTAGTAATTTTATTTATAAGAGAAATAGAAAAAGTGGTCCTTATTTTTATAAAGTTAAAATGATTGAAAACTCTGTTACTTGTAACATTTACTGAAGGGGATAGGTTATGTAATTTTTAAATTATTATCATTTGCAGAAATAAATTATTATTATTAAAACTGTATAATATGTAATGTCGAAGTCATATGAAATATAATATAATTGAGAATAGTTAAACAATAGTTCTTATATTATATTTAAAATAATACTTGTTGCCATATAGGCCGAAAGCAATTATTCCCGTGAGAAAATTAACGGCGCACATTGTTCTAGTTTAAAGCCTGCGAAATTGTTTTTGCTAATTAAATAAATTACTATTGACCTGTGTAATCAGAGGGTTACATTGGGTTATTTAAAATAGTGATATTAAAGCAACAGTTCATTTATTGTTTATATTATTAAAATTTATAAACTGTAGAACAAAAATAAATTTATCTAATGGTAGTTTAGCGGGAATGTATCAACTTATCGTTGAGTTTACAACAATAAATCTCAGAACATGAATAACTACTTCATACTTTTTTTAAAGTCGCTCAAAGTGAAAAGTTTTAATGTGAGTCTTTGTTTCAAAATTTTGATGTATGTTGCCTAAAAGTAGAGAAATGTGGGTGAAAATTGCCTTTCCAACACAGATTTGCTATGCAGCTAAGATGCGAGGATGTGCAAGCTACGCTACGAAACTATGCGACCGTTTCCATTAATGCTAAGCTATGTAGTGGAGCGAGTAAGATGCGCCGCCGCAAGGTACATAGTTATGCATAAACCACTCGCGACCATTAGTGCCACGCATCCACCTATATAAAAAACATAGCTTATTTGAACCCGTTTCCACCAGTGTTATGCCATGTGGACCCATGAATATGATTGGTCGATATCAAAAGCATCCATAGCATCGTAGCATAGCACATCTCTAGTGAAAAGGCACCGTAATTCTTACAAAACTGTGGCTTTAAAAGTTAAACCTACACCTAACCCATTAAGGACACTATCATAATAATACTAGCCCAACATTATATACTCCCACAGCTGGGCACGGGCCCCCTCTACGACTGAGAAGGTTTAGGCCTAACTCTACCACGCTGCCCTAATGAGGACACTAGAGTGATGTTATGTATGAAAAATTCTTCGAACATGCCCTATGCATAAACTACTTTCATCATCTGCTGACCATGTGCATTAATCGTTGCTAAATAGACCATCCCACATTGTACGCATCGTCTCGATGTAATCTGCTACCGGACTCAACAAGCTAATATTGTCCCCGTGATGGATTGTACTCCTAATTAGGCGTGTGTAGATTTACGACTTCTTTGAGGAAAATTGGTGTGTACGAACGGATTAAAAGGTTATTTACAAACATATACTGATGTTCTTTATTCAAAATCTAGAGTAATTATAATTAAATAGATTTCGCCCGCGGCTCCGCCCGCGTTATAAAGTTTTTCCGGGATAAAAGTCGCGCTTTTAATTTTCCCGGGATAAAATTTAGCCTATGTGTTAATACAAAACACAATCTACCCTTGTGCTAAATTTCATCGAAATCCATTCAGTAGTTTTTGCGTGAAAGAGTAACAAACATCCATACATCCAGACATCAATACATACAAACATTCGCGTTTATAATATTAGTAGGACTAGTGATCAGGTATCAAATACTTTCTCATTTCTTCAGCGTTTTTAGTAGTTAGTAAATGGGTCACTGCTGAGCAGACCTACGGAGGTCTGCTCAGCTAAGAAGCAAATGGTTGCTTCTTATAAATTGGGGTATATGTATATACCACGTAATACGTTGAGACGATAGAGTTTGGTGGTTCAAAGCTTTATTTTCAAGTATAGTCGCGCTAGTACAGTCAAGTTTGGTTCCCGAATTTTTTTTAATTAAAAGTTTGCACGAAATTTAAGTCGAAGATCGTTATACATGGAATGTTGAATAACGTAGGACCCAAAAATACGGTGGAAATTAAGAATATTTTGTAAGTAAAAACTTTTAAGTTCAGTTCACAAATGTAATGCTGTGTCGAGAAAGATGGTTTTTTTTCTGTGATACGGTTACGCGCTTATTACGCGCGTGTTGTCTACTGATTGATTGTAGATCACGTAAGGCAACGTGAATTTATGTGACAAATAGCGTTTATCAGCAAGCTGTGAGATCGGTCTTAATTCTATAATCTGCCTATAGTCTATGGTTATCGCGCAAGTGCAGCGTGGCACGTCCACCTACGAGGTGGATGGATGACTTCATAAAGGTCTCAGGGACACGATGGAGGCAGGCTGCTTTCAACAGGTCAGACTGGCAATCTTTAGGGGAGGCCTATGATCAGCAGTGGGCGTCATGTGGTTGATAATGATGATGAATCTATCATTTCAGAGTAACAGTACATACTCCTTTAGCAGTCATGAGTACCTACCAGTAGTTCCTTTTTGTTCCAAATTTACATTGTGAAATTATTTCGTGCATTGAGTCTTTGAACAAGGAACAAAAGTGTTTTAATACCATCATCGATTTACATAGATTTTCTCTTAAATTATATACATTACATCCTACTAATATTATAAAGGCGAAAGTTTGTAAGAATGTATGGATGTTTGGATGTTTGGATGTATGGATGTTTGTTCCTCTTTCACGCAAAAACTACTGAAGAGATTTCGATGAAATTTGGCACACGGGTAAGTTATGTCCTGGATTAACACATAGGCTACTTTTTATCCCGGGAAAACATAAAGCGGGACTTTTATCCCGGAAAAACTTTTTAAGGCGGGCGGAGCCGCGGGCAAAAGCTAGTATTGTATATTTGTATTGACAAATATTTGACTATTCATCTTGAATCGACAATATTTATTACATCAAATGAAATACGATGTACTATGTTTACTCCATTTCGTGGAAATTATGTTTGTACGATAAAAAATATAGCCAATCAGGCATAATAAACTCAACTGGCGCGATTTGATGAAAGGCCTTGAAGCTAGTATTTGGTCTTAATTGTAGTGTTGCATCATACAGCGACGCCATGGGATCCGACGCCGCATGCAATTGACATTATGACTTACACACGATCGACAATTTACATATATGTACATACGTAGCCATTTTTTGAACAATATGTTGTACAGACAATTATGACCAGGTGAGAGCAATCAATTTAATTTGAAAATTCAAATATGTAGTTATTTTTATGTGTGTTTTATTAACTATTATATTTTCCGTGATAAAAAGTAACCTATGTTACTCGCTGAGAATGTAGCTTGATATAGGTGAAAGAATTTTCAAAATCGGTTCAGTACTTTTTAAGTGTATTAGTTACAAAAACATTCAAAAACAAATCTTTCCTCTTTATAATATTAGTAACTAGACTTTTGCTCGCAGCTTCGCCCGCGTGAGTGAGTTTTTCCGGGATAATAATCCCGCTTCATATTTCCCCGGGATAAGAAATACATATAAACCTTCCTCTTGAATCACTCTATCTATTAAAAAACTGCATCAAAATCCGTTGCGTAGTTTTAAAGATCTAAGCATACATAGGGACAAACAGCGGGAAGCGACTTTGTTTTTATACTATGTTATTAAGAAGATGAGCCTTACAGATTATTAAATAGTAATATTTTTTTAAACACTTACATAATGTATTTACTTTGCACAAAATATTATATTTCAATGTATCGTATATCGTACTTTAAATTAGTTACGTGACAATCAATGCTATATAAAATATTCATACAAAAACACGTACAGTCGATTGTCTGGCGGTTATCGTCAGATCGATGCGCTGGCAACATTTCCCAGTATCCGGTCGATAATAATTATGGGACATTGTCGGACCTATTGCAGGGGGATGTAAGGCTATAGAACTGCAGCTTTATCCACCAGGGTATTGGTTATTTAAATTAGTGTCTCTTTTGTTGCTTTATACCTTATTTTCTTTTGAGAGACAGTGTAGTAATAATGATTATTGTTATCAGTGGCTGGATTTCTTTAGTGAACCCCCAATTATTTTAAATATGTTTTTAAAGTATTTTACTAATTATTGTAGTATAATGATTCCTTATGTTTACGCGAATGTTAGACATTGAAATTAAACTATTTTAACGGATTTTATCGCGGTTTTTTATTTTATTTTTCTCCCGACGTTTCGAAGGCTTTTCAGCACTTCGTGGTCACGGGGCGGACTGAGGTGTAGGTGGTCCGAAAAGTTAATATTACAAAGCTACCTTCAATTTACATTTATACAATTTAAGATGTTAGTCATTGTTTGCGGTCCGGTCTACGCAGAAAGAGCTCACAGTGTCTGTCTCGACGACGCCGACGTATAAACACCGACGCTTTACGAAGTCTGCAGTAGCTGAGCACTCTGAAGAAGGCTCCAACCATTACCTTAGATTTGACAAGCCACAAATCCTTGCCAAAGAACACCGATTCCTGCCTAGGATGATTCGCGAGGCTATTGAAATCAAAAAACATCCCAATTTCAATAGAGAAGACGGTTGGAAACTTGCACCAGCCTGGGACCCGGTAATACATCTAATTAAATCGGGCCCCAAAAAACCTGCTGCTAGACCTCAAGACATTGTGAGCTCTTTCTGCGTAGACCGGACCGCAAACAATGACTAACATCTTAAATTGTATAAATGTAAATTGAAGGTAGCTTTGTAATACTAACTTTTCGGACCACCTACACCTCAGTCCGCCCCGTGACCACGAAGTGCTGAAAAGCATTCGAAACGTCGGGAGAAAAATAAAATAAAATAAAAAACCGCGATAAAATCCGTTAAAATAGTTTAATTTCAATTATTGTAGTAATTGTAATTTTAGTAATAAGTACACAGACTTTTTTGTGCTATACTGTGAATATTTCCATGTATGAAACAAAAATGTAATAAAAACCATGTTATGTAAAGGCGGACGTAATGCCATAGGCGTTAATGTCGTAGGCAGAGGCACAACTAGTGCATTCACTTAGCGCCCGGTTGCGGACGACAACTTAGACGTGAGTCGGAGGAAGCCCGCAGCCGTCCCTAATGCGCCGAAGATGACCATATAAAAAAAAATCCACTTATCGCCGTGCGTATTCCGTCTCATAACGTGATAGGGGACAAGCCTATCGCCATAATATCAGGCACGAATTCCAGACTCCGAGCTGATACTGAATAGAAAAACCCAATATCAATTCGCCCGACCCGGGGATCGAACCCGAGACCTCAGCATTGCAGTCGTACCGTAATACAACTACGCCACCGAGGCGGTCAACTCGAGTCACTGAGCAGAGATATAGATAAAATGTACTTATAGTATAAACGAAGCAGAAGGGTGTATAATATGTTTAACGTGTACTTGTATAATCGACGTGTTTCGTAACTCCCAATTAAAGCAACGAATTTTGATTTAGTTTTTATAATTGAAGATAAATTATCGCTCATAAATATCCATAATTTCAAATAAAACATACCCCAATGTGATTAATGGCCCTTATTATCGACGCAATATATTTCAAATTGCTTATACCTTTTAAAAAAATTATGATGTCTCAATTGTGATATGGAACTAAATAACTTACTTGACGTGCTTAGTTTCCCAAATTGAAGACCTAATAATAAATAATAAGACACAACTAGATATGATTTATTATGTTTTTTATCCATAAAAACATTTACCACCGCTGGGAGATCCTCACTTGTCAGCTCTAATCTCTTGGATAGAATAGTGGATGGCTGCCTGTAGCCTATCCCTATGGTATAACGTATGTGTAAAATATTATGAATATATCTATTGTTAGAGCAAAAATATTTTTTGTGAGGGTATTAATGACATGATCTACAATTTTTGCTATAAAACCATAGAACGTTTGATAGTTCGAGTTAGTTGATCATTGACTTTTGTGCCGGTCGTTCGCTTGGTGATATTTTTCATGAAAGTATTTCTGTAAAGTCAGTGGTACATATTTTTATTTAAATCAAAACCGTTGCAGTTTCTAATACTATACTAATATTAAGAGCTTTCCTCTTTGATTGGTCGTTTGTTTGTAATGGATAAACTCGTAAACTACTGGACCGATTTTGAAAATTCTTCACTAATAGGAATCTATATTACTCCTGAGTGCTATTAGCTACTTTTTATCCTGGGAAAAAGTTTTTGTCTCGGAAAAACTTGCAGCAGCGAGCAGAAGTCATCTTTATAATGACTACTATTTATATTTGTAATATAAGTAGTTGATGACATAGTCATTTTTGCAAATAACCCAGAAGAATTGCAAACAATTATCCAGGAGCTAAGCGACGTCTCCCTACAGGTTGGTTTGGAGATGAACTTAAATAAAACTAAGATAATGACAAACATGGATGGCAGTAACACACACATTACCATCAACCAAACCATCATAGAAAGAGTAGAAAAATAAGTGTATTTGGGGCAAGAAATCAGGATGGGCAAGAATAACCAAACTAGCGAGCTTCACAGACGAATCAGACTTATGTGGGCAGCCTACTCGAAACTGGACTTTGCTTTTAAGATGAAAATCTCTGCAGAACATAAGGCCAGGATATTTAACCAGTGTATCCTACCGGTTCTTACTCATGGTGCCGAGACCTGTGTTTTTACCAAAGATACCATCAGTAGACCGGAAGTGGCCCAGAGGGCAGCAGAGAGAAAGCTGGCAGGAGTAACATTAACATTGCGCTGGAAAGACGACGTGAAGAAGGTCGCTGGATTAAACTGGATAAAAAGAGCTCAATACCGCAACGAATGGAAGATGTTAAAGGAGGCCTACACCGAAAAGGTTGAAAAAGGCTAATGAAGAAGAAGAAAGAACATAAGTAGATGTCACATATTCTTTATTATATTATGTAGAACAAGATAGTGCCTGAATTATTTACCTCTATCAACTAACTAACACATCGAAACACAATATAAGATTTTATTCTTACTAAATTATTATTGTAATTTTCATAACCAATTCGGAAAATATTTTTTTTTTCAGTAAAGAATGAGAAGCAAGACACAGTATTGGTAATTTAAAACTAATCTATAATACAGCATATATTACAATATAAGAAATTTAATTAAATCAGATCACCTAATTTAATTTAATTAATATTACTTGATAATAGTCGTAATTTCTGAGATAATTTTATCTCCGCTAGTTTTCTCTCCCATTTAATATTACACAAACATCTAAACCAGGTTAAACACATGAGCAAGGCAGGGAAGCGCGAGCTTACATTTATCGCGTATGAAAATATCGTTCACACATTTGGCAACCTCGGCTGTGGAAGTGCGAATATCAAAGTGTCATCGCGGCCGCTAACTACTAGCTGGCATTTAGTCATTTTACTCGTTTCGTTTTAGGGTTTGAACCCAATGGAAGCTAGCCCCTGTTGCTAAGCCGCCTCACCTTTAAAGGGCTTTCTTTAAAACCATCTGGGTTCATCAGAGTATGTATTATAGTTAATATAACGCACACACACATTCACGTCTTTTATTCCCGTAGGGGTAGACAGAGGCGCAGTTGGTGCACCCACTTTTCGCCGTGCATATTCCGCCCCATGATGTGATAGGAGGCGAACCCATCGCCATATCGGGCACAAATTCTAGACTCCGAGCTGATACTTATTAGAAAAACCCAATATCATTCTGCCCGACCCGGGGATCGAACCCGAGACCTCAGCATTACAGTCGTACCGTCGCGCGCCCCCGAGACAGGTTAATATTAAGTATAACTGTTGATATTCTATATACGGATTCCGAAGTATGTGAGGCCAAATTTCGGTTTGTATTTTTTTAATTATTTGTTTTGTGCATGTGTACATACATTTTTAGATATAACATTTTAGTTTCTGGAATGCTTACTGTGTACATGGCTTAGTAATGAAATTAATTCCCGGTCCCGATAAAAACAACCATATCTAATCATTATTCTCTAATAATAAGACAGAAAGCCAATTAATTCAATAAAATATTCCATTAGTTATTTCTCGCAAACAGTTTATATTACCGTATTGAAATACGTTCACAGCGTCATCGCGCGTCCGTTGGAGCTTCTCCAACTCGTAAACTAACAACCAACAGTACTTTTGTACGGAAAATGTGATGTTCGAAATATCGGAATATTCGTAGTTGAAGTAGAACAATTTTGGCTCATGCGTGTATCTAAAAGGGTAGATAGATTTAATACTGGCCATATGCTTATTAATAAATTTTCCTATTTTTTTTTTGCGATATGGAGGTTATTATTTTATCAGATAAGAAACACAGGTATATCGTGAATAAATAATTAAATTCGCACTTATACAAAGTGTGTATTGTTTATCAATTATCGTTCGCGTTAACGGTAAAGGAAAACATCGTGAGGAAACCTGCATACTTAAGAAGCTCCTTATAAGAATTTCGAAGGTATGTGAAGTCTACCAACCCGCACTAGGCCAGCGTGGTGGATTAAGGCCTTAACCCTCTCAGTAGTAGACGAGGCCCGTGCCCAACAGTGGGGCAGTATTTAATACAGGACTGGTATTTTTTTTATTATACAAAGTCATCATCTCCAATCTCAAATTTAATGCTGCTCGGAACCAAGCTTAGGTTTGGATTTACATTTTATTTGTGATATGAATAGACCGTTGCGGCGATCGTAAGTACAGTTAATAGAGAACATTAATTAAATGTACGCCGCAGTCTGGCGAGTACAAATTACTTCGTCAAACAGCCGTAGCCGAATAACTTTGATGTTCTAACTACGCGTCAGAACCAGTCATTAGGAAATAATTATCTTTAGGAATATTCGTAGATTATACTTAAAGATTTTCCGGGTTCAATTCCTAGCTCTTGTAAAATTATTTTAGGTTTCTCTGCTCAGCATCAGTGTGGAAACATAGCTGGTGAAAAAGTGGATGATGGGTGTATTATATCTTTTGTCTGTACCTATTGCATAAAAAATATATCTCAATTACTAGAAAATCAGTATAGAATGGTTCTTTCACAAATATATACTACTCAAATTAATCAAAAGAAAACTTGTTGAATTGACGAACTCCTAAGGGAAAACAGTAATAAAAAAAAACAATACGTACATATAACTAGAGGGTGACCCACTGCGAAAACAATTTATGTTACCACATTTGTTTGACGTTATTGTTTTTCCTGATTAATTGCTATTGCTTCTATAAGTTTTTTGGTGGAAATATTTTATGTAATGTTGTAAGCATGTACGAGTATGCGAACATTGACGAATCTAAGTGGTAAAAAAGCAATTTCCATTTTTAAATTACTATAATATTACAAAGGGGCTCTACCGGTAAAAAAATCGCAGGTATTTCAAATTATATGGAAATCTGATATATATGTACTATATACACTCCTAAATGCTTGGCGGATATATAAAGGGGAGTGTCGAATTTTAGGTCACGGCCGATTAATGACTTTGTAAAGGGTGGAAACGCTTTCTTTGTTACTTCACTACTGTTATGAGGGTTACAGTAAACACTTTAACCTGATGGATACAACAACATCCGCTCCTCGACTTACACAATCATTTTGATAATCTCTGCAGTCATCTTATAAACAGATACTGACTAACATAGATCAATCATTATCTCTGTTCTCTGTAATAGTTTTTTGTTTCCTTTTATGTCATTGTTCTCTTTAAGCAGTTTAACCAATCCTAATCTGATCCGCGGGTGGGGCCCTGGTGACCTGTAACACAGGTTTTCTCTAAAACCTACACCAGGCACCAGTCTCTCACAAGGGCGGAATCTAGTTTGAGTCACAAACTATTGTAACTCAAAGTTTGCCATTGTAAAGGGAAAATGTGTGATATTATTATTATTACCTGTGGCGATTTTCAGTCCGGAAGTTTTCGTATATATTAATATAATTATAAAAAAAATCCTTTAATATTAATAGCAATTAAATTATAAGTTAATTATTTTGTTCATGGCATACTTTCTTTTAAAAATTGGTCCACAGTTTCATCGGTGCCTTTATCAATTTCAAGTGTGCTATTCTTTTGCAATGTTTCTCTCATATTGTTTCCAACTTTTACCTTTATTACAAAACTTTGTAGAGGCGGATTTACCGAACATTTTGAAGTAATTTTAGGGCCCAACACATGATTAAGGAAGTGCCCTAAACTAATTTATTTACATATAAAATATAACTTATAATAGATGCGAGTTTTCTAGACTCGTCTATGAAAGTTACTACACTAAATTCTTTATTCTTTTGATATTTAAATCTCATACAAGTTGCAATACCTGTGTGAACGTATCTCTTGGTATAACTATTATATCTGAGATTATATACAAAGTCAAACAAGGTTGTATCCAACTAGGACAAGGATATCTCTGAAATGTTACAACGTTGGCTTAAATTGTTGCTAAGATGAGATAAATAAACGGCGTTTATGACTCCAGTGCGATGTTTAGTCGAACAATTATAAATGTTTAATTTTAAGAAAGAATCAAAATTTTAACCAAAAATATTCATCACACTCATTGATGTATTAAAAAACCCTAATACATCATGATCACGCTATAGATTTTTACAAAATTGCATTATGGAAAGATAAATATTTCTTTATTCATAAAATTATTTATACGTTTTCAAATAAAATTGATTGTCTGCTCCAAAGGGTAAAGAACGAACTGTAAGACGAAACAACGGGGGTTCAATATCCACACAGAGACAAATAATTATTCTAAGTCTATGAATGTAGAAATTCTAATATCTATCAAGTGACATTAAATAGAAAAAATAAGAGAGTATAATTTTTTTAAGTTATTACGTGAAGTAAATAAACACGAGACATTTTATGCAAACCTGTTCGGGTCATCCTTTCACTCGTGCAAATTGAGGGCGCCCCTTCAAGCCGGTTCTTAGAATATTGTAGGGAAACTCATCAACCGCCTGTTTTGGGTCAGTTCTTGGCTTAGATTCCATAAACCAATAAGCTAGTACTTATACTAATCCTAGTCAGTATGATTAAATGTTATCTGTGTGTCTAGATATATTATTTATTTATCATAATACATTTACCTCCCGTTTTGCAAAATAAGTATTTTGTATCAGCTTATTGATTAAAAAAAAAAATACTTATGTATTTGAATAGTTTAAAGTGTCTGCTGTCGACTTCTCTTTTTAACTTCGACAATGGTCTTCAGTGTTCCATAATAGAGACTATCCCGCCCTCACACCCGCCACTGCAACTCCTGTAAGCCAGGATCAGCAGTGGCACGCATTTTATGACACCGAGCGGTGAAGCTCGGCGAGTCTCAGGGAACACTAATAAATATGTCTGTAACCCGCAACGAAATTAATCAAAAAGAAAGATAGGGAGGAGTTGGAAATATTAATTGTCCACTTCCCTCCATAGCAAAGCGGCAGACAAAAATAATGAACTAAGGAGGTATTCTAACCTCAAGTTTAGAGACGTTTGCAACTAGAAAAGCCAGTTGTAAAGCACCACGGACAAAATTCAATGAAAGGGTCCTATCATATGAGCTGTCAAATTTGATTCCAATAATAGGTATGGCAAAAACGCCGGAAAGCACGGAAATTCCGTCTAGTCTCTACAAGGTCCATGTAGTATACAACCCCAGATGTTACTTGCATACTATCCAGCATGATGTTGCGCTCATCATGCCAAAGACCACACTCCCAAAGTACGTGATGTGCAGACTGTTCATACACGTAACCAGGTGTAGAGCATGGGCACACAGGAGAGTCAACCAACTTAAATGAAAATAGTTTGCCCTTAAAATTACCGTGGCCGGTAAGAAATTGCGATACACAATGATCAATTTCTAGCCAAGTTTTATTTAGGCGATCGCGAACGCATGGAAAGTATTTATATAAATGACGCCCTTTCGAGGATACGTCCCATCTATATTGCCATTCGTTTAAAAGCTCATTGTGTACATCAGTGTGCGGTTTAAATAATCTGTTGGTTCTTAAGAGCTCACGTGACGTAAGAAACCGTTTGTCCATATCCTCTCTGGTAGAGTAATACATAGCGGCACGACGCTGTACCTCCAAATCGACTGGGAGTACGCCCGCAAGGACAGGCAAAGCTTCCGTACTAACAGTTCTATACGCCTTACACAAGAATATCAATGCCAGACGTTGATATTCTTGTGTAAGTGTTCCATAATAGCAAAATTTTATAAAACTCTCACTAACTTCTCCACAAACTCTTCAACTTTCAGAAGCACAACCAAGCTATTTGTCTGTAAGCGTCCGAAGGCTGGGTAAGCATCGTTCGCCGTCGTTATCTACTTCCGCAAGATTAGCGTGTAGCGCCAAACGGCACGCTGCCGGATGTCTGACCACGTCCTAAGCTCTTTGTCAATAAGATCGGACATTCGTTCTATACATGGTTTAAAAATTATTTAATTGTAACAAAATAAATATTATGGGCCTTGCTAATAATCGTTGTATACGTCTGTCATAGTTATACAATGTTTTGTCTCACTTCATCTGACGGTAAATATCACTCAGCAGAGCAGGACAAAACACTGAATAACTATCAAGGGCGTATACAACGTTTATTAAATAAAATGTATTAGCGATCGCTTGTGTTTTTAACAGATTCTGTTTGAGTTGTCTTAAGTGATTTGAACGTTTAACAGTAACTTTCAGTTCGTTGGACCAATACGATAACTGGAGCGTGCAATAAAAACAATATAGTACGTGCAGACTGCAGATCATATATTGCTGTGTTTTCTGGCGTTTTTGCCAAACCTAATGCAATCAATTTTCTCAGTTCGTCTAATAGGTGTGCGTAAAATTTTATGTGAGTTTTTATGGTAGGTATCTCAGTCTACTGAACGTTATTTACCTCTAGATACTCTCTAGATAAATTTTCTTCTCTTTGCTACGGACGAAAGTGAAAAAATGATACTTTCTTCTCTTTATTTTTCTGTTATCAATTTTGTTACGAGTAAGACAACTGTGATACTTCTATAGAGTCACCGATATTCTGAGGTCGATGCCATTGAAACGTGTGCAATACTTGCTTCCACGAGTTAGTCCGTTTATATATTCCATATGTAATTTATTGACCAGATAAGCCATTTTAAATATTTTTTACGTTATGACTTGACGAGCAAACCCATCGCCGGATGTTAAGCATTACGACCGTCTATGAACAGAAGCAACACTAAAACATTCAATTACATAGCGCTAGATAGCACTGTATGGTCAAAAAATTGTGACGTAGAAAAAAATTAAATAACACCGTCATTACATGAAATACCAATCATTATTATTTATTAATAAAAGTCCGAAAAGCCATAATTACACCAATTTGTCAAACACGCGGCCACGTATAACAGTCTTAGATACTAACGGCGATAACCGGTGGAAATAAGGTCGTGGAACTCAACTTTACGGTCAGTAGGGCTTCCACCAAGGTCGCCCTCAGTTGGGGTTGCAAACCTTGCGAATTTTACATAATTACACGATTTTACGTCTATAAACGTAAAATATGAGATGAAAAGCTATTTTTTTTTATCTTATGTAACGATTAACGAACTATTTACAAAGTGATTTATTATTTTTTAAATATTTTTATACGTATAAATGTTAAATGAAGAGAGCAAATATACATGTGGAATTGTAAATATCCATAAATTTTCAAATCTTTTGTTTACTTAAAAATACTATTGTTGGAAACAGAAGCGATTTTGATTGAAATAAAAAAAAGATCTACCACTGATTTTACAGAAATACTTTTTCAATGATATCACCAACCGACTGACCGGTATGAGAGTAGATACGCAACTTATTCTACTGCCACTACGACTAAGACCGACTGGGGCAGTCTGAGACCGAAAAGAGCGAAGATGTCGATACAGCACCCTTTTTATACACCAACTGTGACTTCCACTTCTATATAGTTTGATATCTAGGCTGGTTTTCATAACTCGTCAGTAGATTACAAATACCCTCACAAAACGTTTTATCCTAACACCAATACATTTTGTTACTTTATATACAATCCCGGTTTTCAGAATTTTATGTGACAACATTAGTCCCGCCCCAAAAGGCGTCGGTGGCTACTCTGTCAAGGCTGTACACGAAGCTATTCAAATTTAAGAATTTACTCATATAACCCTTATTACAAAGGTCATAGGGTTTATAACCCAATGCGATTCATTAAAATGTATATCACAAATATAGTAAAACTTAAAAAAAATACGTGAAAACGTGTAAATTTAGATAGAGCATTTCCTGAAAACAAATTTTATTCAAATAAAATTAAAAAAAATCAAATGTATCATTTATAAACGATTTTTTTTAAACTCTAATAAAATAAATCTTGCTTGAAAATTCTCATTTTATTAAATCAAGCCTGAGGTGAAAAATTCTAATACAATCCGATCTGAAGTCACCCCTGTAACCTTTTGCACGATAAAGTTCCACATTACGATTCCACAGCTTGCGTACGAACGATTTCGTAGCAAAGTAGAGCCTACGGTGCGTAGCAGGCAACGCGCGTACGTGCTACGAATGTGCTACGCACGATGTAGTTCGATAGTTCCAATAGAGTAGTTCTTTCTATAGAGCTTCAAAGCCGTCTTTGTCTGTGTAATGAAAAATTTATACTTTTTGCTTTATAATCCGCCTTTTGGGTGGTAGTTCTTTCGATTGTGAGAATCCGTAGTAGGTAACACTACTCCAAGTTTGCCGCGTAACTCTAGAGTACAAATAGTCACCCTATTGATTGTAGTATATAATTATAATTAGACATTATATGTTAATGGCATAACATAAAACGTCCTGCAAGGTGGACAGACGACTTGATAAAGGTCGCAGGAACACGCTGGGTGCAGGCGGCTTTTGACAGGTCCATCTGGAAATCTTTAGGGGAGGCCTATGTTCAGGAGCGAAGGCCATGTGGCTGATGATGATTATGATGATGTTAATGGCTATTCCAGTCATTTACTCTCCTAATTTGACGTTTGGGACAGCGTTACTGCTGTTTATGGATATGGATGTCGTAGCGATAACCATTTGTCTACAATAAACTGGTCGCAATATGAAAAGATAAAACCAGCAAACATGCAAATACTAGTAATTATTCTTCAAGTTTTTGTGTACCAAGAATCTTAACAATATGTTTTGATAACCAAACGAGTCTTTTCGCTCTGACTTTTCATTTATTCTTGTAACTTAGAAATAATTTTAAACACTACTAATAATAACCGTTACGGTTAATTACTATATTTTAATATTCCTTTTATTAATTTACAACACATAATTGGACATCTCACCGTTAAATAAAGGAAACTCATACTAATTTCGAAACCGACTCTTATCTCGTTATAATTAATGGCCACCGCACATGCTAGCCGAATATTAATGTTTCCAACGAATAAGGTCGTAACAGACACTTCACAACGTATTTAGTATTAACTTTCTGTCGTCATGCAGCAGTGCAAGCTCTGTTGTGTTTCGGTATGAAGGACATTGTAGCCAACGTAATTATTGGGCATTACGAGACTTAAAATTTAATCTTATAACGACCGTGCTTTAGCGCCATGCAGAGTTTTGTTTTGTATGCATTTGGTAACACAGCTTTGGGTGACGTCACTGTTCATGTTTATGTGCTTGTTTTCGGGCATATTATATCTAACCTATGTCGTGTTTTTGAAGGTAAATATTTAATTATGCAATTAGACAAAAGACTCAATACAAGAATTAAGGTCCAGATATGCAATTAACTAAGTTATGAGCTCCATAACTGCGTGCACAATATTAATTGACATCTTGTGCAACCTAATCAATTCAAGACTGTAACAACACAATGAGACGTCGACATACGATAATAATAACGTTTGTAAAATAACATACACCTGTCTATAGACAATATGACTTCGCGCTACGTGATTTGACGTAAGCGACAACTAACGACATCTAGTGATCGTGTCACCATGACAGGCTGGCGAGATGCCACGCCGCCGGTACTCCCTTCCAACACGACGTAATTGTGTTATCTATTTCATTTTTATTTACGTTATCGAACCTCCGGCAATTTTTACCTCCAATTTAGTTTTTATTTAGGTGTGGAAAAGTACACCCAGCATTTAACGCTAAAGTGAATTGAAAAAGTATTGCTTTTAAACATGAATGAATTTAATTAAAATGCGCGCGACGACGTACATTTATTAATTATAATAACGTAGGAAGTTGTTCGCTCTCAGCAGAACGGAATGGATTTTGAAACGCGTGCACCAGTTTTGTATACTTGTGTACGTTAAATGTTTCCGTGTAGTTTTTCGAAAGCTTTTAGCAATATTTCTATGTGGAGCTTCATACTTTAAATAGATATTGGTGTAATTATTATTTCGTATTTTGTATTAGTAAATGTAGAGCCGCTAAATACACTACTAACTTCAAATTAACCAAAATACGTTTTACCTAAAAATTCATAACTCGGCGGAACGTGAAGAAGAAGAAAGCTTAGAACTTCTGCTTAAGAAAAAAGATTTTTTTCAATTCCTTTAAAGAAGTTACGGAAGTCTGAGGTAACAAATATAAAAAAATACATGTAGGATTGAGAACATCTTCCTTTATTTAAGTCGGTTAAAAATAATCCATTGATACTGCATTGTACATAAGTACGTAATGATTCCATGTAGGTACTACATAATATTTTAATATACTATGAATTTTTGACAACAGTAAAATAATGAGCTTTGAAAATTGTAATATAGCTATTTTTTGACTACTACCTATTTATATCTTGAATTCTCGTATTTAAAAAAACTGTCATGTAATAGAAATATGATATTACCACTGAAAGAGATTTTCAAATTTTAAAGTAAGTATAAAAAACTTCAAGTCGCGTAAAAACGAGCTAAAACTGCTGACAGGGTCTTGCTTCTGAGCAGATTTGTCGCTTTTCAGGATGGAGTATAGATCTCATCGGGATATTATCTAGAATATGAAGAGACCAGCTACACAACTTAAAAATTGTAACGGATGTTACATTAAGAAAGGTCAATTATCTGTATCCAGACAAGGTAATTTGTAATTTACATGTCTTAGGTTAGTATTATTTTAATTAAATATATTGTAGTAAAATAAAAAAGTGTATTAGCAACTCCATGACTACTTTATCAATATTTTGTTCAAAGTAATAAAAAATATAAAAGGCACTAGTAATTTTTATTCATAATGTATTTTATTGTAAATATAAAATTAATGGTTCAGTTAAATTTCAAGTTCATTAAATTCAAATGATGGCTACAAAAAACTTATATTTCTTAGTAAAAAATAGTAAAAATCGTTTTAAATAACAAAGATATATTAGCAAGCCTAACCCGGGCCAAATTTGAATGAACGAAATCCAATTTCCTGCGCATTTAATTTACGAAATCGTACGCTCAGTGTTCCTGTGAAATAGAAAACTTATCTAAACAGGCTGCTCTCAAAATTACTCGTTATGTTCCACGACAAATATGTCCATTGCTTTTAGTCTCTTCATTAAGGTGAGTCGTTTACTTTGCCTCTGTTGACTCTGACGGATGCTGAAAAGTTCTCATTTCAGGACAATGTTTTCACGAAAGTATATAGTATTTTTAATATAGCATACGTAAGACCTAATGTACATTTTGGGTGAATTGGTTTCGTCTATACCTGAAATGGTTGCAACTATTTAAAAGAAAAAGTAAAGCAACAACTTTGTTGTAAATACATAAATACCATCAAGCTTTTCCTTTTCAGGGATAGACTTTTTAATATCAGCTTAAATGCTGTAAGTTACCGAGCACATTTATAGATTACGCACTGGTTGTGAGTAGAAAACCCCAATGAAATCCTCCTAGCCAGTCTCGGCCACGGCGGCCAATCTTAACAGAGATCAGCCAGGTACGCAGGAGATATTATAGTGCACAAGTGTGTACTGTAATTTACCGAGCACATTTCTAGATTACGCACTGGTTGTGAGTAGAAAACCCCAATGAAATCCTCCTAGCCAGTCTCGGCCACGGCGGCCAATCTCAACGGATATCAGCCAGGTACGCAGGAGATATTATAGTGCACAAGTGTGTGCGCAATACACAGGTGCACTCGCTATTCTTTCACTCTCATAGTCCGGTGAGACGACAATCCGACATGACCGGAGAGAGATCAGGCGCAGGACCAACGGCTTTACGTGCTTTCCGAGGCACGGGGGTATCACACCGCCAACTTCCTGAATCCGAGCTGCGACTGAGTGATTTTTTTTTAAGATGGAAAAACCGAGTCACAAAGATTTTTTGCCCGACCTGGGACTCGAACCCAGGACCTCAGCGCGCAAATCGTACTCGTAACACGTACGCAATACAACTACGCCACCGAGGCAGTCAGAAAACCCCAATATCACTTTACCCGACTGGGAATCCGAACCCGAGACCTCAGCGTAAGTTGTGCCGCGTATGCAATACACCTACGCCATTGACGCAGTCGTAGTCTGTTTTAGTGAATTTATCACAGGTCCACCACCGGTATTTTACATCATAAATAAATCTAAGCGTATTTACGGCAACATTTAAATGCCAAGGTATAAAGGCTTCATTTTTCGAACATAATGTGTAATTGGGCTAAATGCCACGTCGTCCTTTTGTCTGGCCAGCGGAGCGGAATATGGCAACTTTATAGACTAATTCTGCGGTACTGGCTCAGATAACGACTGGCTTGTTGTGGCGACGGCGTCGTAAACGTTCTGTTGTGTCTGCACTTGTCTTTGAAGTATTACGATTTCGTGTAAGTTGTTTATGTTATAATTTTATGAACTTGCTTTTATGTTAAGAATTGAGAATTTTGTTTAATTAAATCTGACTAGATCCATAAAAAAATGCGATATATTACATCTAGTTTAGTAAATTTGCCTGTTAACAATTATATTATAGTGGCTGCTTACTTAAAGTACATATAAGTAAGCTCAAGGGCATCACCTCCGTAAACGCAGGGAGGAAACATATGCCCCCCGAGATACAAAAAAGTACTTGTGGACACGTTAGAATTTGTGCAATTCATATTACATTTATCGTGGAGATAAAACTCGCACTATAAATGTAAAGCTTCATGTCGAGTTGAGTGCATCAACTATTCATATTTTTCCCCATCATCCATGTATCAATTTGTCACTCCCTTAACCATAGGCTTGTGACGGCCATGAGTGAGTTCATTTTTTGGACTCAAAAATATCATGCACCAAATAGATGTTTTATGTCCCATGGTGATTTATACCTCACCTATACCGTCCATTTAAGGATACAGTTCAATTTTCAAAAATAAGGAATTTAAAATTTTGTAATAGTTTAACCACATAGTTTAACAAACACTAGCCCGCTAATTTCAACGTTCCATTACCCAAGAAAAATATGAACTTTCTATGAAATCTTAAGTGAATCTTCGAATAAACGAGTTGGCGGTGTCAGCCTAATTGCTTCTCAAGTATTCGCTGTACTTAATACAAACTATAATGCCAATAACGGTGAGTGCATTTTACTTCGGCAATAGTGCCCAAGTTTGGTTCTCAACATAAAAAGCGGGCGTAGAGCGCAGCCTGTATATGTTATATGAGATAAATGTGTTTGGATAATAGAATATTTTTGTTCTCCACTGAATTTTATGAGAAAATTAGGTGATATTTATAGAGCGAAACGGCTGCTATGGAATATAAAAGAAATAATATAAATACGTAATGAGAGTTAAGGTCTGGCAATAACTAATATTAGTATTACCGCTCTATTTTATGTGACTGAAATATCTGGTTGTACAATTTGAAGTCGCTTTATGCCGTTATCTCTGTAGATGAGAAATTGTACTTAGTTACTGCATAATTAATTGTGACAATTCCTTGAGTGACATCGCTGTCACTCAAGTCAACACTCCTCTTGTGGCTATTGACTCCCACCATCCAGCTTTAATAGTAACGCTTTCAACTAAACTTTTTTGCCCAATATTGCACAGTAAAGTGTCTAAATTAAATTATTATTTATGTAACTACGATAAGGTCAATAATGAATTGTCTAAAATAGAATGGGATACTATATGGAATGGCGAAACTAATGTCAATGTGATGGTAGAAAAAATTTATGATGTCCTTATGCCTATAATAAAAAAGTTTACCCCTATTACCAAACTAAAAAACGAAAACTATCCAGTCTGGTACAGTCACTCTTTATTAAAGGTTATAAAGGAAAAAGCTAAGTACCATAGTTTGTATAAGAGGTATCGAAATCCAAGGGATAAAATTGTATTTGAGGAGCTTAGGTTGCGCTGCAATAAAATGAGAGATGAATGTTATGCTAAATTTAAATATAATATTAAATCACATTTGCAACATAATCCTAGACACTTTTGGAAATATCTAAAAAACAAAAATACCGGAAACATTTCAATACCTCACGAAATGCACTTGAATAATGTTAAATACGCTGTAGGAGGTCAAGAGTTGTGCAACCTATTTTCTGAGCATTTCCAATCAATTTACACTAGTAACTCCACAACATTGAAACGACTTTCTCAAAATTTTAGTTGTATTGAATTTAGCAACTGTATAATCAGCACCAAGGAAATACTTAACTGCCTATCTTCTCTAAATTGCCATAAAGGCGCAGGACCAGATGCAATCCCTCCACTGTTTCTTAACAAATGCGCAAAAAATCTAGCGGTACCACTCGCAGCACTTTATAACTTTTCCTTATCCTCAGGCACATTTCCGGAACAATGGAAAATAGCGCATGTGACTCCAATCTTCAAATCTGGCAGTATCGACAACGTAGTTAAATATCGACCAATATCCATTCTCTCGTCTTTTGGTAAAGTTATGGAGTCATTAGTACAATCCAAAATGTATTATCATTTTGATCGTTTCCTTAATGATAATCAGCACGGATTCCGTCCAAAGAAATCAACAAATAGTAACTTAGTTGAGTACATATCTGACATATCGATAGCTTTGGATGCTAATCACGAAGTTCACTCTATATACACTGATTTCAGGAAGGCGTTTGATTTAGTGGATCATGATATACTCCTAAATAAGTTAGCTATCATGGGAATACACGGTTCATTATTGCGGTGGTGCGAGTCATACTTAAGGAATCGTTCACAATTAGTAGCTATAAGAGGGTTCACTTCCACCCAATTCACAGTACCGTCAGGAGTGCCTCAGGGTTCCCATTTGGGTCCCTTATTTTTCCTAGTCTTTATAAACGATATATGTCATAATATTGATTCCAAATGTAAATTGTTTGCAGACGACTTAAAATTATATCGTACAATAAAAACCGCAGCTGACATCAGAACACTTCAATCTGATATAGACAAAATATTTGGGTGGTGTCAAGAAAATTGCATGCTCTTAAACTATGATAAATGTCATTTTATTAAATTTAGTCGGAAAAAAATAACTTATACACCGCATTATGTCATACACAATTATCCTCTCTCTGAAGTTGCTAATATTAAAGACCTAGGCGTAATATTTGATAACAAATTAAGTTTTAGAAATCACTTTGACCATATTATTTGCAAATCCTCTAAATTATCTGGCTTTATAGTCCGTGAAATGAAAATATTTAAGGAACCTCAAACAACAATATGTGTTTACAATAGCATCATTAGGAGTATTTTAGAATATTGTAGCCCTGTCTGGAATCCATTTTACCAAGTGCACTCTAACAGAATAGAGATGGTCCAAAAGAGATTTTTATATCATTTATGTTACTCAGACAATAAATGCCGCATTTTAAATTCATACGCTGATAGACTGGATCATTATAAGATGACCACTCTCAACGCTCGACGAAAAATCTCTGATCTCATGTTTTTATATAAATTACTACATAATAAAATTGATTCACCCCAACTACTACAATCAATAAATATAAGCATTCCGCGTCCCTGTAGTCGCCTACGCAACCGAAAAACATTTGTATCTCCAAGTTGCCGGACAAATTTAGGTTCAAACTCACCATTATGCAGAATACTTGATTTAGCAAATTCTATACGCAATGATCTCGACATTTTTATTGGTTCGATGGCCTTCGTTAGGAAAAATTTAAAAACGTTGTTAAAATAATTTTTTGTTTTCTTATTATTATGCTTGAAATTATTGTTATCTTCTACCATAACTATGACTTTTTATTAAGTACCGTAAAATAATATAGCACTGTAATATACGCTAGCTGTATTCACATTAAGTAGATGTCAATAATTGATAAGTAGTCTTAAGAAGGATATTTTTCATATTTGTTATATATAAAATTGTACACCAGTTTTGTGAATCATAATAATAAAAAAAAAAAAAAAATAATTTCTGATTGCCTTTTGATGGTCGTGTGTTTATTATTAATTCCGCTAGATATAAAGCACGGAAAGACGGATCCAATTACGACGTGGGTACATTTCATGATGATTAAGAATTAAGTTTTTTTTGTGATATGACGTATCTACCACACACACACTCACGCCTTTTAGCCCCGAAGTGGTAGGCAGAGGCGCATCTAGAGCACCCACTTTTCGCCGTTATTCCGTCCCATGATATGATAGGGGGCGAGCCTATCGTCATATCGGGCACAAATTCCAGACTCCGAGCTGATACTGAATAGAAAAACTCAATATCACGTATCTACAAACTAGCACAAATAAGTCTTACCCCGCAGACATACTAAAGAATACTCATTATTGCTCAGACTGGCCCAAACAAACAAGTTATGAAAAATAGACCGTATGCTCAGAAACTTTTGGGTCGAAACAGCATATTTATACCCCAAGTTTATTCGATCAAAAGCCAAGGATACGTATAAAATGCGTCCAGTATAAATCGTGTCCAGTTATCTGAAGATCGCACGCAAGGCTCCGTAGCGCGTAGAACACACGCGTCTCTCGTCTTGCAACATTAATATGTCTCGCGGGAAACGTAAATGTGTTGATGGACAGCCGTGCGCAATGGAACGTGTGGTAATATCACGGGCAGTAAATAGATGGCGCTGTTATGTAATTTGTTGATTAGATTTACTGCATCGGCTTTTCTGATTTGGGGGTAAATTTGCCTGTGTCGCTTGTTGGCCTGTCAAACTATCTCTATGGAAAAATATTACTACTTTAAAAAGGGCATTTTATTAACATACTTTCGTATTTATAATATTAGTAGGATTCGTGTAAATAATATAAAGGCACCGCATAATGACGTCAGTCTTATGGTTAAGCCTTATATCAATAAACACTAACACAGGATCAGCGATAATTTAATGGCATCTATGACTTTTGTTTGTTTTGGAGAATAAGATGGAGCAAACAATACGATATGTCCCATTTTAGCTATCGTAGATTCAGAATTGTGTCACAAGAAGTAATGAAAATAGTCGCCGCATTGGCAGCTGATATTACTAAAAGCTTGGTAATTCAGCAAACAGTGATCATTAAAATAAACATGAATACGGTAGGTACTGTAGAATTACAAAATATTATTAAAACATAGATTATAGATATGGAAACATACATTACAGTAACAGATTATGTGTTTCATAAATATGACTGCTATAATTGTGAAAATTTCTGGTGTGATGAATAATTTAAAGACACCAGTATATTTATTTGTTTACTAGCTTTTGCCCGCGGCTCCGCCCGCGTTAAAAAGTTTTTCCGGGATAAAAGTCCCGCTTTGTTTTCCCAGGATAAAAAGTAGCCTATGTGTTAATCCAGGACATGATGTACCTGTGTGCCAAATTTCATCGAAATCCGTTCAGTAGTTTTTGCGTGAAAGAGGAACAAGCATCCATACATCCAAACATCCATACATTCTTACAAACTTTCGCCTTTATAATATTAGTAGGATTTGCACTTGATACACTAGTGTGCAGACAGACTTAATGCTGTAGGCAATCTCTACCAGTCAACCTTACGGTGGTACAGAGATAAACATGGTAGATGCATTAAAGTTATATACTAAAAAAGTGTTCAACTTTATAGATAACATACAGAAACATAAATACACGATACATAAACAATCAATAATACATAATAAATATAGGTACACATATAAGAAATAAAACAAATAAATACACAAAATACATACCATATAATATATTATAATCAAAGTAGTGGTTATTATATTTAATGACTAAAATAATAAATAACTAGTAAAATTTACTTTCAAAATACACAATAAGCGTCCTGATATCAACCATTGAGTCGAAATTCATGTAGCAAAATCATTTAAATAACAATGAGCAAAATCAAGTAAATGTAGTATTTTTTTTTCTAAAGAACTAAATCAATTCCGCTAACCGCATTAAGTAATTTTCATAACAAAGTCGGCCTCAATCATCGTTATCTTCGCGTGTAATGTGATTGCTAAGTTTGTGGAAAACAAATCGATATGTCGCGACTCGCGGTAAATCATTACTCTCAGTATGAACACTTAAACTTTTAACACATTACATTGAAAAGTTGACTCATAAAATTCTAACTTAGTTATAAAATAATAGAGTGAATGTGGTCAAATGAGACAAATAGATTTCATTTACATATAAACCGATTCAATTAACCAAATTACATTAAGAATACAATTTCGTGGCTCCATCTATGTAATATTCTTAATTTAAGTTTGGTTCTCACTTCCCGTGCATAGTCTTACCCAATTCAGCCTATGCACCTATTTTTATATCACACTAGCGGCCCCGACAGACGTTGTCCTGCCCTAAAAAGGAAATAAAATCCTAGAACCCGAGTACAGCGCTACCTACCGATCCACCTGAAGACACACAAAAAATTACATTAAAATCGGATCACCTGTTTAGGAGTTTAGTGACATGCACGTTTAATATGTTGGTTAAGTATTCTTAAGTTTTCTAATTTTCCGCGCAATTTTCTTATTTTTTTCTTTCATAAGAACCTTCTCCTGACAATAATAAACACATCAAAAAAAGAAATAACGAAATCAGTCCAGCCGTTCACGCGTGATGCCGTGACCAGGAAAATAGGGATTCATTTTTATATAATAGATATAGATAGAGGTCTCGAGATGTGTGTCACGCTCCCGAAAATCAGTATCAGTACAGTCATGAAATAGAGGGTTGAGCGAGGTAGTCCAGCAGTAAAGTCCGTGCAGAAAATTGTTTAGTCCATTATTTGACTAATGTAAAACGCCATTAGTCCGGCTATGTATGACTGCCTCGGTGGCGTAGTTGTATTGCGTACAAGTTACGAGTACGATTTGCACGCTTAGGTCCTGGGTTCGAATCCCGGGTCAAGCCAAAACAAAGTACTCAGTCGCAGCGCGGAGTCAGGAAGATGACGGTGTGATACCCCCGTGCCTCGGGGCGCACGTAAAGCCGTAGGTTCTGCGCCTGATCTCTGTCCGGTCATGTCGGATTGCCGTCCTGTGCACCTGTGTATTGTGCACACACTAGTGCACTGTAATATCTGGCTGATCTCTGTTGAAATACTCCATCCGACCGCGCCAAATGGAGTCGGCCGCGTTCCGTATTAACCGATCTAGAGGACGAAATCACTCTGGCCATCCGCCGTAAGAACGAGTTCTTGAAACTCCAACACTCCACAAGACCGCAGTTCCGTCCTCGCCGTCGAGGACCTCGCCGCGTTCCCCGTCGCCCTCCCGACCCCCCTAGCAGTTCCGGCCCGCGTGCCGATGACAACACAATCTAATAGGATTATGCCTAAAAACCAATCTTTCCCTAATCGTTGATGTCTCATCCTCTCTCAGTGGCCGTCCTGAGCCGAGGTTCGTAACCCGTTAGTGGATTGCCCTCAGCATGGTCATTTAATTCAAAGGGTTGCGAGCGCCTTCTGCGTTCACCATAAAGACCGGTGTGGCCAGAAAATCCGACTCGCGTCAGGCCACTGGCAGTAGGGCCATTAACAAAAAAAAATCTGTTGAAATTAACCGCCGTGGCCGAAACTGGCTAAGAGGATTAAGATTACGATACGAATATTTGGCAGTTTAATGGATAATTGCAAAGCTATGCTATGCCCATAAATAAGTCCTAGAGAAATAAGTTACTTCAACTTCTCACTTGTCATGTGAGAGACGACAATATACGATATATTTTTCCAATATTTCTGTAAGGGCGAGTTATATTTTAATGGTGTATATTTCAAAGTGTCTCGTTATTTTGAAGTATTTCATTTCACTTGCATTACACGATACGTAGAAAATCGAGACCAACTCTCCATTAAACGGTGACCATTAGAGCTAACTGCCTTGGTAAGCACTTTAAGCTGTGGCAAAGATTTGTTGCCAAACGAATACAGTATGGTTTTATATTTATTGTTAGTTGAGGACTAGGCTACAAGTTACCATATAAATGTATATTTCTCATATATCGTCACTAGCAAACCGAACGGTATTAATATAATTAACGGACTTAATGATCAACTTCCTCGATCTGTCAAACACTTTGTGTTTTATGGTAAAAAATGTAGATCACGTCGACAAACATTTTTTTCTAACATTATCCTATTTATTGATGATTTACTCTCAAGCGCCCTCCTCACGATGATTTTTTCATCATTTACAGAGTTAATAATGACAACGTCATGTGAAAATCCACAAGAACACCACTTGGAACGCACTTAGTAAATTTTTGTATGGTGCCACACGCACACACTCTGCTTAAATTTATCAATTTGACCTTCATACATCCTAGAATACTTAAACATTATTCATGCGTTAATAATTTATAGTGGACCTTTCTTAGCATTACTGACTTTAATTTAATAAGAATTTAAATACATTTGAAGTAACTTACTGTGTGGACGTATTTGAAGGTAACGTTATGTTGTAAATTCATGTCAAAACATGGTTCAAATATTCGACTACATATTTTGTCTACTGACATTTGTTAAGGTACTCACTTATATAAATAAAATACTAAACTTAAATACTAAAAAATAACATGATTAATCCCTTTACCTATTACAAGATAAATACAGTGTAGACTATTGTTCAGATTTCAAAGTGGATCAACGAGAGATTTGTTTTTTTAGACTCCAGAACGTGACCCAGCAACGAATTACTCTGGCGGCTAAGTTACGTGGTTATCCAGTCAGATAAAACACGTCTCCGGAATCCACGCATTACCAATACATTTTATATCTCCGTGTTCTTTTTTTCCACGATAATATATTTACCAGTCCACTCCATAAAACGGAAACTTATCAGACACTATAAAAAAAGGGTTGTAAGGAATAAATTCCGATAGTGTCACTATAAACCATACGGAGGAAAATGTTAACACGCCGGCGATGCGCTTCAAAATGGGCAGGAATCACGATGTGCGCACTGAGTAAGCGCAAAGAGCGCACGTATCATACATGCGCAACAGTGCGTATAAAATACTAGTATCGCTCGCGGTTCCGCCCGCGTGATCAAGTTTTCCCGGGATAAAAAATAGCCTATAGCACTCAGGAGTAAAGTAGCTTCCTATAAGTGAAAGAATTTTCAAAATCGGTTCAGTAGTTCCTGAGATTAACGCGTTCAAACAAACAAACAAACAAACTTTTCAGCTTTATAATATTAGTATAGATGATGCCGTCTGCGTACGTCTTAAGGCGGTAAGGAGACCATGCTGTCAAGAATTCGTTGTAGATCATAGTGGACTAACAAATTTTAGTAGACAGAGACAAATCGATTGTGGGGTACCTATACGTCTCTCATATTATAGGCCTCTACGTAAACATGTTCTGTGCTACGGGCCACACGATGACGTCATCTCTTTTACTTATCTGGTACCCCAAGCACGAATAATAAAGAATCGCGCCTAGTATTTATCGAGTAAATGAATGTTTAAATATATTCTCCTACAGTCGATTCGTCTCCACTATACGTCAATTAAGAGATTCGTATTGCCGATTCCCAAACATTTTGAGTTTACTGTTACCATGGTTAGACGATTTACTAGTGGAAGCTTACACACGGCAAATATTCATGCTGCCGTATTTTAATTCTAAATACGCTCACGAAGCGCTGCTCAAATTTACATACAATTTACTTAATCGAATCGATAACTCATAACTTAAGTATACTATAACGCAAAAATAGAGCTAGCTACTTCATATTGTCAATATACGAACTTGGTACGAACGCCCCGCTCACCCTCTTTAACTACTCACTTACGTAAAGTTAACTTACTGACAAGTAAAGTAGTTCTGACGTGAATTCGAAATGTATTCTTTCATCAGATTACTGTCCAGCGATGACTGGCACCAAAACTCATGTGACTTCATAAGCAAGACGATGTACAATCGAAGAAGTTAATATTTCGAACCACTTCACCACATTCCGCACGTGCCTCAAGTCAAAAGTTAAATTAGCTACCTAAATTGTATGTAGGATTGATTATATAATCGCTTTTACCAGTTTTGAACTGAAAGCCCGGCAATTTATTTATAGTTATTGATTATCCAAAAGCCTCTTCCAACTGTTATGAAATAGTTGACCTCTATCTATTTAAGTAAGTATATTGACGTATTAATAAAATAGACAGAATAATTTTCGAAATTGGGAGAAAATATTGTGTTTTAATTTTTCAGAATAAGTTTATTGTATTTTAATTCGGTATTTTAACACTTTGAACCGTGGGGTACTTTATTGTATTACCAGGTTAGGTATTTTTATTATTATACAGGGTCATTTTGACATTGCGTTAATAAATGAAACCACATACTTATCTCGTTGAAAATAACGTTTTCCATTAAGTTATTTTAACCATAGATGTAAAATAAAAAAGTGCAAGTTTAGAACAAAAGAAATATCAAGAAAAAGTAACTATAAGCTTACATGCCCTAATGCCACTACTACTACTCGCAGCGGCAACATCATACTTTCAGTCAGAAAAATACTCACGCACACGCCACATGCGCACTAAACTTAAAAATGATAAAAAAAACAGGAAAGTAAATTTGAGATTTTTGGTGAAAATATTCGTTTCTTATGGATGATTTTTGGCATAATGTTAGCAGAGGCAAAGAAGAGTATGTGGTTTCATTTATTAACGCAATGTCAAAATGACCCTGTATAAATCCTAATAAATACACCGAAAATATCCAATAATATAATAATAATACCAGCCCTGTATTATATACTGTTCACTGCTGAGCACGGGCCTCCTCTACTACTGAGAGGGTTTAGGCCTTAGTCCACCACGCTGGCCTAGTGCGGGTTGGCAGACTTCACACACCCTCAAAATTCTTATGGAGAATTCTCAATGGGAATCTATTTGCCTTGTGTAACCGTTTGTAAAACCTTGCCTATAAATTTTTTTTTTTTTGAAAAATGTGTCGTACCAATATCACGGATAAGATCAGGTGGAAAAATACAGCAGTATAATTCTTCATAAACACATATACCTTAATAATCCCCGAAGGGGTAGGCAGAGGCTCAACTAATGCACCAAGTTTTCGCGCGTGTGTTCTATCCCATTACAATATGTGATACAAGGCGAGCGTCACATGGAGTACAATTTCCAGACTTGGAGCTGATACTGAGAAGGAAACCCTGTATCATTTTGCCCGACCCGGGATTTGAATTCTTTATATTTATAGACTTTCTCTTATAAACAACCACGACAGCCAACGCCGCGCCGCTCAATCCGCGCTACCAATTTACATCAAACAAATAACTCAACGACATTTATCAAATAATTCATCCATGAAGTAATAGAATAATTTAATGAGACGTTCTGTAGGTTAATATTAATTACCCAATTTGATGCTCAGTCAGCCATAACACCCTAAGTGTCTTTACCCTCGGGAAGGTAGGTAAACAAGTAGGTATTGCTAAATTTAGGTACTGAATAGGTGTTGCTTAATTTAGAATACTATATCACACACACATGCGCGCGCATTTTTAACCCCGAAGGCGTAGGCAGAAGCGTAACTAATGCACCCACTTTTCGCCGTGTGTATTCGTCCCATGATGTGATAGGAGGCGAGCTCTATCCCCATATCGGCCACAAATTCCAATACTATATTATTACAGCACAATTAAACTGAAACAGATAATATGTACCCTCTTTTCAATTATGTTAGGATCTGTTGAGTAAACCCTTATAGATTAGGCTTAGATTTTAATATTTTCTTTTTTTTATCCCTGAGTATGGTAAAGCATCGTATTTTTAATTCGTTGATTAAGTGGCAACATTGGGGTTGGAAATAAGATCGGCGAACACAGAAGTAAATTCGCGACCCTGCCTATGCCTTCGGAAAAAAGATGATATAAATAATATTTTTTGTATGTATACTATGATTATCTACTATGTACTGTCAGCATAAGTATCTGTACAAAATCAAAATTTCACATCGCTTATACAAGCGTTAACTTAAACTGTAATATTTTTTTCTTTGTTGGAAGTAAAGTAAATCTATTTTATTTTTGTGAAGAGAAAAAAGTAGTAGTAAGAACACAAAAGTATGTAGGCAATTTGAAATTTTGAATTTGTTCAGATACTTATGCTGGTGACTCTACATAAAATCGAGAAAGATATAGGTTAAATATAGGTTAAAGGTAATATCAATTTTGTAAAAGTAGCGTAATAAAGTAGTGTAGCTTTATTGATATATTACCTTTACGATGTAAACAGTATAGGTAAATTGATTAGGCTGCAAACCTTAGAGTCAACGTCAATCGATCACGTTTTAAAAAAATAAGAAGTGTCCATAATTTTTAAAGTGCCCTAATATAAAGCATGTAAAGGAATTATACTCAATATAATAATAATATTGAGTATAATTCCTTTATATGTGACAATCACAATCCCACTGCTGGGTTGGGCCCCGTTTACTGCTGAGGTTAGGCCTTAGTTTTCAGATTACACTTTGGTACAGGTTCAAAATTCTTTGTAGAGAAATTCGAAATACTTTAATTACAAAACAAAAAATAATACTAACACGAAAAGTTAGGACACTTTCTAGAACAAAATAACAATCAAATTAATGTAAATAATTGCTATTGCTACAGTTCAATAATTACCTTGAAACAAACAACCAATCACTTCAAATTACCATCAAAACAAAAAAGTTTGTGAAATAGTTAAAACATCTGAACATAGCATAGATTACAAGCCAACGAACTAATTAGTTGACGTGTGTGAACGGCAACATATAAATATCGCACAAGATCGAGTGAGAAGGAAGTGGGCAATTTTCCAACATGAATTTGATGTTTCGGAAGAACTTCAGCGGGGAAAAGACCCTGGTTAGCAGTGTAGGAGGGGGCAAGGCGCGCGGGGCGCTCGGGGCAGGGAGAAACGCCAAGCGGCGCGACCGAGAAAGATTCAACTGCATGGAAGAACACCATTACAAGACACACATTTTGTTCTCGGCGGTGCCCAGGGCCAGCACACAGTACAACGAAGGCTCAGGTATGCATAGTGTCCCACTATTTAAACGCACTCAGAAATTTGCGCGCGAAAACAATGACTTTCATTCACTCATCCGGAATTCTGATGCCAAGTGCTAAACAAATTGAAAAGATTCTGGTCGTGTGAAATGAAGTAATATTTACGATAACAGAGAATTTGGGAATCGCGCCGTCAATATGTCTATAAATAAACACTGTGACAAACTAGAAGACATGAAATGCCGGCTCATTGGCAGTTCAATGTATTTCTTGTTTCTTATAAGAACGCAGTTTAAAATAGTGCATAAAATACGATTTTTTGATGTGTTTGTTAGTTTCGTGTGTGTTTTGTAAAATATGCACTATAACCGATTCAATCCGGTTCACACCGGTATAAAGTTTGGCTGAACGCGCCCAGCGTCCGCAATCCACACGATGTTATATAGTAAACAACTGCACGAAATACTCATTGCTATGTAACAGGTATTTATAATATTAATATAGGGCACTGTGATAGTGTGCGTCAAGAGTTATGTTCTGACGTTACGAGATGCAATAGCTCAATTTTCAGAACCATAAAATGCTGAGTGAAATTGTTTCAGTATTACACAAAACCTATACCAATCCTGATAGGATTAGACGATTATTAATGTTGCGATTATTGTTTTGTTATGTTTTGTTGAAGCTATCTACTTTTGTTTTCTAAACAAAAAAGGAAACCTTCGTGTAAGAATTCAAGAGTAACATTTTGTATTCGTGTGTGCAACAATAACTATAAGAATCTAACATAGGTTTTTCATTCATAGTAGGAACGTGTCGAAGTACCTAGATACCGATTAAATAACCTCACTTTTAACCCCCGTTTTTTCAACTGTAGTTATCTTTTCATCAGCGTGTTATTAAGCTGGAAGCACTCGCAGCACCTGGAGCACTCGAAGCTCTGCGAGCACGTCCAGCTTTATAAGACCCTGACAAAAAGATAAATACAGTTATAAAAGCCCGGTCTTAGTCTATCTTCACTATCAAATCCAAATTCAAATCGACGTGGGTTAAAATCACCTAACACCTTATATTAGTATTCTCACTATGTAGAGCCAAAAACATGGTTCCTGTAGGATGTAAATGAAAATTACCTTAGCACCATTGTTTTCTTCATTCTATCACGAATGGAACGGTGTAGTTAAAAGCAGTTGTACCTAGTTTTAAAAATGTCGCTCGAAAGAAACTTCATCGCAAAGCGAATTTGCTTTTAGATGATATATTATAGCTAGAACTGATTATGATATGCCTGAAAGATCATTTTGATGGTATTTTAATATCCTACACCATTCTTCTAACCAATATTCTATGATAATTAGTTCTGAACGAAGACGAGAGGATTACATACTTCATAGCATAGAGCACCGTCTTCATACTGGTGAAAACGGCGCTCCATGCTATGAAGTAGTATGTAATCCTCTCGTATACATGATACTTGACTGCTTCGGTGACGATCCAGACCTCTCTCCAGTCAGCTCGGATTGCTATCGCACCTGGCTGATCACCGTTGAGATTGGCCGTCGTGGCCAAAATTCGGTTAGAAAGAAATTGTACACAATAAAGTATGAACTAAATACTAATTTAAAATATTTCTCCTCGTTAGAAAGATGTGGGCCGGTGCTCAGCGGGGGCTTGGGCCCGGAGCCGGAGCCGCCGCAGCCGCTGGTGACCCGGGAGCCGTCGGTGTCGCTGTTGCGATGGGAGCGACCTACCACCAACGCCACCAGCGACCGCCGCCGCGCCCAGCCCGTGTCCCTCGCCACGCTAGAGAAAGACTGCTTCGTCATACCTGCGCACGCGCTGGACCGGTTCCTGCCTGAAGGGGTGCCGGTGAGTACAATTAAAAGTATATCACTTAGGTACATAGTGTCTGTCTACATCTTAAAAAACTTTAGCTATTTTCAATGAATGCTTTTGGACTTAATAAAACAACATAAGACGTAGAGAATAGTAGAGATCATTATGGATGTAGATATTGGTCAATTATTTTTTTCTTCACAAGATATGGTAAAACCCATTCTTAACTTTAATTGTGGCATACTACATTTGTAAGCATCGCTGGGGTATAGAATAGAAGATATGCGGGTATTTTTGAATGTTTTTTAATCGGGTATTTTCAAGCGAGGTATTTATAAGCTTTTTATGAATTCTACTAGCTTTTGCCCGCGGCTCCGCCCGCATTAAAAAGTTTTTACGGGATAAAAGTCCCGGTTTATATTTCCCCGGGATAAAAAGTAGCCTATGTGTTAATCCAGGACATGATCTACCCGTGTGCCAAATTTCATCGAAATCCGTTCAGTAGTTTTTGCGTGAAAGAGGAACAAACATCCATACATCCAGACATTCATACATACTTACAAACTTTCGCCTTTATAATATTAGTAGGATGTAGCGACAACTGTACTTATGTTATCTAAATATAAATCGTGAAATATATTTTCTGCCTTCAGCTTCCAGTACCACCACCGACACCAGAAAAAGCACTAACTACAAAGACTGGCCAAAACTCACTTAGCGTACTAGAAATCGCTGACCCCAAACTATGTATATTGGCGCATCTAATGAGCCCGTTGGAACCAATAGAGCCAATACTAGAATCACCACTTGCCAAACCTTTGATCAAACAGAAGATAGCAGCCAGTGAGCTGTTGAACGAGGTAGCTCAAGCGAATACTGCTGTTGGTGGAATGTTGTTAGCTAATATGGAGAAAAACGCAGAGTTCCCTTTTATATCGTACTATGTTATAAATACGACGCAAACTGATCCGTTATTGTTCTATAATAATATGAGGTGTGCTTCGTTGTCGAAGTTTGATCCGAAAACGATCAGGTATTCGGCGGCGCATACCCTGGACCTGTACAGCGAGGTGGCCATGATCTGTCGGCCACCCTTCAACGACTTGGCTGGAGGGCCCAAGAAGTCGCATACGCCTACTACAGGATTCATTATTAGTGTTTATAAGGTTGGGACATTTCAATACTAAATGAAATTGTTTAGAAAATAAGTAATTCGACTTTTTTTCTGTAAGCTTGAAAGATGTGTTATTATTAGTAGGTAGCTCGTTTTCTAGTAATTTTAATCGACATTGTAATGCTTAAAAAAAACTTGAAGTTAAGCTGCGAGGCTATAATTAATAATTTCTCTACAAACTTAATTTCCCGCGAGGAACAAACTGCACCTAATCTGTTTCCCCTTTATCTTACTGACCAATGGAAGTCGCCTTTCAGCGACTTTTTTGACCAGTTTGTAACAATGATTTCGTTTCTCATTTCCAGGTATTCGAAGGCGACGATGGCGAGCGGTTCGAACGCAACTGGCTGTATTGGACCGGCGCTCGGATGCTCTACCGGCACCTACCCCACACAGTAGGCATGCGAAAGATAGCCCTACACAAATCCGTCGCGGCCCATGGGGACAAAATGTACCTTTTAGTTTGCGAGTGTGCCAACCTCATGGACGATTTGTCCGGGGCCGCCATGTTGGTAACAGCGTTGCGGGCGCGGCTGTGCGGCTATACGGGTCTATATCGGCCCATACAGACTTTCTAGTAGAGGAACACCGGGCTTGTTTGCCTGGGCTGTGTTGTATTGTGAATGGCTTTTTAGGTTGTTTGATGTATTTTTATTTTAGTTATAGTCAATAGATTGATGGATGTAATTATTGTGAATAAAGAAAAAATATATTATTAAATGTTATTAAATAAACTGATAATAGAAAAAATCCCCGTTGAGCGTAATATTGTTTAACTTTATATTCTAGCTTTATACGTAAATATTTTTTTTTTATATCTGCAACCTAAAAAGTCGTTTCAAAAGTGGTGACCAACACACGTCACAAAAAAAGGACCAAACCTTAAACGTTTAAGTATATCGATAGTGCGTTGCAGTACGTATGAAACGTTTATTGACAAAGTGTTCTTTTGACATTAAGATAATATAATGTAGTGATCATTTCATTCGGTTCTATCACCAGAATATAATATGGTGATTACTACTTTCTAGGTATAGGGTATTCATTTTGGACAATAAATTGAATACAAATCACGCGTTTTTAAATAAAATTATATTAATAGTTAATTTTATTGCTTAATAACTATGTGATGTACATTTTCTTGTTTTTGGAAATTTATCACCAACAATAAAGTGCCCCCAGTAAAAAAAATCGGAATTTCATAGTACTTTCATCAATATAAGCCGTTCCTTAAATTTTCTTTACAGTTATTTTTCAATAATATTCGTAATTTATAATAGTGCAACGAATATAATATAAATATTATATTAGCATATTATATGCTGGTCGTGGTACACAATTTTTTAAAAATTATAAGCTAATAAGTAAATAAATTGATACTTTAAAAACTTACTTTTATCTCTTACTGCACAGTGTCAAATAAAACAACAAGTATGTTACATCGGCGGTTTACGATTATGAAAATGGTTTAAGTATAATAAAAATAATATGTATACTATAGAATGCTTAGGAATGTCTTTAGGCCACGGCAGAAATGCGTTACCATCTTAATAAAAAGTAATATACCTGCTAAATATAAGTCATATTTTTTTTCTTTTTTTCAAAAAATGTATTATACCTTAGGAGAAGACACTCTTAGTAGAAACAAAATTATGCCGGCAAAGAACCCATTATAACATTAACTAGGCACTGGCATACAAGAACAGAAAAACGAAATTTACTGTAAAATTAATTTCAAGAAAATATTTTACCAAGCAATATATACAGTCTTCCATTTGTAAAAAATCGTTTTTGGATTCAACTAAAATATTCGTAAATTTATTACAGCGTTACATTTTTGCCTCATCTCCTTTTATATATCACATACTTTTATATACACGTAAAACATGTTGCTACTAAATAAGTATAATACCGATATATTTTTTTCTCTCATACGATTGAACATGATTTACGAATTTTTTTCTCACATATTCCACACAGCCCAGATCTTTCGGTAAGATTTGATGGGCACAGTTTAAACCGTAGCGATTTCTATAATTATAGGGTAGGTAAGCTGATTAATCCGTGGATAATGCAACCACTTTCGCGAATGTATATAACATAATGGAAGTGAATGCTGAAATCTCACGCACAATATTATGTAGTAAATAATTTTACTTTTTTTATGCGGGCAAGGCAAAGCGACCACTGTATTTGATGCAATGATGTTTTAATAAAGATGACGCATATCCATACTGCGCGACGTTTAAAAACTGTCCTGCTATGCATGTACAGTGCATGAAACAGATCATACAGAAAGTACAAGATGGAAAGAGATAGCGTAAAATGAAATTACACCAATTGGCCGAATTTGAATGCCTCAGTTTCGACGCGGTAGTGCGATATCTACCTCGTGTTTGTATATATAATCATTGATTTGATGGTTATTGAAGTCCAGATAGAGCGTCGCGTCATGAGAAATGATAGCCCTTCGCCAGTCGAAGCAATAGAGTAGTTGACTACTTTTTTTATACATTTATCAAAAATGTATGCCATCCAAAATTTTACGGAAAAATAGTTTTCAAAATTGGGGCAATAATAAGTAAGTTATAAAGCTTTTAAATTTGGTGGAAGGGGCAGTTGTCAAATAACAGTAATATTACAATGTGACGTCACCGAGAGTCGTTGGCCATAGAGAGAAAGAGAGCACGATATCCCCTGCACATCCCCACTTTTGCTCACAATAATATTTCAAATATGAATAACTGCTTTATTTTTATCTATCTTCTCTATTTTCATTTTTTATGCTGATTTCACAGAAGAATTTCTTATTCGTATTATTTTCTGTGACATATAAAATAATTTACAAAATCAAACATAAGAAACTACCCTATTATGTCGGCCTGTTTGAAAGGGTGCACACGAAAATACATTGCAGCAACGCATCGTAATAGAAGTTTTAATACCAAATCGTCTCACATCGCGCCTGATCTGTTACATTTTTAAAATAAAATTCTTGCGTTCTCACTTCAAGTTTATCATTTGGCGATCGCTTACTTGGGAATTTCTTGAAGATAAAATTCGTGTAAATGTTGTTTAATTTACGGAATTCTGCATATCTCCCGTACATATCATAATGTATCCAAGATCTGAATGTAACACGCAAATTAATTTGTAATTATAATTATTTTGAATTATATTTCGTGTATTTTAATTTCATGGTTATCGATATATATTATGTATACAGAAATATTTGTGATTAATTTTTATACTTACAGTGCTTATTATTACATACCTTTAGTACCTATAATTTTATAACATATTTTCGGAACGGGATATGTATCATGACTGTTGTTGAAACATATTTCTTCGTGGTCAAATGTATGCGTTAAAATTATAAAATAAACAGTATTTGCTTCATTCTTAAAAGTAAATTAGTAATTATAACTTTCTAAAATTACCTTAGTACCTTAAATTTCAAATTAAACCCAGTTCTTGCTATTTCAAAAACGCGCAAAGTTTGAGTGATTGATTGTATTTATTAATATCAGGTTTTAGAAATAATATAGCAAGTAAGTATTTAATTCAAAGTAATTATGAATCAATGGTAAAGGTGGCGAAAAACATATACTCATTGTGGATGAAAAGAATCAATCGTTGAAAGAAAATTGAAAGTGCATCCAGACCCTTAGACTTACCTACAGGAAAGGTGGTATTTAACCATAATAGTAGTACAAACTAAACCGGCTTTAGGGGGTCACCAGGACCGCCAGGTCCTAGGGTGGGGCCTGGAGTAAGCGCCACAGACTTTAGTTCAACTCGAGAAATCTGAGATAGCTTTGGTAATATTATTGTTATCTTAAAATAACTATTAAACAAATATGTTGCCCCCTGGGGCCCCAGGTACCTGAGCCGACCTGGTCTAAGGTCCCGATAAATGACCAAAATACTTACGGTGAAAAATAATACTATAGATATTTAGTTCTTAATCAAGTCAACTTGTGTAGGTAGAAACAGTAATAAGTATTTATTTTGCTACGGTGCTAACTTAGTCAACTTGAAGTTAAGTATTGAAAAAGGCTTGCAGATCACGTTTTAAATCTTGCTTTAGTTTTAAAATAAGCAAATTGAATATTGATACGTAAGTGAAACACCAAATAAAACGAAAATAAGGGTTGCTCTCAGAATTTTGCCAGTTAAAAGGGAAAACTTATATTAGGTATAATAAACTATGAATTGTGTTCATTTGAAAGCAGTTCTTACAGTATCATAAGCATTATAACCCTTTCTATGTAGAATCGGAATTTGTCGCATTATTTTTAAACCTGTAATTAATTGTTATACACAATTGGGTAGGAGAATGGGAGCATAGACAAATTTGGTTATTGCGAGGAGACATTTCCGCATTTGGCAAAGAAAAGGGTTTTAAAAAATTTAACTTTAACAAATTGTCAAATTGAGTAAAAACTTGGCCGGGTTTAGCCGGGTTGTTAACTTTCAAAATCTCTAACTTCGGATCAATAGAAAACCAATTAAAATACGTTTTTGTAAGCACGTAAAAGCAAGCTTTATTCTTATTGGTCAATTTCGTCTATCGATCCAAAGGTGGTGATTGTGGTCAGCAGTTAGTGGGGTTAAATAATAAGATAATGAAATATTAGTTACGAGAATATGAAATCTAGAGTCAATGATACTTATGCTTTGTTGTTATTAAAGTTTTGACATAGAGTGATACGCGAATTTAATACGATTGCACAAAGTCCAAAATGTAAAATAAATTTCTATATTATTAGAAAGCTTGTGTAGAATAAAAATTAATAAAATTCATGTTGGAAATACGGCAAAACGAAACATTTGTATGACAATGGGTTGCAAAATGTAAAATATATTTAACATGTTCCGCTTTTGAAGCGAAATTTGGTTACGGGCTAAGCTCTCATAGATTGTTTAGAATTGAATTTAATCGAATTTGAATTATTTTTATAATAAAATCTCGAATTTAAATTTGTTGTTTTATTAGTGCATTCCTACAATCTTTTGTCATTATTAACATTCCTTTTCATTTCATTGATTTTTTGGAGTGTACATAGGACTATAGGTATGGTTGGATATTTCCAGGATTTAGTCGTCCATCATAGGATCTTTCAAAGAAGATTGATATAAAGCAGACAGCAGGTCGTAAAAAGTACAATAACGTTACAGGCGGGGGTGACAGAGACAGTGACATTTCACCTGCTATGTTAGGTTCCATATTATGGGGGCGGGGTATTTTATGACATCCGAAAACAGACGAACTAACGGACCACCTGATGGTAACCACTCACCGTCGCGTCGCCCAGCGCGAAAACCCTATAAAAAGCTTTTGTAATATTGTTCAAAAGTTACCTTTATTAATTAAATATGTAAACCTTTTTTCTTAAAGTTAGATATAATATCATAAGATGGAATACATAATGACAAAATTGACGGCACTAATTGAACCTCTGCTTATTTGTTCCGCGACAAAAAGCATATGTTAAAGAAGCAGCCCCCCACCATAAATATACCATAATAAATATATAATATACCACTAAGTATCACCAAAATAATGAATTAAAACAAGAGCACCTCATGACACTTCCAAGTTCCTTCCAAAACTCTCCCTCTATGTGCGTATTGAAATTTCGTAAGTCAATAAGAATTAAGACCTCTCATTTCTAGAATCAATATAGTTTTAATTAGGTTCACCAAAGACAGTGCTTTAACTGTTATTAAAATGATATAATTTAAAACAATAAGCTTTTATTAAACATAATTAATACTTTGTACATGTTTGGAAAATTGTCACATCTCTAATAGTTATAACTAAAATCATTTAAAACCTCACATTAATAGCCTTTGTGCCCTCGAAATCTTCTTCTATTGTCAAGCTGAAAAGAAATAAAGAGGTTTTCAGGAAACTTATATAATTTTATTTAAAATGTTAAAGTTATTTTTTATTTCCCTACAACTGAGACATTTGATCTTATTTTGTATATTAAAGAAAACCTTAAGACTCTTTATTCCGTGTATATTCCATAGGGGATATTTACGGTGATTTTAATATCTTTTGGTTTAAGTGGACGATAGCCTAGTTGGGAATGGAACAGTCTGCCAAGACAATGTCCGGTGGTTCAAAACCCAAGGCACTTTTGACTTTTCGAAGTTACGTGTGTATTATTTATCAACTATCGTTCGCTTTAACGGTGAAGGAAAACATTGTGAGGAAACCTACATACCTAAGAATTTTCTATAACAATTTCGAGGGTATGTGAAGTCTGCCAACCCACACTAGGCCAGCGTGGTGGACTAAGGCCTGAACCCTCTCAGTAGTAGAGGAGGCTCGTGCTCAGCAGTGGGCAATATATTATAATACAGAGCTGATTGCATTGCATAATATCTTTTTCTTTTTTTGGCCTAGTATGTCTTTTCCGACAACTCAACCATATAGGCTTGTGGATGTGAACTTTATTTCGTGACCATATAAGACAAATCTAGAGAGACAAACTCTGCTGCATAAAAAAGAAGAGATCCCTTTGATGGGTGGATCATTATCAAACCGGATAAGGTTTCAGTATTATAATATAATCTAGTTCTATGTTAATCATCAAAAAAGATAACCCTGTATATATTGTTTAATTTCATGGAGGTTTTAATTATTCTACAATTTTTATAAGTAATAGGAATCAGCAAAGAAGTAAAATAATACTTACTAATGACCTTTTACATTCAAAGAAGATCTGCCTCAGTTGTATACATTCCTCAGGCACTACCCCATTTTGCAAACATTCGCGTGGTGTCTTTTTGTCCTGGAAGATATATTCAATTATTAGCAGTTTCTGAGTATTTCAACAAAATGGCATTACACATAACTTATACTCTGTCGGCTTAGGTATTTAACTAAATGTAAACATGTTATAAAAAAGGTATTTTACCTGCTCATTTCTCTTTACAAAATACATTGTAACCAAAATAAACATCTTTATAACCTCCACAACACTTACCACTGTTATTCCTGTGTATTAATATTCCTTATTTGGTTATTATATAGTTATATGTATGAATTAATACGCGCAAACACAATTATGTGACTACGAAAAATTACAAAGCTTTTATATAAGACCTCGATCTGTCAACTGTAAAAGACCTAATACAATGCACGCTAAACATTTTTCCAATGGATCGTAATACATACATACATACATATACACTCACGCCTGTTATCCCCGAAGGGGTAGGCAGAGGCGCAACTAGTACACCCAGTTTTCGACATTATTCCGTCCCATGATGTGATAGGGGGCGAGCCTATCATCATATCGGGCACAAATTCCAGACTCCGGGCTGATACTGAATAGAAAAACTCAATATCACTTTGCTCGACCCGGGAATCGAACCCGAGACCTCAGCTTTGCAGTCGTACTGTAATACAACTACGCCACCGAGGCAGTCGTCGTAATACATAACCCTACAAAATTTCAGAATGTGAATGCCACGTGGCACGCCATTATAACTGACTGCAATTCTATTTAATCGGTTAAATAGACAACAATTATCGATATATTTCCGAATTGTAGAAATTTGTTTATTTATTATATTTTTTGCTTTGTTTCTGATGATTAGAGGTTTTTAGTAATTTGTTTTGATTCCAAAGTGAAAGTTATCATTTTAATGTTTGTTGTACGCCATAGTTTCATTGACGCAGCAGTTTTCGGAAACACTTTCGTAAGAAAAGGTTGACTACTCAGGAATCATATGGCATTATTTGTTTACATTTAGTTAAATACCTAAACCGACAGAGTATAGTTTCAAGTGCCTGTTAATTACATTATTTTACTTCATAATACGATACTAGAACCTCAATAGATCATTGATCAATTAAATTAATATAAATTATTGATAGCCAAAAATATTAATTTTGTAAACTAACCTTGACACAACAATCGCTGTTCAGTAAACAAGTCTTTAGATCGGCTCGAATACCCGCGCATGGCGATTGATCTGCTAAGCCGACTTCATCTGGGCCGAAAGATACCATTCTGAGATTTGTTCTTTTCAATTTTTTAATTAAATAAAATAACGTACCAAAACTTGCACTTCCCAAGTTCCTGCTATTTGACAATTTTGTTTGTAAAATGTCAATGTCAAAAGTCAAAGGGACAACATAGACTACGTTCCACTAAGCACTCAGGACGATCACGCTCACGACCACGAGTTTTCCCGTTCCACTTAGTCCTGAGTGTTATCGTAAACCCAAGAGGAATGGATTGTGGAGCGTTTTAGGCGTTGAGGAAATAATACAAATGGCGAGCTAGAAAAAATAAAGCAAAAGCTTTAATAGGTTAGGCTACCATTATTAAGTTTTAATGAGTTTTAAGTGTAAATTTTAATAATTATAAGTGAAGTTGGTTTATGTCGAAAAATAAATATATAATTCAATTTTTATATGTAATTTCAATGAAGTATTCAATTATTTTACATTCAAATAGATTCAAAATGTCTTGCGACAACACTAGGTTATTTGATGATGCGTGCATGCAATAATGCTGTCGAAAGTACTAGTTCATCCAGTTCAGATGAAGAATGGAATACAAATTTAGAAAATTATTATCGTGAAAATAGAAAACTTCGACTTTTTAGTTCTGACAACTTTGCTATTTTTCTCAACGCTCACTTCGACCCACCTCCAGAGATGGGTCGTCGTGGGGTGCGTTCCACTAAGCGTTCACAACGCCCAAAATACTCTTTTGACCGTTCCACATGGCGACTACGATCGTTGTGGTCGCGGCGAAAACGTCATTAATGACGTCATCACTCACGCTCACGAGAAGCCCACAACGACCCATCTCTGGAGGTGGGTCGAAGTGAGCGTTGAAAAAAATAGCAAAGTTGTCAGAACTAAAAAGTCGAAGTTTTCTATTTTCACGATTATAATTTTCTAAAATTGTATTCCATTCGTCATCTGAACTGGATGAACTAGTAATTTCGACAGTATTATTGCATGCACGCATAATCAAAAAACCTAGTGTTGTCGCTAAAGACCTTTTGAATCTATTTGAATGTAAAATAATTGAATACTTCATTGAACTTACATATAAAAATTTAATTGTATATTTATTTTTAGACACAAACCAACTTCACTTATAATTATTAAAATTTACACTTAAAACTTACGAATGGTAGTCTAACCTATAGCTTTTGCTTTATTTTTTCTAGCCCGCCATTTGTATTATTTCCTCGACGCCCAAAACGCTCCATAATCCATTCCACTTGGGTTTACGATAACAACGCTCAGGACCTACTCAGGACTTAGTGGAACGGGAAAACTCGTGGTCGTGAGCGTGATCGTCGTGAGTGCTTAGTGGAACGTAGCCGTGGGCTTCTCGTGAGCGTGAGTTATGACGTCATTAATGACGTATTCGCCGCGACCACAACGATCGTAGTCGCCATGTGGAACGGCCAAAAGAGTATTTTGGGCGTTGTGAACGCTTAGTGGAACGCACCCTATAGCAATATATCATGTAACAAACAGCCTTTTATACTTTCTTCCATCCAAAAAAATCTTATAATCTTATTAGCTCTTCAGTTATAATAGAGAGCTACTTCAGCACCTATACTTATAATATAACAAAAATATTGATACATCATGATATGAATGATAAGCTACAATTAATTTTTAGCCATTCCGACGGATAAGTTTATTCCTTAAAAACGAGTGAAAAGGAATGTAATCAGCTGATAAAAATGACAATATCAATGACAATTATTGGCAAATAATATTATTATTAACGTATACCTACCTTCTTTATCAGCTGCCTTGTTTAATTTGTAAAGCGATATCAATGTATTTTATAGAAAAATGAACACGTTGTTCACCGTATGTGTGAGAAGAATTTCGCACGTTTGTACTTTGAAACCCTACAAGGAGACTAAATGGCTGATGCCCTACGGGAACCCAACTGGGATCTATGTTTACAATTGTGTGGCTAATCAAAGAGTTCCGGTGATTTTGAGTGATCCCCATATCGCAACATGGTATTCCTGCGGCCCAACCGTTTACGACTCGGCACATATCGGTCATGCGAGTTGCTACGTAAAACTAGATATCATCCAAAGGATATTAAAATCATTCTTTAATGTAAACCTGGTGACTGCAATGGGCATTACAGATATCGACGACAAGATCATAAAAAGGGGACTCGAGACCAATACTCACTTCACAAACATCGCTAAACAGTATGAAAGCGAGTTCTGGCTCGACATGAACTCTTTGAACATCGAAAAACCGCTAATAATCACGCGCGTCTCCGAGCACATCGATTGCATTGCAAGCTTTGTGAAGAAACTCATTGATAGCGAACTGGCATATGTGTCAAAGACAGGTTCAGTATATTTTGATACTAGTAAATTCACTTCATATGGAAAGTTAAGCAGAATGCAGGATGAAGGTGAGCCTTCAGATGAAGAAAAGAGAAACAAAATGGATTTTGCTGTGTGGAAGGGACACAAGCCAGGAGAGCCTTATTGGGATGTTCCCTGGGGTAGTGGAAGACCAGGCTGGCATATAGAATGCTCTGCTATGGTGAGTAAGGTTTTTGGTTCACAACTTGACTTCCATGCAGGAGGCATTGATCTGCGCTTCCCACATCATGAAAATGAAGAGGCACAGTCATGTGCTTATCACAACAGCAGGCAGTGGGCCAATTATTGGATACATGTAGGCCATTTACAAGTTAAAGGCGACACTAAGATGTCCAAATCCTTGAAAAACACTATATCCATACCAGACCTATTGGAAGCATACAGTGCAGATACATTCAGGATGGCTTGCTTGATATCTAACTACAGATATGCCATGGAGTACACTGATGCAGCAATGGAAACGGCTGAGGAAGTGTTGAATAAATTTAAATTCTTCCTCAAAGATGCCATTATTTATATCAATAATAATACAGCAACACAACCCTGTGAATATAAAGATGCAGTCTTGAAAGAGTTGCAGAAAGTTCAAGATGATAACATGGAAGCTTTGAAAACAGATTTTGATACAGCTATATGTATAAATAATATGCTAAATTTAATTTCAAGCACTAATAAAATAATAAAAAATGACAACAGTGGATACTATCCTGTTACTGTGACATTAATAGTAGAATACATAACAGGAGTACTAACTAAATTTGGATTGAAACTACAGGATGGCTCCCAAGAAAATATTATTTCCGATATGCTCATAGACACACTTGTTGAATTCAGACACACGGTGCGACTTAATGCTTTATCAAAGAAAGATAAAGAGTTATTGAATGCATGTGATATTGTTAGAGATAAAATGAAAACAATTAAAGTTCAAATAAATGATAGCAACAAGACCCCATCATGGGTGTTTATGAAATAATTGATAATGAAATTGTGACTTATGTTTAATTATTAACACACAGTGTGATAACAGTAACAATATTAATGCATTTAATATTTAAAATTGACAATATTTTCTAGTATGTAAAGAAAATAATTGCCCGAGTACCATAGTAGCTATAGTGACTGGGGTGTGTAAGTCTCGTGTCTTACATGGTATCAAGCAGCCTCCAATTGCATAGATTTGATAATAGATTTATTATTGGACCCAGGTATGGTATTGTTTCCTTTAGAATCAACTGTATTATATGTGAATAATCTTTGTAGTATAAGTATTTCTACTCCACTTACAAAAAATACAAGTACCTAACTCACTCAGAAGTTAAGATACCAAGTGAAATTCTTTGAATTTTTGAGAGTCTTACTTTAAGGGAGAGGCTCATCACTTACAAATAAAAAGAATTGTTAATGTTTTATATATAAAAATAAACAATATATTCTTGTTGATTATGTTTTTATTTTATAATTTACTTACATTCATGTCCGCTGACTAGACTATGAAACGAGATTTCATGGCTTTAAAAAATAAAAGACGTAAATTAAAAATAAACATTTACTTTGCAGCAAGTATATTTTTTATTAATTTTACTAATTGTAAACTGCACTTTTCTTTGAAGTTGATAGTTATGGGTGATGTATATTCTCGCAAAAACAGGGTATTGTCAGTCTTATAATTTTTTCACAATGCTTTGTTCAATTTGAATCTTAACATAATATAATGAGCGCAACAAATAAAACCAATATTAAGTACAAACGGATCCATTGATGAATTTTGTGTAAAGCAGTTGTCCTACTGCAACATGTAATGTCAGTCACTGTTGTAACAAAATAGACTGTATTGGGTTTTTCGATGATAAGTAAAAGACTGTGACCCAGTATAGAATATCGAGATAACACATTGTTGCTATCAAAGTAAGAATGGCCTGTGTGCAAACTAAAACTTTGAAATAAAAAGGCTATCAAGGAAACTTTTACGCAACATTTTACATCAGATAAAACTTGTTTCTGGTGTTGACGTTTCAGATTGTAGCCTTTTTAAGAAACAAATTTTCAAGTTTACTGGCAGAGACAAGTTTGCCAACTCATTATTACTGTTTTCAGTCCATTCTTATAGTTATGTATATCTTTTATGCCACCCAAACAAATAAAATTGACAATTCAAGATACAGTAGGACAAATACATTATATAAGTTTTGTGCGCATTGAAACGTTTTCCACTGTATCAGTTGGCCATGTTTATCGGACAGTTTTTGTCCTGTATCATACTTTCTGCTTTATAGACTTTCCATGCCACAAGATAGTCTCGCACCATCTTGAAAAGTGTGTAGTAGTTTATGAATAGTAGTATGACTATGGACAGGAAGTTGTGCCATGGTATTGAGCTAAACAGTAAGCATAGTTGCAACACGATCAGCGACAGTTGCAGGCACAGCAGTAGACACAGCAACATTGATGGATTTATAAACACCGCCTGTGAAAAATAGAATTATAAGTTTGGAAATAGGTTTCTGTGATCTTCCAGGTATTCACAAGAAATAAATAAAAAATTATACAAGAAAATTAAATTTTAATCGCATATTAAGATCATCACATTTCATGTCAGCCATATATCCATAATAAATATCAGTGGATGATAGCCTAGTTGGGAATGGAACGGTCTGCCGAGACAATGTCCGGAGGTTCGAAACCCAAGGCACACACCTCTGACTTTTCAAAGTTACGTGTGTATTGTTTATCAATTATATCGTTCACTTTAACGGTGAAGGAAAACATCATGAGGAAACCTACATACCTAAGAATTCTCCATAAGAATTTCGAGAGTGTGTGAAGTCTGCCAACCCGCATTAGGCCAGCGTGGTGGTCTAAGGCCTAACCCCTCTCAGTAGTAGAGGAGGCCCGTGCTCAGCAATGAGCAGTATATAATACAGGGCTGGTATTATTAAATATCCTAGAATGAACATGCTTACATAGTCTGCTATAGTTAGATTTACAAATATTGTGTTGATATCTGACTGGAACAAATATCCTACCACCACCAGTATTTTCGATACTAAACTAGCAATACCATACCAGTTTTGTAATACTGCCCAAAGCTGAGCACGGGCCTCTACTACTGAGAGGGTTAAGGCCTTAGTCCATCAAGATGGCCTAGTGCGGGTTGGCAGACTTCACATACCTTCCAAATTCAGAGAACTTCTCAGGTATGTAGGTTTCCTCACGATGTCTTCCTTCACCGTTAAAGCGAGCAATAATTCTCAAAGAATACACACATAATTTTTAGAAAAGTCAGAGTTGTGTGCCCTTGGGTTTTGAACCTGCGGACATTCGTCTCGGCAGTCCGTTCCACTCCCAACTAGGATATCGCCGCTTCTAAACTAGCAATGTTTTTCAATTAACCTATCCGGTACCGAGAGTTTGACAGCTGACATTTGTTTTTTTTTTAAATACTAAAACATTATTGCGTGGGTAGGAACGACGTTTTCGCTTTTTGACAGGAGCTGTCATGGGCCAAGCGGGCCTGGGTCTAGACAAAATCCCTTTTCTGTTAGCGTGACATATGCAAGTCATGTGATTTGTCTGGAGCATAATATGTCATTTCTATACATTTTGACCTTTCCGTAACCGTAAACGCTAACAGAAAAGGGATTTTGTCTAAACCCCCTGAAGCGTTAAAAAAAAATAGTACTGACATAGAATCTTGCATGCGCGGCGCAGGCGGGCTCGGCGGCGACGGTGGGAGCGCCGGCCGTGTGCGCCGCGCCCGCGTGCCACGCGCGCTGCCCCGCCGCCCACGCGCGCGACCCCGACCACGGCGGGATTTCCGACGGCTCTGGAATTACACACAGATACAATAAATAAAAAAAATGAGAGGTGTCAAGGGACACCCGGATGGAACGAAGTTGTTTTCGATTAATTAGTGAAGATATTGTAAAAAAAAATTATTTCTTTTAAGTTATAATAATAATTGTATATTTCATTAAAACGTTACCACATCAATGAAAACATTTACTTCTACCTACACAATAGATATGTCATCGAATCACGATCATCACCTAAGCAAGAATTGACATTAAAATTCAAATCTTAAATAATACAATTTAAATCTTATATATTTTTTAAATCTTATATAGTATAACTAAGTATACATACTCTAAGATTTAAATTGTCTTTTTTTTTTAAATATCGAATGTCACTTTTACGGCCAGTTCTTTATTGTTACTGGCTGGATTCACAGGGCAAGTATAAAAGTGTCGTGACAACTTTTCGTAAGATTTTTTTCCGTCTAGCCCTTAGAGTAAGTATAACTACTATAGAGCGCGTGTATGCAAGTGGGAACAATAGGCACGGGTGGGAACATCGTCCTGCGCCGGCCGCAAGCGCTTGTAGTCACTCGAGTAGGAACGGTGTGAGCACACGCTAGTGAGATCTATGCGAATATTTGATTATTAATACTGCAAAATGGTTAAATGGTATGTGGAATGTTGTAAAAACGACACTCGGAAACACACTTAACAGAATTCTAATATCACGTTTCACAGGCAAGCCATATTTCAATATATTTTTAGGTAAAATTGAAATCACGCGTCGCGATATGAAAGACGCACGGGAGGCGAACGCTTGTACCCCCCGCACTGCCCCGCGTCCCGCTTTTTCGATAGTGATGTTATGCGTCGATACCAGAATCGATGTAATATTTTCATATGCATACGTATTTATTACTATCGAAGGCGATGCTTAATATAATGTAGCTTAGGTAACTGTTTTTGTCTGTGTGTGATTTTTAAGCCAATTAATAATTGCGTTTTTGTTTATGAAATGAAAGAAATAATTACTGTTCCTAAAAATTTACCGATTACGATGATATTTTTAAGCTATTGCATAGCTTCTATCGCGGGCCTTGACAGTATAAGTTAGCAATCATTAAGATATTTTTTTTATTTGTAATTTTTTTATCATTGGTAATAAATATTTCAAAAACTAGACGTGACTATTTTAGGCTTGGGGAGACTGGCTAAGAAATCCATGGTGCGATGCTCGGTTTATATTCATTGGTTCAATTATAATGGATATCCATTAATATTCTTGGTTCTTATTGCTTGTAAAAACTGCTCTTGAGGTACCGTGTTTATAAATCATTCCACATGGCACTACACTAATTCGCAGCATAGCTTTTATTTATATTAACGCAATACGCTTAAAATTACTCACAAGGCCATATTTTGTAGAACCACAATTTTTTAACAACAATATGTACCGCGCCACCGGACCTGTACTTATCGATAGCTGCTGCTTTGGTGCTGCTCGCGTGCCCATCCCTAGCAGTCGCCAACATTTCTATATAAGTAGCTATAGTTCACCTGCCTACGCTGGGTAGTGGGCGCACGGTGCGATATTAGCGCTCTATAGTAGTTATACTTACTCTAAGGTCTAGCCCCCTTTCACAACGCGCGATAAGGAACTTCGTTCCAAAAATAAAAGGCCTTTTATTCAAGTGGACGATAGCCTAGTTGGGAATGGAACGGTCTGCCGAGATAATGTCCGGAGGTTCAAAACCCAAGGCACACACCTTTTTCAAAGTTATGTGTGTAATTTTTATCAATTATCGTTCGCTTTAACGGTGAAGGAAACCATCGTGAGGAAACCTGCATACTTAAGAAGCTCTTTATAAGAATTTCGAAGGTATGTGAAGTCTACCAACCCGCACTAGGCCAGCGTGGTGGACTAAGGCCTAAACCCTCTCAGTAGTAGAGGAGGCCCGTGCCTAGCAGTGGGACAGTATTTAATACAGGGCTGGTATTATTTCTTGCATACAAACAAATTCATTAATTACGAATACGTGCAATTATTATAAATTATTTTATGCAATACAGTATAAACCGCATGCAACAAAAATAATAAAATTATTGAACACACAGATACAAACCATTTTCAAAATGTTCCTCTTACATTCTCATGCATAACAAATTGAAACACCTAAATCCCTGAACAGGTGGACTGAAACAAATTAATCTATAGCCGTCGGTGCTACCCAACCTGCAGATGCTGTGTCAGGTTTCCACCGGCCGAGATGCAGTGCGGCGCGGTGCGGCACGTCACACAGCGAGCCCGAGAGTAAATGGCTCGCGTACCGGCCGAACAGCCCGCCCCACACGAACGCTACCTGCTGCGATGCACCGTACACGTCATAGTACAGGTACGACTGGAATATAAAACGATATGTTGGAAGAAACTAATTATCTTAAGAGGCCGTATCTAAAATTTCGACTATTTCAGTCATCTCTTCATAGTGATTATTCAAGAAATAAACTGATCTGATTAATTTATAATACATTATCGGAAAGACTATTTCAACACTAATGCAATAAACGCGGCAGATTTTTTATAAGTGCGCCTCCCTTTATATTGATAACTAATATTATAAAGGCGAAAGTTTGTAAGAATGTATGGATGTTTGTTCCTCTTTCACGCAAAAACTACTGAACGGATTTCGATGAAATTTGGCACACGGGTAGATCATGTTCTGGATTAACACATAGGATACTTTTTATCCCGGGAAAACATAAAGCGGGACTTTTATCCCGGAAAAACTTTAAACGCGGGCGGAGCCGCTGGCAAAAGCTAGTTGATAATAAAGGAATTGTCGCGTTTATCCTTTAGGCGACTTTTTATACCAATAACCAGTCATTTTCGTTAGTTAGTTTCAAGCACAATTTTGATTGATAAAGACTACAAGTTTGAGTCTCTGTACAAAAAAAAATCTGAAACAGACATTGGAACTTGGGGGATAGATTGAAATTAAAGAAAGATATGAAAAATCTGGCTCGTTTATTCCATTAGTGTTAAAATTCAAATAGTCTTTCCGATGATATATTATAAATTAATCAGATCAGTTTATTTTTTTAAATAATCACGATGAAGAGATGAGTGAAATAGTCGAAATTTTAGATACAGCCTCTTAATATAATAACCAGCAAACAACTTGAGCTCGCATGCTGAGGGGATTTTTTGTTGCACCTCATTTCATCATAAAAGATCAATTGGTTTTAATAAGCTACTCATTAATATGCTTGTATCACTGTTACCTTCATCAAAAACCAACGATCAATCCATCTTACATATATTTCACTTTCTTTAGTTATTCACTGTACAAATAAAAGCACTATTTTGCCCTTACTTTTGGATCTATCATGCAGATCAAAGACAGCCATAACTTTTATAGTACTTGATATACATGGGCGCCGCCTAGGAAAAAGCCGGCGGCGGCGTGCTGGCAATTTTTGGTCGGCGGCGGCGTAGCGCCGGCGGCGTGGATTTTTTTTGAGTACTAGCTTTTGCCCGCGGCTCCACCCGCATTAAAAAGTTTTTCCGGGATAAAAGTCCCGGTTTATATTTTCCCGGGATAAGAAGTAGCCTATGTGTTAATCCAGAGCATGATCTACCCGTGCGCTAAATTTATCGAAAGCCGTTCAGTAGTTTTTGCGTGAAAGAGGAACAAACATCCATACATTTTTACAAACTTCCACCTTTATAATATTAGTAGGATATAGGCCACATATAGATTCCTGAGTTACACATTCCTAGGTAGTTGGAAGCAATAGCCAATTAACCTATCGGTATAAAAATCCCTTCAGGACCCATGCTCTATACGCCCTGTGGATTGGGGGCGTTTGGAGAACTCCAATATGGTACGTATCCCCTGCCTGTCGTAAAAGCCGACTAATAGGGGCAACCGGGGGTCGCAGGTGGGCGGCAGGGGGCTGTCCGTCTTTAGTTTTGTGTTTTTAGCACATTGTTGCGATCCCTGTGATGGACGGCAGCGTGGTAGGTAGGCCTCACCCTGCCGGTGACGCAGAGGGCGTCCTTCGGTGCACGGGAGCTTCTGAGCCCAACACAACAGGAGACGGGCCGCACTAGGCGTCAACGCGCAGGGGCAGTTGCGGACGGCAATTTAGACACTTCCATCAGAAGAAGCCCGCAGCCATTTCTAATGCGCCGAAGATGGCCACCGCGGAGTTTTGGTTTATACAGGGTCATTTTGTAATCGAATACATAAATTTAACTGCGATAAAATCAATTTGAAAGAAACATCATGCAGTTAATTAATTTAACCATAAGTGTAAAATAAAGAAGTACATTTTTCAAACAAAATAAATAACAAAAAAGGTCTTCTAATTTTAGACATCCTATTGCCACTACTAGTATACGAGAAATCGTCGGAGCGTCAACATCGTACTGAGGTCTGTGTGTTTCATTGATAATATGCTCACGCACACGCGAACAAGAGATGCACACACGGAGCGCAACGATAAGCTGTCACATCGCGCCATCGTAACCAAGAAGCTTTATTCCAAACCGAAAAGATGAGGTCGCTATTAATACCAATGCTTCTGTGTCAGGTCACATAGGTCAATCTAAACAACAGTCACTTACTAGATTCTGTCAGAGCCAGTTATGTGTCCTTTAGAAGACTGAAATCATTGTGGCATCTTCGATAATGGTCACAGTCCGTACACCGCACGTAGCTTATCAAAAAGCCTCACAACCCTAAGATTCTATCAACTATCACACGATACATCAGCAAGAATGGCACGCTCAAGCCGTCAAATTCGTCGATCGATTTTGTGAAACCGACTATGATGCTACCGTTATGATACGAGTGTCAGCGAGGTTCTGGAAGATTGGAATTTTGAACATTTACTCAGTAATCTCTAAAAGTACAAAAGACATTTCAACGACCTTCAAGGAAACATTAACACTTTATTCACGAGCTTTGTAAATGTAAATCATAGTTTACCACAACAGAAACTTAAAAATTAACACAATAGAATAATAATTACAATTAGAGAACATTTGATCGTGTGCGCATAAAAGCCGACAAAGAAGTAAGAACTAAACTAAAAACCTACACATAGCTCGCGTCTCCCGAAGCGATGTCAAAGGCAAGGTCACTCGGATCGATACAAAACGATTTAATAATAAAATTATAATAGGTACCGGTAAGTACATAGGGAGCATCGGCCTAACATTCAGTACGTAAATCGACATACGCCACGCCGTGTTGCTGCCGAACGAGTGGCCAGTGGTGAACTAGCGAGTGCCGAATGGCGACTGGCGGGCAACGCGCGCGCAGGCCCCCGCGCCCCACGGCGCATGCGCCTGGAGGAGCCAGTGCGGGGCCATATTTTAGGCCGCGCGGGATAGGCATAAAGTCCACGAATCCCGGACCGCGAATCTCGATGTATTTCGACACGTTACACATTTTGATAAATATCACTTGTACTTATTGCTATTACCTGGAATTGTCGTAATTTACTAGTAGGGTAAAAAACGTTTAATTTTTACCACTTCATAGAATACACGCACACTTTGTCAAGAATAAGTAACATTTACGTACGGTAATGATTGAACTTAATTTAAGATAACCAGGATATTCAATTGACTAATGACCAAAATTATTGTAAGTAGGTAAAACATAGGTATTTAGAAGGATTTTTGTGCACTTGGTCGAGTCACTTTATAAGTGGTTAGTAAATAACGCCAGTTTTAGGTATTATTACTCAGGCAGGAACTATTAAAAATTACGATTGTTATTGCGGTGCGGAGATACTGGGGTACTCTGTCAGAGGTGTCCGGGAATAAACCCATATTTCACCCCAATGTCCGGGATTCTTGCCGTGTTTGTCCGGCGTCGGCAATTTAGGTAATGGCAGCCCTATACAAAGAACATGCCGACAAGTGCGCCGAGCGCCCGCTGGCGCGCGCGATCGTTGCCCCGCCAGCTGATGTTCGTGTTACACGTGCTCCCACAGGGATACCAAGCTTTGGTACTATTACCTTATTCTGCAATATCTTGCAATTTTAGTTTTATATTGTTCTATGCTATTTAAACCGTACCACAATGCATATTGAAATTAAATGATGTTAGAGCTCTGGTATGCTTTATTGCTTAAAGTAATGTTATTTTTACAATACAAAGATATTGCTGCGTATTCGTTTCGTAGACTTTTCATTAGCATAATTGCCCTAGTTATTTTATTATTTAATACACGTATTTAAGTGTGTTAGAAATCCATCTGATAAATAAAATAATATCCGATTCTTTGAAAAGCTGTGTCATTTTAGCAAACTTGTCGGTTAAAATGTTTATACTGGCAACACAGCGTGTTTGAGTGCGTGTTTGTAATGAATGGCGTGCGAAAGAGACATAACATGTTGGTATCTGCACGTTAGTTTCAATGTGTTAGTAACAAGATCAACGACTCTGACGCGATACAAAATGTAGCTAGAGATTAGAAGGTACAGAAGGCATAATAAGGCGTTTGGTAGTATAAAGTATTTACGTAAACCTATTTTAGGCATGACGTCCAGAAATATTGATGTTAAAGTTAAAATAAACGTTGAAATATCATACGGAATCTAAAAAATATGATATCAATAGATTAAAATCCTGTAACTTTTTTAATAACCCGACTGCGAGTTGCTTAGTACCTACCTATTTCGGTAGGTAAACTTATTTATTAACGAGAACAAAGTTTATTATTAAAGAATTAATACTTTTCTTTACAGCATAACACTTAAAAAATAATTAGTTCTTTTTCATACAATAACATGACAATTTTTTATTTCATGTTGATATTTATAACGTATTAGTCAGGGAGTAGGGACTGCTCTAATAGCAATTTAATTATTTTATTTCAAATTCCACGTCTCAAGCGGTACTGCTGCAGCTATGTGAGTGAATGTATTGCAAGTGAATTTGTGAGTTGCCCTTCTTAATCCTATAGGTTTTGTAATAACATCGTCAGCTGTGACGTAATTCACTGAATAAAGTCAAGCGCGCTAAAACACAGCGTGATCAAAAAACTATAAAACTATAATCGGGATTATTGGCCAAAGTATGCGTTACCCATGGATAATATTTTGCACGATGTTAGCAGAGGTCACGCTGAATATGTGGTTTCATTTAGTAACGCAATGTTGAAATGACACTGTATACCGTGCGTTGTATATAGGTTAGGGACTCGGCCCGGCGGTCGCCCGACGTTCCATCTCTCCGGGCGGCTCAACGTCGGGTCGTAAGTCACGGTGAACCCAACATAACCGCTCAGTCGTTCCCCTTGAACGCTGGGCGGTAGTAAAAAGTCACTTTCTCCGCGTAATAAAAAATCCTGAGACCACATCCTCCAAGGCAACTCCGGTGAAAGGAGCCCGCTTGGCCTCTATTTAGAAGCCGGAAGTTGCTCGGGTGTGGAAGCTTCCTCGAGCCAGTGGAAGTTGGCCGTAGGGCTTTGGAGTCCAGATCCTAGGCCGGTATCTAACCAACAAGTAAGTCACATACAAGACCGTGTAGTATACCCTTATCGTCTGCTGCGGATGCCGCTGAAGAGCATTGCAGAGGGATTCGGAGGTCGAATGTTTCGGTCGAAAAGGGACTACTGTAAAATATCATGGACCACGTAAATTCCTGGCATAAAGTCTGGTTAGCGATGCCAGGATCTTCTAAGTTAGACAGCAAGCTTGGAAGAGCGCAGCCGCGAATGGGCGCGTTGGCACAGAGGCCGTAGCCAAGACGCCTTTTACAATCGTTTACGCTAATAGTAGTTATTTCTGTTATTAGCTTTAAATAACCCGAGTTGACCAATAACTATGATGAAAATTTTACAAGAAAAATGATTTTTTTTTTACAAAATGCCACGCCGCGGCGTATAGGACGGCGGCGGCGGCGGCGCGCTATTCGGCGCGGCGGCGTAACGCCGGCGCGGCGCCCATGTCTAGTACTTGATACGAACCTGTGCAAAACAACACGGTATAAAACTAGAGTAGTACGCTCCAATAACGGAGTTGAACAGGATCTTCTTGACTCGCATGTTGAAATCCTGTCTGAGTGCGTTCACTTCGTCCCTGACTTGCTGCGGGTCGTGGGAGCAGCAATGCAATGGAGGAGCGTCAGAATGGTTAAGCTCTAAGAACGGACCTGATTGGATCCCGAATAGGAGGAAGTAGACCACCGCCCTGGAATAATGATAATTGAATTAGTTTTGTAGAATGGTGTTTTCCTTTGTTTGGATTGAATTGTCATTAAACATACAGGTAAGCAATGGTTTGGTCTATGCCTATACCCAATATATGTTCTCCTACTAGGTAACATACAGTTCATCAGGTACCATAGGCCATAAACAAGGTAGATATTTACCAATTTATGTGTAAAACTAGCTTTTGCCCACGGCTTCGCCCGCGTTAATAAGTTTTTCCGGGCTAAAAGTACATAAAAACCTTCCCGTTGAATCACTTTATGACTATGACGTTGATACAACTCTTAACAAATAATGCATTAATTTCGACCAAATTTGATTACCATAAAAACGGTTCTAGTGAGTTAAACTTAAAAGATAGACATATACTGTCGCGGACATTTATTTAGATCATTTTAGGAGGAATAATTCTTTCATACATATATTTTTGGTATCTTGAACCGTTTTCGCAGCGCACGCAATGGAAGCCCTCAAGGATGAATAATTTTCCCCGTTTTTTTCACATTTTCCATTATTTCTTCGCTCCTAACAGTTGCATCGTGATGTTATATAGCCTAAAGCCTTCCTCGATAAATGGTCTATTCAACACAAAAAGAATTTTTCAATTCGAACCAGTAGTTCCTGAGATTAGCGCGTTCAAACAAACAAACAAACAAACAAACAAACAAACAAACTCTTCAGCTTTATAATATTAGTATAGATTCATGAAAGCAGTGATCTTTTGTAAATGTAATTATAGTAGTTATAACTATAAAAAGTACTTACGGGTAACAAAGGTAGAATAACTTGACGAGTGGATATTTGAGCGCAATAAAGTATGTGCACCATGCGAGAGAACCCAACACCATGCCTAATATGAACATTCTGAAAATATACAATTCATTCATTAAAAAATAAGTAATTCTATTACATTATGGCATTTTGACATAAACAGTCGCTGAATTACAGTTTTTATAAAACTCGCGTACGCACAACGCACGGTCCGCTCCCGAGAAACGCTCCATAGCGATTAAATTCCCAAGAGCCAGACTACCGATTGACACTCCCCCCGCGCCCTTCAAAATAGTTGCCTTCACGCAATAACCAATACAAATGTGAACTTTCTTTTGAGACACCCGTTATAAAAAGAGAATATTTAATTTACACTGTCACATTTTATTTTTCGATGAAAAGTTTTGAATTATATTTGTTACACAATCAGTGGGCTTAACAAATAATAAATAATTAATATCTGAGCTGAAGAGCAAATTGCTTCACTATGGAAAATAATAAAAGCGTGGTAAAAAATGGCGCCCATAAAGTAGTAAATTATTTTGTTTTCGATTGCTTGTCAGTAATTATAGAATTTCATAGGCGTGCATATGTCAAAAGTTAAATAAATGGTTGGACGGCGTATTATAAAACTACTTGGCTGTGTATCTATTTACCTTGTCAACATGAATATTTACCTGGCTGCTATAGTAGCATGAGGCATGAGTTTTGGCGCCAATATAGTCCTCAACAACGCCAAACTTATACTGAGCAATAATCTCCTAAATATTATTGTCACTATGAAAGCAACCAAATGTGGATCGATCAGATAGAAATTCTGAAACAATAATGCAATCATGTTACTACCAATTACCGACCCGAGATGGACGGCAGCGTGGCGGTTGCTTCTGAGCTCCCCCCCCCGCTAAGAACAGGAGACGGACCGCAATAGCGGTACGCAGGGTCGGTTGCCGACGACAACTTAGACGTGACTCGGAGGAATCCCGCAGCCGTCCCTAATGCGCCGAAGATGACCACCGCGGAGTTTTGGTTGGTATGCCGTGCGGTGTACATAGGTTAGGGACATCTAGGCAGGTAGGCATCTCTCCGGGCGGCTCAACGTCGGGTCGTAAGGCACGGTGAACCCAACATAACCGCTCAGTCGTTCCTCTAGAACACTGGGCGGTAGTAATAATTCACTTTCTCCGCGTAAAAAAAAAACAATTACCAAACCTGCTTATGTGAATAAGGATAGCATATGTTTTTATAAATGGGTACTAAAATAGCATATTTTTCATTTATATTTTCCTGGGATACCAAATTTTATCGAAACCCGTTCAGAAGTTTCCGAGATGTTCAGTAACAAACAAACAGACAGACAAAAAAGAATAATGACAATAGCTGATTTGTTTTTGCTTACTCTTAAGAAGTCACCCCTTATCTTTTTTATCACACTTCTTTAAATGTACAGACTACAGACACACTGGATCTACTGTTTTACTATAAGTATAGATTAACCAGCCTCATATACTATTTGCTCTGGGCAAGGGTATCTTTCTACTATGGAGAAGGCAATAAAAGACCACATAAAAAAAAGAAAATTACGAAAAGCATTTGGTGATCTTTTTATTTAAGTTTTTAATGTTAATTTTTAATATCTAAAGCATGATAATGAAATAAAAAATATAACTCCAGTGTTTATATTCAGGTTAAGGTGAAAATCTGATTAAATTGTTATTAATATGGAAATGTAAAAAAATAAATAATTGTATTACCAACTAACCATCGTCTGATTTGTATATGAATGTGGAAGCCACCAAGCAGTTCTATACAGATTTAAAAACTGCAGCCCAGTGGCGACTAATGTGAATACAAACGTCATCGCCTCAAACAGAAACGTTCCATCCTGTGGTATGTATGGGAATGGTATGTGCTTGGGAGGGACCGGTCCCTCTGCAAGTTTGACCTCTGAGAGCAGTGGAGCGGTGGTCGGCGTGAGGCGAGGTCGGCCCAAACGTTTGCCACCATTCATCTCCTCCTCTGTATTCGGGAATACTCCCTGGAACGAAAATATTGTTGTCTGTAAATTTTACATCAATTATACTTTTGAGGTTTTGATAAATGAAAATAGAAATAAATTAAACTAGAGGTATGTGTTGGGCTTCTAGACAAGTAATTGTCCAGCAAGTATATGATAAAGTATAGATAGCTAGCTATATAATGGACCAATTTTACCAGACCAGGACCAGTTTTAACCTGTCAAACCCCTCTTATATATCTATGTATGGGGAAACCCTATATATGCGGACGCTGGCGTCCGTAGAGGGGCTTGACGAGTCAATGCAAAACATGATTCTGTACGTACCTTGTTTCATTAGTTCATGATTTGAACTCTGACACAAGTAATCAAGATGAATTGCTAAACTAACAATTATTGTTTGTGATTTTCTATGCATATTTTGTTACACTGGAATATAGTTTTAAAATATATTAAATGTAAACCATTGCACGTTCACGTGCAATGTCGACCACACACGACGCGACGTTGATAACGTAGGCCTAACTAATGGGTTATACTTTTATATAGTACAGAGTATAAGTCTTGCTTATATTAATATTTAAACTAATCTATATTTTACCGAATACATGATATTACGATGCCAGAGCTGGTCACATAGAAAGTAATTGATTTTATATTCCAAGAAGTTTTAAAGGTGAAAGGTGAAGAGGAATGTTACCTTCTTACTCACTCCAGCGGCTTTCTTTGATCCAGGCGGCATCATTTTACAGGCAATCGGCGGCAAAGGCCGCTTAATAAGCGGATCCTTGATGATCTTTCGCCGTCTAGAGACGGCTGTCGAGGAAGTATTGCTAACTTGTGAGTTAGCCCAGCGTCTGGCCAAAAGTATGGTCAGGCAGCCGACAAGCGCTGGTAAGAAGAACACGACAAAAGGGCCACTTTCATTTTCCGTACAACTCATCACTCACATGTTAAAATGTTTTATTATATATCACAATAATTATTTATTTCGATTTCGATTCTTACACACTTGTGACTTGCTTGACGTCTGACGAAATCAACACTTGTCACTTTGTTTTTTTTAATTATCAAGGAAATAGGAAGTCGAAGGAAGCGTACAAACAGCTTTGATCGCAGATCGCGCCCGGTAATGCTAGAACAAAAAATATCGACCATAGAAACTGACAGTGCAAGAATCTCAGCTGACATTCCGCGCCCCTCTTTCGTCGTCTTCACCCCCGCCAAGAACAGTCGCCATTTTGACCATGTGTCACTGTCAATTGAATAATAATTGGTAAATGTAAGATGTTTTATTGTTTTTTTTTCAGTGATTTGTCAGTCAAGACAGTCTGCTGCTGTGACCTCCGGAACTGAGATCCAGGGTACACAAGGTATTTATTTGTTTGAAGTTTGTTGTATTGTGGTCCTACAAAGTCTTTGTTGACTATTTTTTTATGTATAATATTTTGTTTTATTTTCAGCTTCATCATACAAAACTCCAAAAAAGTTGGTCAGAAGGAGATTAATAAAAACATTGGGCACCTTATCTCCACAATGTCAACTAATCTATAATGAATATAAGAAAGCAAAACGTATAAGTAATTATAAATCCAGAGCACAGAAGGCATTGGTATTCAGTAAAGAAAAGTCTTTAGAGGGTTTAACTAAAAATATAAATCCTTTAACTAAGAAAGTTCTGTGGAAATTATGCAATAAAAATAAAAAGGCACGTAGATTTACAATGGATAAAATTAATTTAATTTAATTTTATTTCTTTCTTAACTCTGATGTTATTGAAAACTTTTTTGGACTGCCTCGGTGGTGTAGTTGTATTACAGTACGACTGCAAAGCTGAGGTCTCGGGTTCGATCCCCAGGTCGGGCAAAGTGATATTGAGTTTTTCTATTCAGTATCAGCCCGGAGTCTGTAATTTGTGCCCGATATGGCGATGTGCCCGCTCGCCCCCTATCACATCATGGGACGGAATGATGGCGAAAAGTGGGTGCACTAGTAGCACCTCTGCCTACCCCTTTGAGGATAACAGGCGTGAGTGTATGTATGTATGTATGTTTTTTGGACAAGTACAGGCATACAATTATTATAGATTTAATAATCCGACTGCCCACTCTTATTAACATTTAAAGCTCTATTTATAACAAGATTTATAAGTTTTAATTGTGAAGGTTTTAGTATAAATATTTTAAATTTAGAATCCTTGTTTGAAAATGTGAATTCTGCACCAACGATGAACTCTAAATTAGATAGTTCAGATATAACTGAATATATTGAGTTTAGTAATGAAGAAAATATTTATGAACAAGCCAGACGAGAATGGTTAAATATTCATTCAAAGGCCTACACAGAAGGGTGGGTAACAAGGAAAGTGCTTTCTAAAATTAATAATTGTGCAGAATGTAAAAGCAATCTATTAAGTGAATAATAATATTCACAATTTCATAGTAGAAAATGAATATAAAAGTTGTAAGAATGCAAGAAAATTAAGTTATCCCCATGAAAACTTTGTTATAAGTTTTGGTAATGTAATTAAAATTACAAACGAATATTTGGAACAACAAGGACATAAAAATAATATTAGTAAAAACATTAAACAAAGTATATGTTCCAAATATTCTTTTGAATTGCCATTCTCACAAAAACTTAGTTCCTGAATATTTGTTAGACATAAGTATTAAACTCTGTATTTTTATTGGTGCAATGTAATAAACAAAATATTAAAAGGGATAGACATCATAAGGGCCGAAAAACATAAATAAAAAAAAATGCAGAAGAAAGCATTGCTTAAATTTAAGAAAAAGTTCAAAAATAAAAATATAAAATAAAAACCTGTTTTATTTCAACATGTAAATTTTTTCCTTAATATTAAATATTTTTTAAATTAAAAGGAAAGAACCTAATCACTAAATAATCAAGAAGGCTGTATGGGCCTGAAAAAATATTCCATCATGGGCTGCATGGTTTTGTTCCTTTGCCTTTACTACAAATGTCCGTAAAAAAACAATTAAATGTCATCTGACAAACTTGCAAGTCTCCTTCAGTGTTGCCAGATTAGGCGACTTTTCGCCATTTAGGCTATCTTGGAGAGTGTCGGGGCGACCAAAAATTGCGAATGGCGACCGGTCGCCGTTTAGGCTACGCGAATGGTGATTAGTCGCCAATTTAGGCTACTTCGGAAAGTTCGTGTTTTATGCATTGTTTTTGTCGAATTTGAGGATATTTATAGCTTTGAAGGTACAAAACATGTCCTTAGATCCCCCTTACACACAATTATTGAAAACTGGGGACCTTTTTTTTTTTTTTTTAGCTCTCCGCGTCCCCACACAAGTGGGCGACTTTAGGCTACTTCGAATTTTCGCCGCGTTGGACCAATATAAAATAGAAATTAGGGAGGTTTTTTTTTTTTGCTCCTTCACCTCTCCATATACGAAGAGGCGACTTTAGGCTACTTCACAATGAATTTTCGGCGACTTCAACCGTCAAACGTCTGGCAACACTGGTCTCCTTTACGGTTCAAAGATAATGTATCCGACACGGCGGTCTGAACGTAGTTCTTCTGAGTAGTCTGTGTCGCAGATCGCCACACAATTGGTTGTAATGAGAGTAAGACCACTGTGAGAGTTGACTGTTGAGCTTGGTTGAGACCATCGCGTTCGCGTTAGTGATGTGATTAATGGTTAAAAATTATTAATGGTTAATAGTTAAACATTAAAAAAAAATAACGTGTTAAATTAATAGTTAAGTTATAACGGTCAAGAAGTAAGGAGTTACGTGAAAAGCATTAGCGATAACATGTTCAACACGTGTCTTGCGTCGTTTATTTTAATTATGTTACTTTTTTTAACATTGAACCAATAACCAACAGGTTAATTTTTTTTCACAATAACAGTCACATCGAAATAAACATTTTCTAATTATTACGTGTTCATGAACATTTGTGTAAATGACGCTTGCGTGCCGTTCATACAATTGAAAAAATCTGCTTTGAGGTGTAATGACTGTTCAATTTTTTACACCTTAAAATGATGTTAGTATGTATCTTTATATTACTTATTTATTTATTATGGACATTAGCACTATAGTATTCAGAACCAATGTTAGAATTGGTCTACACGGCCGCCATTTTGAATTTCTATGTTTTAAGGCCAATTGACTTCAAAATCGGTATCTAGGTAAAACTTTCATTATTAAAAACTGATCCAATGTCGGAATTGAAAAAAGTGGCCGCCATTTTGAATTTCTTTGTTTTAAGGCCTATCGAACTCAAAATCGATATCTGGATAGGCCTGTAGGTACAAAAGACGGATCCAATGTTAAAATTGAAAGAAGTGGCCGCCATTTTGAATTTCTTTGTTTTAAGTCCAATCGACTTCAAAATTGATATCTGGGCAGGCGTTTAGGTACCAAAGACGGATCCAATGTTAGAATTGAAAAAAGTGGCCGCCATTTTGAATTCCTTTGTTTTAAGGCCAATTGACCTCAAATTCGACATCTGAGTATAACTTTAGTTACCAAAGAACATTCCAATGTCGGAATGGAAAAAAGTGGCCGCCATTTTGAATTTCTTCGTTTTAAGGCCTATCGACCTCAAAATCGATATCTGGGCAGGCCTGTAGGTACAAAAGACGGATCCAATGTTAGAATTGAAAAAAGTGGCCGCCATTTTGAATTTCTTTGTTTAAAGGCCTATCGACCTCAAAATCGATATCTGGGCAGGCCTGTAGGTACAAAAGACGGATCCAGTGTTAGAATTGAAAAAGTGGCCGCCATTTTGAATTCCTTTGTTTTAAGGCCAATTGACCCCAAATTCGACATCTGAGTATAACTTTAGTTACCAAAGAACATTCCAATGTCGGAATGGAAAAAAGTGGCCGCCATTTTGAATTTCTTTGTTTTAAAGCCTATCGACCTCAAAATCGATATCTGGGCAGGCCTGTAGGTACAAAAGACGGATCTAATGTTAGAATGGAAAAGTAGCCGCCGTTTTGAATTTCTTTGTTTTAAGACCTATCGACCTCAAAATCGATATCTGGGCAGGCCTGTAGGTACAAAAGACGGATCCAATGTTAGAATTGAAAAAAGTGGCCGCCATTTTGAATTTCTTTGTTTTAAGGCCAATCGACCTCAAAATCGATATTTAGTCATGGCTTTAGGTACAAAAGGCGGATCCAATGTTAGAATTGAAAAAAGTGGCCACCATTTCGAATATATTTGTTTTAAGAACAATTGACGTCAAAATGGATACTTGGGCGCATGCCCATATAAAAGCCCATTGTTGAAGCCTGTCTTTTTGTAATAGTTTAGAAACTCCTACTTATTTCCCATACGGATTAAGCTATTTTTTTTAAACATTAAAAAAACCTATGCCATCCAAAATCTAACGGAAAAAGAATTTTCAAAATTGGCGCAATAATAAGTAAGTTATAAAGCTTTGAAATTTGGTAGAAGCGGTAATTGTCAAATAATAGTAATATCAGACTGTGACAAAGACAAGAAAGACAACAAAGAAAGACAAGCCCAAATATCTATCTTAAATCCAATCATTCTTAAAACAAAGAAGTTCAAAATGGCCACCACTTTTCTTAAGTCTAACATTAAATCTGACTTTTACTATCAATGTCATGCCCAGATATCGATTTTGAGGTCGATAGGCCTTAAAACGAAGAAATTCAAAATGGCGGCCACTTTTTTCCATTCCGACATTGGAATGTTCTTTGGTAACTAAAGTTATACTCAGATGTCGAATTTGAGGTCAATTGGCCTTAAAACAAAGGAATTCAAAATGGCGGCCACTTTTTTCAATTCTAACATTGGATCCGTCTTTGGTACCTAAACGCCTGCCCAGATATCAATTTTGTTGTCGATTGGACTTAAAACAAAGAAATTCAAAATGGCGGCCACTTTTTTCAATTTTAGCATTGGATCCGTCTTTTGTACCTACAGGCCTGTCCAGATATCGATTTTGAGGTCGATAGGCCTTAAAACAAAGAAATTCAAAATGGCGGCCACTTTTTTCAATTTTAACATTGGATCCGTCTTTTGTACCTACAGGCCTGTCCAGATATCGATTTTGAGGTCGATAGGCCTTAAAACAAAGAAATTCAAAATGGCGGCCACTTTTTTCAATTCCGACATTGGATCAGTTTTTAGTAATTAAAGTTTTACCCAGATACCGATTTTGAAGTCAATTGGCCTTAAAACATAGAAATTCAAAATGGCGGCCACTTTTTTCAATTCTAACATTGGATCCGTCTTTTGTATCTAAAGGCCTGCCCAGATATCGATTTTGAGATCGATTGGCCTTAAAGCAAAGAAATTCAAAATGGCGGCCACTTTTCAATTCTAACATTGGATCCGTCTTTTATCGATTTTGAGGTCGATAGGTCTTAAAACAAAGAAATTCAAAATGGCGGCCACGTTTTTCCATTCTAACATTGGATCCGTCTTTTGTACCTACAGGCCTGCCCAGATATCGATTTTGAAGTCGATAGGCCTTAAAACAAATAAATTCAAAATGGCGGCCACTTTTTTGATTCCGACATTGGATCAGTCTTTGGTAACTAAAGTTATATCCAGATACCGATTTTGAGGTCAATTGGCCTTAAAACAAAGAAACTCAAAATGGCGGCCACTTTTTTCAATTCTGACATTGGCTCAGTCTTTGGTAATTAAAGTTATACCCACATACCGATTTTGAGATCAATTGACCTTAAAACAAAGAAATTCAAAATGGCGGCCACTTTTATCAATTCTGACGTTACCTAAATAAAATTATTTTCGCAATCATTGCAAGTGGCGATTTTATTGTTCACAAATCACGACAAGGCATAATTTAAGTCTTAGCTAAAGAAAAAATATCATTTTTGTGCTTATTAGTAGTATTAAATTTCATTTAATAAATAACCTATAGAGGCGTTATTAGCATTTTTCTATGATTAACAGTTATCAAGTTTAGTTGAATGATAAATTAACAGATGGCATTAACTGCCTCCGCAGTCCGTTCATTAGTTTAAACGTTTAATGAATATTGCAATAGTAGTTAATAGAATTAACAGCTATTTTTTTATAATGAGTTAAATTAACAGTTATAACGTTTAATGATCACCTCTAGTTCGCGTGGCGTGATGCGTCAATAGTTGGTCTCTTGATTAGTGATGGACACTCATTTAGCTGTTTAAGCTGGGATTCTATTTTTTTAAACCATTTTATTACTGTTATATGACCATAACCAGTGCTAAGACTTCAAATGATTTTCTACAAATTTATGCTCGAAATATTGTTGAATTAAGTTTCTTAATCCTGGAATACTAAATTGCAACCACACAATTTCGTTCGTCAATTTTCATGCCGGCTTTCAAAACAGATAGATTTTCTAGGATTTTCTGAATAATATGTAATAAATTTCCAGTTTGCAGCAAGTAATAACAATGTCGTTTGCAATACTGTGCACATTTGTGTTAACATTTTATGTGGTGATATGGTTCTTTGATTCAGTTTTCAAGGTGCAGTTTATAATCTTGTTTATGTACAAAAAAATTATTGCCCAAAAACTAACTAGAGAATTATTTTGCAGAGTTGCATGCACTACCCATACTACGCTTTTCTTGAAGGAACTGGCCTTAAAGTGGGAATCCTCAACTTTTCATGGACTACGACGGCATTTAACCGGTTCATATACAGATGGAGCAAAAATTTGACGCGTGTCCTGCGGAAATGGTTCACATGTGGATATCTTTTTACTATTTGGCTGTTTTTGCCGTTTGCGATATGGACTCTTCTCACTTTCATATTCGAGCATTTCTATGAAACAATACAACTGAACAATGTGCCCGAGGTCAAAGCTATGTTGCCTGGTATAAATATTCCTGCTTCCGACTTTTGGGTGTATTTCTTAGCAATTGGATTTAGCACTGTGTTTCACGAGCTTGGTCATGCCATGGCTGCAGCACAAGAAGACGTACAGTTACTATCTGTAGGTGTTTATGTATTTACTATAATTCCTGTAGCATTCGTCCAAATAAACACTGAACATTTGAATAGCTTAGCTGTTACTAAAAGACTGAAAATATACTGTGCAGGGGTCTGGCACAATATTGCTATGGCTTTAGTGGCCCTATTATTATTTTTCTCTGCTCCAATATTATTTAATATTGCATATGAAACTGGTGTAGGTGTGAGGGTTGTTGATTTCACAGCTGATTCCCCCCTCAAAAGTGCAAGAGGTCTTGAAAAAGATGACATTATCACTTCAGTGAATGGCTGTGATATAAAATCCTCTAGTGATTGGATGTACTGCCTTCATATGGCACATGAACGATTTGGTTTGTGCACCAGTGCAGAGTTTGTGGCACAGAATGATGAAATCATGATGGAGACAGTCAAGGAGAATGATGTTGTTGAATGCTGCAGGAAGGATGATCTTACCAGCTTCTGTTTTGAGTATATGGAGCCTAAAGTAGTTGCAGATTCGGTACTGCCTGGTCAATATTCATGTTTAAAGCCTAGAGACATGGTAAAGGAACATACTACAAAGTGCACAGAAGCTGGTGGCTACAGTTGTCCAAGAGCGATGCATTGTCTCAAACCTTCTTTGAACAACCATACATATTTTCTTATCATTGAAAGGAAGGACAACAATGCTGTCCTATATTTAGGTGTGCCATATGACTTGCATAAAACTGTATTCATTGACCAATATTTTCCAAGAGTTAAACTGTTTTCATTCTTCTCTCCTTCTCAATTTGAAAAGCTTCTTAGATACATATTTATATTTTCAATGGGAATAGCATTTCTGAATGTAGTACCGTGTTACGGAATGGATGGCCATCATATTACCAGGAACTTAATACAAATATTAGCAAAATATTTGAATAAGAATGGTGATTTTATAACATTCTTCACTGTGTTTACTATTGTAGTAGGAACAGGTGTAACGGGACCTATATTAGTGTACTTGTTTTACAAAGCAATTTATTTCGATAACTAGGTAAATTTTTAAAAGTTAGCATGTAAATAGAGTTTTCTAAAGAAGTCTGATATACTGTTGTGTAGACATTTGGCTAAGTAATAAAAACATTTTAACCCTTCAAGCCCCGCTTATGTATATAGATGTATGAGAAAACCCTATATATATGGACACCGGTGTCCGTCCTGGGGCTTGAGGAGTCAAACCATTCATTACAAATAATACTGAAAAATTTGTGATGTCATTGGCATCATATTGGTTGTTATTTTTGACTGATTGGTGATGTATTCGGGCAACATAAATTGACAAAGGTGTCGGAAAATTGTATCAGGAGAATGTAAATTGACAAAGGTATCGGAAAGTTGTGCTTCCATGTCAAAAGTGCCCAGTATCAGTTGTATTAGATTTAATGACTAATTTGGAGCTTTAAGCTTTTGCGTTACACATATTACCTTCCCTTGTATAAACACTATTGTATAGAATATAGATCGTAAACACTTTCTGACTTTACATTCCCGTAGACGTACATTGATTAAATTTGAGGGTTAATAAAAAATAGAACAGTCAAATTCTGTCCATTATCTATTTCATGAATAATTCATAATCATGTTTTTAATTTAAACTAATGTATTATTAGTGAGATTGTCTTACTCAAACCAAATAAGTATTTTATTCCAAGTCTATCAAAAATGGGTAACCTCTTGGGTACTAGTACTTTGCTGTGCATGATATCTGCTCAATTAGCATTTTGCTTTCATGGTACCTTTATTCATTCATGTAATGAGCATTGAGCAGATTTCTACTGAGTTACACCATATTCTAAATGAAAAGAAACCACTTTTTAAAATAATGTCTGCTAGAACTCCTGAAATATTTGATAGTAAAAAGTGGGTTGTTTTACACATACTTTTTTGGTGAATATGGTATAGTTGTGTGATGTAAATTTTTCAGGCCATTTTATGAATTGTATGGACCTTGTACATAGTTACTAATAATGTTAGTATTTATTAACCTAGACACTTAAGGTATATAAGATATACTAACGTGTGTGAATCAATCTTATCAATAAAAATTTGTACTGTGTGTGTTTATTTTATTTAGATTAATTCATATAATTGCTTTCTTTAATGGTCAACCTTCAGTTATATTTGAAGTAGTCAGTTTTTAAAAGGGGGTAAAATAATACAAAACTATTGTTAAATAACATTCTACTTTCATTAAGTTCTAATATGATTATTTTTAGGTTTCCTAACTTTTGCTAAGCGCTAAAGAGTGTTGCAAATCTTTCAGTGATTTCTTCCCATAATGCAGCATGGACTTGATGGCTGTCTCATCTGTATGGTGCATGTTGTTCCTAAAATCAGTTCTGGCCCATTGCTTGAGTTCTATTTGCGTTGAGACATCTGGCACATGCCTTATTGTGCGGAATACTTCTCTATATAATTTAAGTACTTCCTGTCTTAGAAGGAACTGAAAAAGTAGATTTAGATGTCAAACAGCAGTTTAAAGAAAAATAATTTTTGAAACCATTTGGTAGCTTAAATTTTATAGTCTTAATATGGGAAGTAAACATTATTGACACTTAATATTTAATATTTTTTTACATTGAATAGATCAGCTTCCCAAAGTAAAAACGGATCGAACATATTTACAACGCCAAAGAAAATTACCTGTTTGAGGTTAAGTGCAGATTTTGGTAATTTCGAAGACATCTCCCAGTATATTAGGTTTTATGTTACAGCTTTATAAAAATTGCATTATGAATAACTACTCAGAAATAATAAAGAATTCATCACAAATGCTTTGTTGTGACCGTGGTCCGTGACATTTCTGAAAAATTGACATTTTCAGCTGATCAGCTGTTTTTGATTACATTCATAGATCTTTTTTTTTAAAATTTCCCTTATAGGGAAGGCAAAGGGTTCAAGTCCAGACAGCCTCGTCTTAAGTGACATTTTTCGTTGTCTTTTTTTTAACCTATGTACTATGTCGTAGTAAAGCAGTGGCTACCTTACCAAGACTTTATCGAGGAGTTTTGGCGGCAAGAAAAAAAAACCACTTGATTGGCACAGTTATTTCAATTCACTTCATTTGAGCCCGTTAATAGGACTATATTGAGTAATATACCACCATAATGATGCAATATAACACAAAGTATCATAAAAATTCATACTTAATATTATAATGCGTAAGTAGCTCTGTCTGTCTGTTAAGCTTTCACGCCAAAACTGCTTAACCGATTTAAATGAAATTTTGTACACAGATAGTCTAGAGCCTGAGAAAGGACATAGGCTACTTTTTATCCCGGGAAAATATAATGCGGGACTTTTATCCCGGATTTTATGTTCTTGCGAGTGGAGCCACCACAGCCATACCACTGAACCGATATCGATGCAATTTGGTAGGGAGATAGTTTAAGACCCTGGGAGGGACGTAGGGTACTTCTTATCCCGGGAAAATATAAGCCGGGACTTTAATCCCGGAAAATAGTTTTCTGCGAGTGGAACCACAAGAAATTAAGTATGGAGATAGTTTGAGATCCAGAGAAGGACATAGGCTACTTTTATCCCGGAAAAATATTACCCGGGAATTTTATCCCGGATTTTATGTTCTCGCGAGTGGAGCCGTCACAGCCAAACCACTGAACCGATTTCGATGAAATTTGGTAGGAAGCTATTTTAAAACCCTGGGAGGGACCTAGGGTACTTCTTATCCCGGGAAAATATAAGCCGGGACTTTAATCACGGAAAATAGTTTTCTGCGAGTGGAACTACAATAAAATAAGTATGGAGATAGTTTGAGATCCAGAGAAGGACATAGGCTACTTTTATCCCGAAAAAACTTTTTAACGCGGGCGGAGCCGCGGGAAAAAGCTAGTAATGAATTAAAACAAGAGCACCTCATGACACTTCCAAGTTCCCACCAAAATCCCATTTCTAAAGTGTATAATGACATTATAATTTATGTTATACCTATGTAATCCAATTTTTCTTAACGAAAGTCTCTAAGTGCATACAGCCCGTCTCGCGTTTGAGTATACTCAAAGCGTTTTGCGTCTTTGAAAAAATACATAATGCACACACATAAAAAAAGTGTTTAAGTTTGCTTTATGTGTGCATTCGTAATTATGAGAAACGTTAGGTATAGGATGTGTACACATTGCATTTTGTATGTAAGTAGTCGTCCTTTTACTTTTATTACACTCACACAAACACACTGACACACAGAGAGAGACATACACACACACACGGAGAGAGAGAAAGAGAGAGAGAAAGACGCACACACACGCACACACAAACACATTCACGAATCACGCATTTCCCCCGAAAGGTTAGGCAGAGATGCAACTACTCCATCCACTTTATTACCGTATTCTGTCCTATGATGTTATAGGGCCCGAGCCTAACGAGCCGTATCGGGCACAAATTCCAGACTCCGGGCTGATACTGATTACCATACCGTACCAGCCCGGTATAACTGAGAGGGTTAAGGCCTTACTCCACCACGTTGCCCTACTTTCCTCACGATGTTTTCCTTCACTGTTAAATCGAGCGATAATTCACAAAGAATATACGCATAATTTTTTAGAAAAGCCAGAGGTGTGTGCCCTTGGGTTTTTAACCTGCGGACATTTGTCTCGGCAGTCCGGTCCACTCCCAACTAGGCTATCGCCGTAATCACTGCTGACTGATTACCAAAACCCAATATTACTGCCCTACCCGGGATCGAACCCGAGACCTCAGCATTGCAGCAGTACGCTACTGAGGCAGTCAATTATTAAATTCTTATTATTTGTTTAATACATTTACATCATAAAATTGACTAATAGTGCTCGCGGCTCGGACGCGTGAAAAAGTTTTTCCGGGACAAAAATTTTCCCGGCATAAAAAGTGGCCTATAGCACTCAGGAGTTATGTAGCTTCCTATTAGTGAAAGAATTTTCAAAATCGGTTTAGTAGTTCCTGAGATTAGCGCGTTCAAACAAACAAACAAACAAACAAACAAACAGACAAACAAACTCTTCAGCTTTATAATATTAAGTATAGATAACGCTTTTATGGAAAGTGAGAGAATTTGCGCAAGTGCGTAGCAATAAGAACACGGCGCGCCCATTCTAGATGGTCTAAGGCTATATACATAACATTATCATTATACGGTTAACACACGTGTCATGTTCGTAATACACGAAGACAGCTATTTTTTTCGTGTAGAAAGTGATCTACTAATATCGCCCAACCTTCAAAGGGAGCGACTAGGCGATTATGTTGAGTTTGCCGCGACGCGACGCGACGCCGGCGTTAAGTCCGCGCGGCGCGCCTGGATAGATGTGTAAAACGTCGGGCGACCACCGGGCCGAGTCCCTAACATTATATACCTACAGCCTATGCACGTGGCACGACAATACCAACTAAAACTTCGCGGTGGACATCTTCGGCGCATTAGAGACGTCTGCGGGCTTCTTTTGACAGAAGATGTCTAATTTACGCCGGCAGCCGCTCTGAAGGACGCCCTCGGCGTCAATAGCCCCGTGCCCAGATGGCCCCTTATAGTCGCCTCTTACGACAGGCAAGGAATACCGTGGTGGAATTACCCAAAAGCCCCTAAAACACAGGGCGAACACAAAGATAGCCTGCCTTCGCAGCGCAATATGCGACTTGCCAGGACAGCAGGTTGTGGGGCGTCGCCTAAGCGGTGCCTTTGTCACAGGAGACCTGTGGTGTCCTTCAAAGAAATATTCATGGTACTTCGGTGGCGCACTCACGCCAGACATGAAACCAACACGTGCACACGATTGAGATTGCATTGCATAACTGGAGTGCGTTGATGCCGTGACGTTGCACGTGATCGCCAATACCAACTTACTATGATAATATGATCCCAGATCCTACACAGGGTTCCTAGACAAAGTTATTATACCTACCAACCAAGGGTTAAGGAAATCATAGTAAATTTTGCAGTAGGCAAGTATCTTAAGTTAGCAAAATTTAAAAGTACTTACAAATGACAATAATAATTATAATGGACCTTTTTTTTTTTTGGTTTCGCGGAGAAAGTGCGTTACCACTACCGCCCGGCCTTCGTGGGGGGCGACCGAGCGGTTATGTTGGGGTCACCGTGCCTTACGACCCGGCGTTAAGCCGCCCGGAGAGATGGAAAACATCGGGCGACCGCCGGGCCGAGTCCCTAACCTATGTACACCGCACGGCATACCAACTAAAACTCCGCGGTGGCCTTCTTCGGCGCATTAGGGACGGCTGCGGGCTTCCTCTGACTTATGTCTAAGTTGTCGTCCGCAACCGCCCCTGCGCGGTGCCGCCTGGTGCGGCCCGTTGGACCTAAGTCAACATGTACGAATATCTTCCACAGTTGAATCTGTTCGAAACTCGCTGAAATGCATTGAAAGAAAGCCTAGTTTTGTATAAAAATGCAAGTCATTTTTATCTAAATGTCCCAAAATCAAACTCTGTCGGTTCGGAGTTCGCAACATCGTTATTGATTTGCAAGCGACTGGAGACTTTTTTTTACAACTTAACAAAATACATTTAATTTTTTTTCAGTGTCAAGGTTAATAGCACACACACACACACACTTATGCCTTTTTATCCTCGAAGAGGTAGGCAGGGGCGCAACTAAATGCACCCACTTTTCGCCGTGCGTATTCCGTCCCATGATGTGATAGGGGTCGCGCCTATCGCCATATCGGACTCAAATTCCAGACTTGGGGCGGATACTGAACAAAAAAATCCAATATAATTTTTGCTGACCCCAGATTCGAACCCAGGATTTCAGAACGCTGTCGTACAGAGCAACCAATACAACTACGCCACCAAGGCAGCCTAAACTGTAAAATGAATAAAGAACAATTATTGTGTATGTCATAAATTTTACCTTTTGCATCGACAAGTATTACATAACTAGACTTCTGCTCGCGGTTCCGCAGTACCTACACATTTATTACTCTACATTATGTAGAGTCAAAGCTTTTACTATATTATCGTTTGAGTTTCCATTAATAATATTATTAATAACGGTTCAAATTATGGATAAAAAATATATGTTAATTATATTTCCTATTCATTAATCATAATAATGTCATTATAATAGTTACGCTATGAGTCAGTCTTGTTGTATAAATACATATATCTTGTTACATTTCGACATACACGAGTTCATTTACAAAGTTGCATTTGTCATGGTGCATGACAAAGAAATAAAGTTATTTTGTAAACAAAATGATTCTAAGTTCAAGCAAAAGTTATCCGCCCATGCGTCAACCGTAAGCTCCGCCCAGAACGGCACAAGCGAGCGCGGGAAAATGAACTTTTTTCCCGCGAGCTACTGAAAGGACCAATCATGGCGGCCGCCAGTCGCGCTGCAAACGCCGCGCGAGTAGTGCGTATTGTTTGATTATTTGATGCCGATGCGCGCGTGCGAAATGTTTACGATATTAATAATAAAACTTTTCCCATTTCCCTATTGAAACTATTGTGCAAGCGTTATAAAACTTTGAAAATAGTGTTAGAACTTGTTGACCATGGACAATAAAACAAGCGCCAAGTCGCCGCCGGGGGCTCCCGTGAAAAAAGAGAACGAAGAAGAAATCAAGGTAAGGCAAATAGTTTTAATTTTTTTCCACAAATGACGCGAGTTTCCGTTGGAAAACCATTATCATATTTCAGTTTCGTGTTATTGGCAAGCGGCCTGTACAAGCGCGGTTCGTAACAGGAGACGTGGAATTGTATTTATAAATTCGATATTCACGCCGATCTGCGAGGGGTCCTCGGCCAGACCACGATTCGTGCCGGGATTGCGTTGAATAAATTATGTGGTGTAAAATTACAATATTAATTACATTTCGCGACGTACAATAAAACCCGTGTAATATAACGTTTTCGAGGCCTTTTCCAGCCATTAAAGTGTGTAACGCGATACGCGAAGCGCGCTCGGATCGCTGTAACCAGAGTCGCTGGATGTTTTGATAATAGATATAGGCGGCTCGGCTGTGTGCGGCGTGTCGGTGTGTAGGGACGCGGCGGCGCGCTAGTGTGCGTGCCGGGTAATTTTAGACGTTCCTTTGCTCAAAACGTAACACGAGAACGTCCCAGGCCACAAGTCGACGCTTCAATTTATTGTTTTCATCTGTTTATCGTAATCGGCAATGTGTGGCGGTTGTCGCTCGTGAGTTGCGAGATGCGACCGCGGCCGGCGACACCGTTGTAGTTTCGCGCGCACATTTTGGCGCCACGCAAATAGTTTGACATGTCAATAACCCCATTGGCGTTGTCCACGCGCCGGTGACGTCACGGGACACCCGCGTAGATTTGTAAACGAAAATTTTGAGGTCGTTTCAATTTATGTTCCCGCTGGCTACTTGTCCTAGATACTGTTGGATATGTAATGGTTTTTATTTCGGGTGTTATAATGTTGTGGCGATATTTATGCGTATTATTTTACCTCGCTTGGCCGGCACTCGGCACTCGGCACTCGCTACAGCTGACAAAATACTTATTTTTGATGTGAGCATGTTACAGGAAGTAAAACGCACTTCTATTTCTATAAAAAACTTATTAATTGTATTGTACTGCTTACATTGTATCGTGATATATTTTACGTATTTGTATTGCTGTTATTATCGACCTTAGATTTCATGAGTCCAAGAATTAGGTTGCAACTATTTTCAAGAATAGATAATACGTAGGTATTTTTTACTGTGAATTATATACACATAGATACGTTTAAACACGTAGAAAGCTGCGCGCACACTAACACGCAACACAAAGGAATAGTCTGAATTATTAGTCTATACCTGTTTACAATATGATTTCTCTGTGACTACGACAATAACTAAAATTGAAATGTTTTTATTTTGAAAACCGTCCTGAATTTACTATTAAAATATTCATAGACCCGTATTTTTTATGAATTGCATCGACAATATAAACTTTAGTGATTCCTTTTATTTAATAACCACTACGTGGCTCTATTACTTGTATAACATATAATATTTTTATTCTTGGTTATTTAATGGCATTCACATGCTAAAATTGAGTTTATTAACCACAATATAATATTATGAAAACGTAGCAGTACACTAAGCTATTAGCCCTCCTGCTCCAGTTCTCAGCACTAATAAACGGTTACCGAAACGGTAATCAGCACAGGTTGATTATTATCTAGACAATATTTAAAAACATTTTTTAAACAGTAAATGACTTAGAGTTGCAATTAGTTAAAAGGATTGATCAATGTAAGTACCTATTTAATGGTTATATTAATTCGCCCACGGCTCCGCCATAAAAAACTTTACCGCCAACTTAACTGGCAAAGACGTTCCTAACGATAGTATCTGTAATAAATTAGATATACAATCTGATAACGAATCGGGCTGTTATTATGCGATCGTAAACATCGATATCCGCTATATTTCAATATACCGTGATATTAACTACCGTTTTATTATATTTTAGTTTTGACCGCGACTCCGTTGGCTTTAAGGCGTCGTTTGTAGGTAAAATAGATATTGTATTTTTTTTTTAATTATTCAATGAAGCTAGGGAATGTTTCTTTACTTGTTTATAGGTGTAGACATACGCGGTGGGTCTCAGGTATGCTTTGTAGTATGTGATCACCTACACCGTGGCGACCATGTAAATCTCAATGCTGGATAAATTGTATCTACGTAGAATTTCTAAGGGATGAAGATTCGAGAGGTGGAGGATATTTATTCATCCCCCAGCAATCTATTCGATAGATATGCTTTGAACTTTTAAGGATGATAAATTGGGATTGGGTAGGGTAAAGGGTTTGCTAGCGGCAATCTGACATGCATTAGCTATACTGCAGTAATACGCCAGTTTCCTGTGACACATTGGTATCGCTTGCTTATGCTGTAAAAAAGAGTCTACAGCGTGACTCTACCCTTTACATCCCAGGATCAACTTGTTGTCACAGAATAATACTTGTTTGTCCTGTGGCAGAGGTGTCTGTAGTCTCTGTTTCCTTGCAATAAAGATTTATAATCCCATAAGGGTTCAAATAAAACGATTACTCGGTCAATTTGTAGTAAATACCTAGTTAATCTAAAACAGAGCTTTTGGGAAGGAATAAATATTAGACTGTTATCATTTTGATAATTTAGTTAGATCACTGAATTTTAGTAAACTCTGTTTTTTTTCTTACTGGCTCTGTCCTGACAATATTACCAATTTAACTCCATTCCTAGCATCTAGAGTAGAGCCGTCATTTTATACAGCTTTTTAATTATTGTAAACAGGCCAAGGAAGTAAAACAGTAGAGCCATTAGATTGTCGCGTGTCCTCATCCATTTTGTAACAAATCGATCATTTCCCATCGCGTACATTACAGCTAATACGATTGCTTTCCGTACAGTCATGATATCACCAACTCGCCTGCATAAGCATTAGCATTTAGATCGAAAATATCTGGTATTTTAAACGAATATGTTTATGCAACATTGGTATTTGTTACTATTTTGTTGGGTTATGATCGAATATTGGGTTTTTGTTTTCGATCTAGGGTTCCCACTTGCCAGATTTACCAAGAAATTTTTAATTATAAAGTATGTGAGAACTTTTTAATTAGATAACAAAATACAATATCGTCTAAAACGTTTCTAATTATGCATTTAATTCCTTTTAAGAGAAGGTTTCGTGTAGAATTTTGTTATTTTAAAATTCAATCAGATAGGTGTTATAAAACCAAGTCTCAAGTTTCCCTTGATTAACCCAAGTGTTTTTATATGAGGGCTAATGTGTTTATCGCTTCTTAAGATCTAGTAGAAAATATGATATGTGTGTCCAGTGTGGGACTCAGGAGTAGCATAATGTGTGTGTATATATTTTTTTCTTACGAATAAAGCTAATTAACAGAAATGGTGACTACGAGCTTAAGCTCCGAACAGATTTTTTATTCTGTAGATACATTAAAACAGCGGAATCTGGTGTGTCCGTCCATTGAAAGCGAAGTAGTAAAAAAGAAAGGACATGATTAAAGAAGACTAAAAAAAGACGTCTGGCACTCGGAGACTGCCGCGGTAAAGCTATTGCATAGCATTTTTTATCAACTTATGTAATTATAATTATTTATTTATTTTATTTTTTTTCTATTGTCCAAATTTCACTCGTGCCCTAACACCGAAACTCTAAGCAGGCAATTCTAATATTTATAACCTCTTTGAACAGATATAAAATAATAACTTTTTAAAAATTCAAACTTAGAATCACGTATGACATTTCGATACGTTTCACTGACTGGAACAATTTTTAAATACACGGTAATTTCGACCTTTTATCGTTTAACATTCAGCTCATATCCTCTTACATATTGTATTCTTACAAGACTGCGATATTAACTTTACTTATGGAATTTTACACTCTACATGGTTGTGATAAAGTTGAAAATAAAATATGTCGGAGTGAGGGGTGTCAGGTTATTTTTTCGTTACAGAATTTCTGGATTCGGTCTCCACGCTCGATAGAAGCTATGCAATAGCTTAAAAGGACACAAATTTGTGATTTTTTGAATTATTTTCTTTTAGTTAACGCACAACTCCGAAACTACTGTACTGTTGATTTTTATGTAGTATTTACAAGTGGACAGAGTACCTACAAAATATAGACGTTGTTTCATTCAAATCGGATATCGGACCAAAAGTTATATACTAGTATGGGATGAAATTTATATAAGTCGACTTCTTAAGGATTGCATGGATTATAATCAATACAGGCCATTAACATTTTAAGAATAGAATGCCATTTAAATTCCTTTTTTCTTGCACAATAACTTATACATTTAAACCTTTGCGTATAATTTAAACGGATAATCTGTTAGATGTCATAAGGCTGCGACCACATAAAATAGATCTAAATTACAGCCTAAGTACAGTAAAGCGTCTATCATTAGACAAAGGTCTTAGGATTTCATAATTAGAACAAAAAAACAACAAAATGCACGTGACATGCCCTAGAAACTTTTCCGCAAATCGCTTACGAAACTGCACTTGCAACTAATGCGCGCGCGCATTATTGGAGCAAGGTCGCCACGGTACGATCATCCGCACCTTTTTCAACCTTACACCTTTGTAATAAGATTTTGAATTCATTAACTCTTTACACACTCTTTACATGCCATATTTTCGGTTCTACGCCTTGGTGTTAAGGTTTGGTATTGTTTGCTGTGATATCTTCAGCAATCCGTGTCAACGCATCTCATTATTCACATGCAGTTGGAGGCGTTGTGTCCCGACGACCGTTGCGAGAGGTCAGCGCTGGCATGGTCAAGGAGCTACTTTTGTCTCTTCGCTTGAAGCGTAGTGGGATCTTAATATATTGATAGAACAAAGGTTTGATTGTGTTACATTTGGATAATAGGTTATGTTTCAAGTTGTGTGCCGTTGAAAAATGCACGGTGCTATATTCAATGAAATATAGAATATTACATTGCTCAAAACTGGATATTCATAATCTTCAAGTTGTTACCAAAATTATGTAAAAATATTTTTTTTATAATAGGTACTTTATTGTATACATACATTAGAAAAATACAGCATATGCACTTAGAAGTAAAGTACAATTGGTCTTATCACTCGAGGCAATTTTTTACCGACATCCATAGCACGAACACAGGGAAAGGAAAAGAAAGGGCATTTGAGGTGTATACTGTACAAGAGAGAATATATTGTGACAAATGCATATATCTAGAAAAACCAATTTCATTAATGCTAATTACGGAATTCAAATACCTAAAATAATCGTACTAATTGCAAAACATGACTAAAATCACCAATTAACAAAAACTTTCAAGTTGGTTTCAATTTCGCCTGGTCACTCACGTCATAACGTCATTGCACGCCTACGCTAATATAATAATTACAACAATATAAGGTGACACGGGCAAACATAGAAAGTTGACACGGGTGTGATGGGGGTAACGCGATAGCGCGCTGTAACCGACACCGCGTGCGATGCCTCTGCAGTACATCTTCATGGAATGCAGGCTGGTATGGTGCCTAACGATGCCTTGCTTCTTAGAGGCCAGCCATACGGCATACCTACTGATAAAGGGCTGTCAAAAGTTTTGAAAATGATTTTGAAGTCATGGTGCTTTAATTTAACATTATTTTCCTTGCTTAGTTTATTAGTTTGTTCAGATGTTGGCGCGTATTTTTAAAATAAGTTTTTTTTAAAAAACATATTAATTTAAATAATTTATTTAACTTTATCAAATTTTCATTAGTCTCAATTGTTTAATTTAATCATTAATCAATCCATCCGCGTTCTTAGTTTAGTGTATTACATAAAAAATATCTACAATGTAACGTACATAATTCGTATTTACATTTTAAATAGCTGCATAAAGTTTGTTTATTTTCCGTGTTAGGTATACATAAATCGATAATTTTATTCTTTGGTAAAGTGTCGCATCTCAAATTGGGCGCTCTGTGACGTCAGGGGGTGAATTAACACCACCTCGCAGCACCGGAGCTGTGCGTGAGCGTATCATGTCCGCAACAACTAGCCACACCTTTATACCTAGGCGATAAGGTTCAAAATCCTCCAGCAACGATCCGACAAGGACACAAACTCCTATAAATCTAGCTCGCAGCTTAGATTTCTGAATCTGTTTCATCTTTGTTTATTTTAGAAAGTTTTATTTAGTTTCGTTTGTATGGCCAGCTTGGATGTTCGTTTGTTAGCGAGTGTTGTTCGAAACTTATAATTTGAGGGTTTTATAACTTCCTGTATTATATTCCTGGATTATGAACTATTGATAAGTACTGACTTTGTAAAATGTCACATTTGGTAAAAGAGGAAAAAATTTGGTAATATTCCATACAAATAATGCTAGAAAATTAACGGAGATTTTTTATAGAGTGAAATTCTTGTTTATATAATCATTAATGAGGCTTCAATAGAGCTGAATTTAGTAGGATATACGGCGTCAGACAAAATTCAACCTTAGCGACTAATGTTAATTGATTATAATAATTATGGGCCCAATGATCTTTCAGAGCTATCCCAGATAACTCTAGAAGCAATAAGTTGATATCCATCGAATATCAAATTACGAATGAAGCAATATACATAAAAACTTTCCCATTTGTTATTAGCATTTCAATGTTATTCCGATATGTTTAGCTAAGATATGTTACAAGTATCAATGTCTTGTGATTAATGTGTTATTTAAAACACAATTTATGATACTTCCTCAACGATGCAGCGTCTCATAGTGAGTCATTTAAGGTGTGGTTTTTGGTGCAAGACATATTTATATAACATATACAATGTACAGATTACATACTACATCAAAGACATTCAACAGTATAGTTAGATACATAAATTGAAGCTCATAGGGTGATAGAAATCAAGCAGAGGCGAAATGAAGAAGGATATTATTTTATCGAATTTCTACCAGGGGCCGTAGTCAAGACTTCTTTCTACGGTTGTTAACGCTAACTGAAAACAGAAAAAATGTATGGCAATGATACGTCCGCAACCGCCCCAAGATACGTCTTGGGGCGGTTGCGGACGTATGCCGGAAGCCCGCAGCCATCCCTAATGCGCCGAAGATGGCCATCGCGGAGTTTTGGTTGGTATGCCGCGCGGTGTACATAGGTTAGGGACTCGGCCCGGCGGTCGCCCGACGTTTTCCATCTCTCCGGGCGGCTCAACGTCGGGTCGTAAGGCACGGTGAACCCAACATAACCGCTCAGTCGTTCCCCTTGAACACTGGGCGGTAGTAATAATTCACTTTCTCCGCGTAAAAAAAAAATAATGACGTATCTTATTCATAAGTCGATTGCTACGATATGTCAATCTCATACATAAAGTTCGCGTGAACGATTATAGAAAGGCCTCTTAGCTACAACCCTAGTTGCTTGGATGACACGAAGTAATGAAGATGAAGTCATAAATAATTAACACATAAATACATGAAAAATAATGCTGATATTCTTTTTTATTGCATTGGATAACGAGACGAGCATGCCGTTCGCCTGATGGTAAACCATACGACCACCCATAAACAGTAGCGACACTAACTATTTGGAATTCCACTGCGCTCATCATCCTGAGACATAAGATGTTAAGCTTCATTATGTCCAGTAGTAACAACTTACACTGGCAACAATGTTCTTCAAACCGAAACACAACAGTGCATGCACACAGCTGCTTGGCGGTAGAAATAGACATTGCGGTGGTACCCACCCAGACGGACTCTTACATATGAGAAACCTATCACCAGTAAATATAAAATCAAAGCGTAATTATTGAGCATTTTCTGATTATGCAATATCTGCGCAGTAGCGTAGTGCGTTGTGGATAGAGGTAGAGATTGGTATTTCAAAGTTTAGGGTAGTGCTACCGGTGATTGAGGAAAGTGGCTCTTACAATAAAACGGACGCCTTACCAGGCTTGAATCTACATATTACATACATACATATACACTCACGCCTTTTATCCCCGAAGGGGTAGGCAAAGGCGCAACTAATGCACCCACTTTTCGCCGTTATTCCGTCCCATGATGTGATAGGGGGCGAGCCTATCGCCATATCGGGCACAAATTCCAGACTCCGAGCTGATACTGAATAGAAAAACTCAATATCACTTTGCCCGAACCGGGGATCGAACCCGAGACCTCAGTATTGCAGTCGTACCGTAATACAACTACGCCACCGAAGCAGTAATCAGGCTTGAATCTTTACAAATATATTCCATATTTCTATATTTTATACTAGCTTTTACCCGTGGCTCCGCCCGCGTTAAAAAGTTTTTCCGGGATAAACGTCCCGGTTTATATTTTCTCCGGATAAGAAGTAGCCTATGTGTTAATCCAGGACACGATCTACCCGTGTGCCAAATTTCATCGAAATCCGTTCAGTAGTTTTTTCGTGAAAGAGGAACAAACATCCATACATTTTTACAAACTTTCGCCTTTATAATATTAGTAGGATATTAGTAGGATTATATTTTAAATTACTATTTCCATCACGTTAGTAGCATCCGACAAAACATTATTTTGCATGCATGCAATCAGCCCTGTATTACATACTGCCCACTGCTAAGCACGAGCCTCCTCTACTACTGAGAGGGGTTAGGCCTTAGTCGACCACGCTGGCCTAGTGCGGTTTGGCGGACTTCACATACCCTTGAAATTCTTATAGAGAATTCTCAGGTGTGTAGGTTTCCTCACGATGTTTTCCTTCACCGTTAAAGCGAACGATAATTGAGAAACAATACACACATAACTTCGAAAAGTCAGAGGTGAGTTGCGTTTGGTTTTGAACCTCCGACATTGTCTCGGCAGACCGTTCCATTCCTAACTAGGCTATCTTCCACTTTTTAACATTAATTTATATACTACCATTTAGATTAAGATTTTTCTACCATTTAGATTAAGGAGGATTAAAAGATTGCATATGATATTTCAATAATAAAACAACCTGTCAGAACGCATTATGGACACTTTATAAATCACAAATGAAGCAATAAATAACATATGTAAAAATATTCATTTTAACTTGTTTACCTAATATAGTGTGACATAAAAAACTGCGCCCGCATCGCATTACAATTATAATTTGACTCCGCTCACTGGTATAGGATGCTTCAAATAAATTGTTAATGCATTAAAACCGTGGTGGATTTTATAAAAAAATATACTTTACTGACTGCTATATATATGCTAAATATATGTGACTGCCTCGGTGGCGTAGTTGTATTACAGTACGACTGCAAAGCTGTGGTCTCGGGTTCGATCCCCGGGTCGGGCAAAGTGATATTGAGTTTTTCTATTCAGTATCAGCCCGGAGTCTGGAATTTGTGCCCAATATGGCGATAGGGTCGCCCCCTATCACATCATGGGACGGAATGATGGCGAAAAGTGGGTGCAGTAGTTGCGCCTCTGCCTACCCCTTCGGGGATAACAGACGTGAGTGTATGTGTGTGTGTGTGTATATCTATACTAATATTATAAAGCTGAAGAGTTTGTTTGTTTGTTTGTTTGAACGCGCTAATCTCAGGAACTACTGGTTCGAATCGAAAAATTCTTTTTGTGTTGACTAGACCATTTATCGAGGAAGGCTTTAGGCTATATAAAATCACGATGCAACTATAAGGAGCGAAGAAATAATGGAATACGTGAAAAAAACGGGGAAAATTATTCATCCTTGAGGGCTTCCATTGCGTGCGGTGCGAAAACGGTTCAAAATACCAAAAATATATGTATGAAAGAATTATTCTTCTTGAAATGATCTAGAAAAATGTCCGCGACAGTATATGTCTATCTTTTAAGATTAACTCACTAGAACCGTTTTTATGGTAATCAAATTTGGTCGAAATTAATAATATTATAAATGCGAAAGTAACTCTGTCTGTCGCGCTTTCCCGCCAAAACTACTGAACCGATTTAAACGAAATTTGGTGCACAGATATTTTAGAGCCTGAAAAAGGACATAGGCTACTTTTTATCCCCGTGAAATATAAAACGGGACTTTTATCCCGGAAAAACTCTTTCACGCGGGCGGAGCCGCTGGCAAAAGCTAGTATTTTATAAATGCAACTTACGATAACTGGCCAGATGGTATTTCTTTTTTGTTTACGCGGAGAAAGTGAATTATTACTACCGCCCAGTATTCAATGGGAACGACTGGTTGTTATGTTGGGTTCACCGTGCCTTACGACCCGACGTTGAGCCGCCCGGAGAGATGGAAAACGTCGGGCGACCGCCGGGCCGAGTCCCTAACCTATGTACACCGCACGGCATACCAACCAAAACCGCGGTGGCCATCTTCGGCGCATTAGGGACGGCTGCGGGCTTCCTCCGACTCACGTCTAAGTTGTCGTCCGCAACCGCCCCTGCGCGTACCGCTATTGCGGTCCGTCTCCTGTTGTTTGGCCAGATGGGATGACGCATGATAAAGGGCATTAATAGATGCAACTTAATTTCGCTCTGAAGTGCGATATCAGCTGAGACGGTGCCAAATTAAGGTCAACATCTTAAGATAGTCACTATTTAATAACCCCATATTAACATTAGCTCAAATGACATCTTAAGTTATAATATGTGACGGATTGTGATAGCCAAGTTTTATTTATGTAACAGCACTTACTCAGCTGAGTTCAAGCTCTTAAATGGCAGCTTAAGCTTGGTTTATTAAATAGTTCAATTCATTAAATATCGACTTAAGTTTTTACTCAAGCATGCGATTAATTTATTAATACCGCACTTAGTATGGAATACAGGCGACATGTAAGATGACTTGCTTAGCAGCCACTACTCAAGTGTGGTTCAGACAGTAATCTTGCGTAGTTCTCAAGATCACATAGCTTTTTAAGATGTCCTTGAACTAGCCTATAGTCCTATTGAATGTCAAATGCAGACTAACTAATTTCGAAAAAACAAATCCAAAACTCGTTTACTTTGAGTGAGTTTGCAAAACTGGGAATCGAAGACAGTCTTTCACTCATTTCAGCCACTGCCGCTCTACTAATAAGGTAATATTAAAACAGACTTCAAAACCACTACAAATAAAAAAATAATTAAAATTTGTATTCGCTCAGTATATACGTATATTTGGAGTCGATGCCTAATTTAAATTGCCAACTAAGCTAAGGAAATACACAAACAAATATACAAAGACATCGTTCAGTTTAAATTATGCACAGACTCCAAATATACGTATATACTAAGCGAATACAAATTTTAATAATTTTTTTATTTGTAGTGGTTTTGAAGTCGGTTTATTTTTTATTAAAAAGTTTTTGTTTATTGCTTTTTTGTTAGTTAATTATGGAATGGTGTAAATATACGATTGCAGCATTCGCGAGTCATTTGCTGTTAGTTATTGAAGAGTTCCATTGTGTATCTCTGAAGATCTTCATCAGATCTTCATAAATAATATACTAAAACCTTCCCTAAAAAATATACATTTCAATATCGAAAACGACATTCAAATCGGATCAGTAGTTTTTGAGAAACACCCGGCCATACAAATTTACATACATACAAACATACATACATACGGATCGAATACAGAACCTCATTTTTGAAGTCGGTTAAAAATATCCAGATATTTTAATATTGAAATTCATACTTTCCCGGCTCAAATGTACAAGAGCTAATTAATGGTAGGCGAAACAGCGAAGGTAGTAGAGCCACGAATATCCCGTATCCAGCCGATCCCGTAAATTTTTCGGTGTCTGATATGTGGCCGGTAATATAGGAAATATGTTATTTTGTTATTTTATTTCATTAAGCTGTTTATTCCCTCTATACGCTCTCATTAGTAGAGGTGCTCGTGCCCAGCAATGGGATATATTTATATCATATTAATAGCCTTTGCCCGTTCATGGTTGAAAAAAATAAGCGATATCTTGTCAATAATTTATTTGTTCGTTTGCCGGTCCAAACTTTAAAAAGTTTTGTTTTTGGTTCCCTGACGCAGAGCTGTACTGAATGGTCACCACGTGTTCTATTCATTCGTTAAGGGCATCGTGTATTTGTTATAAAAAGGCATTGTTTACAGAATACAGTACAGGGTTTAATTTTTTACTGTCTTTTGTAATATACCATGTTTTCATTAGTATGGATGTGAAATTTGGAAGATGTTGGTCCTAACAAACAAAGTCTATCTGTGTACCAAAATTTTATCTCAGTTCACTTAGTGATTTATGCGTTATACCCTAGTAATTTTGGTATACAAATAGACTAAATCTTAGATTAATTCATAGACAAATTTTTATGCCTTAAATACATTTAAAGCAGCGGAACTACTATTGACAAATGTCTCACAATACACAAAATGGCTTACCTTGAATTTCACACGATTCAAGCTCATTAAAATTAAAATATCACCCTTTATTAAATTCCAAATACGCGTGTAACACAATCAGTTTGATGTATCTGCGTTTGGACGGGTCGCTTTTAGTGCGGTGTCGCATTTCGGAGTGTCGGGTTACAATCCGAACGTACTCGGTCAACGAGGCCCTGCGTGGACTCGCACGAGAGTATTGGTCCGTTTGTGTTACAATTACGGGTTAGGTGCGACCGTGCGATATAGATGTAGCTCATAAATGGACAATCGAGTTTAGGGTTAAGAGTCGCTAAATTATTCGTAATTTGTGATACGTTTTTTTTTATTGATATCGTTTTTTGTATGAGTTTCAATCTTTCGTTTTATGGAGATGACATTGTGAATAGTATTGTGAATACTTAGGAGCTCGCTATTTCATCTCCACCATCATCATCAGAAGTCCACTGCTGAATAGAGGCCTGCCCAAAGATTACCATGGTCACTGTTTATAACTTACTAATACTGTTAGTAAGTATTGTAGTTATGGTACAAATGGAATCATCATTTTAGTTTACAAAGACCGTGAATTCTATTATTTTGAATATTTAATACATATAATAATATCCCTGTATTGTATACTATCCACTTAGACTAATACAGAAAGGTCTTTAAGTATGAAGTTAAGAGTCTAAATTATAGAACTTATACCAATAATCATATTACATTGTTAATTTTTTTATCAATCAGTACTTCAAAAGTGAAATATGTTAGTTTAAAGTGACGTTGCAAATTATTCCTTCTACTAAATTCAATACTAACGGTATAAGAAAACAGGGCTTCATGAATGTAATAATACACGTAAACACGTATATAAGGCTATACTTAATCAAAACTTAGAGAATCCTCAGCAAATTTAATTTTCTCATAGAAAACGTATTGTTTTTGCATGCAAAAAAGCGGAGGCTGCGGCACACGCCGTGTCGGCTTACAGTAAAATTAACGACGATACGACGCGCTGGCGTCGGCGTCGGATATCGGTTAGAACTTACAATAATTAAAACGCGATTGAAACCCGCCGAACACCGCCGTTCTCAAATTATGTAATTAAAAATATTTTAATTACGCACCGGTATATAAAGATGCTATAAATAGCGTTCATAAATTATCTTCGATATTTTTTTCTAAGGTTCGCGTCAATATATAGAAAGATCATAAATATTTTAGGACTGTTAATGAGGACCGCCTCCGGGTAGGACAATAAAAAAGCTACATTTTTATAAAACTATGATAATACTATACCGGCACACTATGATGGCACTTTTGACGTTTGTCAGCTCATCAATTTTCGTATTAATTCATAACTACGTTAGGGCGCTCATTGCTGTACAAGTGTACATGTCATGTCAATAGTGACATGTAGTAACTTTTATGGAATGTATAATTTTACGAGACAACTCAGCAATTATTTAATAACGAGATTTACCCTCACTTTTATAATATGTCAAAGCGGCCATCATAGGGTGCCGGTATTATAAAGTAGTTGCGCTGTGTTCGGGAAAACCTAATCTTTTACTCACTTGACCGTTTGACGTTTATGTCCGATTTCAAATATTTTACTTGCATTATTACAACGGCCGTTAAGAACTTTTCATAAACATATATCGTCACAGTCAAAAAACAAATAAATGATATAATTTATATGCAGTCGTTAGAGACAACTTCGAGTCTTATGAACTAAAGTATCGTCTGCCATTGCTCGTTTTTGACGTGAAGTCATTGATGTATTAAAAATACATCAATGCGTGAAGTCAAATAACCTTCGCTCCTTTTTTGATAAAACAGACGTTTACAATCAATTTAGATGTGATTTTGTGAGTGTATGTAGATCGTGTCATAACCGTACATGTCTGTCAGCAAATGGATTTGTTATGAGACTATCACACGTGCCACTAAAACTTCTTTAAAGATCGATTGTAGTAAGCATTTTGACACATAGTTGTGAAGTTCAACGATGTGACAATTCCAAAACAAAATTAATCAAATACAAGGGAGGAGGAGCTCTGTAGCGTATCTTCGGTGAGGCCCATGTCCAGCATTGGACTGCAAAGGGCAACTGATGATGATGAAAGTGAGGAGTTGGATATGATTTGCATTTCCCAACATAGCAGGAGACCAATGAATTAACAAGCTATTATGTAGTACAAATACTTAACCACGCTATAAAATTATGAAATATAAAATAATAACAGTAGATGAACAAACTGATATCGGAACCGGCCGAACGCGATCCCTAATAATTAATGCTCGTCTCAACCGAGCCGGGCTGCCGTCACCCGACTCCATTTTGCGTCACAGCGCGCCCGTCAGGCTGACGTTAATTTTCGTGTAACACGAAACGTCTGGCTCTACTGCTTTTTATTTACTATAATCTATGACATGGTGCATTTAAGCTACTTTCCTTATGGGTATGGTGGACAATGATTTGAGGGCGGTTGGTTTTTTTATCAATCCCTTAGCTCACGTTTTTGGCCTAGGTTCTTCTTGGTCATGAATATTGAGAAGAACATACAAGTGTTGACTTTTGGGTTGTTATTTAGGATAAGTCATTTGTTTATTCAAGTCTTTAGAAAATGATTTATGATTTAAGCTTCTTCCATTATTTTGGTTTTTGACCAGGTTTGTAGTCCATGTCCATAATCTTGGTTCTCTAATATACCTAATAATATTGTGAATCTTTAGGCCTAGATCTTTATTTTATATTAATTGTTCACTTGGTACCATCAAAGAACTTTTGAATATTACGTACTAGCTTTTTCCCGCGGCTCCGCCCGCGTGAATGAGTTTTTCCGGGATAAAAACCCCACTTTATATTTTCCCTGGATAAAAAGTAGCCTATCTGTTAATCCAGGACATGATCTACCTGTGTGCCAAATTTCATCGAAATCCGTTCAGTAGTTTTTGCGTGAAAGAGTAACAAACATCCATACATTCTTACAAACTTTCGCCTTTATAATATTAGTAGCAAGTAGCATAGTAGCATTGATCGCGAGCAAGGATTTAAGGTAATAAATTCTACCAACTTATAACCACCGAATACGTAAACCTACATAACTTAAATCTCCAAAGACGTAAACTTGCAATTCTACAATAAAAAATGCATAAAACTTAGTGTCGCCGGCGTCGTGTGTAACGCGACACCGGCGTACGCCTGCGCATACCCGCGCGTCACAGCTATAATATCGCGACATCTGACACGGGTGACGCGCTTGCACCGTTTATGGATCCTCAGTCTTCCGCTGACTGCTAGTTTACTTGATGTCCTTCTACTACAAAAGTTTGATAAAGGATGAAGTTTAGAGTGATGAGGGTTGCATGACTTCTTGTATGTAGGAGAGACTTTAAGAGTCAAGTGAGGACTCGCATTGATGGTAGCCAGGGACATGATTCAGCATGATTTTCAACAGCAGCATTAGCTCATCGAGCTGAAAATGGAGTTCGGTCGAAAATTTAAATTTCATATCATAAAGACGTATGACCGGTTCCGGAATGTGATCAGCAATAAAGATATACTATAATTTATTGCCCGCGGCTCCGCCTGCATGTAAGTTTTTCCGGGGTAAAAGTCTCGTTATATATTTTCTTACGATATAAAGTCGCCTATGTGCTATTCCAAATTATAAATATAATATCTCTGTGCCAAAATTCATCAAGATCAGCTGTCCTGATATGATTGGGTAACAAACATTCATCCAAACTTTAGCAAACAATTGCAGATATCCATCGTCTTCGAGACTCATACCGATATTATAATAAAAAAATCACAAGAAATTTTCATTATTTTGCGTCAATATTACCAGAATATGAATTAGTGAAACACATTCGCCCCGATGTATAATGTATCGGACATTAAAGTTGGCACGCGGGAATGAACAGCTTTTTATATACCGAGTGTCGACTCCCGATCTTTTTCATCTCACCTTTCAACATTACGGGCCGACCTTGAAATGTCACCAATATACAAATTACTTTGAACATTATAATTGTATGTGTTACTAGCTTCCAAATAATTACAGCTTGGTATTGACATAACAATATAATCTATGCATTTCAGTGTAAAATCGTTCGGTATGTTACGATTGCAAGACGCACATTTCAAAAGTGTCTCTTCTTGGGTGTTTATTCTCCTTTTTTGGCCAGTAACAAATGTTCATACTAAATTCTAGAAAGTGCATAAATAAAAATTTGAATTTAAAAGATTCTTCAATCAAAAATTTATATGTGTTAAAAGTTACACAAATGGAACTACTTTGGCTGTCTCTACTTGGGATAAAAAAACTGCACCGCGTTGAAGTGACAAGCATTGATTGGTTCTTGAAATACAATAACAAAGAAACACATTGAAAATCTTGAAATACTTGAAATCAGCACGCATATTTAATTTTTGCATCAAGTTTCAAATAATTTATTTCTAAGCCTAAATATTCAACGAGATTATTATTTTATGACTCCAATCTGATTTAGTTATCCAAAATATAATTCTGAAGTGTAATAAGACGGTAAAAAGATTGTAACTCTACACTGTCGGTAGCAATGAGCTGTATTTTTATCGCACACCGGGCAGTGACACTGTACGTCGGAAATCGCACGCCCTTGAACAATTTGTTTGTTGGCTCTATGACTATACCTGAACCAATCAAGTCTTTTGGACAGTCCGAGTGGGTTTTTAAAACAGTAGCCGGTAGGTTACGTCATGAGAGGTCTCCATTGCTTATGATTTTGTAGGAGTTAGAGATCTTGAAGTAAAAGTTTGAAAAGGTACAAAACTGTGGGAGACCATATTGGACTTCGAAGACGGTGTAAACTTGTCGGATTTAATATCATACCGTATTTTGTAGTTATTAGAGTTCTGTGTTGAGAGATTGCATTATTCTGAGCAATCAAATATTAATGAAGAATTATTTCTTAACGAAAATCTTTTTTTTAGCTGGCAGAAACTGCTATGCATTTGCATTCTCTACTGGATATCGATTACCATATAGAGCTACACGGTAAAAATCTCGCCATAGTAGCTCGTTTTTATGAGCGCTTACCAGGGCCACCTGATGGACATCCAGGACCTGCATTATTTTGGCAACTGCCAACTTTCGCCCGCTAATCTATAATGTATCATCGTAATAATTTTGGAGGATATACAGACATTGTAAAGCGTTGTTGAGGTATTAGAGCTCAGTTTTTTTTACTAACATCAAGCATAAAAATCTAAAATAGTAAATGCCACAATAATTATTGGCTTAACGAGCGAGGCATTATTTTACAAAGCCGGTATCGGAGTGCAGCTCTGGTAGCGCGGACGGTGTTGCCAGCTCAAACAAGTCTTCCCCGAAAGTGGGGGCTTCTCGTATGACCAAAACAGTCGGGTGCCACAGGCTCAGGTTGCGTTGAGAGTAATGCACGGCAACCCGATACTCGCTTTGTTTCGTACTCAGACGTTATAATGAGAAACATGTGAAACATAACCGATCGCAGGATATCGGAGACGTAACAGTACGCCGCGGTTTTTGTTATGCGCCGTTCTCGTCTTTGTTTGGTATTGCTTTAGGGATTTATTTAAAATGTGGGAACGTGATGGGTTGTGACTGGAGGGATTGTGATGTTTGGAGATTTTGTTATGGCATAACGAGTTGATTTTTTTTCAAGGTCCGTTTAGTAATGATCGTTTACGATCTCTAGGTAGAACCATTGAATATTCCTTACGTCTAGTACGCTTGAGGAGGTAGGTGAATCGCTTTGGCTATTTTTGCCACAAGCAGTAATGTACTGAATGTTAAAGATATTGAAGCTAGTCAAATTCCTGGTCTCATCAATATCCAACACCTTAAGGCGATTAACATGTGCAATGCGATGTTTTTTGTAACTCATAGTTTTATAGTGTTGCTATTGTTTATGGTAAAATCTGATAATTACCCTATGGTGAGAGAACAGTTCGCTCCGTCATTCATTTGCTTAAAAGTAATTTGCGTACCTGATATCACTATGTACTTACATAGAACACGTACTATCATTATCGAGTGATATGGCAGCGGTATTAATTGGAGCCATAATTAGAACTGATACTCATAAGATATTATTAGTGGGAATTGTACGTTAAAATTTTGTTTACATATAGTAATATAAAGTAAGATAGTCTATTTAATGTAGGGTCAATAAAATGCCGAACGGATTTCGATGCATTTTTCTTTATTATGGTAGTTGAAAGTCCAGTAACCAAGAGCGATGATGAGGGAGGTAAATACGTAATATGTTTCTTTTTAAGTTTAAGAGATTATTTATACTTTTGTTTGAACGGCTACTATTTATCCCGGAATATTTCACTAGGAACAGTAATTTCATGAGGGAGGTTTTATAAAGCCGCGAGATAAACGTAGTCCAAAAAATATTTATCTTTCCAATCTATAAAAACTACATACGACAGTTCAAGAAATACCACATTAAAAATAATTCGAAAAATTTACCTGCGTCTATGAGTTCCCTGGAAGGTACCCAGCCCACAATCAGCTCTCCCACAACACCACAAGTCTAGAACAGGGTGTCAGGTTGCAGCACGATCGTCTTGTTTTACGTACTTCAAAGTACGTGAAAACTGCACATATGTCGGGAAACAACGCTAACGTCATGGTGTTTTCCTGGTATGTTTTCGTAGGCTATGATGTCCTGGTAGGTCGTTGGATGGAATTAAGGTCTTGAAAGCTCTTTATTTTGTGTCAAGTTATAGCAAAACATTGGTTAAAATTGAATGACTAGAATTCTTCGCGGGTGTGTAAGAAACACAAAAGACTTCTGTCCCAAAATACCTTGACCTCCTCGGTGGCGTATTGTATTGCGTACGCCGTACTCGATACGAGTACGACTACTGTGCTTGAGGTTCTGGGCTTAAATCCCAGTCGGGCCATGAAAATTGTGACTGGATTTTCCATGTTTAAAATTACTCAGTCAAGCCTCTTGAGTCAGGAAGTTGGCGGTGTGATACCTCCGTGCCTCGGAAAGCACGTAAAACCATTGGTCCTGCACCTGATCTCTATCCGGTCATGTCAAATTGCCGTCTGACCAGACTATAAGAGTGAAGGAATAGAGAGTGCACCTAAGTAGTGCGGACACACTTGTGCAATAAAATATCTCCTGGGTACTGGGTTGACCTCCATTAAGATTGGCCTCTGTGGCCGGAATTCGGCTAGGAAAGATTTAACTGTACTAAATTTGCAGACCATTTTAATTCGTTTATATTTTTTTTGAGTCTAACCCGGCGTTATTGGTTTCATAAGTACGTCGCCCGCTACACCACAATGAAATAACTGTTTTACTAAAGAAAGTTACAAAATCAAAAAAAATATTACAGTTAAATGGTAAGTGCTTTTAATTAAATTCCGAAAAATTTACAGGTGTCAAATACTACATACTACTACATAAATATTTTCTCAGGAATTTGCTGAAGTGTCCTTAAACATAAAGGTGTCTTTGTTGAAACTGAATCGAAGTCAACGAGTCAGCAAGGCCCGGGACTTCCCGGGGACATGTACTCGTATGTACCGAGTATTCTAGGAAATAAAAATGTCTATCTGATTTTTGGTTTTATGATACTGCTGAATTTTTTTTATTTCCGCTTCGCATGGTTAGAGCCTTTTAAAATGAAATCCTCCTAGCCAGTTTCGGCCACGGCGGCCAATCTCAACGGAGATCAGCCAGGTACGCAGGAGATATTATAGTGCACAAGTGTGTGCGCAATACACAGGTGCACTCGCTATTCCTTCACTCTCATAGTCCGGTGAGACGGCAATCCGACATGACCGGAGAGAGATCAGGCGCAGGACCAACGGCTTTACGTGCTTTCCGAGGCACGGGGGTATCACACCGCCAACTTCCTGACTCCGAGCTGCGACTGAGTAATTTTTAAGATGGAAAAACCCAGTCACAATTTTTTTGGCTCGACCCGGGATTCGAACCCAGGACCTCAGCGCGCAAATCGTACTCGTAATGCGTACGCAATACCACTACGCCACCGAGGCAGTCAGCCTTTTAAAATATTGGGCACTTGACTACAGTTTAAGCAATAGACATATTATCGTAACATCTTATATTATAACATAGATTCTTCCAACACGAAATATTTCTACTCTTTAACGGCTAATCATAGGTTTATGAACATAATTAAGTTTTATCATAAGGATATCCCATATCAATGGGTCTCTTCCAATACTGAGTATCTTTATAAGTGTCACGAGACCCAAAACACTCCCGCATTCCTCTCAGATGACACTGGAAAGTGTCTGTACAAATATGTAGGTACATTTATTTTTTATACACACATGCCTTTTATCCCCGAAGGGTAGGTAGAGGCGCAACTAGTGCGCCCACTTTTCACTGTGCGTATTCCATCCCATGATGTGATAGGGGGCGATCCTATCGCCATATCGGGCATAAACTCCAGACAGATCGAACCCAAGACCTCAGCGTTGCTCTCGCTCCTACCGTAATACAACTACGCTACCGAGGCAGTCTTATTTTTTATGTCAAATATTTTTACGGATGAATAATCAAAGCACCTATTCGACTTTCAATGATTATATAAACGAGTGTCGATTTGTCTTTACAATTAAAAAACACATAATATATATTTGAATTATTTTTAAACTAATGTTTGGTTTTGGCCCCATGGCCATGTGACAAAGTATCAATCAATTCACACAACGTTACTCGTTCTTCATTTAAACTAAAGATGATTAAAGTCATTACCATTCCTTGCTTCATCGTAGTCGGGTCAAAAGTTGGTAGGGGCTAATCTCTGGAACTACTGAATCGATTTTGAAAATCCTTTCACTAATAGAAAGCTACATTATTCTTGAGTTTCTATCCCGGGAAAATATTTATCCCGGAAAATTTTTTCACGCGAGCGGAACTGCGGGCATTTATAAACTTCAAAACTTGTATAAACCGGCATCATTGCAGATACGTCCATATTTGCGGGGCACATTAGCAGAACGATCGTTTTACATGGCATTAGGCAAATTATAAGCTCCACTGGTCGACACCCGATATGTTTGCGTCGCCGGCTCCGCTCGCCCCCGTCCAATGCAGTAGCGCAATTAAACTCATTTGGATTGTTTCAAATGGTGTATTGTTAGTACCTAGTATTTTAATATGTTTTAATTGAAGTTTTATCATTGGTTTATTAATTATTATTATAGTTTATTCGATTCGGCCGGGCGTGTTAAATTTGTGTGAGTTTTTAGTTATGTTATTATTATGCAAGAAAATAAGATAACTTCGTCCACGATGACGTGCGCTAACTATATTTGGGCGGGATTTTGCGGCTTAAAAGACTTTGATTATTAATCTTAGTGTGCGTGTAAACATATAGCAATTTAGTGTGTATTTTGTCTACGGTATTTAGAGAACCCAACCACAAGTGAAAGGTTACCCACTTGCACTATATGCGATTAGGAAAATTAAACGGGCGCGTTATGAAAAATGTTTGAAAAGAGCAACCCTAGAGTTCTTCTCTGGGGTGCGAAGTCAGGAAACCTCCACGTGGTGCACCCTGGGCAACGGAGCGTCGGTCGAGTTGATCGGCGCAACGGCCAATATCCTGACAACAGTGGTCTCGGCGGTCGTCGCCGCTTTTTGCGGTGGCTGCCGCATTTTTAGATGGTGGGCCCGTTTATTCGGGCGGCTCCCGGTTCATCCGGGAGTGTCGACGGGCTCGGTGTGCGCTAACACCGCCCCAAGCAGGCAGCGGGGGGGAACCTTCCTCTCCGCTGTCACCGTTGCAGATCGTAATCTAGTATGGAGGTCCGTGGACATGTCTCGCGCTCCTGCTGGACCGAGGGTCTTGGCTTAATCGCCCGGACCACGAGGGAGAAAACCTCTATAAAAAGTTCCCCGAATCCCAAGCGGCGGCGCACCGCGAGGGGATGCATGGCCGATGGGTAGTTCGGTCACTAGTGCGACCCCCGCCAGAGTACCGGCCGACCCTCTTGGCGGGTTACGCTAGGCTTACCCAGGTACAGGGGGCACTGCCTGGGTGGACTCTTTATTTCCCCCATACTCGTGGGATTCAATATGAATACTAATCCGAAAATTATTTTGACGAGGGTGCCTACTCCAGTTCCGGCTGGAGAGGCGGAGATTGGTGGGCGAAAGCCCACTGATAGAGCGAAGAGAGTCGGCGCGGGCAAGATGTCCGTAGACGTCGACTCTGAATCGAGTGGGAGCGTTTCCTCCGTTCGGAGCCGTAGGCTCTGGAGGAAACGCTCAGAGGTGAATAGCAGGTCGTCCCTCGGGAGCGACACTGAGGAGCCGGTCCCGAAGTCGCAAGCGACAACCGGACGCGGCAGAGGAGGACCATGGGGTGCAAAGTCAGGAAACCTCCACGTGGTGCACCCTGGGCAACGGAGCGTCGGTCGAGTTGATCGGCGCTACGGCCAATATCCTGACGAACAGTGGTCTTGGCGGTAGTCGCCGCTTTTTGCGGTGGCTGCCGCATCTCTTTAGATGTTGGGCCCGTTTATTCGGGCGGCTCCTGGTTCATCCGGGGGTGTCGACGGGCTCGGTGTGCGCTAACACCGCCCCGAGCAGGCAGTGGGGGGGAACCTTCCTCTCCGCTGTCACCGTTGCAGATCGTAATCTAGTATGGAGGTCCGTGGACATGTCTCGCGCTCCTGCTGGACCGAGGGTCTTGGCTTAATCGCCCGGACCACGAGGGAGAAAACCTCTATAAAAAGTTCCCCGAATCCCAAGCGGCGGCGCACCGCGAGGGGATGCATGGCCGATGGGTAGTTCGGTCACTAGTGCGACCCCCGCCAGAGTACCGGCCGACCCTCTTGGCGGGTTACGCTAGGCTTACCCAGGTACAGGGGGCACTGCCTGGGTGGACTCTTTATTTCCCCCATACTCGTGGGATTAATCATGAATAATCTGAATCCTAAAATTACTTTGACGAGGGTGCCTACTCCAGTTCCGGCTGGAGAGGCGGAGATTGGTGGGCGAAAGCCTGCTGATCGAGTGCGGAGAGTCGGCGCGGGCCAGAAGATGTCCACAGGCGTCGACTCTGAGTCGAGTGGGAGCGTTTCCTCCGTTCGGAGCCGTAGGCTCTGGAGGAAACGCTCAGAGATGAGTAGCAGGTCGTCCCTCGGGAGCGACACTGAGGAGCCGGTCCCGAAGTCGCAAGCGACAACCGGACGCGGCAGGGGAGGACCATCTTTGGTCGACGATTCCGTCGACCAAAGAAAGAGAGGTAAGGCGCGCGATCTCCTGCAGCGCAGGGAGGCCCGCCAAAGGGCGAGGAGAGAGGAGAGCGAGGAGGGAATGGTCCTTCGCTCTGCCGCTAAGCCGAAGGTGCCCGCCGCCGAGGTGGTTGTCGCCACGGAACCGGCTCCGAGTGCTCGCCCTAAAGGCGAGGCCAAAAAGTGGCGCGACAAGTGCGCCAAGTTGGAGGAGGCGGTGAAGGAGCTGAAGCGTGAAAACGCTTCTCTCCTTCGCCGTCTGGAGGAGCTGGCAGCAGTGGAGGCCAAGTGGCAGGCCAGAATGGAGTCGGTGCTCCTAGGGCCGGCCCAGAGGCCTCCATTGGCACACGAGAGACGGTCCACCCCCGGGGACATACCACTCCCCGTCCAGGGTGGTTTCGTTGGAGGAGCTCCCCAGCCTTCCTCTAAGGGGAAGGGGAGGGGGAAGGGGAAAGGAGCAGTGCAGCCTGCTCCTCTCAAGGCTCCTGCCATCGTGGCCGGGCCCTCCACCTCTGCTGCAGTGGCGGTCGCTGGGCCGTCTGGGGTGCCCAAGAAGGGGAGGGGGAAAGGTGGTCCTCCTGCTCCCCCCGTCGCGAAGTCCGCTCCGAGGGAGCCCCGCCCACTGCCACCGGCCCCGGCGTCCATGGACGCTGAATGGACCGTGGTGGTGGGGAAAAAGAAGCGGGGGAAGCCCAGCCCCGCTGCGGCGCCTGCGGCGAAACCGCAGCAGAGGAAGCAGAGGCGCAAGGAGCCCAAGCTGCGTCAGCCACGCTCAGCGGCCATAGTGCTGTCGCTGACGCCGGCGGCGGTGGCCAAGGGCCTAACGTACGCCAAGGTGCTGACGGACGCTCAGCACCGCGTGGACCTCGCCGGCCTCGGCATTGACAGGCTGAGGCCCAAGGTGGCAGCCACGGGTGCCATGCTATATGAGGTGCCCGGGGCTGAGTCGGAGCGGAAGGCGGATTCCCTCGCCGCAAGGCTGAGGGAATGCTTTGGCGGGTCGGAGGATATCCAAATCTCCCGGCCCACCAAATGCACGGAGCTGCGGCTGTCGGAGCTGGATCCGGCGGCAACATCCGAGACGGTCGCAGCGGCTCTCAGCGTTGCTGGCGAGTGCGCAGCTGATTCCGTGAAGGTCGGAGAAATCCGGCCTGACCGCTCCGGCCTGGGCGCAGTTTGGGCCAAGGTGCCGACCAGGGCGGCACAAAAAATAAAGGCGGGCCGCCTGATGGTAGGGTGGACTGTGGCCCGGGTGACCGTGCTCGGGGCGCGCCCGATGCGGTGTTTCCGTTGCCTTGAGCACGGTCACACGCAGAGCACCTGCACCGGAGGACCGGACCGCAGCGATCTTTGTTATCGCTGCGGCAAACCGGGCCACAAAGCCCGCGGATGCGAGGCCGCGCCGAACTGCGCAGTCTGCGCGGCCGCAGGGAGGCCCGCCAAACATCCGGTGGGCGGGAAGGCATGCCCCGCCCCCTCCCGTCGCGATAGGCGTCGCGACGGGGTACGAAGTGCTGCTGCCGCTGGGGCTTCGACCCAGCCGCAGGCAGCGAGCCCACCGCAAGGGGCCGCGATGGACGTGGTAGAGATCGCCCAATAAATGGAACTAAATTTCCTCCAGGCGAACATCAACCACTGTGCCAGTGCCCAGGACCTGTTGTCCCAAAGCCTGGCGCAGTGGTCGGTGCAAGTGGCCGTGGTCGCTGAGCCGTATTTTGTCCCCCCCCGGGATAACTGGGCGGGGGACCTTGACGGCTTGGTGGCCATCATCAGCCGGGGCGCCGCTGGCTCCCCACCCTTCGAAAAAGTAGCGAAGGACAGGGGATGCGTGGCGGTTCTGTTGGGAGACATTTGGATAGTAGGAGTGTACTTTTCTCCCAACAGACCCCTCGCCGAATTTGAGTCTTTCCTCGTTCGGCTGGGGGCCTTGGTGGAACAAGGCCAACCTCACCCGGCGGTCGTCGCCGGCGACTTCAACGCCAAATCCGTGGCTTGGGGTTCGCCGGCGACGAACGGTCGTGGTCGGGTCCTGGAGGAATGGGCGATCTCTGTCGGCCTGGTCGTCCTGAACAGGGGGTCGGTGGACACGTGCGTGCGGCACAACGGCGGGTCTATTATAGACCTGTCGTTGGCGAGTGCCGCCGTCGCACGCCGTGTCCGGGACTGGAGAGTCCTCGTGGGCGTGGAGACGTTGTCGGACCATCGTTACATCAGGTTCGGCGTCTCCGCGTCCCCGAGTGTCCAGTCCGGTGGTGTACCGAGTGCCCCAAATCAGGACGGCCCGCGGTGGGCGCTTCGTCGCCTCGATGGGGAGGCCCTAGTGCTGGCCGCTCTGGTCATGTCGTGGCTCCCCGTGCCGGACGGGCCGGTACGGGTTGAGCAGGAGGCGGAGTGGTTCGGGGTGGCAATGTCGGATGTCTGCGACGCCGGCATGCCCCGAGCTCTCCGCCGTTCGCCGGTGCGACAGGTGTACTGGTGGTCGGCGGAGCTAGCGCAGTTGCGCGCGTCGTGCGTGGCTGCGCGCCGCCGATACGCCAGGCATCGTCGTCGCCGGCTAAGAGACGAGAATCACGCAGACCAGGAGCGGCAGCTCTATGGCCTCTACAAAGAGGCAAAGAGAGCGCTGCGGGTGGCCATTCATGGGGCCAAGGTCGCGGCACGTAAGGCGTTCGTGGGGACTCTCGACAGGGACCCGTGGGGGCGCCCTTACCGGATGGTGATGAAGAAGCTTCGCCCAGCGGCGCCCCCGCTGTCGCAGAGTCTCCGGCCAGAATTACTGGCCAACGTCGTCGCGGCCTTGTTCCCGGCCACCGAGGAGTTCACTCCTCCACCGATGGCGCCACCGAATGTGGCGTCATCGTCGAATGAGAATCCGGCAAGGGATATCCCGGAGGTTTCGCCCGCTGAAATGCGGGCGGCAGTGCTTCGGCTGCGGAGCAAAAACACGGCCCCAGGGCTCGATGGCATCCCCGGGAAAGCCTGGGTGCTAGCCGTCGAGTACCTGGGCCCGAGGCTCCGCGGCTTATTCACCGCCTGCCTGGAGCAGGGCGTCTTCCCGGTGCGTTGGAAAACCGGGAAGCTCGTCCTGCTGAAGAAGGGGGGACGACCCGCAGAGTCGCCGTCGGCCTACCGGCCCATCGTGTTGCTCGACGAGGTGGCAAAGCTCTTCGAGCGCATCATCCATACCCGCCTCGTCGAGCACCTCGATAGGGTCGGTCCGAATTTGGCCGACGAACAGTATGGATTCAGGAGGGGACGTTCCACTGTCCACGCGATTTTGCGGGTGAAGGCACAGGCGGAGGATGCAGTGGCCAGAGGCAGTGTAGTGATAGCGGTGTCGTTGGACATATCCAACGCATTCAACTCGCTGCCCTGGCCCTGCATCCACGAGGCACTGCGGTACCACGTGGTGCCGCCCTATCTCCGGCGTCTGGTGCACGCGTACCTGTCTGACAGGCACGTGGTGTATCCGGGCGCCGATGGGTGGCACCGAAGAGCGATGTCGTGCGGTGTTCCACAGGGCTCGGTTTTGGGCCCTCTCCTGTGGAACATCGGGTACGACTGGGTGCTCCGTGGTTCCAATCTCCGGGGCGTCGGCGTGACTTGTTACGCCGACGATACGTTAGTCACAGCGACTGCTGGGACCTTCCGGGACGCCGCAACTCTGGCGGCGGCGGGCACCGGCCAAGTAGTTCGAAGAATCCACCGTTTGGGGTTGAAGGTGGCCCTCGAGAAAACCGAGGCCGTGTGTTTTCACGGACCTCGGAGAGGGCCACCGGCCGGTGCCGGCATCGTCGTTGGGGGGGTGCGGATCCCCATCGGCTCTAGCATGAGGTATCTAGGTTTAGTCCTAGATAGCCGATGGCGATTCCGCACCCACTTTAAGGAGTTGAGGACGAAATTGTCCCGGGCAGCGGGCGCTCTTTCCCGCCTGCTGCCCAACCTGGAAGGTCCTGGCTTCCCTTGCCGGAGGCTGTATCACGGAGTCGTGCGGTCCATAGCCCTTTATGGCAGCCCCGTCTGGGCTGACTCCCTGGGCCGCCCCTGCGTCGCCCTTCTGCGCGCCCCGCAGAGAGCTTTAGCGCAGCGGGCGGTCAGGGCGTACCGCACGGTCTCTTTCGAGGCGGCTTGCCTATTGGCCGGATTTCTGCCCTGGGACCTGGACGCCAAATCCCTTGCCGATGTATTCCATTGGCGGGAGGAGGCGTTCAGTCGCGGGGAGCGTCCGGCCCTGAAGGAGGTGGAGGCCAAGAGGGCCGCCTTACGGCGAGCCGCCGTGGAGGAGTGGCGTCTCAGGCTGGAGGCCCCGTCGTGGGGGCACCGGGTCGTAGAGGCAGTGCGTCCTGTCTTTGCCGAATGGCTGGACAGGCGCCACGGAGCGGCAACATACCGCCTGACGCAGGTGCTCACCGGGCATGGCTGCTTCGGTGAGTTCCTGTTTCGGGTGGTAGGTGTAGAGGAGTCGGCCGTGTGTCACTATTGTGACAACTGCCCAATGGACACGGCCCAACATACGTTGGAGTGTTGTCCAGCCTGGGATGAGGAGCGCAGCGCTCTCAAAACAGTCGTCGGAGAAGACCTCTCGCTGCCGGCCGTGGTCGCTTCCATGGTCGGCGGCCGGGAGGCCTGGCAGGCGGTGGCCCACTTCTGCGAGGCGGTCCTCTCGCGGAAGGAGAGTGCCGAGAGGGATCGCCAGCGCAGTGGTGATCCCTCCCGCCGCCAGACGAGACGTAGGAGGCGTCGGGTGGACGACTGACCGACGTCTCCCGCCCTGTGGATTGGGGGCGTTTGGAGAATTCCACCACGGTGTCCCCTGCCTGTCGTAGAAGGCGACTAATAGGGGCCTCCGGGGGTCACGGGTGGGCGGGACGTGCCGCCCACCCATTAGTCTAGCCAACTTCTGTGACCCCCGTGATGGACATGTCCAAGGCAGCGTGTCTCACGCTGCCTCGGACACCAAAAGGCGGACACGATACGGTGTTTCGGGGGCTTCTGAGCCCCCGCAACAGGGGAAAAAGGACCGCAAAAAACGCGGTACGCGCAGGGGCGGTTGCGGACGACAACTTAGACGTGAGTCGGAGGAAGCCCGCAGCCGTCTCTAATGAGCCGAAGATGGCCATTTAAAAAAAAAAAAAAAAAAGAGGAGGACCATCTTTGGTCGACGATTCCGTCGACCAAAGAAAGAAAGCCAAGGCGCGCGATCTCCTGCAGCGCAGGGAGGCCCGCCAAAGGGCAAGGAGAGAGGAGAGCGAGGAGGGCATGGTCCTTCGCTCTGCCGCTAAGCAGAAGGTGCCCGCCGAGGAGGTGGCTGTCGCAGCGGCGGCGGAACCGGCACCGAGCGCTCGCCCTAAAGGCGAGGCCAAGAAGTGGCGCGATAAATGCGCTAAACTAGAGGAGGCGGTGAAGGAGCTGAAGCGTGAAAACGCTTCTCTCCTTCGCCGTCTGGAGGAGCTGGCAGCAGTGGAGGCCAAGTGGCAGGCCAGAATGGAGTCGGTGCTCCTAGGGCCGGCCCAGAGGCCTCCGCTGGCCCACGAGAGAAGGTCCACCCCCGGGGACATACCACCCTGGACGGGGAGTGCCCCGTCCAGGGTGGTTTCGTTGTAGGAGCTCCCCAGCCTTCCTCTAAGGGGAAGGGGAGGGGGAAGGGGAAAGGAGCAGTGCAGCCTGCTCCTCCTCTTAAGGCTCCTGCCATCGTGGCCGGGCCCTCCACCTCTGCTGCAGTGGCGGTCGCTGGACCGTCTGGGGTGCCTAAGAAAGGGAGGGGGAAAGCCGCCACTCCCGCTGCCCCCGTCGCATTGACGACCGCTTCAAGGGAGCCTCGCCCACTGCCGCCGGCCCCAGCGTCCATGGACGCTGAATGGACGGTGGTAGTAGGGAAGAAGAAGCGGGGGAAGCCCACCCCCGCTGCGGCGCCTGCGGCGAAGCCGCAGCAGAGGAGGCAGAGGCGCAAGGAGCCCAAGCTGCGCCAGCCACGCTCGGCGGCCATAGTGCTGTCGCTGACGCCGGCGGCGGTGGCCAAGGGGCTCACCTATGCGAAGGTGCTGACGGACGCTCAGCACCGCGTGGACCTCGCCGGCCTCGGCATAGACAGGCTGAGGCCCAAGGTGGCAGCCACGGGTGCCATGCTGTATGAGGTGCCCGGGGCTGAGTCGGAGCGGAAGGCGGACTCCCTCGCCGCAAGGCTGAGGGAATGCTTTGGCGGGTCGGATGATGTCCAAATCTCCCGGCCCACCAAGTGCACGGAGCTGCGGCTGTCGGAGTTGGATCCGGCAGCCACTTCCGAGACGGTCGCAGCGGCACTCAGCGTTGCTGGCGAGTGCGCAGTCGACGCTGTCAAGGTCGGACAGATCCGGCCTGACCGCTCCGGCCTGGGCGCAGTTTGGGCCAAGGTGCCAACAAAAGTGGCACAAAAAAAAATAAAGGCGGGCCGCCTGATGGTGGGGTGGACAGTGGCCCGGGTGACGGTGCTAGGGGCGCGCCCGATGCGCTGTTTCCGTTGCCTTGAGCACGGACACACGCAGAGCACCTGCACCGGAGGACCGGACCGCAGTGATCTCTGTTATCGCTGCGGCAAACCGGGCCACAAAGCCCGCGGATGCGAGGCCGCGCCGAACTGCGCAGTCTGCGCGGCCGCAGGGAGGCCCGCCAAGCATCTGGTGGGCGGGAAGGCGTGTCCCGCCCCCTCCCGTCGCGATAGGCGCCGCGACGGGATACGAAGTGCTGCTGCCGCTGGGGCTACGACCCAGCCGCAGTCAGCGAGCCCACCGCAAGGGGCCGCGATGGATGTGGTAGAGATCGCCCAATAATGGATTTAAATTTCCTCCAGGCGAACATCAACCACTGTGCCAGTGCCCAGGACCTGTTGTCCCAAAGCCTGGCGCAGTGGTCGGTGCAAGTGGCCGTGGTCGCTGAGCCGTATTTTGTCCCCCCCCGGGATAACTGGGCGGGGGACCTTGACGGCTTGGTGGCCATCATCAGCCGGGGCGCCGCTGGCTCCCCACCCTTCGAAAAAGTAGCGAAGGACAGGGGATGCGTGGCGGTTCTGTTGGGAGACATCTGGATAGTAGGAGTGTACTTTTCTCCCAACAGACCCCTCGCCGAATTTGAGTCTTTCCTCGTTCGGCTGGGGGCCTTGGTGGAACAAGGCCAACCTCACCCGGCGGTCGTCGCCGGCGACTTCAACGCCAAGTCCGTGGCTTGGGGTTCGCCGGCGACGAACGGTCGTGGTCGGGTCCTGGAGGAATGGGCGATCTCTGTCGGCCTGGTCGTCCTGAACAGGGGGTCGGTGGACACGTGCGTGCGGCACAACGGCGGGTCAATTATAGACCTGTCGTTTGCGAGTGCCGCCGTCGCACGCCGTGTCCGGGACTGGAGAGTCCTCGTGGGCGTGGAGACGTTGTCGGACCATCGTTACATCAGGTTCGGCGTCTCCGCGTCCCCGAGTGTCCAGTCCGGTGGTGTACCGAGTGCCCCAAATCAGGACGGCCCGCGGTGGGCGCTTCGTCACCTCGATGGGGAGGCCCTAGTGCTGGCCGCTCTGGTCATGTCGTGGCTCCCCGTGCCGGACGGGCCGGTACGGGTTGAGCAGGAGGCGGAGTGGTTCGGGGTGGCAATGTCGGATGTCTGCGACGCCGGCATGCCCCGAGCTCTCCGCCGTTCGCCGGTGCGACAGGTGTACTGGTGGTCGGCGGAGCTATCGCAGTTGCGCGCGTCGTGCGTTGCTGCGCGCCGCCGATACGCCAGGCATCGTCGTCGCCGGCTCAGAGAGGAGAATCACGCAGACCAGGAGCGGCAGCTCTATGGCCTCTACAAAGAGGCAAAGAGAGCGCTGCGGGTGGCCATTCATGGGGCCAAGGTCGCGGCACGTAAGGCGTTCGTGGGGACTCTCGACAGGGACCCGTGGGGGCGCCCTTACCGTATGGTGATGAAGAAGCTTCGCCCAGCGGCGCCCCCGCTGTCGCAGAGTCTCCGGCCAGAATTACTGGCCAACGTTGTCGCGGCCTTGTTCCCGGCCACCGTGGAGTTCACTCCTCCACCGATGGCGCCACCGGATGTGGCGTCATCGTCGAGTGAGAATCCGGCAAGGGATATCCCGGAGGTTTCGCCCGCTGAAATGCGGGCGGCAGTGCTTCGGCTGCGGAGCAAAAACACGGCCCCAGGGCTCGATGGCATCCCCGGGAAAGCCTGGGTGCTAGCCGTTGAGTACCTGGGCCCGAGGCTCCGCAGCTTATTCACCGCCTGCCTGGAGCAGGGCGTCTTCCCGGTGCGTTGGAAAACCGGGAAGCTCGTCCTGCTGAAGAAGGGAGGACGACCCGCAGAGTCGCCGTCGGCCTACCGGCCCATCGTGTTGCTCGACGAGGTGGCAAAGCTCTTCGAGCGCATCATTCATACCCGCCTCGTCGAGCACTTTGAAAGGGTCGGACCAAATCTGGCCGACGAGCAGTTTGGATTTAGGAGGGGACGTTCCACTGTCCACGCGATTCTGCGGGTGAAGGCACAGGCGGAGGATGCAGTGGCCAGAGGCAGTGTATGGATAGCGGTATCGTTAGATATTTCTAACGCATTCAACTCGCTGCCCAGGCCCTGCATCCACGAGGCACTGCGGTACCACGTGGTGCCGCCCTATCTCCGGCGTCTGGTGCACGCGTACCTGTCGGACAGGCACGTGGTGTATCCGGGCGCCGATGGGTGGCACCGAAGAGCGATGTCGTGCGGTGTTCCACAGGGCTCGGTTTTGGGCCCTCTCCTGTGGAACATCGGGTACGACTGGGTGCTCCGTGGTTCCAATCTCCGGGGCGTCGGCGTGACTTGTTACGCCGACGATACGTTAGTCACAGCGACTGCTGGGACCTTCCGGGACGCCGCAACTCTGGCGGCGGCGGGCACCGGCCAAGTAGTTCGGAGAATCCAACGTTTAGGGTTGAAGGTGGCCCTCGAGAAAACCGAGGCCGTGTGTTTTCACGGACCTCGGAGAGGGCCACCGGCCGGTGCCGGCATCGTCGTTGGGGGGGTGCGGATCCCCATCGGCTCTAGCATGAGGTATCTAGGTTTAGTCCTAGATAGCCGATGGCGATTCCGCACCCACTTTAAGGAGTTGAGGACGAAATTGTCCCGGGCAGCGGGCGCTCTTTCCCGCCTGCTGCCCAACCTGGAAGGTCCTGGCTTCCCTTGCCGGAGGCTGTATCACGGAGTCGTGCGGTCCATAGCCCTTTATGGCAGCCCCGTTTGGGCTGACTCCCTGGGCCGCCCCTGCGTCGCCTTTCTGCGCGCCCCGCAGAGAGCTTTAGCGCAGCGGGCGGTCAGGGCGTACCGCACGGTCTCTTTCGAGGCGGCTTGCCTATTGGCCGGATTTCTGCCCTGGGACCTGGACGCCAAATCCCTTGCCGATGTATTCCATTGGCGGGAGGAGGCGTTCAGTCGCGGGGAGCGTCCGGCCCTGAAGGAGGTGGAGGCCAAGAGGGCCGCCTTACGGCGAGCCGCCGTGGAGGAGTGGCGTCTCAGGCTGGAGGCCCCATCGTGGGGGCACCGGGTCGTAGAGGCAGTGCGTCCTGTCTTTGCCGAATGGCTGGACAGGCGCCACGGAGCGGCAACATACCGCCTGACACAGGTGCTCACCGGGCATGGCTGCTTCGGTGAGTTCCTGTTTCGGGTGGTAGGTGTAGAGGAGTCGGCCGTGTGTCACTATTGTGACAACTGCCCAATGGACACGGCCCAACATACGTTGGAGTGTTGTCCAGCCTGGGATGAGGAGCGCAGCGCTCTCAGAACAGTCGTCGGAGAAGACCTCTCGCTGCCGGCCGTGGTCGCTTCCATGGTCGGCGGCCGGGAGGCCTGGCAGGCGGTGGCCCACTTCTGCGAGGTGGTCCTCTCGCGGAAGGAGAGTGCCGAGAGGGATCGCCAACGCAGTGGTGATCCCTCCCGCCGCCAGACGAGACGCAGGAGGCGTCGGGTGGACGACTGACCGACGTCTCCCGCCCTGTGGATTGGGGGCGTTTGGAGAATTCCACCACGGTATCCCCTGCCTGTCGTAAAAGGCGACTAATAGGGGCCTCCGGGGGTAACGGGTGGGCGGGACGTGCCGCCCACCCATTAGTCTAGCCAACTTCTGTGACCCCCGTGATGGACATGTCCGAGGCAGCGTGTCTCACGCTGCCTCGGACACTAAAAGGCGGACACGGTACGGTGTTTCGGGGGCTTCTGAGCCCCCGCAACAGGAAAAGGACCGCAACAGCGGTACGTGCAGGGGCGGTTGCGGACGACAACTTAGACGTGAGTCGGAGGAAGCCCGCAGCCGTCCCTAATGCGCCGAAGATGGCCTTTTTAAAAAAAAAAAAAAAAAGAGTTCTTCTCTGGTGGAAACTGTTTTCTGAACTGGTGGTACAGTAAAAATTGACTGAATCTAAGTAATGTTTAACACTTTATGGATTCGGATAAATGATTTCATTTCATTTCATATGGTGGATGCCATTATCTATACTGCACTTAATATGAGAAACAATTCAGAGAGATTATACAAAATTGCAGTACAGTTAGTAAAGTTTCCTACTCGAATAAAATATTATGTTGTCTAGGATTGGAATGTATGGTATGTTTAATAATTAAAAATGACAAATTATATTTTTCACTTTTCGAGGCTACGTGTAGCTCACATTTTTTTAATAGGGACTGCAAACTGGGCGCCAAAAGACAATCTCGCCTTTCCTTGAGCGGGCGCTGGGGTTAGATAGAGACTATAGAACGCTATATCACAGGTCATCATAGGCTATGATCTTAACGCACCTCTTTCGCCTCTAATCACTAAAAAATTAAGAATATATCAACGAGTGAAAAGTTCAATGACCTAAGCCAACTTTATTAGAAAAAATCCTAAGTACCTTTGTTTCTGAATATGTGACGAATATCAAATCGGGTTTTTAAAACTATCGTTGATTGATGCTGTGTGCTGTGCAGGTCGTAGGGTAGTCATGAAAACGTCTGAGTTCAAAGTTACAGTACAGAATACGTGTGTTGCAACGCCGCGCTGCACCCTTATGTTCACCCCATAGGATATTGGGGTCAAATCGAAACTATAACTGGATATAATATAATAACTTTAACATTAAAATAAACTAGACAGGGAAAATAATGTATGGACAAGAGTTTAAACAATAAGGTATGTAAATTGAAACTGTACCGTAATTTCCAATGTATGATAATGTAATGATTTATAGATTGTCTTTTACTTTTTCTTCTTACTGACAAAAAATATTATTTCTAATAAAAATATGCATCACACACTATTGCAATTTTATGTACAAAATATAAGAAAGTATTAACAAATTAAGTCACAATTTTATGCGTAGGTACCGTAAGCAATGAAAAGAAACTCCTCTGCGTATGATTAAACAAAATATCATACTAGTAATATTGTATTGGTTTCAGTTTATGAATATAACTCAGGCGTGATTTCAGTGTGATCAAGTGTCTAACGTAATTACAACTGAATTTTCAAATTAATTGAGTATGATGAAACCGATCCATATATCTCGTGTTACAGGGTTTAGATAGCTTTGTATGGTATTTGAGTCTAATATTGTTCTAGTGCAAGAGATAATGAACAAGTGGCTTGCCTAATTGTAAGTTCGAAGTTAAATGTTTCAGGCTAACTAAAAAACTATGATGTAGCCTGAATTATAAGCGTACATAAACTAGGCCGCAACGATCCGAGAAAATTCATTGAATGGAGCTCCTAACATGAAAATCCTGAATTAAAAATCCGTATCGGACACTTTCCTTTTTGTTTGTTTTTAGGTCCCTCCATAACCCAACATTTATCTTTTTCTGGAATTTTCTTATCGGTCATCTTTGTCTCTGGTCAGCGGGACTTCAAGCGGCGGCCTATGGTTCGTCCACATGACACCTTAATATTACGCCACTGTCCAGAATTTCTCATTTTAATAAATAACGCCTAGTCTTTAATGCAGAAAAATGCAAATTCGGTATTGTTCATCTTTATACTTTCGTATATAAAATTGATTGAAAAAAATTGGTTATCCTTGGCAAGACATAAAGAACGATGGAAGTCCTTGGAGGAGGCTTTTACCCGAAGGGGGTCCTTATAAGCCAGAACAAATTAAATAGAATTAATTAATATAATCATACATTGTAATTGTAAATATTTATTAATGAATTTTACTTATCCTATTTATTTATCACATATATTTTAATGTAAGTAGGCCTAAATGGAAATAAATAAAGCTTAATTATATTATTATGTAAAATACATCTGACACCTAATTATACAGAGTTACATTAGGTACCAACCATCCTAGTGACGTATGGCATGCGAGTGACACAGCTCTCATTATGGACCGGAGACATCGGTCACTGGGTCAAGGAGCATAATACCCTTTATTATGGGTAATTACGTCTAATGGTAATCACACGAGACGTCGATATGTCAAAGAACAAAGAAACACTGGCTCTTCCGTTCCGTACTATTATAATTAGTGTACTTTGCATTGGCTGTTGGTTGAAGATGTAGGTATAAACTTTTTTAATGTTGCTGGCCGGTGAGTGTATAAATTTGGAAGAAGATTACAACGCAGTTTTATTTTTTTTATTTATTGTTCTGAGGTTTAAGATTGGTATTCTACATTGAGCTGAGCGTTTAAATAAGGAAGACGAGTAGGTAAATAAAACGTACCTATTTACGTAGGTATCCAGTAGCTGTGCGACTGGTCCGTGAGTATTCGAATCAACGAATATGTAACATTGTTGGAGACAATTATAATTGACGGAAACTTGAGAAAGACTAGAGGGTATTATCCACAAAATTGCAGAAAATAAAAGTTACATTAAGGTTTCTTGCTTAGGTAATCAGTAATCCATTTAATCAGTGTTTAGTTACATAAAAATATTCCAAACTTATGGAAATTCGATTTTTTTACGTTGCGCTCCATCACATTATTATATCTATCAAACATAGTAGTGCTCGCGGCTCCACCCACGTGAAAAAGTTTTTCCGGGACAAAAATATTTTCCCGGGATACAAAGTAGCCTATAGCACTCGGGAGTTATGTAGCTTCTTATTAGTGAAAGAATTTTCAAAATCGGTTCAGTAGTTCCTGAGATTAGCGCGTTCAAACAAACAAACTCTTCAGCTTTATAATATTACTAGTAGTGCTCGCGGTACCGCCCGCGTGAAAAAGTTTTTCCGGGACAAAAATATTTTCCCGGGATACAAAGTAGCCTATAGCACTCGGGAGTTATGTAGCTTCTTATTAGTGAAAGAATTTTCAAAATCGGTTCAGTAGTTCCTGAGATTAGCGCGTTCAAACAAACAAACTCTTCAGCTTTATAATATTACTAGTAGTGCTCGCGGTACCGCCCGCGTGAAAAAGTTTTTCCGGGACAAAAATATTTTCCCGGGACACAAAGTAGCCTATAGCACTCGGGAGTTATGTAGCTTCTTATTAGTGAAAGAATTTTCAAAATCGGTTCAGTAGTTCCTGAGATTAGCGCGTTCAAACAAACAAACTCTTCAGCTTTATAATATTACTAGTAGTGCTCGCGGTACCGCCCGCGTGAAAAAGTTTTTCCGGGACAAAAATATTTTCCCGGGATACAAAGTAGCCTATAGCACTCGGGAGTTATGTAGCTTCTTATTAGTGAAAGAATTTTCAAAATCGGTTCAGTAGTTCCTGAGATTAGCGCGTTCAAACAAACAAACTCTTCAGCTTTATAATATTACTAGTAGTGCTCGCGGTACCGCCCGCGTGAAAAAGTTTTTCCGGGACAAAAATATTTTCCCGGGACACAAAGTAGCCTATAGCACTCGGGAGTTATGTAGCTTCTTATTAGTGAAAGAATTTTCAAAATCGGTTCAGTAGTTCCTGAGATTAGCGCGTTCAAACAAACAAACTCTTCAGCTTTATAATATTAGTATAAATAAATGTCTTCTACACAAGAATAACTCCTCTGACATAGGTACGCCAAGGATTGACATATAAATGTTGTCACTCGATAAAATATGTCGAATAAACAATAGCTCAGAGAAAGTCAATAAAATGTTAGTTTATTTATAAACAGTTGCATTGCGCCGACGGCACTGCAGTAATTTAATATCCAACCTTACGATATAATAAATAAGTTAACCTTAAATTAAGTTGTATCACCATTTTATTTATAGTGTGCAGAGCATAATATATTAGCCAATTTGTTTGGTAGAATAATAAACACAAGAATCGACATAAACATAACGTAAAATTATTAAACACAGAGAAAACTTGGATTAAATTCAAAAACTAGGTAGTACAAAATCCAAATAAAAATTAACTGACTGTTATTTTGAGAAACATGTACAAACATATTTATGAAATAATTATTTACACCTCAAAATAGTAGAATTAATATTAACCCGATTTTAAATGTAATATTTTTATATTTCTATTTAAAATCAACTATTTGTATATGAAACACAATATATATTTCGATAAATTAATTTCATTTAAAACCCAGTTTTATATCTTTACGTTTAAAATTTTCTCACTAGCAACACTGACGCTAACTGATCGCCGGTGTCAGATTACGAGCGCTCCTAAATTTACCTTGCCAAGCTACTGCCATTAAAAGCATTTATGTTATATTCGATATCGCAATATTATCGGGTTGGCTTACCACGTCTTTGTGATGGGACAAGGTCGCCAATTCACACTTCGTACATGATTGACAGACACACCCTATCGTGTTAAATGTTAACATCAAACAATTCTTGTGTATTTACGCTCAATATATTATGTTTAGTTAGTAAAACTGTTTAAACTTTAAGAAGCGCGCTTAATGTGTCTCGACTAGTGATGTGATTAATGGTTAAAAATTATTAATGGTTAATAGTTAAACATTAAAAAAAAATAACGTGTTAAATTAATAGTTAAGTTATAACGGTCAAGAAGTAAGGAGTTACGTGAAAAGCATTAGCGATAACATGTTCAACACGTCTCTTGCGTCGTTTATTTTAATTAAGAAATTCACAATGGCGGCCACTTTTTTCAATTCTAACATTGGATCCGTCTTTTGTACCTACAGGCCTACCCACATATCGATTTTGAGGTCGATAGGCCTTAACCTCTTGCGTACATAGCGCTGGCCACACTGGCGCAAGCGCAATTTTTCGCGTGTCTGTCAACACGCGAAAATCGACCTACACGCACACACATAAGGCGCGTCAACACGCACACATATCGAGTTTGACAAGCTGTCAGACCGGCCCGATTGGGCCGGTCGGGGCTCGAGAGGTTAAAACAAAGAAATTCAAAATGGCGGCCACTTTTTTCAATTCTAACATTGGATCCGTCTTTTGTACCTACAGGCCTGCCCAGATATCGATTTTGAGGTGGATTGGCCTTAAAACAAAGAAATTCAAAATGGCGGCCACTTTTTTCAATTCTAACATTGGATCCGTCTTTTGAACCTACAGGCCTACCCAGATATCGATTTTGAGGTCGATAGGCCTTAAAACAAAGAAATTCAAAATGGCGGCCACTTTTTTCAATTCTAACATTGGATCCGTCTTTTGTACCTACAGGCCTGCCCAGATATCGATTTTGAGGTGGATTGGCCTTAAAACAAAGAAATTCAAAATGGCGGCCACTTTTTTCCATTCCGACATTGGAATGTTCTTTGGTAACTAAAGATATACTCAGATGTCGAATTTGAGGTCGATTGGCCTTAAAACAAAGAAAATCAAAATGGCGGCCACTTTTTTCAATTCTAACATTGGATCCGTCTTCTGTACCTACGGGCCTGCCCAGATATCGATTTTGTGGTCGATAGGCCTTAAAACAAAGAAATTCAAAATGGCGGCCACTTTTTTCAATTCTAACATTGGATCCGTCTTTTGTAAGTACAGGCCTACCCAGATATCGATTTTGAGGTCGATAGGCCTTAAAACAAAGAAATTCAAAATGGCGGCCACTTTTTTCCATTCCGACATTGGAATGTTCTTTGGTAACTAAAGTTATACTCAGATGTCGAATTTGAGGTCGATTGGCCTTAAAACAAAGAAAATCAAAATGGCGGCCACTTTTTTCAATTCTAACATTGGATCCGTCTTCTGTACCTACAGGCCTGCCCAGATATCGATTTTGTGGTCGATAGGCCTTAAAACAAAGAAATTCAAAATGGCGGCCACTTTTTTCAATTCTAACATTGGATCCGTCTTTTGTAAGTACAGGCCTACCCAGATATCGATTTTGAGGTCGATAGGCCTTAAAACAAAGAAATTCAAAATGGCGGCCACTTTTTTCCATTCCGACATTGGAATGTTCTTTGGTAACTAAAGTTATACTCAGATGTCGAATTTGAAGTCAATTGGCTTTAAAACAAAGGAATTCAAAATGGCGGCCACTTTTTTCAATTCTAACATTGGATCCGTCTTTTGTACCTACAGGCCTGCCCAGATATCGATTTTGAGGTCGATAGGCTTTAATACAAAGAAATTCAAAATGGCGGCCACTTTTTTCTATTCCGACATTGGAATGTTCTTTGGTAACTAGAGTTAAACACAGATACCGATTTTGAGGTCAATTGGCCTTAAAACTAAGAAATTCAAAATGGCGGCCACTTTTTTCAATTCTGACATTGGATCAGTCTTTGGTAATTAAAGTTATACCCACATACCGATTTTGAGGTCAATTGACCTTAAAACAAAGAAATTCAAAATGGCGGCCACTTTTATCAATTCTGACGTTATCTAAATAAAATTATTTTCGCAATCATTGCAAGTGGCGATTTTATTGTTCACGAATCACGACAAGGCATAATTTAAGTCTTAGCTAAAGAAAAAATATAATTTTTGTGCTTATTAGTAGTATTAAATTTCGTTTAACAAATAACCTATAGAGGCGTTATTAGCATTTTTCAATGATTAACAGTTATCATGTTTAGTTGATTAATAAATTAACGGATGGCATTAACTGCCTCCGCAGTCCGTTCATTAGTTTAAACGTTTAATGAATATTGCAATAGTAGTTAATAGAATTAACAGCTATTTTTTTATAATGAGTTAAATTAACAGTTATAACGTTTAATGATCACCTCTAGTCTCGACTATCCATGGACAGTAGCGATATCACGTTTGAATTACAATGCTTGGTGTGATTCTGCACTGTACTCTTACTTCAATGTTCTCCAAGTTGGAACAGAATAGTACTTGCACAATGCTACTTGATAGAAATACTCATTTCTGACCTGAAATTGTTAAGATTATGAACAAAGTCGGAGAATTATTAATAGATCACACACACACACACACGCACGCACACACACACGCACGCACACACGCACGCACGTTCGCACGCATGCACACTCACTCCTTATATCCCCGAAGGGTTAGGCAAGGGCGCTACTGATGCGCCTACTTTTCACCGTGCGTATTCCGTCCCATGATGTGATAGGGGCGATCCTCTTATGAACAGATGAATATTAGATTTTGTATAAAAATGTAGGATGACTACTGACGTATGATGTAATGTACTTTTTCGTGTCGTGAAAATCAGAGCGTTTGAATCGAACGATTCATTTCGAGGATAGGTAAATTTTTATATGATATGAAAAAATTATATACAGCTTTTATTAGACTATCTAAAAGTAATGCTACCTATCTCATATCCTAAAAAGGAATCCTATTGAGGGTTCAGTGTTTCGTCTTGGGCTTAGAGATTTTTGCGTAATTTTATTTTATGCGTTAGGTATCTTCGTATTTAACAATGTTTCTATATCTTAATGTCTACCAGTGATTGTTCTGTGAAAATTTCACGCGAGCGAAGCTGCGACCTTTTGGTCGCAGCTTCGCTCGCGTGAACACAACAAATGTACAAAGTCTAGCTTTTGCTAGACTTTGTACATTTGTCAATCCCTTGAGAACCCTTTCAACAGTTTATCCAGTCAAATATCCGTGACTCATAAATCTAATAAGAACTTCATACGATCAAAGCGTCTGCGTCAGGGTTGCCATTTATACATAAAAAATGTTCTTTGACAGTTCATGATCGTTTGTTAAAAATAACGTGACACAATTCTGTTATTTTAAGACATGGTAGGTGGCCCAGCTGTTTGAGCTATACATAGGAAATTGATTAGATATTACAAGATCAACAAATGTAATGCCCGCTAACAGTTCGTTCACCCTGTCTGGTTTTTATTTTTAATGCGGCAAACACTGCTCGCTTAAAAAAGTGCTTACATTGTTTATGTTCTGGGGAAGCGTTGGATACGCCATGTTTCAACCTGTCGTACATTATTGGTCTTGCCAACATTCTAGTTTTAAAATTCAAATTTTCATTGTAATATTTTGTGAATAACGAATTTGAAAATTGTGAAGATAAAAGATTATTATCGCTTTAAATCCTACGAAGAGACAATTTTTGAGGATATGCAATCTTAGACCTTATTTACTTTGTCAGGTCCGTATTGGTGCTTGTTCTTTAATCAGAACTATGCAGACCTTGTACTATTTTTTATCTATCCCAATATATCTTCTAAACTTAGCGTTACACGAAAGTACTAGAGCAATCCCAGGTCCTAGATTAAAAATATCTGTTTATACCTACTTCTAATTTATTTCGTGCAGGTATATTTAAAAAAGTAAAACGCAAAAATAATTCGTCGATAAATCTGCATGATTTCGACCAAATCTGTATAATGGGTATCGTGTTATTACCAGCTCGTTCCTCCTACATGGCGTGTGTCGTATGTACACGATGATAATTATTACGCATTGCAACGTAACACTGCCTACGTATGCCATGTAAGCCAATACAACTAGGATAATGTACCGTATATCGTGTAATTAGGGTTGCAATAAAAATTACGTAGGGTAATAATTAGTTTGTATCATGCATTTTACGGTATTTTTTTGTTTTTTTTTTTTCTGTGGCTATCTTGATGCGACAAATTGAGCACCAGGCGGTTATAGCAGATTAAATAGAATGCCTATCAGCGTTGTTACTTTACACAGTATTTATAATAATGCCTGCTAGTTCCCACCTTAGTAGATGTATATTGATTGACACTACGCTTAGCTAAAACTAGTCAGTATGACGAACCTATACTAATGACGAAACTAGACAAAAATTATTATTTTTTGTCTATTTTGTATGCCATTACTCTGAGTAAGAGACATGTTTCGAAAATTCTCCCCATGGGTAATGTTTTTCTTTTGTATTTATCATAAGAGCGATTTGAGTTAATATTACATAGCCAGATGAGTAAAAAATATATCATTTTGAATTTCGAATTGATATAGAACAGTTTGTCCGGAAAGTTCCTAGTTTTGGACACATTGTCCGGGAAGCGGTGTAGCAAGTCGCACTGGCGGAAAATTGAAACATGAAAGCCCTCCTCCGCAACGCCGCCGCCCACCCCTGCGATTACGTTACAAACTAAATTCATCAATACAACATTGTTCTGTTTATTAATACATTGAAAAATATGTTATGTTAATAAGATAAGAAAATGAAAAGACACATAACATAAATGAGTGAAAAAATAAGTCTCATAATTAGGGTAATGCTAAGTAGTTCAGCAATGTGTTTGATTGAACTCTTGTATCCAAATAAAGATCTAACTTGTCTTATCCTACTATCCTACTAATATTATAAAGGCGAAAGTTTGTAAGAATGTATGGATGTTTGGATGTATGGATGTTTGTTCCTCTTTCACGCAAAAACTACTGAACGGATTTCGATGAAATTTGGCACACGGGTACATCACGTCCTGGATTAACACATAGGCTACTTTTTATCCCGGGAAAACATAAAGCGGGACTTTTATCCCGGAAAAACTTTTTAACGCGGGCGGAGCCGCGGGCAAAAGCTAGTATTAAATTTGGTGTTACAAAAAACAATAATAAAATGCAACAATTTATATGTTTCGAATGGATTTGAATAATTTAAGATTTTCTAAGCACTTGATCGGAATATTATTTGAGAGCTTTTAGTCAGTTTGTTTTTTTTTTATCATGCACCGAAGTAATGACTTGAGTACTTTAGTTAGGTTTTAGAAAGAAATCCGTCACAAGCACACAAAATATTTATAGCGTCAGAGGGCGGAATGCTTAATTTCAGAACCTAGAGACGAGTTCGTATGAGAAATGTAAATAATACATAATTTATAGTATTTATGTCATGATGCAATTCATTAAATAGAATATTTTTTTGCCCTAAAAACAGATTGTGTCGAAACTCCCACGTAGTATATTTTAATGTATAATCCGCGTGCGATCAGAATGGGAATCTTGTCAAGGTAAATCAAAAATGAAAATTCCCGCGCGAAATAGCGTTTGTAAATTTCTAAATTTAATTTCATGGTAATGAATCATTTAATGAATACCTACGTTTACGCGAATGTTAGAAATTGAAATTAAATTATTATAACAAATTTTATCGTGGTTGTGTATTGTATTTTCTCCCGACGTTTTCACGAAGAATACAGCGCTGATTTCAACGATTCAACTCATTACCACGAAACCGATACGTCGCACATAATCCAGCTAATTTTAATACGCTTTAAATAAAAGTTGGATTTATACGAGATGTATGGTGTCGTGAATGACCCCCTTACTGGTATTTATCGCCGACGCGAGCGTTAATAAATTATGTAAACAACGTATTATGTCGCGTTTAACACCGCGTAACTCTACATATTTGTGTCAAACAACTCTTTCAGATCGCGTATTGTTTTTTTTTTGTTTTTGTTTAAGTTCAGTAGCAATTGTTATTTTTATGCGTGACGGTCGTCTTGCCTGATATGCTCGTGTTTTGAGCTATTAATCGTAGGAAAGTCGTCAGTTTTGGCACAGTTTTAGTCGTCACTTATAATACAAGCACATAATATAAAAAGCATACTCTGATATTGTAGAATATTTAAATAATTTCTGTATATGAAATACCGAAGTGTTAAAAACTAAAGTCAAAATTTACTTGTGCAGCGTATTCAAGTTAACTTAAAAAAATAACAGCTACGCACAGTTTGGTGATTTCTCTTTAACAGGATGAAGGTAAATGATATTGAACCATTATAAAGGAAAATTCATAACAATAAATGGTGTTATCTCTAATAGCACACACACTCAAGTCTTTTATTCCCGAAGAAGTAGGCAGAGGCGCAACTAGTACACCCACTTTTCGCCGTGCGTATTCCTTCCCACGATGTGATAGGGGGCGAGCCTAGTCGTCATATCGGGCACAAATTCTATAATACTCCAAGCTGACACTGATTGTGGAAACCCAATATCACTGAGCCCGACCCGGGCTAATCGATCAAACCTGAAACCTCAGCATTGCAGTCGTACCGTCATACAACTATGCCACCGAGGCAATCATTCTCTAATAACTTACATAAAAATCTACAAAATATACTACAGAACGCCTTTTTCTAACATAAACACCGATATTTGAACAAAATCACCAAAAATATGTAAATCTTTAAACTATACTTAGTCTCATTTACATACATCAGTTCTTTCTGTAACAAGAGACCAATTATCTTAGCTCTTGGTCATCTTGTCTGAAATATAACCGGGTACGCTGCTCCTGTCTCTCGATTAATTAACACCATGTTTTGATAGCCGTGTGTCAGACGGATCCCGTTACTAACATAATGAACTGAGGTCCGCAATATTTAGTTTATTACATTATAACATTGATACGGTTGTTTAATACTTGCTAGTGTATTATTGGTTCATGTCTAGAGACATGGGCTGTGGTGTGGCTTGGAATGTTGGGGATATGGGGGTCGATCGGTATGCCCCGGAGTAACGCGCTTACACGAGTTGCTTCAGGTGCCTTAACTGACGGCCTGTATTAGGTCACTACCCGCTTAACTAACAAACTAACCTACGAACTTCTTGAAATCGGGACCCATTTGTTGCTCCCGCCCGAAGCTTTACGCCATCCAAGACCGATATTGCAGTCAGAGCAACATGTAGATTTTTAAACACGATTTGCGTAGGACTCATAAGACTCGGGCCCTCAAGATGTTGACAAATGCAGTTGGCTGGTCGTAAAAACGAAGCTAAGTTGTTTGCAACATATTCTAATAATTGTATTGCGTTAACCTCTCAATAAAGTTACACAAGAGCTAGTAGTATTTGGAAGTATCATGCATATTCATTATTTTTATTGTTCAAAATTATTTAATTATGTTTACACAAATTACTCGTACGCCATTGCAGAGCAGAGGAAGGGAGCACGAAAATTTATCTTATTATAATAATTATTGAAACCTAGTTGGATTCAATAATTTATAAAGGCTTTAGTAACAATGCAGAGAAATTTATGAGATTTGTTAAAATTATGATGGTGACCTGAGAAGCAAATGCCCGAACGTAAAAAACACGCAACGAAGTTCTATTAAAAACCATTAAACGAAAATTTTTGGTCATTTTATAAGAGTTTTGTTACTTCTTCTACTACAGAAGAAGTAGGATGCTTTTAAATTCCAATTAGTGTCTGCTGGATGACTTTCAAGTACCCAAAATTGGATTAATAGATTCTTGTCTCAAAGAAACCCTAAATCACGTTTTTTGTAATTAACATGTATTCGAATTTCCAGGACTTTGCGGAGACTGCAATGAATGAGCTTTTAGGCTGGTACGGATACGAAAGGCTGGAGCTGAGACGGTGGGCTGCGTCCAGAGCCAGGGATGCGTCCAGCCCCGAACAGGCCAGCGAACAGAAGAACAAAGGTGGGTAATGTAGGTACCCTCAATGAAAAGACATCAACACTTAACATCGTTGAAAGACAAGCACATTCGGGCTCTTTTAGACTAATCAGATGTAGAGCATTAACCTGTGGGCCCGGCTTAGTGCCGATATACAAATTATAAACCATTTTTATCGATAATAGTAGTGCTCGCGGCTCCGCCCGCGTGAAAAAGTTTTTCCGGGACAAAAATATTTTCCCGGGATAAAAAGCCTATAGCACTCAGGAGTTATGTAGCTTCCTATTAGTGAAAGAATTTTCAAAATCGGTTCAGTAGTTCCTGAGATTAGCGCGTTCAAACAAACAAACAAACAATCAAAGAAACAAACTCTTCAGCTTTATAATATTAATGTACTTAATACATTTAGCTTAAAACTTTAAAAGGTGGACTTTAACTTGGGTGAAAAAGTAAATGTAGATAAGTATGGTTAGTAAGCACATAGGAAATTTTGGAAATTCAACACACAAAAAATACAATTCACTATCCCCACCTTCAATCAGATCATAACTGGATATACAATTTACGAAATTCCGCGAAAGACACCCTTCACATCTACAGCTGCGATTCTATGAAGTCTGCCCCAACGATCTCGCCTTCACACCCAAATTGAAACAGTGGGGCGTTGATACTATCTCAATGTTTAACGACTTATTTTCTCAGAACTTCATAAAGTTGAGTAGCTTTTAATACATTGTACTTGGAATTGTGACTGGGTAAATTGATTTAATAAACTGTGCTATTGGTTTAGGGGGTGCCTATATGATTCCGTAAGGGGCGTATATCTTAGGTTATTAAAGGTCTGATGCATGTTTGTTGTGCATCTACTTTCAGTGATTAACGTCTTAAGTCTTTCTGGGATTAAGAGATTTATGGGTATCGACCACGGTTATTATACGAACGATTATCTTACACGAATACGCTTGCATCGTTTGCAGTATCACAATGTCTTATTGCGTAATTAGATGCGGTAAAAGATTTTGGTGTATAAACCTTGGTAGCAGGAACATATTATGAATGTATTATGTAGGAAGGTATACCTAACCAAATTCGCCATTCCACTCAGCAAAAAAAAAATGCAAACCATACATGTAATATTGTTGGAATCCATTATCTATTAGTAAAATTTGCGTAAACGTATTTCCTTTATACGCTTGTAATTTTTTTATTGCAGCATTTTTTATATGCTTCTAGGTAGGATGAATTTTATATTATCTTTAATTGGTCGTTTTCATGTAAAGAGAACCACAAATATTGACTAATATTGAGTACAGTTCTTGAAAGCTCGTTTTAAATGTTTTTCGATATATGTACTTAAAATTCAGCTTGCTTTCGCCAGCCTAGGTTTTACGATTAATTAAATCAAAACTAGTCTTTCACACAAGAAAATATAGATGAAATAATTAAAAATTAGTACAGTTCCAGCTTCCCATTCTCTTCATATTATACAAACTCTACCTATATTAATGTACAATCTCAGACTAAACTGGAATAACAACAGGGAAAACTCATTAAGTACGTGAATATGAGTAAAGCTGTACCGTAACACAATACATAGGTGCGCGTTCGATTTGTACACACTAACATTATTTACGAATTTGATACCGCTAAGCCGGTTTACTATTCCTAATGAACGCGCTGCGAATTTGCGTACCAAAAGCCAGGCTTCCAGCCCGTTTGCTGCGATTTATTGGGCTATACGATTTATTAAACTTTACTTAACACTGCTGGGTATTGAATTGACCTTTAGTAATGAAAGCGGTTAGGCTATGCCTTCTACTAAGTACTCTTTCTTCTTTTTACTTAAAAAGGAGATAAATCTTGACAAAATCTGCAATAGAAATTAGCATATAATTGATCGGGGTAAAGCTTTCGACAAACTTAGCATACTAGATTCATAAAGTAACACTTAAAGTCATGTAATTTAGATAAAAAAATAGGTAGTTTATAGAAAGTTATTGAAAAAGACTTTCCACCATCCGAAAAAATCCACAAGGATCATGCATATCTTCCCACCATTAAGCAGATTATGAACTCTGACTTATCACGCCGTCTATTTTACAAGGAATTAACTCTCCTTTTTTCGTACCATCGTTTCATCTTGCATTTTGTGGCCAACATTCCTTACGCTGGCATATAGATGTGCGACAAGTGAAAATTTGTTTAGCTCTTTGTGATGATTTAAATTGTTTTAAGTTACCGCCTTGTGTTTCACTGATTCTATACGGAGGCTCCTGTAAGCGCCCAATTTTGTTAAATACAATTTGTCTCATAAATAAACTTATGATTTTCCTGATAGGTTTCTCTTATTGTGAGATTTTTCACGACCGGTATATTTGTGTCGCTAAACAGCAGTGTACCGTCTCTGTTGAGTCCCAATTCGAAGGAAAACAAGTGGAAAATGTACACAAATCAGACATTTGTCCTCGAAGGGGTAGCAGAAAGGCGATTAGGGCTCAAACTTTGCTGTGTGTGATAGGGGTGAGTTTATCGCCACAAATTCCTGACGCCGCGCTAATACTGCATGACAAATCTGCTAACATTTTGCCCGACGCGGAAATCGAACCGGGGGCATCAGAGCGGATGTCGTACGGACTTAATGATAAACTACGCCACCGAAACTTCTCATCTATACTAGTATTATAAAGAGGAAAGATTTGATTGCTTGTTTGTTTGTAATGGATAAACTCAAAAACTATTGGACCCATTTTGAAAATTCTTTCACTAATAGGAAGTTACATTACTCCTGAGTGCTATAGGCTAGTTTTTATCCCGGGAAAATATTTTTATCCCGGAAAAAGTTTTTCACGCGGGTTGACCCGCGAGCAGAAGACTAATATAATATTATTAGAATAGGGCAATGTAGCGTCATGCAACACAAAAAAAATACCGGCCCTGTATTGTGTACTGTTCACTACTGGGCACGGTTCTCCTCTACTACTGAGAAGGTTAAGCTTTAGTCCACCACGCTGGGCTAGTGCGGGTTGGCAAACTTCACATACCTTCGAAATTCTTATGCAGAACTTCTCAGGTATGCAGGTTTCCTCACGATGTTTTCCGTCACCGTTAAAGCAAGCGTGGAGCATCGTGCAATTTTTTCTAAACCAAATCTCTAGGTAGTGATGCTACTGGCCGTGATAATTAGGCACCATCAAACGACTAACCTGCAAGCTCGTCATTATTTTTACAAAAAATCATTCAATTTTAATGTTATTTAAAACGGCCCATCTTAAACGGTCAGAAATCACAATTATTTTCGTTATTACAACGTTGGAAAAATTCGAATTAATAAAATTGGTAACGAGCTATCGTTTACTTATAGACCAAACAGTAATGAGAAAGCAAGTATTTTATTTCACTACGTTTTTTCCGTTGAAGTTCATTCGCAAATTAATTGGAGATGGTTACTTGAGAACGAAACTCCATTCGATGGTACATTTTATTTAATTCAATATTCTTTTCCACATACAGTGAAGCGTAATGATTTCGGAAAACAATGATTTGTAAATAATTTATTTCGAATCTGTAAAATGTTAAAAATTATTTACATTCAGTAAAATTTTACCCTACGACCAGTTCGGAAAGAGTAGAACAGGCAAGAAACTCGTAATTCTTATTCAAAATCAGTTCAACGGTATAAAGTAGGTACAGTGTATAGCAAAAAAAAATGTTTAGAGCAGTTAATTTATTTATGTACCTACCTTCTTACAAAAAACAACTATTTCCATATACCTAAATGTGTTTTATTGTGAACACTGGGAATAACGTACTAGTGTTTATTATCATAGAATTTCTGCATATTATGCCTTAGTGGCGTAGTTGTATTGCATGCGCGGTACACGGTACGGATACCGGGTTCGAATCTCGAGTCGGGCAAAGTGGTAGATATTGAGTTTTTCTGCTGAGTATCAATCAGCCAGTCTGGTATCAGCCCGATATGGCTATGAGTATACATGTCGAAAAGTGGGTACCCTTATGTGGGAGTAGGGGGGTTCAAAAAGCGCCAAGATCATCCTTATGTTATAATTAATGAATATTGAATGGCCCTAATGGTGTACCTACCATACTGCCGTGCTAAGCTCAAAAGTCGTATCTCAAAAATATCGTAAACTTGATTTTTGTGTCATCAGATAGACCCCAATGGTCAATATAGCCAGATCGCGGTATATTTCTTAGAACATGTAAAAAAATCCCCATCTCAGTCTCATCTTACCTCAAATCACAAAGAGTGAAAAGAAAACTATATTTACAAATCATCAATTTTCTCGAAACTATCGTTCCTTGACATACCGCTTTTGCGCTTAGCACGGCAGTATAATTAGGTACCTTTCATATAATATGTTTGGTATTGAAAAACAGACATAAGTGCACCTTTTTATAACGGTAATTTTGTGTTTAGGGGCTTGAGAAGCAACTAATTACTTGGGCCATATGGATATCTCAATCTACACAAATATAAGTCATGGTAACTTTTGTTTACGTTTTCCCACATGTTTGGTTGGTGTACCTTGTATTTTTATTTATATACTGAAGAAAAAAACTAAACATAGAAGGTATCTTTTACAATACATAAATCCTTTATTCGGATCTGTTAGCACCGAATAGGGATGGGAAAAGATAGATATTTATTTACTTAAAGATTTAGGTAGGCAAGGAAATGTACCCTAACCTATTCATACCTACATCTTCTGAATAATCAGTTAGGGATCGTTTTCTTAGCCTGTGTTGTTTTACCTATCATCCCCCCCCCTGTCACTCGTCATCGAAAATAAACAAAGCATGTAACCCCCCCCCCCCCCTGGTGCTTACGTTATACTTCAACGGTCCCACGGCTTTGATAAGTATAATATCATGGATTTGTTTCCAACTCCTACGCTGACAGGTGTGCTGCCAAAAACTACTCACAATATAACTCTTCTCTTCACAGACGAGTGTTCCTGGTGCAATAAGAGTATCACAAGCGAGGGTGGTGCCCTGCAGCAGGCCGGCGCGACCTTTTGTTCAGAGCTGTGCTTCAGCCAGTCCCGCCGCGCCAACTTCAAGCGCGCGAAGACTTGCGACTGGTGTCGGCATGTGAGGCATACTGTTGCTTATGTGGACTTTCAGGTGAGGTTGTGTTTTGTTTGACTGTGACGAATGTTTTTTTTGTACGGACAGGGCAAAGATCAATTCCTCTGCACCTGATGGTGAACGAAGTAGCGTTCGGATAGAGTATTTATCAATTGATCACTTATTATCCGTCGCCAGTTGACATAATTTTGCCAGCCTGTTCGAATGTACTTGTTTTGTTTGTATCGTAAGTGGCCGTACTTGCCAGGCGAGTGTCATAGTATACCTATTACCTACAAACAAACATGACATGGGGAAATCAGTAAATTTTAAGTATTTGGTTGATAGTGTAGGTACTGTTTATCTAAGAATAGACTTGTTTATCTATCGAGTAGAACTCAAGGAAAATAAAAGTCGTAACTTTACCTTAAACTGTTTTCTATCAGAGATGTATCTATCTACACATATTTACATAGTCTCTTTTGAGTTCGTGGGTTTCAGAAAATAATTTGTAAAAGTAGTATATTTTTACCTGAATCTAGAGCTAGCATTATCCTTTACTTATGTACTCTTTATAATGTTTCAGGATGGTGCCACACAGCTGCAATTCTGCTCCGATAAATGCCTCAATCAGTACAAGATGCACATATTCTGCCGGGAGACACAGGCGCACCTTGATCTCAACCCACACTTGGTGAACGCCTCATCTTCCTCCAATCTTATCACTCCAGACCTCTGGCTCAAGAACTGCAAGAGCCGGTCGGTTTCCCCAGCCTCTGAGAGGTCTGGGTCACCACACCCTGAGAACATGACTATCAAACCAAACCCAGAAAAGACAGAAGCACAAAAGACACAAGGAAAATCTCCTTTACCATTAATAACCATAGCTCCCACCGCCAAACTAATGAAGCAGAAACGTAATGAAGAAACCGTGACCATTCATAAGTCGCCTGAATCGAAAAAAGATGTTAGAACTAATAAAATGAATTTACGGAAGCGCAGGACGTCAAAGTGTTCAGCGACAGTCACATCCCAGGTTGTGAGGCAGCGTACAACCACGCCTAAAGCGCAAGATCTACGCACGTGCAGTCCCTCCGAAGGATCCTCACCAGCTTCGACAATCACAAACGCTATACATTCACCTCCTCACCCGGTAAACCTCGCACCACCTCCGCCGCCGTACATGAATCAGATGTTCGGAATGCCACCTCCAGTATTCATGGAGAATCACCACGAGCCACGACATCCAAATGTGTTCCCACCGAGGTTCAACTTCATGCCGAGGCCAGGGATGCCAATGTACCAGGAGAGACCACGACTGCCCCCACCACTGAATTTCCCGCAGCCTTTAGGACAAGCGCCACCGGTCACAGTTCTAGTGCCATATCCTGTGGTACTCCCGATACCAATACCAATCCCTATTCCCATACCGATTACATCTTTCCTCCAAGCTCACTATGCAAGTAAAGTCAAAACGGAACCCAGAACCGAAGACACTGAAGGACCTTTAGACTTTACTATGAATAATGATAGGAAAAGAAACGAGGAATCCCATGTTAGCAATGAAGTAAATACTGACCCCACAGAGGATAGTGCTGTTAGCGAAGCAAATAATGAATTAAATGAGAGGATAGAAGATGAGGACAAAACTGAACGTGAAGGAAACGAAACTGGAAATCCAGAACAGACACTGCCGAAATTTAAAATAACAAGACTGGGTAACAAAATGGCGAAGATTGTTGCAAAGACAAGGGAAACGAACGATTCAGCCAGACCGTTACGGAAAAGGCGGCGACTCGTTGAAGTGGTGCCGGACGATGAAGTCCTCATTCCGAAAACAAGAAAAATAGTTCAAGTATAACAACTATTTTAATCTCCATTTACCATTATATAACTAACTCATCAATACATATCACAACGCATGATAATCCGAACAGAGTTCAATATTGTTTCACTAGTCTTAGTTTTAAGATACGTTTAACTTTTCATCGTAGATTTAATGTAGGGCGCACTGTAAATGTGATATTAGTAACTTATTGCAAATCTTCTACGTGAATAAATTAAAAAAAATATACGTATCTGTAAGTATAAAGATTTTTCTTTTATCCCTTAATTTTTCTAGTTTCATCGAGTCATTAGAAGCATTGTTGCATATACATACATATTTATATCTTGGGGTGCATACAGTCAGTCCGTGTTTTCTTTCAGTTGTTGCCTGAGTAAGCCCTAAGCATCGCAGTACGTTATATTCAGAATTTGTAATGAATTATAACAAATAACCGGTATCATTCCCCAAAAGGGCAGACAGAAATAGAGAATGTAGCGTAATTGTTATTTCATAAAAACATTTTGATGACTTGGTGAAAATTACAAGAATCATCCGCGAATAGTTTGACTGGATTCATCATCATCAGCCACCTGACGTTCACTGCTGAACATAGGTCTCCCCTAAATATTTCCAGACGGACCTGTCAACTAACTTCGACTGTATTGAATGTAAGAAAAAAAATTATTTAGAAGCTAGGTTAAAAATGTATGTCCATAGCCCTTTAAAAATAATTTCTATACCTGCTTTTGTTTCGCATAAAGTATAAACAAAATTACACTTATCCTAGAAGACTTATAATAACGTGATAGTGAATAATAGACTGCCTCAATGGCGTAGCTGTATTACGGTACGACTGCAATGATCAGGTCTTGGATTCGATCAATGGGTCAGGCAGTGATATTGGGTTTATCTACACAGTATCAGCCTGGAGTCTGGAATTAGTGCCCAATATGGCGATAGGCCCGCCCACTATCACATCATGGGCGGAATACGCACGGCAAAAAGTGGGTGCACTAGTTGCGCCTCTGCCTACCCCTTCGTGGATAAAGGGCCTGAGTGTGAATGTATGTACTTATAATAGAAAAAATAATGTTCTTATCGTCGTAAAACAAACACGCTAAATTCCTTTACGCTAACCAATACGTGGCTTATTACGAATTGCAAAGATATTCAATGAGTTCACTATGTCAATAAAACAATTCCAATTTCTATAGAAACAAAACTCGTTGAACACTTGTGCAACCAATACGGTGAAATCAGGCAAGCGTTTTACAAGTTCACAATTAAAAAGAACATTTAAAATTCATAGTATTTATTGTTTCGTTCGAAAATAATTAAAAACTGTTTGAAAATATCAATTACTATCAACAACAATCTATCTTAATAGTAACAGCTCCGTCAAACAAGATGGATATGGCTTGTGAAGCTGTTCTTAAGAAATTTGTACATTATATTGAGATCTAAATTTCAATAGCACATCGCGTCACATTCAAATACTTTTAAGTTTAAAGCGTCTGGTATACAACATTAAATGCAAGAGAGGCTGTCTGGAAGTACATTCTGAGAATTGCCAGTTAATAATTTTAGCAGCAACTTATCACAACAGGGACTATCATCCTAATACTAAATTATTGCTTATTGTTGTACAAGTCCCACAGAGTTATAGCACCATCAAGTCCGCCAACCGCCATTATATGGGCATTCCAGAGAGACACCTTTTCAGTGGAATAAGCAATGTCTTGTATAGCTTGCTTATGCTCAGTAAGCACAACCAATGGCCTCAGAGAAAACCAAGAGAATATGCGGATGTGCCCATCCCAACCTCCCGAAGCAAAGACTTTACCGTCCTTACGAGTCTGAACTCTGTTGATGCCAGGGTTCTTAATTGTCACATCCATCTTGTGAGCCAAGCTTAAGTCTTTTTTTCCTAAACTAAATATCTGTATCACATTTGACGCATTGCCGATGATCCCCTTCTGTTGCTCGAGGAGGTAGTCCACGGACATGGGACACTCTTGTGTCTTCAGTTTACTGATGCATTGACTAGTGTTGAGATCCCACAGGAGGAGCCACCCTGCTTCGTACCCAGCCAACAGCATGGGCCTGTCGCAAGGGAACTCCACAAACTTCAAACACATTGGCTCTCCAAGCTTTAAGGTCTTATCATCCATCTGCAAACATCCAAGTTTCTCCCCAGAAAAATTATATATGTGTATTTTCGAATCATTGTCAGGTACATATAAAGTTTCGAGTTTTGTGTTGGCTTCAAATCGGCAGAACCCAGGGTAATCAATGTTGATGACAACATCTTCTTCATAGCCACGGTTTGTCAATTCAAATATTTTGTATTTGCCACCTTTCTCTTGAGTGATGAGTTGAGTGTCAGTGTGAATGAGGTGCAGAATAGGAGCTTGACCAACTTGTATCTTCTGTTGCACTCTATTAGTCTGGAACATACATGTCAACAGTTTAGTTAAACGCTCAACATGTTCATACATAACAATAATTATAAATATTTGACAAAGGCAAGATGTTCATGTAGTGGCAAATTCCCAATTTGAATCTAGAATAGAAAAATGCTTTACAAAGTAGTAGAAAAGACATTTGTTCATAGTTGAGTTTTATATTTTTTGTAAATAGAATTAATATTATTATAATTAATTTAAACTTATATATTATTTACAGCTCTCATTGTGCAAAGGACAAAGAATAACATATTAATAATGCAAAGTATTTAATTCTTCTTGGTGTGGTAGTTTATGCATGATAATTCATATTATAACAGAACAATCAAAATATTACATTGAGGTTCTGTAACTAGGATGCAAAGGCTCTCAGTTAACGCAACTCGGAATAGGTATAATAATACATTATGTATGCAGTTATTGAGATTTCATAGCAACTGAGAGGGGTAGGCTTTAGTCCACCATGGCTTTAGGCCTGGTGCGGGTTGGCAGACTTCACATACCCTTGAAATTCTTATGGAGAATTCTCAGGCATGTAGGTTTCCTCACGAAGTTTTCCTTCACCGTTAAAGTGAAATGATACTTGATAAACAATACACACAACTTCGAAAGTCAGAGGTGTGTGCCTTGGGTTTGAACCTTCGGACATTGTCTCGGCAGACTGTTCCATTCCGAACTATGCTATCGTCCACTTTCATTACAATTATCGTCATGTAATTTAATAGTAGCTTATTGAATATAATTTCCTACGGAAATGTTATGTGATGAGGGTATTTGTAATTTTAAATGAATTTAACTTTAATATGAAAAATAAATACTTTTTTACATAGTCATGTTCTGATGATGATTATAAATAAACATTTATTTTTGATTCTGTGAACGGTGCTAACAGAATATAAACAGTAAACACATTAACACTAGTAAGTAGGACAAATCTTTCAGTCCGCAAGAATAATGTGTGGGTAGTTCAAAATGCGACGCTAGGATCAAAATGAGGCATCAACTTGATAAACAGTTCAATAATATTATTTTGGTTTTGATTGGGCGGGCCGGGCGCGGGCGGTCTCGTTCGCATTCTAGGTCACATAACAACTGTGGTAAACAGACGCGCAGAAGCTCATATCATAGTGCGCAATAGCTCACTACCTGCGCACTTCCATAATATGTAAAATATTTCAAATAATCTGATCTCACCTGAAGGTTGAATGCATAAACATAGCCATTTTTCGAGCCGGCTAGTAACCTCTCTAGACCCCCGGGTAAAAAGTTAAACGCCAACGAGTATACGGGCACGTTGTCCACGTTTCTTATTGTGTACACAGGATCTGGAGGTAGTAGTGCCATCGTTGGTCAAGCTCAAACCGAAATATTACCTCGAAATTGGAAATTAAAATAAATAACAAAATTAATCAAGCCATTAGAAACACAACCACAACTACGCACAACACAAAACTGACAGAAAAACAAAAAAAACAACTATCTTACGTCGCTACTAGTGACTAGGCACAAGCAAATCTCCGTCACTATTTGTTATTAAACTAAATTATCGACTATTTTAAAATCGGTAATCTTATCTTGATATAGAGAACAAAATTAGTTACGGCTATGATTTTTAACTTTCATATTAAATATCCACTGTATATATTTTAATATAGATACTCCTAAGTAATTAGTCTAGTGAACTGAGTTTTGTTTATTGCAGTTAAATGAATAGACGATAATACCACTCGCATGATGGGAAGCGATCCTGTGAAGTAAAGAGTATGCACTTTTTATAATACTCTTTACTCTTTGCTACTGGCAGCTAAACTTTGTTAGTCTCTTTTTACGATTGTTTTAATGTTTTAAAAATAGAAGTGTAAAAATGTATTCAATGTAATACTACAATAAAAAACGTATTTTAACTTATTCTATACAACATATATTTCATTGCCCAGCTTCCACATTTTATAATTTAATAGATCCGGCCGCCAATAAATGGTAGCAACGCCGCAGAACTTTAAGTTTAAAAGTACTATGTGGCACTTCATTTTGCTCGTCAGGGCCGCACCATTCCTATGTGCAAAGTGTACGGCGCACACAGGCGTATAATTATTAAAATTATGTAAAAAAATTAACAATTTACTAGCCTTTGAATTCAGATATAAGAGATAAGTACCAAAAAACAGAAAAGACGCGCGATAGCCACATATGACGTCATCGAGTATTACAAAGCGTGCGAAAGAAAGATATGAAGCGATAATCTCACTACGCGCCCACTGCTGCCCATTATAATATTTGAAATATTAATTACTGCCTCATTTGTTATATAATTCTAATGCAGTATTCACAGAAGGGCTTCTTTTGCATGCTATTTACCGTTTCATATCTAAGAACAATGTAGAAAATCAAACCTTAGATAATCCCCCATTGCAGATAATCGACTAAATAGTAAATAATTTTAACGGCCCTAGTGTCAACACAGTCGGGCACTGTCATTGGCTCTGTGCGTAATCCGTCAGTGGATGCGTCAATTCCTCATCACAGTAGTATTATCGTGTTTTACAATTTATTAATTTTTTGAATGAGAATCGTTTGTTTACTTGAAAATGGGTGCCACGGGTAAAATGAGAGAATTAAATTAACCGTCGAAATCACAAATGGCTGCGGAGTCGCTCTTAAAAACTGCACGGCACTCTAAATACACGTCTTATAGGAAAATTTTGTATCATAGATTTTTCGTGGGCCTACTTTTGTTTATTGTGGTGTCTTTAGTGTTTACTGTGGTGTTCAACGCGCTCAGTGGCAGCGCCCCGCGGACGAACGTGTTTTTGCCAGTGAATTTGGAATCCAGAAGCGAAGTACAGAGCTTGGAAGATGACGCGCCTTATACGCAAGCTCGTCTCGGGAATTGTACATATTGGGAGTGCTTCGACGTGTACAAATGCGGCCGAGGAGGCCACGACAAGATAACCATTTATATATATCCATTGAAAAACTATCAGACTGCTAAAGGGAATTCTGTATCACATTTTTCTAGAGAATTTTATATGATATTAGATACAATAAAACGTAGTAAATACTATACGCCGAACCCCGAGGAGGCGTGCCTGCTAGTCCCCAGCATAGATATGTTAAATCAAGCTAGTTTTTCTAGTAAACATGTGTCACAAGCACTCCAATCACTTGAATAGTAAGTATTGTATGGCAATATAAAATTCTATTTTTTATTATTATTTGAAGAGACGAATATAATCGTAATATACTTATGAATAATTATAATTGAATGCTTAATGAGAATGTCTAAGCAACACCACACATACAACCTAAACTTTTTGAATGATAATTTTCCAAATCTTAATTCAAATATTGGAAACCTCATCCATATTTTGTAGCCAAGAAATAAATTATAGGTACACAGAATTATAAGTATAACATTGTTAGGGATAGTGAAATACCGTGAACGAGTACTTTTAAACGTCGCTTAACTGGTGAAAATAGCTAAATTGAAATCTATACATAAAATACAAAGTAATGATTAAACATTCAGTTTTAACCATCCCCTGAAAGTTAAAAATTATTTTCACACTTATTTAGTACTAGACTTCTGCCCGCGGCTTCGCCCGCGTTAATACGTTTTTCTGAGCTAAAAGTACATAAAACCTTCCCGTTGAATCACTCTATCTATTAAAAAAAACCGCATCAAAATCCGTTGCGTAGTTTTAAAGATCTAAGCATACATGGGGACATAGGGACAAACAGCGGGAAGCGACTTTGTTTTATAACATGTAGTGATTTACCAATGCTAGTTCTGCAATGCTGTATTATTTCCTACAATATATTTATATAGTTGTATAGCGTCATGTGCCAGTGCTGTGTACCACGAGGTTCTGGATACAGTATCCCGGCTGGGTTTATGATTTTTAAATGAAACTGACTTTTTGGTTCAAATTTCTGTATGAAGTGGCAATAAATTCACCCCTTATTATGAGGATAACAATAAGCTAGATAATATTGAAAAATGGGTGTACTAGTTGTGACTGTGTTTACCCAATTGTGTGTGTGTGTGTAAAAACTCAGCTTTTCACTCCTAATCATGTCTAGCTGCTTTCACCTCATTTTGATATATGATAACATCTATTGAGGTCAATATATCTAGTTTTATCTAAATTCTAACAATTTTAGTGTTGGGTAAACATTTATTTGCCATATAGTTTTAGGTAATACTTTCAGTGTTTATTATTTTGCATTAATCCTACTTCCTACTAATATTATAAAGGCAAAAGTTTGTAAGTATGTATGGATGTATGGATGTCTGGATGTCTGGATGTATGGATGTTTGTTACTCTTTCACGCAAAAACTGCTGAACAGATTTCTATGAAATTTGGCACATGGGTAGATCATGTCCTGGATTAACACATAGGCTACATTTTATCCCAGGAAAATAAAAAACGAGACTTTTATCGCGGAAAAACTTTTTAACGCGGGCGGAGCCGCGGGCAAAATCTAGTATTTAAATATGTAAGTTTGTGTACATAATATTGATGCTTGAAAGGCTAATTGATTTAATTGATATTTTTTAAGAAAATTCATACTAGGTTTAAAAAAATGCAAAAAAATATGCTGACGCCAATTGTGAAAAAAACTTGAATGTCGCAAAAAGATATTGCTTAAGTCAATTAGTCATCAACCATTTATATTATGGTAGAAGTAGATGCTGAAACAGCAGAATGATAGATCATCGTCTGGGATTAATGTATGATACATATTCTACTTTTTACCATGAAAAGTATGCACTAGACGTCTAGGTATAGTTCCCCATGTGGGCTAAGCCTAGTGCTATACATATAACTTGAATGCCTCGGTGCCGTTTTTGAATTGCGTACGCATTACGAGTATGATTAGCGCACTGAGGTCTTGGGTTCGAATCCCGGGTCGGGCCAAAAGAATTGTGACTGCGTATTTCCATAATAAAAATTACTCGGCCACAGCTAGGAGTCAGGAAGTTGGCGGTGTGATACCCCCGTGCCCCGGAAAGACGTAAAGCCATTGGCCCTGCCGCTTATCTCTCTCCGATCATATTAGATTGCGATATCACTGGTCTATGAGAGTGAAGGAATAACGAGTGGTCCTGTGACCTGTGTATTGCGCGCACTGTACTTTAATATATCCTGCATACCTGGCTAATCTCTGTTGAGAATGGCCATCGTAGCCAAAATCGGCTAGGCAGGGATTGTTACATATAACTTGATAATACTATCACTGCTGAATAAATGTTTTCATTTTCCCGTGGGAAATCACGGCACGAAGACCGGTCCTTTTGGAAGGCTTGTGTGGGGATATGGATCCAACACGTAGAGGCCCCTTTAAGATACATTACTCTAGTTGGGATGTGAACACCTTACAGATACCCTCTTTGTCTGTATTTATACAGAAAATATAGCCAAAGACAGAGCCCGCAAGGTGCAAGAAGTCGAGAGGTGTACACCGATTTCACCATCGTGGGTTGCTGGCGCGTCCGAGAGCGGGTTTCCTCGTTATTACGCAGATTGAGCACTTCCACCCTGTAGCTCAAATTTTTAGCTCTTTCGACCTCCTCCACTAGCCGGCCAATTAAATCGGGCCAAAGGTCAGAATGTCTCATTTAGGAATCCCACGCTTCCAACAACATCCAACTCTCAACCATGCTTTTATTTGAAATATTTGTCAAGTCTGTTCTTAAATTTCCGCTGAGACTTTACATTTTCCGCCGAGACCACACCTTGTGGGAGCGCGTTCCATGCGCTTACAACTCTGGTAGGAAATGCATGTGTGGTTTGTTGCTAGACCTTGTGGTGCATAGCTTTTTGTCATGGTCTCTGAGACGAGTATTGGTGTCTCGGTCAAAGAGGTTGTGGAACGCCCGAATGTTTTAAATTTATAATATAATTTGTAATTTATAGACGACGATAGTGGACGATGTGGTCCAAAGTGGACGATAGCCTAGTTGGGAATGGAACGGTCTGCCGAGACATTTTCCGGAGGTTCAAAACCCAAGGCACACACCTCTGACTATTAGTAGCTACGTGTGTATTGTTTATCAATTATCGTTCGCTTTAACGGTGAAGGAAAACATCGTGAGGAAACCTACATACCTGAGAATTCTCCATAAGAATTTCGAGGGTATGTGAAGTCTACCAAACCGTACTAGGCCAGCGTGGTGGACTAAGGCCTTAACACTCTCAGTAGTAGAGGAGGCCCGTACCCAGCAGTGGCACAGTATATTACAATACAGGGCTGGTATTATTATATTATTAACTAGGTTTTTGCCCGCGGCTCCGTCCGCGTGAATGAGTTTTTCCGTGATAAAAGTCCCGCTTTATAATTATCTGGGATAAAAAGTAGCATATGTGTTAATCCAGAACATGATCTTACCCGTGTGCCAAATTATTTCCAAATTCGTTCAGCAGTTTTTGCGGGAAAGAGTAACAAACATCCATACATTCTTACCAACTTTCGCGTTTATAATATTAGTAGGATTTGTAAATTGTATTTTATGGTGGTAATACACTCACACACACACACTCACGCCTGTTATCCCCGAAGGGGTAGGCAGAGGCGCAACTAGTGCACCCACTTTTCGCCGTTATTTCGTCCCATGATGTGATAGGGGGCGAGCCTATCGCCATATCGGGCACAAATTCCAGACTCCGGGCTGATACTGAATAGAAAAACTCAATATCACTTTGCCCGACCCGGGGATCGAACCCGAGACTTCAGCTTTGCAGTCGTACTGCATGTTGGTAATGTTATCAATTAATAATTATTTCAAATATAGGTATCAAACAGCCAGACAAATATTCCTGATCTCAAAACAGATTCAAACCTTGATCTCAGATTGCCATTAACTCATCAAGAAAGGTCACCTTAGATTGCTCATGTATGTATCCATTTTCGGCACAATTTTTTTTTTTTTTTTTTTTATTCGGGCACGGCAAAGTGACTGCACCTCACCTGATGGTAAGCGCGATGCAGTCCAGATAGAGTATCGAATGGCAGCAGATAGTTATCTCATGCCATTCGACACAATCATGCCGGCCTACTGAGCTGCTTCTTCACGCTACGGCGGAAGGACCCAGGATTATAGGAAGGAGGGAACACGTGCGCCGGCAAACTATTCCAAAGCTTGATGGTGCGGCAAATAAAAGAATTGGCGAACCTATTGGTTCGGGCCGAGATGGTTTTAACCATCAAGCTGTGGCTTCGGTTGCCGGCACGCGTGGTTCTGCTGAGGAAAGGAGAGGAGGGGATCAGATTAAACAACTCTTCAGAGCATTCGCCATGATACAGACGGTAGAACACGCTTAGAGAAGCGACATCCCTCCGCAATTGTAGCGACTCCAAGTTGCTCGTTACGTCTGCATCATCCACAATGCGGATGGCCCGCCGCTGCAATCCATCCAAGGCATCGAGCAAGTATTGGGCGGAACCGTCCCAGAGGTGCGAACAGTATTCCATACCCGGCCGTACCTGTGCTTTATACAAGCGGAAGATTTGACCGGGCGTGAAGAACCGACGCACCTTGTTCAGGATTCCAACCCTGCGTGATGTGGCAGATATAACGCCTTCGATGTGATTCCTTGGATTCAGATCACAGCGGATATCCATACCAAGGATATTCAGGTCATTCCGCATTAAGAGTGGAACACCCTGAAGATTGGGGAGAGGAGAAAACGGGGATCTTTTGCACGTGAACGCACACACCTGCGTTTTCTTGGCATTGAACTCAACCAGGTTCATGGAACCCCACGTGGAAATGAGATCCAGAGTCCGGTTGAGCTCAATGACAAGATCATTGCGCCTCCTCACAGTGTCCACCCGCAAACCAGGGGGCTCATGGTAGTATCGCCCATGAACCGTGCTGTCGTCTGCATAACAATGAATGTTGCCAAGCGATAACAAATCATTGATATGCAGAAGAAACAGGGTGGGCGACAGCACCGAGCCCTGTGGAACCCCGGCATTTACTGACATGAGCTTCGAAGCGTGCCCATCAACGACGACACGTATTCTACGCTCATGCAGAAAGCCAGAAATCCACGCACACAGGTTGTCGGGCAAACCATATGCCGGAAGCTTGGAAAGGAGACCACGGTGCCAGACCCTATCAAAAGCCTTAGCTATGTCGAGGCTCACAGCTAGAGCCTCGCCATGCCTATCAATCGCCTCCCCCCAGCGATGCATGACGTACGCTAGAAGGTCACCCGTTGATCGGTTCTGACGAAATCCGTATTGTCTGTCGCCGATCAACGAGTGATTCTCCAGGTAGCGGGTCAAGTGCGAGTTTATTAGCCGCTCCATGACTGCATAGCACTGAGGTTATAGCGATTGCGCGGTAATTGGTAGAGTCAGTCCGATCACCTTTTTTGGGGATCGGTTGCACATTGGCCTCCCTCCAAGATTCAGGCACTATACCTGAGAGGTAGGACGCACGGTAGAGGCGTGTCAGTGCAGGAGACAACTCCGCTGCACATCTTCTCAATACCACCGCCGGTATACCGTCCGGACCACTGGCTTTCCGAACGTCGAGAGACCGCAGCTCACGCCGCACATCGCACTGTCTGAAGCGAATATCAGGCATTGTGAATCCGCAATCAGACAGCGCCGGCGGCGGCTGTGAGCCACAGTCTTCGAGCCGGGAGTTAGCCGCAAAGAGATTTGCCAATAGAGTGGCTTTCTCCTGCGGCTTGTGTGCCAGTGATCCATCTGGATACCTTAGCGGCGGCAGTGAGGGACGGCAGAAGTTAGACTGGACGGCCTTGGCCAGACTCCAATAAGCACGGCTGCTCGTCGGATGGTTGGCCAAAGCACGCCCAATCCTACATTTCCGCGCGGCATCCGATCTAACATAGGCCTTCTTGCAGGCCTTGGCGGCACGGTTATAAGCTGCTTTGAGGGAATCAATATTAGGATCCTTCATTGCGCGACCCCTGATCCAAGCGCGATACGCCGCCTGTTTTTGACCAACAGCATCGGCGCAAGCGCGATTAAACCAGGAGCGTCCACGGCCCTTACTTGCGACCTCAGAGGAAGGAATGTAATATTCCATTCCTAACCTGACCTCGCCAGCAATAGCGTCGGCACTCGCCGAAGGATCTTTTCCCTCGAAACAACGCTGCCGCCAAGGGATGGATGCGAAATATTCTCGCATACCATCCCAATCTGCCGACGAGTAATGCCAGACCCTTCGCTTAACCTGCACAGGACGTGGAGGTGAAGCGAAAGGTATTGACGTCCCAACCAGGCAGTGATCAGAAGTGCCCAGAGGGGCACTAACGGTCACTCGATACCCGGTCGGGTGACTCGTCAGCAGAAGGTCCAGCTGTGAAGGCGCATGACTCGCCACATCCGGGATCCTGGTAGGCTGGCTCACCAGTTGTGTCAAGTCATGTGTCAGAGCGAATGCATGGGCAGCTCTGCCAGCATGATCAGTCCTGGAGGATCCCAGCCACAACTCATGGTGCGCGTTGAAATCCCCCAAAACCACCCTCTCCGCTGACGGAAACTGCACCTGCGCGTCATCCGCCGCCAGGCTGAGGTACCTGAACAGCCGAGTCGTCTCATCGTCCCCGTGGTGAGACCTGTAAAGGCACACGTAGATACGGCTCAAGGAGCCAAAATCCACGTGCACCCACAAAGTGGAAAAGGAAGGGTCCTCCATGCAGCGCAGACGGCGACAACAGACGTCCGATCGAACATACAAACATAACCCGGCCTTTGGCTTGAAGTTTTCTTCAAGCGAATAGCCGGGGTACAGCAGGTATGAATTATCGTCCGGACGGCGAATCTGTGTCTCCGTCAAGAAGAGCAAAGCAGGCCGGGCCGTCTCAAGATGGTGGTGGACGGCATTGAGGTTGGTATGGAGTCCGCGGATGTTGGCGAACTCCATAGTGAAAGCGGTGGTGGGGTTGTGCACCGCTGTAGGACCTGCTTTCTTTGTAGGCACTGTCATGAAGGGGGATGGGATGCGTGAAGAAGCATCGGGAAGCCTGTAAATGGGCACTCAGTGGGCCGAACGGGCACCAGAACACGAGAGCCAGGAATAGATGAACTGATCCGCCGGACGGAAGGGCCCCCGTACCCTCCCGGGATGGGCCGCCGGGACCCCACATCCGGTCACCAACCGGCACGATGGATCCACCCAAGATTATGCGCGGCATGGTGAGGCAGCCTCTCGAGGTGGTTAGTCTCGATTGGGCCCCTGTACTATACCGCGGGCGGCCAGCGGGTCAACCGTTTCTACAGGTCTCCCTGGCCGGCGGATCAATACGCCTTCCCCGACTGTGATCCGGAATTACCCACACGGAACAACCTCATACCCAATTACAGGCGCCCCGAAAAACCGGGAGAGCGTAGGCTGATCCCGTAACGCGGCCCCCTTGCGGGGGTCACTATGGCGGTCTTTTCGCCGTGAGCACGGTGGTCGCTACCCGGGCGGATGCAAGCATCCTACCACCACGGACTGTGTCACTCATTTGGCACTACCCAGGGGTCACGTGTAGGGAAACTAGAGTATGAGCCTACGGACGCGAGTGACATTAACCCCCAATGAGCCTACGGACGCGAGTGACATTAACCCCCAATAAACAATATTGATAATAAACTTGTTATCAAGAAGTGGGTCAAAAGTCCAGTCCTGGTCAGACTGTGGATTCTATCATCTCAATTTTGATGAAAAAAAACAAGTGTAATAAATTATACATTATACCGGGTGGAAGGGAAACGCTCTCTATACCGATACGGTAAGAGAGAAGAACCATAACATTAACGAAAAACTATATTCATTTGCAAAGCTAAGCGATAATACTTACGATTTTAGTATTTCCGTAATTCATGCGCGCGCAATGTAAAGCGTACAAAAAACCGGGCGGCCGGCGCGCTGCGCCGGTAGCGGCCCGCGGTCGTTAACCCGTCAGCTGATGTACGTGTTTCATTACGATTTTTTTTTAATATTGACCTTTTTTACTATGTTTTTCAGAATAATAGTTTGATTTATCTATCCATACGTGAAGATGTACAGAAATTTGAGAAAATCCTACTAAAATTGTAACAATGCGATCGCAATTTTTTTAGTGCCATCACGTCAGGAATCACCAATACTATCACCTGTATTCGTTTCCGAGAGCGTTTCCCTTCCACCCGGTATTAGGATTTTTTTTAAATCAGTCATTCAGGTTTTTGTTGTAGATAACGCTTTGGCTGTGCTTTTGACATTGCCTTTGGTGATATTGACCACTCACCATTAGGTGGACAGCTCATCTGTCTTCAAAGGCAATAAAAATGTATAGTCGTATTTGGACATTCTTTATTCTTTGAATTAATATTAAAAGTCCATGAATTTGTTCTTGTTGTTAATAAACCTGGCAAAATACTAAATTCTGTTTTGATGTATTTCTCATTTTGTTGTATGGAATATCGCGCAAACACATTTATTACTAATAGTAGTGCTCGCGGCTCCGCCCGCGTGAAAAAGTTTTTCCGGGACAAAAATATTTTCCCGGGATAAAAAGTATCCTATAGCACTCAAGAGTTATGTAGCTTCCTATTAGTGAAAGAATTTTCAAATTCGGTTCAGTAGTTCCTGAAATAAACAAACAAACTCTTCAGCTTTATAATATTAGTATATATTGTGGTCGCGTTATTAATATTAACAAAGCGAAATATTGCAGCATATCCTTTGTTTGTTGAATAGTTAAATGATAATGAATATTTCTGACCACGAATAAACCAGTTTAATATAACACCAAATATTACTATGGAAATAATGTAAATACATTTGAATTTCGTCGACAAATCTAATTTTACACACTTTCCTAAAATAATAACGCAAAGAAATCATTCAACAGTTGGAACAATGGCGAGAATCACCTCATCTTCAATATGGTGCCGGGAACAGCGCCAAATTATAACACAGTTATAGACCTCAACACATCTAAAGCCATTATAGCCGGAGCTGGCTTTAACACGTGGACATTTCGCTACGGATTTGATGTCTCAATACCAGTTTATAGTAGTGTCGCTGAGAAAATAGACAATACGCAGCCAACGCAAAAGAATTACTTGATAATATCAGCGCAGTTGAACATACCGGCCAACTATCTTGAGGATTTGCAGAGTATAGCCTCGTCGTCCAATGATCTCTTACTACTAGATAGGTGTAAAGAAGACGAAAGAACAGATTATAGTAAACGATGCGAGTATACGACAGGGAGAGAGTTCAAATATCCCGACGTATTAAAAGAAGGTTTGTTCTGCCTGATGGTCCGAAGTGCTAGGCTGACGCAAGCAATACTAATGGATATAATAGCGTCCCAGTGTATTCCTATAGTGATCGCTGACTCAGTCGTAATGCCTTTCAACTCGCACGTGGACTGGCATCGGATAGCCATGGTGATACCAGAAGATAACATAAGGAATTTGTTGAAAATAGTACATTCTGTTAGTAAAGAGAGACGGGGTGAGTTGTATTGGCAGCTGAGATGGGTGTATGAAAGGTACTTCGCGAGTATAGAAAAGATCACGTTGACCACACTGGAGATCATTAATGAGAAGGTGTTCCCGCTGGCTGCGCGGATGTACGAGGATTGGAACATGCCAGAACATTTGGTAAGTTATATTATTTCTTATGATATTATAACTATGGCTACATCAAGGAAAGCATATAATTTTGTACTTAACAGGAAATGTATGTTGGCACACTTAGAGTTCGGTTAGATACGTCTTTGATAAGATAAAGGGAAAATGAAATATACCGAATATTTCATTAAATTTCATACATGTGATATTTTTTGAACTGTCTCTTCAAATTTGTAAATTAGATCTATGGGATGTTTCATGGTACTCACAAAATAAAATGAATCCAACAGTCATAACTGTGGTCCTATAATGCGAACAATTTTTACGTGACTGCGAAAGAAGGAGGGTTATGTTTTTCGAGTGTATGTATGTATCATAATTATCATAATTTGGTTGGTGATATAGATAGAGCAACAAAATCTCGGAGTGAGCGGATGCCTCCGACTGCGTTTGAGAACCCTGTCAACTAAGATTATTCAAAACAAACTAAAATAATCAAATTAAAATCTTGTTTCTATCTTTTCAGTTCTTCAAGGAATTTAATAAAAATGGCAGATATTGACGCAGTCGCTTTTTTTCATTTTTTTTTCAATTAAACTTTGCATTCTGGATATCAGGAACAGGGACATGAACATTTATTTCGCAACGAGAGTCGAGTCCACTTTCTCTCGTTTACAGCTGGAATATCATCCCTTAATTGAATAGAATTATCATGATTAAAACACTTAAGAGTAATAGAACAAATAGAATCCAAACCATAATATTATAAATAACCCTCCTTCTTTCGCAGTCGGATAAAAAGAAGAGCTAATATTGTAGTCTATAAATGGTAAAAGTACGCTGAATTTAATTTTATAAGCCGTTTGAATCGATACGCATACCCATACTCACGCCTTTTATCATGTAGGCAGAGGTGCAACTAAATCACCTATTTTTCACCGTGTGTATTCCGTCCCATGATGTGATAGGGGCGAGCCTATCGCCATATCGGGCACAAATTCCAGACTCCGGACTGATACTGAATAGAAAAACTCAATATCACTTTGCCCGACCCAGGATCGGACCCGAGGCCTCGGCATTGCAGTCGTACCGTAATACAACTACGCCACTGAGGCAGTCCGAGGTATTGTTTCGACCTAGATTAAGTTAATAAGCTCTCGTTATTTTACTATAAAAGTAAATATTTTCTCTTCAATATTATTATGATCCATTACAGTATTATGGAACGGCGCGGCGGTGTGTTTACTTGACGGAGACTATAAAATATTTTTACTTTTATGAAGATCTGTTGAGATTGCTGCGTTTCGTATGAACATCGTTTAATGTTTCTTGTAGTTTATGGCGGCGTTCAAAATATTATATCAGGAGAGTCATATAGAAAAGTTGATGAAGAACAAGTTTTGTGGGAAACGGGTTGTGTGTAAAATAAAATAAATGCTTATACGCAGGGTCTAATAGGTCGAAGATATAAAAAGTTCGGTTTCATAGAACCATAATTTATATGATCATCACTTTGCTTGAAGGTACTATCAAAATTTTTTTGAGAAAGATTTCGCCATCAGAAAGCTACATTATTCACAAGTGATACAGGCTGTTTAACCCAGAAACGGACCTTAAAGCGAGAAGTTCGCGAAATCCTAGTCACACATAAAAGAAGTGTAACTCGTATCTCGCAATTAGCCGTACCTACAGAGCCAAAATATGTACCCTCTTGTAGCAACAGTTGTAATTTTCTTCGTAAATTTCGAGAATCGCGGAAAAGTGGAACAGAGGTCGCCGTCCACCGGTTAAACTGTATAATTGATACGAGTACCTCTGGCTCTGTAGAAAAATATTTTTTTAAATTATTACTTCAACAGAGTAGGTACCGACGGACGTGACCACACATAAGTTTTTGATGCTAAAGACTTATGCTGAGTGTGGTGCCATTTAATGCGATGGAATTTATTTAGTAAGTAAAAATTACATACGGAAGGAGCACGATGATCTACTTGAGAATGAAACAGTCCGCCGAAAAACTGTCATCAGGTTCAAAACCGACACACGCCTCTGACTTATCAAAAGTTACGTGTATATTGTTAATAAATTGTCATCCTCTTTAACAGTGAAGGTAATCCTTGTGAGAAAACCTATATACCCGAGAATTTCGAGGGTATGTGAAGTCTTCCAACCCGCAATAGGCCAGCGTAGTAGATTAAGGCCTAAACCCTCTCAGTAGTAGAGTAAGCACCTGCTCAGCAGTGGGCAGTATGTAATACAGGGTTGATATTATATTCAGAAAAAGAAAGTCTATTTGTTAAGCTGCATTGTACATGTGCAAGGTTTCGAAAACATTGTAGCAAGATCCTAATGTAAATTCTGGGTTACGAGCGCAATACAGTGGTACACAGTGCTTTGTTATTTAAAGTTCACGTTGTGTTACTTCTGCATCTTGGCTAGTGTAGCGCTTACTATAAGACGAAAGACTTGTAATAAGAGTTACATGTGACCGGTATATATAATCTTCATACAATGTCTTTCAAACTAAAGCAGGGTTTAGATTAGTAAGAAAACTTGGAGAAGTTTTTTTCTACAAGTAGAGAAGAATTTTGAAGCTTGCAAGACTTGCGGCGAGTCGCATGTGTATAGAATTATTGCAATATTGCCGCTAGTGTAAACAGCTGGAAGTTCTTGCGCAATATATTGAGAGAACTAGCTAATCTAAACTCAGCTTTAAAGAAAATACTGCTTGCACAAACTGCTTGGTGGCAACATTGAAAATAGCAGCAAATAGATTTTATTATATTATGATTTTTTTTATACATGTCATGGCCATGTAGTGCCTGGTTAATGATTTTATATTTTTATAGAATCCTGAAAAAGAAACAGTCGAAAGCGGGATTTGAACCCACGACCTCCGGCTCCGGCGCACCGTGCCGGCGCTCCTCCAATTGAGCCACTCCGACCCCGCCTTCGATTGCCAATTTCAGGATCCGTACCTAACTCTCTTAAAGGAGATGACCAGCGACATCTGTTAGCAGTTATTACAACAACTAACTCAGCACTACCCCTTTACAGGAGTAAGCAAACCGAACCGAGGCGCTAAACTTTTTTCTAATTTTATATCATGATTTTTTTTTTTTATACATGTCATGGCCATGTAGTGCCTGGTTAATGATTTTATATTTTTATAGAATCCTGAAAAAGAAACAGTCGAAAGCGGGATTTGAACCCACGACCTCCGGCGCACCGTGCCGGCGCTCCTCCAATTGAGCCACTCCGACCCCGCCTTGGATTCGATCATAATATAAAATTAGAAAAAAGTTTAGCGACTCGTTTCGGTTTGCTTACTCCTGTAAAGGGGTAGTGCTGAGTAGTAGTTGTAATAACTGCTAACAGATGTCGCTGGTCATCTCCTTTAAGAGAGTTAGGTACGGATCCTGAAATTGGCAATTGAAGGCGGGGTCGGAGTGGCTCAATTGGAGGAGCGCCGGCACGGTGCGCCGGAGGTCGTGGGTTCAAATCCCGCTTTCGACTGTTTCTTTTTCAGGATTCTATAAAAATATAGATTTTATTAATTTATAGAAATAGCTTGAAAGACTGAGCTTATGCCCTATCTTATTTTGATCGGTTTATTAATACAAGCGCTTGGTTTATTGAAGTCCTTCCTAAGGCTCCGTCCCTAAATATAATTATAATCAGTAATCACTATAGGATTAATTTGGTACGTCATTATTCAAATTGTAAGGCATAATTAATCTCAATTAGGCTGTGTATTTGATACGAAAGCGATGCCGTCTTCAAGATTTAGTTCTGACATATCTAGGCCGTAATTATCAGTAAGAAAATTAACAAGACTTTAGGCCTCGACCCCGTTATAAAAGGTTAGTTTAGTTTGAGTTTTCTTTGCCCCTGTCTCCGTCAGTAAATATATATTTTTGAAACAATTGACCTTAATAGTAACGTCGATCAAAACTGGATCAGATTTTAATGTAATCCGCCTAGCCAGTTTCGGCCACGGCGGCCAATCTCAACGGAGATCAGCCAGGTACGCAGGAGATATTATAGTGCACAAGTGTGTGCACAATACGCAGGTGCACTCGCTATTCCTTCATTTTCATAGCCCGGTGAGACTGCAATCTGACATGACTGGAGGGAGAGAGAACATGGATTTTAATATATTAAAATAAATTTAAAATAAATGTTGATTTTAATAGGCCGGCTACGTACCTTCAAACTGGAATACAATAGTTTTGTGTATTGTTTGGAGGTACAAAGAGACAATACGGTACCATCCTAATTCCACTTTGGCCTTCTTCAGTGCATTCGAGACGGCTAATGTTTTTTTTTCGCGGGGAAAAACGTATTATCGCTACCACCCATGGGGGGGGGGGGGTGAGTGGAACGGCTATGTTGGTTTCGCACAGTCTTACAGCCCAATGTCGACACTCGGGAGTATAGCAGGGTACCTAAAGTGAAGGGCAATTGGCAAGTAATTGGCAACCGCAATCGTCCATTGGCGGTGCTGGGCGGGATGCAGTCACCAGCTATCCAGTATTTATTATTCACTAGATGCTGGTATGAGGTATCAGTTGTTGCTGCAGCAGAAGAAGTAAACATTAATATTTACTTTACAACTATCATAGTTCAACATTCCATGTAATGACCTTAATCAAAACACTCATGTCTAGTATTCACTATCCACATCATGCCGTCGTCTAGCGTAGCGTACGCCGTAATCAGTTCCTTTGACGATAACATCCGTGTACCGACGTCCTTAGCTTTATGACTCAACACACGAACTCCGGTGCAATGTCTGCCCGCCCTTAAAAGGCACTGGTTTATTCAACCCGACCGAAAGTGAAAATTTCTGAATGTGACCGCGACTTTAATGTTTGTGATAGTTTTACAACCAAATGGTAGTATTAAGTGTAATTAGTAAGATTGTGTATGTGAATTAGTTTTCTTAAAATGCCTTAGATTTTTGCTACGACTGAGAGTTTTTGGCATCGATTCTTAGGTCGTTATCGTTTTTTCGTTTCACCGGGATAAGATCGCTGCACTGGTCTGATATTGGAGGGCGATAAGGACAGATAGAAAAACAAGTAGGAATAAAAAAGTACCTACTTCTTTTGAAGGGATCATCCACGTTTTGGCGAGTACGGCGGCGTGTGTGTGCGGCGGTGGCTTTCGGTAGTTGTACATCTACCTAACCCTTCGGGGATAAAGGCGTGATGTGTATTTTGTGTACAATTTAAGCAGAAATTGACTCAAGTGAGTCATCTCACCCCGCACAATTAGCCCTACTTAGACGCCCTAGATAGCCGACTCTATGAATCTTTAAATTGTGGTAAAAATCCATTGTTTTATCGCTAGAGTACGCACTTGCCAAGTCGTCGACCCCTCGCGTCTCTGGTCAAAGGTATCTCCGCTTTGAATAAAATATACAAGACTTTGCGAGCGTCAAGGGACAATTGTCTTGTAGGTCCTGTACTGTTGACAATGTAAACATAGTAACTGGAAAAATAACGAATCACAAGGTTTGAAAACAAAGAAATGGGAGCGACATAAACTGTGTCTTGTAAGAAAGTATAATGAGATGTCATTTTGGTTCTTTGTTTGAAGCATCTTTGTAATAGTTTTCTTTTTCAGTGGTAGTCTAACGCTTGCCGCACACGTTCGGTTTCCTAATTAGGTTTCCTGATCAGGAATTTAGATTCGGAATTCCGAGTGACTAGCGCAAACGTCCGGTTTTTTGTACCAACACGTTCGGTTTCCTAATTAGGTTTCATGATCAGGAATTCAGATTCAGGAACGTGTGCGCGTTGTTGAACACTTTCTATGTAAGCGGAGCATTCAGGTTTCCGAATCTGAATTCCTCATCAGGAAACCTGATAAGGAAACCGAACGTGTGCGGCAAGGGTTGTTAATAATGACGTTTCAGATTCGATTTATAATTTGCCCGTCAACAGTTTTTTGGTACGGTAAAACATGTTGCTCGCTGTTGGTATAAGTTCGGTGAACCATGCAAGTATGAAATATGTTTTTTTATCCTTTACGTTATAAAATACTAGCTTTTGCCCGCGGCTCCGCCCGCATTAATAAGTTTTTCTGGGATAAAAGTCCCGGTTTATATATCCCCGGGATAAAAAGTAGCCTATGAGTTAATCCTGGACATGATCTACCCGTGTGCCAAATTTCATCGAAATCCGTTAAGCAGTTTTTGCGTGAAAGAGGAACAAACATCCAGACATCCATACATCCATACATACTTACAAACTTTCGCCTTTATAATATTAGTAGGATAGTAGAATATTTGAAAATACATGGTGCGAAACTGTGCTGACGTCCCGAATTCAAGGTTACTGGGTTTCCTATCTTAAAAATTACTCAGTCACAGCTCCGAGCCTGGTAATATCTCCTGCGTACTTCGCTGATCTCCGTTGAGATAGGTCGCCGTGGTTGATTTTTTTTTTATTTATTCGGCTAGGAATTCTGTGAAGTGTGGTGTTACTACTAGTCTCGGGGAGAAAGGTTCTTAATCGTGTACACTTGCTTTTTATGTATTAGTTTACAAATAATATGAGCAATGGATCAGATTTTAAATTAACGTATGATTATGACCCTAACGTACGTTACAAATTACGGCAGCCATGCGTTTTGGCAAGCTCGATAACCCAATAATTTACTCTAAACGTTATCACTGCATCAGTGATAAGAGACCGTTAAGCTTAGTCTGAAGCATATGGTAATGTGGATATAAAAATTGAATTAGTTCATTCATTTATTGTTGAAAAAACATGTTTCTAAAGTAAAAACTTCCTAATCAAATACATAAAAGCTGCTCAAAACTTTTTAAATAAATAAAATATGCTTAAGAGTTTAAGGAAAGTTCAAATTAAGATCTTATTCAAACCCACAACCTTTCTGGGAATTGGGAGTCGTTTTCCACAAAACTCAGGTCTTAATGAATCCATAGGCTATCTTCAACAAAAGAAACATGCATGCATAAACAGCTTGTAATTTTTTTTCTAAAATCTGAAAATGACAACTAAGAAGTAAACATGGGCTATTTAGAAGTTCTTTTCTAAATAAAATCTGTCTTAATTTTTTTATTGCTCCATAAACATTAACCCGAAAAGGAGATGTGCGCGTTTTGTATGGGTCTAAAAATCTAACCAGACTCAAACTTTATGGATATTAAAGGGGTAAAATATGGATTTTGAATCCATTAAAACATTTTTTTAGACCCCTCCATTTATAACTAACTTTTTTGAGAACGTTCATAATGAATGTAGTTTTTAAGCAAATAAAATTACATAAATCTCAAAATCGGAGGACTTTAAAATTATACGATTTATTTTTAAAGGCTAGTTTTTAGGAGCTCTATCCAAATATACATTTAAACTGTCTTGATTAGAATTTTAGGCATGAACCGTTTTTGCACATGTCCTTTACGATAAACCGTCTCTTGACCCTAATATACTTACGTTAGTATGAACAAAACAATTAGATAATAATGTACCTTTGTTACCAGTACGGGCCCGTGAACCCACTATTCCTGCCGGTGACTGCGTCCAAGTCTCCCGGCTTCACCGCAGTTATCCTGACGTACGATAGAGTCGAGAGCCTGTTCACGCTGATCCGCAAGCTGGTCCGGACGCCGAGCCTCGCCAAGATCCTCGTCGTGTGGAACAACCAGAGGAAGGCGCCGCCACCATGTGAGTATCAATTGGTCTATTTTGACTGGTGAACATCTTCACAAGTGAGAAACTTTTCGATCTTGAGCAGCCACCCGCTATTCTCTGCATTTTCGTGCAGCATAGAGCGGTAATGTCCGGAGGTTCAAACCCATGGCACACACCTCTGACTTAAGTTACGTGTGTATTCATCAATTATCGTTCGCTTTAACGGTGAACAAAACATCGTGAGGAAACCTGTATACCTAAGAAGTTCTTTATAAGAATTTCGAAGGTATGTGAAGTCTACCAACCCGCACTAGGCCAGCGTGGTGGACTAAGGCCTAAACCCTCTCAGTAGTAGAGGACGCACGTGCCCAGCAGTGGGACAGTATATAATACAGGGCTCGTATTATTATTATTTTATATAGCGGTATTAATAAATCAATCACACGTTGAAGTAAAATGTCAAGTAAACATTTAATGTGTTGAACCATGTAATAAACCAATCTCAAGCTGTAAATGAGCTTGTTATCAGCTGAGTTGGTGCTGATACATAAACAAAACTCAGCTGTCTAAATCCAACACGTATTTTCACTTTAGATTTGACATCAGCTGCTGTTAATGTAGGTTTATTAAAGAGCGAGTATCTTAAGATTCCGATCTTAATTTGAGAGCGTCTCCACTGAGATTTCACTTCAGAGCGAAACTGAGTTGCATTTATTAATACGGCCTATAGTCTACACAAAGTAAGTTACATTTAGTTGCAAAATATGATAGATTTCTTATATTCACGCGAATGTCCGACATTGAAATAAAATTATTTTCCTATTTTTTTCACGATACATTTGTTTAATGTTTACTCCCGACGTTTCGAAGACTTTACAGCCTTTATCTTAAGTCCGCCCTGTGACCATGAAGGCTGTAGTATTCGAAACGTCGGAAGAACAAAAGAAACAAACTTATCGCGAAAAAATCCGTAAAGTAGTTTTATGTCAATTGTGAGAGAATCATTTCAATCATAAGAGAGTCTTGGCACTTGCTGCTACATACAAACCTTCAATAGATTCCACTCAAACGTGTGGCTGCATCGCAAGTGATGTTGAAGTTGCAGTCTCCTGTGGTTTGTGTTTAGAAACTAACTGCAAGTCCACGCAAGCCAAAACGGTCAATTGGAAGTCTGATGGTAAAAGACACATTAATTCGTATCCTATATGTTACCAGACATATAAAATACCCGCCGTTATTATTCTTGACGATAAGTCTCGATTTGAGGTCTCTCGGTGTACATACATTAGGTAGACAATTGTTTTCCCTTGATAATAAAGCGGACTTTTAACTCCTGGATCTTTGTTAATTTCATAGATGGTTTGTCTCAGTAGTTTTATTAAATTAATATAAAATTAATTTACTGAACTATTGTTACTTTTGTGTTATCTACTTCAGATATTACGTGTAGTTCCACTGAGACCAGTCTGGGAGAAGACATCGCGAACTTTGTAACATAAAATTATCAAATTTTCTTAGTAAATGAATAAAGATGTTGAAATTTTCGCTTATTCTACTAATATCAAACGTGAACGAACGAGGTATGTTTTTATTGCGTCTAGACAAAAGTCTTTGACTCCAAGCAGATTATTACGATGGTAGATTCGTCACATCGTGTCAGAGTCAAATTTGTATCGAGTTGAGATATATTATTGAAGTGTCCTTGTATTAGTTTTTGTGTCTGGATAGGTCTGCTTGTCTGTATTTGCTACCTAGCCAATCCTTACACACTATTGTGTGCAAGAACTGTTGTTTCAGTTTGACGGTTTTGAAACTTGTGTAATTAAGGACATTAGTTTAGTCTCATCAAGATATTATATCACTCTTATCCGAAACTGTACAAATAATGGGTTTATATTGCTATAAGCACAAGGGACTTGATCCATAACATGTAGATACAAAAATATTTTTAAAGTATACAAATTTATCTACACAGAAATCAAATCTGAATTTTCTTTTTTCACAGCCGGCTCATCGCCTCTCTACGAAGGCTGTATATATTAAATAAACTTTGAGTTATATTATTTTCGTGAATCCGGCATTGAGTTAATTTAATAACCCGTTGAACTAATTTACGAAAGCTTACAAACATTTTGTAAAATATTTGAATACCTGAGTGATCAAATTAAGATGCTCCTCGTGAAACAAAATACTTGCAAATGAAAGACGCTTATTTCAAAGAATGTTTACTATTACAGACTCGCCAGTGCCGGATTAACCACGTAGCAAGAGTAGCAATTGCTACGGGCCCCGCGCGAAAGGGGGCCCCGCATATTTAAACTCACTCATCTCTGCCTGAGCGTAATTTTTTGAGTAAAACTTTTTAAGATGTGGTATGTGAAATTTTTTTGATATCACAAAAACGTAAAACGTTACAACTTTTCCTACTAAGACAATCCACGTCAGACACTCGATACCCGACTATTTCCTTGGCGTAAAAGTTCTACAAAAAGTTGCTTGTATATGCAAGCTCTCTGACCCAACACTTAGTGTGGATGTGTAGCAGAATTGAACTAGCTCGATTTAAATTGTTAAAATTTGCTATTTATTTATAAGATTAACAGTCTACATTATTTTTAATATAATTTAGTAACCATATACCAAAAATCTATTTTCTAGAATATAAATATACTAGCGGCCCGCCCTGGCTTCGCACAGGTAGAAAAGCATAATATTTGCACATTTAATTTTCTATCGTACAAAATACTTATGAATTATACACATAACCCTTCCTCTTGAATCACTGCGTCCGTTGGTGAAAAACATATGAAAATCCGTTCGGTAGTTTTTGAGTTTATCGCGTTCAGACAAACAGATGCGATGGGGGGGACTTTGTTTTATAATATGTAATGATGTAAGGACATATCTTTAAAAATAAAAAGATCAAAGTAACCTGTCCTTCCTTGGATCTCAAACTATCTCCATATTTATTCTCTCCACCTTCTCTCCTCCATTCTCCACCCGCAAGAAAATATTTTCCGGGATAAAAGTACCGGTTAATTTTTTCCCGGGATAAGAAGTAGCCTAGGTCTTTCCCAGGGTCTTAAACTATGTCCCTTATAAATTTCATCGAAATCGGTTTATTGGTTTGGCCGTAACGACTCGCGAGAATAAAAAATCCGGGATAAAAGTCCCGGTTGGAATTTTCCCGGGATATAAAGTAGCCTATGTTACTCAGGGACACATGAGCATTCTAATGGTGAAATATTTTTTGAAATCGGTCCAGTACTTTTTGAGTTTATCCTTGTCAAACATACAAAAATACAAATCTTTCCTCTTTATAATCAATACTAAGATTATAAAGCTGAAGAGTTTGTTTGTTTGTTTGAACGCGCCAATCTCAGGAACTGCTGGTTCGAATTGAAAAATTATTTTTGTGTTGAATAGACCATTTATCGAGGAAGGTTTTAGGCTATATAACATCACGATGCAACTATTAGGAGCGAAGAAAAAATGGAAAATGTGAAAGAAACGGGGAAAATTTTTCATCCTTGAGGGCTTCCATTGCGTGCGCTGCGAAAACGGTTCAAGATACCAAAAATATATGTATGAAAGAGTTATTTCCTCTTGAAATGATCTAAAAAAATGTCCGCGACAGTATATGTCTATCTTTTAAGATTAACTCACTAGAACCGTTTTTATGGTAATCAAAATTGGTCGAAATTAATGCATTATTTGTTAGGAGTTGTATCAACGTCATAATATTAATCTTTATCCAAATAAATGTGTTGGATAGAGTGATTCAACGGGAAGGTTTTTATGTACTTTTAGCCCGAAAAAACTCATTAACGCCGGCGAAGCCGTGGGCAAAAGCTAGTATTAGTATATAGATTGAGACTGCCTCGGTGGCGTGGTTATATTATGGTACGACTGCAATGCTGAGGTCTCGGGTTCGATCCCCGGGTCGGGCAAAGTGATATTGAGTTTTTCTATTCAGTATCAGCTCGGAGTCTGGAATTTGTGCCCGATATGGCGATAGGCTCGCCCCCTATCACATCATGGGACAGAATAATGGCGAAATGTGGGTGCACTAGTTGCACCTCTGCCTACCCCTTCGGGGATAAAAGGCGTGAGTGTATACCGGGTGGAAGGGAAACGCTCTCGGAAACGAATACAGGTGATAGCATTGGAGATTCCTGACGTGATGGCACTAAAAAAATCGCGATCGCATTGTTACAATTTTAGTAGGATTTTCTCAAATTTCTGTACAGCTTCACGTATTGATAGATAAATCAAACTATTATTCTGAAAAACATAGTAAAAAAGGTCAATATTTCAAAAAAATCGTAATGAAACACGTACATCAGCTGACGGGTTAACAACCGCGTGGTCGGTGCCGGTGCAGCGCGGCGGCCGCCGCCTTGTCGGCGTTTGCTTTGTAGTTTTTTGTACGCTTTACATTGCGCGCGCATGAATTACGGAAATACTAAAATCGTAAATATTATCGCTTAGCTTTGCAAATGAATATAGTTTTTCGTTAATGTTATGGTTCTTCTCTCTTACCGTTCCGGTATAGAGAGCGTTTCCCTTCCACCCGGTATGTATGTAGATTGAGTTATGGAGGTTATAACTAAAAAAAAATATTTTATTACTTCAAGAGAGATTCTCATCATCACTAACTGCAGTGGCTAACGTTCATTTTCGACAAATGACTTAAGGAACGCTATGCGTCAAAAACGTCTGAATTATCTCGCTTTGATGAATATAGAATATGATTTGCTCGGAGAAATTGATACAAATAGTATTATTTCTAAATTTGCCCACATGAAATCTAGAAAAGCAACTTTGTAAAAGTTAATAAAATAATAAGGAAACAGATAAATAAATATATAATCATTATTTGTTAGTACATCATTGATTAAATATAACATTAGCTATTCCTAAAAATATAATATACTTTGTATTAAATATAAACTTATTTTGTGTAGTATCATCTGTTTTCAATTGTTAGTTTCCTTTCAAAATTATTTTAAACTGGCTTTTGCCCGCGGCTCCGCCCGCGTTAAAAAGTTTTTCCGGGATAAAAATCCCGCTTTATGTTTTCTCGAGACAAAAGGTAGCCTATGTGTTAATCCAGGACATGATCTACCCGTGTGCCAAATTTCATCAAAATCCGTTCAGCAGTTTTTGCGTGAAAGAGGAACAAACATCCAAACATCCAGACATTCTTACAAACTTTCGCCTTTATAATATTAGTAGGATTGCCAGGAAATCGCATCTCAGGCTTTTTGTACTTATCAGAGCCTAACAGCGCCTATAGTAATTTACTACACTATTAATTACCCACAAAATTGTAACCTATAGAAACCTATAGCAAATAAACGTATTAAGTATTGAATTGTATCTTTATCGTTTTATACTTAAGAACCTTTAGCAGATCAAGGGCTCTTTGAAAGAATTTGCTACGGGCCCCGCGCTTGCTTAATCCGGCACTGAGACTCGCGTATATTGTTTTTTAAACAAATGAGTGAGGAGACGAACAAGCTGCTCGGCTGATGGTACTCGTCACGACCGCCCAAAACAATAGCAACATCATCCGAACTTTGAACATAGTAAAATGTGGCATTGCACTTTGATATTTTTTTTCCTGGGACATTAGAGCTCTTCCTTCTAACCGAAACAACATTGGTTGCAGAATGTACAATGCTGTATGGCAGAAATAGACATTGCTGCAGTACAATATACTGCCTATACTTTTCTTTCTTCTTTCTACATTTTATATAATACTAGCTATATATAGCTCGTGCCTTCGCCCTCCTAAAAGGGCTTTTCCTATACAAAAATCCTGATATAGATTTCCCCGGGATTAAAAGTGGCATATGTCCTTCCCAGGGTTTAAGCTATCTCAATTTCATCGAAATACGTTTAGTAGTTCTTGAGTAGGTATATCGCGTTCAGGCAAGTAGACAGATAGACACGACACGTGACTTTGTTTTATCTATACTAATATTATAAAGCTGAAGATGAATGTTTGTTTGTTTGTTTGTTTGAACGCGCTAATCTCAGGAACTACTGGTTCGAATTGAAAAATTATTTTTGTGTTGAATAGACCATTTATCGAGGAAGGTTTTAGGCTATATAACATCATGATGCAACTATTAGGAGCGAAGAAATAATGGAAAATGTGAAAAAAAAATGGGGAAAATTATTCATCCTTGAGGGCTTCCATTGAGTGCGCTGCGAAAACGGTTCAAGATACCAAAAAAATATGTATGAAAGAATTATTCCTCCTGAAATGATCTACAAAAATGTCCGCGACAGTATGTGTCTGTCTTTTAAGATTAACTCACTACAACCGTTTTTATGGTAATCAAATTTGGTCGAAATTAATGCATTATTTGTTAAGAGTTGTATCAACGTCATAATATTAACATTTATTCAAATAAATGTGTTGGATAGAGTGATTCAACGGGAAGGTTTTAGCCCGGAAAAACTTATTAACGCGGGCGAAGCCGTGGGCAAAAGCTATGTATATGTATGTATTAGTAATATGTATGTATTAACTCCTCTCGGTGCCGTAGTCTGCCTCGGTGGCGCAGTTGCATTTCGGTATAACTGCAATGCTGAGGTCTCGGGTTCCATCTCCGGGTCGGGCAAAGTGATTATGGGTTTTTCTATTCAGTATCAGCCCGGAGTCTAGAATTTGTGCCCGATATGGTGATAGGCTCGCCCCCTATCACATCATGGGACGGAATACGCACGGTGAAAAGTGGGTGCAACTAGTTGCGCCTCTGCCTACCTCTTCAGGGATACAAGGCGTGAGAATGTGTGTGTGTGTGTGTATGTATTAAGAGATCGTTATGACAGTAAAAGACTAATAAATAGGTAACTTCTGGCCTCCGTGGTAATAATCAAATATCGAAGCAACAGTCGGTCGTAACTCGTAACTGCGTATTTAGCTATTCTGACGCATAATGAGACCTACAATATTAATTCAATTACTGTAAATCTCATGTTACAACGCATTGTTGTGGTTGAATATTATTATGGTAACAAATTATTGATATCCCAACGTTTAAAACTATTCCAATATTATGTTATTCAGTGTAAATAAGCTCCTATTTGGTTTAGTTGTATGTATTATGATAATCATGAAGTTCAGTATTAGATTTCTAGTTGGGCAACAATTTGTTTTAATTTCTAGATCCCAGATTTTTTATATTCGCCTGGTAATCGAATCTGTGGCATGGAGCGATAAGATAATCTCTATCGCATCATAGGACCTGGTGGGAACGGCATGAGGATAGCACTGGTTAGTGGATAACAGATGACATGTTTTATAGATTTAAATCTCTACTCCTTTAAAGTTTTATGCTGAGAAGGAAGGTATCTTTATAATCACAATGATTTTTTCGCAACTTTGTCCGCGTGAAAGACTCGATTCCCTTACGGAGGGATAGCCGAAAAATCCTTATTTAGCAGATCACTGTAAACTTAAGAAGATGTACAGTGAGCAGCGTAAGTATCTGAACAAAATCAAAATTTTAAATCGCCTGTTTACGCTTTAAGTTAAACTGAAACATTTTTTTTTTCTTTGAAGTAAAGTTGACTGCCTCGGTGGCGTAGTTGTATTATGGTACGACTGCAATGCTGAGGGCTCGGGTTCGATTTCCGGGTCGGGCAAAGTGATATTGAGTTTTTCTATTCAGTATCAGCTCGGAGTCTGGAATTTGTGCCCGATATGGCGATAGGCTCGCCCCCTATCATATCATAGGACGAAATAATGGCGAAAAGTGGGTGCACTAGTTGCGCCTCTGCCTACCCCTTCGGGGATAACAAGCGTAAGTGTATATATGTATGTATATAATATTAGTATAGATAAGTACCTATAGATCTGAAATTTGGAATTTTTCAGCTACTTACGTGTCTGACTGTATGTGTGATGCTTTGTGAATTGTAGGGTAGTTGGTTGGTATGATTTCTGGGTTTTTTGGAAATTGCTTGTTTTGTCATTTCATCATCTTCATCATCAGGCACAAGACGTCCGCTGCTGAGCTCACGTCTCCCCTAAAAATTTCCAAACAGACCTGTCATTAAGTTATATAAAATTATTCAACAGGTTGGTTTGTTCTTTGTACGGACATAGATGTTTCCTAATTATTCCCGTATTCTTTTAACTTTATTCTACTAAAAACTCTACATTAGTACTAAGTAATGAAACATAGTTGAAAAGAAACAAACAAATATAAAAAAGTGGCTGAAAGAAATAATTGTAATAACTTCTGAGAAATGGAAATACTCGTTAGAGAACGTTATTAATGCGACAGTTCCAAATATTTGGTATGGTTTCAGGTAACATTGCGTCATAAATTAATTGTAACGTTAAGTTATACTCATATTGACCTAAATTACGTCAATATCGTCCTAAAATAGTTTCTTATAGGACCTTCTTTTACGTTAAATATGGTAATTTCCTATATTTTATTTATACATTATTTTATATGTAACAGAAAATAATACGATAAAGAACTTCTTCTGTGAAATAAACATCAAAAGTCGTTGAAAAATAAAACAGTTATTCACATTTGAAAAAATGTTGTGAGCTAAAGTGGAGGCATGGTGGGGTTGTCGCGCTATCTCTTGCTTACGCACGCCGCGTTATGGCCGTGGACACGCTGTGACGTCACAGTTTGCAGTTTCCGTTATTTGACAGATGCCCCTTCCATCAAATTACAAGGCTTTCAAACTTATTTATTATTGCGTCGATTTTGAAAACTCCTCGGCCGGTAGATTTTGGATGACATATTTATTTTTGAAAAAAGAAATCAAATATCCTATTTAATACATCTATCAAAAGTGTATGCCATCCATTTTTTTATAGCATTGAATGACGAGACGAGCATTTTTTTTTTGTATGGCCATCTTCGGCTCATTAGGGACGGCTGCGGGCTTCCTCCGACTCACGTCTAAGTTGTCGTCCGCAACCGCCCCTGCGCGTACCGCTGTTGCGGTCCTTTTCCTGTTGCGGGGGCTCAGAAGCCAAGCATGCCGTTCGCCTGATTGTAAGCGATACGACCGCCTATAAACAGTAGCAACATCATCCAGTACTTTGTAACTCAAGCACACCGCTGCTTGGCGGTAGGAATAGACATTGCGGTGGTACTCACTTGACGGACTCTTACATATATAAGAGACCTACCATCAGTACGAATCCACCAAATCTAACGAATAGCAGTAATTAGTAAGTTAGAAAGCTTTGAAATAGAACGAGTACTTTATTTTTCAACCAATTTTCATGCTGATTTCACAGAAGAATTTCTTTTTCGTATTATTTTCTATTATGTATAAAATGTACAAAACAAAACGTATGACACTACCTTGTTGTCAAATAGAATTAGTAGCTATGATTCAATTGTATCTATTCCAACATTTTGTTGAGGTTAGAGTGGATTTACGGAATTGATCCGAGTCTCAAAAATCTTTTACTAATTAAATTAAAGGTATATTCTGGCAGGTTTTATGTATGATGCTATTCAGTCCAGTACAAAATGTATCACGTACCGGTATTGCTGAATGCTGGGCTTAGATAATTTAGATAAACACTTTAAATAAGTGATGTACTCACTGCCTCGGTGGTGTAGTTGTAAAACTATACGACTGCATTGCTGAGGATCTTGGGTTCGATCCCCGGGTCGGGCAGTGATATTGGATTTGTGCCCGATATGGCGATAGGCTCGCCCCTATCACTTCATGGGACGGAACGCTCACGGCGAAACGTGGGTGCACTAGTTGCGCCTCTGCCTACCCCTTCGGAGATAAAAGGCGTGACCGTGAGTATGCGTAGACTACTCGTGCATGCTCATTACTCAGTAGTGGTCTACTCATACTGTCAAGACATAAAATAGATATGCAGATGCCCAATCTCGTTTTGGCACTAGACGCAAACGAAATCCTTGTTTAGAGCCTAAGTTGTGTTATAGTATTGTCTGGCAAACATTTCCTATTTGGATACTATCACGTGAGAAAACTGTGATTTTATCCGGAGAGATTATTTGAATGTGTGATTTACAGTTTTATGTTTTGTTATCTGGTTATGAGGCGTTATGCAATTGCTATGTTTAGGAAATGTAATACTGAGTAGCGGCGATAGCCTAGTTGGGAGTGGAACGGACTGCCGAGATGAATGTCCGCAGGTTCAAAAGCCAAGGAACACACACGTCTGACTTTTCTAAAAATGTATGTGTGTATTCTTTGTGAATCATCGCTCGCTTTAACGGTGAAGGAAAACATCGTGAGGAAACGTGCATACTTGAGAAGTTCTCTGAATTTCGAAGGTATGTGAAGTCTGCCAACCCGCAATAGGCTAGCTTGGTGGGCTAAGGCCTTAACCCTCTCAGTTGTAGAGGAGGCCCGTGCTCAACAGTGTATAATACAGGGCTAGTACCTATGGTATGGTATGGTAATACTGAGTGCTGACTAAGCATCGATAAAACAAATTAGTAATATAGATATCATGGAAAAATAATCTTTAGACTAGTCGTGATTCATGGCAGAGTAATTACGCCCCTCCCTAACACTTTGAGAACTCTAACTTGATTTCATATGTGTTTTTTTTCTGTGGGTATGAAAGTATATAAAATTAGTATTAGAAATGACATAATTCATTTCAGTATAATTTTAATCTGTTCCCTAACTTTCTCTTCGTACGTTCTCATTTAGTAACACCTGGTCAAATGATTGCGTCATGTTTGCATCGTATTCAGTGTGCTATGTCTGTGCTTTACACTATAAAAGCTGTTGAATGGGTTGGCAAAGATATCTACACTATGTATTTAATATTATAAAGATTCATTTTGTTTGTTTGTTTGTTTGGTTGAACGCGCTAATCTCAGGAACTACTGAACTGATTTTGAAAATTCTTTCACTAATACTTTTATCCCGGAAAAACGTTTTCACGCGGGCGGAGCCGCCAGCATCATCCAGCATCTAATACAGTTACTGTTTATTTTATTTTTAAACGCTATAATATTTCTATGATGTTATAGGGTACATTATGTAAATTATTGTCAAAAGTAGTATAAAGTGTATACTGATATATAATAATTGAGTTGTCGGAGATGGAAATGTATATACTGGTTACAAATTTCTATCTCCGGCAACTCAAGTAAATCAGATAAGTAATCTTCATATCAAAAAGCCACCTATACAGAGTGACTTCCCGTTAAAAGCATGTAGATGGGTCAGAAGCAATCGATTTTATCCCATGAAGCCCTATCCGAAACTCTATAGTTATCGAGCAATTTTAAGATACGTATAGCACTTGTAAGAATAAATAAAATTCAATAGTAAAAAGGTTCTGCTTGGGATTGAAGTGTTTTGTGGTTTTCTAGTAAATAACACTCATTCTCATTGTAAAAATTAAGAAATTTGTATTTTATTGAAAGAATAATACTTTTATACGCTTTATTAAGATGCATACAAAACAATTTTTACCAGAGCAGTACTCCAAACATTTGTATTTTTTTATAACTTTTACAAGGTTAATTGTGATGTTTTATACCTCATTAGAAAGCTGAAATAAATAAGTTTTTGACGTGTTTTGCACATTTAGTCACTTGAAGTTTTTTTTGAAATAAGCAGATTAAAGGCTTATTTCAATCTGCTTATTTCAAATTCCATTCTTCTATTTGTCTAGAAGCCTAGACCGTTCTTCTAGACAATTTAGGACTCGGGATGAACTTTGACAAAACGAAAGTTATGTACAATGGCCACGTTCTCCCGAGACCTGTAGTCGTAGGCGATGCCGCTCTCGAGGTTGTGCAGGATTATGTCTATCTTGGCAAGATAATTCTACTGGGCCGGCACAACTTCGGGAAGGAGGCAGATATGAGAATACGGCTAGGTTGGGCGGCATTCGGGAAGCTACGTAATATTTTCAAGTCGTCGATCCCTCAATGCTTAAAAACTAAGGTTTTTAACCTGTGCGTCCTACCTGTAATGACCTACGCAGCCGAGACATAGACATTGACCAGTGGCCTGATCCACAAGTTTAAAGTCACTCAGCGTGCTATGGAACGAGCGATGCTCGGGGTCTCTTTGGTAGATAAAATCAGAAATGAAGTTATCCGCCAGAGATCCAGAGTAACCGCAAAATCAGCACGCTGAAGTGGAAGTGGGCCGGACATGTCTGCAGACGGACAGACGGTCGCTGGAGCAGAGAAGTGCTGGAGTGGAGACCACGATTAGGTAAACGAAGTGTAGGACGCCCTGCTGCATAATGGACCGACGACTTGAAAAAGGCGGCGGGTAGCGGATGGATGCGGGCTGCTCAAGACCGGGATGGTTGGCGCTCACTTGGGGAGGCCTACGTCCAGCAGTGGACGGCGACAGGTTGATTGAGATTGAAGGCCATAATTTCAAACTCATCATTGTTTTTAAAATTTTATTTTATTGTTTATTATGAAAGCCTAGAATGTTATAATTACTAGAAAACAACATAATACTCCAATCCCAATCATTACTTTTTTATTTTTGAATTTTATTTGGTCTTAAAAGTGCTATATCTTAAAATTCAATAAATCTTAAATTGTTTGAAAACTGTTGAGTTTTGGATAGAGCTTCATGGAACAAAATTGATTGCTTTTGACCCAATCTACATGCTCTTAACAGGAATACATCATATTACCATTCACCCTGTATACATTGTTCTTTGACTTAGAATAAGAACTATTGTACCAAATTATATTCTCTAGAAAATAAGACGAATTGGTCTGAAGTTTAAATAATATTAGTTTTAAATTTTAAATCAATATCTATACTAATATTATAAAGCTGAAGAGTTTGTTTGTTTGAACGCGTTAATCTCAGGAACTACTGAACCGATTTTGAAAATTCTTTCACTAATAGGAAGCTACATAACTCCTGAGTGCTATAGGCTACTTTTTATCCCAGGAAAATATTTTTGTCCCGGAAAACTTTTTCACGCGGGCGGAGTCGCGAGCACTACTAGTCAAATATATTCGTGATGTCCGATAATTAAAACTTACATATTGATTTTGAAACTTTTGTTATAGTTGTTACCTTATCCACTAATAATAAAGTTCATTATTGCCACTCGAAAGCTTGTTGTATACTCTGATTAAATTATTATTCGATATTAATATATGAGTTTGCGATCGCTATTCTTGGGTATCCCAAGTGGTTGGTAAGGGCGGTCGAGAATCTCTAATTGGGTCGAATGCCACAATTTTAATGGGTACCATAACTAATGTATTTATTAATAGTTACACACACACACACTCACGCGTATTATCCCCGAAGGGGTAGGCAGAGGCGCAACAAGTGCACCCACTTTTCGCCGTACGCATTCCGTCCCATGATGTGATAGGGGGCGAGCCCATCGCCATATCGGGCACAAATTCCAGACTCCGGGCTGATACTGAGTAGAAAAACCCAACATCACTTTGCCCGACCCGGGGATCGAACCCGAAACCTCAGCTTTGCAGTCGTACTGTAATACAACTACGCCACCGAGACGGTCGGCGGCGCGAGGCAGTCGTTAATAGTTACATTTCCAAATAATTCTACAACTGAGGCTTCGAGAGCCAATGTGGTATAATTGCGATTTTGACGAAATTTTCTAGTCTGTAAAGCGTAATTTGAGTTTATTTTTTTTTTCGATTAAAGGCAGTCAAAATACAAATTTAGTTGTAAAAAGCTACAATATAAATTAACATATTTTCAGAAATAGTAGGTGCACTAAAATGCCGCTGAAGACTAAATTAATTATAACACCAAAATAATGCTGTATTGTACAAATTAGAGTCTAATTTTAGTTTAGACTATTTTAGTTTTTGTTCATCGTCAACAATTCGCTTTCCATCGTGTTATAGGTTTGTGAAGTAGCATTATTCTCAATAGAAAAATATGCTAATGTTAAATCAAACACAGAAATCTGAATACAAGCGGCAGATATCAATAAAAACCTTTGTTGTGTATGTATACGGCACCAGCACACGTGCAAATCAAGAAGATCAACGGGATTATCTAGTGGCACGCATCGCAATGGACCGTACTATGCTGTATACCATAACAGATTCTCAACCTAACTCCATCAATATAGAGTACAGTTTTCAATTCTGCATATGATATTAAGCGTGATAATGTAATAGAATGTTCATTTATACGAATTTGAGAGTTATGTGTTTTGCGGTAAAGGTAGTTATCGCGTGACATCGCAATGTTTAATTAAAATCTATCGATGGAATGTAACCGTGTGTTTTCAAATGTGACAATAATTTTTCTTTTCACTTTTGTACGCAAACGAAATGACGGTTGTGCGCTAATTATTGCAATTTTTTTTTGTTTCGTGTGCAGCGTTGATTGTTGATGAATTGCGGGTTTGTTCACACATTTTTTTAAACGTTTCATTTGTAAGTAATCTCATTCGGTTTTGTCATATACTAAAGATTTCACGAGTCAATGTGACAAAACACTGGTTAGGTTAATTTTGCTTTTTATATTTGCTCTAAACTTGAGTCGGGGAAACACACGTTTTTAAATATGTTGTTGAAATTATTATTATTTTTTTACCACCTGTCCGGTGCCTTTTGGGGTTTTAATCCCGCGCAAACCGTATAAGAAAAAAAATATCCAGTCTGGCAATCGCACCCAGGTTCTCCATCCATAGTCCTCATATGTTGCAACTAGACCGAGGAAGCGGTACATACAACCGAAGAAGTTAAATAAAAAAAAAACTGATATTTTTGCTTTCTAAAATTCATAAGATATTACAATCTTATAATTAAGTCAAGATTCGCTAGTCCACTTAAGGAGGCTCCCGCCCCCCTCTAAAAGCGGGGAGAGTGGTCTTCAATCTAACTACACCGGAGTGTGCAGAACTTTTATCATTCCGGTCGTAAACGCGTAAGTTACGAGACTGGCGACTTGAGTCTATTTGTATGTTAAGTTAAGGTAACACGTACTTAGGGTTGCTAAACATATAGTTTGACATAGTACGTTGTGGTTTTAACAATGCGAAAATAAAACATATCTTATAAAAGAAAGAAAATAATATGAACAAAGCATTACTTCCACTTATTGAAACAAATTCTGCTATGATTTAAATAAGAAAAAAGGTAGTGCTATACCTAATTGCCACAATTATAACTATTGAAATTAAATTTAAATCGCATTCTACAAATTATTGAAATGTTGACTTAGCACAGTTGTAAATCAATATTTTTTATTATCTATACTAATATTATAAAGCTGAAGAGTTTGTTTGTTTGTTTGTTTGAACGCGCTAATCTCAGGAACTACTGGTTCGAATTGAAAAATTCTTTTTGTGTTGAATAGACCATTTATCGAGGAAGGCTTTAGGCTATATAACATCACGATGCAACTGTTAGGAGCGCAGAAATAATGGAAAATGTGAAAAAAACGGGGAAAATTATTCATCCTTGAGGGCTTCCATTGCGTGCGCTGCGAAAACGGTTCAAGATACCAAAAATATATGTATGAAAGAATTATTCCTCTTGAAATGATCTAAAAAAATGTCCGCGACAGTATATGTCTATCTTTTAAGATTAAGTCACTAGAACCGTTTTTATGGTAATCAAATTTAGTCGAAATTAATGCATTATTTGTTAAGAGTTCTATCAACGTCATAATATTAATCTTTATCCAAATAAATGTGGATAGAGTGATTCAACGGGAAGGTTTTTATGTACTTTTAGCCCGGAAAAACTTATTAACGCGGGCGAAGCCGTGGGCAAAAGCTAGTTTATAGATAAAACTGTTATATATCTTTTTTAGAAGTTGCTCGTGGTTGTGTGTGTGTTGTGCGGCCATGCGAATATTAAAGAAACATTATATAAAAAGTAATTTACGCATACTAACGCCTTTTATCCCCGGAAGGGTAGGCAGAGGCGCAACTACTGCACCCACTTTTCGCCGTGTGTATTCCGTCCCATGATATGATAGGGGCGAGCCTATCGTCATATCGGGCACAAATTCCAGACTCCGAGCTGATACTGATTAGAAATATCTCTTTGCCCGACCCGGGGATCGAACCCGAGACCTCATCATTGCAGTCGTACCGTAATACAACTACGCCACCGAGGCAGTTAATTTAAAAACTTTGAAATCTAGTGATACGGGTAAGTGTTAGATAAAAAAGTATAATATACGGCCCATATTATGACGTCACTACATTATATTGGGGTGGAGGGGTGACTTGCACTACTCACCCACTTTTGTTCATATAATTAATTGAAATGTCAATTGTTTAATTTCCAATTAACTTTTATGCTAATTGCAAAGTTTTGTCACGTACAGTTTGCTGTGTTAAAATGGCGTTCAAAATTAATACAGAAAACTCCTTGAATAGACTCCTTTATACATGGTAAAGTTTAGACACGACTTTAAGAGCATTTTTAGAGCCGTAGAGTCGTAAAACGTAACATTTAGTTACTTTCAAATTCATATTAATACCAGCTTTGGCGTGAAAGTTTTCTCCCGGTATAAAAGTCTCAGTAACTGCGTATTTCCGGGATAAAGCCTATATCGGTGGCTCATAAACCATCATATAATGATTTATTTATGTTCTCTCGTTTTATTATGAATTCTTAGGTGTAGTGTTTAGTGCTTGTTAAATTCTTTCACTTGGATTTTATCGCAATTTGACGGTGATGTGTGTGCATTAGCTTATATAACTAATCTAACTATGTATGCAAAAGACTTGAAAAAAAAAATATAAAGAAAAATGATGGACAAATGATGACAAAAAAGTAAGCCCGGAGTTTCTTTCTGCCTCTCTTCTTCGAGTAGTCATCGCTTAGGTAAGAAAGGCTGGTAGGTTAGCTAGGCTAGGGCCTGTAGTGTCCTCACCGGTGAGGATCGCGACGCGTTCCTCCCATTATCATTACTATTATTATTTTTTTTTGTTAACAAAACTATCTCTTGTTTTATATTGCTTTTCTTGCCAGCTCGAGCTGGCTTCTTACTTTTTATTTTTCATCATTTATTTTACTTACGAGACTATCCCGCCCTCACACCCACCACTGCAACTCCTGTAAGCCAGGATCAGCAGTGGCACGCATTTTATGACACCGAGCGGTGAAGCTCGGCGAGTCTCAGGGAACACTAATTAGTCTTAACCCGCAACGAAGTTAATCAAACAGAAGAATAGGGAGGAGTTAGAAATACATTTTCCACTTCCCTCCATAGCAAAGCGGGAGACAAAATAATGAACTAAAAAAGGTAATTTAACCTTAATTATTTAGAGTTTCACAACTGGAAAAGCCAGATGTAAAGCACCACGGATAAAATTAAAAGGGTCCTACTTGAGCTGTTAAACTTGATTCCAATAGTAGGTATGGCAAAAACGCCGGAAAGCACGGAAATTCTGCCTAGTGTCCACAAGGTCCATGTAGTATACAACTCCAGATGTTATTTGCATACTATCAAACATAATGTTACGCTCATTTTGCCAAAGACTACACTCCCAAAGTATGTGATGCGCAGATTGTTCGTAGTTGCAGTCATTAGATGAACATGGACACGCAGGCGAATCAACCAACTTAAAGGAGAATAATTTGTACTTAAAATTACCATGGCCTGTAAGGAATTGCGAAACACAATGGTCAATTTCGAGCCAAGATTTTGTAAGACGATCCTGAACAGAAGGAAAAAATTGATACAAATGCCGCCCCTTTGTAGATATTTCCCACCTACACTGCCATTCCTCTAGAAGATCGTTCATAACATCTGGACTCGGCTTAAATAATCTGTTAATTTTTAAAAGTTCGCGCGAAGTTAAAAAGCTTTTGTCGACATCGTCTCTAGCAGAGTAATACATCGCGGCGCGACGCTGTACCTCCAGATCGACTGGGAGTACACCCGCGAGGACAGGTAAAGCTTCTGTACTAACTGTTCTATACGCCTTACATAAGAATATCAACGCCAAGCGCTGGCTCTGGAGCAATTTTCTTCGTACGGCGCCGATAGTAGCCCTATCAGCCCATACAGGTGATCCATAACAGATACACCCCAAATAAGTGGCTCCATAAATGATCTTTAGTGTACTGAATGACAGACCCCACGTTGATGTGGATATCCTCGTCAAGGCGTAGAAATTTCTTTTAGCCTTTTCCCCAATGGTTTTAATATGCTCAATAAACGAAAAATTACGCTCTAAAATTAATCCAAGGTAGCAGACCGATTCTTTTCTTTTAACTGTAACATTATTGAATTTTACTCGCGGTGGTGACTTTAAAATTCCCTTTAAAAGCAATTGATACGTTTTTTGGGGCGCAAAAGTAAGGCGGTTGCGTTCACCCCATTCCGAAATTAGTTGCAAACACGTTTCAGCCAAATTCTCGAGACCCGATCTACTATTTGACTGAATGAGCAAAAGACCGTCGTCGGCGTAGCCAGTTAATGAGCAACTCGTGGGCAAAGGAATTTCAAAAAAGTCGTCGAATCCTAAATTCCATAAGTATGGACCGACCACCGAGCCCTGCGGACACCCCATCGTTAATGACTTCGACACCGCATGATGGCCAAGCTTTAACTTGGTTGAACCTACAGAAAAATAGGAATATATAAGCGAATATATATTCTTAGGACAACCTCGATTTTTTAACTTTAGAAGTAGTATTGGCCACCAAGCGTTATCAAAGGCACCGGAGATGTCTAAAAAGATTCCTAATACGTACTTATGTTCTGAATTACTAATTGTTTTTCTGACCGATATTGCCGCGTCAATAGTAGATTTACCTACAGTAAAACCGAATTGTTTGTCGTGAAATTTGGGTCCACCCGGCAGTAGCCGTGGGACAATAAGACGTTCAAGTAATTTACCTAAAGATGGTAATAAAGTTATAGGGCGATACGATTTGGGGTCCTCGGGTAACTTGTCCCCACTCTTTGGTATAATCCGAATGAAACCGCAGCGCCAAATCCGGGGAAAGATACCTGCAGCTATACATCGAATAAAAACCGTTAGTATAGATTGACCCGCTGTTTTACACGCTTCTTTTATCATTTTGTTTGATATTTTGTCCTCTCCGGAGGCTTTGTTTAGAGGCAAAGAATTAACTATATTAATAAATTCATCGAATTATGGGAGATCTGAATACGGGGTATTTGGTGGCTCCGACGCCCACATTCTAATTTGCTTATGGTAAGCGGTATCACTTTCTACTGTATCATCGGGTATTAGCGAGTGTAATAGAGCTTCCGTTGTCTCCTCAATACCAGTAGTATAGGTGTTATTAATTTTAATGTTTTGTATATAGGCCATATTAATAGACCTATTTGCTTTGAACTCGTGGTATAAGGGAGACCACGGCCCCTCCTTGTCCAACCTTTCAACAATTTTACGCAATAGATTTCCCTTAGATTTCTGTACGGCCGCTCTATAATGTGACCTGGCAACTCTCAGCGCATTAAAAGCAGATGTGAGTGCTTCTCCTGTTATACAGCGTTTTTTAAGTTTGTTAAACCGCCTACGCGCCCTGCGGAAAGTGCGACGCAGATGGACCAGGCGGTCGGTCCACCAATCACACCTACGAGTGTTAGTGATGGAAGTTCGACCGATAACGATATCCGCGCAGTATGTAAACGTGTCCGACATTATTTCGGCACAAGTTTCAGGTGAAAGATCATTGCGAGTAAAGTCCTTGGCATGTTGAGCAAATAATAAGGCAAAAAAGTCCCAGTTGGCCCCCTTCGGCTTATATCTATAATTGAATTTATTAAAGACTGGACCCTGCATCAATCTAGGCACGAACTCGTACACTATCAGGCGATGGTCACTACACGACGCGTCCGGCAGGACGCGCCACCTATCAAGTCGGACGTCTCCACTAGAGAGTGTGACGTCAATAGAAGACTCGCCCGTAGGGCTGCAGTAAGTTGGTGGTGCATCGGGGGTGTTATGAATAATGAGATTCATCTCTGCGATGAAATCTTCGACAGCGCAACGTCGATCGGTATCAGTGGAGCGATATTTGCCATACCAAAGGGTAGATGACGCGTTAACGTCAGCGCCTATAATAACTTTACGTCCTGCAAGCGAACGCAAAACGTGGCGGAGATGGTGAATATGCGGTCCTACCGGATCAGAGTATTGAAAATAACAGCTCACTACGTAAACTTTAGAACTCGGATTAGAAACCTCCGCGACTGCACAGTGTGACGTCATAAGATCACGCACTGATGTGATGGTAATATTTGAACCCGACACAAAAATACCAGCTCGTGAGTTGTTATCGAGTTGCACAATTCTACTACGTAATCGGGCGTGTTGGTATTGCTCCTGTATAAGTACAATGTCGAGTTTATATTCCTGAACTAATGTGTCTAGCTCCGACGTCGCTACCCTATCGTTATGGAGATTTAATTGTCCTATAATAAAATTATCCATATTTAAATCTATTTAATATTGAGTCGAAAGAATGAGCGTCTCTAGTTTGTGCTTCAATGACGGGCATTCCTGGGAACCGCAACGATGGTCATGGGGTTTCTTAAACCGTTTACAAGACGCACATACGGGTTTAAAATCGCAATTGTCTTTATTGGGGCAAGCCTTGGTTTCATGCGCTTCAGCACAAACGGCGCAAGTTGGTGTTTTAATGGTGCAGAACTTATGCACATGCCCGTATTGTTGGCAGTTAAGACAGCGGACTACCTCGACGTCGTCGATAAATCTACAGGTTGCCCAATCTATGAATAATTTGTCTTTAGTTTGGACCAAATGTTTCCGCACTACCGGGTCGAGTTCTATGCCTATCCATTTGCGACCGTTGTCTAAATTACGCCTACGAACAATTTTTATCGATTTCAAAAAATCGTCCTCTTTAATGGATATTTCGTCTTTAATATTTTGACGATATAACGCCGTGATGAAGGTTTTATCTTCCATGGAGGATGGAACATCTTTAACGAGAATACGTGGGCGGCGACCCTTGGGTTTTTCTAAGCGTAACCCCGCGGATTTTATCGCATCCACCGATTGCAGCTTTTTAATTTGGCGCTCATTTGCGACGCGAAGTACAACGCCAGCCTTCGCAGTTTTCTTAACGCCGACTATTTGAAATCCGTCGTCGCTCGGATTAATCGCGTTAAAGAGCGCTTGCTTGGTTGCGGACGACGACGCGAGATCAGCTGACCGCTCAGTCGTCGGATAGGCCACTACGCATGGGAGTGGAGCGCGCGGCTCCATCGCCGGGGTCTTTTTCGGCAAACGAAGCTTGAGTGCATGCGCAAAAGATGTGTCGTTAATATCCTCTTTAGAAGGAATAATGCGAGGAGATTGCTTTTTATTGGTTTCCAGCTCCCGTTGCATATTGGCCAATTTTGTTTCCACGCAAGAGGATTTGATGGCTAACATCGATACAATCGCGGTAATTCGTTGTGTAAAATCCATAATTGCCGATTTATTTGCAACGTTTATGCGCGAACCCTGGTCATTAACAAGCTCGTTAATTTTTGATAAATAGTTAGAGGCCTCGGACACCAGGTCGCAGTAATCGGCACGCCTGACATCGTCACTAACATCCACGGAAACGGGCGAGTTAACAATTTCCGAACTCTCTAACTGTAGACGCCTTGATTTTTGCGGTGTATTACATTATGGCGAAACTTCACTAAAGAGACGTTTCGGTTTAGAGGAACTTGGCGATCTAGCTATTATGCCGCTTCTACGAAACGGATCCGGGCCCCGATCGGGCGGATCGTCATTATTACCCGACATTCAGCTAGATTAAAGTTTTAGAATTTAAGTTAAATACAAGATTGATAATTAAAAATAAAATAAAATAGAAATTAACTTTGTATCAGACCGGACGGGTGTTTTGAAGCTACCCTCAGAATAAAAATAAATCACTTACCGGGGAAATAATTAGCTAATTATTTCAATATTCCAAATTATATCGTTAAAAAACTTACGGACCGTAGCTCACAACACAACAACACACAACTATAAACAACTCACGAACCGATATACGGACTCTAAACACGACTAATACAATTTTTAATTAGCAGTGCGTAGAAACGTCTGTGCACCGAGCGCGCGTGCGGAGGGAAGTGAATTATAGCGCGCGTGCGGAGGGAAGATATAATTAATTGAAATGTCAATTGTTTAATTTCCAATTAACTTTTATGCTAATTGCAAAGTTTTGTCACGTACAGTTTGCTGTGTTAAAATGGCGTTCAAAATTAATACAGAAAACTCCTTGAATAGACTCCTTTATACATGGTAAAGTTTAGACACGACTTTAAGAGCATTTTTAGAGCCGTAGAGTCGTAAAACGTAACATTTAGTTACTTTCAAATTCATATTAATACCAGCTTTGGCGTGAAAGTTTTCTCCCGGTATAAAAGTCTCAGTAACTGCGTATTTCCGGGATAAAGCCTATATCGGTGGCTCATAAACCATCATATAATGATTTATTTATGTTCTCTCGTTTTATTATGAATTCTTAGGTGTAGTGTTTAGTGCTTGTTAAATTCTTTCACTTGGATTTTATCGCAATTTGACGGTGATGTGTGTTAATGCACACACATCACCGTAATGAATGAATTAATTAATTATTAATTTATTATTAATGAATAAATTATTTTATTTTATTTTTTATTATCCCAATGTCAAAAATATGTTGGTCTGTAGTTCCAAACTTCTGCGTAAGTGCGTTTTTATTGCGAACCAGCAGGTGGTTAACCTGATATCAAGTGATATCCACTGCCCTTGTGGCTGAAATTTCCCAGTAGTAAGCCCCTCATCGATGATTTTTTAAAAACCTTATCGTAGACCTCACCTGTAAGGAACTTCTGTGCAAAATATCATTGTACTAAAGCTACAGGTTTATGCGTTGTGTGTCATGCTAAGGCTACACCAACATCTAATAGCAGTAATTATCTCATTAACAGAGACGTGGAATGAATGTAGCAATTTTTTGTGAAATCAAGAACCAAATTAGTTGAAAAATAAAGCAGTTATTAAAAATATTCTTGTGGGCAAGAGTGGTGGGCTTATCGCGCTATATCCTTTTCACGCACGCAGCGTTGACTGGTAAGAGTCACTGACGTCACAGTTTGCTATTACGATTATTTGACAGTTATCCCTTCCACCAAATTTCAAAGCTTAATAACTTATTTATCATAGTGTGGATTTTCATTTTTTTTGTCCGTTAGATTTTGGATGATATACGTTTAAAGGTAGTCAACTACTCCATTTATGTTCATAAACGATTTAATTTTGACAAATCATACTACTTCTCGCCCGTTGATAGGGATTACAAGCGCCTTACACTAACTTCCATTAGCCAATATCAATAATTTAATAAGTACATGTTGTGCATAATATTAATATCGCATGCAGATTACCGTCCAGCGACTAGTATTGCAAGTGTCGGGTGCCGGACATTATCACGTAGGCGGACGAGGTGCATACAAAATAAACCTTAGCGCCGTGGTAGGAATCTTGTTAGGAATCTAGATTTTTATAGTGCGTGGGGTTTAGGTATAAAAATGTAAAATCTGTATCCTTACATATTATAAACCAAAGTCCTCAGCCGCTTCTGTCTATCTAAACGCGGTAAATTCAAAGCTAACGAATTTCGACGATTTGGTATGGAGTTAGTTTGAGATCCTAGGAAGGACTATAGGCTACGTTTTATCCCGGGAAAATATATAGCGGGACTTTAAACACGGAAAAAATTTCACGCGGAGGAAGCCGCAATCAAAAGCTAGTCTATACTAATATTACAAAGAGGAAAGATTTATTTGTTACCGCATACGCTTGGGCTTTGTAAGGTGCAACTATCATCTGCACAAGTGGGGCATCACTGAGTCGCCAGCCTGTGACTGTGGAGCAGTAAACCAAACCGTCCAGCATATCGTGGAGGAATGTCCCATCAGGAGATTCGAGGGGGGTTTGCTGGGCCTACACCAGATGACACCGGAGGCCGAGGAATGGTTGTCAAAAGTTGATATCGAATTTTAACCCTGTTTATTAACTTTTTTTTTCTACCATACGATGATGATTTTTTTTTTTTTTTTTTTTTTTTTTGTTGACGCGGAGAAAGTGACTTATTACTACCGCCCAGTGTTCAAGGGGAACGACTGAGCGGTTATGTTGGGTTCACCGTGCCTTACGACCCGACGTTGAGCCGCCCGGAAAGATGGAAAACGTCGGGCGACCGCCGGGCCGAGTCCCTAACCTACGTACACCGCACGGCATACCAACTAAAACTCCGCGGTGGCCATCTTCGGCGCATTAGGGACGGCTGCGGGCTTCCTCCGACTCACGTCTAAGTTGTCGTCCGCAACCGCCCCTGCGCGTACCGCTGTTGCGGTCCTTCTCCTGTTGTTGCGGGGGCTCAGAAGCCCCCGTACACCGAAGGACGCCCTTGGCGTCCGAGGCAGCGTGAGACACGCTGCCGTCCATCACGGGGGTCACAGAAGTTGGCTAGACTAATAGGTGGACGGACCCTCCCGCCCACCCGTGACCCCCGGAGGCCCCTATTAGTCGCCTTTTACGACAGGCAGGGGATACCGTGGTGGAATTCTCCAAACGCCCCCAATCCACAGGGCGGGAGACGTCGGTCAGTCGTCCACCCGACGCCTCCTACGTCTCGTCTGGCGGCGGGAGGGATCACCACTGCGCTGGCGATCCCTCTCGGCACTCTCCTTCCGCGAGAGGACCGCCTCGCAGAAGTGGGCCACCGCCTGCCAGGCCTCCCGACCGCCGACCATGGAAGAGACCACGGCCGGCAGCGAGAGGTCTCCTCCGACGACTGCTCTGAGAGCGCTGCGTTCTTCATCCCAGGCTGGGCAAAACTCCAACGTGTGTTGGGCCGTGTCCTTTGGGCAGTTGTCACAATAGTGACACACGGCCGACTCCTCTATCCCCACCACCCGAAACAGGAACTCACCGAAGCAGCCATGCCCGGTGAGCACCTGCGTCAGGCGGTATGTTGCCGCTCCGTGGCGCCTGTCCAGCCATTCGGCAAAGACAGGACGCACTGCCTCTACGACCCTGTGCCCCCACGACGGGGCCTCCAGCCTGAGACGCCACTCCTCCACGGCGGCTCGCCGTAAGGAGGCCTTCTTGGCCTCCACCTCCTTCAGGGCCGGACGCTCCCCGCGACTGAACGCCTCCTCCCGCCAATGGAATGCATCGGCAAGGGATTTGGCGTCCAGGTCCCAGGGCAGAAATCCGGCCAATAAGCAAGCCGCCTCGAAAGAGACCGTGCGGTACGCCCTGACCGCCCGCTGCGCTAAAGCTCTCTGCGGGGCGCGCAGGAGAGCGACGCAGGGGCGGCTCAGGGAGTCAGCCCAAACGGGGCTGCCATAAAGGGCCATGGACCGCACGACTCCGTGATACAGCCTCCGGCAAGGGAAGCCAGGACCTTCCAGGTTGGGCAGCAGGCCGGAAAGAGCGCCCGCTGCCCGGGACAATTTCGTCCTCAACTCCTTAAAGTGGGTGCGGAATCGCCATCGGCTATCTAGGACTAAACCTAGATACTTCATGCTAGAGCCGATGGGGATCCGCACCCCCCCAACGACGATGCCGGCACCGGCCGGTGGCCCTCTCCGAGGTCCGTGAAAACACACGGCCTCGGTTTTCTCGAGGGCCACCTTCAATACGATGATGATGATGATTTATTTGTTTGCTTGTAATGGATAAACCTAAAAAACTACGGGACCAATTTTGAAAATTTTTTCACTAATGGAAAGCTACATTACTCCTGAGTGCTATAGGCTACTTTTTATTGCGGAAAAACATTTTCACGTTGGCGGAGCCGCGACCAAAAGCTAGTAATAATATAATATTGCTTGGATATTAGAAATGCTGTAACAAAACGTTGATTTTGTATCGTTGTTAGTTGTCGAGATCGTTTCACATTACGTGAAATCAACATTTGCTTATCCAAGTTAGGTCCAACCGTTGTTGAAACCAAAGACGGCAGCTGCCGTTCCCTGCTTCCTCCCCTCAATCCCGCTGGGTACACCCATGGGCTCACTCTAGCCTAATATAGAGCAAGAACATCACTAAAAAAACACTAATAAATCAATTTATTCCCAGCGTCGGAGTGGCCGGTGATAAACAAGCCGCTGAAAGTGATCCGCACCTCGGAGAACAAGCTCTCTAACCGATTCTACCCATACGACGACATAGAGACAGAGTGCCAGCTGACCATAGACGATGACATCATTATGCTCACGCCCGACGAGTTGGAGTTTGGGTGAGTAGAGTTTAATCTTTTAATTTGGTGTTAGTAAATTTAGTCGACAGTTAGCATACCAATTGTGACCTTTTGGTACAGCTTTTTGTGCAAAGCACCACATTGAAACACTAATTAATTGAAGTTGCCATTCTTTGTCACCCTTCTATAGAGCGGCTTAGTTACTATATTGTACTGTACTATGTCGGCCTGATATCATTTGATTGGCTTGATCATGGCAGCTGGGCAACAAACTGATTGACTGTTTAATAGTGATTCGTATTCGGAATGCCATGGAATTGGCTTGTTAACATCTGATTGATGTAATTTATCTAGCGTGTGGAGTGGTTGGATCATTTGTGATGCAGGTAGTAGTTTTTGCCCGTGGGTTCGCTCCTTTGAGTACTCTCCAGAATTTATATCCCACTGTGTAATACTAGGCATTGCGGATGGTGCGGCTGGAAGGGGCCGCTCGACGAGAAAGTATATAGATCAATAAATGATCTGCAAAAGAATCAGGTCAGGAGAACCCAAAGTCGGCGAAAATGTATGAGCATTGTGAATGTGGATAAGGCGAAAGAAGTCAAGATCTTAGCACGTGGTAGTTGGTACTCAATAGTTTCTGGCGTTTGGCTATTAATATGGGATAAAGGCGTGTGTATGTATTTTGAGACTTCTAATGTCGCAGGTTGTCGAACACAGTGTACCACATCACTATTTGTAAAGTACGGGTTATTGCTAGTGTATAGCAGGCAAGTTTGATGCCCTTCGTATTAAAAGTATGAAATATCTCATAAAGCATACTGTTTACGCTATCGGGAGACGGCACACGCATGCATATGTGAGTTATTATGTAAATACGCGACACATGTAGACCGTTGGCACAGCGTGCGAGCCGTACATCACATTTATCTCGGTATAGTCGTGCAAAAACTGCGAGGAATAGGCTGTTTTAGGGATTTGTGATAACGTTGGAGAGATATAAATCGAAAATAAAAGCAATATCTAATCTACTAAAAGAAATTGATCATTTGATGTATAAGACAATTGTCAAGTGGTAGATAACACTACTCTGCTTAAGAAGACGATTTGTGTTCACTGCAGGACTTCTAGGCTTTTACCTCCTTCAATTCTGCTGCATGGGTTTTGGGCTAATGTGTTCACCATCGGTTGACATACATATATTAAAAAAATAATCTCCAAATAGAGCGTGTTTATTTTCTCACAATACGACTAACGTATTATTATCAACGCAAAAACCATTTTGAAGAACGCAATAACTTTCTCCCATTCGTTTCAGTTTAAGTTGAAAACCGGGGTGTATATCATCTCGTTGCAAAAGAAGGCAGAGTTATAAAATCAGTTTTCACTTGTGCCGAGTGCTCAGCGATGCATTGAGATTGCAAGCGTGGGTCCGGGGAATGCAGATGTTATTTATATTATGATAATGATTTGCGTGGAATTATCACGCTTATATCTTCGTGGTAGTTGGCAGAAGTGCAACATTTACTATATGAGCAGGTTTATGTGTTCGATGAACGAATTTATATGGCACAAAGTTTTGCACAAATTCTAGACAAATGAGATGTTTTTAATTTAAATATACAGAATTTCCAATTAATCCTTCTGCGACTAAAGACAGATTAGGGTGGATTTGAGACTGCCAAGCTTTTAAGCTCGGTGTTTTATTGCCTGCTGTCGATTCCGGCGTACAGGAATTGCAGTGGCGGGTGTGAGGGCGTGATCCTCTCGCATGCACGAAACCCATCTGTGTATATTCGTTTTACGGAAGTTCTCAAAGATGTCGACTTAATTGCATCCCTCAAAGGGTACATAATCGACAGTTGGCGGCCTAATTGAGTTAAGCATCATTTTTTTAATTTAACTATTTTATAAAGCGGAGGAAAATGTACTGATTCCAAATATGCATAGGACTCAATGTCGCTTAAGCCAATTACCCCGTCAACCTTCGAATTATGATAAAACTCAGTGACTGATAAATAGACAGGAGATGTCTATTTCATTGGAATCAGAATAAAGGACGAGTCAATACACCGAAGCGAGACCAATATTTACGAACCAAACAAAGTCACAAAATCCGTTTTATTAATTCGCCGGTAGTCTCTCAGTCGTATTGTGCCTCTCTTGTGGATTCGACTTGTTGCTCCTCACTCACTTGTGGTTAAACAGAACGAAGAGCAATCTTGCTCTCTTGACAATGCTCAAATTAAAAGTCGAAATTAAAAATGCTTTTTGTGTTTCGAATACTTTTCATTAACGGTAAAGTTATAATAAATAAATTACCAAATGTATACGCATTTATGCATTACAAAAATGTTTTAGAAGTTACGCTTCATGCTTCTTGGTTTTGCAAATATGAAGTAATGTTTCATTTAAAAAGCATTGCATGGCCTTAAACTGCGATTATCACCCAAAGAGTTGTTTATGTACGGTCAGCAGCGTAAGTAGCGGAACAACTCCTAAATTTCAAATTCTCTTCACAAAAATGAAATAAAGGAGAGTTACTTTACTTCAAACGAAGAAAAAAACGTTTTCAGTTTAACTTAACGCGTATATAGGCGATTTTAAATTTTGATTTTGTTCAGATACTTACGCTGCTGACACTACAATGCCCTGTAATACCTAACCTAAATACAGTAACCTACAGTGACTTTAATATTAACCCAGGCATCATCGACTTTGCCGTACCCAAAAACAATTATCGACTTTACACGACTACCCCTCGCTAGTTAGTTACAGCTTAGTAATATAAAGCGAAAATTCACGATGTATGGATGTAGGTTTAGAGGTATCTGCATTTACTAGCGAATGAACGCACACACACACACGCCCTTTATCCCTGAAGGAGTAGGCAGAAGCGTAACTAGTGCACCCACTTTTCGCCGTTATTCTCGTCCCATGATATGATAAGGGGCGAGCGTATCGCCATATCGGGCACAAATTCCAGGCTCCGGGCTGATACTGAATAGATAAACTCAATATCACTTTGTCCGACCCGGGGATCGAAACCGAGACCTCAGCTTTGCAGTCGTACTGTAATACAACTACGCCACCGAGGCAGTCGCACCATAATACATTTATGCTATTTATCTTGGAAAAGTACAAGGAGTCACGTTGACGACGATTGGACGTCACCGCTCTGAGGTTCCGGGTTCGGATCCCGGACTGGGCCAAGTGATATTGGGTTTTGCTGCTCAGTATCAGCCCGGAGTTTGGAATTTGTGCTGATGACGATAGGCTCGCCCTCGATCAAATCATGGTACAGGATTCACATAGCGAACATTTAGTGGACTAGTTTCACTTCTACCTACTACTTCGTGGTTAAAGGCGTAATGTGGGGTAAAGTACTTTTATCTTGGAAAAGTACTTTGACGCGAGAGAAGTGGCGAGCGATCCTACTGCTCCATAAGAAGACGCGTTATCGTAATTGCATTTGAAAGTGAAATCGACGTCGGTCTTAGCAGACGCTGTCATGTCGGCAACTCGTACGAGATTTATGTGTCTTGCAACGGAATCAACTAGAAAGTAAGATATGTTCAATTGATATTGTTTGTTATTGTTTTGAAATCGAAAGTTGTAGCGAATGAGCAATGGTAGAGATGTTTTAAAAGGGTTCTAGATGGGAGTTTTATTATACCGATCGTTTTTTGGGATGCCTATAGTTCTAACGTTGAATTTATGACAGAATTTATGGATTTTAAAGCATATAGGATTCTTCAAATAATGTTGGCAGTAGATCCTTAGAAAGATAGATCGGAATTCTGGATAATTCTAGCGATCGAGTTAAGCAACTTCTCTTGTCGATTGTCATTATTTTTTCACTTACTATCTGTTGGTTTTGTATCGGATAAAATCATAGTTTTGTTTTCTATTATACGATTCTTCAGCGACTACGCTGGTTTTATAAAAAAACGGTGTAATTTCTACCAAAAATTGTAGAGCCTTGTATAACACGGTGATCATGTTACAGTTTCGACGTGTGGCGCGAATTTCCCGACCGCATAGTGGGGTTTCCGTCCAGACTGCACGTGTGGGACAACGTCACCAACTCGTGGCGCTACCACAGCGAGTGGACCAACCAGATATCTATGGTGAGTTATTACAATTATTGTCATTATCCCCTTTCCATTCTTGTTTTTTGTTAAACGGCTTCCAAAAAAAGAGGAGGTTCTCAATTCGTGTGTTTGTATGTATTTACACTGATTTCTCTGAGAATTGTAAGCCTATTTCCGTGATTCCTTTTTTATTTAGTAAAGTAAGATCTCGAAATGGTACCATTTTAATATATCTTTATTACACTAACTTCTAGTAAACACCAACAACATTGACGCGCTGCCAGCTGGATTAGAGAAGTTGGGGGGTTCTTGTTTTTTTAAGGGTACGACAAAGTGAACCCACCGCAACTGATGGTAAGTGGTGCGGGGTCCAGATATAGTGGCGACTGACGAGCGTGATATACTTACGCCGGCCTGTTTCTTCTTCTTCTCCAGCCTTTGCAATGCCGCTGCTGAACATAGGCCTCCCCAAAAGAATTCCGGACCAACCTGTTAAAGATTTCCAGACCAAACTGTTAAAGATTTCCAGACCAACCTGTTAAAGATTTCCAGACCAACCTGTTAAAGATTTCCAGACCAACCTGTTAAAGATTTCCAGACCAACCTGTTAAAGATTTCCAGACCAACCTGTTAAAGATTTCCAGACCAACCTGTTAAAGACGGCCTGCCGGCCTGTTTCATATACACAAGTTTGACAGGTCCGTCTGGAAATCTTCAGGGGAGGCCTATGTTCATCAGTGGACGGCATGTGGGTGATGATGATGATACTAAAGCTGATCCCGGAACGCGAAGCACTCCCGTCGACCACTGTGTCGGGCTTCACTTAGGCTGATCCTTATCCAGATGTATACGAGTATTCTACCGCCATCTATTCTAGCCTCGTAAGTCCCCGCGTACTTGTACAAGTACAAATGAAAATAGCAGTTCAGACCTGACATTTGTACTACATAGATGGAGTAACTGCCTAATGTACTTACCCAAGTACAAATGTTAGAATGCCCATTTACCGGGAAGTTTTTTTACAACGGAAACACTGCTAATTTGATTATAATTCTTTACTCTGTGATCGATTCCTCCATGGAAGACAGGTTACATCAACTGTCAGTGTTAGTGTCACTTTTTAGCAAGATGGCCAGGCGGTCGGGTCGTCGGCCAGCGCGAGGTAAGATTATCTGTTTATATCAATTCAACCATTTGTTTTTTCTATTGTTTTTTATATGAAATAGTGCTTTTAAATTATGAATATTGTAAAACAAGCAATATTTGAAAGAAAAATATATGTTTAGAGAGGTTCGTGATCAGTCAAAATAATTTGTACTTGACGTAGTACGTTAGGCGTTTGTTACATAAATAACTGTTCACACTTTGTACTTGTGGTGGTACATTCGGTCTATATAACTACTGTTTTTTTTCGTATTCTAGCGATCGACGAAATACAAATAGCTATTTTTCCATATGATAGATCTAGCTATCTCGAATTCATGGCTTATGCACAAAGAAGCAGCAATAAAAAAGGCGTTCCATTGAAAAGGATACAGCAATAAGATATTACAAAATGCAACTCGGCGAACAGATCTTAGAACAAAATCAGCTGGTGGAGCTTAACGAGGTGGAAAATGATTGCGAAGAACGACCTGCTAAACGCCCCATAGGTAGACCGGGTATAGTGCCTGTACCATCAAAAATCCAACGCTTACATGGCAATATCCACTTACCGGAACATCTAGACAAACAACAACGGTGTCGTCTCTCTGGGTGTGACAAGGAGTATATTTAAATGCTCTGACTGTAATGTAGCTCTTTGCCTGAACCCAACATGTGATTTCGCTATAAGATATCAATTAAACTAGTACGTAAGGAAAATGGTTATGTTCTCTATCCTATATTTTCGATAATTAGGAATAGTGATACTGTTATCCTCTCATTTATAAAAGTTAATTATGCTAATATTGTCTGAGGTAGAATTTTATAATTGTTTCTAGAAGAAAAATATTTTTTATGTTATAATAAAGTAAAATATATAATACTAAGTGATGTTTAGAAGAAGAATATGATTTAATTTTGATACTAAATAAAACCTTTTGACTTTTTTATATTGTTTTATTATATCGTGTTAAAACCTAATGTACTCACACAAGTACAAAATATTTTTAATCATTTCCTTCTTAAGAAGGTGCTATACATCACAAACGTACCGTAAATAACACATACAACGGGCCCTCACTTCAAAAATTGCCTAAAATCGACATAACTTTGTCTCGGTCTGAAGCATTATTCTTAGTTTGTACTTGGTATAGTACAGCCGGCAGATATGACTACTGATGTTAATAAAACATAGGACTTACGAGGCTAGGAATCATGTACCTTATTCACCATATGAAATGCAATAGGTATCACTATGGTTTCCTGTAGGCTGTGGTGATACTACATTCGTGTTGTAGATTATAGATAATCATTTACAGTCGCATAGCGTGATTCGAACAATTATTGAAAAGTTAAAAAAGCTTTTGTATTTAAATATTCGCAACCCACCCACGAACCGAGGTTTTTCATTGATCAATTACATTATGTTTAATATCAGGCACTTTCACGTTTGCGTACTTCTGCTAGAATCGCTTGACAATGATTGAATGGTAAATAAAAATAATAAAAAAAAAACAATCACATTACGTTACCTTCAGTTTATTTAACTTTGTGTTCCCAAGCTCTAGGACAGAAACTTTGCAAACGACTACTTTTATAAGTCGCTAAAAGTTTATATCTTTTACTAGCTTTTGCCCGCGGCTCCGCCCGCGTTAAAAAGTTTTTCCGGGATAAAAGTCCCGCTTATGTTTTCCCGGGATAAAAAGTAGCTTATGTGTTAATCCAGGACATGATGTACCCGTGTGCCAAATTTCATCGAAATCCGTTCAGTAGTTTTTGCGTGAAAGAGGAACAAACATCCATACATCCAAACATCCAAACATCCATACATTCTTACAAACTTTCGCCTTTATAATATTAGTAGGATTCCTGCTTGAATTTCAATATAAAAAAACTATCGCAAATGTGTATAATATAGAAATTTAACTTAACATTTATAATTGTTCGCGATTCAATTTCACTTTTGTTGAGTTTCAGAACGCGATATTAGATCTTCTAACGCGCACGCGAATTTGAACTTTATGCAGCGGTAATAAATTACACCATTTTATTTAGAAAACGTTTGTATGGGAAATAGAAAAATGCTGTTTTGAGGATTTTCCCGGCAATTATTTGAATTTTTCCCACCTTTTAAACCTTCCCTAGACCTTCACGAATAATTCAAGACCAAGATAAGATAAATCCGTTCAGCCGTTCTCGAGTTTTAGCGAGACTAACGAACAGCAATTGATTTTTATATATATAGATTATGAGAATAAAGTAAATACTCATTTGATATACACCTTTGTTGTATCTTTTTTGTCTTGGTTAGCCACAGTCTGAGTATTCTTGCTCGCTTTAAAGTCTGTGCCTGTAGCGGCGTCGTGTGTCGTGAAAACCAGCGCCAGGTACACCTTGCCTGGCATTTTATGCTGAACTGGATCCTTTTCGACAGTATCATGGGATGCACGTTGCCCACGTGCTTTATGTAATATGTATTAAGTCCTTTTTTTGTTAATTGTTTGTGTGCGTCCCAGTATATTGTGCGAATAAATGTTTCTTTCTTTCTTTCTTTTGTGTGCCGGGTCGGTCACTTCCCTGCAACATGGTTGAGGAGGCCGATGGCTGGCACATGCGTCATACTCGTGAACGGGTGCTGCTTGTGTGGACTTGTCTGCTCTGATTGGTGGTTGACTTTATTGTTTACTTAAAATTAAACATGTAGGTGGTTGGTTGTCTTAGGTACTCTCCCGTAATTTCGCATTTAATATCCACATTTAAAATTAAATTTGTATTGTAAAATATATTCTATTTAAAAAAAAAATAACATGACAAAAGACCTACGCTGAGTTTCTTGGTGCTTCTTCTCAGGTCAATGGGCTTTTCCGAAGCACCGGTAGAATCTTCTAGTTGATAAAAAAGTATTGTACAAAATGACGTGTAAAAGCGCCCTTAGGGGCCTAATTATTTAATAAATGATTTGATTTGATTTGAAAAAAAGCTTTTTGCCGACATTTTTTTTTATTTTGCGTGATTACAGTGTAGCTTAAAAGCCTTAATGGCACAGTGAATGTAGAGCTTACTTTGAAACGAGAACTCACTGATCACTGCATAGAAAATTTTGTATCTCCTATTTCGGTTATGGGTTTTATACAAGGAAAGGTCCTCGAAATTTTTGTTATTACACAAACCTTTGTAGTGATTATTTTTTTTGAAAGCAGAACATGTCACTTTTTTTAACAGTTTTTTATATCATTTTATGACGACATGAGCAAATTTCTTTCATGACATATTAAGCTCTTTTAAATGAAATTTTTTTTATTGCACTTAAATGAAGAGACCAACATGCCGTTCGTCTTATAGTAAGCGATACGGCCACCAGTAGTAACGCCGCACAGAACTCTGAATGACAAAGTACTGCGTGGCGTTCCACTGCGCTCGTCATCCTGAGACATTAGATGTTAAGTCTCATAATGCCCAGTAATAACGCTGGCTACAATGTCCTTCAAACCGGAATACAACAGTGCATGTACAATGTTGCTTGGCGGTAGAAATAGACATTAGCGTGGTACTTACCAAGGCCATCCCTCGCATACGAGAGACCAACCACCAGTAAATCACTGAACATTGTACTTTTTCTTCAACCTTGGAATTTTGCTATCCATCAAAATAAGCAAACCCGCGGCCGAAAGCCATTCAAGGTATCTTAGCAAAACAAACTGACGCGAACTGTCCGAGGGCCATTAATTGTGACGTTTAGTATCGCGTGTCACATTTACGACGCCGCAGATTGACTCCGATATAAACTATACACTGTTATCCACTCTGGTTTATGTTCTGTCTATATACTGTTGTTTACTAAGGGGTAAACGTCTGTGAATGTAAATAATCTGAATGAGATGCATTGATTCATGGAAGTTTGTAGTCGTGCTTACTGTGAAACATGTAGAAAAATAAACATTAGAATGATGAGACGAGCTCGCTCTATATGAGGTAAGCGTCCATACACAGCGATGACATCAAATGATTCTACTATTATAAATGCGAAAATTTGCATGGATGTTTGTTACTCAATAACGTTAGAACTGCTGAACGGATTTAAATGAAATTTGGCACAGAGATATAATCTGAAATCGCACATAGGCTACTTTTTGTCCCGGGAAAATATGTAGCATGATTTTTATTCCGGAAAAAGTTTTATTAAGAAGTAGAGCAACTTTATATATAACGATTAATCAAACAGTATACATGCGATACTCTAACAAATCAAACACAAATCAATCTTGACATAGCTGCACCTCTTTGACATTATTATTATCTTCGATAGTTCTTCTCACACATTTTCGCCGGTTAAGGGTAGGTACTCCTGACTTGACCTTTTCGGAGATCATTTATTTGATCAGAGTACGTTCTCGTCGGGCGCCCCTTTCAGCCTTACATTCTTGATATTACGAATTATGTGAAAGAGTTGACGTATTTACCAGTACGAACAAACGACAGCTAGTATTTGTCAATTAAAGAGTGCTGAATAGCCTATGTACCTAGTTGGGAATAGAACGGTCTGCCGATTTTAATAATGAATCGCAATCACAATGGTCTCGGACGACAAAACGTGAAATCGGTAGAGTTGCCAAGCAAAATCGGTATATTTGGATCAAAAATCGGTACCTATATGCAAAAAAAAACAAGGAATATTCAATAAAGTCTCTTTATTTTAAAGTCTACGGACTATTATTTCACCAAATGAAGGTAATTTCAACAAACAGAGTTACGCGTACACTCCCCAAAATATTGTCGCCCCTTTAAAGTACTGCTCCCGCCGCGCCCAAACAGTAAAATATTTAACCAAGGTATCGTAAAATATAAAATAAAAACAAGATATTAACTTCGAGTTGTTGAAAATCGGTAAAGAAATCGGGAGAATCCTCTTTCTAAAAATTTTGGCTTTGTAAAAATCGTAGAAAAATCTGGTCATTTCGGTAGGACAGACCCATTATTGGTATAAATACCGGAAAATCGGAGACCACTGTGATCCCGAGAATAAACCAATCAGGATAAGTCATTTGTAAGCATGTCAAGAAACTTGATCCTGATTGATCCATTTTCGCGATCGAACTAAAATTGTGGTCGAGTGTGTGGTAAGTTCCCTGGAATAATTATAAATGAAAATCAGCCCTGTATTATATACTGTCCAAGGGCACGGGACTTCTCTACTACTGAGAAGGTTTTAGGCCGTAGTCCACTACGCTGGCCTAGTGCGATTTGACCGACTTCACATACCTTCGAAATTCTTATGGAGAACATCTCAGGTGTGTGGATTCCTCAGGATATGTTCCTTCACCAATAATGCACAAAGAATACACACTTCACTGTCTTTGAGAGAATTCAGAGATGACCTTTGAACCCACAGACCTTCGTCTCTGTAGTCCGTTCCATTCCCAACTAAGCTATCGCCGCTTTTTTCTGTAAACAATAGTGTTTAACAAAGTATATCGGATACACGTACATCAGAATAGTCGGCTGCGACTACAGATATCACTTAGCGCTAAAGTGGAGCACAAAGTTCCCTCGCACTTGTTCCGAGGAGGCGCTATTACCACTTTAACGTTATCTCTTATTTTACTGCCCGTTACGGGAATAAAACATTATTATACGAAGGTTTTTGAGATATTTTCTGCAGGTTTTTGGGTCTCTTTTTCTGTTCAGTGATATTGTTTATATTGTTTGGGTGGTTTAAGCCTTTGTTTCTTTGAGTATAAAACGATTATTATAAAAGCATAAGTTGCAATAATATGTTTACATATTAATGGTTACATTACTCCATTCGACCGCGCCAAATGGAGACGGCCGTGTTCCGTATTAACCGATCCAGAGGACGAAATCACTCTGGCCATCCGCCGTAAGAACGAGTTCTTGAAACTCCAACACTCCACAAGACCACAGTTCTGTCCTCGCCGTCGAGGACCTCGCCCCCCCCCCCCTCGACCCCCCTAGCAGTTCCGTCCCGCGTGCCGATGACAACACAATCTAATAGGATTAGGCCTAAAAACCAATCTTTCCCTCATCGTTGATGTCTTATCCTCTCTCAGTGGCCGTCCTGAGCCGTGGTTCGTAACCCGTTAGTGGGTTGCCCTCAGCATGGTCACTTAATTCAAAGGGTTTCGAGCGCCTTCTGCGTTCACCCTAAAGACCGGTGTGACCAGAAAAGCCGACTCGTGTCAGGCTACTGGCAGTAGGGCCATTAACAAAAGAAAAAAAAGTTTACATTTATACTGATGGATTATAGACATGATTTTATCAAAAATATTTTAGTCATTGACTTTGTCTTATACATGCGCAAAAAGACAGCTTTAATTTAGATTCTAAATCTATCTATTTCCATCACAATTGAAGCATTTTTGATTAATAACTAATCGCAGTCACAAGCTGTATTGTGTACTAGCTTTTGCCCGCGGCTCCGCCCGCCTTAAAAAGTTTTTCCGGGATAAAAGTCCCGCTTTATGTTTTCCCGGGATTAAAAGTAGCCTATGTGTTAATCCAGGACATGACCTACCCGTGTGCCAAATTTCATCGAAATCCGTTCAGTATTTTTTGCGTGAAAGAGGAACAAACATCCATACATTCTTACAAACTTTCGCCTTTATAATATTAGTAGGATTGTAATGTGGCTAATCATTGCACAGGGTGCTATGTTGGTATTCCACGCTAAATCAAATGTTGACAATTTTGTGCCGTGAATGTGGATAATGTGGCATCTAGTTTCTCTGAAATAGGCTGGTCAAAGTAACTTAAAGTTAACATCCCTTTAAGTATTAGTATCTCTCATTTACCTCTAAGTTTTATCTGTAAGCTTACCGGATGTGAACCAATGATTTTTTTTTCTTTACTTAAAAGGCATGAAACAGAACACAATGAAACACATTTATCAAAAGAAGTTCGATTGTTTTAATCTAGATTGTCTTATTTAATTATATGCCGTGATTAAACAGACATAATATGTATTTAATTTTACTTAAAAATGTTAAGGTGTCTTGTTAGATTGCCATCGTTAGGTTAGTTTACAGTCCACATGGTGTTTTCCTTCGTTAAATCGGGTGATATTGCATTTACTATTTCCAAAAGTTAGGCGTGTGGCCCGGGGGGGCGGGATATGAAGCTGCATCATTCGTATCGTTGATCTATTCCCCACTAAGCTCAACGAAATATAAAAATATTTTTGACCTACAAATAGACAAAATAAATCTGTGCTAATTTTAAACTGGCATAGAAATACTTTCACGTGTATCCGAACTAGATTATTCATTCATCGTTCATCGGTGAGTTATATTTGTTTACACTCGTATGATGAGACGCTGAGAAATCTAAAGGCGCGGGTTCGATATCCGTGGCACAATATTTATGGTAGGTACAAAATATTGCTTTCTGGAATGATTGCTTTAAGATAGTAAGATCTTTGCAGCTGATATAAATATAAGTAGTAAGGAAAGTAATAAAAAGTAAACATGTAGGTATTTCTTTTTATAGTGATATCTAACTTTATTTAATTCTCACATATTGTATTCGGTGAAATTAGCATTGAAGGTATTCCTTGTATAATAAAACCATTTAGGTAATTCGCCCATTATTTAGGTTATAGTGTTTGAAAATTGAGGAGACATCAGCTCCAGTGGTGTTCAATGAAAAATTGGATGAGTCAAACGTTTGTTGGTTACAAATATACGTAGTCAATATATGACATGGAACAATCCTTTAACATTTATAAAGTAAAATAAAAATAAAAAGTTTTATCAATCGGGGAGTTCTGAATTTTTCTATGATCTAAAATGTCGCCATTTACTTTTCCTTTTTTCTTATTTTGCTATGTTGATTTATTGTATGTCATTAAGTACATGAAAAGTTTTGGGAAAACAGTGAAATAAAACCCAACCTGGGTTTGAGCTTCATTCACTACCCTGGGGTCCACTTTGTCCACTACTTGAGGTTACAATGCCTCCTTAGTTCATTATTTTGTCTCCCGCTTTGCTATTGAGGGAAGTGGACAATTAATATTTCCAACTCCTCCCTATTTGATTGATTTCGTTGCGGGATAGACAGATTAGTGGTCCCTGAGACTCGCCGAGCTTCACCGCTTGGTGTCATAAAATGCGTGCCACTATCAATCCTGGCTTACAGGTGTTGTAGTGGCGGGTGTGAGGGCGGGATAGTCTCTACCCTGGGGTCCAATGTAGTCACTTCGCCGACAAAAACCTATCTTGTATATAATACAGCACAAATTTGTATGCATTTGTTTACATGTCAAAGTTCGTTGGCCCACATACCATCACATAAACGTGGGGCCAGCAAACACCGGTCAATCACGATTTAAAATAGAGCGAATCGGCGCGGCGACCTTGAGCCGAGCGTCCGACTAAACTGCTTCAATTGTTCCTGGACACGTCTCGTGTCAAGGCTGGGAGTGATGGAGACGAACATAGTATCACGACTTTTCCTCTTTTCAGGGGTAAGCAGAGGTCTAATACACTAAATTCGCAAACTAAGTAATGGGGGGTGACGCTATTGCCAATTACCGGGCATAAGTCTAGTCAGGGTTCATATTGATAAATCAAGAGGAGCGAAGCGCGTATAAAGAATTCCTTTATTATAAACGTTATCAGAGTTCATTAATTAATCCCTCAGAGGAGCACTTGACATCAGTCTGGCGGCTTGTTATAAAAACTAAGTTTCTGCGAAATGGGTGAAAAGCTGTTACCTCGACAGCACATTGGAGACGAGGAAAAAAAGGTGGAAAAATTATATTTTAACCCACTTTGTGTTGGTTAAACTATTTGGCATTCCAAAGCAAAACAGATCTGATTAATTATTTCCTCAAAATGTATTGTTCAGACTCCAGAGTGTTGCATTTTATATTGATAGAGTCATGACTATTATTATGTTTCGTGAATCGCTAGCGCGTCATCTGAGTGTACTTTTCGTTGGAATAATGACTAGTACCGGCATTAAAAGATTCAATCTATCTGTATAAAATTAAAAAGTCTAAACAATAGAGTTATGCAGACAGTTTTCTTAACAGCACGGAGTGGTCAGCCCAACCACGTAAGTGCCGAGACACCGATAGCAAAAGACGGGAAGTAATAGCTTGTGGTGTCGTGCTTTCAACGAAATTTCCAGAGGTCTGAATATTGATGGTTATAATACATCAACGAAGCCACAAAGTTTTGAATGGTGACATTTATAATTGTCAGTTCTCAACAGCTGTAGATTAGCAGTTGGCTAAATGGTTCATTTAGTAGCAAGAGTTCAGTGAAATTGTATATGCGATGCTGACTTTAAGGAGACAGGTTCCAGAGTGATTTATATGGTCTCTGTATCATATGAACCGTAATCAACGCAACAAGCATAGATGTCAGATCGTTTGTCACTTTAAGGGCAATGGTACTAAAAAGCCTTCCAATCTGCATAGAAAACTGCAATATTTTTACGTTAATAAACTACCTGGACAACTACCTGGATAAGTGGACGATAGCCTAGTTGGGAATAGAACGGTCTGCCGAGACAATGTCAGGAGGTTCTAAACCCAAGGCACCCACCTCTGACTTCAAAGTTACGTGTGTATTGTTTATCAATTATCGTTCGCTTTAACGGCGAAGGAAAACATCGTGAGGAAACCTGCATACCTAAGAAGTTCTTTATAAGAATTTCGAAGGTATGTGAAGTCTACCAACCCGCACTAGGCCAGCGTGGTGGACTAAGGCCTAAACCCTCTCAGTAGTAGAGGAGGCCCGTGCCCAACAGTGGGACAGTATATAATACAGGGCTGGTATTATTTGGTACTCCTCAGGTGCTGACTGGCGCCGCGTTCCACCACAAGATATGGTCGTGGTACTACACGCACCGCATGCCGGCCGCGGTGCGTCAGTGGGTCGACGACGCGTTCAACTGCGAGGACATTGCGATGAACTTCCTCGTCGCCAATGTCACCAGGAAGCCGCCTATTAAGGTATGACGAGATATTGGTAAAAGGAGGTTCATTATGTGTTTTTTAGGTCGTAAAGTTATAATATTTTGAACACACACACACATACATAGTCCTATTGGATACAAATTGAAATAATAGAAAGATAATTTACTTTAGGCTGCCTGATGTTTATTAAATCCTACTAATATTATAAAGACGAAAGTTTGTAAGAATGTATGGATGTTTGGATGTATGGATGTTTGTTACTCTTTCACGCAAAAACTACTGAAGAGATTTCGATGAAATTTGGCACACGGGTAGATCGTGTCCTGAATTAACATATAGGCTACTTTTTATCTCGGGAAAATATAAAGCGGGACTTTTATCCCGGAAAAACTTTTAAAGCGGGCGGAGCCGCGGGCATGAGCTAGTTGTTAATATAATGTAAACTCGGAATTGGCTGTAAGATGTGTCATACTTGTTTGTATTATTTTACATTAGAGCTGTGGATTTTTGTAAAATATAGTAGCAAATTATAGTAACGGAGGAGTCCATAAATAATTGTGACTTAAGAGAGACAGACCCCGGCGGTTGACAGATTTATACCGACACCTAATCCCGAAGCGCAATTCGACAGACTGAGAAATCGATTTAACATTAATAATTATTGTTTGCACACGAAAACTTTAACAATACCGTCGATTTTTGAAGAGTTTTCAAAGAAGTGTAAAAAATAAAAACCTAGACAGAAATACAAAACTGTATTCCTTGATAATGGTTTTCGACATGCATTGAATTTATCAGGAATTTGCTGTGTACTATCGATAATGCAATATTTAGTTTGAATACCACTCGAGATAACTAATGGCAAACATAAGGAGCAAATATTTGTTCTAGACTTATAGGCACTGTTCCGAAAATGATTGATTACTCGGAGCCGCGTCCAAGGTGAAGCGAGTGGAGTGGACTCTTCACCCCCAGACTGATATCATCTTAGATAAGCAACAGGGTCAAAGCTAAAGGAGCTTTAATCAATTTACAACTCAATTTGTTTGTGGATTTTGCTTTTAAAGCGTGAGGAAATTAACTGTTATATTTGGTTAGTTTTTCTTAGAAACAAAATTAATTGCATGAAATGGAGACAGCTGAGTGCTTAAATCCTTCTAATATTATAAATGCGAAAGTTTGTAAGAGTGGATGTATGGATATATGAATGTTTGTTACTCTTTCACATAAAAACTACTGAACGGATTTTGATAAAATTTGACACGCGGATAGATCATGTCCTGGATTAACACATAGACTATTTTTATTACTCTCTCCGGTCATGTCGGCTTGCCGTCTCACCGGACTATGAGAGTGAAGGAATAGCGAGTGCACCTGTGTATTGTGCACACACTTGTGCACTATATCTCCTGCGTACCTGGCTGATCTCCGTTGAGATTGGCCGCCGTGGCCGAAACAGGCTAGGAGGATTCCATTTTTATCCCGGGAAAATATCGGGACTTTTATCCCGGAATTTTTTTTCTCGCGAGTCGTTACGGCTAAACCACAGACCGATTTCGATTAAATTTGGTAGGGAGATAGTTTAAGACCCTGGGAAGAACCTAGGGTACTTTTAATCCCGGGAAAATATAAATCGGGTCTTTAATCCCGGAAAATCGTCTTATACGAGTGGAACCGCAAGAAAATTAGTATGGAGATAGTTTGAGATCCAGAGAAGGACATAGGCTACTTTTATCCCGGAAAAACATACACCGGGAATTGTATCCCGTACTTTTAATCTCGCCGTTGGAGCCGTAACGACCAAACCAATGAATCTATTTCAATGAAATTTAGTAAAGAGATAGTTTAAGGTCCTGGGAAGGATCTAGGCTACTTTTATCCCGGGAAAATATAAACCGGGACTTATATACCGGAAACACTTTTTAACACGGGTGGAGCCGCGGGCAAAAGCTAGTATCATTATCATCATGAATTGATTATATTTTTAGATAAACTTTTACGACCTTATTCATAAACAGTTTATAAACCTATTTTATTTAGTTATCGAATGTTTTCGTTTCTTCCTTCAACTCAATTCAAAAAGACAAAACATTGGATAACAAAGTTATGTTTATAAACTATTTCTGAATTAGGCCGTAAGTGTCTAACCTTGGAATAGAGTTCACTATCTTATTGATTTTACTATTACCTCAATTTAATTTTGCAATCCTCAATTCCAGGTAACACCGCGAAAAAAGTTCAAATGTCCGGAATGTACGAACACCGAGATGTTGTCGGCGGACGCTCGTCACATGTCACAGCGTTCCGCCTGCATCGACCGCTTCACCACAATATTCGGTCACATGGCGCTGCAAGCCGTCGAATTCCGGGCAGATCCCCTCCAGTACCGGGAAACCGGGTCCGGAGTGCCGCTCGCTTACCCGGACATTGGCGCATTGTAATGGATTGGTTTGGGGCTCTCTTATTTGAGAATGAGTAACCGGAATTTATTTTTCCGGAAAAGCGACTTTCCGGAATTTATTTTTCCGATATTCCGGAAAATCGGTTTTCCGGAATATTGGCTCCCTAAACAGCTATTGTTGTTCATTAGAATTGTCTAGGTGATAATTTGGGTAGTTAAAAAAAATCGTACCGGAAAAAATATCGAGAAATGAAATGTCAATAGAGTGTCTCAATTGAAATTAATGATATGCCGTTTAGTTATTTAAGAGGGCCCTTAACGATGGAACTGAGGTAAAGGTATGGACAATAACAATTTAGTATGAAGGCTGTAATAACTATGGGTATATCGTCCCCAAAACCAGGGTATGTAGATTAAATGACATTGTTAATCATTTAAAATAACTTCAAATTGTGTGGTATTTTATGGTGACATATTTAAAAAAAAAAAAAATTTTTTTCAATAAATATAATGATTATAAACAATTTTAGATGTGATTTTTATGTGTAGTTCGTTTTAGAGTGATTTTTTATTTCGATGGAATGGGCAAAGGAATCGTAGGCTATTCAATCTTGTGTGGTTTAATGTTAATTTATGTTTATATATGTTATCCAACAAGAATTTACATTTATTTATTTTTTATATTTTTACAATCGAATCGAACAAATGAGAGCAAAATAGAATTACAATTAAATACTTTATATTTTTTATCTTAAAATGTTTGAATGAATTTAAAGAAACAACCGACGCAAGTAAAAATTTAATTTTGTCATATACAATGACTTGACGTCCATTATTTATCGTGATTATTATAATAATAAAACCAAAGCTTATCATGACATTACAAGGGTCGCTATACCTACAAATTAAATAGGATATAAGAGCAACATGGCAGAAATGAACAAAGAGTACATTCACCTTAAAAATTCCACACAATTTGTTCGACAAAATATCGACATACTCCACGATTATTTTTACTGTATAGTGACGGAAAAATCCGTCACGTTCTTGAAACTAGATCTCACTTTACTTAACTGTGCCATGTTATACACACTCGATAGAAATAGTAATTTTAAACCGGAATTTTCCGTCACTGTACGCTCACAGCCAAAAGTGTTCGCCCATAATGATATACCCATACTGGTTTTAATATGAACAGTTTGTTTTTGAGCTTAGGAATGCCTTGGGGAATTATTTATAGATTTTTATACATAAGCATTCGTTTGTGGAACGCGATTGTTTGACTGAAGCTCGATTGTACGCACTCACTATGTTAAGGATTTGTTCCAATGTTCATTAATCTACTTACAAATGTTTGATCAAAACATGTCTGTTTTGCCTCTTCGGTGTGACATGATACTCGTACGTTATCGTGGAGCTCGATGGTATCGTTGGAATGTAAGCAAATATCAAATATAATTGTTTTTGTAAATGACAGGTAAAGTGTACTGTATGTATATGAGTGTGATAAGACAACGAGGCATCGTGTTGCTTTTTTAAATCGATAGTTGGTGTAGATGGTCGAAGAGGATTATTAAAATCGATTTAATTTTGACAAATATCGATTGGGTTTAAAGTTCCAAATTAGCTCAAATACTTTTAAATCGAGGCTTTTCACATGACATGATAGTTGTAAGTTATGTTATGCGTGGACTTTGAAACTAAACGAATAACTTTACTTGCCATTCCCACGACAGTAGACATGTATCAGTTCTACGACAATAAGTTTCTAGTTTTATGGACCCTGATTACTTTCATGACAATTCTTAAATCTAAAATTCGACGTTGATTTTGACAAAAAGTGTACATGAGCGTAACATTTCTAGATATGTTTTTAAATAGGCTAGCAATGTAAGCTTAATTTATTTGGAAGCGTCTGAGAATCTGACTAAAAATTAGTGACATCGTGTGGCTCGTCTAGCAAATTACTACGTTCTAACTAAAAATGCTGCCTAGAAAGCTAAAGCACCGAATCATTAAAATTTAGAATATGTAAAATGAAATTTAAAAATTATCGCGTAAAGATTATGCACGCGATTGTACACTTTTTGTATGTAAAATCAGAAGGAGTTTTAAAATAATATGTACCTAATGATAAAGATGCCATCTGTCCCTAGGTGTGTAAAGCAATGATATTCTAAAGTGTTAGTGAAGGTATATTAGTAAGTTTTAGTGAAATGAAGGCTCGCGCAGGATCTGTCGCGGCGGTGCGTGGAAATGCTGACTAGAAATTACCAAAATCTAGGAAAACTATAATAAATCTATTCTTAGTACAATATACTATATATTATGCAAAAAGTTCAGTTTTGAGATGCGGAGTAAAGACATTCTCATGTATAATTTTGAGACAAAGTTTGCACATGGTATATTTTGCCTAGCGCTCGTATTTCTGTTCGAGACATGTGAAACCAAAATTTTTAGTTTATATGGCGGGTAAGGACCGAGAAGGCTATCCAGGGACTTAATCAACGTATAAAATCATCTCTTAATATGTCTCAGGGTGACAAGCGCAGTGGAATGACGTACAGTGATTGTAATTCAAATAATAAGTCAGATAGTGTTGCTACTGTTGATGGCCAGCCGCTTACTGTGCACTATGTATAGTCACCAACCACCATAAGTATCTGAACAAATTCAAAATTTCAAATTGTCTACATACTTTTGTGTTCTTACTAATCTTTTTTTCTCTTCACAAAAATAAAACAAAAGAGGTTTGCTTTACTTTAAACGAAGACTTTTTTCAGTTTAACTTAACGCGTATATTGGCGATTTGAAATTTTTATTTTGTACAGATATTTATGCTACTGACTGTACACGATTTGTATAAAAAAATTACCCGTCTAAGTGAGCATCTCCTCGCGCCGACTCGAAGGCAATGCGCCAGCTTTATAGTCCATCACGACATATCGGTGCTTGAGCGAAGTTTAAAATAATTCCTAATATAAATATAACTTGTAGATATTTATTTTACATATGTATAGATGAACGCACCATTGCGACGTAGTGAGATATAGGAATAGATCGATGTATTTAATGTCGTTTGTCATCTGAAGGAAGAATATTGGAAGTATTCGACTTTATTCCTTACCTTTGAAGCGTTAAAATGTGTATAAAAAAGCCGAAAATACCATTTAATTAGTTGATACCGCGTTTTTAACCGTATAACTTTTAACGAAAAAATCAGTAGTTTATGTTTTAATGTGTTTTTACGTATTTCTATCGCCAAAGAATCTAGCTGGGTTTTATGGCTGGCCACACCTCTTGTATCAACTTTCCAAAAATACTAAATAATCTCGAAAAGAAATTCGACGAAAAGTGGGACTGAAAAAAAAGGCCATACACAGAGGTATTTTGATATTGCATTACTAAATGAAACCACATACTTATCTCCTTGAAAATAACACTTTTCATTGTTATTTTGACCACAGATTTAAAATAAATGTCCCCTATATACTCATAATAAATTTTTTTCGGTATTCTTTCTTCGGACGTTAGTTTAAGTAGGTAACTCTAATCGAATTCGCCCGCGTCCAAGCGATGGTCAATGAGTGGACTTTTGTCTCAGTAGTTTAGGTAAAGTTCGTAATGGCGCGGGTGAATGTGATCAGCGTTTAGTGTAATTTTTGTAAGGTTCAATTGCCCCATTGAAGGTAAAGTTTACACATTGACGATAACCTGAATTAATAATTTTGTGAATTATTTTCAAGGGAAAATTATTTATTTTCACTTCATACATGATATAATTCAGTGAGACGAAAACGAACGTACGATTTGGAATGATGATTGTTTTTAAAATGCTTAAGAAAGGATCGCATATTAAAATATTTTTTTTTAAGTATTACACTTTTTAAATATCGAAATCGATTTCGGGGTATCGAGTAATGTGTGAATTAACCTAAGAAATCTAGTGACGATTTTATTTCAGTTTTCATAGTACCAATGAAATTTACTTTTATAATTTTTTTGAATGAATCAAGTACACGTTTTTGTAGGAAACTCAATGAAATTTTAAACTTATTGCACGATTCAAATCAAATAATATTTTTTTTTAAACTAGGTGTTAATAAATATTGTCCTTTACGATTATAATAAAATCTGTGTCGCTCTTATACTACAAAAAGTTATAAAAATACGAGAACAGAAAAAAATCTTGTAATTTTTTAAAGTTTTGAAAATTACATTTATTATTCTATCGAATCAATTATTTGACAATTATTTTAAATCTAGCAACACTACTAAGCTAAGTTGTCGCTATAACACTTTTATTATCTGTGGTCGTATTTTTGTAATTATAATGTAACTTTTATTGCTCGTATCGGCTTCTTCGACTTTACTAAAGACTGTACCACGTTTTTGTAAAAAAAAAAAAACATCTTTTACCAATAATTCTCAATTGGCTCTTTTTTTAATTATTATTTTTTTTCTAAATGATGACAATAATGGACGTGTGCTTTATTTTAGTATTGCCAGCATTTTAGCGCGTTAATTGTACCATGGCCGTTAGTTTATTCATTTTTTATTTTTAAAATGTCGGTTTGGGAAACAACAGCTCGTACAACATTCGGATTCTACAAGTGTGAAATAGTCTGAATATCAAAAATCCCTATAAAGTCCAGTGGGGACCCTATCCATAATAGGGTTTAAACAATTTTATCTAATGTATTCATTGCAGTAGGAATTCCTGAATTGAACTATGTATAGTGCACCCCTAAGTTATTGTTTATTGAGATTTTGAATTACCTAACAATAAAGCGCAGTGTACACATATTGTTTTATGCGCTGTTGTTTCAATCGACTGATGTATATTTAATTAAGTCGTAGCCAAAGACTCAAACGACTAGTCTCGGTAATGTGTTTTATGAGTATTTTTTATTCGCATTTAATTATATAATCTTTAAGGCACAGATTGTCGGACGAATGTTACCAAAATTATATCAGATTGCAGACTGACGTACGCACTTTTTAACATATAGTTATTTTTGCTAGATTGTAGTGCAGGACACGGGAAAGAAATTGTATTGGATGGAATTTGTTTATGAATGTGTTGTTGCGACTTTTGTCGTCGTTCCTGATTTATGAGATTTTATGTAGGGGATAAAAATTACTAAAATAACTGCTCTCTTTTAATTTTGCCGTTAAGTGATATAACTGCGAGGACAAATTGTTAAAATAATTATATGAAACAAAGTATATACATACAGCTAAAGAAATATGAAATGAAAAGGTGTGAACTAAAGTCTTATATGACGTGCAAATTCTTGAACGCTCATGCTGGTCGCTATTTTAATGAAATATAATGAATCCATATAATTTCTATGACGTGTCAAACTGTAGAGTTCTAGATCAATCCAGGCCTAGAATACGTGGAATGAAAGATGATTTCTCGTCTCGCAGGTCACATATACAGTAGACGGTATATTTTAAGTCATTTAAGTGAACAATATAAAAGCGTACATATTCCAATAATTTATGTACAATATGTGTTGTTTGTTATTTAAATGTATTTTATACACATTTTTTTATGAATGTTCATAGATTTTATTATATTTTATAATTTACCTGTGAGACTGTGTATTAGTGAGCAGCTATGTTACAGTAATAATGCTTTAGTTGTAATGTTTAGATTTTTATTGAATGTATCATTTTCGAATGTAATATTATTTTGAATGTGGATTTACATTATGTGCACAAGGCCGAATGTTTGATATGACGTGTTTTTACGTCATAATAGAATATTATATTCTAGTTTGCATAAATATTATTAATCGGGTTAATTAATAATTATATATTGTTGATGTCGTGTATCATATTTATATGTTACAGCATATTAAATTTAAAATATCAACCATATTTTACGAACTCGCAAGTACTTTTTACTTGCGAGATCAAACCCGTGATGTATTTTTTCAGTCCATCATTTTGTACACAATTAATATGATAAAAAATATTTTCACCTACCCTCACTTTTAAAATATTGTGCACGTAATGTTTTTTTATGTCAGTTGGTGTTCGACGTGTGTTCCCTGTCCGTTTGTTTGTAATTATGTGTAGATAGATCTAGATGTTATATATAAAGTGTAAGTACTTAATAGAGTTATATGTTGCATTGTACAACGTGTAAATAGTACACATATATTGTGAATAAAAGAAGACATATCAGTTTGTATGTGGTTGTTTTATTATACTTATAAATAGTACTTGATCTAGTCTACGTTCATGCATAATGCCGATCTCAATATAAAAATATCCATCCATAAAGTAGTCCGGGATAATATAGCTTTCAGATAGTGAAAAACAAAATAACATTAGTTCTAGAGACCAGCATAGACAGTTCAAACAGAAAGAAAAAGTGTGTTCATTAGAAGATCTATTTAATTATCTATTAGATAAATTAGAGATATATTAATTTTGTGTTCATACATTAAAAGCGAAATATGTTCAAAATATTTGGAGCATTTTTGTATGTTTTATGGGAGTAATTGTGTAGAAAGTAGAATACTAAACCTTGACCTAATTTTATTATCCACACGATGATTTTAAAGGCCCCTTTTACGCGATAGTGCGATGCGTATGAATCAGTATAGATATTGTAACCCGTTGAAATCCAATGTCAATACAAAAGTGATCATATCCTAACGATTGCTTTTGTCATACCCAAGGGCGAAGGCAAGAGAAGGCCGCTATCCACCTAAAATTCTATTAACACAAGTACATACTTTTTTACGTATTTAGATGAAATTGCCGCTTTGCTTTCCTCTCTGGGTCAAGATATACGATTTTGCACCACCCGCCCCCTTCTAATTGCAAGCTGGTTATGCCCTTGATTATACCAGTTTGATGTTATATGAGAATTGATTCCGTGAAAGAGTAGCTATATAAATACGTTTTGCCGAACATTAACTCCGGCCATTAGTTCAAAGATGTAAGTAGAGTCGCCGCTAGTGGATCCAAGTTTCGAGATATTACATCTACCCTGAGCTGATAGGAGACGAGCTGCTTATCCAAAGAGATACGGAATGTTTTTTGGTACCTCTATCGGACACAGTTTTTTACTAGGTAACAAAAAAAATGAAATCGCCTGCTTTAAAACATGCAGCAATTGTGAAGATGTTTGATTGTACTCTCTTTGCGTGTTAACTAAAAAAAATCAAATAAACACAATATAAAAAAAAAAGGTTTTTATCCGTTACTTGACGGATAAAATATTTCAAATCTAATGCTACTAACAGACGATTAGATTTGGTATCATCGTACCAATTCGTCACGCGGTACAGTCTTCACGCCACACGATCGAACCGTACCATGCGATGGCCAGTTGTATCCAACCAAGTTTGATGGACAAGCCATCGAACCAGCCGTACCAACAATAATAATAATAATGTCCATCGAACCGTGCCCCACACGATGCGATATGGTTCGATAACATACCATTTTAATGGTTCGGCTGTACCAAATCGCATCGTATGTGCCCACTTTATGTTCACAAGGCACGATGAAGAAAAAATAAATGAGGTGACCTTTAATTTCATTTTTATTTTCTTATCAAAAGTAAGTAAAAGTAAGTGCAGCCTGCGTTACGCAATATGCGATGAACTTTTTGTAAAACCCAGAAGCCATGGGGTAGATTTTGGGACCAAGACAACCGAGCCAAACTAACTAGTTGGGACTCATAATGACTTCTTCTATTTACGCGAATGTTAGACATTAAAATAAAACTATTTTGCGGATTTTATCGCGGTTTTTAAGCTATTGCATAGCTTCTATCGCGAGTCTTGAGCGTGGAGACCGAATCCAGAAATTCCGTAACGAAAATAACCTAACACCCCTCACTCCGACCGGCACAGCGGTGATATTTTATTTTCAACTCTATCACAACCGTGTAGAGTGTAAAATTCCATAAGTAAATTTAATATCGCAGTCTTGTAAGAATACAATATGTAAGAGGATATGAGCTGAATGTTAAACGATAAAAGGTCGAAATTACCGTGTATTTAAATATGTTCCAGTCAGTGAAACGTATCGAAATATCAAACGCGCGCAGTTGATGAGAATGTCCCCGTGGCGGGATGACGTGATTCTAAGTTTGAATTTTTAAAAAGTTTTTATTTTATATCTGTTCAAAGAGGTTATAAATATTAGAATTGCCTGCTTAGAGTTTCGGCGTTAGGGCACGAGTGAAATTTGGACAAAAGAAAAAAATAAATTATAATTACATAAATTTATAAAAAATGCTATGCAATAGCTTACATTACCTTTGCAATAGCTCGGAGACTGCCGCGGTAAACCGCGGCAGTCTCCGAGTGGCACACGTCTTTTTTCCTTTTTTAATTTATATTTTCTCCCGACATTGTTGTTGTAGTTGAGACTCACCATATAAGGCTTTATGAATGTGTAGATTTAGGATTAGGTACCTACCTATGTACCTCAGTGACCTACGACCAATCAGACACAACAATATTTAAAATAATAGGTTTAAAAAACATTTATCAGTGTCATTTGGTATTTCCATCGCACTCTTTCAATAATCTCGCTTTAAGGGCTCGTATACAAAACAGAAACAAATACCCACACCATAACATATATTTAAAGCACCCTTTTATTTGTAAAGATTTAGCGCTGTTGTAGCGTGCAATGAACACGGCCATTTTTGTCAGTAGCGACATGTTGCCGCGTCGTTTGTCGCCACATATTGTGTCACGCGACTTGCGGGTTCGCTCACCGTGTTCCGCGCATACCGCGAATGCACCACATTTTTATATTACATTTTAAATTAGAATGGACTGTGTTAGCTTTGTGATCGTAATTTGTAGACCTCTACACTGATATATTAAAATGGTAAAGTTTTAAGAGAAATTAAGTTTTAAGTCAAATATTTGTAGAGCTTAGAATAACAAAATGTTGTGTTATTGAAGATTTAAATAAAATTTGAGAAATACGTATATAAATACCAATCAATAGAAGTTACATAGTGTGTGGAATTATTGAAGCATTTAGGTACATATTCCATATTTCCAAATTCTCGGCCAAACTACTGAACCGATTTTGGTAAAATTTGGTGCAGAAAAATCTAAAACTCAAAAGGACAAACAGGACATACACTATTTTTTATCTCGGAAAAACACATAGCGTGATTTTTATCCTGGGAAACTTACACGCGTGTGGAGCCGCGAAAAAAGCTCGTAATCTACAAATATAAAGGTGTGTCTCCACAGTTCATGCGTCCACAGCCAATAGGTTCTGTCATAACTTTCTTAATCGCAATTGAATATGCAACATATTTAGGAAAAATTGCCATGCTACCCACGTCTCCCGTCACTGTACTATGTTACGGAAGTTATTAAGTGTTGTACATCCGGTAATGCACTCTACATTATTTTATAAGGTTTGATGACCTGCGTATAACTAAATTTGATGATTCAATCAACTGCCGCCAGCGTGAACTGCTGCATAAAAAAAGGTACTTAAATTTTAAGCTATGTTTAGGGTAGCAAGTTCTCGCGGCAATGTATTGCGCAAGAACTTCGTAATGCGTTCACACTAGGGGCAATATTTCTGTAATTCTATACACATGCGCCTCGACGCATGTTCTGTAATCTTCATAATCTGCAGAAGTCAGTGTGCCGTGTCTGTTAAGGTACACCGTCCAAATTGCTTTCTTGGTAATCTAGACATCGTTTCATAATACTTAATTAATCAAAGAAATTTTCTTTCTAGAGTTTTTAAAATATATTTTTATTCCGAACGTATTGATGTGTGTGTTCAACATGGTTGAGCATGATCAGACGATCCCCTTGTTTGTTTTGAAAAAGTAGGTACGTATTTTATATACATTAAAGACGCATTTATCTATTACAATTTCGAATGGACGAAGAAAAATACGTACAATGGCAAAATAGAGCTCGTAATTGAAACAGTGCTTGCATGAGTCTAGTGGAAAGAAGGATCTAATTCAGAAAGTCCATGAGACATTTGTTACAGGATTACCTGGTATTAAAAATACATAGCAACACACTTTTTTTTTTTCACGGTAGGCATAAGAGTAACTCACCCACGTTTTACCATTTATGTTAGACGGCAGGCTTATCTAACCAAGAGGTAGCATTGTGCTGATTTTATTTCGTGAGTAATTTATACAATTATGTTATATTATAATAATAATGTACTTATTTAAAACTAACGACCCCCCAGGCTTCGCACGGGTAGCACTAATTATCTATATCCAAATGGCGATGCACTCAAATAGACAAAAAGCAAAAAAAAATGTTGATCTGATTTCTATCAAAATTCATAGGATCACTCGCTAAGTTCTTCTGAAGATTACCGAAAAAAAAACATTAAAATAGCTAGTAGTCCATAGAAAACATATATACCTACACACATTGTCTGTTTTATTCATAAATTTCCCCTATTTAACTCTAATGTGGACTCAGTGTGATAGGTATACTTTTTTTAGATAAGTAATCGCAGGAAAAATATGGCTTCGTTTATAAGATGGAATGATGGATGGATGCCGAAGTTTGGAACCCAGGACCCTCTGGTCCACATTCTATAATACATAATCACCAAATCTAGTTAGTATTAATACCACATACCTAATTTTAAAGTGATCTTGAAGTCCATCAGAGACGGAACATTGTTTAACTATGATAGACGTGCACGATAAGTGCCAACATTTTCCGTACACACTCCTTTGTTTCAAGATTAAATCCTACCACGTGATTCCAGATCGCATCCATAATCACAAGACAATTTAGGAGCAACAATCAAAAGCGGCGCATTAACATACGTATTCTATTGGGCGGAAAAGATGCGATCTGCAGAAACAAAGCATGGTGCGTCCGTGCATTAGTTACGCGCGCACTTTGTCCCATCGCGTCGTATATTTAAACCCGCGGTGGTCGCAAATCGCACCACTTGCCTCTTTGTACCGCCGACAACGCGCACATTGTAAGCCCGAGGTGTTAATGTCGCTCTCGCACAAATATGTAGCGTCGGCAAACAAAACAAAAACTTGCCAACAAGCCCCCGAGACCCACCGGGATTTATTTCACGCTTACAGTCAAGAAACAATTTTAATTAGTACAGTTTCCATTATAATGAATAGAGACATAAACACAGGAGTCGGATTCCTGGCCGTGGACCGCCCTATTGCTGCGTTCTTCAATAATTGGGTACTAGATGAGGATATTTGTGGCGCGTCCAGTATTCGGTCGGTCGTGCGATTGTCTCGCGTGTTTCATTATGCTCGTGCTGCCCTTGTATTGCTGTTCCGGATTAGGGATATGGTTTCTAACTGTCTGTTTGTAATGTTGGTAATTGCGCAGGCGCAGGGTGTGCCGTACAGCAGAACGGAACCGTCTTCATTTATGAAGTGTCTTGGATTTGAAGAGCGCTTATCAATTTAAAGGAGTAATGTAACATGCGAGCTGGTAAGTCATCATAGGGTCCAACCATTTATGATGGTGGTTGAGAAAGTGGTGTCTAAATTCATGCTAAACGAGATCGTCGAAATAATAATATCGAGCCATTAAATAAAAATCAGAAACAATTTATCATTCTAATATGAGAGTAGAAACAAAATACACTATAATTCACGATTTCGACGTTCAGAATCAGTATGAAAATGCGAGTATAAAAACAATACATCAAAACATATCGATACGTTTAATTAATTCTTAGTAAGCATAACATCAGATATTAGTCAACAATGGCTGATGACGCAAAAAGATTATTATAATACACGACACTTGGCCATATGAGGAGCAGAATCAAAGTCCACGGGTCATCGACTTGCTTCTACGATTCTCTGGAGTATGGTCGCCATTTTATCGCCTATTCGAGGATTGGAATCTTTTATTTGCAGATGATTAAAATTTAGGAGGTCTGATTTTTTGTTAACTGAGAATCACTCAATCTTACACTTGCACCCCTTATTTTTTATCGATTAGGTAGAAGCAGTGCCGGATTAGCCCATAAGCAAATTAAGCAATTGCTTAGGGCATCACGTCTTGGGGGGCACCAGAAACAGCACAAAAAAAATGCTAGTACATAAAAGTAAAGCTGTTTGAAAATCCGCGCGATTAAAGACTGATGTTAGTTTACTTATGGTAGGGGGGCCCCGTAGGGGTGAATTGCTTAGGGCATCAAGTTGTCTTAATCCGGCACTGGGTAGAAGGTTATATTGATTTATCAATATAGGCACAACTGCCATTTTTATATATTTTTTTATAAGGTAACGAAATTAAATGCAAACGAATTAAGTTTGGTCCCGTATTTAAAAATTACCAAACTAGAGATATAACACACCTTAAACTTTAAGGTCTGTTGTATCTGCTTATGTGCCTTTCTGGCGTTGTAGCTCCCAATGAAATGGAATGATTTTGATGCGGTTTTTTTGCTTGAAAGATGACATGATCGAGATGGTTCTTAGCCGTAATTTATAAAGATCATCAAGTTTGAAGATCATTAGCTCATTTCCTACTTTCACAGGTCCGATTGATTAGAAATTTAGTGTAGTGTTTCATTTGGGCATTTTCAAGACACGGTAATGGGTTATATCAGATGTTTACAACACCGCAACGACATGTCTGGAGCTACCAGTTGGCAACGTTTGCGAGAAGCCTTATTGTAAATCACGAATAAAGTAGTAGTAATATTTTATATGAACGCACATATCAATAAAAATACAGTTCATTCTTATTGCACATTTATTTAGCTACAGAATAAATTCTTGTTAAGGCAAGGTACTAAGACTAGCAGAGTACTAGCCAGAGGACACGTAGGAGGCGCCGGGTGGACGACTGACCGGCGCCTCGTGCCCTGTGGTCCGGGGGCATATAGAGAGTTCCGCCACGGCATTCCCTGCCTGTCGTAAGAGGCGACTAAATGGGGCCTCGAGAGAGTCGCGGGGCGAGCAGCGGGGGCCTGCTCAGTCCAATTTAAGCGACTCCGAGGTGGTTGACAATGCGGGTGGTTGGTCTCCCGCTGTCGTAGACGCAAAAGCGTGATCTAGAGTTCGGAGGCTTCTCAGCCTCCTCATTTAGAGAGGGGCCGCAATGCGGCATAGCGCAGGGGCGGTTCCGTGCAGCTATCTTCGTGCAACAAGATACCCCGGGGCCGTCCCCTAAGCGCCGAAGAAGGCCACCGCGGGTTTTGGTTGGTATGCCAGTGTAGGGTGTATATAGTGTTAGGGACTCGGTCCAATGTTCACTCGGATGATGCTATACTCCCGAGTGTCGACATTGGGCTGTAAGACTGTGTGAAACCAACATAACCGTTCCACTCACCCCCCAGTGGTGGTAGCGATAATGCGTTTTTCCCCGCGAAAAAGAAAAAAAAAAAGGTACTAATCATACATTTTGTACTCCACTGGTTAGCAACCAGATATATAGTTCTCCTATAACATTACATTGCAATTATTGGCGATCTTCATAATTGGTGTACCTACATTCAGTAAGGTGTCAGCATAATTTTAGTAACCGTCGATGAGTCGTAGGTCGATTGTTATTACGACGATTTTATTATGGTTACATCATATTTGTTTAGGCCTACCCTAATAGGAGGGAGGGATTCTAGAAAATATATAATACGTGGATAATCCAATGAAATACTTGAATTAATGATAACAGTAGGAATTGAAATAGTTCATAATATTACCTAATGTCAGAGGGTAACTTAAAGGACACGATAAAGATCTGCTCTCACGGCTGTTGATACGTTTTTGTTTATTAAATACACAAATCTACCTCGATGGAATGGTATGCTTAAGTTATTATCTTTGTAATGATAACGCTGGTGAGTGATGATTGCTGCACAAAACAAGGTACGAGGCTTGGGCTAGTGGGGTTATATTATCAAGTTTATAATGTGATTATGGTATGGGGTTTCGTAGAGGTAGAGTATTTTGGGTTAATGTCAATCTAACTGCTACCCTCATTGAACTGGCTTATTCATTATATAAACATAACTTCGTACAAAATAAAATCATCTCCATTTATGATGTATCATTGGGAAATCATTTTAGGTGTAATAATCCAGCGTGGTGGACTAAGGCCTTAAGCCTTTCAGTTGTAGAGGCCCGTGCTCAGCAGTGGGCAGTATTACAGGGCTGGTATGATATGGTAATCCTGATCAAAATATTCACAGGATTTGTCAGAAATGCAGAAGGCAAATTGATTAAAAAAATATTTAGCCCATTGATATGTAAAAATTTTAGGCACATCATTAACCAAATGAAGTCTAAAAATAAATTATATAACGATAAATTAATAATAAATTAATAATCAATTTACTAATGTGTAAATTATATAACAATTACAGCAACCAAATTGATATCCACTCAATGCCTTTAAATCTCGTGCTTTAAATCATTTCCGAAAATGCTTGTTGGATGCAATATCGAAGTAGCTTCTTTTTTCTTATTTATTTAATTATACTTTTTTTTTCTCTTGTTTTTTGGTGTAGTTAAATAAAAACACACCGTACAATATATGTTTATTTAATATAAATTATTGTTTCTAAAATCTTTGTTGGATTAGTAATATTCGCCTGATAAAATTGTACAATTATTAATAAGCTGTTAATGAAAATTGTACATTTTTTCACATGTATTATTGTAACAATTGTGGCTGGATTTTTACTTAAATAAAATAAAATTAAAATAAGTCTACTGCCGAACATACGCCTCCCCTAAAAATTTACAAACGGACCTGTTAAAAACGGCTGTTATGTAAATACATAACTATTATCCCTTTTCTATACTTCGACCGGGTAAAATAGCGCGTATCGGAGGATGCCTGTGTCCAGCAGTGGACTAAAATATAGCTGATGATAATGATGTACTTAGGAGTTGGATGGAAATATTGTTTCTAAAGGTAAAATAGCATGCACTGCCAAAAAACCATAGGCGGCGTAAGGTTTCCTGGACAGAAACAATTACCTCTATCCTACCGGACATCCGACGTCATATAGCTTCGTGCATGGCATTGCGAATAAAACAATGTATGACAATAACACGTAAGTAATCTACAGTTACCTACCTTTACACCTATAACATACATAATCCCATCACCACAAAAGGGAAGCCAGTTACCTTAATTTACCTAAAATCTTGTTAGTCATTTATTGAAACATACGTGCATAAGTGTTTTTGGTCTCATAATGCCCAAGATTGGAAAATATATTTTGAGAATAGCAAAACCTTTGTTTCGCTGCAGGATCAGAGGCACAGTTCGCGTTATTACAAAAATTAAAAACCGATGCTACTAATCACAGTGAATGAAGCGTACCCGGAAGGTATTAACCGCAGAAGGCAGTCGGAAGCGCATATTCCTCGAAGACAAATAATTTACCTTCAGCAGATGGACGTTGTCCCGTTATTACTGTCACAATCATACGGGCCCCACCAAGTGTGGCATTGAATGGCATTGCGTCAACAGCCATCGACGGCGGGCTGGCATCCGCCAGTTTTGGCAAGGTATGCGTCGCGGACTCGCGGCCGAGCCGAGCTTGTAGATTATTTATTTAGAAAGCTAGACATGATCTGTTTATTGATGAAATTAAATTCCTATTTAATAGGGATGAGTATTTAATTTAATTTTTAAATGGTAACATATGATTTTTTGTTGGTTAACCTTTAGATGTTCAGCTCATTTCCAAAATTGTTTTGTGCGCTTATTTAAATATGAGATGCTATCCACTTTTGGATAGAGAGACTATATTTAATGAGCCCTGAAACTGATAGGATGACAGTTATGGCAATCCTGCCTAGCCACGTCGTTCGGAAGGCATCCGCTTGTTTACAAATAATATGATATCTCGCGGTCACAACTTAAAACACCTACTTATATCAAAATATAATAATACCAGCCCTGTATATACTGCCCACTGCTGAGCACGGGCCTCCTCTACTACTGAGAGGGTTTTAGGCTTTAGTCTACCACGCGGGCCTAGTGCGGATTGGCAGACTTCACATACCCCCGAAATTCTTATGGAGAATTCTCAGGTATGTAGGTTTCCTCACGATGTTTTCCTTCACCGTTAAAGCGATCGATATATAATTGATAATACACACATAATTTCGAATAGTGACAGGCGTGTGCCTTGGGTTCTGAACCTCCGGACATTGTCTAGGCAGACTGTTTTATTCCCAACTAGGCTATCGTCCACTTCCTATTTATATTACGTTTTTTAATTCTTTACATGGTTGCAATATTATGTACCTACTGTTTGTGATGCGGATGTTTTTGCTGTGGTGACAAATTAACGATGCTTAGTTCATGTCAAACATGGTATTTCAACTTATTGTTTTTTTTTTAAGATTGCCATTATTTATTGGTTTTATAAGGGAAACAAACAAGCAAACTTAAGACGCACTAACTAGATTACAATTACTAAATCCCAGTTGAGATATTGCGCTTCAATAATTTAATGGCAAACCCTCTACAACGTTCACTGAGTTGTTCGGAAAGTCAAGATTTTTAGTTGATATTTTTTACTGCCTCGGTGGCGCAGTTATATTACAGTACGACTGCAAAGCTGAGGTCTCGGGTTCGATCCCCGGGTCGGGCAAAGTGATATTGAGTTTTTCTATTCAATATCATCTCGGAGTCTGGAATTTGTGCCCGATATGGCGATAGGCTCGCCCCCTATCACATCATGGGACAGAATAATGGCGAAAAGTGGGTGCACTAGTTGCGCCTCTGCCTACCCCTTCGGGGATAACAGGCGTGAGTGTGTATGTATATGTATGTTTTTTTATATATTTTAGGGGCAGATCGGCATAGTTGCGTACAGTTTGTTGAGCCTCAAGCTACATGTATGTAAAAACTTGTCAGCTAGGCAAATATTTAAATTCGTTTGTTTTTTATTTAAAAATGGTACTTATCTACCTTTACACCATGATGCAACGGAATTGTATTGTTATTTTGAGGGTTTTTAGAGATTGTAATTCGTTGTCGGCGGAAGCGTTGTGAAGAGTTCGAAACTCTACGAATCTTATATCGAAAAGAACACTGCAGTACAGTGACATGTAATCGTATCTTACTCTTGCTAATAATATAAATGAGAATGCTTATTAATATGTTTGGATGTTTGTTAGATATAATCGCAGAAACCGCTAAACGAATTTGGATGAAACGTGGTATGTGAATAGACCATACCCTGGATTAACACATAGGCTACTTTTATCCCGGTAATATGCTCACGTAGGTTTTTTTATCTAGATGGATTTTGCCAAACGCCAGTGCCATCTATATTATTGGATAGATTGCACTAGCGTCGTACAAATGACGCTATCAATCGTTTCAGAGATTAAAGGACTTTTGAGGCGGGAAAGCCTTTTCACCCGGGCGAAGCCGCGAGAATCACCTCGTACTTTCTAATTAAAGTTGTAATGATGTTGCTACTGTTATCGGACTGTTGCTTACTGTAAACCTGATGTTTGTTAGCTTGTAAAATCAAAGTCACGCCTGTTCACTACCAGCTCCAAGTTGAACGTACTGAACAACTATAAAATTTGCTGCAAATGGTGTACAAGTGGGCGGCTCTGCGCGAATTTTCTAACTTCTACACAATAAAATGAACTATCGGCTTGTGTTGGCGTTAATTAGCGGTTTTTGGATGTCAACGTGTTTTCGTGTTTTATAAACCCGTTATATTCTAATACTGATTTTGGTGAAATCGATTTTTAATCGAGAAGTTACTAGAATGGTAGTTGTCGAGACTGCTGTTAAAAGATGAAAAATCATATTGGATGTTTACAATTTGCACGATTTATACTAAATGTTCTATCTTTAAGATTAAAGTAATGTACCAAGTATTCTCGATTAAAATGGATTAGACATTTACAAAACATATATTAGCATGATAACATAGGCTATCACCGTCCACCGTTGCAGATAGGCCTTGGCCTACCTGTAGAAGCTCAAGAGCCTGTAGAAGTGAGAGCAGTGATCCATGTTTTGAGCAACTTATGTTCTTAAACGACATATTTAATCATTAGAATCCGCATGAAAAGATAATTTTAAAAATTTCATGCACATACATGGCTTTACGCCATTAATACCATGGGGGTAGGCAGAGACTATTTTGAGATTATTATATTAGGATATATTAGGATTGCCACTATGCTCGATTCTTTCATTTTCGCTTCCTCTACCTTCATCAATCTTTTCATGCAAAATTTCAATCAGTTTTTTATTTGCATATCTTTTCGTACAGGAACAAAGGCTAAGACGTCATAGTAAGGTACTCAAAAGTTGAGTCCACGTGACACTAACTGTAAAGGAAAACAGGAAATCCGGTTGCTATAGGAATAATAATGCGCTCTGCAGCGGTAGATTGAATTGTGTAGGGCGAAATAGGCTGCGATTAAACTCTACTGTACTCAAAAAACTAAGTATGAATAAATAACAATTTTAGGGCCCATTTCACCACATGCTAGTCTATACCAGGACTGTGGAGTATGTCCCTGATAGCCTATTCGAAACTTATCTGTCATAATAAACTACAACTTTTGTTTGCACATGTCTCGAATAGAATAGAAATATCGAGCAGAAAACTCATTCGTACTGTGTCAGATTTATTTGTGAGATGAAAGTTAAGTATAATATATCAGACAGTTATCTATAACTTTATCAGGATTCAGTGAAACTAGCCCTTTATAAAATAAGACCTTGGTTATTATCAGCTAATCACTACATACCTAGTATAAAACAAAGTCGCTTCCCGCTGTCTGTCCCTATGTATGCTTAGATCATTAAAACTACGCAACGGATTTAGATGCGGTTTTTTTTAATAGATAGAGTGATTCAAGAGGAAGGTTTATATGTATAATTTATCCCGGGGAAATATAAAGCGGGACTTTTATCCCGGAAAAACTCATTCACGCGGGCGAAGCCGCGAGCAGAAGTCTAGTTCCATTTATTACAGTAAAGCTAACAGAAAAATGTGTAGAGTCTATATTTAATTTATTCTTCCTCGAATATGATGGTTTCTAAAACTTGTTCTAAACTCTAAAGTGATTTTGTTTACACTTTGAAGGGGTGTTAACACTCCATCATTTTTGAGCCGCTCTAGGTCTAAGCCCAATGCTGCCATCTGTTGGTGACTCCACTTAGTCCTTTGCTAACAGTCTATTAGTTATAGATACAGTGCTATCGATTAAATGTTATGGAGTATGGTGCATTATGAGAACATTTTGTATCATTTTTCTAGAATAGTATTTTCAGGGTCGTCACCGGTCTATGTGAAAAAATTTCGATTTTGATTTTATGTGAAAAGACAACACATTTGCTAGACTGAATGTAAATGGTAGAAACATCATTCGGAAATTTGAATTAAAAACCACAGTATCGCGCTCCTGAGCCCTCAAGCAGGAAAATTACAAATTGTTAAATATCACTATGCTTAGCATTTTTTTTGTTTTTATGTAATTTAAAAGAGGTCCATGCTCAGCAGTACAGATCCTATGGCTGATGATGACACTACTGGAATGGTGACAGAAATTGGTTTATTGATATTATTCCAGCAAACTTTTCACGAGAGATCTACTTAGAGAATTTAGAATCTGTTATTTCTTCCACTTTTATTTCTCCCTTAAGTGCATATTTAAATGATACCTACAAATAAAAACAAGAAAAAGTTATGCGTATTATATTATAGGTTATGCGTAAAATAGATTTTCCTTCCTGTTTCATTTATATAAGTGTGTGCATAGCTAAAATAAGTACCATACTATGTAATATTGGGGCTTTACTTATGTCATTGCCGTTAAGTATGTACAGAAAGTTAAAGCCATCTTTTGATAAATATTTTTTATTTCTATCAATCAAAATATGCACCCATGCTATCATCGATGCATCTCTGCCAGTGCAGTGGTAATTTTTCAATGCCTTTCTTGAAGAAGTCATTTGTACCGGAGCCAACGAACTCTTCAAAGGCATTTTGTACTGATTATCATAATAGACTGCCTCGGTGGCGTAGTTGTATTACAGTACGACTGCAAAGGGCAAAGTGATATTGAATTTTTCTATTCAGTATCAGCTCGGAGTCTGGAATTTGTGCCCGATATGGCGATAGGCTCGCCCCCTATCACATCATGGGACGGAATAATGGCGAAAAGTGGGTGCACTAGTTGCGCCTCTGCCTACCCGGGGATAACAGGCGTGAGTGTATATGTATCATAATAGCAAAATGACGTTGTGTTTTATGTACAAATGATTTTTATAGTGTAGTCGTAACTGGCTGTAATATCGTGCGTGCAACTTGTGTCATTGGTAACTAGAAATTCCAAGTACTTACATACATACACACTCAGCCTACTATCCCCGAAGGGGTATGCAGAGGCGTAACTAGTGCACCCACTTTTCATATATAATCATAATAAATCAGCGTTACTGTATTGGTTAGACCGTACTGTAGTAAGGAGCTGAATGAGAGTTCCTATAGTTGGTACAATATTACGCTGGCTTTTTTATTGGTACGAAGTTCCTTATCGCGCGTTGTGAAAGGGAGCTAGACAGAAAAAATTCTTACGAAAAGTTATCACGACACTTTTATACTTGCCCTGTGAAACCAGCCCAAGAATGTTATACCCATATGGATTTTTCATTCCGTTTAACAAACTGAAGTATAAAATGTGACGTCACAGCTATCTGCTGTCTCTCTCTTTAGAGTGACAAAGGTTTATTTTCAAAACCAGGACGTAACATAATTAACTGTCCATAATAATATGATATGATATAATATGGCTGCCTCGGTGGCGTAGTTGTATTATGGTACGACTGCAATGCTGAGATCTCGGGTTCGATCCCCGGGTTAGTCGGGTCGGGCAAAGTGATTATTTTCCATTCAGTATCAGCTCGGAGTCTGGAATTTGTACACGATAAGGCGATAGGCTCGCCCCCTATCACAGCATGGAACGGAATAACGGCAAAAAGTGGGTGCACTAATTGCACCTCTGTCTACCCGGGGGATAAGAGGCGTGAGTGTGTAATAATATGATATCGCACCATAATATTTATTTTTATCTTTATAAAGTAATGCGGTTTAAATTAATTATGAAAACCAACTACAGCGGCTAGTAATAGTTGATATTTAAAAAATATAATTTGAGTTAGAAAGTTTATTCCAAACAAAATTGGCATATTTACATACTTTATTGGTATGTGTAGTTCGGAACTACTAGTTCCACTTACATAAAAAAAATACCTCACCACGCGGTGGTGAATTCAGTGGCGGCCTTGGAGGAGGGGGGCGAACCAGGCAACCGCCTGGGGCCTCGCAGTTACAGGGGCATCTTGCACCTCCTTGGGGGCCCGTTTTTTGGCACCTTACTTACAAAGCTGTTAAAAAAAATTATTTGCTTCGCACGGGGCCCCGCGTGCTTTTTTTTTGCTCGGCACACAGCAATTTTTGCGAGTATTCTGCGAACTTTTTTTCTGTAATTATCCATAATAATACATATTGTGTTTTAGAGATATTCTACTATGAGTTGTGTAATTCATGGTTGCAGAATTATTTGCAATCCAACATCTAGTGTGAAATTCCATAGGTAAGTTGATTGTAAACAAAGTTGTGTAGATATTTATAGCAAAAGTAATAAACACGTGGATGTTTTACAAATTACAATACCAAATAAATTCTTGTTTGAGAGCCATGGAATCAAAAATTAACGCTACATTCTGCGGGTGAGGTTTCGTCCTTAAATTTATTTTTAATATTCTAAAACTTCTGTGAAGAAGCCAACAAAACAATTAAAGTTTGCTAAAGATCACCATAATGTGCTCTCTTTCGGCAAATATATCTTTGAATTTATAAAACAAAAATGTTTTCAGCGACTAAAAGTGTAATGTTAAAGCAAAAGTCTTTATGTCATCACTATATGTAATTTTTCTTTGCTTGCTACTTGGAATATACTTTTAAAGAAAATCTCAAATATTAGCAAAATTTCACTGCAAAATATTTTCAATTTCAGACTGTATAATCATGAACAACTTTAATAAGAAATAACTTGTAATTAATTTTCTTCTTTTATCTCTTCATCTTCTGCTGCAATACTTTCTTTTATTTCTTTAAACTTATTTCACTGGATGTCTTCACATTAACTGATATATTGAAATCTTTCAAGTCTTGACGTTTCAATGGTGGTTCATATTGATTTCGCTGACATGTAATGTAAAAAGTAAATATCAATCAATAATAATATATTTAAGTACCTATACATTTTAGACAGAGGCAGAGGTGCCATTTAGTACACTCAGATATCACCCAATGTACCGCCGTTATAAAATTTGGTGGGTCGCAAGCTTAATGCCCTATCCTACTAATCTTATTATATTATAAAGGCGAAAGTTTGTAAGAATGTCTGGATGTATGGATGTTTTTTTCATGCAAAAACTACTGAACGGATTTCGATGAAATATGGCACACGGGTAGATCATATCCTGGATTAGCACATAGGCTACATTTCATCCCAGTAAAATATAAACAGTGACTTTTATCCCGGAAAAACACATTCATGCGGGCGGAGCCGCGGGCAAAAGCTAGTAAATAATAAAGTCTAAGTGGATCATAATTATACCAGTGAAATGATAAAAAATAATATACTTACAGCATGAGTTTCTGGTAATAAATAATTATTTTTGACATCTACTGCCATATTCCGAGAAGTAGAAGACACATTATCACATTCAGAATCATAATCTTCTGTCTTTAAATGTTGACTAGTAATTCTTGCAGACATCAAATTAACCTTTTAATGGTATTTATATTTAACCACGTTTTTGCTTATCTAGATCTTTAAGAAATCTGTAAAGAGAAATACAAACTCGATTTTATTTTAAATAAAAGTTTCAATAAATCAATGCTGGATACACTGAGAACTCGATTGTAACTGTTGATCCTCAGTTTTTATTTACGATGATTATTTAAAGAAGCTTTATAATATTCATTACTAAGGCGGCTAGTATTACAAATACTCTAGCACCATCGTCAAACCGGTCCACCAAAGCTTACACCATGGTCACCCTAGCCTCTTGTTTACGTACACTATTTACAATACAAAAAATCACATTTAACATTACGTTAATATGAAAAAAGTAGTCATATATAAAGCAAATCACATTAAGCGATATTTTTCTACAGTTCATTTATAAAATATTCACGTATTTTATTACATTTCGTATAAATATTGATAAAATTATAATATTTACACAATATTGATTACAATGAACTTACCTGTAGAATTTCACACTAAATGATGGATACCAAATATTTCTGCAACCGTGAACTACACAATTCACATTAAAATATCACTAAAACACACTTATTATTGTAGATAATTACGGAGAAAATTTCGAAGTGAACATTTATTTGACAACTATATTGACATCGAACTTAACGTTTTATAACAGTGTTGCCAAAGTATGTATTCGCAATTACCAATTAAATGAGGAAATTTTTTAAACTAAAATGTTAATAAGGATAAAAAACCTTAAGGATATCTTATTCAACAAGAATAATTCTGAAATGAAAATAGTACTTATATCATTATATAAGATATGTTGGAAATATTTATATATACATGATTGAGACGACAATAACGGTATTGATATTTTTTTATGGGTAGGGAAATAATCCGTAAGCTTTGGCAACATAGGTTAAAGAGTGAGTGAGATAGAATACAACACAAAAGGTAATTTTTTTGTCTTCACAAAAATGTGTGTACCGCTCTCTCCATTAGATAATATTATAAACTTCTTGAACCAGCCCGTAACAATAAAGAACTGGCCGTAAAAGTGACATTCGAAATTTCAATAAAAAAAGACAATTTGGATCTTAGAGTATGTATACGTAGTTATACTTACTCTAAGATTTAAATTGTCTTTTTTTTATTTAAATGCTTTTTAGAGTAGTTTTTTTTTCCTTAGTTGTATGTTAATTTTAATGACAATGCTTGCCATAGAATAAAGACTAATGCATCCTTATTCTGAGATGCTTGCTTAGGTGATGATCGTGATTCGATGACATAGGTATCTATTGTGTAGGTAGAAGTAAATGTTTTCATTGATGTGGTAATGTTTTAATGAAATATAAAATTATTATTATAACTTAAAAGAAATAAAATTTTATTACAATATCTTCACTAATTAATCGAAAACAACTTCGTTCCATCCGGGTGTCCTTTGACACCTCTCAAGGTTTTTTTATTTTTCTAAGTTTAAATTTATCATCTGTTTGTCCCGTTTAATAAAATATTTCTTTCTTTCTTTCATATGATAGTGGATGAGCCTATCGCCATATCGGGCAGAAATTTCAGACTCCGTATTGATACTGAATAGTAATAATAATAATACTCAACTTTGCTTATATTTTGGATTCGATCCACGATATGAAACAAAAATGAATGAAACACTAATGCTACTAAGAAATAAAACTAAAATGGAAGATCGACAAAAGACCCTTGGAAAAGAATCTGAGTTAACTCCAGGTAAAACTCAAATTAAAATTGATCTCGTACTACCTTCATACCTAATGCTTACCGTGCGTGTTCATCACTTATTAATCTATTTCAAGAGCCCCTGAAAATAAACACAAAACACCCTAACAGAAAATTATAACGTACATGGACAGTGCACTTGCAAATAGTTACAAATGCACGAATGCCTAAAACTATGCCATTTAACGTATTAAGAGGTACTCACACTAGTCTATGTCGTAAAAACGAAGGAAAAGATGATTTATTTGAGGTAGTTTCATAATTTCTATATAAGTATATCCTTTGACGAGCGAATTCAAAATTATAATTTATTTTATAGCATATTTTCGTGAAATCATTGTGATTTGGTTTCATTGTGAAGTACGTTAACAAAAATAATGCTTTTCAATAATCGCATAGCCATAAACTCTCACATAATTATTAAACTAACCCATGCTTACTTATACTGTAATTTTAGGCCTGCTCAGCTCATTGTAATGTGGAGGTGTGAATCATTTTATTGATTAAATAATTTAAATGTGGTTACTGGCAGTTGATTGTATTCTTCCTTATTTCGTAAAAATCATTATCTCTTTTGTTGACGTCATGTGAGGCTTAATGACATAACCATAAAATTTTACGCGTTGCTTAGGTGATATGTGCCGCTCTTATGAATGAATCAACGTATTGTGTACAAAATATTGGATGCGATGAAACTATGTAAAGAACTCTGAAACTACGACCGAAGGTAGACAAGTGGACAGTGGCTAGTGGTACGGCTATGTACGTCTGAATTACGTTCGTGTGGTGCTCGAGGTGACGTGACAAAGTTTTTAATTATTAGACGTGAAAATCGTCAGGTGCAGGTAGGAGGGATTTCAGTGGCCCCCATTTGACCGTTGCATGCCATATTTGGCACGGCTCGCGTCTAAATATGGCTCCGGTACTGCCCACCGCCCGCCGCGCCTGGCCCGCTCCACTTCCGACTCTATTATTTCTATTTACGAAATAAACTTAAAATAAAAGCTCTATTTTCATACGGATTTCGGGCACTGAAAACGCTCGCGGGCTCCCGGCGAACGCGGTGTTTTCCTACGGATGTGTCGGGTTACTTAGCGCGCGGTGGCGCGAGCGTGCAGCGGCCGTCTCTGTCGCGGGCGGCGCAGGGCAGCGTGCGCGAGCAGGACGGCTAGCGGTAGAGGCGCGCGGGACGCAGCCGCGCGAAGTCAGTCGCGGTCCGAGCGGCCGAGCTGGCAGTCCCGCCCTCGGTGCTTTCGCGCGTTCGCTCAGTCTCCGTTCGACGTTCGGACGGTGAGGTGTGCTAGCGCGTGCGCGCACCGGTTACTGTGGCGTACTGCGAGGTGATCATGGACGCGCCCGGCGGAGCGCGGGAGCCCCGCTTCGGGTCGCCGTACAACATGGGCCTGTTGGGAGAGATGCCGGACATGTACGGCGCAGGGCGAGCCGGCGCGCTGGGTGCAGGCGCCGGTCCGCTGCGGCCGGGCATGCAGCCGTGCCCCATGCCACGGCAGGCGGTCAAGCGGCCCTCCGACCAGTGCTACGATGAACGGCCCTCGCAGAGCGTGGCCTTGGAACACTGCCCCATGCCCGACATCGCCGATGACGGCTATGCCTCGCTGCAGCCCAAAAAGTCACCACCCTCAAACGGCAAGAAGACCAAGGGTCGCGTTAAGATCAAAATGGAGTACATAGACAACAAGCTGCGCCGGTACACCACCTTCTCCAAGAGGAAGACCGGCATTATGAAGAAGGTGGGTCGGCCAGACCGCTTTTGGCAATATTCCATATGGGCCGACTGACAAATTTGGCTGCATATGTGTCAAAGTGCATAAAATTTTCATAAGTTTACAACATTCATAAAGTGGAAATAGGTTTATTGGTGATGTTAAAGTTGTTGATGGCGAGGGAACATGTGATTCAAGATTTAATACTTTGTGCCGGCATCTCTATTCTCAACTCAATACTACTAAAAGTTAACAGTATCACACTCAATACTTTACTGGGCTTATGATACAATATTTTGTATCAGGGTACTGTAACTGAGATTAATAAGTAGGCATTGCTTTTTAAAATTATTGGTTGTGCTTAAAAAATTAGAAGTGTTATTTTGAAGTACCAAAATACTAATGCACAGTGTTATTTGTCATCTCTTCATATGATGCCATAAGCAAACTGTAGCAATATAATTGCTATTCGAATATATTTTTCTCTTTATAATATGACTGCCTTAAACATTTACAAATAGAGTACTCTGAAAATGTGCAAAGCAAAAGATTGTTTTGTACAGATCCTTGTGCACTCAAAATATAACAAAATTGAAGTGCCTTTGAATAGAGATGTTAAAATGTGTATTTCGTCTTGTTTGAACACATTATATGACAAATATTTGGTATAAATAGATCTTAAATGTTGGGTATGTTGCGTTTGTAGGTTATGTTTTTGTGTTGAAGCAAACCGTACGGAATATTGCTAAAAACGAGTCAAAATTTATCATTTCTTTTTATAGAATGTATTTTATCGTATGCCGAGGTCCGAAATATGTGTTTTGCGTTCATTTATCGTGTTTTTGTGAACATTTGTGACGAAAGTTTTGACAGATGTCAGCTGTTGCGACGTTAATTGCGTGAGTATTTTACATTGTCTACGTCTTTTCACGGGAAAGAAATAACTAAAGAACCCCCAAAAATAGTTAAAATTTTAGTTTCTATCGATATTTCTGTTAAATATTGGTTCTTTGCACATTTATTCTCGTAAATAAAAGTGACAGATGTCACCTTGTAATTTGTAATTGAGGCGCTAGATGGCGCCAGATGTTTTAGTGATGTTTTTATTTTAAATCGACATTTCTTGTTTCATTTGAATGATAAACTTTTCGAAGTATTAATTTAATTAATAATATAATCATCGTTCATTATTTCGTTAATTACCTACCGAGACGTTATTTTCTCTTCTTTCTATTACTCATAATTTGTATGCGTTTTCTTCTATTCGCATAATGGCCAATACAGAAAAATCTTATTTTGATGTTATGTATTAAAAAATTATAATTCTTCGACTGTAATATATTACACATTAAAACGTATTACGATAAATCTTATGCCTGTTTTTAGTTTATAGTATGCCGTATAAAGCGTACAGCCTAATTTTCTTCTTTTCTTAGAATATTATTAATAGTATGTATCAGTAAGGCAAATCTGAACCCTAAATCAAAGCACGATTATGTTTTTTTTATAATCTAGAACAATTACTTTATTCTCGCATTCGACGAAACTCTTTCACCAACTTCCAAGTGTAACGTATCAAACATACGCCTATCTGCGTAAATATTGTTATGTATAATCCAATTACCAGACTGATAATTATTTATTTTTAATAACTATTTGTATATATGTTAATTTTTTCCAATTCAATTACGTTTCTCGGCGATGTTGGCTAATAACGGACGGCCCACCCGTCGCGGGCCTGGATTAAGCCTTAGTCTACATGCACTGGCTATTGCCTAATTGTCCACTGTGCCGCCAATCGCAATAGCCAGATACACTTAATAGAATCCTCGCGGCGCTTGTTTGCATTGATTTTATAACTAAACGAGATGAAATAGCGAACGTTATGATTAAGTTTTATGAAAAATGGACTTAATGATGTACAATATAGCTATTGACTTAATGCCTGTTGGTCGTAGTTGTACTGAAACCAATTTAGAATTGCGTAATATGACTTCTGACAAGTGAATGTCGATCAGACAAATCATGTAGGTAGCTTATAGGAAGCATGCCCGTTTTCAATGTAAAATATTTCTACTTTGAGCAATGTTAATATTCTTTTTAGTATTGCATTTGTTTTACGGTGATGTCCGGTTTGTAGCCAAGCGTTACCTTAATTTCGTAGTAAAATGACTCTACTAAAACGTTATCATCTTGTTCCATGTCCGAATATGTTTGTCGAATGATGACAGTTTAGGCAATAGGTCTAGATGATAGGTCTAATGTCCCACCATTACTGTTTACCTCTCGTAAATAAGCACAGATAATCTATTGTCGACAGAGTACTCCCTTTTGTATTACGCTACCCAATATGGTAGATATCAATCATAGCTTTCATATTTCACATTTTTAGGTATGCAGTTCTTTACAATGTTTCCTTAATTACTCCTATTCTTGGGAATCCAGTGATATATGTTCTAAATATCGCAAATTCGAAATCAACTATTTCTAAACTTTAATAACCATCAAAATATATTGAATTACTAAATGTGTTCAAAAACAATTTTAACGAAACATATAAAAGTTACGAGTAATCGGTTACACACGACCGGCAAACTAAAGCGCGTTACATATTTATGTACTTATTAACATTCAGCATCTGCGTTGGACATATGCATATAGTTTGCAACATTAAAAATAACACCGATTTCCTGTGTATCTCGGGTAAATAGCGTACCTACGTAAGGTAGCTTCATTAACCGCGTGCGGACATTGTCAATCTATGCGTGTAGAAACGTCTGGGCGGCTCGTATGCGCGTGTCCGTCAAAACTAACCATTAAACGGCGATGCAAATTGCAAGCAGCAGCGAATGCGCATGCGCAGCTTCGTGTCCAGAGTCTGTATTCTGCTTAGGTCTTACACGCATTGTGTAACAATGTCAATGCATGTTGTCAGTAAATAAGATATTGTTAGTAAATAAGACTTTACGTGGCCATATTCATAGAGTTTGAAGCTGGTTTTATTTATTAGGAGTTCCCATTTCCTTGTTTCAAAATATAGGAAGTTATGGTTTTTGGGTTTAAAACAATTGGACGGCTCTTATGAGATTATTAGAGATAAAGTTGGAGGCTATGAAGTAAGTTGCATAGAGTTTTACAAAGAAAACAATGTTAATTGGCCTGTGACATTTATTGAAATATTTAAGAAATAACAGTAATTTTGAACAGTTTATTCAGTTGGAGTACCCCGAATTTAGCCTATAGACTTATTTTGTGGGACTTTGTTACTAAAGTTATAATACGTGGAACCTTGAAATATAGCACTCATTAACTGAATTAAGTATTTTAAAATGAAAACTGTAAATCAGTTGAGAGGTTCAACGCGATTTAACGACACGTATTAATAAACTCAATTTATCTCCCTTAAATCTTTTGTTTTATAATCAGTTTGTACTAATTAATTGGGTTATTTGTTGGTGCGGTTGGTAACAGATCGCCTTAATCTTAGGCCACAGCGGCCGGGCGGCTGCGGCGGGGTCGGGTGCGCATGCGCAGTGTGCCCGGTGCTCACGCAAGCGGTCCTGTCGCGCAGCGGGTATCAAAGTCGCCGGCGTGGCGCGTCCTGTTGTTACTTGTTAGCTGAACGGTTCGCGCATCCATCCCGGCTCGTTATGCCGCCGATGTAAAACATTTTTTACTCCTTTATCAGTGCTCGTAATTAATTGCACGCGATATTTAGTTTCCACTAAAATTTAAATGTTTTTCGTCGAATATCCTCTCACAATGGGTGTGGTTTTACATAAAAACTAAGTTAAACTGGTTCTGTTGTTGGCCGTTATCGCAAATCTATTGTCTGTTGCATATCTTCCCATTGGTATCGCATCTAGAGCTCATCAGGCGGGTGGACTGATCAGTCCGTGTGCCCGGCGCTTTAATTGCGACGCCGCAGGGGCCGTCGGGCCAACACGACGGCGTTCGTTGTCGGCGTGCCGGCGCATTGTGCCGACTTTGTCATGAAAATTGCCGACAATATGTTGTTTAGTTGGTTTACCGTTTGGTCTGATAGCGTAATGTTTCTAAATGTTTGTATAGTCTTTGAATAAACATTCTATTGGTGATTCCCGCCGGGTTGTATCTCCGTTCGTTGGTGTAGCTTTGTCATTCGTTGGATGTGAAATCTCAATCAGTTGGGAGGTTCATAAAACCAATTGTCGTAATTATGATAGTAATGATTTGTTTTACTGCCTCGGTGGCGTAGTTGTATTACGGTACGATTGGCAATGCTATTGCTACGATATTGGATTTTTCTATTCAGTATCAGCCCGGAGTCTGAAATTTGTGCCTGATATGGCGATAGGCTCGCCCCCTATCACATCAAGGGACGGAATACGCACGGCGAAAAGTGGGTGCATTAATTGCGCCTCTGCCTACCCCTTCGGGGATAAAAGGCGTGAGTGTGTGTGTGTGTGTGTGTGATTTGTTTTAATAGTCAACTTATTTGATAGCGCCATAATGTTTTAATCTCCTTTCATCTGTCATGAAACGTAAAAACATCTTGTTTACTTAAAAAGTACACACGTTATACCAACATAATTGTTTTGTAGTGTAGTAATAAATGACTCTCCTAAAGATAAATTACAATAATATACATCATACACATTTTACCGAAATTGCAAAATTGTTGGCTAGAGTTTTTGTATCATTATTCCCATAAAATATTCATAGACTCAACAGTATATTGACCTCCAATATAAGACTTGGGAAGTTTTAACATTATTTAAGTTATATCCTAGGATATAAGAGCCTTATTCACAACTCATCCTCGTCTAAACAACTCGTTAGCGTTATTTTTTCCCGAAGATAGTCACCGGGCGGTAGATTTATAAATCAAAACGTGCTCTTTTAGGAATGATAATAGCTCTCATTGTTTAGCGTTGGCGTCCAATGCAAGAATAAATTATACAGTCCGATATAGGCGTTCCGATATAGTCCTTAAGGAGAACATTTTAATAAATTTAAAATAACGATTATCGTTGTCTCGCGGAGTCGTGATTTCGTTAGGTTCGTGGTTAGGTCTAAGGCCGGAATAAGTCGTCACGAACGATTACTAAATTAATTAGGACCTAGCTCGGATGTAGATTGCGCTTGAGATTATTTTCCCACACGACCTGACGATGTTTAGATCTTTAGATTTTGTATTGTTTTATGTTAGTACGCCGGGGTGGACGCTTTGCAGCCACACATGAAACGAATGCGAACGTCATTAAATACTTACGTTGAAAATTGTTGCTCTAATTTATTAAAACATTTTAAAGTTATATTTTCACATATAGAAAACATCTGCTTTTCATTCGAAAGGCAATAAGACAATTTAAATTAACAAATTCGCGAACATTTCGCTCTAAACGTCTAGTGAAATGAGACAATTATAGGTTGCGCGTATAGTAATTATGGCGGTGTGAGCGCGGGCGAGCATCTGCGACCCATATCTCACGGCCCGCGGTTTTGTAACGCTAATGCGGTGTGCTGCGACCTGCCCGATGCTATTTTGTGTTTCGGTGGCTCTGGCTTCATCGGCTACTGAGTACCGACACCTTGGGAACGTACGCGTTTGAGCCAAATCTGTACCGTGAACTCGTTTCGGAATAATGGGTTTTAGCGGTTTATAACGAGTAATGATTGTGACATTTGACGGTGAGTGATATAAAAAAAATATGCTTGTGTTTGTATATTTTCTATTGCATTCCGCAATAAGTATTCTTAAATATATTTTTATTACATTTTAATTATTTACTTACTACGAGCATTCCACGTAACAAATTCAATAGTTTGTTAGTCAACAACCGTTTCAACAGACAAGTCAAAAACAAACGTGCCAAATATGGTCCTGGTAATACTAGGGCGGCAGTAAGCAGCAAGAGGTACGCGTTCCCGGTCCCGAGCCCTCTCGCGGTGATATCACGAATTATTCGGCTACCGAAAATAATTCTAGTTTTAAGATAGGTGGCGCTATTTCGGACCGACAAACTAAAGGTGCGCGCAATTCGGAAGTTCCAAATTTCGGCTTTAAAGCACAGTGACGATTGTCTCTTACGGAGAAAATGAATTTGCTATAATAGAGCTTTAAAAGCTGTTACGCTTACAAACGCTACTTCTAATGGTTACGGTCCCCAGGACGGCGCTCGTTTACTAGGGCACCAGCTTTGTCAAAGAGATCACGTCCAGTAAAGCAGAACCCTCCATGAATACTTTGTTCCAGCCCGTTGGGTTAGAAAGTATTAGCGCGCGGGGGACAGGGGAGGTCAGTGCTGCTGGGCGGTGGAAAGGGAATGTCTGGCGCGGCGGCCCGCCTCCCAGCGACACCTAACGTTAACGCCTCGTTGTTATGCGCGCCTGGTACACGGGTGCCATTACGAAGTGAATCGCGGCGCCACCGCATCTACTATAACTTACTTACTTACTAAAATGATTTTAAATGAAAATCATAATATGAAAGTTTGCGTATAAAACACTTCAAAAAGATCTTGTTCGAGACAACAAAAGAAAACATGAATGATTAAAATCTCTGTCTAGACTAGATAGACGGAGGGGTGAAATTTTTGTCTAGACTCTATCTAAACTTAATTAGAGGGATACGTAACGCATAAAATTTGAAAGCCAGGAAGATCTTGACCAAAGTAGGTTTAGCGTTATCATAATCTTTATACCAATCTAAGGTTTATAATATATAGAGGAATGAGAATAAATTCTGTGAGTTTTTCAATCGTCAGATGTCATAATAATAAATAGCAGTAATACAAAAATGTTTTAAGTTTTAGGTACTTGAAGTATCGTAACAGAGGTTGCAAACCTTAGTAATAAAAGTAATTCTTCTGTGAAAAAATTTGCTTGGCCGAAAGATGTCCGCGTCTTGTATGGGTGCTGGGCCTCAAAATCTAAACGGGCTCAAACTTTAGGGATATAAAATAGGGAAACATATGGAACTTAGATCTATTATAAAAATATTTTTAGACCCCTCCATTCATAACTAACTTTTTTGAAAACATTCATACTAAATTAGGTGTAGTTTTTAAGCCAAACAAAATTACATGCATCTCAAAATCGGAGGTCTTTACTTAAACAATTTATTGCAAAAGGCTAGTTTTCTGGAGCTCTATCCAAATATATATAAACTGTCTTGTTTAGATTTTCGGGCCCATTTTTTGACATGTCCTTTGTTTTAAAAACGAAAAAAAAAACACTAGCATTCTATTATGCTTCTGAATTTAAATCTTCAAAATCCTATCATTTGATATTATCCCGCACCAATGTTATACGTGTCACATGATACAAACTGACATGTATTCGGACGGCGTCGGTAATATTCGTTGTTCTGTCGGCGGAACATCAAAAGGGTTTTCGGCCACGAGCGCGGCTCGATTTTCTCGAAAATCGTAAGTTATGCGCACGAATATGAGATGTGTTTATGTCGGTCATGATGTGGGACACGAGCGGCCGTTGTCATGTGCAGGCCTGTAGGAAGTGAGGTATTGTGGGAGACAATAACCCACAGTAGGTAATCTCGCATAGTTTTGTCTCTCACATTTCATTTTATTGTATCGTTTAAAATCCATTCTTTACCAAGAAAGCAATCTTGTAGAAGGCAACTTATTAGTAGGATTCAATGCATTTAAAACGTTCGAATCAGTACAAAATTAAACTTAAATACAAATTAGCGTCTAAAAGCATTCAATTCTCACTTTATAGATTTTTGTCAGACATTGAAAGGTGATTACAAATAAAATATACGATTTAAAAAAAAGCGTGAAGATCTAACAGTAAAGTGGTTAATAAAACGAATAGAAGTGTTGCATTTGAGCCGAATGAATAATTAATCGGACGAGCTACCTGTTTAAAATTAATAGAGTACCGAGTATGTGGGTGTACCACTGCCTTGAACCACTTGAGATAATTTAAAACTAGATTTAATGCTAAACGATTATAAAAACTATCGATTTTTAAACGATCACGTAGGTGTTTTTTGTTCGATGCTGTTTTAACTATTCAAACGTACGATTTGCGTTTCGGTGTTGGTTTTCGTTTTTATTTTGGCATTCGAAATTTGAACCTGTTTTACGAAAAAATTAACGCTTATTTTTATTTTTTTTTTAACTAAAATAAGAAGTACCTAAGTAAAATAAGGCGTTGTTTTTAACTACTATTTTATATGCGTAATGAAAGTATAATTCAATAATAACTTGTACAGCCAATATACTTTGCATTTAAATTTTATTGATGTCGTTATATCGAATTATACAGCCGTTTAATGGAACGCGTTGTCAGGTATACAATTATACGCCATCCAACATATTTACGAGAATTTTGCAAAAATGATTTTGTAGATGTTCCATATTATTAAACTTTGCATTATAGTAAGTAAATCATAGAAAAGGTGGTCATTCCCTAGCTCTGATCTCAAACTATTTGTGGCAGGCGCAGTAAATCTTCTTTTTTTTTTAATATCTGCTGTTTCCACATATTTCTTTTTCTCACCTCTACCTCTATATATATTGTCATTCATTACAACTTGTAAGCATTAACATTTTTTTAAATTTGAGTTTCACTCCTAGCCACATGACGACATGAAACCAGCTTGTAACGGATTATAGCCTGTATTCCAAGCATTACACGGTCGCCGTCATTGTGAATTTATTATAATGTACCATTAACAACATGCGTTATCAACTATATTGGTAATTACGAAAATTACGGCTGAATTTTATGCATAACATCGCGCGTCATTTTACTCCTGCAAAATGTTATTTCTTCAGGATGTAATTAGGTAAAATTGAGTAATAAATAGTAATTGTTATAATCCTTTTAATGCATGTAGGCTTTTCAAAATGTAGAAGTGTCCAATTACTACCAGACAAATGTGGTAATCTAATGTGATTGGTAACGAAGCCAGAGTAATGTATGTCAATAGGTATCGCTGAGGGATTGGTACATTTTATAACTTTTAATGAAATTAAAGTAAAGACTAAGTGCACGCAGATTACAGGGTCATTCGTAATGAACTAAATGAAATAAATAAACAAAATAAAATCATTTATTGATCAAATAGGCTTATAAAAAAGCACTTATGACGGGTCATGGTCAACGAGAAACATAGGCCATAGAAATCGGAGATATTGCATCGGAACCTTCACCAAAGGGTTTTATAGCGCTGACATGGTAATCTCGATATATTGTGGAGGTGGGATATTTTTGTGATTTTTCCACACGACTGTCTACAGAACTGTTAATCACCGACCAATATTGCTAATCAAATGGCCTTTGACAATATAACCTACTGGTAGAAGCTGTGGTATTTTAATTCTCACCATTCAGTACAAAACCCACACCAGGGTTCAGAAAAAAGTACCAGATAACGCGGCTAGTTATCGTGGCCGGAGTAAGTGGCACACAATGCGTCCGTATCGCATTACACTTGCAGATAGATCCACTCATTATCGCGTGTAATGAGCGGTCGCGGATAAACAAACTGTGTGCGAGTGAGAAGCGCCAGCGATTAACAACTTTATATTGTCGATGAAAAGATGGTAAATTCTGTGTCGATTTCTGAGCATGTTTGTTGCAATTGTAAGATTTATTTTATGTAGTTTATGTATAAAATTAATCATCATGATGCCTGTCTTACAAAATGGAGCAGATTTAACAAAATATCAATTTAGTAACTTTGCTTTCGTGAGTATTATTCAGGAATAATTATTCTGGGATAGTGTAGTTTTTTATAGCTCAAAATAATCCCATTTCCTTTCTTTTTTTAAGCAGTATGGGCAGAATTAACAAACTAGCTTAAGCTCCTTATATAACATACAATTATAATGTAATAAATAAAGATATTTATTTCTGCACTCAGTTACCCATTTATTTGATAACAATCAACTTAGTTCACCCACTTATGCGACTCCCACGCACTATTATGTCTGTCGGCTTATCTGTTCATTGTCAGATCACTTAGATGTAAATACAGAATGTACTACAAATATTTAGGCAGTAAGTCGATTAAAATGCTGTGTATAAGAAAGAACTAGAAGCTCAAGATCATATTTACAACATAGAACAATTGATTTAGTTTTTAAGGGAATGGAACGGGACTTACCAAGATGAGGGTTTTACCTACGTCCAATACCGGGACTAGCACTACTGACATGTCTATGTTTTGTTTATAATAATTGATAACTCATTTTAATGCGGAAAAGAAAACATCTCTGGGCAAAATAACTGAACTTCATACTACAATATGTGAATATCTAATACCATAATATTTAGGTCAATGTTGTAGGAAAGAACTAAATCCGTGTTCTCGGATAATTGAATTGCAATTTTTTTCTTTCTATCAAATATTATCCCCAAAAGTGAACCGCCTCGTCCCATCCCTTACGTCGACCAGATGGTTATATTAAAGCGCGTGTAACCAAACCGGTAAGTGGTCAGTGGACATAGGTCCCGTGGGATAGACTATGTATAGCCGTAGCCCTGTTCTTTCTTATTCTTTTTGTTAAAGTCTAGTCTCGCCATTGAAGCGGTGGTAAATTTTGTCAAATTTTGAAAGAATTTGAGACTTTTTGATACAAATAAGGTATACTACGTGAAGATGCTCAAAAGAAAATTACAATTTCTGCTTTTGGTTTGCAAAGTATTCTAAATTTCTCACTCAACGATATTTTTTAATTATACCACAAGAAATGTTTTTTCTTTACAATGTAGTTGAATAATAGAAAAAAGAAAGCAAAAATATAGCTCCTGTGATGTCATTTGAATATTATGTAAATTTTATCAAATACCTTTCACGGGTATATTGTCGTTTTGCTGGGGTAGTTCGGTTTTCGCAGTCGCCATTGTGTAGATATAGCGCTTTATTAAAACCAAATTTAGAATCTGATATTATCTTTTTTTAAACTAGAAATTCCCAACCAGGTATTCCTAATCAAGGAATTGGAGGGTTTCTCAATGGTGTGTAAAAATGGTTTTATGTTGTATTGGATTAAACGAACTTGGGAAAAACAACCACACCAACTTTAGATTGTCTGTGTACATCCGATCACTATTTATCTAATAAATAGGTGTCTCATTGTAATTAGTACTTCCGAGGCAGCTGAATACTGGAACAGTATAATAAATACAATATATACAATGTCTAACTTTAACACCCGTGTAGGGTGGCCAGTTAATAACTGGTGTGAATGAGCATTCATTTTCATCTAACACGTCGCACCTGCTTAGTAACTATGTGACTGGTTAGAATAACACCCAGGTGTCCTGGCTGAATTGTGTGGTTACAGTTCATTTGGTCAGTATTCACACTAAAACCGGTGATACTAAAGTAATTGCTTCCCAACTTTTAAGAATGGTTGAATTACATCTATAATTTTCCTCAAGGAAACAAAGAAGGGCCCAATCTTCGACTAAGTCTTGAGTCAGAAAGTGTTGATTTTTGTTGTCTTCTGTAGAACAACATCTTCCAGGCAACCGGCCCACCCATTTGTCATATAAAGTTGTCTAAAGCGTGTCTTCTTCTACTTCTGATGACATCACACCGTCTTAGCCAGTTGCTTTAAACCTGCTTGCATCAGTCGGCACTTCGGACTTTTTTTTAATCACCCCTAGGCACCAATGATTATTTTGTTTGGACACACTAAAGTTGCTATTTCGATACAATATTCTTAACTCAGCGCATATGGTACAAGTATAAGGCTCAAAATTAAATGCTGTTAAACGCCTCCATTGATTACAATAGGTGTATAAAAATGGTCCCAGTAACGAGCTCGGTGAAGTTGTGAGCGTGGAGGGTAATAATTCCACTGCGTCCGACGCCGAGATATATCGTCGCGTCGGATCGTGTTAACATCTTGTTGCTCGTCATTAACATTGTCAGTGTTGTTTGGCAGATAGTTTATGTTTGTGAAAATGATGGAAAAGAGAAAATGTACGGCTTTACCAATGAATGTTTTTTATTTGATGTTAATGAAATTAGTGCAATTCGAACAATTCAAAAGTAATGTTCTCGGTGTAGTTATATACCATAATAAAGATTAAACATATGAATCAATTTAATTTATAAATAAACGTTTTTATCAGTATTCCATATGGCGATAGGCTCGCCGCCTATCACATCATGGGACCGAATACGCGCGGCAAAAATTGGGTGCATTAGTTACGCCTCTGCCTACTCCTTCGAGGATAAATGGCGTGAGTGTATGTGTAGACTTATATCATGGAACCAAATACTAGATATTTTGTTAAGTTCATAGGCTTCAATTATTGTCAACAATCTGATATCACTCTTATCTTCAAGCAGTTACATAGCAAATTGAGTTTGTATTACAAGTAATTTCTGTCCGTTGTTGCAGCAATGACTTCGAGTTGGAACTGTTGTTGTACAGATCGTTAGTGCTTGAAGGGCTTTACAACTACGATTGTCTGTTAAATGCTTTAAGGAGCAAACGTTTTTATTTCTAAGGCCTGGTTGTTTCATACTCTACAAACAATAAGAGTTTGTAAGAGGCGTTGGTCAATAAATAAATGTTTACATGTTTTGATGCTAACATTGACTGAAAAGTGGACGATAGCCTAGTTGGAAATGGAACGGTCTGCCGCGACTATGTCCGCAGGTTCGAAACCCAACGCACACACCTCTGACTTTTCGATGTTACGTGTGTATTGTTTATCAATTTTCGTCCATTTTAACGGTGAAGGAAAACATCGTGAACACCTAAAAGAAAACGTACATATCTGGCAATTCTCCATTACAATTTTCAGGGTATGTGAAGTTTGCCAAGCCGCATTAGGCCAGCGTGGTGTTCTTAAGGCCTAACCCCTCTCAATAGTAGAGGAGGCCCTTGCTCAGCAGTGGGCAGTATATAATACAGAGCTGGTTGCATTGCATTGACTGAGAGTATCGATCTGACTAGTAGTATGACTGTGAGTAGAGAGGTATCTATGATAGTATATTTTAAGGACAAAATCTTCACCTGGACATTAACGTGTTATTAATAATCCGTCACTGTAAGATATAGATCCTGCAACTTTACTCATAGTGCGCAAGTCCATGTATAATACCTGCGATTGCGGTCGAGTGGATTTTACAACTTCTGAGGATGTCTTAATATTAATGCATTTTTATTTTATTTATGAAACAAACATAACTAAATATAACTAAAATTTAATTAATAAAAAATAAGGTTCTTAATCCAAAACAGTTTCCACTTAATGCCACATTATCGTTATAATCTAGGGTATGTGACAGCTGTTGACAGACTGCTCACTGATGTGGATTTGACCCTTTTTACAGATCGGACAGGACTTCATAATCGAATTGTAATCTCGGTTGTAATTTTGTTTCAAACTGCTGTCGCATATAAATTGGAGAAAGGTTCCATGCTATGATAAACATGCACATACTGGCCGTGACGTAATCGACTTACAATCTCAGCTCCGTGTTCTGCCACCGACGTTTCCTTTACATTTATACATATAAATACCTTAAGCCGAGTAGATTTTCAGCCATTTCAATATGCAATGACGTCGGCAGATCTTATCTTGGAAGGGGAGACGCCAAAAAACGTCCGCGCCCGTACCATAGAGTTCTGATCAGCGGACTGTCAAAATATCTGAACGCGACCAGCGGGGCTCCATGCATAATGTATCATACTCGAGAAATTTCATACATAAAACATTAACTAGTAAGGTTTTTATTTGATTGCCATACGACAGGCCAATGGTGCGTTCAAAAAAACATATTCAACTATTTCGCTCGGAAAATGCGACCATGGTGTCGAATAGGTTTTTACTGTAGACGTATGTTTTGTTGTGTGTCGTAAATATAATTTGTTCAGCCTCGCTTGTAAGCGGATTCAGATTTTGTAATGTATGAGGAGGTGGACAAGAGTCGGTCAAGAATAAAATGTATTTTTAAACCTTGTTTTTTCTCCATTTGTGCGTTCAGATACTTGGTATTATGGAATAACACGTGTGTTTGTTTTCCTCTACGTGAGTCACGTAAGATGCACATTCCCGAGTATCTTCTTTACGCGTAATGCCACGTGCTTGTTTAAAAATATCTTAATTTGGGCGGCGCGGCCGCGCGGCGGTGCGTTTAGATCGGGATTTGTCGGTGTAATACTTTTCCAGATTCTGGCTGCATTTAGGAAGCGTAACAAACCCAATGTCCATCAGCCATGATGAGTGCAGAGTGGCAGTGAGTCGCCGGCCGCCCACGCGAGCGGTGGTGCGCGGCGTCACCGGCGAGTCACGTGCGCGCCCACGTCACGCCTTCGCATATCGTTGCGAAAAAAACAAATCTCTCCACGTAGCTCCCGAGCTGGCTCCAACCTTGAGATTTAATGCCTTCGTTAAATTGCCGCATGTGGGCTACCGCCAGCGCCGCTCATGAGTTCCTCTCAGATTCTTTTGTTCATTGTATACAATGGCACTTTAAATTTTCCTACATTCAATTGAATTGGATGAGGTTCTGCGACGATAATTGATATTGCCTTTCGCTAGGACGCATCTTACGAGATAGAAATATTTTAATTAATCGTTGGGGAGCGCGTTCAGTGAGAGCGTGCGGGCGCGGACGCATCGCTCCCGTTCCCTCAGGATTATCTCAATAATTTGCGTGTCGGCTGTTAGTCGTTAATTAAGCTATTTGTCAGCGGCGCGGACAATTTACATTTCTCCCGGAGTCGCGGGGATTCTGCGCGGCTTGCGGCTCCGCAACGACGTATTATTATCCTTTTAGGGAGGGCGGCATCCTCACATGGCGGCCGAACCTTTTATTGGGACCACCTATGTTTGTTCGCCGCGACGTATGAATTGTCCAGTAAATAAGGTTAGCGGAATAATCGCGTGTACTTTCTTAGCGCTATTTAGTGGCACCGTCGCTCATTTGCATAGGAGCTGGCAACTGGTGGGGAATTAGCATCAGACGCGACTCTGCGATACACGGTGATACTCCGCGCCAATCTACCGCCGATGTTGCCAGATATGTTACAATTATCGTAATTTGAATGGAAAACAATGGTTCGAATAATATGTATCTATTAATCGCGTAATCGCTACTTGCCACGCGCTGGCCTCTTGTCTATATAGCTTCTTTGAACTTCTTTATAACACTACCCAAATCTTACCCTTGATTTCATAGCTCGGTTTACCTTTCCACGATCCCCCAAAAGAGGTTAAGGCATCTAAAGTTCCTTCTGGCAACACTAACCAAGCTCCACAAACAACGATTGGTCCCCATGCGATTACAAACATTATAAACATGTCCGGACAATCCATGGGAACAGGTCGCGCTCCATCTAGCGGCCAGTCCGCAGGTGAAGCGTATTGACAACTGGTCTTCCTTGATGCGTATCAGCGTGATGGTATCACGCGGCGGCGCTTCAGTCGGCCCCTGCTGCATTGTGCCGATCGTAGATACCGCAAGTTTATTTAGACTTAACTTATTCAGCCGTGATGCCATTAAAAAAATAAATGATGGACAGGTTTGCGTTGGCAACATCGCGGTAATGCTGTGTGGGTTTGAGGTTTGAGACTAGGTATTGTTTAAGCTTAGGAAGTTCTTGGGCGTATTTAGTATGTTTTTTTTTGCTTATGAGTTAAACTATGCCCATATTATAACATTGTGGTTGTTGGTTCGTTTTAATTTCACCTATTGTTATAATTTGGATAGGTAGATAGACTTAGACAAAAAGTGACATAAACTCCTTCTATCTCTGTGAAAGGCCCAGAACATACGAAATTATTTACGCAGCCGAAGCCACGGGCAATAAACTAATCTACTTAAAATTATGAATGAATTGGTGACTATAAATTTTTATTGTATTTAATGTAGCGGAAAACAGCATTCCTTTGTTATGCCCGCGGACTACTTAAGTCTATTTCGGTGATATTTTCTATTTGAATAACTTAACCGATGTCGATACAAACATTTATATAAACGGCGCGTGGCGCAGGTAATTTATTTACTTCAACTCGATAAACTTCATAATTATACGCACAACTATGTTGCACTTACCAAGGTTGCACGTTTCGAAGGAAAGTCATCGTAGATAGGTATATGATTTATCTTTATGTCGATCTTGGGATAGTGAAAAGGTGTCGATGAAACCTGTAAATTCCATGGTAATGTTTCTCGGATCGGGCACTTGATCATTTCGATGTTTTTTTTACACGTGACTTATTCATGATATGATAATATACTTGTCCCTTATTACGTCATGAGTAAAAATAAGTAAAACTTTAAGTGCGCTTTCTGTGCCCTTGTCGATAACTCGAAACTTGTAATATACTACTTGTAATATGTGAATGATGGCCGCTAAACAGAAGAGTTGAAACCTTTCCATCAAACAGAGTAAATCACATGGGCATATCAATTATAAGCCATTGTGCGTTGTAACGAAATCAAATACCTCGACCTATTTCACTGTTTTTTAAGTGGATCTTGTAACTCAGATACGGGAATTGCGTATCAACTTTAGACGCAAATCGTCGGAGGTAGTGCATTATGAGAGACGAAAATAATAGTATTATCAATCATAAGTTTAGTGGTGTTAATTTAATCACAGAACAGGGAAATAGACAAGTGTTAATCATAGTTTTTAAATTTGGCGTTTTTCGTTATTTACGCGATATTGTACTGAATTCGGACTGAAGACGGACTTTTTAACAGCAAGTAACGTCAATACAACCCCGTTCACTCCTTCCTTAAATACAATTATTTTAAGTATGCCCTTACAAGGTTTGCTATCCTGTAGTAGGTTTAACAGCGAACTTGTCATAAAAGGCGATCAACCGTGTCGCCTATATAATTGGCCGTCATTATCCGTTGTTACACTTCAATCAATCAAGGTTATCAGCCGCTGGTCAGCCAGGAAACTTGCCGCGAGACAATAAATTGAGGAGTTGCGTCGGTCATTCATAATGCGTAGTTTGTTTATGAATGAGCGGCTAGGGATGTGCTAGTATTATCGACAGTAAATCGATTTTCAAATTTATGATTAGAAAATAGTAAATAGACGGTTTATTTGGTTTATCAATAATAAACTATATCACCCGTGGATTATGGCAGTAGGTTTTCAGAACCCTTATGATCCTGTTATGCATTCTGAAACGAATCGTAAGAAGTTCAATAATTGTGGGATACTCCTTATATTAGCGCTGAAGTACCCTTTTAAGGGTTGCGAGCGTCTTCTGCACTCACCCAAAAGACCGGTGTTCTTTCATAAGCCGACCCTCGTCAGGCTAGAAAGAGTTTAGTCAGGGACAAAAAAAATATTTCATGTTATTCTTTTTTAAAAATAAAGATTACACTCGTAAGCCTCATCCAGTTCTCACCTGAAATACAAGTCTCATGTGGCGGGTAACAGATACTACCGGGCTTTTAGCTCTATGTCATCGAAATGTGACACAAATATTTGTGTCGGTGCGGGCACTTGCGACTCCGTTGCCTTACCGAGTAATCAATGATCTCCCGCTGCGCCATCAAATAATTTTCATTTAAGTAAAGTTTCGCAAGTGTACTTGAAACTACAAATACAAAACGATTGATGGGCGTAGCGACTTTCTTTACTCGATATTAAATGAGTCCCCTCTATACTATATTCATTCGTAAGTTGGCAACCGTCAAGGGCCATAAAGTGTTTCTTTAGTCGAGACTATAATTATTTTATCTCACTCACCTTCTTTACTTTAAAACGACAAGGTTGGCAATCTCATGGAGAGGTTAGCGTTCAATAGAATGCGATATATTCGATCAGATGTATTATAATACCAATTACAGTGTAAATACCGATATGAACACGTACGTCACTACCCGAACCGTATAATTACAGTGCGAGGCAGCCGGCGCCACATTTGCATCCCGTTTAATATCGCACCCGATATCGCTGTGATTGCCTATTGTTGCGCCCATTGGTCAGCGGTGCGCTTAATTCGCTTTATTTTCACTGCAAGCGCTTTAAGCGACGAACCACCTATGTTAACGAATAAATTAAGACTAAGGTAGGATCGTAATGATGTGACGTGGTCTGTCCTCCCCTTGTATTACAGTAGGAGGATTGGCGGTAATCCATCACGAGGGTGGGTAGGATGGATATAAAGTATAGCATATCGAAGTTTTGACTTGCTTAACAAAGGCAATTATTGGTACGTTAAGACAGGTGACGCGTCGATGGTACTTCGGGTAGATGCTTATGGCAGCGACCATTGATCATCAGGCGACCAACTAGGTCTTTTAATCAATTTGGCTTCTTTAAGTTCGCTTGTTTTAAACCGTTTGTACCTTGAAACATTAATGTTCTTTTTACCGTTTTAATACCTAAACATTAAGACACACAAAAATACATAGAATTTTTTAGCATAATGATGTGCAATAATCCCTAGGTATGCTTTAAGGAAATCACAATATGATCGTAACTGCAACTGCATAAATATCGTTGTTTCTCAAAGTTTCGCGAGTAAAGTGTTGAGAGACGTTTTTAATATTTTGGTGAGGTTCGCTGTACAAATTTATAATATCGTAGTGACACGGGTCCTTCGAAATATATCTCTCGCTGTTCGGAATACAAAATCATATTTAAACTGTGTAACGGTTTATTCAATGTTTGTTTTAAGCATCTCGTTGGTACTGACTACTGGTGGTGCACTTAAGAGAAATTCAGATATATTTTTGCACAGATACATCGACGCATCACTCAATTAGTTATTTGCTTCTTCAGCGCGGTTTTCTCCATTGTCTGTTTATTGTGAAGTTTTTGGACGGTATTGTCACATTGACGCGCGCACCAAGTTGATTTATATCTATATAGCCATCTTCCCTTATTTTGCCCTCAGGCGATGAGAAGTCGCCTTATTCTAGCACTGAGGCGTCTCAGTGTTGAATCAACAATCCTTATAAATATGGAAAAATGGCAAAACATACACAAGACAGAAATATACCTTAATATCTGTAGTTTATATATCATAACTGCTGTCTATCGACGGTAACTCGATAGCTATCTTAATTATTCCGATTACTGTACCGCAATCTTCTTCTATCCAAGAATTCACGCTATGTCACGAAGAGGTGATAGTGTTACGTGTGGATAACTGCACTCGAGCCGCAGTGTTGCCAACATCAACTTAACAGGTCTGGCAACATTCACTCAATAATTATCGTTATAAGTTTTCATTAACAGCCATTTTGAAGGCGTCCTTTCGCAATTTGCTCCCGTTTTGCGCAATATTTTGATATGTAACGTATGAGCTTTTTATTTCACAATGTATAACGTATTAATAAGTACGGGCTGTATTAATGTATGATAATTACAAGTTAAATTATTTTATTAATTCTCGGAATTGATTTGTTTAAGTACGGATTGTGTTGTTTTATTATAGATTAACTTGGTAGTGCTTGTATATAATTCTTTTTTACCTTATTAGGTATTTTAATGTATGAAACAACCTTGATAAAAAAACACTCCAATAAAAAGAGTTCGAGATGAATTCGGAGCTCAACGTTAATTTTAAAAGAAAACATTAGAAAGTCATTACAACCAATCTCTGCCGTTTTAACACAAAAATCTTCTCACGACTCACCACCGTCGACACAAAGCGTACGAAAACATTAAATCACAAATTGAACAGTATTTATAAATATTTTCAGCGTTGTATCATCCCCGAAACGTTTTACATATTGTCCCGCTATTCATGGAAACACGTCGGCTGGTTGCGCGGCCGAATCATTATCGTTTTTTCGTATAATCAACTGGCCGAACGAATCGTACGAGCTCCCAAAACAAACACGTCGCGTATGCTTTATGGAATGGTTATTGAGTTGTGGGAGCCTGGGAACGTTTAGTTTTTGGGTATATGAGGTTTTGTACCGTAATTCTTTGGTTTCTCATTGGGTGTATTGGTTTTGAATGATCTCTATGGGACTCAGATTTTTTGGCTACACTCCTATAGTACAGTAGTATACTAGTGTGTGTACTAGTACAGTAGTAGATGTCTGAATTACGTGAAGTACATACTAATGTAATAAGAAGATTTATTTGTTAATATGTGGGTATTTTTAGGCGTTAATCACTTTAATTACTAACTCTATTTTAAAAATTATTTCAAAAATAGAAGTCTACCTTATCTCTAGATGACATAAACTATAATTGATTACTGTTATTCCGGATACTTTCGCGTTAAAAAAACTATAAAAAAATTATTTGATCAGCCTTCAATCCAGTTGGTAAAGAGCCACTGTGCGATGTACTCAACACCACTTATCGCCTGCCTTAGGACATCCCATTCGAAAGTTATTGAATGTTAAGAATAATTTCGCCAAGCGCATGCAGATTTAATCATCGTAAAGGTTGTCGCACACTTATGGCCCAGGCAATAATGACGCGAAATATAGTATTGGCAATGGATATTTTTTGTAATGTCCAGCATATTATTATACAGTTGATGGTCATTAGAATGATAATTCGGAATTCAGATCTCAGTCAATATAATGACAATATAAAATTATTTTTATATCGCAGTAGGTATGTTGTATAACTAAGGTTCTTTTTTTAAAAGTTCTTTCTGATTTCGAGTGGACAGCTGCGGTTATCGTTAGGTCGTTTGCGCTTATAAGCTCGTTTTTCTGCGCCCACAAACCGATACTACATTATACGCGCGTATAGCTTATTCCGACGCAGTTTGGATATACATTGGCGCGTGTACCCTCGTACGCGCTCAACAAGCGGCTCGTGTCAAAAAAGGGGCCGTCACACATACGAGCCAGTCGGTGAGTGCGTCGCTTCCGATCGATTTGGATAATGAATGCTTTCACTTTTCGCTCATTACGCGCGCTGATGTCGCTTTATTAAGCGCTGTCGTCCCGCTGCGGGATTTTCATATTAACGCGCATAAAGTTAATATGCGCGACGTTCTTACCCTCTTTAAATTTACTGTTAAAATGAGCGGTTTATTAAAATTTTCCTCGGTTTCTCTTGCAAACGTAACGCCTTTAATGCTGGTTCAATTTTTATTTTTTAAGTAGTTAGCGTTAATCATATGAGTATTCTATGGTGGGATATTTAAGTATTGTCATTTTGGAAGCAGTAGTTTCTTAGCGTCTAGTGTGCTCGCTGATCTCGATGGCAGGTGAAAAAGATCGTAAAATGAAGTAATTCAACGGTTGTTAATATTTTGTTTCATTTTCATAAAAAAAAGAAATTTTGACCCATTTCTGTTCAACTTTTGTCGGTAAAAAAGTCACACTCATAAAACAGCACACTCGACAACGCTAGCCCTCTTGACCCAAACATCGTAAAGGGTTAACGCGAACGTAAAAGTGTCGAGCGGGTACATTCAACCGCAATGTCATCGGCTGACGTCCTTATTATGAATATGTCGTGAATATCCATACGAGCGCGCGGCACGTGGCGATGGACGGACGCCTTATACGATCCAGTCGGAACGCAAATATGGTGCGCGGCATCGTAACCTGTTTTCGGGGTTTCCTCTACCCCGGCACGTGGTGTGCTTCTCGTTTTGTAGCGGGTTGATTAACCCTTAACTGCTTAGTTCGAAGTTTGAGGAGTTTGATAAATTTTATTTATAGATCGATGTTTTGTTCTTTTTTGATAGGAAAGTTTTGATACCTACTAGTATTGTGTCTCCTGTATGAAATAACGTACTATCAAGTAGACTTCGTTAATACAATCATTAGGTAACCATTGATGTTTCTTTTTATTCCTGCACTGCACCTGACGCTATGTACAATATGGTCCAAATATAATGTCAACGCAACATATTACGAAATTTTTAAATGAATAACTTACTCTTGTCGAATTGAATGTTGTTGAAGAGCTGGTGACTCGGGGAACCCGACTTGCGGAAACAAGCCATATTGGTATGATTTTCACAGTGTTAATATAATGGACCTTATATGGTCCAATCTTAAAACAGTTTCTCAAATAAGAATTCTCTGCTTCATTTGTTTTATAACTGACTAGCTTTTGCCCACGGCTTCGCCCGCGTTATTAAGTTTTTCCGGGCTAAAAGTACATAAAAACCTTCCCGTTGAATCACTCTATGACTATGACGTTGATACAACTCTTAACAAATAATGCATTAATTTCGACCAAAATTGATTACCATAAAAACGGTTCTAGTGAGTTAATCTTAAAAGATAGACATATCCTACTGTCGCGGACATTTTTTTAGATCATTTCAAGAGGAATAATTCTTTCGTACATATATTTTTGGTATCTTGAACCGTTTTCGCAGTGCACGCAATGGAAGCCCTCAAGGATGAATAATTTTCCCCGTTTTCTTTCACATTTTCCATTATTTCTTCGCTGCTAATAGTTGCATCGTGATGTTATATAGCCTATAGCCTTCCTCGATAAATGGGCTATTCAACACAAAAAGAATTTTTCAATTCGAACCAGTAGTTCCTGAGATTAGCGCGTTCAAACAAACAAACAAACAAACAAACAAACAAACAAACAAACGAACAAACAAACAAACTCTTCAGCTTTATAATATTAGTATAGATTTTTGAAATGCCATGCCTCTTCAATGTTCCTCCAAACTCCGGCTCTTATAAAATATAATATCGGATAACCGGTGTGTCCTGAAATGATTATGGATATCAGCAGACGGTTTAGCGCGAGACGTTTATTATCATACGAATTAGGATTTGGTGATCGGCTGGGGAGAGGAGTAGTTCAATACGACATAGTTTCTATAATTCGCTAATATTTGAATTTCTTGTAGTTCCTGATATTTTTGATACAAATATAGGTGGTTTATGAATATTATTGACTAATGTGCTTATTTATTATGGAACGATATTGCCCGCCACGTAAACTGGGTAAGACATTTCAGTTTTCCGAACAAAAAATAACAATATACAAGAGCTTTTTACACGATACCCAGTCTTAAGTGACTGTGATCTTCAAGTTTTGAAAATCATGAGACTTTCTTCTTTTAAAATATCTCACAATCTCACAAATATCAAATATCTACGAATAAAAAATATATTCAAACTAAACACGTAAATACCATTATATTCTCAGCGTAAAGTTAATTGTTATTTTAAACCACATAGTTAAATCTTCCTTTTATGTTTCGATTTCCTTTATTACTATCGGATATGTATTTCAATTATGATAATTTTAATTAAATAGAAATAGCGGTGTCGCGTTACTTTAATAAAGATCATATAATATTTTCTAAGACCTGTATCCAATTTAAACTGATCACACATTTTTTATTATTTATTTATTATCTGGGCACGGTAAAGAGATAAAATTGCATCTATTTATAGTTCAAATAATTATAACAACGTCGCAAAACGTCCGTTGTGTCCCTCGACGGTCAATAGAATTAGGCCGAATCTGAAGTATACCTACATACATCGGTAAATCCAATGATATTTCAAAAATACCGAAAAATGTAACGTTAAAATCAACCATTACGGAGAGTTACTATATTGCTAGATTACAATATAAGCCCTGTTGTAGCTATCCATTCAATGTGCAAAATATATCTGGTACCCTTGTAACGTAGTGTGTGTAGAAACGTCCACGATCACAGCTTCAACGTCGATCGCAATCGCTATGCCGGGCAGTCGTACACGCTGATTATATTACTATAAGTCCAAGCTCTACAACATCCGCCCTGTGGATTGGGGGCGTTGGAGAATTCCACCACGGTATCGCCTGCCTGTCGTAAAAGGCGACTAATAGGGGCCTCCGGGGGTCACGGGTGGGCGGGAGATGCCGTCCACCTATTAGTCTAGCCAACTTCTGTGACCCCCGTGATGGACGGCAGTGTGCCTCACGCTGCCTCGGACGCCAAGGGCGTCCTTCGGTGTACGGGGACTTCTGAGCCCCCGCAACAACAGGAGACGGACCGCAACAGCGGTGCGCGCAGGTGCGGTTGCGGACGACAACTTAGACGTGAGTCGGAGGAAGCCCGCAGCCGTCCCTAATGCGCCGAAGATGGCCACCGCGGAGTATTGGTTGGTTTGGTCGGCCCGGCGGTCGCCCGACGTTTTCCATCTCTCCGGGCGGCTCAACGTCGGGTCGTAAGGCACGGTGAACCCAACATAACCGCTCAGTCGTTCCTCTTGAACGCTGGGCGGTAGTAATAATTCACTTTCTCCGCGTAAAAAAAAAAGAGGCGCAACTAGTGCACCCACTTTTCGTCGTTATTGCGCCCCATGATGTGATAGGGGCGAGCCTATGGCCATATCGGGCACAAATTTCGGGCTGATACTGAATAGAAAATCTGAATATCACTTTGCCTGACTCGGGGATCAAACCCGAGTCCTTAGCATTGCAGTCGTAATGTAATACAATAACCCCACCGAGGCAGTCACTATTATGAACGAAAGAAATTATGGACTTCTGATGTACCACCTATATACACTCATTTGCAAAAAAAACGGGCGGTTTGGATTTTAATTCTTTTTAAAAAAATACGGTACCAAAATGATTTCAATCATTTGTACATGTTACTGGCCGGTTTTAAAAATGCCGTGGTGTTTAAAACAGTACGTTCTAAATTAAAATTTTCGTTTGATGCTGGTTTTTACAGAAAACCACTTTTTATCCTACATTTTTGGTGCGAAGTTCCAAAAGATAATATCGGTTTTCATAACTTTTAGTCAATTTTTATGAATTTATTTCATATTCTTAATTGTCAAAGCTTCATTTATTGCTGTTTAGCTGTCTCAATAATGTTAGAGAAAGTGGTAAAAGCTACCAAAATTATTGCGCTGCTCGAAGAGGGCTGCAGCCAATGCTTCGTGGCTCACAGGCTAAGTGTGAGTCGCTCGACGGTTCAAAGGACCTGGCAGCGGTATCAAGACACCGGTTCCGTCGAGAGAAGGCCTGGTTCTGGAAGAAAACCATGTACCCAACCACGGGATGATCGTTTTCTTGTGAGTCGCGCATTGAGAAATCGCAAGTCTTCGTATGTGGACCTTAAGAACAACCTCGAAGAAGTAAGAAATGTGCATATTAGTCTATGGACGGTCAGGAGGAGGCTGCTCGCGACCAATATACGCAGTCATCGCCCGGCCCGCGGCCCTAAGTTACTCCGTGAGCACAGAGTTGCCAGGCTTAGGTTTGCTCGAAATTGTGAGTCATGGACTCAAGAAGACTGGAATAGGGTATTGTTCTCCGATGAAGCCAGGATATCTCTGTTCGGTGAAGATCGACGTCGGCGAGTGCTACGAAGACGAGGAGAACGCTTTGCAGAGGCTTGTTTTGAAGAAATCACACCTTATGGTGGGGGCTCTATTATGTTTTGGGCAGGAATAAATTCAATGGATCGTACAGAGTTAGTCTTCATTGAAAACGGCTCACTGACTGGACATCGATACATAACGGAAGTTCTTATTCCTCATGCACAACCCGCATTGGCCGCTTTAGACGAAGACTCAATTTTTATGGACGACAACGCTCGCGCCCACCGGTCTGGCGATGTGGAAGCGTATGTGCAAGAGGTCGGCATTCGTCGTTTGGATTGGCCAGCTCGAAGTCCCGACCTCAATCCTATAGAGCATGTCTGGGACGTTCTGAAACGACGCGTGAGATCAGTACAACCGGCTCCGCAAACCATCAGAGAGCTGAAGAATGTGATTACCGCGGAGTGGGAACGTATTCCGCAAGCAAGTATCCGGGATATCCTCGCTAGCATACCCAGACGAATTCAAGCTGTGATTTCAGCTAGAGGGGGTCACACTCGATACTAAACATTTATCTGCTTTTACTTTATTAAAGAAAAAATAAACAAAAATCTTTGTTAACTTTTACTTCACGAGCATATGCACTACTAGCGAGCATACACTACTAGTGAACTTTAGCATTAAAACCCATAAATTTTATCAAAATTTTATGATAATACTGACGAAAACGATTATTTGCTTATTAATTTACAAAATTGTGAAAGTAAAACTACCTATAATTATCAAACAAACCAATAGTAACATTTGAAATGGTTCATTGCTTAGGTGCCCGTTTTTTTTGCAAATGAGTTTATTTGACACAAGAATCCATTGTGTAATTTTTTTTTCTATTTTCGATTAAATTTAATTGCGTTATTTAATTTTTCCGGTATTCCTGACCAGTATGGCGTTTTACGTAAAATTAAGTGTTTATGTCGAGCAGTAAAAACCCGATTTATGTATATTATAATGGGAGACATTATTTTTAAAATATAGCAGATGTATAATGAAAAGCAGCGAAGTTAATATTGTAGTACCAAGATGCTCTTCAGTTCAAGTACCATCGTTTGTGTCCACAGCACACACTATATTTACGGACACTTAAAAAGTATTAAAATACTATATTTTAACACCATTCCCTTATAATATCCTTAACAAGAGTCGAGTATCAAAGATCAACGCAGACGTATGAAGTTATTAACTCCCAAATTAGCCAATATAACATTAACCGATCGAATTAAAATGTCATTGTTGAAGTAAATCGACAAGCAAATCACAGGGTGCGTTCACAATGTAGCATTACCGTGTTTATGTGATTTTTATGAGTTCTGTGCTCTTTGATTTCTCGGAACGTTGCTCTTGGAGTGACGCGCGGTCGTTTAACAAGGCTTGCAATTAAGGACTCTTTACCGGGCATTAATTTTTGGCAATAAAAGAGGAGCATGTCTGAAATGTTGGGTACGCGGGGTGGGTGCGGCGCGCGGGTCGGCCGGATGGCCCCGTGAGAAAAGCGGCCGCTTTGTGCTCCATTGTAGACGCAATTAGACTGGTTTTTTGTCTCCGAACAGCACTTGTCGCATTAACTGCGTAATGTCCGAATGTATTCCCGTTTAATTTGTGACACAACTTATTTTAAGTTTTTTCTTTTGGAAAGGGACAAATTTATACGCGATGACACGCCGCGCCGCGCCGGTTGTGTTTTGCCTTCTACGCGTGATGTCTCGTCGGGTACGGTTTCCGCGTTTTATGTTGATTGCTTAATTGATTTGGGTGCTTACGAAAATCAATGTAAACATAATTTTATTATGTTTATCGTGAGTTACACATCTTTGTAATGTATATCAGTTGAACACTTGTCGCATCGCGCTTTCTACGATAATTTTTATAAAACTATTCGATGTTTTTATCAGTCGTGAAAGCAGATTTCCCCAATCAAGCTACCGTCTTGATAACGCATTATATCCCCCGAAGCGTATCGATACAATAATTATACACGTTATTTGCACACAAGTGTTTTTGCTCGTCTCGTCAGCGCCAATTATCGTGACGCACCAACAGACGTTCCCAACTTTCATATAAAGTTTTTCGATGCGTTTAATAAATCGCGGCCGAGGCGCACTGGCAGCGCTAACTAGCCGATTATCTTGTTTATAGAGCTATTAGTTGCCGTGTTATCGTATTCTGTATCTGATATCGACAAAAAGTGCCGTTTTCATCGCAGTGCTAGCGAGCGGGGCGCAACACTAGCGCCGGGATGAGCTGCACTCGGCTAGGGTTGAACGTGACATTTTTTTTTGGTTGGATTTTGTTAATGGCGGTTGATGCTTTGAATATTTAATTGAAACTTTAGCATAGGTTTTCATAGTGTGTGTTTGGATAGGAACTACATAAATTGTGAATAGTGTTCTCGACCCGACTAAATATGTAATATGTGATATTTACTTAATCACTACCTATTAAGAGATTAAGTAAATATCAACAATATTTAGCTGTTGCTAATTAAATGTAACCTAACGTCTTATTGATCTAGGAACTAGTTTTGCATACTGTACAATCGAAAACTGTCATTCCTCATTTCTGTATCCCTCTTTTTTATTTCGGTCGTTGATTGCACGCGGTTTCCCACACTAATTTCCCTCTTCCTGCCCAGAAGACTAATAGAATACAAATTACCATTTTTTAGAATTCTTTTCTGTCTGTCTGTTTTTCTGTTTGTTGGTTACTGTACATCTCCAAAACTACTGAATAGTGTGAGACCTTGGGAAGGACATAGGCTTACTGCCTACTTTGTATCCCGAAAAAAAAAACGGTACCTACCTACTTTTATCCCAGAAAAACTTTTTAACGCGGTCGGAGTCGCGAGCAAAAGTTAGTATGTAATAAGATGGCGCATACACATTGCTGCTTTACGACATAAATAAACATGGCAGTGGAAACCCGTGCAGGCTTCGGTACATGAGATGCCCTAAGTTGTACCATTCTTGTTACCCGTTTTCAGTCACCCTAAATGTAGGATCTTGTTTTAACATATTTCTAGCAATATATTAAATGTATATACTCAATACATTAAAAATATATTTCTTTCTTAGAGAGAAAGTTGGTTTCAAGTTAATTTCTTTTGATTTATGAATTCATATGTGTGTTATAAAATATCTGTGTTAGTTTTTACTCCGTTAATGTTATCTCTGTGAATTAATAGCTTATTCAATTATTTTCCAATGATTAATTCATTTTATGCTGCCTGTTGCTCTTCATAAATTGATTCAGAAATTAATTAAACTCAACACCCCTATTGATGTCTTTGTATGTACACGATTGATTTAATAATGACTTTTTCGTTTAATTTACAGTGTAAAATAGAATCCACATTTTTTCTAGGAATAAAAACGCACGTGGCGACCCCGCTTTTCATGAGCAATGTCTACGTTTACAATCGAAAATAACTCATGCGGTTTTATGTGCGAAGAATATTTTTTTTTTTATAAAATGTCGACGTTAATATAGTTGCGTATTGTTTTGCTTGGTCGTACTCGTCCCAGTATCGAGTGTCACGTAATCCTATGAAATATGTTATGGCCGAGCTGATGATCTATCTGGAGTGCGTTATAGCTCGTATTTTATATCACGACTATACGTTTTTGGGTATAGACGTGATATAAAATACGATTTGGGCAACGTGTAAACGTGGAGTGGTAGGGTGAATTAAAATGACTAAATATGTGAAATGCACGGTGTAAAACCCGTAGTGACTTGTTTCGAGTTGTGTTCCGGGGTTAGCCGGACATCTCAGCAGTCGGACAACTGTTGAGGAAATAACGTTGGTAAAATAACACAGTATTCCCAACTTGGGATTCCAGGACGCTTTCCAGACCAGGCATTCTCAAAAGTAAACATATAAATTGATCGTCATTCCCAGAAATGTTGACTGCCTGGCTATCAACCGACGGCCAAATGTCGAATATTTTGACAGATACTCAACAAAATATGACACAACATCGCGCAGCAAATCAAATTTTTAAATCAATGTTACGTATTTGTATTTCGGATGAGGTTCCGTTCTTCGCCACAATTTCAATGTTTCGTACAAGTTCCTTGTATTTACGTTGTTGTACAATCACTTTTGATATCTGGAGCGGCTGTGCGGTTTGCGACAGCCGTATCAAATGTGAACGCGATCTGTCAATTGCTTTTTTAATTTACAGCTCGTTGTTGGGGCTTTTAATCCGCAATTTTAATATTGGATTAGAGTGAAAGTACCTACTCGTTTTGAGTTGTCAAAAAACAGAAACGTTTGTATTGGTTATGCGAATTATCAAAGTAACACGTACCTTTTACACAAAGGTTGCTTTCGTAACGTCTATCCACTGACCTTAGTTTCTTACCTATTTTTTTTTTCTAGACGAAATTGTTTTAAAACTTTCAACATAGTAAAAAAAATATTAAACAAACATTTAAGTACATTTAATTTAATGCTATCTAATCTTCGTAATTTATCTGATGTGGCAGCCCTATACAGGTCGCGAAGTCAAGCGGAGGTTAGCCAATTGTTTGCTTCGGCTAATCATATTTTAAACTAAGCTATTGGTTTAACATCGACAATGTAATTTCATGGTTAACTGTAAACTGGACGTCGTATTATTTCGATGCGGCGTTCGGCCATATTTATCACACGACATTCTAAAGGGCTGTAAGGTTAGAGAAATTTAAATCCATGAAGTTTTCTATCTTTTTTATTTAATACGTTAAAGGCAATTGGCAGGCTGACTTTATTATAGCGTTTGACAATTTAGATAATTTGATTTTTTTTTTCTTATGGCCATCTTCGGCGCACTAGGGACGGCTGCGGGCTTCCTCCGACTCACGTCTAAGTTGTCGTCCGCAACCGCCCCTGCGCGTACCGCTGTTGCGGTCCTTTTCCGAGGGACGCCCCTGGCGTCCGAGGCAGCGTGAGACACGCTGCCGTCCATCACGGGGGTCACAGAAGTTGGCTAGACTAATAGGTGGGCGGCACCTCCCGCCCACCCGTGACCCCCGGAGATAATTTGATATGCCGATAAAAAAGTAAATAGAAAAGTAATACCCATGAAGAATGTATGAGTATCACAGTAAGAAAAAATAGCGTGAAATGAATTTTAAAAGGAGCGCTTAAGTTTATATTTTAAAATAACACCAATTAATAATATATGGCCCGAAAACAGCCCGAATATTTTAATTTATTCATAAGCGTTAAAATATTTACATTAAACACTACACCGATCGTCGACAAAATTATTAAAACCTTTTCAATTACATTTCGCTTTAAATAGTAAACTCAATTTAAATTATTTGACTTATGGCACTTTGTTTACGGCTACCGCGCGATTAAATCAACGTTAATAAAATAAGTTTATACTTAATTAAATTTTGGCAGTAAACGATGGAGCGTGTTTTACGCGCTTCATCGTTTCTGATTGCTTAATAAACAACTTTTACTTTATGGTATTATGATATTGTAAATTTTATATCGTTGTAAAAATGATCTCTATGTATTTTAAACTTACTTTTATATACCCGAAAGGTGGTAGTTTACTGGTGGTAGGTCTCCTATACGACGGGCAGTCTGGGCAGGTACCACCGCAATGCTTATTTCTACCGTCATGCAACAGTGTATGCACTGTTGTGTTCCGGTTTGAAGGACATTGTACCCAGCGTAATTACTGGGCATTATGAGACTTCACATCTTATGTCTGAGAGTGACGAGTGTAGTGGAGTGCCACGGAGTACTATGTAATTCTAAGTTATTCGCGTTGCTACTGTTTATGGGCGGTCGTATTGCTTACCATCAGGTGCAAAATAAAGGTTGCAGTGCAAGTGTATTCAGCTTTGTCCGACCGTATTTCTGTTCCATAATATGATATACCTATATGTATGACGACTTATATCGCTTAAAAACACGGGTGATGTGTTTTTGGACTAAACGTCTAAGCAATCATATGATTTGAACATACGTCATTACTAGTTCTATAAAGACAAGACAATAGGTCTAAAATCACTTGACACCAATTTACGGACGATGCTCGTTGGTATGGGTAGCGTACAGAATTCTTTATTGGATTACTCGTACATTCCAAGTACCTCGTACTGATCATACGTAGCATATACGACTAGAGACGTAAGTCGTAATATAGTATCGAGCGTCAAGATTTTGAAGGACAACCAGGTTGCCAGGTTGATGGTGACCAACACAAATGTACTCACAATACAACGAGAATCTAGATATAACATGTTAATGGCCGATTTCATCGCTTACTGATGAACGGCCGACTAAATATAAAAGTTACCTTCTAATCTATGCTCCTAAATTAGTAACACATTTGTGTCATTTATGTGACAAATAGCGTTTATCAGCAAGCGGTGTAATCGGCCCTCGGTATCAAAACTTTGTAATTACACTTGCTACACTATCCTTTAAACTGGAACACAGTGGTGCCCGCGCACTGCTGTTCGATGGTGACTGTCTAGCGTCTAGACACACTCGCATGAGAGACCTAACATGTAATTGGTCTTTCGCGATTAACATACTACTGTAATTGAGCTCAGTAAATCGCAATTACTTAATCGAACCCAAACTTTGCCGCGAAAGTATGAATACATCAATGCGAAAAAAATGTAAATTTAATTTAAAATGGCAGCGTGCACCGTAGTCTGCAACCTAAAGATTCGGCAGTATTGATTTCTTTATTAATATTAAATGTCCAATTTATTCTGTTGTTTCGTCGAATGCCGCGCCCGTGTCGTCTTCCATGTAACCTTTCCGCACGATTGTATCAATGCTTGTTTAATGACTATTTTTTTCGGATGTTTTTTAAAGAAAGTCCCCGCTCGGACCGTTTTTAAGAAGATAACATATGACCCTCGTTACCGCGGGAACACGACCGCCTTTTTTTATAGATTAACCTCGACGTCCAAAATTCCGAGTCGAAAGTTTCACTTGCTCATTAATCACGAAACAACAAAGCTCATTAAAGGTGCATTTGTAATTGTCAATTTTTCAGGCAGAAGTGTCCGTGGGTGCATGTTTTTTATTATAATAACGATATGTTGTAAGTTAACCCAATTCCGCGCATACCGGTGTCACTTAAGGAACGGGTTGGTGATAATTACACCATTATAATCAAGCATATCAATGAATGGGAGCGGGGATTGGAGGCTGTTCTCATTAATGTGAATGATATGCGACCCTGTTGTCGGTTGTGTTCGGTCGATATTCCGTTGTTCGAGGAATCAATTAATTTCAGTAGTGATTCAAATGTCAGTGTTTCTCTATTATTGGTTAATTGTTCCACTCTATTGGTATTGAAAGGTTATATTGTATGTCATACGCCTCCTCTTTATCTGAACTAGATACATGGAATTTTTCTGATCTATCTGATTTTAAAACTGGGTATTACACTTTAGTTGCAAAACTGTTGTTATCTAGGTGCATTTTTTTAAGTATTATAGTATGAAAGAAAGAATGAAATAATTTATTTGGTTTCACTAAAATAAATAAAAACTAATAAAGAAAATCTAAATTAAAACTAAAAAACGTCTAGAAAAAGAAGAAACAAACCAAAACCAAAATGGATCCAGCTCAGCTTTATGCTACATCGTAAACTGAAGCGCTGATATTCCGCTAAACCCAATAGGTAGATTCTATCACACAATAAATAAATGACAAAATACCAGACATTAAACAGTATAGCTAATTATAAACCGGACACCCGGACCAAATTTTTCATCCAAAAGTTGCTGTCTTTTCAGACACGTGACAAGACGTCTCGGTGTCCTTAAATTTTATAAAGAAAACAATATTTTGCAAAGAAATATGCCAATTTGCACGTTACGATCATTATACTAGTTATGGTAGTAGTTAGTAAGAGGTTAAATTGCCTATTTTTGGGTAGCTTAAGTTCACGGTTGTAAAATACAATGTAAGCAGAAGTATAGCCATCATCCATCGATCTTACTTCTGGCAGAGGACGAGTACCGTCATATCGAAATTTCGGACCAGAGCAAATCACGTGAGATTTTTTAAATATCTTTCTTTGACAAGAGAATTGAACGCCAAACTGCACTAGCTTCAAACCAGACTAATAGCGCGATAAGACAGTACGATGGATTTCGAATCGCGGACCGCTCGTAGTAGACAAAGTTAAACAACGAAGCGTCTTCAACTCAGGATATCCGGAGGAACAAACAAATTAAATTTATGTGAATACGCCCGTGTTTGAGATTGTTAATTGTGTTGTTTTGGTTTGTTTAATCGTATGGGAAAATAGACGAGTGTTTGTCTTAATTGTTTTGAGTCGTTCTTTTGAGTAGTCTTTGCCTTTTAATATTCACGTTTGCGTTTTTATTTTGATTAGTAATCTTACTTAATTATGTGTTTTTGTGCACACGCCTAAGTGAATACTGTATTTGATAGCAATAGTATTATGGCTCTTAATTAGACTCTGAAATTAAGTGCATTAAGCGTTGTCATGGTGAAACTGTATGTGTCGAAAACTATTATAGTAGCTTTATTAATAGCAAATCGGAAAGTCATTTAGCATATCTGATGATGATGAACACCGACATGAATTAAAGAATTAATTGAACACAGGTGTCTCTCCTGCGAGATTTCCCTTGGGTAGGATTTATATATCTCTGATGCTAATTATCGTACTTGTTTTGTTTTGATATCGTTTAAAAGACATTGTAACTAGTGTTATTATTGCCTCGTTGGCGTACTTGTATAACAGTAGATACGACTGCAATGCTGAGGTCTCGGGTTCAGGCAAAATTATATTGGGTTTTTCTATTCAGTACCAGTCTAGAGTCAGGAATTTATGCCCGATATGGCTATAGGCTCGCGCCCTATCACATCATGGAACGGACTACGCACGGCGAAAAGTGGGTGCACTAGTTGCGCCTCTGCCTACGCCTTCGAGGATAAAAAGCGTGTGTGTGTGTGTGTGTGTGTGTGTGTGTGTGTGTGTGTGTTATTATTAGGAATTATGATAAATATGTTGTATGAGTGTTTGGAGTTAGCTTGAGAGTATTATAAAATTTTACATATAAACTGGCGAGTGTCGAGTGCAGTATACTATCGCGTACTATTTTGGGATTATAGGTGTTGTACATTGTTTTTGAGAAATAGTAGGTTCACATCAGACAAGCAATTCGTAGACAAATAAAACACGAGAATTGAGAACCTCCTTTTTTCGAAAGTCGGTTAAACATCCGAATGCTGATCGATTGACCCAATATCAAGTGAAATTTTCATAATCATCTTGACATTTCTCGAAATACCCGAAAAAAATACAATTGCCTTCGAACCGCAATCGCATCAATTGTGGTTAATTTCATTTGTAATGTGCGAAGGAAATTTTTATGGCTTTATTAAAGGAAACCGAGCCGGCAATTGTTAACCTGCAGTTACACAGATTGGTCACGGACGTTCCATGCAACAGATATATGTGGGCTTTTGGTTCGTTTCTGTTTAAAACATCCGGTTACTCATGAGTTCATATAACGTACTCTCATAATTATAATTGAATTCTTGTATTGATTATATTTGTCAATAATGGACTTTCGGTTATAGAATACGTAGAATTGAAGTAATTATTTCCGAATCCGTTTGCCTCAATTCGACTTTGGCACGCCGAATGATATCGCGTAATGCTTGATGTCTATAATGATGTGACGGAAAGTGCAGTATAATCAACATGCCACAATACATAATCAATTAAAAACTGGATCAATATTAAAACACCAACATTATTATTCCCTTTCCAACTCTTACTAAACATTCCAAAATAAGAAGAAAGTTGTGTACACCACGTAAAATTGACTAACACATGCCCAATAAAACGTTTACAAAATATTTACATTAAAAATCATAGACCTAGGTCAATACATAATTTGAATTCAATTACCGCGTAACACTAGTGGGCGGGACAGTGAGAACAACGCAGATCGTTCATACATCGCTCGGTTAATAAGCGCGCGGGTTTTTAACATCAATTTGCACCGTACGCATAATGCGATGTACGTCGTATGTCGTTTAAGTGATCGGAATTGGTACGTGTGGACGGTAAATATTGGTGGTGGGCGGTGGTAAGGGCGCCAGCGGTCGGTGGGTGTGATAATTCGTCACGCATACAGTCAGAAGTGCCGTGAGAGAGTGACGTGGTGCTCGGTTTACATAGTAGCGTGGGAGATTGAACTTTTTGGTAACTAGATTACAAATATCAACTTCGAACAGTCGATCTAGTGGGAAATTTATGGTTAAATGATGTAGTTCGTAAGGCATGACTAGTTTAAGCATATGGGCGTTTCGCAGAACTTCGCAAAAAAACACCATATTTTTGTCGAAAGTCAGAAATGCGTTCATGATTTTTTGGGTTACGTATTTTTGGCCGATAGTACCACTTAACATAAGTTATATACTTAGTCTGTCAAACCATAGATAAAAATAGAGGTCATAATAGTTGATTTAATTCAGTAATGGAAATCGAAATTATGAATATTTATACGCTAACATCTTTATGAGCTCAGTGCTCACCGAATATAACGGACCATAAAAACTATTTTCGCGAATGGTCGTAAAACGTACACAAAAAAATATTTTAAAATATGTTTCTGAGCTGATGAAATAAAAATACACGTAAATGACACAATCAGTGTTGTGTAAATATAGTTGAAAGACTTAAATAACTGGATACAATTAGCCAAATATGCTAAATGACATAATTAAAATTAAATAACAACACACGTGTAGGTAAGATTTAACTTACTTAGTTGATGTATTTTTGGAGATGTCTATAAACAAGCTCATTTCGATCGTTTTAAAATAAAATAGATGTTCACATGCACATAATTTCTGAAATAGATATAAATGAAATTTCCTCTTAGCATTTTTTGTCATGGCGGTTTTAAAATGGATTTCATTAACTTTACGATAACAAAAGATACTTAATTAAGACAAATGTTCACAAAAATGCAACTGTGTTTGTAAGATACCTACTCAATTTTTTTAAGTAAAAAAAACTATTAGTTAAGAGGCACTTGCTATAAATGAGTTAAGAGACAGTTGCAACCTAACCAGCCTCTGTAACACAGGTCACAAGTTAAGAGTATTAACATAAATCATATTGTATTGCAGGCATATGAGCTGTCGACGTTAACGGGCACACAAGTGATGTTACTGGTCGCGTCGGAGACTGGCCACGTGTACACTTTCGCCACGAGGAAGCTGCAGCCGATGATCACGTCGGACTCCGGCAAGCGGCTCATCCAGACCTGCCTCAACTCGCCTGACCCGCCCACCACCAGCGAGCAGCGCATGGCCGCCACCGGCTTCGAGGAAACCGAGCTCACTTATAACGTAGTAGACGAGGATATGAAGGTGAGGCAATTGGCGTACGCTGGAACTGGCCAGTACCCCATAGAGCATCATCCAGGGTTGGCTCCGTCGCCGCTGCAGCAGTACCACCAGCACCCGCCGTGCCCGTCACCCCTGCCCCTCGGCTCACTGGGCCAGCCCTACTCCCACGCCCATCTATCACACCCCCACATGTCCCATCACCCGCAACGGTAGTCGGATGGCGCTTAGATATAATGGGAGAGATCCCTGTCACGACTGTTTCAATAGTCACGTTGTAGTTAAGCTTTTATTGTTTAGTATAAGAGAAAGAATAATATACAAATGCTAAAATATTTTGTTAATATATTTTTGTATATATACTTAGATTCTTTTTTTCATTCGTAATTTTGGTTTTCGAGGATTTGATTTCGTCATATTTAGTAACTTTTTGGCGTTATTATCTATTGATCTGATAATAAATCATGTACCATTTAACATACATTATGTAAGTTAATTACGTAGTCAAAATCATAATACATGTACATCAAAAAGCTTTTTATAGGAAAATTGTTTTCCCAAGTTTTGTATTTTATTACCAAAACTTTGTATTTTTTTTGTAGCGCTTGTATTACCTAATTTTAATTATATTTCTGCGTACCGTTAAGGCATATATTTTGAAAGTTGCCATTTACGTGTTTTTTTACGCTGTCGATTGAAACAGAGTCCGAAAAACCGATCGCAAATCGAGATTGACGAACCCTTTCAGATGGTCGCAGATACCGCGTTGCGTTCTTAATAAATTACGTGTCAAAATTTCACGCTTCCGTTGTCAAAAGGTTATGTAAAAGTTTATTAAATTATTCCTTATAATCTATATCCACTTCATAATTGTGAAGTGAAACTGCTTCATATTACACTGTCAATATTAATTTACTTTTAAATGCATAATTTGTATTTACAACTCATTCGTACATATTTGATTTCGTTGCTGGATAAAGATACCTTAGTGTTTCCGATTATCGCTGAACTTCATTGCTTAGGGTCATCAGATGTGTGCCACTATCGATTTTACTTTATAGCAGTTCCAGTGGCACGTGTGAAGCTGTTATAGTCTTAATTCTTACAGAAACACCAAGCTATTTATTGTGTAAAATCGAATGACACAAAATTGTTTGAGTGCATCTTTTTGGTTCCTTAGTTTCCGTTACCAAGCAACCTTATCATATAATCCAAATTATTTAATTTGGTTTTATCGTATAATACTGTTCATTCATAACTATATTTCTTATCTCATTTGATTTCGAGTGCTTCTTAGACGGCAATGCGTTTGCGAAATTATATCTGATAATTTTGATTTTCCTGTTTACATGAAGCACTATCTCTCATATCTAAAATTTTGGCTTCAACACCTACTAACATACTGGTAGACAAGATAATAATTTGCTGTGTTCATTATTTGTATCAATTATGGGCATAGGTTTCCTTGATAAAGAAAGGTTGTCTTTCGATTACTATATAGATTTAATATGATTTGGTATATCAAATACCCTCGTAGTTCTTCCAAAGCACTTTGTCTTCAAATATGGGTCTCACTATTTATGCGAACAGTAATTAACAACACACGCATATCTTCTTAAAGTCGAGAGTGTGTGTCATGAAATTGCACCTTAGACTTTCACAAGAGTCTATTTCACGCTCGAGACCAAAGCCGATATATATATTATGATGCATAATTCCAAATTCATGTCGCTATACCTGTCAGAAATAGTTTTCTCCCGTGGCTTAATATAATCACCTTGGTAAAATGTTCTATGATATTGATGAGATGTCGAAACACGTTCGTTCTGTAGCGAAATAATCAGATTTAAGATCATGTTATAATTAACGCCATGGACCGGTTGTCTTCGGAAGTGGTAGCGGTGTCATGCTAAGAGCCCAAGGTAATAAAACATACAAAAAATAACGGATCTAGGACAATTGTAGAAGTGTATTGTGGCTCCTTTTACACTTTTATCGAGACAAATCTGCTCTCCTGAAGTAATAACGCCGAAACATTCACAACTTCACATAGATCTTCAAATAAATCATCGTAAGATATTGGTTATTAATATAAATTAACATTGATCCTTCATAAGGCGTCCATCATCAAACCTCAAGAATCAATTTAAACTTTGCCCCACCTTAATCGACTTACGAGACAAAACAAAACGCAGGTGTAACATCCAATTATGAAGGGAGCTGTCGCCCATCTCCCGGTGATCCGGATTATCGAGAAACTTAATTGAAAATTACTTTCGGCGTGGAGTGCGATCATTAAATCCTGTCAAACTGGCAGCGATGCGGCCCGTTGTTGAGAAAATCAATTGGTGTAATTTCAGTAGCTTTCTAGTTTACCGCTGACGGTACGCGAGCGTTAGTTGATAATTGAATTTTGGTACGTAATTTATACATCATCTGATTTACGGACGCGTGTGTAGCAGAGGATGGCTTGGATTTATGTAATGAGTATTGAAATTGCCGTCATCTTTGCTGTGTCAAGACAGATTTCCACCAACGCTGTGACTAAGGTTGATTCAAGAGTGTGACTAATAAAAGTAAGAACAGTTTTAGTGTAATTGGGGGCTTCTTCATTTGTGGCCTCAAAAATGGAGCCGTTCGATCCTGGCGCAAAGATTGTAGTAACTGGTGCATGTTATACCTACCTATACTATGAATGTCCTAAAAGTTAGAAATTAACACAAATTAAAATTATATCAAATTATACTGACCCGTCTGGTATAACTCAATTGTACTAAACCAACAACTAATCGCTACCGCAGTTGCTCAATGAAGTCTCGTTACGAAGCCGAATATGGCGTGACGAAGCCGCTTCATTGACTCGTAGATTCGATTCAGTAATACCGAACGTCTTTCAATAATCGGATATTGTAGGTTAACCATCGACTGCGGTTTTCTGCTTTAAACAATTTCTATTGATAATGATATCGATTAATTGGAATTAAACTAATATAATTAGTAGTTCATACAGTATTCATGGTCCTTCGAGCCCTATTTCAAATGTTAAGAAATTCTTAAAAATATATTTTTTAATTGGCTCGCTACTGCTGGCTAAATTGAGCTTGACAGGTTGGTATCGTTAAGACTTAATCTAAAAATTATGAATATAAACACAGACACTCTACAAAGCAGTGGAGTAGTTTCGTCGTAGCCGGTAGCGGTCGTCGTCGCCTCGGTCGCGCCCGACGATTAATTCTCCTTCCTAATTTGCATATCGTTTTAATTTCGAGCCCATCCGGTCGCTGCGTCTTCGGCCCCGAATCGATTACGGCCACCGTCGATAAGTGTTCGCGTGGGACGTCACTACCGTGGACGAAATTCGATACCATGTACGTAGTAACCCAATTGGGCGCGTGCTAAAATTTTATGTAGCGCCGTCAGGGCTTTTACCTCAATAGTGTAAAATATTGCGATGCCTTTACATACCTATCATCCTACACACGTGACGAAATCACATTTCTGTGCTCAATTTAGTCGTGAAAATTCGCCTGAATAGCAGCCCCTGGGGGGGAGAATACATATACACTCACGCCTGTTATCCCCGAAGGGGTAGGCAGAGGCGCAACTAGTGCACCCACTTTTCGCCGTTATTCCGTCCCATGATGTGATAGGGGGCGAGCCTATCGCCATATCGGGCACAAATTCCAGACTCCGAGCTGATACTGAATAGAAAAACTCAATATCACTTTGCCCGACCCGGGAATCGAACCCGAGACCTCAGCATTGCAGTCGTACCATAATACAACTACGCCACCGAGGCAGGGGGGAGAATATTCGATATATTTTGTAAACAACTACGTAGCGATCACCATGCGAATGTCAAAAACATCTAGTACATCCAGTAAATAATTACTGTTGGAAAATACATCCTGTCTCATTTGATATAATGGAATTACACAGTTCTTACGAGTGTATCGTTTTTACTTTGCCATACTGAAAAAGCGCCACCAGCATCGCGTGTCACCGGCCATCATTGTTCGCGTCGATAGCTCGATTGATATTTTCACGCGGTAATTAAGATCGGTGCGATGGGCGCCGCTCTGCGTTCAGATACAGATCTCCGCATTGTGCTCTCGTGTCGTCTCGCGCCTTTACATTCTGAGGCGGCGTTTTTTCTCTAGGAAACGTTTCACCTGTCATCGCGCTGATGTCGTTTACATAAATATAATGCTTTACGTATTCTGACCGCGTGCTCGGTGTGGTTAGGGACGTAGTTAGTACCGAGGTAGACGGGTTTATAACATCGTTTTGACGGAAATTGTCAGAACAGAGAAGTTTACGAGTGTATTTTGTGTATTGTTGCCTTATGTAATGCCCTACTTCTGTGGAAAGAACGTTTTTTAGATCACCATACCTCTTAGTCACACCATTTCGTCTGCAAATGTATGCCAATCCTAGTAGATACCTACCTACCTACGTACTATGCACCGTTTTTCTTACTAGTTAGCTAGTTGTTTGGATAATTAATCACCTTGTTTCAATACGTTCTTGGAGGTTTTTGGGCCCCATCATCCTGACTCACCCCGGACTCGGCCACCGCATTTCAGTTCCGTGAATATAATCAGTGTTAAAGCCGCACCGCGGCGCCGTGGCTGCAGATGCTCTCATGCTCTTGCGCATGAATTAGCGGTGTAAATGTGGATGTCGGTCAGTGCCCCGCGTATCCCTTAATCGCGCGCCCGTTTCGTAATGCGCACTCGAGATTTCCCTTTCCGTGTCGGTTGCATTCCGTGGATTCTTTTGGCCAAAATGTTTAGGTTTTCACTCACGCCTTAAATCTTGAGCAGGTCTATCTAATCTTCTCCTGTACCTAGATTAGAGAGCCAGAGAGTCTTACTGGTGGTAGGTCTCTCATACGTAATAGTCCGTCTGGGTGGGTAGCACCGCAATGTCTATTTCTACCGCCAAGCAGCAGCGTGCATGCACTGTTCTGTTTCCGTTTGAAGGACATTGTAGCCAGTGTAATTACTGGACATAACGAGACTTGACATCTTATGTCTCAGGATGACGAACGCAGTGGAATGCCACACAGTACTTTGTAACTCAATGTACTGGACGGTGTTACTACTGATTATGCGTGGTCGTATCGCTTACCATCAGGCGAACGGCATGCTCGTCTCGTCAATCGATTCCATAAAAAAAGAAGATTTCATCAAGTCCATATTCCATACTATAGTGGTGAAGTCGAAAAGGAAAATTTAACCCTTGGCAGTTCTGGTGTTTAACCATTCAACAACGTTAGGTGTTAATTTCCTGTAAATTAGGTTTTTGGTACGTATACGTATTAATTACAAAATGACTAACGTGATAAATCTAATTTTCCTTGTGATATGACAAATAGGGGATTTTTGTTTGTCCTGCTTGCGAATTATTTAAACGTAATTAATAAATACGTAATTATTACTAATTCGACCACAATATGTAGGTTATCGTATCGTGACGTCATCACCCATCATGCGGGTAACTAGGTCTGATGGTAAGTTGTCACCACTACCCACCCATACTGCTAGCTAGTACAGAATTAGTATAGGTATAAAAAAATGATACGAGTTTTTGGAAATTTAATTTTTAGTACAAAACGTAACAGCAAATCTGTCATTACCGGATGCCTCGTGAGATATATGTATGGTCTTCTTTCAATTCATAACTTCCCAGTCACCTTTCAACGCCAGCTCTACATAGTTAATCCGTATCCCTATTTGTTTATGTGAGTCACCTTCGTGTCTCGAGTCTAGAGTCTCGCACGCATCTTTATTAACTTATCAATTGTTTTGATAACCGTCGCAATTTGCTGACTCACGGCATTGTGCCCCGTAATGTTCCCACATAATTGTCCGTCTGTAAGCCGCTCTTGCGCAACTGCCAACAATAAAGCTAATTTGACTAATAGGTGACTTGTAATCGTCGCCGCGTGTGGCTGCAGGATTACAGAGTCTATACTGATTCCTAATGAACTGTTGTTCTATTGTTTACGCATTGAATTGAGACATCGATTAACTAACACGTTCCTTATCATTTTTGAGAACTTTTTTCTCTCCCAAGTTCTCTGAGACTTATCTAGAATGTTTCTCTTTCATGGACATATCTGATTCTTGCATTTTGAATTTATTAGGTGACCTACTGGTTTTGTTAATTTGCTACAAGATTTAATCTCGAATGTTTCTACATAAATATCTAATTACGAAAAGCTATAATATATTACTCCTAAAATATGCAGAATAATTTCACGTTTATTAAGGCATAAGTCATATGTGACCGATATTCGCGCAATCGCCGCCTTCGTTAATTTATTATTCCGCACGTGAACGCACTGTCGATTCGATGGTTTTAAAAATTATTTAATGTTTGCAAAATTTTTAAACGATCGCCCCTCGGTGGTAATTAAATTTGCCGACCACCCAGCGCATGGTGGTGCGAGCCAGGACCAACGGCACGTCTGTGGTCTTCGATATTTGGATATAAGCGCACAGTGTCAGTGGCGATACCGTGCGCGAGAAAAATTGCTTCTTTTGTCCTGCTACCGAGAGTGCTATTTACTAATGGTAAGTATAATGCAGTTCAAATGTAGACATGTTGCATTATTCGATCTTCGGCACAAATATGCAGGCTTTGTTTACTGGATGAACTTTTCTGACTTTTCCGGCATTCGATATATTGTACGCGCTCTCTCAAAACCTCTATTGATATAAATGGACCCGGCACGGCTACCGCTCGAGCCCTGCACGCTTGCGTGTGGCCAGTCCTTCGGTGTCGCGCTGGCAGACAAATGAAGAGATTCCAGCGTCCGCGACGGCAATTTGGCGAAATTCCGCGTGACCAATTGCCGTAATAAATTTATTTCTCACCGATTTCGGCAATATTAATTAAAGGGTTCCTTGTTTTGGTGTGGTCAAGTTATGTGAATCTTCGGTGGTCAAGTGCTGTGCAAACCGCTTTTGTCAACCATTAATTTTGTAAATATAAAATCAAGAGTCCATAATGCGGATTCAGCAATTCCAAAACTAGTCTTTCATGCCTGCACACTGGCTCTTTCTTGTCAACTAGCTATTGCGTCACCATACAAAGAGTTGTACTGGACGCGTCACTCGCAGTGTGGAGTGGTGGTGCGGGCGCGGTCCGCACAGGCGTCGGTATCTCCGACGTTGGTATTATTTTAGGCGTTGCGTCCACCGCGCTATTACAGCGGGCCCGCGGCTCGCTGTTGCATAATTCAGACGCGAGCCCGCCGTTTGCATTCCGATACTTGATATGTGCTTTCACATGTATTTATGGACAAGATTTTGTGTCTCCGTAATGTTTGGCGAATAAATAAATCGTGTTTGAGGCATAAATACAATGGGCGCGACGGCGGCGCCCCTCGTTACGTCGGCGAGAGTAAAGCGCGCTGGCTTCTTGTGCTGTCGCCGTGTCAGCGCTGAGATATTTGAGTGGTTCGCTGCCCGCCTATATTGTTTAGGAGGTTCGTTACGCGCCAGTTTATGTAGCGCGTACAAATTGGCGCGTGCGGTGCGCGCGGCGGCCGGCCCGGCGCGGAGCTGCGTGTATCATCCGCCGCGTCGCTTGTCTCGTGTCAAATTGTTATTCCCGCTCCGGCGATCTGACGGCGCACGTATTTCATCAGCAAGCGCATTACGCTGTCATTAACCGTCTCTCAACGTGAAGCCCTGTCCCAGTGTCATGTTCCCTGGTTGACCCTAAAGCCTGAAAGTGCATCCTAGAGCGTTGTGCCAACTAATCCTCAGTAAACGTGATTATCTTCAGCGGGCATCTCGGCTAACAATTCCGCTCACATCTCACTTACCGCAATCGTAATGATTTGCGGCGGAGGTCCGTCTTTGTATGCGGTGGCCACGTCGATTCGTATGCGCGGTACCCACTAGCCACTATCCCTGGCTGCATCGAAGCTTCCGCGACCGGACTGCTCTAATTGAAATTTATTCGCTTTTACTCAACATTGCTGGTTAGTTGCGGTGATTGTTCAGTGTATTGTCTTAATGTGAACGAACATCTTTATATTTATTGGCATATAAATCTCTCAATTATTTATATCTACGTAACTTTGAGAACAGTCAACAATAGGCAAGTATTTCAGTAAAATTCACCAAATAACAACACATACATTACGCCATCCCTTCCATATTTATCGTTACCCTCACAACAATCTAAATTCAGCAGCGGACTTATAACCACAACACAACTTGGCATATAAACTGTTTAATACATTAATGTATCGTTTAGTTATGCATGCGGTCTATGCGATCCCGTCAGTCGGGATGATGGCTCATCCATTATAGATCCAGTGCATCATCGGTTGCCGCGTCCTCTAGATAATTGGCCAGAGTGACCACGTGTGCAGCGTCATGGTTAATTTTGTTGCCAATTAAGTGTTAATGTTTGCCGGTTTCGATTTTTGTAATCATTTCCGTTGGAGGATGTTGATGCAAATTGAGTTCATGTTTTTAGTGCTAAAATTTGGGGTATAAATTGTGAAGATTTTTTTGATATCTCTTTTGAGTTATAGGTACAATATTGCATAAAGAGTATAAAAGTAAAATGTAATAAAATGCAATCGAAACTGAGCATCGATACGCAATATGATGGTAGTAAAATAAGAAAAATGCGCGGTAAAGTTCAACAAAAACATGGCATTGCTTTCGAAAATGTGCAAAAACATATAAAAAATATGTTGCCGTAAAATACTTGTTTACATAATAAAATTGAGGCGAACAGTCCAGACTTTGCAGTTTTTCTCATTTTTATCTACCTGCCCACCCTCAAAACTAGGGCTCACCCAATACCATTAACGTAAATACCTCCCATAAATGACAGCGTAGTCAATAAGCGTACAGTTTTGATCCGACGGAATCGTGTCGGCCCACTTCCTAAAACTAGACTGGGAGACGCACATGGTTAAAATTAGGCCCGCGCCGAGAATAGCGTAAACTGCGAGCTAGCCGCGTCACCACGCATCGCCGTTCACATATTGTGTTACACTACATCTAATACTACACTCTGTGTTTATTTTCACACCATATTTACTGTACTGTATGATTCATAAATCAATATAACTCGTTCGTTCCAAATATTTCCCCTCGCCCTCTATTGTATCTCGGATATTCGATGATATTAATATTTCTTTAGCTCTTAATAAATTTGTTTTGTTATTGAATTGTATGTGGAGTTAAAATTAATATTCTATTTGATTTTAATTCCATGTTGAGCCAGCGATTCTGTTAGTTTATTTTGTACGATGTTTAAAGCTTTCTCACGATGTTTAGCAGTAACTGTAACGCGATAAATATTAAGATTGTCATCGAAGCATATATAAACATAACGGTGGCCACGAAGCACCACAAATATGAGGACGTTATCAGAATCAAAATAGCCAACTTTATCTCGATGATTTGTTGAAGTCAATCTCGGCGGAATCACAAAAGCCGTGAGACACAATTTCGCAACGCCCGCAGAACATGACTGCGTGTTTTTACAACTCAAACAATGTTTTCTCGTGTTATTGAAAGGAACTTATCGATGTTGGTTTTATCGTGGATCAGCGTGGCGGTTGCGCGGCGGACCTGGTCATTTGTTCCGAGTTCATCAGCGGTTTGTTGTGCAACATCTTCACCAGTGCGGCGGCGAGCGCGCGTTGGTTGTCGCTCTGCTCTTTATTTCCGCGTCCATAAATTCAAACTAGCGTCTCTCGTCCGACCGTTACCGCGTGGGAAATGATTGGGCCGCGAGTATGTCGGCGGGCTTTGTTAGAGGATTGTCCACTACAGTATAGATGGCACGATAGCCGGTGCGTAGTGCGCCCGCGACAGCTACGTGGGAACCAGCGGGATTGTGTGTAAACGCGCTCTATTTGGTTGCCATTGTCATTTTCGTTGGTACGCTTATTGATAGTAACAATTTGTGTCGCATTAGAAGCTAAGCGACGCGCCGCGGCCGAGCAAACAGTCCCGATGCGCAGCCATTGTCGCCGCGCTAACGAACGTTGACTTTGACACACTTGTCAATTGCACCTCAAATGGTATGAGTTAATTAACTAAAGGTTGCGTTTTGAAAGACATCAACGATATAAATAAGTGCGCTCGTATACATTGTATTGCAACTTTTCCACCGAGTCGGAGGCGTTCGGCTCACTTATGATAATGTATTCAACACGCGTCCGTCGCTAACTCAAAGGCAGGTTCGCTCTGAAAACAAATCCTTTTGTGACCGCGTCGATCCATCATACTTTTTCCATTGACAGATCAACGAGCTTACAAACAGACCGTTTTCACATGCTAATACAGGGTACGTGAGGCGGATTAGTTCCGCACCGGACGCCTTTACGTGGGAAATTTTGCGTTTTAAACGTACGTGATCGGTTTTGAACATTAACCTTATAAGGCCACCTACATAAACGGTGATATAATCGCCGCGTCTGCTCGTGATTGCATTAGAATGAGGCGTGGGCGACGTCCTTCTGCGTCGAGCGCCAACCGTGTAATGCGCCCGGAGCCGCGCGCTTGGCGCGACGCGTGCGCAGCTCTCGATTCTCCACTCCCGCGCATGATTTATGTATGACCGGTATACCTCGTGCCGGTTCATTTAACTAGATGTATTCCAGAATTATTGCGCTCACCGTACGGCTCTCATATCGTTGCGATCGTGTCGTGAATCTCAACATGCAGTTGCGTCACACCGTCCTGCAGGGGGCGCCCTGCCCGTCCTGTCCCTGCACTCGTGCTGCTCTACACTCGTGTCGTCTCGTGTCACGTACCCTTTAATGCGTAATCGATGCCTGTCACCGTCTCTTTATTAGTCCAGTTACCAAAATTGCCTTCATTAACAAAGCGGGCTTTCTTTTTAGTAAAAACTGTAACGACCGGTTTTGTTTTTTTTTCTCTATAATCGAATGTCCCTTTCAAAACTGTAGCAAAGTAAATTGGCCGCGCGAACGGAAAGTAGTGGAACCGGAATCGTTCGTGAGGGAGACCCATATGTTTTGATGTTTAAAGAATTATACGCGACAGTAATTACACATTGGGTTTAATTGAGGGTCCCATAGTAGTAAATACGATGGCTAGGAAGTCTCGGATTCCTGACATAACACGCTGTGGCACAGGATCAGGCTCGCCGCCCTGTAGATTGGCTCGTAAACTTGCGGCTTTACACGCGTCGCACGAACACACTCTGTCTACCCCAAGCTACAGGCGAATGCGGGTTTCATAACAATACTGTCACGTCAGTCTATTAAATTAGCTAATATAATGACGTGATATTTAGTGTCTTGAATTATAACATAGAGAGAATTATATCATATTGCGAAAGGATTACCAAACAGTATATTTACATCCATGACTGGTGGATTGCAATTTCCGGATCTAATTGCAATTTTAAAAGAGCAAATCGCATTTACAAATGCCAGCAGTTGACACATGACATGTCCGCTGAATATTCAGTAGTGATTATAATTACAGTTTGGCAAGGGAATTTTAATGTACAGAATTATGAAGTCCCACTAGACTGGATAAAATAATACAAAGACAAGCGGGTCACTCGTTTGATGGTATGAGCATTGTTCTCATAGAACAGTAAAGCCATCCTTGAATAACAATGCTTAATATGCTTAATGCAATATATTTTGGTGTACATTTAAAGTGTAAATTACGGAATAAACAATTTTATTAATTAAGATGCCAGATTGAAAGTCGTATAAAATCCAATCATTTCACTTGGTACAGTGTCCGTCAAATCGAAACAGCTGTTTGCAGGCTGTCTGGTTTCACAACTACATTAGCGGCAGCACTAAGTCAAACAGTCGCATACGAGACATTTACCCTAGTTTACTGAAATTTTCCTATATCGTGACGTTACCAATCTGAACAAAATATCACCAGATTCATCAAAACATGCCTTTAATGCTCTATGAATGGCCTATCGCTTGCAACTTTCACCGCCTACAGACAGAAGATAAACCTATGAGATCGCATTAGAGGCACGCACGCACATTTTGACACAAAGCGGACAAGTCCGGCGACTATTTTATTGCCGCGTCGCAACCTTTTGTCCGTGCGTCACTAGTGTCAGCGGTTAACCGTAAAACGCGATAAATAGCTGTCGCTTGTGACTTGTTACCTCTTTGCGGGATTATACGGAAAAATCGCCATCGAATTAGTATTATGTAGAGCTTGTTAAATGTTTTGAAAGTGTATTTATTGAGTATTATGGATCTTAATGTCTAATGTATTAGGATGACGATCGCAGTGCAGTGCTTTAAGTAAATTTATGACGTATGTTACTGTTTATGCGCAGTTTTAGTTGTTTTATATATTAGGCAAGCAACCAGCTCGTCTCATCCTTTAATAAATATAAAACTTAAATTGTGAGTTTATTATGTGTGAAATAGAAGAAATATATAATACCTGAATTACATAATTTGTGGATTGGTCATTTTTTATCAAATGCACACAGTAATTAATTCAAAATATTATCTAGAATATTAATGTAATTATGAGTCACTTTATGACTCCTTTGACCTAGTCCGAACGGGTTTTTTTTTCTACGTTTCCGTGCATTTACAACGTCGGCTGAGAGTTTTTATTGATTCAAAGTGTAATGTTGTTAATTAGATGTTACTTGTGACTGCAAACTTTCCGAAATATAATTTTATATGTTTTTAAAGTTGATATTTTTTGGTATAAAAAGTATTTGATCCGACTATAGTGAAAGTGTAATTTTTTTCTAGATTCATAGCGAGTTTACCGTGAATGCCACTCGATTATTCAACTAACTTTTCCCTTATAAAAGCTTCCAGTTTTCAACTATTATACTAGTCGCTATCAGGATTTGAATTTGTTGAAGAAGGATACATGTACAGTATATCAACTAAGTTACGGTCGTCATGTAAAAGTGCAGTATTGAGTATTTTAAGGAACACATAACATTATTGTGTACATATAATTGCGACCAAAAATATGAAAACCTATATTTATAGTGAATATCGTACAACGCGAGAGAAATATAGCACTTGGACGTCCATATTTTGTGGTCGAAAGGCTCTGGCATAGTTGCATCATATAAACCGAAAGTGGTCGTAAAGCCTTGGCACTCGTGTTCTGTGATCTGTGACATTGCAGAATTACAACACCTGTTTCGCTTCCTCCTATGGTTTTGATTGGCGTTAGACAAGGATGCCGCCACCGGCTCTCACTTCCGCCCGCCCACGCGCTGCCTACGCCCGAATGAGTTTTTAAAACGACGCTCGTGTCGCGAAAATTGTTTTTTTTGACCGCAACTAAAGCCTCTATATGGTATTGTTGTTGCCTGGTTAGTTCGGTGTTGTTAATCGCGGTTTGAGGTAATGAAATACCATGTCTCACTTTTATATCGTAGGTGCGGTATGTATTATTTATTATCTGCATATCTATTGCAGTTGTTGCTCTATGTTGGTCTACCGAACACATGCTTTACCGCGGATGCCGTTTATAAATGACATCATCTCTTGGGCCAGCATCTTGTACCTCGATTGACTCTTTTCATAGCTATTTAGTAATATTTATTTTTGTACGAATGTCTATGTCACAATGTCGCAGGGAGTGCGTGACGTCAGCACGTAGGCTTTCCAATAAAATGTCCGCGATATCTCTGCTTGCACAACGTTGCGAAGCGTCTTCTTTTTTTAAATTATGACTTAATTCTGAACGCCCCCTCTCTGTACTTTATGTTTTGGCGCAACAACGGTACTGGACATTGTTGTTCGGAACATTATTTTATCTCGACAGTGTGCTTTTTAAATGAGCCATAACGTCCTATTTGGCAGCTTCAGGGTGATGTTTCGGTTTTGGAAATGTAGGTGAAAAGGCAAAAAGTAAAAGGTTTTTTTTGGGAAAAGAGACTATGTCGTAATAGTTTTTTTATTGTTAATATTTAGGATCAATAATAACTACTACTTATTTGTTGATATTTGTATTTCACCGTCTGTTATATATACAGCATGATGATTTATTAAGGTAATCGTTTAAATTATTCATGTTCTCGAAAACCAAAATGTTATAATAACGGAAAACGTCATGAAAATCTAGATGCATAGACGAAGGTGAGACAAATAAACGAACACGTGACTCGATTTACCAAATCATGTGAGACGCGAGGCTTAGCATAATAAACGTTTAGTCGCTGTGTACATTTTGTTTATACTTTCGCGTTATACAGGTGATGTTTAAATTGTGGTATACTCAATTTTGAAGTACATACTACATCATGTTCTAAATTATAAACGTATTTATTTAGAACTTTTATCACGTTATAAATATTAAATTGAGTATGTGCTTTATGTATGACATTATATTACAATTTAAACCACAACCTTACGTGTAATACTTTAAGGTTTATACTCTAATGCATTTTATTCATAAATTCTCAGGCCATTAATCGAGTGCCATCCTCTTCATAGTTTTGTAAGTGCAACGAATATCTCTACTCATCTTATCAAATAGGATTTAAGGTTTCCCCATATAATCTTCCCATTGGTGCTATGTCGGTGCTGCTGCAGTGAAAACGGAATCATTCTTAGGTGATCTCTATTTATAAATAATAATATATGTTTTTTTTATTGTGTCGTTTTTTGTGGGAATTAAATGGTGACATCACTACAACGAATTGATTTCGTGTGTTTTTATTGCGAATTAAATTTGGCATTTATTTGATGCTGAATTTAATCGATATTTGTAAACGATTAGAAATTTATTTAAATTGAAACTCTGCTATATAAAAAATGCGGCGCATTTTTGTAACATAACCTCAAAATTCACAATTATAGTCGCTATTCGATCCCCGCCCTATACGTTAAGTGTGGTACACACAAGTCCGGACGGGACAAAGTCCTTTTATTGATACCTGTATGATATCGTAACATTCCAGTGTGAGCTTCAGTGTACGTTAACATTTTGTGAAGTTTGTGATCCATCCATTGTAACGAGTGTACTTAGTTTAAGGCATGATGTGTGTTCCGGAGTTTATCACTCACTGACGCTCTGTTGATTTGGGCATGCTTTGGGTTTGTACGATGTAGTCAGAGCTATTGTATCATTGTGTGAAAATTACTTAAGTTAAAATTCGTCACAGATCTGATTTTCTTCCTGACTGTACCTCTGAGGTTCGTTGTTTAAAATTATTTTTACAAAAAAAGATTTTGTTTTTTGAAACACATTAAAGTTTAATAGAGCGCCAGTTGATTGATAGTTCAATTTTACTAGTTAAAGAAATTTATATTTACTTGTAGTGAAAAATTGCTAGTAAAATTGGATCTCGGTATTTTGACGTTTAAATATAATAATAATTATTAATAAATTAATATAAAAGACGTAAACTAAGAGATGCAATATTTAAACCTATCGAGTGCCTTGAAAGTTAAAAAAACGTATTTTTGTTAGTTATTGAAATTTTAAAGATTAGGATTATGAACATATATTGTGTCTTTCAGTTTACAAGTTTTTAAGTGTTAAGTAACGAATGTATCCTAACAAACGATGCGGTCGTATAATATATTTGAATAATTGCATTCGCGTTTCAAAAAAAAACTCTGAAACGTAAATGCATTTTGGAGTTCGGCCGCACTTATGAAGACTTATCGAAAGTGTCTTATTTAGTGCCTTACGAACGAAGCGATAGCCGAAGATTGTACTTAAATTCAAAAGTGACTGTTTTTCAGTATTATTTTACGGTTGCAAGGCAATGGTAGATTTTTTTGGTACTTAATTGACCTTAAGTAATTTATAGAGAACGCATTTCAAAGAAATTTAAGTTAACCAGTTTGTACGACGGGATTTGACAGAGGTTTTAAAAAATACAGTAATTTCAAGTGACAAATATAGCGTTAGTGAAAGTACAGTGAGTCACGAAACAAATCACACACTGGGTCACAAAGCGATATGTTAAAATGTCACCCACATTTTACAAATAAAATTTGGTTACATACTTATGAAATCCTTTTAGATGACATGTTCATATTTAAGTAGTTGAAGTTTAAAGATATCAGCAAACTAAAAAAAAACATTCAATATATTTTATCGTGTCATCGTTACCAAAAACATGTGTTTACTACTTATTTGATATCACATCCTGCATAATAAATAGCATTTAAGTTTCTTTTTTTTCTTGATCAAAGTACTTTCGAAGCCATTTGTGCGAGAGAGTCGTCAATCCCGTCGAATTAGAGCCGCTGACACAAACATTAAGCGGCCGCCGCGCGTGCAACCAAACAAAAACGTCGAAAACATATATTTAAATACGAAATTAAGTTTTTCGACGGCCACTCATTGCTTTTGAGGCGATTACTCATGTATAGCTGATAAATGTGCGACGTGCAATAATTCCATTCTCGTTTAAAAGCTGGCCGGTGTCGGTCTGTGCACACGCGCACCGCATCTTGTATGTATATTTTTGTAAAAAATATTAAACTCCTCGTTATATTTATGGTGGCGTGTGTGCGTAGACTGGTTCCCATCGGAACTTGTAGGACGTTAGATATTTTTTAAATGTCAAAATGGAAAATTTACGAGTTATCTCGGTGTGCAAGTTGCGCCCTCGACATATAAGCTACTCGTGAATTTTCCGTTTTGTCTGTAGACAGGCTGTTTCGACAAATGTAATTTATTCTAAAACAATTAGTGTTGTGAACGTGTTAACACATCTGACTATGGTTGTGAAATGGTCGATAAGGAGCGATGACGTCACATGTCGGGATACCGCTGCAGTTGGCACGCGTGTGACACAACACGAAGGCAATGTGATAGAAACAATACCTAAAGATGCTAGATCATTGTTACTGTAAAATACATTTTGTAAATATGTACTATAAACATAACTAAGCGAGAATAATTCTTTAATACTAGATGCAATGTTGTACAACTTTTTTTCTATTTAAATATTTTTTTGAAAGATTTAATCTACTCTATTTTTAATAATGACTTATTTTATCGTTTCGAATAATTTATATGTGTTTGTACAATGTCGTAGATGGAAATGGAGGAGACATTAAAAAAATATAAAAAAATAAAACTTTGAAAAATTTGATCAGGTTTTGTATTGTGATTACATTATACCTACCTTCACCCACCATCGGACCGGTCCCGGGAACATGGTCCCGAGTGAGTCCATTGCTGGGACTTGGAGACTCAATCACTAAATTTCGATTGCAGTCATGTCAGAAGTAAATTCAATTTTAATGAAATAACATATTGGTTATTAATTGAGTTTTCATTACTGGCAACGTTTTAACAATGTGGTTAGGGGCGGTGATCAAGGGGCCCCTGTCGAGGCGCACCACTATTTTATCGATATTTGCCACATGACTTAAAGGCCTAAAGTGATGTGTTCGAAATTGATGGAATTCTGTGGCGCTTTGACACTGGTCGCCGTCAAACGGACGACAGGGATCATGGTCCCGTCAGTCATAACCAAATTAAAATCGATTAAAAAATCGGTTATTTATAATCATCGAAAACACCGATGTATCGGATTTCAAAGGGGTGTGTCCGATGGTGTTTCGTTATATAACCCAGCCGCGTTGAAATGCGCTTTCGAACGTAACGTGTTATTACGGAAGGTGCATTTTTCCCGCGGTCGGTTAACACGAAGCCTTCGATGCTAAAAGTGGCGTGTCCCATACTTTCGCCAGAACATAAACATGTGTATAATTGATCCACCCACGGGTCCAAGCTTTCTTTTGGCATCGACGACTGTAGTTTTTAAGATTGGCCAATCTTTACCGCTGTGAACTGAAGATAGAAGACACGAAACGAAGATCGGAGCCAAAGGTACGTGCCCTCATATTATTTTGGGTTGGTTAACTCTTAACAATTAACATGTGCATTTGTGTGTTTTCGATGTCATGTTCCAGGTGTTTGGTACAGGTATCAATATCGACGTGTTTGTTTACAGGTTTTTATTTAAAGGTGAATTTAAAAACAGTAATTTTCTTTTTTCATATTTTCAACAAATTGACTTCGTTATGAATTAAAATTATAGTAATTTAAAGCTCTAAACTTTTCGATATTTGTAGAGTGTCCTGTAATTTCGTTTAAAAGTTATTTTTTTTTCTAAAATTTGGGTAATATTTTTTCAGTATTTTGCTATAAAACAAATCAATTTTTCTGAATAATATTTCATATTTCCGCTACATCTTTTTAAACGAATACCATAAATATAAAACGTGACTCGAACCGTCATAACTTTAAACAAATACGTAATGACCGTTGTAAACGATAAATTAAGCTCGATATCATTATCAACGACTCAATATGCTTCGAGTATAATGACTTTACACGAACTACGTGACTTGGTGCCTTAAGGACTATGGAATAGTGACACCATATAATGTCTTCATCTAATATTTTCATTACCTATTGCCTCATTGTAATTGATATTCGCACTTTTTAGTCATATTCGGATAATATCAATTATTATACTTTAAGACATTTTTTGTATTCTGCAAGCTTTGTGCAACGAGTTCTTTTTTTCTGGATTGTAATTGGCTTGATTAAAAAGAAGGAAGTAAAAAAAATAATGGAGATGAAATAATATTTAGAGGATGACTTTGTCCATACCGAACAGAAGTTATTTATAAGCTTAAATATAAACTTATTTCACTTTTATAATTTCTTTGAGGTATATAATTAATAATCAGTTCTTAATCGAAATTCAAGGAAGTAATTAAATTTAAACACAGAGTCATTCTAATAGAAGGGTTTTGCGCAGATTGATAGTTACGTTAAAAGGCATATTTACAAAAAAAAATCAGAGGCTAGTTATACGCAGTGAGTATGCTTTATTAAGCTGTAATCAACTTAGTGTTGATAAACGCGGTATTATTATGCAAAATAAGTTTTCATCTCGCTTCCGTATTTTACTTGTCATGGTATCAATATTAATAACCCGGATAATACAACGTATACCTACAGTGAGAAAGTTACGAACATTATTAATAGTATTTAACCGATTTCAGAAAAAGGAGGTTCTATGTATATACATTTGTATGTCCGCGAATTTCTCAAAAATTACTGACCCGATTTGGATGGGGATTCAGTTATTCAAATGTATATTTTTCAGGGAAGGTTTTAGTATACAATTTGTAAGGACCTGATGAAGATCTTCGCAGATAGACAATGGAACTCTTTAATAACTGACGGCAGATTACCCGCGTATGCGGGAATCATAGATCTATGATATATTATTTACAATTAACCAACAAAAAGCAGTAAATAATAACTTTTTAACAAAAAATAAAACCGACTGCAAAACCACTACATACCAAGAAATAATTTACCTTTATATACTTACGTATATTTGGAGGATATACATTCCTTTTACATTAACTGAAAATGGATAGAATTATTTAAATAATAAACGCAAAATATTAATATAATTTATCGCATTCATCCAGGAAACCTTTGTCAACCGTTTCAAAAGCCAAAGCAATGTTACTACCCTCAATCAAATAGTTGTGCGCGATTTACGTGTACCGAGTATTTCACTTACCCCGTCAGTGTGACGGTCAGTTGAATGGGTCATGTTTATTGCGCGTGCGCAGGTTGCCGACTTTATTCCGCCGATTCGTTGTGATTGTAATATGGTGATTAGGCCGGCATAATGGTACAATCGGCGATTGAATGTTGCTAAGGTGTAATGTGTGGATTATTGTTTCCTATGTTAATAGGAGGTGGATATTTTGAAGATATTTTTATAACAGAATAGAGGCAAAAAGACACCTGATGTAGGTTGCTATCAGCCTATAAGCTTTGCTAGAGTAATTGTAATGTGCAGGAAAGTTAGTTCCGCGAAGTTGCTATGCACTCGTTTTGAATGAGAATGCGATATTATTTCAGTAGAGCAAGTGATATGCTGTAGATTAATTTGTAATTTAGAATAAAAATACAATTTGTCGTAATTGTATTAATTATAATCTTTTCTAATTGACACCACTACCGTTACTGTCTTTACCTGAAATATAAGTTATTAAATAGAAGTATAATCTTACGTTCAATATAATCGTAAGCATATCGCAGTCCACTGCTGAGCGTGGGCCTCCATGAGCGAGCGCCAACCATCCCGGTTTTGAGCAGCCCGTAGATATATAAATGGTCTAGTTTGTTAATAAAATCAGTTCTAAAGTTCCAAAAATTACAAACAAACTTTACCAATTTAAAATACAACATTTTCATCAAGTCTACGTAACAATATGAGATAATTTGCCCTACAAAAAAAAAAAACAATTCAAAAGCAAAAGTAAGATATTTCCGCGAAGGCTAGAAAATATAATCAAACTGCGAACTGGGATCCCATAAGGCGCGGAAGGATAGTGTTCCCGAAACTTATACGGGAGCTGATGGATTCCCGATGAATACTGAGTAGCCGGGAAAAGTTATTACTTTGGGAGTTCCTGGATACTTTGAGAAATCTTTATTATAAGACATTTTACAACGAAGAAGTGAAAGAAAGAAAACTCATTTTGTTCTAGTTTTCTGTGAGATGTTTTCATGCAACAAAATATGTTACACGTACCACTTATTTTGCAAACAAAGGTAAAGCTAAGAGCTAGTGAGTAATACAACTTAAGCTTAATCGTTTATCCCTGCAGGGGTAGGCAGAGGGGCAAGCTTAAAATAACGCACTTCGAACCTATCATGGTGAAAAAATTCCAAACCCGGTAGGTAACTTAGGTGTGTTTGTAAGATCGACTTTTCAATTTTTTTTTGTATTTGGGATTGGAGCAGCAACTTTATTTTACGGTCTTAATATGCAGACATTAATACCAGCCCTGTATAATATACTGCCCACTGACGTGTACGGGCCTCTTCTATTACCTAGAGGGTTTAGGACTTAGTGCAGCACGCAGCAGCAGACTTCATATTCCTTCGAGATTCCTTTTTTTCTCTTCTGAATTCTCAGGTATTTAATTTTCCACACGATGCTTTCTTTCACCGCTAAGCGAGCGATAATTGATATTAACAAATCACATAACTTAGAACTCAGAGGTGTGTGCCTTGGGTTTTGAACTTGCAGACATTCGTCTCGGCAATCTCGGCAGATCTTTCCATTCCCAACGAGTCTATCGTGCACTTGCGGCCATTACTCCAATGATACATACATACAAACATACACACTCACGCCTTTTATCCCCGAAGGGGTAGGCAGAGGCGAATTTAGTGCACCCACTTTTCGCCGTGCGTATTCCGTTCCATGATGTGTTAGGGGGCGAGCCTATAGCCATATCAGGCACAAATTCCAGACTCCAGGCTAATACTGAGTAGAGGTTTAAAACCAATATTACTTTGCCTGACCCGGGGATCGAACCAGAAACCTCAGCACCGTAGTCGTATCTTCATACTTAACAATACTTCCATGATATTCTAGGTACTTACTACCTACTCTAGTGGTGACTGTTGAAGCGATGTTTTATTGTCACATTATGTAGATGCGAAGAAGAGTGGACAGGCGAGCGATCGACTGCATTCATTCAATGAAACTGTCTGATTTGTGTGCTATGTATGCAAAAACTGCAGTTTTTATGTCTCAACTGGATTCTTGTGAGTGGCGTACTTTAACATTTATATTGTCCTGTTACACGGATTCAAGTTTTATGTCGTATTTTTTCAATTTTTTTTTATTCTTATTTATTTAAAAGACTGAGTCAATTCTGACGATGTCAGTCTCATAGTTATTACAAATAGTATTTAATACATAATATTCTTAACTTCTAAGAAGTCTATGTGCATGTACATAAATCATTCTAGCTGCTTCCGATCTTGGCGACGATAAAATAGTTTGAAAAATACCCACATCATAAGGATTTACATTCAAAGATTCAAATACTTCTTGTCTCATGGCTACACTCCGAACACACTCTGTCAAAAAATGCTGAACATCCTCCGCAACATTATTTATTGCACAGTGGACAATTAGGAGCGTCAGTTTGCCTCATTAAAAATTTAAATTATGTCGTATTAAGGGCGTAAAAGTGTTGCGAATTAGCCTTACATACTGAAGTAATCACATTGTATTTGGTGGTTGCAATTCGCATACAACATAATATGTAAATAACCATACCACGTAGTTAACTACGCGGACATACGAAATTCAAATCTTATTCGAACCCCAAAGTAACGGAGAATTGAGTAACCTCTTTTTGTAAAGTCGATTGAATGTAAGAAAGTAATTCACGCATAATACCAACGCAAGCTTCCGGAATTCGCATTGTGTCATACAAAAATATTCCCAAAAACAAATACTCAAGACTAATGGCCGAATCCACTTACGGCCAATTTAACGGGGCGCTGTCATAATTTTTATTGTGCCCCATATCAGCGCGACATATTGTGGCGGGGAGCGATGTGAACGCATACATTTCGCGAAACTTTATACGTGTGTACTACTTTGTCAAGCGTAAAAGCTCGTATGAGGTAATTTGACAAATTATACTGCGACGCATATGACTGGTTGTAAATCAAGGAAAATAATTAGTAATGCCGTAGTGTCATATTTATAAATATTGAATGATTTTGGAAATGTTATTTCATTAAGTAAAAAATCCATTTCCATTGAGCGGTAAACTGAATTTGTATGGTAGTTATCGCGTACGGGAAAGTCCATTTATGAATGATAATATTTTGTGTCTGAAATGTAAAAAAAAAACATAAAAAAGGGCCACTACAAAGTTTTTTTTTATTAATATCGATTTTAACGATAATTACGAATTGAAAGCATCGTGAAAAGGAACGTGTCTATCTATCAGTCAACCTCTAGTCTCTATTGACATCACCTCTTTTATGACAACTTGTTTAAGGTTGGAGTTACAAATGTAAACATTGTTTAATTGCGAAAATTAATTGGTTTTCGAATGAAAATGGAAGTTGGGTTCTTAAAAGAAGACTCCAGCAATCTACCGTAAGTTCATAAGGTTGTAATTTGTTGTTGAAACTACAGAGTAAATGTAGAAATGAAAGGGTCTAAACCACTACGGTATGAATGAATCTCTGTGAGACTTTTATTTCTATTTCAATTTGCAGCTTCTACTACTACTACTGTTTTTTTTATATACTCGTCATCTATTCTACAATAAATTCATTCAAATGAAAGCAAAAATAAAAATATCGCATATACTTCTGGTCAGGGACAATCTGTCGTCAATCAATACTTTACCTGGACACCACTCCACTTTCCAACAGGTGTAGAGGAATGCAGGAGTGGATCGCTTTGCAAGAAGGAAAAAGAACAGGTCTATATTTTATACTTCTTTCTACTTGAAACGAGCCTCGCTTACTATTGAGAGGGTATAGGGTTAAGTTCATCGACAATACATTTTTTTGCCATAGGTACAGCAGCGTGTAAGCACTGTTTGGTTGTGGTTGAAGGACTGTGTATCCAAGTAATTTGTTGTTTTAACACGTTATTTTGGAATAGCGAGCGTATAGCTGTTTCATGAGAATTTCGCAGTTCAGTAACATACAAATTTGTAGTTTAAAGTTCAATATTGATACTGTTTATGAGCATTAGCGTTTAAGTCTACTGAAATGTTTTGACATGTCAAATGAATGACCGGTCATATAATTTAGATCATTATACCAATTTAATAGCTGGCTAGAATAAATATGCAACAATACCTACAATAAAAATATATATATTGTCCTTATAGTTAGCCAACGATGTCCTCATATTACTTGATTACTCGAGGACATAGTTCAGTCAGGGTTGATATAACTATTATAGTTAACGCAATTGCTGTTTGCTAACATCTGACGGTGTTTGTGGGGATAGGCAGGTGTTACTTTATGTCCTAAGGTAAGGTGGGGGTAAATAGCTCTCAATCATGCAGGGCTTGTCAAGTGTGAGTGTAATTGAAAATGAAAGAGATTATATTTTAATGATACGCGTTTAATTGAGGCATTAAGTCCTGTTTTATTACTAAATTATAAGCTACAGAAACTCTGGGAGATATGAATTATGGAAACCGACTTTGTTTTTAAATACATGATGTTTTCGTTCATGTGTATGTGTGTGGTAATAATTTTTATTGTCGATAAATCTATCGATGTTGATATCATAATTCGGTGTTATGATCATTCGTGTATTTATTTACTATCAGAGTGTTACTTAATTCTAGCAGCTAAAATACATGTTGCATTAAAATTTAAACCAGCTTCTATTTATTTTGCCACTGAGACTGAAGGGCAATTATTTCGCCGACCACGTTGGCTAAATGTCGAATCTAAAAACCTTTCAAATTTAAAAACTATCGTACATGGAGACCATCATTTAAATAATAATCTCGGCCGACACTGCACCACTAAAATCGAAACTTTAAATTAAACTGTCATAAATATCGGAACAAGAGTTTGCGTAAGTTTTGTCTCGTCTTTAATATTTCCCCCGGTCTGGTGCGAAGCCGCCACGGTTGTCGACAACCGGGTTCATAATCATGCAAATTGCATCGCGCGTACGGTCGGTTATCGGAAGTTTTATGATGGCCAACAAAAATGTGTGGTCGGTTCACATGTCGCTTGTTTTTGGATGTGAATTGTGCTGTTTTATTTAATACTAGTAGTGCTCGCGGCTCCGCCCGCGTGAGAAAGTTTTTCCGGGACAAATTATTTTTCCGGGATAAAAAGTAGCCTATAGCACTCAGGAGTAAATTAGCTTCCTATTAGTGAAAGAATTTTCAAAATCGGTTCAGTAGTTCCTGAGATTAGCGCGTTCAAACAAACAAACTCTTCAGCTTTATAATCCTACTAATATTATAAAGGCGAAAGTTTGTAAGAATGTATGGATGTTTGGATGTATGGATGTAAGGATGTTTGTTCCTCTTTCACGCAAAAACTACTGAACGGACTTCGATGAAATTTGGCACACGGGTAGATCATGTCCTGGATTAACACATAGGCTACTTTTTATCCCGGGAAAATATAAACCGGGACTTTAATCCCGGAAAAACTTTTTAATGCGGGCGGAGCCGCGGGCAAAAGTTAGTATTAGTATAGATTAGTATAGATACCACGTTGTGTAATATTAATTTTTATTCCAATAGGGACAACTAGTTAGATAAATATATCTAGCAGTTTTATCAATAATCACGTGACGCCGGACTGCTGCCAAAAAATCCAATAGCACTCATTAACTACATTAGATCTAATGCCATGGGGCGATTGAGCCGTCGTCGCGCCGGTCGTCCGAATTTTGCTGGCATTTTCTACAATTGGTGTATGTACCCTGGTATGAAAGTACAACGAGACTATGGCTTATTTTTACCATAGGTGTATATGGTGTTGTCGAACATATATAGGTAAGTATGTCTATATATATAAAAGGGAAAGGTCACTCACTCGCTCATCACGATATCTCAAAAACTACATGTGCTAGGAGTCTCAAATATTGCATGGGGGTTCCTTTTAGGACGTAGGTGCTTACTAAGACGTGATATTGCGAAATTCAACCCCTAAGGGAGTAAAAAGGGGTGACAAAGTTTGTACGCGATCAACTCAAAAACCACCGAACGGATTGCGATAAAATTTGGTACGACGATAGCTCGAGACTGGGAAGGTTTTACTTTTTATCCGGGAGAATCTAAATACACACGCACACACACTCACAACAACAACAAAAAAATGTAAAGCAAGGTACGCAGTTAACACAATACTTTCAGCGTAGTCTTTGCTGTAACTATTCTAATGTACTTTACGATTTACAGTAAAGAGTTTAAATATAAAAATAAATAAATGTGGGAAACTATCACCAGCTAAATATACCAATATGTGCTAATTAAAATCCCTAGTCAGGCAAAGCGATGTTGGGTTTTTTCTTCTCAGTATCTAACAGGGAATCCGAAAATTGTACCCGTTATGGCGATTGCTTCGCCATCTTATCACATTATGCAACGTAACACATATGGTAAAAAGCGAATACCCTGGCACTTCTGCCTACCCCTTCGGGGATAGATGCATGATTTATATATGTGAGTGAGACAGTTAATTAGACCTAAATATCTGAGTTATTGTTAACGTTTCAATTGTTTGCGAATTCGTTAAAAATTAACGTCAATGTCTAACAGCTTATTATTTTGATTTCATTGAGATTCCACTGATAATAGAAACGGTAAATATTCTATCTAATTTCTTTCAATTGGAGCTTCTCCAAATTCATTTCTATGAAAAATCTCGTTTTCTTTGTTTTCTTTTTACTAGCGTAGGTAATGACGGTAAAGAGGAATATGCATATTATGAAGCAACGTTATTTACAAAAGACTAAAATATTTTGAGGGAACTCTTAAAAAATATCTTTTATTATTGCGAATCATTGGTACTTTTGAGTACGACTACACCTACATAATTAAAGGAACCCCAACTTTCATTGTCGTTTTGTATTAAAATCGCATCTCTTTCGCATCTACTGGTGGTAGGACTCTCATGTGTAAGAGTCCGTCTGGGTGGGCACCACCGCAATGTCTATTTATACCGCCAAGCAGCAGTGTGCATGCACTGTTGTGTCTCTCTTACATATGAATACATATGACTCTTACATATGAGAGTCCTACCACCAGTGTGTTTTATTAAGGAGTGGATATGAGTTACAGACGACCTGAACCTCATTGAAAACGGAAAATAAAACACTTTTCCTCAAAAGGACATGCAACGTAATATATTTCAGTGAATAATATTCATAAATATATAAATACAATAAAATTATTGTTAATAATTATTGTATCATATATTCCTATCGGTTTCGCGGGCGGCGATCAAGATTTCGCGAACGTAGGGTTCGAAATTACAAATAACAGCCTTCTTATAAAATTCAATGTAAGTTATTTTATATAATTATATAATGTAATATTTATTAACCTTTACACGGACCCGTGTTTCTGCTATAAACACCTAGTAATTTTGGAAAGTTTTTGAACAAAACCAATACTTTTGCGTTTACACATTCAATTATCTTTCTGGGACTTTATTTCAATTATGAGTCCGGTAATTGTTGGTCGCGGTCCATCATTTACGCGATAATTTTGGGTCTGCGTCGTGCACGCTCGTATTTACTTAGCTCCTCATTCTTGGGCAGTCGACTTCATGTCGAGCGGTGTCGATTTTATGTCGAGTTGTCTCAACTTATCTCTATTATGTAGACCATAAAGCTTCTTATGCTTCGGTGCTTGACGATCGTGGGTTAGGACCTTCATACACTGCAATTTTTTCTCGACAGATATCAGAGGCACGTCTACTGCGCATACACCCACTAATGCACCCATTTTTTGCCCTTATTCCGTTCCATGATGTGAAAAAAGGCGAGCCCATCGCCATATCGGGCACAAATTTCAGACTCCGGGCTGATACTGAATAGAAACACTCAATATCACTTTGCCCGACCTGGGGATCGAACTCGAGAACTCAGCACTGCAGTCGTACCGCAGTTTTTTTTAAATACATTTGTAATAGATATGGCGAGCTATCGTTTTTAAGCGGCTCATAATCTGGAACGGTTTTTTTTTTCAAAACATAATACACAAATTTTTCAATTCCTCACTAGGTATTAGAACTTGGAACTTTGCAATCCTGAATATAAGCCGCAACTCGAATTAACATCCTCCTAGTAGTGTCAGATTAGGCATTAAACTTTCGACCAGCATCACTACTAAAACTGTTAGGAACAATTATGCGTTAGGGTTAGTTACGACTTTACGGGTGCCTAGTTGGAGGAAGTTTAACAGTCAGTGGTTCGGATGACATGGTAAACGATCCCGATTGTCAAAATTGGCTATTTAATTGATTTTTTCGTGGGCAGTTCTAGATTTTATTTTGCTGAAATGTTACACACATATCACATCTATATCTTTATGAAGGGATAAGCAGAAGTGCAGCCAGGGCAGTCACTATTCAACGGGTGTTCCGTTCAATGATGAGAGGGGCTAAAATAACTATAGGTTAAAATTGCTAGGGCTAAAATATTACTATTGCCATATTTTTTGCATTTAAATGTAGATTGGTCATCATTGAGTTAGATGAGTCTCAATATTGTTTTTGAGGTGAACGAATGCCATCGAATTAATTAAACAGTAATAATATGATCAAAAACCTTGTAATTTTTGTCCTATTTTTTCATTGACTTTGATGTCTTATTTCTATTTGACCTGATGGTAAGTATTTTTTTATGGCATTGGATGACGAGACGAGCATGCAGTTCGCCTGAAGGTAAGCGATACGACCACGCATAAACAGTAGCAACACCATGTAGCACCTTGAGTTACAAAGTACTGTGTGGCATTCCACTGCGCTCGTCATCCTGAGATATAAGATGTTAAGTACTTGCACTGGCTACAATTTCCTTCAAACCGAAACTAAACAGTGCATGCACACTGCTGCTTGGCGGTAGTAATAGACATTGCGGTGGTACCCACCCAGACGGACTGTTACATAGGAGAGACCTACCACCAGTAAAGAGACCTACCAGTGGTAGATGTATAATCCAAATATGACAATACATTAAGATCTTCGACTGTCATCAAAATAAAGTTCTGTTCTACGTTTGTGTCGGTAGCTATATTATTTTATATTCGCCAATTTTTCTACACATTTGCTTAATTGATCGCGTGTATTTGCATCCGGTATTAGCATTTAATCTATTACTTTAAGGAAGATTCTCGAACTGGAAGTTCAGGTTTTAATATCTAGAAAATTTCTGAGTCGTCCATAATTTATGTCCGGTAGTCCATAAGTTTCTGTCAATAAAAAAAAAAAATACAAAATTAATAGTCGATTTACAAGTATTAATTGATGTGTTTAATGGCTTTTCTGTTCTTTCCTGGTAATATTAGGCATTGAAAACCCATGTCTGTAGATGGGTAATGACGAAATATTATAGGGTGTATTCATATCACGCCATTTATGGTCTAGACGTCTAGTGTTTTAGTATTTCCGTGTGTAGGATAAATTGTATAAGTACATTAGCTATTTGGCGAATGTGTTTTGCACTAAAAATAATTCATTATATTTTTTTTCGCTATTGTGTTTACCCAAATATTGAATTAAATATTTAGAAATTATGCAATGAGTACCGAAATTCTTACTTTTCCATAAATCCTCCCTTCTTGTCACACTTTTGTATGTATTAAATTATTTGAAATTAGGTTAAAAGTATCGTTGGAAAATCTATGATTTTAGCCATTTATTATAGCCGTTTTCTGCCGGATAGTAACATACGTCACTAATGCATGGTCGCATAAATTGGCAGTAACTAATTAAATTGCTAACTTCTTGTTTAACCTCTCGAGCCCCGACCGGCCCAATCGGGCCGGTCTGACAGCTTGTCAAACTCGATATGTGTGCGTGTTGACGCGCCTTATGTGTGTGCGTGTAGGTCGATTTTCGCGTGTTGACAGACACGCGAAAAATTGCGCTTGCGCCAGTGTGGCCAGCGCTATGTACGCAAGAGGTTAAATTAGTATAAATACATCCTTCGTCTAAAGCGATAAAATACATTTTAATCGTCGTACCACTTAAGAGCATACGCCTGTCATATTTTAACAATATTAACATAAATTAATGTTGTATTATTTGATTAACTCCCAGACGAAATAAAATTTAAGTGACCGTTTTCAAAGGCTCTTTGCGCACATTAAACTTCATTATGCCCAATATATTACAACATTGAATTGAACAACAATAAAGTAAATATGTGTCCTATACTTTACGCCATATAATTTTTAAAGAACATTTATTTTTGCAAATAAAATTTTATGCTCTGAATAAAGCACCATGTATTATATGAACAGTGCAGCATTTTACTGCCTCGGTGGTCTCTGGTTCGATCCCCGGGTCGGGCCAAGTGGCATTGAGTTTTTCTATTCAGTATCAGCTCGGAGTCTGGAATTAGCGCCCGATATGGCGATAGGCTCGCCACCTATCACATCATGGGACGGAATAACGGCGAAAATGTGTGCACTAGTTGCGCCTCTGCCTACCCCTTGGGGGATAAAAGGCGTGAGTGTGTGTGCAACATGTTAGCATAACATGTACATAAAAATCCTTTATATGACGTCACGATTTAACTGTCTGTCACAATAACATTGGCTGTGTAGGCGGGTTGCATAACAACATAACTCGATAACCAATGTCGATCGTTCGAGAATCACGTCTTTTATGCGCGGGCGCAAGTGCGAAATCGTTCGAATTCGACTGAAAATGGCGTCCGTATCATAAATTATCATTTTCGTATGCTCATGAAAGTTTTTGACAGTTAAAATTGTGCAAATTGTGCGAGATGGTGGGTGGCTAATGATTGACTGTGAGAATTGATGCTCGCTTTATATTGTCGAGTAGCTGTTTATGAAAAATAAAATCCATATTTGGATGAAACACGTTTTATTTAATGTTGGCCGTTGTGACTACTTTACCTAGTACTAAAATTAACAAGAAATGTACAGAGCTACCTTAGAAATATTTGTGGTTATTATATTATTGAATATTTCTCGTAATATCCATGACGTCTGCAGTTAAGTGAATGACAAGAAGACCCTTGGGCTTAGAATGTCTTCAAAAAACGCAACTCGTAAGCCGATATCGTTTAATTTTTATGTTTGTGTTCGATAACGGGAATAATACGTCAGTCACGTGTTTGTCTCTCAACAAACCCCAATAAAAAGAAACGCAATCGTGTCGGTTTTTTTTTTCACATTCTAAGCCCAATGGTATAGTTTTTTTTATAACAAACACCACCCAGCACTCATAATTACGATTATGCTAATCAACTTGGCAGATTAGAAGTCTCAGATATAACCGTAGTTGTAAGATAGCCAGTGAGTGATAGAGTAATAAAATTAAATAATCCCTTCTTTCTGTTCTTTCGTCGTTGACTGTAAAAAGATTTTAATATTCGACCTTCAAACGAAATGAATTGACCAAATTCATTCATTAGAATAGTCGAATTTGTAGTAAAATATTTGCTAATTAATAAAAATCTGCCCACACGTGTTGCAAAAAAATATTTACGAAATCGAATTGGTTTTTTGCTATGCCATTTTATACCCAATTGACGCCCACATGGTCACTGGAAATTGTTTTGTGACCCACATATTAATGAAGATATAATCGAACTTAATGGATATTGTTTACTTTCACTGAAGGTTTTAATTTTTAATTTGTTTATGTTTACGTAGGGTTCTTAAACTCAAATTTGAAGTTGGTAAAACCAGGACAATTCAGTTTATAAACAGGTCGCAGTAACAAAAATGTAATTTTAAAATACATGACATAATCTGGGCGCTTTAAAAACCAAGGACGCTGCTTATAAACTATCTAGGACACTCCAAAACCAAGACATATTCTGTGAAAACAGGTACGTCGGCAACCCTATGTTAAGGCCGGAATCTGTATAATGCTTTCGCTAGTACAAAAAATGAAACAAAATATCAACTCACTTTCAAATGGCGACTTTTTGGGACCGTTATTCAATATTTTAGCTAAGATATCTGTAAATCTGTATGTTATACTATTAGTAATTTAGGTTATCACCGAAATACATAATAAAATTACGCGACCACTTAAAGAATTGCAAGACAATAGAAATAATAAGAAAATGGTGAGATATTTGTTTACATTTCTGGAACTGGACACGTGCATGTCGTTCTCTTGATTTTTTTATGATATAGGAGACAAACGAGCATATGGTTCATCTGATGGTAACTAACTGTCCAAAAACAGAACCAACAGTAAATTGATGTTTCAAATACTTAATATATTACATTTTTTTATCGACCAATAATAAAAATCGAAAATAAAACTATTTAACCACAGATTAAAAATTATTATTTCGGACCCACTTTTGAAATTCGCAAAATTGTTCCATCCTTTTTTTCTGATCATCGCTTAACAAAACAAGTCTTAATCGAAGGCTTTCTTTAATTACGTTTATACGGCAACATTAAACGTTGATTTAACGAAAGAGAAATTAATATCGGCTTCATGACATGCATTTTGTGTTGCCCAATAAATCGACGTGAGGATTCGTTGGTATTCGCTTAATCTGTACGTTGGGATGAGTCGTTAGTCGTTGCCTGTGGTTGTTACAAACCATTCGTAATTTTAAAATATTAATTTGTTAAGGGAATTAAGGATATCATATATTTGAGATACATATGTACATATTTATTTGAGTAGGTTACGAAGAGGTCTAACATATGTTGTGTTACCTACAATACCGATCTGTTCTATACTGGCTGTAGTTCTCATCCGCTGTATTTATAGTCATACTGACCTTAATTTACGTCTTGTATATAAAACGCCGGGTATTCCTAAAGGCACAGCAAAGGAACCACCATTGCTCCTGATATACAGAGGCGTTCAAGTAATTCAAATTTATACTCCATTCTTATACTCATTACCAAATGGCGACTCATAATAATGATTCATTGGCTGGTTTTTACCATGCGTATTGCAGGCACTAGGCAAAGGTATCCTCATCAACCAAAAGTTTATGTACTATTACTCATAGAACTCGGTAGCGAGTTACGTAACTCGTATCTTTACAAGTATTTTAGATAAAGTAAGTTAAACGGCAATGAATTTCTATTGCAGGAGTGGCCAACATTTTACCATTATTGCAAAAAAGATTTAGTTGGTAAAAAAAGGTATTAATTGAATTGTGTTCATTGCTTTTCATAATACGTATGTTTTAAGGGCACCGTTCTAAGTGTTATCCAGTTGCCTATGCCACTGTCACTAAAGCTCAGACTATTGTGTGCCATATTTTTAATCGTGTGCTACAACTGCCTAACTGAAAGACGGCAGTTGCCAATTGTTTACTATCCCTGCACCATTCGTGCAACACCTGGCCATGGGTGCGTAGGCGAGTTACGACTTGTATTTAGTCCTTACAAGGAGACTTATTAACTAAATAACTGTTGCCCAACTTAATTGTACGTTTATGGTCTTGATTGGATTATTATGAAATTATATGTATTTGTTTTAATAATTTGATGACACGGTTTCCTGTTGCCCGGGCTTTTATTTTGTCAGTTTTAATTTGTAGGTAACAAATGTTACAATATATAATTGATTATTAACGGTCAAATGACCGGTATTTCCCGTAGTAATATTTCCTTAATGTACTAAACCTAATGCAAAATTAGTAATTAAAAATAATTTGCATCAAAAAACCAGTTTTGACATGTTTACCGTTGTACTGCCATGTAATCCGGCCCTGGCGCGACAGCGTCAACACGAGCGCGCCTGCGATCGTGGATTTATTGAAATAATTACGGTGCGCGGGCGCATTGTGCTCGCGACGCGTTCGCATGCTAAACACCTAACAGTCGATAATTTACATTGCCATCAATCGTTCAGGGACGAACCCAGTTGGGTTGACGTGGGCTTTTTGATGGATTTATTGATTTAGCTGGATAATGTATGGAATAGGAAATCGATGGTAGCAAAGATTAACGAACTACTTACAATCTCGAATTATTACTTCTTTATAAAATGTATGACTGCCTCAGTGGCGTAGTTGTATTACTCTATAACTGCAATGCTGAGGTCCTCGGTTCGATTCCTGGGTTAGGCAAATAAAAAAAAAAGAGGCAAATTGATATTGAGTTTTTAAATTCAGTATCAGCCCGAAGTCTGGCATTTGTCACATCATGGGACGGAATACGCACGGCGAAAAGTGGGTGCACTAGTTGCGCCTCTGCCTACCCCTTCGGGGATAAAAGGCGTGTGTGTGTGTGCGTACGCGTGTGTGTGTGTGTAAAATAAATGTTACAATAACTAGAGGGCAAATTAATTTAACGCCTGCTTGCCGAACGTTCAGTGTAGTCGCTAAATATTATATTTGTATTCACTACATGTTAATGGGCTCATAAATTCTACGTGTTCTAAAACTGATGGAGGAGTGATGGTAGACAGGTACTCGTCCGTCTTGCGGATAATGCAGGGTACTTTGATATCATTAAAACTAGGGTCAAGTGATTGACCCAGGGAAATTTGCTTGTCGGGATGTATTGAATTCGTGTCTGCGTTTGGATCAGGACTTTGAAGTTTTATTTTTAACGATATAATAGATTTTTGAATACTTTAAAATTATGCTTTCTAATGAGCAAATCAGTGTTCTTTTATAGCATAGAATGACGAGACGCGCATGCCGTTCGCCTGATGGTAAGCGATACGACCACCCATAAACAGTAGAAACAATAGAAACACCATCCAACACCTTGAGTTACAAAGCACTGTGCGGCACTCCACTGCGCCCGTCATCCTGAGACACAAGATGTTAAGTCTCAGTATGTCCTGTAGTTACACTGGCTACAATGCCCTTCAAGCCGAAACACAACAGTGCATGCATACTGCTGCTTGGCGGTAGAAATAGACATTGCGGTGGTACCCACACAGACGGACTCTTACATATGAGAGTCCTACCACCAGGACTGTTATAAGGGTAGTAATAAGGATAATATAGTAAGGGCTTTTAATTAAAAGTCCTGGGTACTGTCTACTCTCTACTTGCATAAAATATGCTTAATTCTTTAATGTAGTAGTACAACTAACCAAAGGGCATTCAGGATCTGGACATAAATGAACATTTCAAAGAATATTCTTCACTTCTTCATTTATTGCTAACAACTGTTGCAACGCTGGATTGGTGGATGTGACTATAACTCGTAATATATTGCTTTCGTACGTTCAGGGTTGCTACACTAGACTAGGGGGAATGATATATTTTAAAAATATGATTGCTAGCGTTTTAGAATCACTGAGAAGATAAATTATAGACATAGCTATTATTTTTCTAAAGACCTCATATATCGCCAGCGTATTAATAGAAAACCTGATAAAAGTTGCTGCTTTGTTGTTTACACACATGTAAAGAAGTGGACTACTATATACCTCACAAAATTGTCTACTCTGTAGAAAGTGACAATGCGAATGAATATCCAATATCTGTATCTTTTCTGTGTTAACTACATAGAAAACTAATCGTCGCTTGTTCGAAAGTGGTAATAACGCAGAGTTCATCCTCCATATCTACAAAATATAATTACACAGTAACATTTGACAGCATTGTTTGCATTTTGAAGGTCTCAAAGCGCTATAAGTTTTCTATAAAAAATGAATCAACCCCGCATAATTACTAGTGCGCGTAGCAAACTATTATGTTTCATTTAACCACCGTTTCACTCATACATCATCGTCTTCACAATCAACTTGTCTGCATGATCGAAGGGCAAGGCAGGTGGCACCCAGTGCTGGCCAACACAATTATCGATACCGACGATTATCGATAAGATATTGTAAATTAAATTACTGGCTGGCGATGCGAAATGCATTGACAAATTTATAATTTCAAAGTGACTTTGCTGTGACTAATGGGTTTTTGTTACGTTAATAAATCAATTGACATCGATGGACAGCTGATGTGTGTAGTAATATGTCGTGTGTGATGTGTTCTGGCATTTGCGTAGGTTTTTGAATCAATAGTCCGGTTATTTGGGCGCCGTTCACTTTTCAATAATGTAAGGCGCCAGTAATTAAGTAAATATTACTTGTTTAAATTGATTGTGATAACAATTGCGGTGGTTTTATGGCAAGCGGCGGCGCGTGTGTCGATGTAAATGTTCGAATACTTGAAATTTAAATGAAAGCATTTTTATTTTGATTTGTTTTCTGATTTTCGTTTCGATTGTGAATGTAGTTTTGCACTATATTACTTTTCTTACAATACTGCTATAAAAAATGCAAAAGTTTGTAAAAATGTTTGGATTTTGTATGTCTCTTAGAAGTAAACACAGAAACTACTGAACGGTATACGCATACTCACGCCTTTTATCCCCTTGAGGCGCAACTAGTGCACACTTTTCGCCGTGCGTATTCCGTCCCATGATGTGATAGGGCGCGATACCGGGCTGATACTGAGTAGAAAAACCCAATATAATTTGCTCAACCCGGGGATCCAACCCGAAACCTGCATTGCAATCGTACCGTAATACAACTACGCACGGAAACATTTACCAATGTAAGGACGTCTTTTCAGATTATCGACCTTACTCTTAACCCATTTAAATCATCTAAATAACAAAACTGCGCAACATCGAAAGTATTTCTGTAATTTTTTGGCATCTTTATAGTTATTATAGTCTTCAATTCTGAGTGATTGCATTTTTTTTCCCCTTTTGACATTTAATTTGGAAGCGGTTTTGATACCATCTGCTTCAAGTATTATGACCCTTATGTTAAAGTATATAAGATCGCCGGTAATCTCATTGTGTGTCACCGTTCGAGAGACCTTTTCATCGTTGTTACTGTAATTGTTGGAATTGTCGATGTTTTTTATGGTGGGTGAATTTAACGCAATTCGATTGTTTGGAGAACTTTCGAAGGTCAAGTGTCGTATTCATACGTACAATTCCCTTTGTTTCTAGCTTATTACAGTATACAGTTTTAGAGAAAACTACGTGTTTATCACTACATAGTATAAAACAAAGTCGCTTCCCGCTGTCTGTCCCTATGTCCCTATGTATGCTTAGATCTTTAAAACTACTCAACGGATTTTGATGCGGTTTTTTTTTTCATAGATAGAGTGATTCCTGAGGAAGGTTTATATGTATAATTTATCCCGGGGAAATATAAAGCGGAACTTTTATCCCGGAAAAACTCATTCACGCGGGCGAAGCCGCGAGCAGAAGTCTAGTATAAGTATGTAATTCTTCTATGCGTGTGTATGTTACTGAACTCCTCCTAAACGTCTGGATCGATTTTAATGCAATTGTGTGTCTTTAGATTTCGAGAATGGTTTAGGTTAACAATTGGATCCGGTAGGTGGCGCTGTACTCGAGTTCTAGGATTTTATTTCCTTTTTAGGTAAGGACAACGTCTGTCCGGGCCGCTAGTATCCTCGTAAAATTAGAGACCTATATTAAGTGCACTTAAATAAAAGATTATACTTATTTGGTTATTATTTTTCGCTTGTTTATAGACAATAGTGGTGGTGAGGAGAAGATTGGATTTTTTTCAGAGGGGTCTCTATGTCAGGCAGGCGACCAATCGTAAAAACTAAGGTAAATCGCTTTTATAATATGCGAAAATAAGTGTTGCGCAGACCTCACGGAGGCGTGGCATAAGGGCAGGTGGAAGGAGATATTAACCACTGACGCTATTGATTCCCGAGGTGGTAGGCAGAGGTGAAACAGTGCACCTACTTTTTGCAATGTGTATTCCGTCCCGTAATTTGATCCCGAGAATAACAATTTGAACCTGAGACCTCAGCACGGCAATCGTACCGCGGACGTAATACAATACACCATTGAGGCAGTCAATTTATTCTAATTTAGCTTCTTAATAGAATCCAGGCCTAAAACTATAAAAAAAAAACAGTTATTGTGTCCGAGAATTTATGGTCATTTGATAGAAGAAATGTGAAATGTTGATTTACGATGTTATGACGTCCAAATCCGTTTAAAACATGAATACTGTAGGTAAACGGAATATCACGTCATTTATAATCTGTGTAACATGACCGACTCGACATGAACTTAAGGCGTAGGCGATTCACTTAATTGACGAATCTTGTTGTGTGGTGTAAAAATATACTTCTAGCGAGTTTTGTATTTATTGCAGTTTCATGCTGCTTTGCATAGTTGAACCATTTAGAAGACAAATCGGAAAAAAAGTAAACTGTTAAAGTCATTCAGGAATTGGATAAACATTTGTATTAAATTTAATTCCATATAGACTAACTCTAACCTCTGAGTTTTCAAGTTATTTACTAAAACTATACCCTAACTATGCCTATTTATAACCTTTTACAGCAATAAAAGGTTACAAAAATATCGCTTACCATCAGGCGAACGGCATGCTCGTTTCGTCATTCAATGCCATAAAAAATATATCGAGAAAGACGAAAGCTTCAGAAAATTCAGAAGCCGCTACCGTCTAAGCCTTGCACACCCATATCAAATTCGGTGGGCGATCCGAACAAACAGAATGACAAATATTGTTGTTTCAACAATTTCACCAACCGTCTAATTTGGACTACTAACTAATATTTTTTATGAGATTTAGACGTCATTGGCAACGTTTTATTGTTCCATAGATTTATTTCGCACACCACATATAGTCAGTGTCAATGAAAATTAAGATGTCGAAGTGCCGGCGATTTATTTTCACTTTGATTATGTAGAGTGCTATATTTGCTTAATTGGTCTATTTGTTTATGTTTGTGAATAAGTTCCATCTTTAGTTTCTATGTCTTTAGTGGCTTTTATCTTTAGTTTTTTTTATCTTTAGTTTTATGAATAAAAGGAGAATGCTCAGCTGTGTATGGGAGTCCATCCCGCATAATTTAATTTTGTATGATAGTGAAAATTATACATTAAATAGAACGAATAATGTAGGTCCCAATAAAACAACAATTATTCTATTTAATTGTGGGGTTTTCGTACAAAATCATGTTTTCATTTTTATTTTTACTCTATTATTTAAGTAATTCCATGATTACCGACGACCATAATAAAAAAATAGTTTCACCAATATTAATATTTTGTGATAATCAATTAATATCGATGTTTTAGCTATATTGATTACTTACCCTAGTAATGCTAGGCTATTAAATTGCACAGTGCACTTTGAAGTTTGAATGATCGGAATACCGCTGTCAACAATAGTCATGAGTCTAGGACATTAAAAATGGCGGAAATAGAATCAAATATCGTCTAAACAATTTGAAAAATACTGTCCCGAAAAGGATTTCTATCAAACACATTTAAGTAATTTCTAATAATATTTAATGAATTATTATGAATACCTTACAGAATTTGTCCAGTTCTCTAATTGAATAATATTTTCAACGGGAATGGCGTCGTCAATAAAAATGGCGGATACGGAATTAAAATCGTCTTGTTTTGTTGAAAAATAAACCCCAAAAAGATTTCATTCAAATAAATAGAAGTAATTTCTAAAAATATTTTGTTAATTATAATTCATTTCACAAGACATACACTGCCTTTAAAGAGGGCCCAGATTTGGGCATTCTCCTTTAGGCTTCCATAAAGTTTTTTTTCAATTTCTGAATCTGTAGGCTTGTCATATGAACGCGAATCATCTCCGTGAATCCTAGAAGCATTATCTAAATGCATTTATGCCCACCTTTTCAATTTTTTAAATTTATGTCAACAGTGGAGAATATTGGTAAACATTCCATTATCTTATAAACAGACTTAATTTTTTCTACGTAACTTGTTTTCGAGTGTCGTTTGTTACGTCGATCCAACTGTTGCATTCTACAGATCTGCGTAGGAATTATGAATGATGGAAGATTTTATATTTTGATTACTTGTAAAATATCATTATAATAACAGCGATCCTTTTTAATCCGGTAGTTCGTAAACGATACTTATATGTGCTAAATAAATATTCGCTGTCGGTCTGTTTTCGCTCTGAGCTTCGAATTGGGTGAAGATGGTGGCAAAAGTCGAAAATATTTACGTTACACATTGTTGGATTTCTCTCATAGATTACGTGATATACAAACATGATTTCGAAACTATTTTATTTCCAAGCAATGTAATCGCGATCGAGGATCAAATAATGAGCGCGTCTCTTCGAAGTGCTCATTTGACGCATATTTTTTTTAATTTCAACACCTCGTCTCGCGCACGTCAAGTTTGAAGGAAACCGAATATAATCTTATCGGCATCGCGATCTTCCATCGCCCGCGCCTCTACAATAAATACGTCAACACACAGACAATCAAATAAAGCGGGCCCGAGAGAGACAATGGCATAATTTGACGGCTCATATCAGATCCACTCATATCTGGACGGGGATTCGAACCGCATTTAATAAAGATCTAAGAAAACCTCCCATGGACCGATGCGAGATAACCCGCTGCAGATTATCACCGCAGATAAAGACGGTGTATTTGAAAGTATAAAGTGTTTGGACAGTCTTCGTACGGAATCTTTCACGTCTACGAACGCATCGATGACGCGTTACCACATGTTACTCAAACTCGAAACTAAATCGATAATGCAACGATATAAAGTTGATATTCGAACGCGTCTGTCAAAGGTGATATAAAACGGCGCCCTTACTTGCTGCGCGATGCGAAGTGTGTCGTAAATTCTGCTGGGGAAAGTCGAAATTCCCGCGGCGGCCGACTATCGAGCGTCCATCGCGAGTTTCGCACGATTGATCGATAGTATTTTTTGCTGTTGCTTTATTTATAAAACAATCGAACGTCTCCAATGCGATAAATGTGAGCGTACCAATGCTCGTGGTGACATTTTCGCACAAAAAAAGTTTTTCCAATAAAAAAGAATGAAAAAATTAAATGCGAAATTACAATTGGCTTTATTCTTTGATGTTTTTGTTTGTGTTTTGATTGTTTTTCTGTTATATGCTATTCTGAATTAAATTTGAGATAATCTTGAGGATCTTTATTGTTATCGTAATAAGGATATATTATTATTTCGTAGTTGTGTTATGTGCCGCGTTGTTTGTGTTTAGTATTCTATTTAATATTTATTTGCAGCCTATCGTAAAACTAGTACTTAGCTGCATTTTATTAAAAATATGACATCACGTCTTAATAATTCTACAATAATTGAACAAGTTCCTTTCATTCTCGACGAAACGGTGACTAAATGAAATAAACTTGCAATATTATTGAAGTAGCCTTCCCAAAGGCTGCAATGATATACCATCGTAAACAAAGAGTGAAACTGCAGTACAGTTTGTCGCCGTTTCGTAACCCACCAAGAATCCGGCGTCTCGTCGTAGTAATTGTCATTTCATTATAAAAGTATTCGCGCATGTTGCCGCGCGGGTATTTCGGTCGGCTTTTTGACTCGCCACGAAATTACCCATAATCGAACCTGTCGATTTGCGATCGATTTTATTGTGAGTCGAGTTGTCGTGTTATTTTTGTTTTCAACAATGTAGACGTGTAGTAGTGGCATTTTATTTTTCTCGTTATAAGAATTGATTTGTTTTTTCTTATAGAAATCATATATTGTCAGTATATCTTTACATCGTGATTCTATATAGGTGTTTTTCTATTGTTATTTTTTGCCTTTTTATCATTCGCTATGTACTAGCTTTTAAAATTCAATAGATGATAATAATATGTATGAAATTATGTTCGTATGACTCAAACGTATGAGATAATGTAATAATTTTTACTAAAGGAAACTATTAAGTTTTTATATACGACCCAGTTATAATATAACGATTAGTTTATAATGGTCGAGTAGGGTTATTAAAAAACAACTTGATTACGGACTAGCATTTTTTATTATTAAAAAATTACAATTTTAAAGAGCTCATTTACGGACATTGATTATTAATTTTCATGGTGCATTTTTTGAGTGAAAAATTAAATCAAAACTCGTATTTTTTTAAATTATATATTCATATTTAAAATTGTTCTAAGTAGGGTTTTTTAAAAGTTTGAATTGAATTAAAATCCATAAACACAACCTTCGGACCTACAATGCAATGCAATCAGCCCTGTATTATATACTGCCCACTGCTGGGCACGGGCCTCCTCTACTACTGAGAGGGTTTAGGCCCTAGTCCACCCCGCTGGCCTAATGCGGGTTGGCAGACTTTACATACCTTCGAAATTCTTATAAAGAGCTTCTTAGGTATGCAGGTTTCCTCACGATGTTTTCCTTCACTAATTGATAAACAATACACACGTAACTTTGAAAAGTCAGAGGGTCGCGCCTTGGGTTTTGAACCTCCGGACATTGTCTCGGCAGACCGTTCCATTCCCAACTAGGCTATCGTCTACTACATATCGGAACTACATCACATCGAAATGGATTTATTACACATTAACATTGAATTTAAATCGATATCAACAATGAACAATATTTTTTTCACCTGGCAACTTTCTGTAACGCTAGCGGGAACGTCGTTCAATCATCGGAGCAATAAATATTTCCTCTCATGTATAGGTAATGAACGTCACATTTCACCGACAGCAACATTATGCCATGACCACAGTAATAAAAACTCTTAATCGATGGACATTGAGCGGTCGAAGTAGCCAATAGCGATGCAATGTTATCAGTCTTGAGATGTCTTGTGTACGAGCTTTGTTTACTATAATAGCGTGATGATGGATAAAGACGTCATGGACGTACATATCCGTCGATCGATTTACAATTAATGTACCTAGTAATAATTGTAGATTTCGGCGTATAGATGTCGTTGTATTATTGTGACTGCAAAAAATAGCAATGATGTATGCAGTTAACTTGATAAAGAAATTGAGTGAAAGACATGTATAAGCGTCACTCAAGAAACTATAGTAAAAGTGCAACTTTGGAATATCTTTCTTTTCAACACTTTAACGGCTCAGGTGTTAACTTCGATGGTGAATGATGTATTGATACGATATTCTTAAAAAATTCCCACAATTTTGCAATATGACAACACAGTTCCAAACTGATATTAAATTAATCAATCTAGGATTTTACAACTGGAAAACCCAAATAACGAAATCACTATCGTTTCACCTTGAGTGAAACCTCAAGTATAAATTCGCGTTCGACTCGTCCGAGACATTCTATTACAGATCAACAGGTATCAACAACTAAAGATAGCGTGGGGTGGCGTATGTCTACGTAGGAGTTTCAGTAGCAGTGAAGGATATAGTCTCTAGGGGCCGTAGCCAAGACTCCTTTCTATAAATGTCTGTAGTTATATAAGTGATTTTTTGTATTAATAATAATAATTATACTTAATTAATTTAATATACTTACTAACTATTTTGTATGTAAACTATTATGTTTGTATTACAGTACGACTGCAAAGCTGAGGTCTCGGGTTCGATTCCCGGGTCGGGCAAAGTGATATTGAGTGTTTCCATTCAGTATCAGCCCGAAGTCTGGAATTTGTGCCCGATATGGCGATAGGCTCGCCCCCTATCACATCATGGGACGGAATAACGGCGAAAAGTGGGTGCACTAGTTGCGCCTCTGCCTACCCCTTCGGGGATAACAGTTGCGTGATGAATAAAGTTTTTTTTTATAGTTAAAGCTAATATAGTAAACAGAAAGATGTATAGGGATGATCTGTCCTATCGATAAGTTCATCGCTACGATATGTCACTCTTATATATAACGTTAGCGTTTACGATCGTAGAATGGCATTTTGGCTACGGGCATTGATACTCACGAGACAATGAGGGCTGCTACTGAGTTCCCGATGGGTTTCCAAAGTGGGTAACCTGATATAGCTGCATGTTTGACGAGGGAAATTAAAATAAATTTCCTATGAAACAATTCTATCGTATAGAAACGTTTTAAAGCACAATTTGCAACCTTCGAAATTCAGAGAACTTCTCTGGTATGCAAGTTTCCTCACGATGTTTTCCTTCACCGTTAAAGCGGGCGATGATTCACAATGAAATACGTGAATTTATATACGAATAACTTTACAAATTCAAACTGAGTAAACATACTTCATAGACTTGAATTGATATAGGTCGTAAAGGTTATACAAAAATGAATGAATCGACGACGGCCATGATTGGCTAGAAAATGTGAAGAGTTGGTCAAACACATAAATCATTAGATTGTTTGGCAAACTCGTCACAAATGTTTTGACATTCCTTTTGTTTTAAAGACCTTGTCTTAGAAAAATGTGGGCGTGACGACGTTTAGTCACAGTATGCATACTTCCATTCCCATATATATATCACATATATTCACACACATATATATATATATACATACGTAGTCTATTTGAATCCGTTCAGCGATTCCTGTATTAATTTCTTACAAACACATATCTAAACATGATTACGTATAAGATAGTAGCCATTAATCTGCCTAACTAGGCAGTATGTAGCATACAAACAGAATTGTCTTTGACAGAACTCTGTTGTTTGTTTGTTACATTTACACATCTAACCGATTTTGATTATCGTAGGTTCGAAGCGAATTTGATGGAATTACGCATAGGTTTCAATCCAGACCAAGGACTTTTTTTAATAATCAAGTATTGGGAGTCACGGTCATAGCCGATTGTAAAAATTTGTTTCTCAATCGTGTTTGGCAGGAAATGATTCATTCAACGGCAGGATATCTCTTAATATTATGCTCATTATTTATAGTTGTTTGGAGGAGACGAACTGGCTTAAAGATCAAGATTTACGTATAAAAACACTAAAATTAGACAATTTTTGTGATAAAATAAAACTTGCTTGAAATAGCTGAACAGGTGCATTTTTAGCTAAAAGTGAATTAAAAATAGATTTATTAATAATATTATTAAAGCTGAATTAATAAAATCCATTTTAAGAAGTAACACTGAATGTAACAATAACAATAATGTATAGGTATATTTTTTTTATGGCATTGAATGACGAGACGAGCATGCCGTTCGACTGATGGTAAGCGATACGACCACCCATAAATAGTAGAAATACCATCCAGAACCTTGCTTTATATAGTACCTACTGTAGCATTCAACTGCTTTTTAAACAGTCCAGCAAATATATAATAGATAGAATTAGGCTAAAAACCAATCTTTCCCTAATCGTTGATGTCTCATCTCGTCTCAGTGACCGTCCTGAGCCGAGGTTCGTAACCCGTTAGTGGGTTGCCTTCAGCGTGGTCATTAATTTAAAGGGTTGCGAGCGTCTTAAGCATTCACCCTAAAGTCCGGTGTGGCCAGAAAAGCCGACTCGCGTCAGGCTACTGGGAGTAGGGACATTAACAAAAAAAAGCGATCTTTACCCCCATAAACACACAGAAGAACAATAGATGTACCGACTTTAAAAGAAAGTCATAGGGTTCAGATTAAGAGGAAAAGATAGAAAAAAAAATTATTGAGACAACAACCGCATAACATGCATATAAAAGAGAGACAAAATGCAAAGAAATAAAACATAATTACACCTATTGTGCCAACAATGGAAACTGTCATTCAGCCCTTTGTTACAGTAATATAAAAAATAAATATTGCAATATTAGTATTACATATTATTGCTTAGGACATGCCCAAAAACGGGCTTAAAATTCTAACCACCTTTGCAATAAATCATATAATTTTAATTAATCATACAGTAGACAAATACATATATACTAACAGCGTGACTACCACAAAATTCACTAAAGCTATCACGTGTCAACACAAGTTTATTAACCATAAAAGTCCCGCTTTATATATCTCAAATTTTCGGGATTTAAAGTAGCCTAGTTACTGGCTGATAATGTATCTTTATAGTGGTGAAAGAATTTTTCAAATCGGTCCAGTAGTTTCAGAGCTTATTCAATGCAAACAAACAATCAAATCTTTCGTCTTTATAATATTAGGAAGTATAGATATCAATAATCCGACATACATCCAGAGCCATGTAGTGGTTCTAATGAAGTTGCTTGGTGCTTGATTCTATTTAGTATTTAGCATGAGCATTAGCATACTGTTCTGGTCTTGTATGCGTTGTATTGATAAGGAAGTACATTGACAAATTGTTGCTTAAATTATATTAGTGGTGAAGATATTCCATCCAAAATGTGCAGAAATTGGTATGATTTGGCATTTCTTTTTTCCCACGTATAACGTCTTTGTAGTGCTCTGACTAATATTTACAGAGAATTTAACAGAATAGCATATTCCTTCTTTAAGATCGACGTTGAAATGTCAATTCCTGTAGTATTGTGGTTAGTTATGGTTCACAATTACTTGTTATTAGGTCATGTATTAGCTTGATTTATTTGGTTAAATCACTAAGTCTGGTTGGTAAAAACCGTTATGCTTAACAATATCTTTTAACTCTTAATTATTTAAAGTTTTCATTTACAGTATCACGTATTTTACCAAAGAATTAACTCCGTTACACTCGAAACAGCTGGATCAAACAGATAGCCACAGTAACTCATTACTATTATAAAAAGATGGAAATTTCATTAAAAATAGGTGGTGGAGTAATTTTACGGGAATTATAAAGCGCTTACCGTGGTGCGTGTAAGCCAGCGATAGGTATCAATTACGGCGCCTGTGGCCGGCATAATAAATGCATTAGTCAGTGCCACTACACGCGCTTGGCTAGTGAGAAGCTCCTGTTGAGCTCGGTGAATTTGTAGTTATTTTAATATATTTCTACCGTCAAGCAGCAGTGTGTATGAACTGTTGTGCTCCGGTTTAAGGGACATTATAGCCAGCGTAATTACTGAGCATTATGAGATTCGGTGTTGCCAGATGTATGACGGTGGAAGTCGCCGAAAATTCATTGTGAAGTAGCCTAAGGTCGCCTCATCGTATATGGAGAGGTGAAGGGACAAAAAATTAAAAAAAACATCCCTTATTTCAAATTAATGCTGGCCCAGCACAAAATTCGAAGTAGCACAAAGTCGCGCAGTTGTGTGGGGACGCGAAGAGCAAAAAAAGATCCCCAATTTTCCGGTTATCGTGCCTAAGGTGATCTAAGTACAATTTTGTCCCCTCAAAGCTAAAAATATCCTCAAATTCGATGAAAACAAGGTTTATAACACGAGCTTTCCGAGGTAACCTAAATTGGCGACTGATCTCCATTCGCACATCCTAAACGGCGACTGGTCGCTATTCGCAATATTTGGTCCGAGATAGCCTGAATGGCGAAAAGTCGCCTAATCTGGCACCACTGATGATACTTCACATCTTATGTCTCGGGTAACGAGCGACGTGGAGTACCACGCAATACTTTGTAATTAAAAGTTATGTAAGGTGTTGCTACTGTTTATGGGCAGTCAAATCGCTTACCATCAGGCGAGCGGCATGCTCATCTCGTCATTTAAAGCAATGTAAAAGATAGATAGGTAATTTGATTTAATTTTTGTTTAATCTGTGGAGTAATTTTGATGGATTGAGCTGTATTCAGAATACCTCATGATATTTTCAAATCACCGTATTTTGCCCATGGTTCTGTCTGTGTAACAGTTCTATTCTGAGAAGCCTGTATCACTCAAAGATCTTTAATCTTTACTATTAATGAAAGTAAAATAAACTTAAAGTATTTAGTGTAGCAGCAGCCAGCAGTATCATCTGCTTTAAACTAGCACGCTTGGGTTCAATCGAAATTCAACATTTGTAAAATTATAGATTTTTAAAACACGCGCCACTTATCAAAGGGACAAGCATAATCTCGGCGGATCTTAAGTAATTAGTTGCATTTCTACCTATCCCTTTGCGGATAAAGGTCTACCAAATAGATGAGTAGTAAAATGCATTACAAACACAAAAAAAGAGATTAAAAACATCCTTTACTACCAGTTAACATGCAACAAACGATCACAAGCCGCGATACCAATATCTTATAGCAACAATCAAACAGCAATTTTATTAAATCAACAATATGAAAGGGCGATTTGGTTCTTATCTGTGGTCGGCTTTCCGCTACCTTTCGATTTACGCTGTGTTCCCGATAACATGTACTCAGGAACGTTTTGGGGGGCGCTTTGAAATAGTATAGTTTTCTGTTGTTATTTTGGGTTTAGGTGTCAATGATTTGGTGTCTTTACTTTTTGCGAATTACACGTGTCATCAATTGTGGCTTTAATTAATTATTTTATTTATTTTTCTACAAGATATTTCTTTTATTGGAAATAAATGCATTTGTGAAATGTGAGTAATGTGTAATGTTAAGTGCTAACACACCTAGGGAATACAAATGTAGGCGACGGCCCCCCTCATCCTTCCCTGAGTTCGCTCTTGGTGCCTGACCGGAGCTGAAACAATAAACGGGAGCTACACGGGCGAGCACTACCAGACATTTTGCATTCAAGACACGGATGCGCCCAGTACTCTCCACAACGCTCACGCAACATCCATTGCGCACCATTCATTGCCGCATCAACACACCATCCATATAACGTTATCCCAACAAACCCAGCAATGTACTTGCAAATAATAATAGCCACGTGAAATTAGCTCGCCATTTCGCATGATAATTGTCGCGGCTGGCGGTACACTTATCGCCCTAGATAAGGGTCGGTTCCATCTCATTGTGTGCGAGATATCGCGGTGCACTCGGAATATTACTAATTAGGCCCTGTTTATGAGTCGGCCGGCCATTGTTGAAAGAATGAGATAGTTATCAGTTTGTTGTCTGCGAGTGAGATTTGCGATGCGACTTTGTCGGTTGGCGTCGGGTGTAGGGCCGCCATTATTGTTTTAGATGTGCATTTGTGTTGAGGAAAATGTTTGAGAGATAATCGTATGTCATTAGCATTTACAGAAACAGCGATGGTTTGTCGGGAATTGTTTGGATAACCGGAATCATAGATCATAATATTTCAAGATGCATTTCAGGTGCCGCTGACTTTATGAAGTTACTGTGAATTGAGAATAATGATAATAGCTCGCTTTAAGTGTCCGGAACTTCGTAAAGAAAACAGTATACTTCAGTTTTATGCAAGAATTTTAAAGGAATGTTAAGTCTACTGCGCAATAGTTCAGCATGGTCGACAATTGAAAAACCCTTATAGATCGGGCACATTACTAAGCAGCACTGTCCCTTAAAAATTATGACGTCACAATTTGCAATGTTCGCCAACCCTACCACCATTTGTTCTGAAAATATAATCAGTGCGCGAGTGCAGTGGACATTCCCGGATAACGTTGTTTATGTCCTCTATCTGATGGGGTAACAATCGTGTCCCGGGATTATTTTTACAACTACTCGCCGGTTCAGAACCGGTTGAATATTTTGTCCTGAGTGATGCTCTGTTTTTTTAACTATTAATCTCTTTAGTCTTTGTGATGGCGAGATTTGAAGAAATAACTGTGTTGTTTTACTTTAATTAATTAAGGGTACATTCGGCATAGAAAAGCTATTATACGAATGGTTAAGTTTAACACAATTTTTATAGAGAATCTGTCAAAATACGAAATGAATTCCTTGGTAAAATATTTATTTTCTGGGTTTTTTAACATGATAGCCTTATGGGACTCCTCGTGGTTAGGGCAGAGCAGTTCCAAGTCCCGACTAAGCATAATACTGACCAACGAAAGACACACTTTTCGTCTACCAATTATGTCACTTTGTTTTATTATGATTGAAAGTAATTAAATTACGTAGGTGATGTGGGCGTTGAATGTCGGATGATCCTTGATCTTTTGTCTGTGGAAAATATTGGAGTGGCCAGATAAATGATAATATGATATTTGTTTGATGACAATACCGACAAATCATTTTAAACAATCGTGTAATATACTCAATTTAGTTTATTCCAAATAGAGTTTAACGTCTACCCTTCCAGATGACACGACAAAAAGTGGGTGCACTAGTTGCGCCTCTGCCTACCGCTTCGGGGATAAAAAGCGTGAGGTTTGGTAGAAAAATCATCGGTACATTTTTGGATTCATAGAAAAGGATAATGAGTTAGTAAGTGGAGAGGAAAGTTTTCTAGAAAACTAACTTAAGCCTGGTTGAGACCACCTAACACCGTTCACACAGTGTACATACCGAGTTTCTATGTGTAAATACCGGTGTATCTTATTCTTAAATTTAGAGACATCCGTATTCAAATACACGTCCGTATACAGTGAGTGTACGATGTCAAGTGTAGTCTAAACCAGACTTTACCATACGCAACATCAAGTCAGTTTTCAGTAAAACGGTATTTCTAATCCTGGTCAATAATCATATAGACAAATATGTCCATAGTGTGGCTCTACCATTTTTACAAATGTATCTGTTTTAAACGTTACTTTTTTGGCGAAGAAGCAAAACCACGTTTTTTTTTCTAGTTAAAACTGCTCGTCTGGCGATGACAATCGACGGAATCTAAAAACATATACATATTTTTTATATATATTAAATATATATAATATATTATATATTTTTTTTTTATATTTTTTCATCTTATTAAGTGCGAGCTCACACATAAAACAGGCTGTTAGATGTATTTCAATAAAACAACGTGTTATCAATTGCACTTTTTATTCACACCAGGGTTCGCCTCCGCATCTCAAGTACCTGTGGACAAGAGAGCATAAAAATTCAATATACTCGTTATCACCGTGATATAAACTCGAGTCGTTAAATGCAATTTTGTGTATACAACCACTTCCAATCGGTATGGGCCAATGTACTTTGATCAAATGTTGGGTGGTGATTGGATTTTAGGGTGGGTCTGTTTCTTAAGATAGTTTTAAAAGTAATTATCAGTTTCTGAATTTTGATGTAATTTTTTTCGAGGACAAAAGTGTTAGGTATAGAAATCATAGAACTGTAACTGCATTTATAGTCAATTTTTGAATAATGAAGTATTTTTTTTTTAGAATATGTATAACTAGCTTTTGCTCGCGGCTCCGCCCGCTTTGAAAAGTTTTTCCGGGACAAAAGTCCCGCTTTATATTTTCCCGGGATAAAAAGTAGCCTATGTGTTAATCCAGGAAATGATCTACCCGTGTGCCAAATTTCATCGAAATCCGTTCAGTAGTTTTTGCGTGAAAGAGGAACAAACATCCATACATCCAAACATCCGAACATCCATACATTCTTACAAACTTTCGCCTTTATAATATTAGTAGGATCTATCCATAATGCTCGTTAAAATTTTGGGTTAATAAAAACGAATTCTCATTCCTTATGATCTTTGGATATTTTTTTAACATTCCCAGAGCGTTTTCTTGCGAGCTACGTTGATTAAAGTTACAACCTTTACTGTCTCATCTTAAAATCGGTATATAAATAAATCTTATAAATTAATTGAATTTATAAATATACCAAATGCTGCTCTATAAGGTGTTAAAACCGTTGCAATTAATGTTATAGTACTTATTTTTAAATATAAATGATGGTGTCCACTAATTAATGTGAGTACATTTTAAGACAAACATAAGAGACAGTAAGACACATTACTACCTTTTTTTTGTTAAATACCCTCCTGCCAGTAGCCTGACGCGAGTCGGCTTTTCTGGCCACACCGGTCTTTATGGTGCACGCAGAAGGCGCTCGCAACCCTTTGAATTAAGATTACTAACCTCGGTGACGTAGTTGTATTAGGTACGGCTGTCGTCCTGATGTCCTGGGTTCGACTTTTTGGTAGGGTAGACAGAGATTGTGTTGTTCTGTTCAGTATTAGTCCGAAGTCTGGAATTTATGCCCGATATGGGGATAGGCTCATCGCCCCCTGTCACTTCATAAAATACACAACGAAAAGTGAGTGTACTAGTTGCGCATCTGCCTACCCCTTCGGGGATAAAAGGCGCGTGTATATATGTTAAGACACATACTGCCGCCATTCAGACAGATCACGGCCGATTCATATACGCCGTAACCACGCAATTTGTCTCTGTTCTATTTAAGTAGGTTTATTTTTATTGTAAGTTGTGGTAATCATTAAAACCGGAATGGAGGCGTGGGTTCTTTTCCTGCAATTAAATATGCTCGTAGAGAGCTTTCGTGTAATGTGTGTAAATAGGTCACACATGAATAAAAGGAGTATTTTTATTGCGTTCAGTAAATATTCTGCATTGCATATTCTGTATTTTTTTATAATCATTAATGTCCTATGTCCCCTGGATGGAGTAGAGGGTTTCTACAGTGACTCTTCATTTCGATGGATTTTGAGCTTCGCGTTTGATTTCACTCCAAGTCTTCCCAATACTCTTCGCTTCCTCGACCACAGTGCGTCGCCAGGTTTGTTTACTTTTTATAAGCTTCATATTTATTATTAGCAGTCTTTATTTTATTTTAATTAATTAATTATTAAATCATGTTTGTTGTTGTTGAATAAGAACGCAATTTGTCTAAGTAATTCTACGTATAGAATGATATGCATAATCCCATACCGGATTTAAAACCCACCATTAAAAACGAATGACATTGCCTTTGAACCTCTCGAGTCAACAATTTGGATCAAAAGCACCGATGTTGGCGCATTGGCACGCGGCACTGTCGAAAAATGCGACACAAGCTTACGCAGCCATTCTGCCGCTAGATAAACATCGGTACTCCGTTTATTGCACAATGAATTGTACCTTTTTATGTTAATAACCGGCCATGTGGGTAGAATGTCGAAATACTGACTAATCTCGCCGTGGGTTGCCACGGAAAAAATGGCAATTTTAAATTATACACGCTGCCTACACTGTATATGTGTTTTAATTTTAACATACTATTTTAATTACCCAATTCATATTATGTGTTCACGCCTACGTAGTTTTTTTTGCAATTCTAATTCGCCGGTCATCAATAAATTGGTGCGGTTTTTAGAGATCTCTGGTTGTTTGTTGGGACCATCAATATGGTTAGTTTTTAACACATGTTGGAAAGTAAGTGAAGTGTTTTTTTAAGATGCGAGCTCGTCGATGAAATTATGTTTTATGATTGGAACATGCATGTTGAGAAATAGTTGGTGCAGTTTTTGAGAAAAAGTGGACTTGGCAGACCGATGGTTGTTGATTATCACAGAATGCAGTTTGTCCTAGACAGTTAAAAATCCAAGACTAGTTTACGAAAGTCTCTGAGAGAGTCTGGCTACTGTTAGAAACGTGACAAGTTTAATCCTCATGTTAATTAATTTAAATAAATTAAAATGTACTAAGTGTAGAAATAAGTTCCTTTTTCAATAAAATTTTGTAATAAAACGTTCACCTTAATTTGACTCAGACTAGATTTAATTGATGTGTTCTATATTTTGTTACCGTAAGCGGATATAAAGCCAAGTTTCACCTCGACCGCGAACATTGTACGTAGGCAGTGACTTTGAATTGTGGCAGTCGAAATAAATAAAGCGAACAAGTGGCTTAAAGTATTACAAACGTTACTTAGCTAAGGACAGGTATGATAAAAAGTCTGTTCTCAGTGCTTTCGGCATGACAAACTTTGCAGTACGTAGGCAAACAGGGGCTCTGTTATTGGATAATATTGAAATACAATGTAGCTTTAATTGGCTATCAGATAAACAAAGATGATCAAGGTCAAAGAAAACTATGAAATTGCTGTTACTAAGCGTTCGGGCGCACTATGCGTCCTCATAGTATTGTTCGTGAAACGGGTGTAAGATTAAGTATCTTAATGGATATCTTCTACTATAAATTCTTAATACTGATAGACAATGCACAGCTGAAACCAATTTTTGTTCATACGGGCTCGGCAACTAACCCCATTGCATCTGATGGTAGAAAAGTGGGGTCCAGACAGTGTCGGTTGACGAGAGATGATAGATACAACTATGCCGGCCTGTTTGAGTTTAACTTTGTTCTCATTTCGCTCTTCTAGATTTCCTCCATTTGATACGGAACCATTTTTTAATCAGTCAATTTTTGCTAATATTAATGAGGTAAAGATGGCATCAATTAACAATTTGTATTTTCAGCAATATTTCATACAGCTGCTAACATTTATGGACTTCTGAATAATTTGTCAAATAAACTAGTTGTTTTATACTTTTCCCATCAAATATACATCGATAAATTTAATGAGTTTATTAACATAATTTATGAATATTTGACTGTATTGCCTTTTATAAATTAATAATGTATGAATGAGATTTTTTGTATGTGTTTGAAGTTGGTCATTGGCATTTACTTCTTCTTTAATATTAATATGGCGAATAAATATCTCCCCTACAACCGTACCATTTCTCCTTAAAAAAATATTTCTTTTTTTTTATTCGGGCACGGCAAAGTGACTGCACCTCACCTGATGGTAAGCGCAAACGTAAAATTGGGCAAACGATTTCGTTTAACAGCCTGCTTGTATGATTTTCTACATGACAGTTTATACTTTATTGACTCCAAAACTTTACCGCTTAACCACCCAAGTTCATTGTCAATATAAAGGTTATTCCATTTTTTTCTAAGAAACCCAATTCTAAAATATTGCAATGCAATACAATGCAATTAGCCCTGCATTATATACTGCTTACTAGACCTGTATTATATACTGCCTACTCCTGAGCACGGCCCTTTACCTCTTTTTCTTTATCTGGGTCTCACCAAGCACGTGTACAGACATTTAAGCACATCCTCTAATTAATACTCCCTGAACGATATACCCCAGCGGGACGCAGTCAGCTGGACATATCTCGACTACCCGTAATTGTATTAACTTTTAAAAGGTTAATAAAAAGATCGATGATATTTAATAAGTTTTTGCTGCACTAGTAGTAACGGTCCTGCCGTTATACTGCTGCGAGACAAGTAGAATGCAGAGAGTTGATCATCACGTTAAACAAACTTGTAGCAGTTGGAAGCTTGGATTTATAAAACAGTGAATAGTTAAAACGTGTTTATAAATAACGCTTAAAAATGTATCTTGTATGTAGTGTATAAGAGTATAGACGGGCTTTCTTTTTTTTCTCGGGGAAAAAACGCCGGTACTGAGCGGTAACTGGACGGTTATGTTAGTTTCACTGATCCTACGGCCCAATATCGACACTCGGGAGTATAGTATCGTCCGAGCGAGCATTGGACCGCATCACTCCATGGTAATGAGCTTCTTCGACTTGCGAGAGTCTCTACCGACGCGAATCAATTAGCTGCGTCATACACCCGGGGTAGTTGCTGTCGTGATAACCACATATAGATACATAAACGAAAATGCAAGGAACGCGTGTTAAAATTAATTGTGGTTAATGGTGAAAAAATCTAGATTGCCATTACTGGAGTGCGAGTTTACAAATGGTCATTTGATGCTAAGTAACTCACAGTCGAAGAGTCATAATACCAAGAGTATATGGTATGTTGTCGACGAATAGTAATACAGGTTGTAGGATAGGAAGCTTTTAACTGAATTACAGCATAAAATAAAAAAATTAACTTTCCAACAATATTCACTACAAAATTTTAACTAGAATTTTTACCAAGTGGAGCTGCAAAAAAATTGCTGAGCACCCAATTTCATTTTGGAGTCTATTCGACAGCCTTTTTAATTAACGAAAGCACTCTAAAGCCATCCTGCATACTAATTAATAATTGCGCTAACGCTTTCAATATTTCATGGTAGTTAAATTTCACGGGTAATTATCACTTTGTTTTTTTCCCATGTTGGCAACACTATACGTGTCAACGCCATAACTCAGTGTTTTAATAACACGCCGGCGGTTCGGCAACATTATTCCTGCACGAAGATGCGCTTCGGTGCAATTTTTTACATGTTGGTCCGTGTTATGGGAGGTGGAGGCAGCGGTTTTGTGAGAGCGGATTTGTTGCACTTCTCGGTTGTGTAGACCTTTGGTCCAATGATTGGCGCTGTCGCGGTCTAGTGTCAGGATTCGCCTTCCTTATTTTTGTCCGTTCTTGCCTATTTTTCTCAATAGTCCGTTGCGCTTGCGTTCTTGTGCAACTTTCTCAGTGAGCCCTAGCTTGTAGGAAGTCAGGTCAACGTTTTTTGATCTGTCTACGGAAACCTACTACTGGACTGTATAGCGCAGGCATTTGTGACCGACGTAAACCTTTATATTTGAAGATCTTTCCCACTCATCACGAACTCACCTTGCATATCTGCTTGTATCTATCGCTACTGTATCTCCCTTACACCGCGGCGTAACGGCGCAACCGTTCATTAACTTACGCATTTCGGATAATTACGTACTGATAAACCAAGCAAATTGTTCGCGAATTATCTGCGCTGGGCGTCGCCGTGATGAATATCATCTTTCGTCCCAAAAAATGCCTTCTTTTTTCTCCTCTCTGACAAACTGTCACCGTAATTGCCCGCTGTTAATTATGCTACTCGTATTTTGAAAGTTTTTTTTGCGTTCGTTGAATTTTAACATCTATCTTGATCAAAAAGGCTTAAATAGAGTGCGAATGAATTATTTATTTATCCTTATTAGTGATCAAGGGAATTTATGTTAAATTCAGATGTTTTTGGATTCCAATTCGTTTGACTTTGGTGCGACGTAGAAAGGTCTTCATTTAATCATGAATGAAAACATATGTTAATAAGTACATAATAATAATAATCAATAATAAATCAGTTTATTTCTCAACACAATACAGTACATAATTTAAGAATATAACTATACATCGACTACATGAGTAAAATACATATTATAGGTAGTCCATTGTGTGAGACTGGTGTCTGTACTAGGCAGTATTGTATGAATTATAGTGTGAATTATATGTTCATACGAAGGTGTTTTAATATGTCCTTTCTTGTTAGTAAATATTCAATGTGTTTATTAGGTATGCATGCGAGTTTACGATGTACTATACTAAGTCTATTTATTGAGTTTTTTTTATGGCATCGAATGACGAGACGAGCATGTCGTTCGCCTGATAGTAAGCGATACGACCACTCATAAACAGTAGAAACACTATCCAGCACCTTGAGTTACAAAGTACTGTGTGGCATTCCACTGCGCTCGTCATCCTGAGACAGAAAATGTTAAGTCTCATTATGTCCTGTAGTTACACTGGCTACAATGCCCTTCAAACCGAAACACAGTGCATGCACACTGCTGCCTGGCGGTAGAAATAAAGACATTGTGGTGGTACCCACCGAGACGGACTCTTACATATGAGATACCTACCACCAGTGGTTGTTATGTTGTCAGTGTAGAGAGCTTACATTTCTATTGTTGTATTTTAATAGGTCTATTATAAGCCTCTTAATACGTTTTTGAGACGTGCTTCATTAATTCAAAAATATTTAGAATACATCACGTATTCAAAATGAGAACACTTATTCAATAATTAATAGAGAAAAATAAGTTACACGGAGAAAACTAATTGAATAACTGACGACTTTATTAGGTTTTAAAATGAAAGGGAACTAAACGGCCTCATTGAAAATTCTAATTGTTCACCAAGCCACGTTTAGAGAGCGAAAAGTTATAATTGACTCGAACCAATGTTCAACTCCATTTTCTTCTGAGTTAATTCCTATATTTTAATTAAATTAATTCCTTGGAATTTGAGATTACTTTTTAAAATGCAATCAGAGGGAAATTTCACAGTGTCGGTGTAATTTGAAAGCTATATAGAACGACATATAATATAATAACGTACGTAAATGGTATGAAACCGCGAGCCTGTGCCAAATTTACGCGTCAATCATCGATTACCCCTTATCCAATTATAGTGACACGTTAAAACCGGGTCAATTCCAACAATACAAAAGCTAATAACGCCATTATTGCAACACATTAAAGTTTAAAATACATTGTCCCCTTTTACAAATAGCCTCAAATTGTATGCCCAAAAATCATCGGGTATGCAATTCTTACAGGCCTCTGTTTACTTTAAAACAATCACTGCTAATTATCGCATCCGATTTAATAAGCTACGGTTGTCTTTTTCTAACATTATGTGGTTAGAAAGGGACAGCAAATGTGGTGATACAAATGAATCGTCCTTATAAAATTTTACGACATAATTTTGGTTCGCGCGTTCGGTCCGCTCGCGGTGTGATGTGAGGTGAGCTTTATACTTTCACGCGGCATAGTATCATGAAATTATTAGTTGCGGTTTCTAAGAAATCTTTCAGATGGTGCTTAAAGCTGTAATTTTCTTTGAACGCTTACGTTTATTTATTTATGCGAATTTTGAGAGGAAACTTGCTCTATTAACTTTGGGATTCGGGGCGAAGTTTCTTGAACGAGTTGCGTTGTCTTCGCTTTGTTTTAATCAGAGTGGAGTGTGGATCTACAGACGGAGGACGCGAAGGGTAGATTGTCTTTTTGTTGGAAATTCAGAAAAAGCTTTGAATATTTTTCTTTACATTTTCTGTACGACTTGGTTATTGAAAAATGTTAATCAGGGTTTCAATCAATCGCAGTTTAGCATAACGCTCACTTATAAATGAAATGAATCCTTTCTTGATATAGTAAATACACGTCTGCTCATGAATAGTGTAAGCAATTCCTAGAACTAGGAGTTTTTAGGAAGTTCTGCGTGGCAATGCACTCGTCACCATGAGACATAAGTCTCAAGACGTTTAGTAATTACACTGACTACAATGTCCACGAAATTAGTATGCAAAAGTGCTTGCATATCACTTGGTAAAAGACGTACGAAGCAGTGGAATTCATATCTAGATCTTAAAAGACCAGAGCTCTATAAAGTATTCGAGTCCAAAACACGATTACCACGAAAATTGTTTTCCAAGCATCGTGTTACAGATAAGCACTCGGTAATATTTAGTGGATACAAATGGTGCCCGGCCGGTCGGGGGTCATTGTTGTGTCGCGTTGCGCATTGTGGCTCTATGGCCGGCTTATGATGATAAATGTGTGCGGACCGTATTGTCTGGGTACGGTTAGCATGTTTGTAGTTGGTGATTAGTTTTTTTGTAAGTTAGTTATATTTTGTTAACGCATTTATTATTTTTTTGCGTCTAGCGGTTAATCAGAATTAAGAAGTGGCTTTTATATACAACTTGAGGAATATATTGATATCGCTTCTGTGCTATCGTAGCATTTTTAGCCAGTTTAAAAAAATAGACATATCACTATTTATTGCCTTCGTATACTGTATTATTAACTTCGACCTACTTTTATTTAATCTTCATAAGTACAAATTGTGTATAAACGTTGCTGACGGTACACACGTGTGAATCGTTTTTAAAGGGCGAACACAATGTTTTCGGCGGTGACCACACTTTGTCCAACACGCGTCCATCACGCTGTCCCTGGGACGGTGTCATGCAACACGTTATATTAATATTTTATTGAAAGTAGTTTCTACTTCCTATTTTAGAGGACGGTACCACGCTTCATTGATACTATTTTTAACACGCTTTTTAACAATTAATGGCGATAATTTCTATAAACCGTAAATGTATATTATTTTGTTCCCCAGTTCTAGAGAAAATCTTGGAAATGTCCATTGTTTAAAATTGTATATACTATTGGATCCGGTACTGTTTTGTTTAATTTATTTAAAAGCGCTGTTACTTTCTGTGTGACTCGCATATTATGTTCAACTCTTCTTCTCCGTCCAGTAAACTGATCTTAATAGGAAGATAAAATGTACATAGTATAAACTATTTAAAGGCTGGTAGTAACGCTAAAAAATACATTCAATTAGTTGACAATAATTAAAAAGATAACGTTGTCGGTTTAAATATAATGTAACTCCTATATTATTATAGAACATTGATTAAATACTACCAAAGAATTACTTTACAAAACCTATTTATTGCTACTTTGTATGCACAACTAATATGCTGTTATCGTTAATAAACCGCATACACACCAGTCCGCTGCATCGATAGCGGTAAACAAAACGCCATTTTTAATAGATTTTATGCAAAAATATTTCAATGCACCGCGAATGAATTAGCGGAGAATTAGCTAAACACGAGTCTAATAAACTGTTAAAGGCACGCCTATGGAAAAAACGTTTTGTGCCCGATCAGTGGTTGCGGTTCCTTTGTTTTACGACGTAGGTAATATTTCGTCACAGTTTTACGAGTTGCACTATAAACTGTCAATCTGATATGTTTTTTATTCAACGCGATGCTACGTCAAGTTTTATGCCATACATTTTGCTTTTTTAAGTTTCGAATTGTTTTGGTTAAATACTTTATACTTTTTAATTTTATTTTACATAATAAAAACGAAAAAATATGTTCATTTTAAAATTCGAATATTAAATTCTGCGTAATTGACATTCGCAAACATGAATGCCGCCAATTTATGTATCACATGAATGCTCTAATTAAAAACTATGTATAAATATGTATTCTATAATGATGTATGTTTATTTGCAGGTCAGTTTGTGGCAGTAGTAAGGTCGGTCATGCATGCGTGTGTCTCGTGTGTTTTAATTGCATCTGTTATACGTACTCTGATTTAATTGGATAAGTCTTCGCGCAGTGTCCGTGCGAAAGAGATGATTGATTTATTTCTGTATGTTTTTTATTGTTAATTGTGATATGATACGGGTCGCCATCTGTCTACAGGAAATTCAGTCGAGAACTTGTTTTTAATTAATGCTTATACGCTTGTTTGTTTGCTGTGAAATGATTTTGCAGTGTTCGTTTGAAATTAGTTCCTGCAACTTATTTCTACGTCGTTGTATTACATTTTGTGTTTTTTACGTGATGCCTTATACGTACATGTTTATTATGATTGGCTACGTATAACAAGTAATTTTCAGGATATGTAGTTGATTTTCTTTCAGCATTGCTGACACGAAAAAATACAAACGATCTGTCAGCTCGCCCGTCATCAGCTTGAAAGAGATTAGTTCTTAAAATGAAATAAAATAAAAAATTCGCACTTCATAGGCTGACAGCATCAGCGGAAGTTTTATTAAATGTTTCTTAATTTCTTTACCTTCTTAATCTAGCAATTGTATATGATTTTTACGGCTTGGTTCCGTTGTACATAAACTGATGCTTGACACATTTTCCCCAGTTCAATTCACCGTCCCATCTGCCCACGTAGCGCGCGCGGCGCATGCGTATTGTGCCATGTTTATGTGCCCTGCACCGGACAATTGTTTTCATGTATTGCCCCCGCGAAGCTTTTATGATTGTAATGCCTGACTCTCTGGAATGTTCTGTAGTCATTTCGAGAAGGTGGGAGGAATATATTCGTCAATTATATAAAAAGCATTGTTTAGCTATTTTATTCTTTGCTAATCATTGTTTATCGTAACTTAAGCGTTTGTCATCAGAGGTAGAGTGCAACTAGTATAGGTAAATGGGTCTCGAAATTATTTCTGAGATAGACTACGAATTTATCTCCATTTGAGGCAATCTGAATTAAACGTATTTTTGGAATAAAGAACATGTTTGATGACTTAGTGATTAAATCCAGAATCTTACTGATTTCACAACTCAAAGCAGTTCTATATCAATGAAGCACCAAGTAATTTAAGCTAGTTAATTCTAGTCGCTGTTTATACCTGACTACGTCGTAATCACTTACCTACTCGAATAGAGTTGTCTTGTTGTAGAGTTCTTGTGTTTATCGCCTCGCCCCTATCACATAATGTGATGAAACAGGGAGAAAAGCCCGTACATTAGTTACGGCTCTGCCTACCGTTTCGTGTGCGAGTATGTGTGGGATTTTATTTGACAAAAAATACCAGATGGTCGTTCTTTCTTTAAGATTCATAATTTCCATAGCTTGGTCCTTAAGAGGTAAAAGTTGATGGTACACTGTGATCATGTGTCCGTGTAATTGTATGTATTATATGTATTAAATGTGTTATTTTCCTGTCTTTCGCTATAAAACAGAACCCTTTCGTAATGTTTTTCATTAATTAACTCATCATAGCCTGAGTGAAAATGTTAACGACCTAAAATATTTTCGGAATGGATCTTGCGTAGTACATTTTTGTAATCTCCATGGGTCCTCCGCAGTTTCCACCAATTAGGACGAAACCCGTCGGGGCTAGATGTTTAAAATGCGTCGCTAATGGCGGCGCCTGCGCACACCAAGGCTCCGCAATTACCACGCTATCTGGGTCGAGCGAACTCTCGCGTTTTATGCATTGCGATAGAAAAAAATTAACGTAGTCATAGCAGTGGGACGTTTGGAAATGCTAGATACCTGTTAAGGAAACTTTGGTTCTCAATTGGGGGATTTTTCGGACCCCCGACGATCGCTGAAACTGCTCAAAACACAACAAGGTTATACAGGCTTTTTCGACGTCTATTTCGGGTAAAATAAAATTCCACCATTTTCAAACCTTTTCAACAGAATTTCAACTAGCTTGCACACTCTGTAAAGACGCAATGTACATGAAAAGAAATACTGAAAATATGAAACAAATATTCATGTGACACTAAACAAATTTAATGAATTATGACTGGAAGTTTAGTCCAAAATAGAACTTAGTTTCCTAGGAGGAAGATTTGACTCTAAAATCGTCCATAAAATGTGAAGACCACATTCCGAATACTAGAAACGTCAGTTTTAGGTTTTTCCTTTCACTAAACCATTTAAGATGTGATCTTCGTCACGCGTGCGCGCACTTGCTAATCTGATGGGTTTACTTCATTGTTTATTTACACTATAATTTATCTATAAAAATGACAGGTTTTGGGTCTTCAATGTACATATGTTGTAAATATAAACAATACCTATTAAAATATTATGTTTGGAACCGATATTGTGAGAAATATTAGTGCACGAAAACATTCGGAAAGTTTCATATGTTTCTTATAACTTGTTTAGTGGCGCTAAACCCAAATCATGCCCAAAAACATATTTTCGTGAACTAATCTTTACGAACATTTAAACATATTACATCATACTGCAACTTATAATCCATTCTAAACATAATTTCAATGCCAACAAGTTTTGTTTTCTCCTAACTGCGTAATTAACCACAAAGCATTCTATCATTATAAAGATTATTTCATTTAATATTTCAACTAACCATCTTTTTTGATTGCCTAACTTACTTTAACAATATCAAAGAGAAAGATATAATCCGCTGAACTAACAAACATTTCGTCAAAAAAATTGGTAGCTTCAGTAAATTTTAGCAGTTATTGTCTATGGTTCAGCCACAGTACTGTCGATATTGTTTACAGTTCAATATCCCTTATCAATTTTACTGAAATGGATCGCAAACTAACTTAACCATTAATACTGATTCTCATTTCTGTCATTACTAACACGCATTTTCTATTTGTCCCTCGCAGAGACTGGAATCGACGTTGCTAGCTCAAAGGAGAAAGGTATGTTCTTTCTTACTTCTTCTGTTGTCCGTTCCTTTACTTTTGTTGTATTCCTTTGGTATCGGTTGTGTTGTTCGGTTTATTCGATTCGATATATTTGTATTGTTGTATGTCGTTGGATGTAAATAGATTAGTTTTTTTTGTATGTGACGTTAATGTTGTGTTGCAAAGTAGTTTGTTTGATATTACTGGAAATACACAATAAGTCATTGCAAAATACGTATAATCACTTTTATTTTTTAATATTTTCAGCACGTATCACTTTTTGATGTATAGTAGGTATCGTCTAGCAACTGCAGAGAAATACTTAATCGCTAATAAGTAGTGAAACAAATACTTGGTGCAATTCTTTATTACTCGTGCTAGGCGTAGGTATAGGACATTTTGCACATATTCTAGTAAGACTCGAATTTTTTTAAATCAGACTAAAGATCTCAAAGACTAAATCCAAGGCAATCCAGGCTTGAATAGTCGCACTGGATTCGAACCCAACACTTCCCAGCTCATATATGTAACTCAAATACCAATGAACGGAAATTAACACGTAACTACAGTGGTTATACCGTCGGTTACCAGTTAATGTACTATGATTTATGCGCCGAGCTGTCGGCCATTTAATTATCGCTGTTATTATGATATTATGTGCTACGTCGCGATTATATCTCCCTTTGATTTAGTTTTGTTTTGATTTCATTGTATGTAGTGTGTAGTTAGTTATGGCTTGGTATGTGGTAAATAGTGTATATGTAAGGGAAATTGCATCGGTGGCGTAGTTGTGTTACGGTACGACTACAAAGCTGTGGTCTCGGTTCGATCCCCGGGTCGGGCAAAGTGATATTAGGTTTTTCTATTCAGTATCAGCCCGGAGTCTGGAATTTGTGCTCGATATGGCGATAGGCTCGTCCCCATCACATCATGGGACGGATACGCACGGCGAAAAGTGGGTGCACTAGTTGCGCCTCTGCCTACCCCTTCGAGGTTAAAGGGCGTGAGTGTGTGTGTGTGTGTTTGTATGTGTGTGTCTAAGGGAAATTGTTGGCCAAAAAAAATGATGATTAGATGAGGAAGGGTTATAAATTTAATAATTGTATGGAATTTTGTATTGTGAGGGATAATCATCTCACGTCATTTGGCACTCTGTCTGGACCCCTCTCCGCTTATCATTAGGTGCAGTGGTCATTTTGTCGTGCTCGTATAAAAAAAAAAACAAAATTACATAAGTGAAAATAACCCATTCTTCTTCTTCAGCCCCTAGAAGTCTACTGCTGGCCTGCCTTTAGGCCTCCACCTAAAGATTTCCAGAAGCGACCTGCATCCAGCGCGTTCCTGCAACCTTTACAAGGTCGTCTGTCCACCCAAAAAAACCTATAACCCATTGAATATGTTTAGAAAAGTAAACTTAATCAAAAAGAAAACACGTCTTTTGTCACAATCCGCAAATCCTTAATACCGCGAGTGAGCACGCTACATATATCAGTGAGCACTCTCGTTAATTCAATACAGCGAAGCGTGTGGAAAGCGTCTTCTTTCGCGCGTTTAATTGAATGAAGTGAGATGTGCCAAGGCGGCTCCAGCGTATGTTTTAGCAACAAATTTATTGTGTGGCTTCGGGATAAGCAAGTTTAATTTATAAGCCTGGGGTTGTAGAAGTATCCTCGACAGGTAAGACATGTAACATAACCCAGAACTTCGTATTTCGAAGTTCAGTGTGATCTTAACCGCGCTTCAACCACAACGAAAAACAAATCTCTACATGACAATGTATCCTCTTCGTCTGGACACGTTTGATGTTACGTATCATGATTTCATTTCGTTCGGTCCCAGTTTCATTGGCTACAATATTTGTTTATATACGACAGAGTGGCTTTTGCTCGCGGGAAAAAGTTTTTCCGTGTTAAAAGTCTCGCTATACATTTTCTCGACATAAAACGTAGCCCGTGCGCTATTTCAGACTAATATCCATCTACCAAATTTCATGTAGATCCGTTCTGCCGTTCTGATTGAATAAGAAACTTCCATCCAAACTTTCGCATTTATAATCCTACTAATCCTACTAATGTTATAAAGGCGAAAGTTTGTAAGAATGTATGGATGTATGGATGTCTGGATGTTTGTTCCTCTTTCACGCAAAAACCTGAACGGATTTCGATGAAATTAAGCACATGGGTAGATCATATCCTGGATTAACACATATGCTACTTTTTATCCCGGGAAAATATAAACCGGGACTTTTATCCCGGAAAAACTTTTTAATGCGGGCGGAGCCGCGGGCAATAGCTAGTATTATAAACGCGGAAGTTTGTAAGAATGTATGGATGCTTGTTACTCTTTCGAACCGAACGGATTTCGATGAAATTTGGCATACGGGTAGATCATGTCCTGGATTAACATATAGGCTACTTTTTATCCCGGGAAAATATAAAGCGGGACTTTTATCCCGTAAAAACTCATTCACGCGGGCGGAGCCGCGGGCAAAAGCTAGTAGTATATATTATAGTAAGATGGTGCATGCACATTGCTGCTTTACGACAGAAATAAACAGTGGAACCCATGCAGACTTCGATGTATGAGATGTCCTAAGTTTTATAATTCTTTTGACTCGGTTTCAGTAACCTTAAATGTGCGATCTTTTCAAAACGCTACATTGCTTGACTATCCCCGCTGTTTCCATGGCCTCGTCAGAATTTCTCTGTCGTCAGCGTGTACCGATGTGACGTGACATCATTTGGACAATTTATGAGTGCGTTAACGTTATTTATGTGTTGTTCGTGTTCACATTCGCGGGAAATCTCCTATATGACATATTAGAACATAGGAGATTAAAATTATTCAATTTGGTGAAAGTTAGGGTATTGAGAAACATTGTTTTTTGTTAATTGTCTTTTTGTTATGTACTTGGGTGAGCTTAAAAACAGTATTAAATGTCGTTTATTCAGCATCTTTTGAAATTCACGATGGGCTTGTCATTGGTCTAAAATTTTGTGGCAACTGAACTTGAGTCTTGAAAGTTGAAACCAATGGACTCCAAGGTAGGATGGCCACAATTAAAAATGTTATGTACGAGGTTTTCAATTTAGTTACTAGTACCGTTGATCGAGACGAAAATGTAACGTGCCGGGTTATTGGTATGTCGATATTTGTTCGATGGTTATATCTGAAAACACACGTAAGATCTTCGGAAATCGAACGAAAAAGTTCAGTAACTTACTCTTTGTTGTCTCTTTGCCTACGCATTAGGGATGAATTAAACAGACGTTATGTAATGCCACAACCAACACTGTTCCAAAATTTTCCAAAACTTAGGTTCAATTTCGGAATCTAGCGCTCATAGGTCACGAATACGTCGGTGTCACGAGAAATATAATCTGAGACATGTCCCATCTGATAGCGGAGGTCCCCCGGTCTCTGTCATCTCCAGTGGATCTGCGGTGGATCACCCGCGACCATCTAAACCGGTTCGCTCATTCATCACACCGCCTGTTTGGGCTGATTATCGGGGTTTGCTGGGTGTATCCCGCTCGAAGGATCAAAGTTTAATTTGAGAAATGGGGATTTTCAATTAGTCCATCGTTGATGTTTTGAATATTTTTGCGAATGTAAGCTGATATAAATATGGAAGGTATCCTTTCTGGTGAATTTGCAATTTTATGTAATGAAGTAGAAAAGCTTTATTATCTGGAGTGGTTATTTTGTTTATCACAAACTCGCAATTTAAGTTGGAAGCGAGTTCTCCGTCTCCTTATTCATAATTATTAGAGCACAATGCTGTTAATTTACCATTAGACAGAGAAAATGTAAAATTCTGACATATTCATTTCGAATAATTATTACAACATATATATACATATACACTCACGCCTGTTATCCCCGAAGGGGTAAGCAGAGGCGCAACTAGTGCACCCACTTTTCGCCATTATTCCGTCCCATGATGTGATAGGGGGCGAGCCTATCGCCATATCGGGCACAAATTCCAGACTCCGAGCTGATACTGAATAGAAAAACTCAATATCACTTTGCCCGACCCGGGGATCGAACCCGAGACCTCAGCATTGCAGTCATATCGTAATACAACTACGCCACCGAGGCAGTCAATTATTACAAATGAACGAAAAATTAAATATTTAAAGTCTTGTAAAGTTATAGTGTTTTTATTAGACAAACTTACTATTTCTTATCTAAAGTTTGAAATAGACATTAAAAATATAATAAAACAACAAAGGTGACCCACATTACGAAACCTCGACGAATTCATAGAATAAAATTAATTAGCGTTAAACTACATATCTTTTCAAAAAGCATTTATTTTATTACGTGTGTCGCAGCGACCGTTACGCGCAACCTGTCTGTCAACACTCTAGATGCATCTATATAATTAATCCAGGCGTTATCATATGAAAACGAGAAAACAAAAAATTATTAACATTCAAATTCACGCGAAACTGAACTTTATTACCTAGGTCATACATGTGAAGTAAGTTCATCGTTTCGCAATCTGCCAGAACGTTTTATTGCAATGCTCTTAGAGTCCAAATTCGTTGCATTATTTTAGTATTTTCATAGATTATGAAGATAGGGGTGTCATAATTTAAATCGTTTTTGTTTGATAAATGTTATTTAATTTTACGCGTGAACCGCCAAAGATGTGCGGATTTCGTTTAAGTGATAGGAATCTGTTTTTTTTTTGTAAATACTCGGCAGATAAAGAGGATATATGGGGTCTTGTTGGCAGAAGCTGTTGTCAAGTCGGCCGTATGTTTCTTTTGTGCGAAAACAATAAATTTCTATAATTATCGGTACTGCGAAATAGTTCTAGTTTATTTCCTAGAAGAATTTCGTAGTTTTCCCATGGATTCACAAAATTATTAATTCTTGGATTAGGCGGGTGGGTAGAAGACTAATATATATATATATATAAGCTGGCTTTTGTCAACTCCTAATGGATGACAGTGACAGCACAAGGTTTTGAATGTGTTTATCACTAAACATATTTAGTAAGTCGATGTGTAAACCAGCAATAGTCTTATTTATTTATTTATAGTTAAATATTCACTTACACTAACAGTATTATAACTAAACATGTAAGCTACTTTAAAAATATCAAAAACTAAGTAAAATATAATTAACTAATACTAAATGCACAGGTAATTTAAATTATTGAGCTAGGTGTAGACAACCGTTCTAAAAATAGGCTGGCTGTTGCCAGGAAATCTTTATCACTAATGTGGCAAATGTCAACCGAATGCTCGATGACTAAGGTGTTCAAATATGTGAGGGCTCTGGTAATTGGCGTATATGGGTCTGTTGAAAAAGTGTTAAACAAAGGTATTTCTTGGTCGGAGATTTCGAGTGTGTGGATTGGGTATGTAAAATGGGATCTGTGCAAGAACGGCAGGGTCATGGACGGCGCCTCGTAATACTGCAAATATACAGTGTCATTTCAACATTGCGTTACTAAATGAAACCACATATTCAGCGTGACCTCTGCTAACATCGTGCAAAATATTATCCATGGGTAACGCATACTTTCGCCAATAATCCAGATTATAGTTTTATAGTTTTTTGATCACGCTGTGTTTTAGCGCGCTTGACTTTATTCAGTGAATCACGTCACAGCTGACGATGTTATTACAAAACCTATAGGATTAAGATGGGCAACTCACAAATTCACTTGCAATACATTCACTCACATAGCTGCAGCAGTACCGCTTGAGACGTGGAATTTGAAATAAAATAATTAAATTGCTACTAGAGCAGTCCCTACTCCCTAACTAATCCTACTATCCTACTAATATTATAAAGGCGAAAGTTTGTAAGAATGTATGGATGTTTGGATGTTTGGATGTATGGATGTAAGGATGTTTGTTCCTCTTTCACGCAAAAATTACTGAACGGATTTCGATGAAATTTGGCACACGGGTAGATCATGTCCTGGATTAACACATAGGCTACTTTTTATCCCGGGAAAATAAAAAGCGGGACTTTTATCCCGGAAAAACCTATTAACGCGGGCGGAGCCGCGGGCAAAATCTAGTACGTTATAAATATCAACATGAAACAAAAAGTTGTCATGTTATTGTGTGAAAAGGAACTAATTATTTTTTAAGTGTTATGCTGTAAAGTAAAGTATTAATTCTTTAATAATAAACTTTGTTTTCGTTAATAAATAAGTTTACCTACCGAAGTAGGTAGGTACTTAACAACTCGCAGTCACTATTAAAAAAGTTACAGGATTTTAATCTATTGATATCATATTTTTTGATTCCGTATGATATTTCAACGTTTATTTTAATTTTAACATCAATATTTCTGGACGTCATGCCTAAAATAGGTTTACGTAAATACTTTATACTACCAAACGCCTTATTATGCCTTCTGTACCTTCTAATCTCTAGCTACATTTTGTATCGCGTCAGAGTCGTTGATCTTGTTACTAACACATTGAAACTAACGTGCAGATACCAACATGTTGTGTCTCTTTCGTACGCCATTCAATACAAACACGCACTCAAACACGCTGTGTTGCCAGTATAAACATTTTTACCGACAAGTTTGCTAAAATGACACAGCTTTTCAAAGAATCGGATATTAGTTTGTTTATCACATGGATTTCTAACACACTTAAATAAGTGTATTAAATAATAAAATAACTAGGGCAATTACGCTAATGAAAAGTCTACTTAAACGAATACGCAGCAATATCTTTGTATTGTAAAAATAACATTACTTTAAGCAATAAAGCATACCAGAGCTCTAACATCATTTAATTTCAATATGCATTGTGGTACGGTTAAAATAGCATAGAACAATGTAAAACTAAAATTGCAAAATATTGCAGAATAAGGTAATAGTACCAAAGCTTGGTATCCCTGTGGGAGCACGTGTAACACGAACATCAGCTGGCGGGGCCAACGATCGCGCGCGCCAGCGGGCGCACGGCGCACTTGTCGGCATGTTCTTTGTATAGGGCTGCCATTACCTAAATTGCCGACGCCGGACAAACACGGCAAGAATCCCGGACATTTGGGCGAAATATGGGTTTATTCCCGGACATCTCTGACAGAGTACCCCAGTATCTCCGCACCGCAATAACAATCGCAATTTTTAATAGTTCCTGCCTGAGTAATAATACCTAAAACTGGCGTTATTTACTAACCACTTATAAAGTGACTCGACCAAGTGCACAAAAATCCTTCTAAATACCTATGTTTTACCTACTTACAATAATTTTGGTTATTAGTCAATTGAATATCCTGGTTATTTTAAATTAAGTTCAGCCATTACTATACGTACGTAAATGTTACTTATTCTTGACAAAAGTGTGCGTGTATTCTATGAAGTGGTAAAAATTAACGTTTTTTACCCTACTAGTAAATTACGACAATTCCAGGTAATAGCAATAAGTACAAGTGATATTTATCAAAATGTGTAACGTTTCGAAATACATCGAGATTCGCGGTCCGGGATTCGTGGACTTTATGCCTATGGCCCCGCACTGGCTCCTCCAGGCGCATGCGCCGTGGGGCGCGGGGGCCTGCGCGCGCGTTGCCCGCCAGTCGCCCGGCAGCAACACGACGTGGCGTATGTCGATTTACGTACTGAATGTTAGGCCGATGCTCCCTATGTACTTACCGGTACCTATTGTAATTTTATTATTATATCGTTTTGTATCGATCCGAGTGACCTTGTCTCTGACATCGCTTCGGGAGACGCGAGCCATGTGTAGGTAAAAACCTATTAGTTTAGTAGTCCTTTGTCGGCTTTTATGCGCACACTATCAAATGTTCTCTAATTGTAATTATTATTCTATTGTGTTAATTTTTAAGTTTCTGTTGTGGTAAACTATGATTTACATTTACAAAGCTCGTGAATAAAGTGTTAATGTTTCCTTGAAGGTAGTTGAAATGTCTTTTGTACTTTTAGGGATTACTGAGTAAATGTTCAAAATTCCAATCTTCAAGAACCTCGTTGACACTCGTATCATAACGGTAGCATCATAGTCGGTTTCACGAAATCGATCGACGAATTTGACGGCTTGAGCGTGCGATTCTTGCTGATGTATCGTGTGATAGTTGATGGAATCTTAGGGTTGTGAGGCTTTTTGATAAGCTACGTGCGGTGTACGGACTGTGACCATTATCGAAGATGCTTCAATGATTTCAGTCTTCTAAAGGAGACATAACTGGCTCTGACAGAATCTAGTAAGTGACTGTTGTTTTGATTGACCTATGTGACCTGACACAGAAGCATAGGTAATAATAGCGACCTCATCTTTTCGGTTTGGAATAAAGCTTCTTGGTTACGATGGCGCGATGTCTTATCGTTGCGCTCCGTGTGTGCATCTCTTGTTCGCGTGTGCGTGAGCATATTATCAATGAAACACACAGACCTCAGTGACGTTGACGCTCCGACGATCTCTCGTATACTAGTAGTGGCAATAGGATGTCTAAAATTAAAAGACCTTTTTTGTTCTTTATTTTGTTTGAAAAATGTACTTCTTTATTTTACACTTATGGTTACATTAATTAACTGCATGGTGTTTCTTTCAAATTGATTTTATCGCAGTTAAATTTATGTATTCGATTACAAAATGACCCTGTATACCTTACCAAGGCGATGTTACGCCTGACTTCGAGCGATGTGTATCCCACCATACCCAGTATAAACGGCGTAGGATACAGGAGAGGATAGTAGCTATACATCTTCTTGTAGAGATACCGCAGAAATACTTTTTGTATCTTTTCGATCATGCTTGTATATATCCTGTGGTGAGGGTTCCAAATCGGTGAGTTGCAATCCAATGTGCTTCGGACATAAGCATTATAAAGCACGCAAAGAGCGCCTCGGGAATTGAAACATTGCGACTGCCTTATTATGAATCCAAGAGACTTTCTAGCCACCTTACACATTTCAAAGAAATGGTGTGTAAATGTAAGGCGTGTATCGAACCAAGTGCCTATGTCCCGGATTGTCTGCGCCCTCTCTATTGGTACACTCTGTATGTAATAGTCTGTATGTCATTTAAAGAAAAAATACGACTCTAATCAAGATACCAAACACGGCGCAGAGTCTTTCAAATAACACTCGTAACATTTCTATACTCATCTACTATTGTCGAAGAAGACTATCAAAACTTTCCAATATTGTGACTCAGTGTTTGACCTCTTTCTATCAGGCATCATCAGGTGTAAAGTCATTGCTGTACAGTGTACACGTTGCTCAACAGCTGATCTTAATTAAACCATTACCACACAATAACCATTGAATTATGTTTTAATTTTCCCATTTCAGCACGCGCCGAGCTATTTACCTTCATTACTGATTGGCGTATGATGATCACAATTACCTTAATTACATTATGATACAATAGACTAAGTTGCTGACATTTGCTAAAGGCATAATTAGGGAACAATAAAATGAGCTTAAAGCTGGTGCTAAAGAACATGAAGTTGTTGGCTTCCGATGAAGGCATGATGGTATGAGGGATCTTTAACTGTTTTTATGGTGTGTCGGTGTAGGGAGGCGATTCTTAGGGTCGTGCGAGATGTTTCGAGCGACAATTGCTCTTTATCTTTGATGATTTTAATAAGATATATGGCTAAATTAATCGTGTGAGGTAAAGAGAGCATTGTAAGAGGTAGAAGTATCATAGAAAAGTACGAGTTAATAGAGACTTCCTTTGAGTAAACGGGGACAGATTTCAAAAACAAGGTATTGCTTAAGGGTATTTAACGCTCGCCCGTCATGTATTTTGCCTTTGATGTGCTGGGGGATGGGCCTACTTTTATATGATAAATAAATAATCTTTTATACAAGATAATTGATACGGTATCAAATGGACACACAAATTCATCTCGCCCAACCAATGAATCGAATCCAGATCCTCATAGATTTTGTCAAATCAGAAGCAGACGATTACCGTATAGCTTTAGATATTGTAACTAACATCGATATGTCTATCCATGTTCACTGCCTGTAATGTCAGGTGATATAGAATAAGAGCCCCAGGGGATGCGTGTGTACTAATTTGCGTCTATATCGTAAAGTATATCGTTTAAGTTGCGCCCGCGCCTTTGCTTAGATCGTAAGTGCGGCGACAGAAATGTCGACACATTATAGCGGCGCTAACGAGCCGACTGGACGCTAGGGATGGGATCAATATCGATATTTATGTGTATTCTATAGCTATATATTAATACGTAAAGAAATATTTGTACCCCTTTTTAAGTATATTGTGCACGCGGAGGAGTGTGATATTTGATATAGGTAATTAAAATTCACATAGAAGCAGTGCACATAAATAAATATTACGTATAGATATAGATGTGTAGCATAGACACTGATATAACTCAGCGGATTAGCAAGATGAAGTGGCAGTGGGCAGGGCACATAGTTCGAAGAACAGCAGATGAGGCAAAAAAGTTCTCGAGTGGAGATCACGACCTACTGGCAAGCGCAGCGTCGGCCGTTCGCCTGCAAAGTGGACAGACGACTTGATAAAGGAAGCACGAACACGCTGGATGCAGGCCTCTTTTGACAGGCCCGTCTGGAAATTTTTAGGGGAAGGCCTATGTTCAGCAGCGGACGTCATGTGGCTGATGATGATGATGATGATGATGGTGATGATACATATGTTATAAATATATTGAATTCGATGGTCGAATTATAAACTACTGGATAAATAATTCGTAGTAATAAGGAGAGTTCTTGAAGTTGTTTGGTTGGGGGATATATATAAAATTTATTATTATTTGGCGAAAGCAATCCTACTCTACCAATGTACTGTTGAATTGCATAAAACTCGTATTGAAAATATACAACGACTAGAGTGCATTGGCAGGATATTCGCTTAGAAAAATGATTTGTGTTATATTAGGCTATAATCGTATAACTAATGAAATAGTTTGTGTTACGTTTTTACATTTACTAAATTTAAACAGGTCTAGTAATCCTTTTGTACTGTATCCCCATTCCTTTTTTCAACAGTCCCAAAATAGATACTAACGATCAACTGGTACATTTTTTTCTTGCGATCCTTCTAGTACATATTTATAAATTGGTATCAATCAGGGTTGTTATTTAACTTAATTACTGAATTCGTGTAAAACATTTCATCTTAATCTTAAACACAAACAGCATAATAATTCAAATTAGCATAGTATTTAAAGGTGAATCTGATTCATATCATTTATCTGTTGCTGTGGCAGATGGTCGCATGTTAGACCAGTGCAGATGAATGATAAACACTCGTTCGTAAATAAATATTTTTAACCTGTCAAGTAAGTTATATTTACATTGGAGCCTTGTTGAAAATGTTTATTTATTCAATAATTTATTCGACACCAGTATAAGTGGCGCGCATCAACACATTATCATTTTTGTAATTTAATACGTAGAGTAAAACAACTTAAAATTGTGTCGATATTGAATCAAAAAATTCACACTTCGGCCCGATCGAAAAAAATAAACAAAGGCCGTGCTCCCGGCCGGGCTACAAATTGGATCGTTATCAACCGATCGGCGGCAATAAGTCGTCGCGTCACGTCGATAAATATGACGATATTTATCGACAACGCTACTGTGGCGTCGTCGACACGCGCGCGGCACTAACCGAACTGACAACCACTTGTGAGCGATCGCACGGTTATTCTTGATTTACTACGCAGCGTACTTACGTTTGCTTAAGTGGTGTAATCAATTTTTAGATGTAGAAAAAAAAATTATGCGACGTTTTAGCGGAGAATTTTGTTAACAGTAAACGGAAGTTATTAACTCTGGTTGGTGGTATCGAGAGCCAAGTTTAATAGTAAAGACGTGTTAAATCAGTATTTGAAGACGACAGTATAGTTGTATGATAGCACAATAGATTTATGGCGAGGCGATTAATCTATCAGGAAATATAAATAAGTAACCACCATTAATATTTTATACATGGATTTGCGAGGAAATACTAATGGGTAACTTTCTCGTATTTGTTACAACTGTGTAGGTAGCACTGCCTCTTTTATGATTTTCCATTTTTATTAACCCTGTCCACCCCCCACAGTCCACACACAGCAAGTCGTGAAGTGCATCGTCGTTTACCTTGCCTCGTATGACGGGAATGTTCTCATTTAAATGTCGTAAAACGAGCGCGATTCTGATGGCGGACGCATCAAACGGAATTTCAAATGTAATTTGACTGGAAGCATTTAGTTTGATAATCTCGTGATGTCATTTCTAGGTATTTTGTTAGGTTTGTTACGATTATACCGAGATATCTTGCAGTTGAGTGGCATAATTGGTTTATTTAAATAATTCTAGTAACATAAAAAGCTTGTTCATTTTTTATTTCAAAAGCGCTAATTTCTGGAACTGCCGCTTTGTGTATTGTCTCACAAGTATTTATTTAAATATTGAGATTTTTTTTTGTTTGTAAGCCAAGATTTACGTTTTACATGGTTAAAATGGAATAAAATTCTGTTCGAAATATGGGTTTGCGTTTCCAAATCGGCTTGTTTATTCGTATATTTTTTTTATCCGAAGCCCACTAAATCAATATGGATACTAATCCACGCAACTTGACAATAGCATTGTGATACATTTGTAAGATCAAATATTTATTTTATGCATGGACTCCGAGCGTTATGGGATTAAAAATCTCACAATATTTTTGTGATCCATGTCCTAAGCAAATGTCTTAGTAAACAGTTAAAACTTTACACAATACCTTCTATTATATAAGCTCATGACTTAATTGTCGGAGAGGCAAGCGAAAGTGCAACTAGTTCAGCTACGGCCCAATTTCCATTCATTCTATGGCAAAAAGATTCTCTAAGATATCTCTAAAGTATTGATTTCCTAAGTAGCATTTTAAAATAATACTTATACACACATACTCACGCTTGGTATCCTCGAAGGGGTGGACAGAGTCGCAACTAGTGCACCCACTTTTCACCGTGCGTATTCCGTCCCATGATGTGATAAGGGGCGAGCCTATCGTCACATCTGAAGCTAATAAAAGCGTGTTAAAAATCTAATATCAGTTTGCCCGACCCGGGAATCGAACCCGAGATCTCAGCTTTGCAGTCTAATACTTATAAAATTTGAATAATTCATATACATACATATACATATACACTCACGCCTGTTATCCCCGAAGGGGTAGGCAGAGGCGCAACTAGTGCTCCCACTTTTCGCCGACATTCCGTCCCATGATGTGATAGGGGGCGAGCCTATCGCCATATCGGGCACAAATTCCAGACTCCGGACTGATACTGAATAGAAAAACTCAATATCACTTTGCCCGACCCGGGGATCGAACCCGAGACCTCAGCTTTGCAGTCGTTGTGTAATACAACTACGCCACCGAGGCAGTCCGAATAATTAATATGTTTCAATAATATGACTGCCTCGGTGGCGTAGTTGTATTACAGTACGACTGCAAAGCTGGGGTCTCGGGTTCGATCGCCGGGTCGAGCAAAGTGATATTGAGTTTTTATATTCAGTATCAGCCCGGAGTCTGGAATTTGTGCCCGATATGGCGATAGGCTCGCCCCCTATCACATCATGGGACGGAATAACGGCGAAAAGTGGGTGCACTAGTTGCGCCTCTGCCTACCCCTTCGGGGATAACAGGCGTGAGTGTGTGTGTGTAATTAATATAGACATATTAATAAAAACAGACGTTTAAATACGACCGAATCAGAATCACTCAAATACAACTTAAATTCCCTGGAAATTAAACCATGTAAATCATACGAACACGTAGAATATACTAGTCTGCAGGCCACAATTACTGGATTACGTCATCGACAAAGACGCATATAGGTAACCCACGCGAGAACGAAAGGAACAGAGCACCGTGAAAAACAAGATACCAAATACGGATGTCACATGTGTCTAAATATCGATATAGAATGCGTTATGTTGCAGTTATGGGAACGAAAATGATCGCAAACCGTGATTTTTCCGGCAGGTTGTCTTTGAGAATGTTTTTTTTATTAGTTTTTGTATGGGGGTTGGTTGTATGGCCAGTTTTGGTCACATATGGTGCGCTTGCGCCGACCCGTTAGGTGGCGTCGCGTCGTGTAGTGAAACTGATCGTTTCTAGCGGTTTTTGAGTTGACAGATTGTTCGATTTTTGTGTTGAAGTTTGGTTCTTGTTAGGACATACGTAACGGCATGTATGAGTAATAGTTTTTAATGTAAAATGTTGTTGAAATAATTTTGTATAGCAACTATAATTCAAATAGTTTAAGAAAGTCTGCCAAAGACCATTATTTTAAGTACAACGTTGCTGGTCAATTAGTCATCTGAATTTTTATACGTGAATAAGTGCAAACAAGGAATCCTCAAGTTCTTCGGACACATAAGCCGAAACGAGAACTCTATGGAACGTTTAGTGATTCAGGGAAAAGTGGAAGGCAAAAGAGCTCGTGGACGCGCTCCTAAACGTTGGATAGACCTAATTAAGACCATGACGTACTCCTCTGTAAACAAATGCTTCCACTCCGCCAAACATCGAGACATATGGCGACGCATCGTCAAAACGGCAGTTCATCAATCAGCCCAAACATGACCACGACCACTCTGTCAAGAGTGCACGACTAAGAAGAAGAAGTGCAAACAATTGTGTTTCTTATCAATCCTAAAATCACATAATTCTCTTCAAATTATGTACTTACATTTACGTCGACATATTATTGGGACATATCCTACTGTTATCTATAGGCAGAAAAAAAAATACAACTCATACAATTATAGAACAATATACTTAGCATTGAGGACCGAGGAATAAAGGCACATATTAATAACTCAACAGCACGTCGCACGGTGGCTAGCTGGTACTTATCGCTGACTGTTATCTAACTTAATACTAATAAATTAAGATTTAAACTGTGAGCTGGTGGTGTAGTGAGACTATGACATTATTAAAAAAATATTGTCTTATTAAATATCTTGAATGTGGGCTTAAGTTTGAATCTACTGACGTTTGAAATATCTATTTGTTTTTTGAAAATAGCTTAGGTTAGCCTGTTGGATAAACGTTTGTTCTTTCTTAGTAGAGCTATTTCTCGGGATAAAAAGTAGCCTATAGCACTCAGGAGTAATGTAGCTTCCTATTAGTGAAATAATTTCAAAATGAGTCCAGTAGTTTTTGAGTTTATACATTACAAACCAACAAAGAAATCTTTCCTCTTTATAATATAAGTATAGATAGCTATTGCCCGCTGCTACGCCCGCGTTAAAAAGGTTTTCCGGGATAAAAGTCCAGCTTTATATTTTCCCGGGATAAAACGTAGCCTAAGTTACTCCTTATTACATCAGCTACTTGCCAATAAAAGTCCCGTCAAAATCGGTCCATCCTTTTCAGAGATTAGCTGGAAAAAACTGACAGACACACACAGCTAGATTATAGATTAATATAATTATATTATTCAGTTGTTGACATTATAGTGCAGTGCTAAGTGTCCCTCAAACCTAAAACTCACACAACCACACCGTATCTGAAAATCAACACGCATGCGTCGCCCTGTTTATTATTTAGCTTGCAGATAACGCGCTTAGATTTCACTTTACACTCATTTTATTGGACAAATGCTGACTTTGTATAAATTATGCGTGTTTAAGTTTAATTCCTCCTAGAATACGAATAGAACTATTTGATGCTTGTATTTGTTTGCTCTTGTCGTGTAAATTATAGGTTTTGCCCCTGAATTCGTCTGCATGGAAACTACTGAGTTTTTTTATTTTACTTCCTTAATGTGTAAGAAGAGATCTTATAGATTTTGTGTATGCTTCTATTCGATTCAAAATGTTTTACGGGAATGAAAGTAATGGAAATAAAATTTAGCTTTTTATTAAATGTGTTTATTTTTAAACTTACACATACAAGTTAATATACATTACGATGTTTATGAAAATGTATTTGAAGAGATGTGACTTCAACTATTGTGTGAATTAGTTTAATGGGTCTAGAATCAGTTCATAGTGAAGGAGCCAGCTTAACTTTTTATTATATAACTAGACTTCTGCTCGCGGCTTCGCCCACGTGAATTAGTTTTTCAGGATAAAAGTCTCGCTTTATATGTCTCTGGAATAAATTATGTATACCTTCCATTTGAATCACTCTATCTATTAAAAAAAACGGCATCAAAATCCGTTGCGTAGTTTTAAAGATCTAAGCATACATAGGGACAGACAGCGGGAAGCGACTTTGTTTTACACTATGTTAAGATTAAGAAGACTCAATAATAGGTATAAAGTAATGGGTAACATAGAACTATTGTTTGAAGGCAGTTGGCGGTTATTATCAGGCTTTGTGCGTTGTACTTTTTGACATTCACAAAAATGACTATTAATACCATCACCTACACAATAGCCCGATAATTTTTCAAGTCTATCCACCTATAGCAAAGGCATGAACATGCCAAAGATATAAACTTGTTGGTTATCGTCCAATCTCGAATATTAACATGTAACGTGAACAAATTCAGCGCTAAGTGTTCGTTTCCAAGTGTTCGAGCGTTGACGATTTATTTGTTACGTTTGTGAATGTGGTCTACAAATTCAATGAGTGGTAGTTGGCTTTATGGGCTCACTGATTTAGTGGCTGCTTATATAGGCTGTAGATTAAGTGTTCCTTAGTTTGATTTCCAAGTCGGGTAAAACTTTGTATGAATATTTCGTGGACTATTTACAAGGCATTGACTATATGGAGTTGACGCTAGAAAGTTGGTCGGTCAAAGACTTTGCAGTAGCTCGTATCGTTTTTGCAACCATTATGTAAAATTGTTACTGGTACTAATTATGAGAGTTGAGAACAATTCAAAAGAGTATACTGGGTATTAAAGATTCAAATATCTAATCTAAAAACTATATATTTTTTCATTTTAAGAGTCTATATCGTTTATCACTATAATAATAATATGAGCTCGTGACCCACGCTGAATGTAAATGCTATGGAACAGTTTGATAATGGAATGCTAAGAAATGGCATTCATTTTTATACCATGCTTATTGGGACTTCTGTACACAGTACATTGTATATTGTATGCCATAGTGGCTTGTTCCGGTAAGTTGCATTCTTCGATCAGATGGTATACTATTTCCAATACAGTAGATTTTTCTCTAATTCATTTACGCTATAGTTGGGCCGATTCCTACTTTTCAATAAACCTCTCTTTTGCTTCACTGTGGCTTTGAGGATGGTTATGGCTGATAATAATCATTTACCAGTATAAAAAAGTACAGTGTAGCCATAACTCGGTGTCAGGACAAAAGAAAGCGCGATTTGAATCGGCTATTGCAATTGATAAATCATTTTTAAAATACAAAGCATTAACTATGAAGATTTTAAGCAACTAGTCGCGACAACTATTCTCCTTCTGTTATAAGGCTTTATCGCTAACATTGTATGTTATACGAATGTAGCTTTCAAAGTGTCTCTCGCGGCCCGGGCCGGGCGGAAACACGACAACAAATGGAGCAAGCGCGCGGCCGAGATAACGCGCGGGCGGACGGACGGACGGGCCGGTCGTGATGTCACTTCCTTGTCGGCGCGTGCGCCGCTCCACTAACGGCGGTGTGCGGGATGGGCGGTAGAGGTTTGAGTCTTATTCTTGTAATTATCTCAGGATGAGAAGCGTAGTGCAGTCTTTTGAAAATGTTCGGGTGGTGTTGTTACTATTTTTAGGCGGCTTGATTAATACTATAAGACCCGATTTCACCAAAGCAGTATAACTTTTATTCCAAGTGTAAAACTCATATTTACTCTTGGATTACTATGTTTACGTTTCACCAAACATTATCCCGAGAATAAGCCAGTTATACGAGAGTAACTCTTATCCCACCAATTTCGAAGGAATAACAAGTTTAATCCTCAGATAAAATCAAAATGGCGTCTTTTTATTGGCCAGTTGTTGGTCAGTCTTTGTTGTTACTTGTCAGTCAACTGGCAGTGAGCAATCAACAGGGTAATAAGCAATTATAATTATTATGAGGTGCAACCCAAGAAATTTATTTTTCCAGTATATTAGAAAAATAAGTTTACGTTTTTAAAAATGCAGCGTTTGAGAGATATGATATCGGATAATACTCCATCTGTTTTTTTTTATTTTCCCCTATGCTAAAGTGGTCCTTTACTAAATCTATTAATATATTTTTTCGTGTATCAGCCAGTTAACACTTCCTATTATTTCAGCCATTTTTATATCACAAAACAAACTCGGCAAAATTTAATATCATTATGAAAAATAACATGTGCTTATCAGTGACACTGATACAAGTCACGTTCAAAATGACGGCTAAATTAAAAAGGACCATAAAAACTATACGTAGAACGAAAATATACGCCTACTTAATTTGTCTGCATTCGCATTCATTCGTTCATGACTTCACTGAAGGAACATGTTACAGATAAAAAAAACACTAAGCGAAGAATAGTTAAACTAAGAATAAATTTTTGTGTGGACAAAGTGGTGAAATGTATTGTGAATTATACTGAGATTAAATGCAGGGAGTAATATTATCCCTAGTATAGTTATTCTCAGATAATGATACCATTGGTGAAATCGGGTCTAAGACAAGTAGCTTGCTTGTCTAATCATTTAAAGTTTTGGGCGTATTATTTCTGTTATTGGGCACTCGTGGGCAATTAGCCTATAGACACAACATGAATTGCAAGTTGAGATATTTTTCAAGTAATGTCTTGGCAATTTGTGTAGATTATCACATACCATAGGTAGATACTCATATATTTATACCGTTTTTTTCCTTGATAGCATTAATAGATATTCTATTTACGTGTTAAGATTGTTATATTCATAGGTGACAGATTCATTTTTAAATAAAGAAAACCTCTTATTTTCTCTTTTCTTACAACTTATACCAAACCACAACTCTCGGCCGTGCCGCTTCCGTCATACTCCCAATTTATTTGCGGTTCCCGTGAACTCTATGCTCAGGCAATAAGATTGATTTCTGATTGGCCATAAATCGACAAGTTCTTGTTACTTTTTCATCGGTCGGCGTTCAAAAGAGTTCAACGGGGTGCGCCTTTAAGATACCCTCGTTTGTTTATACTATGATACAGATATTTATTGTAACTTTACGATTTTGTATCAAAATGTTGATCTTGGGACCATTGATCTTTGGGATTTATAATTTAATTAAGAAACTTTAACGCTTCAAAACTGAATAGTATCCTCCAAAATAATTTGATCAACTTGTTACAATCAAACTTGAATCCAGTATCATGATAAATACTTGACTGCACGGTAGCCTAGCTGGAAATTGAATAGTCAGCGGAGACGGATGTTAAGAGATTCAAAACCCAAAGCACACACGTCCGACTTTGTGAAGTTACGTATTGGTTATCCATTATCGTTTGTTATAACGGCGTAATCTCAGTAATAAAGGAGGTCCGTGCTCAGTAGTGGGCAGTAAAGGGGTTGTATTAACCAGTACCTTGCTCAGTAGTTTAATTGAAACTTAAATGTTAGGTTAGTTAATGACTGCCTCGGTGGCGTAGTTGTATTATGGTACGACTGCAATGCTGAGGTCTCGGGTTCGATCCCTGGGTCGGGCAAAGTGATATTGAATTTTTCTATTCAGTATCAGCTCGGAGTCTGGAATTTGTGTCCGATATGGCGATAGGCTCGCCCCCTATCACATCATGGGACGGAATAACGGCGAAAAGTGGGTGCACTAGTTGCGCCTCTGCCTACCCCTTCGGGGATAAAAGGCGTGAGTGTGTGTGTGTGTGTGTGTGTGTGTGTGTGTTAAATGTTAGGCTGCCATTGCGTTTATAATCTAGCGAGCTTTTCCTCATCCACTTATACATAAAAGAATACCATACAAATTAATATTTCCTATACAAAGATAAGAAGAAGGGGACGATAGCCTAGTTGGGAATGGAACGGTCTGCCGAGACAATGTCCGGAGGTTCAAACCCACGGCACACATCTCTAACTTTTCGAAGTTATGTGTGTATTGTTTATCAATTATCGTTCGCTTTAATGGTGAAGGAAAACATCGTGAGGAAACCTACATGCCTGACAATTCTCATAAGAATTTCGAGGGTATGTGAAGTCTGCCAATGCGCACTAGGCCAGCGTGGTACACTAAGTCCTAAAACCCTCTCCGTAGTAGAGGAGGCCCTTGCTCAGCAGTGGGCAGTATATAATATAGGGCTGGTATTATTATTATTATTATATTATACAAATATATAATTTAGTATAAACTTGAACACGTGTAAATCCGAGAGGTCAACACGGCGCATCACAGCGATCGGATCACGACTTCTCAGAACCCTGATGACAGTTCAGATCGTCCTGATATATCATCGGCGCAGGCGCACGCAACATTTTTTGTTGCCATACTCGATTTTTTGCAACCTAACCGTTATTGTAGGTATTTATATGAATTGAAGACATTTTAATGTCTACAATGTTTAATTATACAAACTTTATAATGATTTTTTATATTTTAATGACAAGAAGATAAAATAAATAAATGTATGTTTAAAATGAAGTTACATATACTAAGCTTTGATTATAATTTATATACTTAGACAGAGTGACGCGCTACAATGAAATTAAACAAACAGGCCAACTTTTCTTAAGTTAGTATGCGTGACAGCTGTGCCATACGCTATCGCTGTATCCTTGTGTGCGCGCATAATGATATCAGTTATTACATGGTTTCTATTGTAACGGGTATACAATTATATCCATGAAAAACAACAAACAATAATTACCTCGAACTAATTTTGTGGGAAACAGTTCGCCTCTATTTTATTTTACGCGTTTGAAACGTTCAATGTCTATCTAGGTATATAATTTATCAAAAATTGTTACATAGACTTTTCTGAATCCAACACCTCAGTCCGCCCCTTGACCATAACGGCTGTAAAGTTTTCGAAACGTCGGGAGAAAATATAAATTATAAAACCGCGATAAAATCCGTAAAGTAGTTTTATTATGTCTGACATTCGCGTATATATAAAAAATCATAAAGAAAAAATTATTCGCGTGACAGTAGACGCCATTATCTATGTATAAACAGTTGAGAACTACCTACAACTTTTAATAACCATTGTCGAGGACGGAGTATGACCGCGTAAGTGACAAAAGAAAATTGTATTATCAATCGTAAATTTAGTACGGTAACTATCAATCTCAATTGGGATTTTTTCGTCACTTACGCGGTATTGCACTAACCCCGATACTATGTCTGGCTCCATAATCGTCATCCTGAAACATACCGTTAACCGGTGGAGTGACGATTGACTATAAAGTGATATACAATGCTTACTTTTTTATTTTTGGTCAATTCCAGTTCAGCATTTATTTACCTCAACATGTTTTACTCGTCTATTTGGTATTAATAAGCAAACACTGTTGTTAAGACACAACGCACATGTAACGCGTGGGCTATGTTTTGCGCGTGGATGGATCGATGGTTGAAAGACACACGTTCGAATCAAAGAGAACGGTGCTGAATATTTTCAAGTATTTTTGCGAATGTCAATTATTTTGGGGCATTTTTTTAGGATGATTGTTTTCGTTTCTGTTGCTAGTGTTTGTTATTCTGTGGTATTAATAAAAAGTTTTAATACAAAAAAAACTTTTCAAGCTATTGTCTGTAAGTTTTTCGAAGAATTTATAATACTTCTTATGAGTCTGAACTTTGATGGTCCTCAGCATTCAAAAGTTACATTCATTATAATTTGATGAAACTAGAAATGACAAGCATTTATGTTTTATTATTATTTTACTTTAATTGCACGACGAAACTTGATGAATTAGGTAGTATTTAATTTTAACTTACTTTTTCCATGGAATTTTTTAACATAGAATTCCCCTTTTTTTACAAATATTGCCAATATCTATTTACACAATGTTCCAAATGTTGACGAGAGAGGTATGATTGTGAACGAATCGAGGCCGCATCGGATCGCATTACAATCAACGATCATTATTTTAAACATTTACTCTGACAGGTCAAAGTACGAATGTTGCACTCTCGAGCATGTTTAATATGCATTGACGTACTACGGTAAGCCTTTGCTGAATGTTTATACTGAAGGTATTGTTAACTACCCAATTCCGGTTAAAGTTTTACCTACTAGTTTCAGGTTCCTTGAGTAGTTTTTGTTGTCTATTGATTTGTCAGGAATATTAAATACAGTAGGGACTCCATTTATCGCACTAATTGTTGTAAGGCATTCGGATAATCGAAAATCTGGATAAATCAATGTATAAAGTGTTTTTTTGTACGGTTAGCTTTTGGTCGTGGCTCCGCCCGCGTTAACGCTCAATCCTGAGAAAAAAAACCCTATAGCACTTTGGGAAATGTAGCTTTCTATGAGTAAAAAATCAAAGTGTGTTTAGTGTTTTTTTAGTTTCATACAAATTTTATCCCATGTAAGTATGTAGAACAGAAACTGTATGAAGATATATAGCCATAACTAGCTTTTGCCCGCGGCTCCGCCCGCATTAAAAAGTTTTTCCGGGATAAAAGTCCCGGTTTATATTTTCCCGGGATAAAATGTAGCCTATGCGTTAATCCAGGATATGATCTACCTGTGTGCCAAATTTCATCGAAATCCGTTCAGTAGTTTTTGCGTGAAAGAGGAACAAACATCCATACATCCATACATTCTTACAAACTTTCGCCTTTATAATATTAGTACGATACAATGTTTCTCTCTGATTAATTTACATGACCTGCACACATGATAAGCTCAGATACAATGTGGTCACTATGCTAAAATGACAATATTCATCACCGAAGATAATAAAATTATTACGCACAATTTGTACGTTACATTCTAAATAATACTTTCATCCAAACTTGACTGAAAAATAAATATATAAATCTATACATAAAGCGCCCGAGTCAACAGTTACGAATAAAAATGAAATTTCTCGCGACCTCAGCGACCTGTCGTTTTGTGTCGCCGATAATTGTGCGGTTTAATTAAAAGTGAATTAACAATTCATGAGCCCCGGGACATCGGCGTCACGCTGCGTGTGTTTATTGTACGTCCGTCTGTTCTTAGAAGTGATGCCGTACTGAACGTGACGAGATGGAAGCGAAGAACTAGGATATTCTAATAATCGACTTGTAAGGGCAGTCTTATGTTTTACAGAAGGGTTAAAGGACGGTTCGAATGATGCGACAAACGTGGTTATTATTGTAAATATCAACCGACAAAACCAAATGTAGCTATGTATTATGTGTTAAGGTATATTTAGAAAAATAATTTAGTTGTAGAATGCCATTGTATTACTTTAGGCGATTTTTTATATAACTTATAATATGACTACCAAATAGGGCGCTATAATGATGGTCTTTAGGCGTACATAAAATGCTTGAAATTCAATTTACATAACGGTCGTGTTGGAAACCGTACCTTAATTGCAAAAATGTGGTGTCAGCTGTGAATGAAGCGTTTTTAAGCTTAGCCTTAAGCAATACAGCTGGCATTTTTTCTAGCCTGATAAATGACTTCCTCTTAACCTGGTGGATAAGCTTAATGGTAGTAAGAAAAAAGTCAAAGATAGCGTACGTCTTGTTTTGATTGTAAGCGCCATAATGTCCTGTATGACGTCAAAATTTTAATAATATCCAGTGTGAATTAGTATACATTTATGATTTATTTATTACTAGCTTTTGCCCGCGGCTCCACCCGCGTTGAAAAAAAATTCCGGTATAAGAGTCCCGGTTTATATATTCCCAGGATAAAAAGTAACCTATGTGTTAATCTAGGACATGATCTACCTGTGTGCCAAGTATCATCGAAATCCAATCAGCAGTTTTTGCGTGAAAAAGTAACAACCATCTATACATCCATACACACCTACAAAGTTTCGCCTTTATAATATTAGTAGGACTAGGGAGCCGGCAAAGAACTAAACTGTTCACCTAAAAGGCCTATAAGTGCTTTATCGTAAAGGAAAGAACTAGGACTTAAAAAGCAACACTTGTAGCTTCTAGCCTAAAGAAACGCGTCAGTATGTCATTTCACATATTTAAATTCGTTGAAGATCTTACTCAGCTCAGACTTGCCTTTTGACCTTTGATTGTTGTTTATTGAGGCTCCGAGCTCTGCCACATTAGCCGCTGATGTTATCTGTACGTTATTAACTTGTATGATATTATTTATGATTTATTTTGACTATTTAATATTGTTAATGTATTGTAAATGATTTTGGAGAGGTAAAAATGAGTAAAATGTAATGTTTGATTAATGACACAGATCTTAGCGGTTGCCAGAATGATGCCGGCCTACCTGAAAATATACCGACTGAAACCCGGAATTTGATTCCTTGGTGCTAGGCCCTGTAATAATTAATGAGCTCTTGCCATTTAACAAGCACGTTTAAGCCTGATACTGAGCCAAAAACCCAACATCAATCCCAAGGATTGAACCCGAGACCTCAGAATGATAGTCATACCACAATGTAACTAGGCCACCGAGGCAGCTAAAATCACACTTTTACTTTTCATGAAACTAATCATGCGACACGAATATTTCAGCGTGTTCTGCGCCGTCTGATTGATAACCCACTCAATATTCATAGCGATTGAACGGAGGGCCATTTAAAAACCTTGTTAGCGAGTGCACGAATTTAGATTGATTGACAAAACAGCGATAGAGTGAATAGAGATCTTTTCTATTGACCCATTTCTTTTTTTTTTTTTTTTTTTGTTGACGCGGAGAAAATGACTTATTACTACCGCCCAGTGTTCAAGGGGAACGACTGAGCGGTTATGTTGGGTTCACCGTGCCTTACGACCCGACGTTGAGCCGCCCGGAGAGATGAAAAACGTCGGGGGACCGCCGGGCCGAGTCCCTAACCTATGTACACCGCACGGTATACCAACTAAAACTCCGCGGTGGCCATCTTCGGCGCATTAGGGACGGCTGCGGGCTTCCTCCGACTCACGTCTAAGTTGTCGTCCGCAACCGCCCCTGCGCGTACAGCTGTTGCGGTCCGTCTCCTATTGTTGCGGGGCTCAGAAGCCCCCGTACACCGAAGGACGCCCTTGGCGTCAGAGACAGCGTGAGGCACGCTGCCGTCCATCACGGGGGTCACAAAAGTTGGCTAGACTAATAGGTGGACGGCCCCTCCCGACCACCCGTGACCCCCGGAGGCCCCTATTAGTCGCCTTTTACGACACAGGCAGGGGATACCGTGGTGGAATTCTCCAAACGCCCCCAATCCACAGGGCGGTCTATTGACCCATGCATTGTCATTTTGTCATATGGTGATTTTTTGACTGCGTCGGTGGCGTAGTTGTATTACGGTACGATTGTAATGCTGAGGTCTCGGGTTCGATCGCCGAGTCAGACAAAATGATATGTTTTTTTTCACTCAGTATCAGTCCGTAGTTTGGAATTTGTGTCCGATATGGAGATATGCTCGCTCCCTATCACATCATGCGACGGGATAAGCATGGCGAAAAATTAGTACACTATTATAGTTGCACCTCAGCCTACGGGGGATAAAGGGCATAAGTGTGTACAAATACAAATACAAATAGCCTTTATTTCTGATAGTACCTACTATATATATATACATTACTTTCTTATTGTGTGTAGGTATGTACTAATGATTTTTTCACTTAAGCTAAGGTGCCGTTGTTTCGTGAAGAAATAAAGTTAAGGGTCTTATCATACTGGCGAATTACAAGCGAATTCACAGCGAGGCGAAGGCATTGCGCTCGTCCAGTGTAATAAGACTTAACTTTACCTGACCTCGGGTGAAACAACGGGGCTTTTTAATAATTGTTAATGTTATATTTTTTCGTACATTTCAATGCAGGCTGTGGCATCTAAATGTAATACATTTAATATAATTTCAGTTATTCGTTCCATAATTTTTATTGTAATAAACATTGATGGATAAATATAAATATTTCAAAACAATAAAGAAATTATTCATCTTATGATGTGGATGATAGTAAAAGGCTTAGATTTTGTCATCTTTGAATCTTGTACTTGTATAAACCATGTCGTATTTTATTCATTTTTTTCTGACGATAAAAAAGCAGTCCTTAGTTCTTTATTGTATCAAGTAACTGCCAAGATGTGTACCATCATTCAATAAACAAATTGTTTTCACAAATTGCCAATAATGATGCGCAAACATTCGACCACTCTGTAAATGCAGTGACAAGTATGCACATAAACAGCAAATGACAGTCTGCCTTATAATTTGTGAGCGGTGACGATTGGACGCTAATAGAAATAAATTTTCATCTGCACCTGTGCGTTTTTATCGAGCTTTAAGGTTCCACATTTGTTTAGCTAAACCTTCATTAACAGTGTGTGATTTTTCACAATCGTATGGATATTATTAATGCGGAAGCTTATGAAGATGTTTGCTGTTGTGTTGACACTACACACACACACACACACTCTGTTAAATAGATTTGGATAAATTTTGGTTCTCAGATAGTACAGGCTTCAATGCCGGGAAATCTCTTACCCGTAGCCGGAGACACGAGCAACAGGGTGTACAAGAGTGCGATAAAAAGTAGTATTATGAAGTAAAAAATGAAGCCAATATTTTGATCTAATATAGCTGGCAATCTGGCATCTGCTTGCTCCGAGATTTTGTTGCTCTACCTTTATCGCCAGCCAAATTATGAAAAGTGAGCGTGTTATGCCTCCGTCAGCGTTTGTGAACACTGTCAACTATGATTATTCAAAACCAAAATAAAATGTTCAAATTAAAATCTTGTTTCTATCTTTTCAGTTCTTCAATGAATTTAAAAACAGGGCAGATATTGATGCAGTCGGGTTTTTGTTATTGTTTTTAAATATATATATGTCGGAGACACAGTGACGGCCGATATCAGTACACGTAGGTTCACATAATAAAAGTCATAAATGAATTCTCTTCAACTCGCTATTTATTGTTCGTTTGGCTATTATTGCGTAATAAACTGTTCACAGAGTACAATACCACGTCAGGATTCATTATTAACTTTGGTTATTATAACACACTGCATATTGAGGCAATTACTTAATCTAACTCAAAGAGAATTATAATACTACGGAAAATCAAACTACTCCATTGTAATCCACTCATCTCGTAACAACTCTAATTACCATAGTAACCGCTTTACTAAGAACTGTCCTATATGAAAACCTCCATAGTAACCACAAAGTATTGAGCTGCACCGAACTAGTCTTTTCACGAATATTATTTTATCTTACCCGTCGTAATATATTCAGGCAACCTCAATGAGATTTATAAAAAGGAATTACCCGACACGGCCATTCTGACAATACACACGTCCTCGTGTGTTGCTCTGAATGTGACACAAAGTACGATCATCACGTTAATTTACTAACACTCTTCAAGACAATATAGTTGAAAAAAGTTACAAAAATGGCTGAAGGTTCACCTACAACATAAATCTAGATTTCTCACCTGCTCAGTTTATTACACGTATTTCAAGCGACAACTAACGCTCTAACGTCGTACATTAAATAAGCTTAATGCATTTAATATCTACAGCCAACTCGCCGTTCAATGTCTATGCGGCCAACTCGCCTACTTAGACAAACCATTGTATACATCTAAGCGGCCAACTCGCCTGCTTAGATAAACTACTTCTTCTTTTTTCTCGGTATCACTCTTGACAGTGGTCGTGGTCATCACTTCAGGTGTTGGTGGCAAGCTTCACAACACGCCGCCACTCTTCTCTGATGGTCGCCTTCCTTATGCATCCATATAGTGATGATGAGCCATTCACTGCCGCTTTTATCTGGTCAGTCCACCTCATAGGCGCTCTTCCTCGTGGCCTGGTACCCTCAACCGTTCCCTGGACAACAAGTCGCTCAATAGCCACCTTCCCTCGGCGGCATACGTGACCAAAAAAGGTGAGGATACGGGACTGTACTAAAGATGATAAACGGTGCTTGATGCCGAGTTCTCGAAGTATAGACTCGTTGGTATGGAATTCAGTCCACGATACTCCAAGCATTCTCCTCCAACACCACATCTCTAGAGCGTCTATCTTCTTCTTCTCCACTTCTCGCAGGGTCCACGTTTCTGCAGCGTACAAGAATATGGGGAATATAAGTGTATGAACTAGCCGGATTTTTGTGGCTCTATATATGTTGCGATTCCTCCATATTTTCCTCAACTTGTCCATTGCAGACCTAGAAATTGCCATACGCCTCTTTACTTCGTCGATACATCCACCGTTGTTCGTGATCAAGGCTCCCAGATAAATATATGATTGCACCACATCACAATTAGCAATTTGTTTAGTTTCTGAAGAATTGTTATTCATGCGGTCGACAGTCATAATTTTTGTTTTGTTCCGGTTTATCTTAAGTCCGAACTCAAGGCTAACGCGTTCCATCTTCTCGAGAAGTTCTTCCATGTGCTGGGTACTGGTGGCGAACAAAGTGGTATCGTCTGCATATCGCAAGTTGGAGATCTTCAAGCCACCGATCGAGATGCCATCTGTCCAGTCTTCAAGTGTAATCCTCATTATGAGCTCTGTGTACACGTTGAACTGTAGTGGAGAAACAATACATCCCTGACGAACTCCGGCGCTGGGGTGGAAGTGAGTAGACTGAATGTCATCTGCGCGTACTGAGGCTGTGCCATCCTCATACAGTCTTCGCAGGAGGTGTACCAGGTGTTTTGGAACACCCATCGCCATCAGCGTTTCCCAGAGTTTGGGCCACTTGACAGAGTCGAACGCCTTAGAGAAGTCCACAAAGCATATGTAGGCGGACTTGTTGAATTCTCTGGCTTTCTCTATAATTTGTCGAACTGTCAAGATTTGCTCCCGGGTTCCCTTTCCCTTAACAAAACCAGCCTGTTAGATAAACTACTACCTACATCTAAACGGCCAACTCGCCTGCTTAGATAAACTACTACCTACATCTAAGCGGCCAACTCGCCTGCTTAGATAAACTACTACTTATCTCTGCTTCAATTTAATCGATTATCTCAAAACTTAACCTTCAAGCATTTTTCGCTAACGCACATTTCATAACGTCATGAAAATTCAACACTTCGACTAATTAAATGACAATTTAAGATTCTAATTAAAGTGCAAGAACCCAACCGAAATTTTAAAACTTAGGAATTAATATTGCCGTGAATTTAAAATTATCTCTGAAGTATACCCGGAACTGTTAATATTATGGTCACCGGAACGTAATCGATAGGCAAAGAAAGTCATCGCTGTGACCATGTGCACAAGTTACTAGTCAGTTGCTTCTATTGTTCAAAGATTAAGGAAAAGCTCGCAATGTGTCTCCCTAAGTGCAAGGGATTTAAGAAACAAATCTCATTTTTAAATTCAGTTAAATCACGTATAGTGACATGGATCTCCTGACATGTGATTGTTCTCTTACGTACGTTTTACAGAATAGACAGCACCCCCAAAACGCCCTTCCGCCATCACTCCCTAGTACCTCCTAACAAGAGAGAAGTAGTGACGGTAACAAACTCTCAAGGATACAGCTGTCCAATAGTTACTAGAACTGTATACAATGCAAACAATTCTTATCTAAATGGAGATCAGTGTCATTGACAATCAGCAGCAATCTTCCCTCGGAAGCGGCTCAGTAGCTGCACTGCACTGCACACCATCCTCGAACCGGAACGGACACGTCACACGCGGCACCACCAGCAGCAATTTCCAATTCCTGCAAACAGAAATATACGCGGCAGCATCACATCGCTCGGCCTATTCTGACCTTACATTAAGACTCTTCGTTATGCTACTACAATGACTATTTCAGTTATTCTAGATTACCATCAGTACCAAATTTGCTACAATGATTTAGACCCAGTAGGTGATCACCTTATAGTCACGCAATACACAGGACACAAAGTGAACATATTGTAATGTACGCTCGCAATACAAGGCCCAGGTCACAGTCATGTCACTAAATGCCCATCACGCTCTGAATAGTAAATCACACGTAAATCGCAGTTGATATTCCACCTAGCCAATTTCGGCCATGGCAGCCAATCTCAACGGAGATCAGCCAGACACACATGAGACATTATAGTTGAAAATTTTACAAAAATAGCTGAAGGTACATTTTACAACACAAATCTTGTTATTGTTTTTTTTTATTTTTTATTTGTTCAATTTACTACACGAATTCAAGATACGCTAAACGCTCAGACATAGTACCTCTATGCACGATCCTCCCGGGACATCTCCATCGTGCGTTCCAGTACCTAGTTATGCTACTACGCATAAGGCTTCTGGGATATCCCTCCATCGTACGTTCCCCTCTAGGACACGCAAACATCAAGTTTCCCATTCGTGTGCTTCCTCCGAGCACAATCCGCTCTAGGATAGCATACATCGAGCTTCCCGCACTTCTCTCCCGCGAGCACTAAGCAATGTGTTGACTATTACTTTAATCAACAGCCGCATCTACTTTATTCTACCGTTGAACGTTTCAATCACTACTTGACCTTCAGACATTTTTACAAAAAAAATCACAGGAAAATCTCAACACACAACAAAATGAAAACTTCTCACCAGAGTGCGCATCGCCAAGAGTACTCGGTTCAGCAGCGCGAGAAGCGCGCAGTTCAGCAGCGCACCGCATCGCCAGGAGCGCGCAGTTCCGTGCCTTTCCGTTATCTGCGCAGATTGGAGTGCGCGTATCCGCACGACATGGACCGCGCGTCTCCGCACAGCCTGAAGTACTCTGCTCTGCACTGGGAGCACATTACACAGATCTCTTGTTCCTGCAAGCAAAGAAAAACCAAAACAGAAACACATCCACTATGCAAATTACACATGAAAATGGCTATACTTTTCTTTTTTACACTATTTACGGTACTTTACTTACACCCACACATTGATTGTTACGTCCAAGAACTAGGTACATGACTAGTAAACGATATTCAAATATTTTTAGAGATTACCAAAAATAATAATAAACTAAACTATAACGTTCAAATAAGGATTACGGGTCATACAATACCAAACTTCCTCTACCGCTGCAGTAAGCATCATATCCGTCGTCACAGATAGCCACACGTGATACGCGATGCAGCAGTTGTCATCAACCGGTACTAGACAACCGTGCAGTCACGTTGCCGGGGACACCAACTACGACACACCATAAGCAGCACATCTACCGGAACGCTTGAGCACCAACAGGAACGCTCGAGTACCAACAGGAACGTTTGAACACCAACAGGAACATTTGAACACCAACAGGAACATTTGAACATCAACAGTTCAATCGCGGTACACACGCAGATTCTCGTTAATTCGAAGTCATATGCACATGACGTCACAATCGAACATGCGATGATTATGTTTCACACGTGGCCACTTTTATTCACGTTGTAGTCTAGTTCTTATTCCGATATTACTTGTGCAATTTCTTTTTCTTCACGTAAGTGGCGGGTAGGTAATTAATATCTTCATAGTAACAGTTATTGCATTTCATGCATTTGCGGGAACAGGCTCATCCCACTTCTGATGTCGGAGACACAGTGACGGCCGATATCAGTACACGTAGGTTCACATAATAAAAGTCATAAATGAATTCTCTTCAACTCGCTATTTATTGTTCGTTTGGCAATTATTGCGTAATAAACTGTTCACAGAGTACAATACCACGTCAGGATTCATTATTAACTTTGGTTATTATAACACACTGCATATTGAGGCAATTACTTAATCTAACTCAAAGAGAATTATAATACTACGGAAAATCAAACTACTCCATTGTAATCCACTCATCTCGTAACAACTCTAATTACCATAGTAACCGCTTTACTAAGAACTGTCCTATATGAAAACCTCCATAGTAACCACAAAGTATTGAGCTGCACCGAATTAGTCTTTTCACGAATATTATTTTATCTTACCCGTCGTAATATATTCAGGCAACCTCAATGAGATTTATAAAAAGGAATTACCCGACATATATTTTTTTATATTCCTAGAATAAGTACTAAAAAATCAAGTATCAATTGAATTCTAACGAATTTGAATCAGGGACTTTATTCTGATAAATTTTCGTTGGTTGAGTTTGTTATACGGAACCGTATTCATAAAACCTATTTCAAACTTGATAAGTTTTTGCATTGAACAATTTACCCTGATGTTAGTAATTCAAAAACGCCATTTATTTTGATGTCCACTATTTATAACACATTAGTTTAAATATGACTAGTAATTTTACTTTGTTGCGAACGTATTTTTAAATACTTTATACTGGCCGGCAAGAAATGAATGGTTTTGCAAAAAAAAAAACACGATTTTTATGACTTTATGGAATACGTTCATTCCATTTTTAAAACATTAAGTAATTTCCAACCATAATATTGAGTATTATTACGACGTGAATAAGCCTGTTTCATGTAAGTTTCATTTGACATATTTTATCGTGCTAAACAGCAAATGTAGATAGTAATCCTTTTAGATTTAGAGAATAGATTAGCGTGTGATTTTTGTTTTCAGTCGGCTTATAAATTCATGTGACGAGTAGCTTTTATCAGCTAGCGGTGAAATCGGCCCTTAATGTTCATCTCTGCCTACCCTGAAACAAGGCATATAATTTTTTATTACACGTTGATTGTCATTTTATCACAGAACTGGTCCAGGACCGTTACAGTGCAGTATCGACCATCTCGTACTGCACACTCGTTTCACAATCTTATCGACTCATTTACAGGGCAACAGCGTGACCACTGTTGTCCGCTGCCCTGCGCACAGTTCATGTGGCAGTAAGTAAATTATCAAGAAAAGAACGTTCCGTTAAAGACCGGTAACGCATAAATGATACCTATGGTTTCATAGATGTTTATGGGGTATGTTTGTGTCCTATGTTGTCCAAAAATAAGCACAAACTCCATAACACTAGAAAAGGTCTGTAATTAAGCGTAGGAATATCAATGAATTATATCTGCAAATTTGTTTTTTGATTGTCTGACAAGTGCTAACTTTGTCCCGATTTAATTGTGAGTATTTTACGCATTAATAATATAAATTTGTACTACTGGCCACATTTCACTGCGTGTGCAGGCGTTAATAAACGAATCTGTCGCCGGGTGAAAGTTCCCAGATTTATACACCGATGCGCCGCGCGCCTGACTTATGTAACGATGACATTCGCATAGTGCCTTATAACCAGTCTTTATCCCCAGAACAGACTATACATACATATACACTCACGCCTGTTATCCCCGAAGGGGTAGGCAGAGGCGCAACTAGTGCACCCACTTTTCGCCGACATTCCGTCCCATGATGTGATAGGGGGCGAGCCTATCGCCATATCGGGCACAAATTCCAGACTCCGGACTGATACTGAATAGAAAAACTCAATATCACTTTGCCCGACCCGGGGATCGAACCCGAGACCTCAGCTTTGCAGTCGTACTGTAATACAACTACGCCACCGAGGCAGTCAGAACAGACTAAATCCTACTAATATTATAAACGCGAAAGTTTGTACGAATGTATGTATGAATGTATGTTTGTTACTTTTTCACGCAAAAAATACGAATGGATTTCGACGAAATTTGGCACACGGGTAGATCATGTCCTGGATTAACACGTAGCTTATTTTTTATTTCTGGAAAATATAATGCGGGACTTTTATCCCGGAAAATCATTGGAGATTGGTGTATTTTGGAGAAACATTGATAAAGTCTGCACTCTGCAGTAAGTCTATAACCCATATAGATATTAAATTATATTTACCTATATCGTAGGCCGGTGAGATTGACTTTTGATTTACTTTTTTTTTATGGCATCGAATGACAAGACGAGCATGCTGTTCGCCTGATGGCAAGCGATACGACCACCCATAAACAGTAGAAACACCATCCAGCACCTTGAGTTACAAAGTACTGTGTGGCATTCCACTGCGCTCATCATCCTGAGACATAAGATGTTAAGTCTCATTATGTCCTGTAGTTACATTGGCTACAATGCTCTTCAAACCGAAACACAACAGTGCATGCACACTGCTGCTTAGCGGTAGAAATAGACATTGCGGTGGTACCCACCCAGACCGACTCTTACATATGAGAGTCCTGCCTATCGAAGATTGTCGATAGTACGTCCACAATTTTGCTATTTTCTCGCAATTTTTACATGGTTTGACTCATTCACAGCATAATTTTGTACGATTGAGTTCCGTGTTCGATTCCCAGTCGCTATCAGTTGCTACATTACCTATCCCGTATTGTGACAAATCATAACCTGTCGAAACGTGATCTGTATGTAAATATTGCATGAATCAGTGCATTCCAGTATATCACCAGTGTCACGTTACTGAATGTTATTATTCATTTGTCTCTATTGAGGGTCATTTGCTGCTTTAGATTATATCGAGATGTATTAGCTCATGGTTTTCATCTGTTGTAGGTAGATGAGAAATTTCATCTGCGGCGTAATTTTTGTAATTGAAGGAGAGTCTGTCTGTTTACTCCCATGGACTCGAATTTGTGCAAACTTATGTATTTAGCGTAGATATATACAGTATACACACATACACATACGCTTTGTATGCCCCAAGGCGTACGCAAAGGCGCAACTAGTGCACGCACTTTTCACCGTTCGTATTCTGTCCCGTGAAGTGATGGAGCGAGCTTACTGCCATATCGAGCACAAATTCTAGATTCCGGGCTGATACTAGATAGATACAATATAATTGCTCGTCCTGGGGATTGAAACCAAAATACCAGCATTGCAATCATAATACAGCTACACTACAGAGGCAGTCATGTGTATATGTTTTGCATATTATTTCTCAAAAGTAGTGCACAAAAATACTTGTCTTATGACACGTTTCGGAATCCTGTATCTCATCTGCCTGTAATATTCTCCGCTGAAACACAAACAAGGCTCAGATAATACTAACTCGTACTATAATAAACATTACTTAATAATATTATAATCGATATGGATACTGCTACCTTCCTACGAATGGTAGGCATGATTCATAATGAAAATAATATTCTACAACAGTTTTGTATAATATACCAATTGCGATATAATTCTACGTTTTCCAAATATAAGAATTGCAACAATGTTTGTCCAAACAAGCCTCCTAGAACTTTTTCATCCACTAATAATAAGCTAAAGCTCCAGGAGGTTTATCGCGGTCGTGTCGTTGCGCCTGCGCACTGATTCACTGGTCATCGGTCAAGGGTAGCGATGTCATGCGCGGACTTTATTACTTATGTATATCTAGGTGGTAGTCGCTCTTAAACGAGATTTGTATTGTTCTACAGAATTATTACTATCTGGCTCCAAGCAGGCGAGTATTTTTTTCCATTTTAGAGGAAGTTGTAGTCAATGTATTGGTTAAGAAACGTAACATGAAATGTTTCAAGTTCTCAATCAGTCAATTTATTTTGCAAATATGGGTACATTATTAGGTGGCGTACTTTGTAACAAAGTATCTTTCCATATTTAGGCGAATGACATGCAAAAATTATTCATGTTTTATAAAAGATACAATAAAGTCGGATAATAAAATAACATCTTAAAGAAACAAAAAGAAAGAAAAATAACATCTTGTGTATAGTTTAATACTATAAAGAGCTGTATATTTTAAAGTTTTAAATAGAATAGCTATTTCGAAGGTCAATCATGATTACAATCAACTCTTGCGCGACGCGTAATTCATTTTTTATGTTAAGAAAAAACATGCAGAAATTTCAATAAAACTTTATAGGCAGGTACAACTTAAAAATAATTAAAAAATGAAACCCCGTCAAAGAAAAGCCAATCAAAACAGAAGGTTAAGGGCGCGATGCGGCGCCGAGGCGCTAAGTCGAAACGCAATCGTTTTAAAACGCAAACAGCTCTCGTTGTGTGTTCATGTGTAAAACAATTACTTCTCTCGTTTGCCACTTAGCTCGATTTATCCTTCAATTAGCGTATAACTCGCTCGCGTGTGGTGGGAGTTATGAGCGGTGAGAGTGACGATCTTTGAGGTGTTTGCGTCACATTTTTTTTTTGTAGAGACATATTGAGTAGAATTTATAAAAACTTTATGGAACGATACTTTTTGGATATATGTAAATACTGAAGCGAGTACATATTCGCATAATTAGATACTATGTAACACGAGTCCAATATTATAAACTTCACACTGCTGAGCACGAGACTACTCTACTACTGAGAGGGTTTAGACCTTAGTCCACCTCGCTGACTTAGTCGGCAGCTTTCACAAATCTTCGATATTTTTTTTTTTTATTAGATACTGAATACAGCTAGAGGATTTTAGTTATGAATTAAAAAGATTTTTTTAGTATTCCCTTAACTTCTCAATTTTCCGAGTTTGACAGCTGTCATTTCTAATTCCTTATAAGAACCCTAAGGGTAGGCCTGTAATGACAAGTGACGTTTTGTTCTCGGGAAACACGCGAATATTGAATGGTTAAATAGCCCTCAGCGTTACAGGCCTAAAACATCGTTAGTATAATGCACTATTTATAAAATTTGATGATCTCAGATTGTTGACGCAATAAGGTTTACTTTCCTTTGCTTAGGCTCAGGTAGTGTAGGTAAAATCACAACGCTTACGCATTCACACTTGTAACTTGAACACAGATGTTTGTCTATCTCGAAGTTTTACCATCAAACCGCCATCTCCCCTAACCCAAACCATCACGTCAGAACAGTCAGTTCAAACAGCGAGTGATGTTAGTTCCCATGCCCCGCCCACAGGCGCGTTACGCCGGCTTTAATTAACGTTAACCGAGCTCCGGCCAATCGGTTACTCTCGCTAATCAGTTATTGTTTAACTCAGTTCCATTGTTCTTTGTAGGTATTTGTGTACTTGCGGACACCACAATGGCAGGGACATGTTGAAAATAGATTGTTACGCCCAGTTTTGTTTATTTTTGTAAAGCTTTAAGCTTGATTAATAACTTCCAGAAGATAAATTATAAAGTTTTCAATTGCTCCGTGTTTGTCCTCTTGACATATAGATGCTAAGAATTGTCATGCACAGCAATTACTGCTGGACATGACAAGTATCCACTTCGAACTGGTACATAAATGGCACTTGTTCACCGATTTTTTTTTATTGCAGTTCAATAACAAGACGTGCATGCCGTACCTGATGGTAAGCAATACGACCGCCCATAAACAGTAGCAATACACCAAAGAAAGAAAGATTACAAAGAACTACGCTTGTCGTCCTGTGACAATAAATATTAAGTCTCATAATGCCCAGTAATTACACTGGCTACAATGGCTTTAAACCTGATACAACGGTGCATGCATATTGCTGCATAGAAGTAGAAATAGACTTTGCAGTGGTACCTAGTCCGACGGTCCCTTGCATACGAGAAACCTACCAACGGTAATTTCTTTTACTGTCTCGACAATGCAACATAGATTTCTTTAGTTTGCGAGTCTTTACTAACTATCGGGTATAATGGCGTTTGAAGGTTTTCTATTACAAATATATGTTTATCGAAAATATTGGTACAACGTGCCTTGCACGCCCGATATTGTTATTCGACTTTGCTAAACCTATCAAAAACAGTGAACTCATAATTTAAAATGATGCCAGTGTGTGGTCTATTACAATGGTTTAACAGTTAAACGATTAGTAGAAATTTTAAATTACGTGTTAAGTTTTATCCCTTGTTAAACTACACTTAATCGTAGCTTTAACTGTACAATATATGACACCCACCGAGCTGATAGCATCGACATAGATATTAATAAGTTGTATTCGACTACTGTGTCACGCGCACCAGGGAAAAGGACGTAACTAAATTTACTGGTCTGTTTATATTGATATTGAAATTTAAATATTGGGATGACGTCGTTACTAATTCAGCTAAAAATCAGCATTGTAGTTAGATATTATGCTTGATATATTATGATTTGTTAGAACGTTTTTTTTTTTTTTGTAAAATTAATATGTTTTTTTAAGAATTACAACTTATTTCTTTACAATGACAACTTAAATATCTAAGCTATTTTAACGCTTTTGCCGCGGCTTCGCGAGCTATAAATGCGATATTTCAGAAAATAGCCTAAAGCACTCATGGATTACAATTAATGAAATAAATTTTAAAATCAGAGTAACTTCAGATATCTACATCTACACAAACTTACAAACAAACTTTAACTCTTCATTACAGTAGAGTAGATTAAAGATTTGGAGTGTTAATGTAGGCACCGCTCATCATAGTAACAACTTTAAACAAGTTTCTCACATTTTTCTTTTTATTACTTTCATTTTTCCAATGTACCTCATTCTATGTTTTCAATTTGCTGGGCTATACCTTAATTTGTATAGTTTTATTGTAAGTACAAAAGCAGTATAGTTTTAATTCACCACACGAACAAAATAGCAATACTAATTACAATTTAATCCTCGTAAAATCGTAGTAAAGTTTGTGTGTGTGTGGAGAGCCGCCTACACGCGCGCGGTTAATGCCTCTAATATGACATTATTTATTAACGCGCAGTGTGCGCCAGCCTTATCTGGGTTAAGAACTTAAGCCATTGTTGCCGCACTTCGCTACGAATAAATAACAAGTTGAATTAGTTAATATGAAAGCTCGGAAAGACGGATTGGACCATTTTGAATGGGTCAATTGTTTGGAAACTATAATGGTTACGTCCAGATGAATAATAACTAGTGATGTCGCGTTCATGATTCTGTTTCGAGTGTGTTGAGTGAAAGTTAGTTCGGTATATAAAAGTATTTTGTTATAGTTTCTAGTAATGATATTTGTTTATATTTCTGGAACTGATTGGAGAATAGTGAACACATAATTCTGCTCTGTTAAGGTATTACATTAGATACGACTTTATTTCATCCCATATTAAAGTTGGTAATGGATATTTTTTCCAATAGTTAAGCAATTACGATTATCGTACACATTTTTTTCTTGTGATTAAAATGGCCAAACTTCTCGGATGACAAATCGTTACGTTGTCGTATCAAAAATAGTTATCATTAACCCGAAGATATTTACGTATATCATCATTTCGTACTTTATAAATTATTTCTAAATGGTTATTTTGATTGCGATTCTACTACTTTGTCCCATCACTACCAACACAATGACATTGTCCGCTGTATGTTAGCGGTTTATGATCGGAGGTAGGCAGATAATGTAGAAGTAACCTGTTTGTTGTTTACCTTTGACTCCGTTAGCGTTCTTAGGCAACGTCCTCTACGGACTGCATCAGGCGACGGGTTTTGTTCTCTAATGAAATAAATTCGAATTTGAACCTAATACCTACTGTTACAATTGAACGTGTTTACACAACAAAGTATATTGCTATGGTATTTAGTCAACTTAAATATACCAAATTGTCGCAAATTTTTAACCTACATTCAGAGAATTATTTCTCGTATTAGAATTATAGGAATTTTCAGTTTCCTAACAGCAAACAGTTAAACGGCTAGTCGTTAGCTAGTTGGCTGGTCAACCACAGTGTACTAGAAGCGTTTGTGAATAATATAATTCTAATCAATTATTATCGCCAAGAAAAATTACTGCACCACATAAAAAACGCAATGATTGTTCAAATAATATATCAGTCATACATTCCATCCAATCTCATATCGCACCCAAACCGGAACAAATATTTGCCAATAACACAACTATTTGTCACCAATGACTGATAACCGCCATCTCTTAGTTCCATTCTGCAGTTTCTATAATCAGATATTTTCTAAAAATCATATATTTTATGCAAAATAAAAACCACGCAAATTAACCGTGTGCAAAACCATGAAACCAGTTCTTTCTTGTTTTATTAATATTGAGATTGTCGAGTGTCGTGGGTGTGGCGTGGGTGTGGCGAGCAAAAGGCACAACTTTTAAATTACTGTTTTTGCTATAAATCAAAAAATGTGACCCGCGCGGTGTTTTGTTCGAAATGTCCGTTTGTATGAATCAGATGGGAGATGCGATATTTGTGTATAACAATATGATTATGCAATATAGATTCAACATTCACGCATACACTTCTGACCCCAAAATTTATTTTCGTATGAACCAGGAAAACATAACAGATTTTCTCAGTATTCGGTAGTATACGGGATTATTATTTGTACAATACAAAAAGAAATCTTAGTTCCGGTACTTATTTATTGGGCTACGAAAGTCGTCTTTAAAAATATATTACACTTCAGTTCAGTACAACTTCATATTGTTGATAATAACAATGAATGGAAGGCAAAATATGCGATATAATAAAAATGAATAGCTTAAACGCTAATTTGAATGAAAATAAATCAGGCAGCGTATGGCTTTTTTTTTACTAAATGTCAACGCTAAAAGTGATATATTAACGGTTATAAACAATTTGGTGGTCTAAATTTTAATGAATTTAAAAAATATGGAGCTTCAAAGATTCAACGCTAATTTTGGCACATATATGACCTGGAAGATAGGATAGAAATAAGTATACGATCTAGCTTACTCAATGCTAAAGTTATAGTATACGGAGTAGGTATAAGTAATAAGCATAATATAAAGAACAGTATGGGGTTGTTAATAAGCCATTGTGGTTTTTATCATCACACTGCTTCAGCGCTAAATTGTCCAATCAACCATTTTCATCGATATACCAATAGGGCTGGATTGAAAAACGGGAACAAGTCTTAATAACTCATTGGCCAGTTGGGCAAATAAGCACTAAGCTAATCAGGCGAGCACCTAGCTCGTAAACATGCAATACCTGCATCATAACCAACGTATTAAACATTTAAACTCATTTTGCAACAATCCACATAAATCAAAAGTAAAACAAGCTAGCGAACAGACAATAAGCAAGATTGGGCGATATAAGCATGCAGCATCTGCGATGGTATCGGATTGTCTCTGCTCACTCGTACACGCGTACAGCTGTCGCCGACTCCGCCCGCTATTGTGCTGTCATAATAATTATGTATCGCGAAGCGTTAAATATCAGCGAGATTATTCAGTTGCCACTTTGTCCACCGGGAGCCTTGTAACGATGTTAGTTTGTTATCCTTATGCAAATGTGTTTGATTTGTGTTGGACTGATTGTTTTTAATGTTTACGAGTGTTTAGCCCTTCAAGGCCCGCTTATATATATAGATGTATGAGAAAACCCTATGTATATGGACACCTGTGCCCGTCGCGGGCCTTGACAGACTACATATTGTAAATAGTTCATTGCTTCTCTTGTTAATTGAAATTAATTCATAGAATTAATGTAAGATTCTGACAACTGCATAATCCAAATATTGGCTTAAGATTGATTATGTTTACCTGGTATTAAGCTTGCCTGCGTACTTATATTTGACTTGTACAACATATTTACGTATGTTTAATGACCTCTCCGTTAAGCTTGATTTTTGCTACCAGTGTACCTCAACTAAAAATATATATCGACGCTGGAAAGCAAACACGTAGTAACTGACATACATCATACGTGTCAGTTACTACGTGTTTGCTTTCCAGCGTCGATATTTTAAGAAAAGTTTTTTTCTGAACCTAGAATTATACTATATTGTTGTGTTTTGAAGCTCATGCATATACCTAAATTAATTATCTATATCGTTTGTTATTGTATTTTATAGCTTTAACCGACCTATCATCTATTTAAATATTAACCTAGCTGCGAAAACTTGTAATTGGCCTTCATAAGTCTATCCTATGTTATTTTACGCTTCGTTATATTAGCTATAAGCTTTCCAAATAAATGAAAATAAAATCAAAATAAAATATTTCAAACTGTATTCATTATCTAATATAGATTTTTTCTCTGCAACTTGAGTTTAAAGCAAATTATTTACGTAACAAGCGCCTGGATTAAACAGCAGCAACCACTCGAGTTATTTAAGGGATAAAGTACTCAGAGATTCGCTGAACTTTACTAATCATAAATACGTCCTATTCCATCCTATCTCACAAGAGACGCCAACTGTGCCAAATTAAAACTTCCCTTAAGCATAGGCGAGTCGCGTGGGAGCCTATTTTGCTGGAACAATCAAAGAGTCCCCGATTGTAAAAAGCAATAAGTATTAATCTCCATAGATTTTAACACATTTATTTTCTGGTAATAGTAATTATTATGCTACTTATAATACGGTTCACTCCACAAACCTGAATTATTTAATAGTGATAACTTTATTGGCTTTATATATTACTTTATTTTGATTAGACACAATGTTGTATAGTATGCTGTTTATTTTACTTTGATAATAAATAAATAAATTGTAACTGCCGCTCCCTAGACCGCGGTATATCGTCAAATCCGGCACTGCGTAGAGACGATTGAGGCTAGAAGTCTCGTTGAAGCTAAATAACAAAAGCCGTGCCATGAACTTACAGTCACAAGTCATGATTCCAATGAATTGTATGAGTTATCTACGGACGTAAGACGTCGGTCGCAAGGCAAATATTTGACATCCGTGCTCTCTTCCCGCCGGGTTTCCTTTGTGTAATAACCTTAGTGCTTCATTTCGCTACGATGCGGGAATTATTGAACATGTTTATTCAGGCTTGTACAAGCTTGTACCCAAGCGTGTTCATAGTACCCTAAAAGTTACATTTCCCTTGTTTTCTGCAAGTATCAGCCCGGAGTCTGCAATTTATGCCCGATATAGCGGTAAACTCTTCCCCTATCACATTACGGAAGACATATTGCGAAAAGTGGGTGTTGTTGCACCTCTGCTTACACTTAGATGAAAGCGTGATGTTTCTTTTGGATTTCCTTAGGCTAGTTGAAAAATGCACGTCACATAGATAGTGCACCCGGTTTATCTGAGTCGTGTGGCGCGATCGGTGATTGTCGGCAAAGGGGCCGCGTTTGTGCCGAGCTGGGCTTTGAGCCGCACCGCCTTTTTGATGGTGATGTGTTTTGTGTAACATTTTTATGTTTTTTAAAGTTTAGGATACAAAGTATCAAGGTTTTAAAAAAAAAACACGTCGATGTTTCTTGTTTTTACAGGTTTTGTCATTATTATAATCTATTCGCCTCAGTCGAAGAAATATAAAAACAATAATCGTAGTTTTACTAGTTGAGCATTTTTAAAATTATGAATCTATAACGGCTACAATGCTAAAGTCTCGTGTTCGAACCCCGGGTCGGGCAGAATGATGTTGGGTTTTTCAATTAGTATCAATCCAGGGTCTCGAATTTGTACCCGATATGGCGATAGGCTCGTCACTATCATATCACGGGACGGAATACGCACGGCGAAAAATGGATGCACTAGTTATACCTCTGCCTACCCTTTCGTGGATTAAAAGCGTGGGTGTGTGTGAATCTTGTAATTATAATCTTTTGTAGGCTTACGCAATACCTTCTTAATAATATCTGCGGTCTATAATACACGAATAACGTATATAGAGTGAAAAGCTTTTAACTCTAAATTCGTTAAAATCATTAGCCGGCCACACTCAAGAAATCACTCTGCCCCCAAATTAAATTAATTCGCTTTAAAGAAAACATCGCGGGGAAACCTACATACCTGGGAATTCGGCATAAGAATTTCGAGGGTATGTGAAGTCTGCCAACCGGCACTAAGCCAGCGTGGTGGACTAAGGCCTAAAACCCTGTCATTTGTAGAGGAGACCCGTGCTCAGCAGTGGGCAGTATATAATACAGGGCTGATTGCATTGCCCAAATTGGCTCAAAGTTCGGTAACAAAATCATTACGATTGTGCAGGTAACAATCATCAGGTGACTTACTTCCCTACATTCTTCTCAAAATCAAAATCCGAAATTCGTCATAAATATCCCTTCAAAGCAACCCAACGTTGTATAGGATCCCGCAGGCAAACAAATTAATAATAATTAATCCAATAACACAAAACCACACACAAAGTCCCGCATTGGGCACAGTCCATTCGCCACCCCGGATAGCTACCGCGTGGCCCATTTATAAGGCGCGCCGTGGGTTCGCCCACCCATTCGCCGGGAATCGAACCCGTGCCCGCAATTAAATGACGCCCGGGGACCTCTCGGCCGATACTATCTGTTTGACCTTAACCGCCTGCGGTGATGCGCTTTAAGCGGGTTTACACTAGTTGAAAAGTTTATAGACTTTTTCGAAAAGTTTTTCTTAAAAATATGTGAGTCGATGTTGTTAGCCTTGAAGTTGTAGGTGGATAGACTTAAATTTAAGTCTATTATGATTAATGGTATATTAGCTTATTTCCGACCTGTGATGTGATAAGAGAAAGTCTATCATCATTCACCATAATGCAGGATTCATGAATCTTGGAGAAATGCCGTCTGTCCTTATGAATCGAACACGCAAACATTTTTTTACTAGCTAGCCTATAAGAACTGATTAGTGCGCTCAGATACTCACCGAGCTTCGTCTCTCGGTGTCGAAGTGCGTGCCACTGTCGATCCTGGTTTACAGGAGCTTGTCTGGTGTGAGGCCAGTCTTGTACCTGACCGTTATGTTTCGCAACCCAAACACGTTATCATTAAGCTCATATAGTGATAAATCTGTAATTTTAATGGTATTGGTCTTTAGGTACACTTCTGGCCAAAATAATTTTGTATCTAGATATTTGTTTTGATGGTTTATTTAAATTTAATATTCTATAGGTATTGCACTTTGTTATAAGGTACATATCGTAAAAGTTTTAAGTATTAAAACGTCATTTCCAAACATCGGTAAAACAAGTAATCTACGTTTTGCTGATTATCCTATTTATTTTCATCAGAGCAAAATATATTTAACACGCTGCAAAATATTTAAGCAAATTCTGAATAAGAAACCAAGTAAAATATATCTGCCATTACACTGTACCTTGCACATTTTACGCGAACGTTTGATTTCAGATAATTTTATCTGCGTAACCAGATACGCTCTTAGCGCAATATGAGTCGCCTAACGGAGTTTAACAAGAAAATCACATTTTCGCGACATCAGTGGAGCTACTGTGTTATTCGTGTTCGGCCTTAGGGCTGTTCATTTCGAGTTATTTGGATATTTGACCCTTTTATGATTTCATATAGGAGTTCAAATCTCTATTTTATATATTATGATGACTGCCTCGGTGGCCTAGTTGTATTAAAGTACGAGTACAGTATGAGGTCTCGGGTTCGATCCCAGGGTCGGAAAAAGAGATAATAGGTTCTAGTCAGTATCAGCCCGGTGTTTGGAATTTGTGCCCGATATGGCGATATGCTCGCTGCCTATCATATTGTGGGACAGAATACGCACTCATTCAGATTCAGACGCACGGCGAAGAGTGGGTTCAGTAATTGCGCCTCTGCCTACCTCTTGGGGAATAAAAGGCGTGAGCGTGTGTGTGAATTATAATTATAAAAACTGGAAGTAGGTATACAGGAGTGTTATTAATTTTATGTTTTACTAGATTTTGCCCGCGGCTCTGCCTGCGTTAATAAGTTTTTCCGGGATAAAATGTAGCCTATGTGTTAATCCAGGACATTATCTACTAGAACTCCAAATTTCATCGAAATCCGTTCAGTAGTTTTTGCATGAAAGAGTAACAAACATCCAGACATCCATACATACTTACAAACTTTCGCCTTTATAATATTAGTAGGATGTGGTGGGATTTGTAAGACTTTGAGCTTTACGTGGTGTTATTTTAAAAATTATTATAAAAGTCATACGTTTTCCACCTATCGCCTGACTGAAGTCAAACTCCTCTGTGGGTTTCCGTTCCGTATAAATCACAGAAATCATGTTAAATATAATTTCAAACAAAAATCGTCCATAAAAAGATTTTTTTAGATTTTGCAATAAGAAATGGTTTGCCAGAGACGCAACTCACTCACTCACTCTTATCCAATCTTATATCCACTAACATAACAAGGAACGAAAATCAACAAAGAATATAATTTATTTTTGAGCAGTTTGAAAATCGAATCCAGATAAAAGAGTTGTGATATGCTATACTAGTATTCTAGGGGACGACAATCTATACATCAATACATATAAATAAAATTGGAGTGTCTGTTTGTAATATTGAAATAACTTTTTTACTACAAGACGTATATGAATATATACGGTGCATACATCAAAACATTTTTTTTTTCAATTTTTGTCTGTCTGTTTTTTCCGGCTAATCTCTGAAATGGCTGGACCGATTTTGACGGGACTTTTATTGGGAGGTAGCTGATGTAATAAGGAGTAACTTAAGCTACGTTTTATGCCAGGACAATATAAAGCGGGACGTTTATCCCGGAAAACCTTTTTAACGCAGGCAGAGCCGCGGGCAACAGCTAGTTATCAATAAAATAACACCCCTCTTTTTCTATTGGAGGTCAACAATACCTAAAATCGATACAACCCTATCTAATATGTATAAGTGAAGCTATCTAGTTGACCTCGCCGAGCACAGCTAACTTACCTCTGAAATATGGAGCCAAAGAAATTGGTTTGCGACGGACAATTCCGAATGGTCGCCCTTTGTGACTCATAGCTCGTGGATTCTGCTGGTTCCCGTTGGAGTTTGTAGTTAAAAGCATTTGTTAATGGTGTTTGGTTTTGTGTTGGACTAGAATTCGAAGATTTTAGATTTTTTTTTTAAAGGTAATATTTAGTAATCATTACTTAGGAATATTGATAATGCGATAAAGCATAGACCAGGATTCTAAATTGACGATAATGCGTGAGATTATTGAGAGTTTGTGAAACGAAAGTGTTATGTCAAGATCATTTAAAATAGGAATCCTTAATCTAAACCTACCCACCTAGGATACATTTTATTTAGATTAATTTTAGCTGAAGTGAAAAAGAAAGCACTTACTGAGATAATGACAAAGATAATTACGTAATGCATTAAAACTTAAATTTAAATAATGACTGCATAATATTATGACACGATGCTTAATAAAGTAGTTCAAAGAACCATAATCATATTCAACAATATTAATTTTCAATAACACAAACATACAAGCTAATCACATTAATTATGAAACAATAGATATGTTTTCATATGCATCCCGTTTCTTAAGCCAAATGACTCATCTGCTGAGCAGGCTTTTCTAGAAAACTCGAGAATTAAAGTTTAAGAAAATTGTTCTTTGTACAAAAATCATCTTTAAAGCAATTGCAATAAAATACAAAATTACACACTCCAAAAAAAATCCTACGACATTGTACTCTATACCATACATTCAAGCCAGTAATCTGGCATACCTTTAGAAGTATAAACAGATTTCAGACTCTATATCTTTGGTTTAAGGTCAGAATATGCGTGGCAGAGTTAGTCGATTTGGTTAATGCACTGGTACAAACAGCTAGTTTTGACTCCCGGGGTGGCTTGTACAATGTACGCGCGCGTGACACCGCTCTATTTACGATGGTCGATGGAGCGACGCTCGGGCCCATAAACGTATGATGGGGTACTGGGAGAGCGGCGTAGAATGTTATAAAATATTCTCTTAGTTTAATGGTGATAGACTCGCTCCTATCACATTATGGGACGGATAAAAACTCAGACAACCATTGTATTAGTAGCGACTTTAACTAACCCCATAAAGACTATAAACTAATTTCTGTACAATGTTTAAATTTCTTTTATTTTTTTTTTAAGCTAAAGAATTATTCGTTATGGTTCTTGTGACAAAGTGCGTGAAGATTATAAAATTTAAATAAAATACACTACCTACGCTATTCAGTGATACTTATCAAGGTTTTTATGATTAGTGAAAGAATTTTTCAAATTGATTCAGCATTTTCAGACATTTACTATTAAAAAAAAACTCAAAATCAAACAGACTTTATTATTATATTTTTAAAGATAAACCAATAACTAAGGAGTAAATATAGTTAGGATATCAGAACACATACTAATATTATAAACAGGAAAGATTTGTATTTTCATATGTTTGTAACGAAGAAACTCAAAAACTACTGGACCGATTTAAAAAAAAAATCACCAATATTAAGTTAAATTATCAGCAAGTAACATAGGCTACTTTTTCATGCCGGTGTAATATAAAACGGGACTTTTATCTCCAAAAACCACATTCACGCCGGCGGTGCCGCGTGCAAAAGCCTAGTGCTAATATAAACAGAGAACATGTTTTTAAACTCCTAAATTCCCGTACCGCGTCACATTTGCATTTAACTCATAACATGGTCGCACAGTAGTATTGTATGCCATGTCGACACTATTAACGGACCGATTTATATGCCCATATAGTGAGCGCCCAGCGCTGGATTTTGAATAATTATAAAAGGATGCGCCCGCGCACCGATTTATGCAGTCGCCGCTGAAGGCTGTTTTATTGGACGATTCGAATGTCCGTTCTGTTTGAATTTCGAATTGTTTTGATTCGATTGATAGAAGGGGTTTGTTAGGGAAGTAGTATAATTATGGCTGTCAACCATACAGGTAGTTCTTACATAATTGTTTTTTTACCCGACTTCGGCGAAGCAAGGAAGTGTTATGATTTTAACACCAATATATGTAGGTATGTATGTATCCATTTTATGTCCCACTCTAGCGTCGCTCCTATTGAACAAAAAACTTTATTTACAATTGAAATTTCACTTACAACACTGCCTATCGGATCTGGGGAATGGTGTGAGCTTAGGGAGTATGTTTAATGTATTGGATTTTTCTAATTAGAAACTAAGAGACACACAAAAGGTTTCAAAATATCCAAAAATATATTTTCTTTTACAGAGGTCTATTAAAATATGCGTGTAGATGAATATAATTGAAAATACTTTTTTACATAATAAAACACCAAACAAATATAAATTATTTAAAAATTGAAACACTTTAATTTTTCAATAAATTTACCGTGGAAATAATACGAATGTAATTTTCAATATAAAAATCATATTTACCAATTACAAGTTACAGCGAACCTTGCGTTATAATACGTTTATAATTTCATCCCGAAACACAAATTAAATGTACATTAATTTTGTCTTTTCATACATACATAAGCCTTAAGGGGTATATGACACGTACAAGTTAATTTAAACTTTATTGCCACGTAATAACTTGTATTATTTAATGCTGATATATTTTTTTTATCAAAGAATTTTCGTTGGTGGTCCGTATCTCGCTTGTAGTAAAGATTTAATCAGTAATACAATTTTATCTGCAAACTTATTTATAGAGGCCGTATTTCCTGTATGTTAGTATGGTGTCACGATTGTTATGTCAGTCAAAAGGCTTCTAACAAAACCTAGCAACTGTTGTATATAACAACTTAATAGATTCGAATCCACTCCTTACATACACACACACATTCACGCCCGATAACGTCGAAGGTGTAGGCAGAGGAGCAACTAGTGCACCCACATTTCGCAGTGCGTATTCCGTCATGATGTGATAGGGGGCGAGCCTATCGCCATATCCGGCACGTATTCCAGACCCCGGGCCGATTCGATCCGGGGATCGAACCCGAGATCTCATCATTGCAGTCGTACCGTAATACAACTACGCCGCCGAGGTAGTCTTTTTTTTATGGCATAGAATGACAAAACGAGCATGCCGTTCGCCTGATAGTAAGCGATACGACCACCCATAAACAGTAGAAACACCATCCAGCACCTTGAGTTACAAAGTTCTGTGTGGCATTCCACTGCGCTCGTCATCCTGAGACATAAGATGTTAAGTCTCATTATGTCCTGTAGTTACATTGGCTGCAATGTCCTTGAAACGAAACACAACAGTGCATGCACATTGCTGCTTGGCGGTAGAAATAGCGTACCCACCCAGACGGACTCTTACATATAAGAGTCCTACCACCAGTCATCAGAATCCACTATTTCCTTTTCCTAGTTTAATAATTACAACTTACACGTCACTTAGTAGTCGCGAAATCATATTTGTAAATAAATTGCTCTTGGGACAGATAAACTTTAAATTCGCTGCCATTGTAGCGAAAAATGCGTATAATTAGTTCCTCATTTTGGTTTACCAATCATCTTTAAAACACTCTGAAAAAAACCCTATATTAAACTTTGTTTGTGTTGTTAGCCACAGCGATAATAGACTGTATGTCTGAACTCTCATAGAGAATCGTAGTTGACTCGCTGAATCAAGTTTTACTGTATTCGCTTACTCATTGCGTAACATGTAAATCGCATGGCATTTAAAGGCGCTCTGGTAATTTTTCTTACTGGAATATACACAATTTATCATTAAGTAAAAGCTAGGTTAAAAGTCTAGATAGGTAATAGTATAAATTCACAAATTCTTTTTACTTATTTTTCTGTTATAGTACTCATCTGCCGCACAGTATAGTATAATACTTTGTAATTCAAATTGTTGAATAACGTTGGTACTGTCTGTTAGGAACGTGGCGTTTTCAGCTGACTTAATGTTTTTGTCATTCATTTGAAGGGGGTACTAAACACCATAATCTTCATATTTGAGATTGGGCATCAAGACGTGCTTTAGCTGCTGATTACAGCAGATATTAATCTAAATATTTTAAAAATTAAGTAGTCTTTTAAAACGACCTTGTACCTGTAGCGGCTAAACGAGCCCTTAATGTCTCATCTCAGAAATTCATGCTGTATTGATATTGTATTAAGGACCAACAAAACCAAAGTAAGGTTAAACTAAAATCAGTACATCAAAATATCTTAGCTTATTATGTACCGAAGAAAATTCCGAAATGCTGTCCAAAAATAATGAAATCTAGTTCGAAGCGTCCATAAAACCTTCTCTATTCTTAGCTCGTTGGCAGGCCATCGTTTCAGAAGTTTATGTTCAAATTGAAGTCTGCCTAGATGTTTAATCTGAGTAGCAGAATTGAGCAGCGCATTACCGCGTTTTACAGATGCCGCCCGGCTCCAACAAAGCGTCTATATAATTCGAATTTATCGTGCGCCAATCCGCCATTTTGAATTGACAGCTTCCGCCATTTTGTTTTACGATACGCGTTAGAATGTTAATTTAGTGAATATTTTAAGAATAATTCACGAGTGTGGTCTTTCGTCGTGTATTTTCAGTGTTCTTTGATTAAAGTGGCTCGTTAGTCGAGAGGCGGAGGGTCGTAAAGTGTATGTTCGATTCCTAAGACAGGTAGTGCTATGTGCGAGATATTGGATCGAAAAACATGATCGGTTACTGAATCGAGTCATGTGATTATTGGTTTAAAATTAGATTTTCTGTGAGTACTTAGAATTGGATTTAATATAACCGAAGCACTCCAAATACGTAATAATGGTAATTCTTACCTAAATTGTATGTGATCTGCAACTAAAAAGCCATAACTGTGTGCATGTACAAAGCGTACTGAAACTAACTAATGTAATATGAGGATATAACGCAATAATACGCTACCTTAAAACAAACACTGCAACAAAGCTACCACAATAAAAACAATAACAATCCAACCGATTAGCCGTTCGATAAAAATTTGGACAGGTTTTGCAATAAGCCATTTTTAAATTCACACCTGAAGCGTCGCGCACCGAGCTTGAAATCCGAGAAATTTTACGGCCTATTCATTCGGATGAAGATGTTGTCGAAAAAGCAATCGGTAAGTGGCCCGCGTCACTATTGTGGCCGTCACAATGGGCTCTTAGCGCTAACGGGCATCGGCAACTTGGCCTTTAATTGGAAACTTGCGTTATGTAAAAACTCGCCGCTGAAGGTGCGGAATGGGTTTAGTTGCGACGGTGTTGGTTATGGGTTTGGGTTTTTGCGAGGGAAAGTGAAGCTGTGCAGTTCAAGTATCTCGACTTTCTTTTTTATCTTGGCAACGGCATTGTACCGATAGCGCTCATAAGATTCAATACGCCGCAGTATGACACATTGGCTTCATCAAGAGTTAATCGGTTGGTTTCGGCTTTGTACATCGCCTCTATCCCTCACACATAAGCGATATTTTCTCGTTGTCTCAATCATTTTTTGTTACTCGACGAGTGTTTACTACCGAATACTAAGTAGGTACCGAAGGTTTTTAATATAATGTCGATCTGACGTTCCTTCTAACCCTGGAAAGTCCTTCATAAATGTCTCAATGGTTTATATACTCGTCGCTATTAAATCTAGGAAAGATTTACATGATTAGCCTTTCCACTGGCACACTTGAGAGAGCCACAAGTACCTTTTAACCTCTTGATTAAGTCTGCTATCCTAGTCCGAAGGGGATATTTATGCCATACACCTAACTACAGCTCTACCATACTGCAACTGAATAATCGAATACTAAAATAGAACAATTCGATTGATTACTTGGTAAAAAACCGTCGATTCGTCCGGCACCGCGCTGTCACGACGGTTCGATAAAAAGGAGCCAATACGTGCGACTTTGCGCATTTCACGCAATAAACCAAAAATAAAGGAAAATTGGAATTGCCAGTGCCTTTGTGTTGGTTTTATTGACTAGCTGAAGTCTGAGGCTTCGATTGATTGTGTTGATCTTTATGAGTATGAGCGGCGCTTACCATAGGCCGAGAGATCCCTCGATTCGTTATTCAGTTGTATAAAAATAAATAAGTAACGTAAATACAAGTTTCTTTGTTCTATTTATGTTTTAAAATTTGTGAACAATGTTTGGTAAAACTTCAAAATTAAAGGTTCAAACTTATAGGGATTAACCTCCTAGTTTTGTTTATTCATAGTAATTCAGGTTAGAACTTTAGTTGTGGTCTGTTTTTAATTGGGAACACTGCTCTATTTTTTACCAAGCTTTCATGTTACTATGCGAAGAAGTACCTGACCATACCATACCATACCATATCAGCCCTGTAATACTGCCCACTGCTGAGCACGGGCCTCCTCTACAACTGAGAGGGTTCAGGCCTTAGTCCACCACGCTGGCCTAGTGCGGGTTGGCACTCTTCACATACCTTCGAAATTCAGAGAACTTCTCAGGTATGCAGGTTTCCTCACGATGTTTTCCTTCACCGTTAAAGCGAGCGATAATTCACAAAGAATACACACATAATTTTTTAGAAAAGTCAGAGGTGTGTGCCCTGACTGTCAGAGGTGAGTACCTGACCATCAAGCGTTAATTCAGCATAAACTCATAATCATGTTGGTAATCAAACAACCAACCAAATTAAGAACAAGCCGTGCTTCCTAGTTGAAATAGCAAATTGATATGCGACAAAAAGTGTTGTCGTTGGGTAACGAATCGTCCACGCGACGCGTTATCGATCACATGGCCGCGGCGGTCCCACGCTGTCGCGCGACAAAAACCCGCCCTTATTATAATGCAGCGCGCGACACGTTGCGCCCGCGCCGCGCCGCGCCCGCGCCCTGCCCGCGACGCCGCGCGCCACGATTACTTTTTGAGCGGCTCTTTTTCAGATTTTATGCGCTCGTTTGGGCCCGGTCGGTGCCGTCGCATGTTGGAATATTTTGCAAATTAGAAATGTTCGTGTGTTGTCATGTTTGATCAACTGAATTGATTGAAATAATTAATGTATTCATTTACTTTTTATAAATGTTATATTAGTGTTTGGTTCATATTTTTCTCAATCGATATAGAATCTTTTTGCAGTAGGTTGGTTAGCTAACCGCGAGAGCATACAATATAGATGTACAATAATCTACAGCTTGTTTCAAAGCTTTTGAGGCGTAATTTGACATGAAAACACGTATTCAATTAATTGTAATGATGATAAATAACTTAATGCCATCGGCATTAAATCCCCCTTTACATGTTTTGTATGAAGTGCAAATAAAATAAAATAAATTATGATTTTTAATGTAAAACAAACACAAATTGTTATAACCATTAAGATTACGTGCAAGGGTTACACTTAACGATCGTCGTTAGAAGTTCGCCGACGCGACGCTATCAACTCGGCGTGATACGTCAGCGATAGAGGGTATTATATCCGTTTTTTATAACATTTCACGTAAGGTGAGGTGGCGGGTTGTGGGTATGTAGTAGGCAAGTCTAGATTAAGGATTTTGGTAAAATGTCTGGTGGACTATGTTTACCATTTTGGTATTATATTCTTGCATGGAAAGATGGATGCATTTTTCAGTTCAATGTTTCAGGTGTATTTTGTGTCAGATTTTAGTTTCAATGACCACACATACTTGAATAATGTCTCTAAATGAATGAAATGAGTCTTTTTATGATGAATATTTGATTTAACTTCAATATAATTATCTATTTTTGTAATCTCCCTTTCATCCAGTTTGATCACTTGGCTTAACATATTCTTCCATTTTTTAAATCTCCTTTGGATTCGATCAAATATGAACTATAATTTAGATCTTTCGTAAAGCACCTAATTGTACACATCGCTATGACATCCACCATGACGTGTCAGTGGTCCATATCCGGCTGCGGTAATGGAGCCAGACCTCAGGGCGCCGCGCTTCGTGGAACCCATACACATCCTATTAGAATTTTTTATGGGAACAAAGTTTATGGGGCGCGAGAAACTGCGCCATCACTGCATCAGTTAACGGAAAGCTAGAGGTCACGTGATCTGGCTTGTGATTGGTATGGGGTGTAAACAACATTAGATTTATTATTTACTTACACACACACTCACGCCTGTTATCCCCGAAGGGGTAGGCAGAGGTGCCACTAGTGCACCCAATTTTCGCCGTGCGTATTCCATCCCATGATGTGATAGTGGGCGAGCTTATCGCCATATCAGGCACAAATTCCAGCCTCGATTATTCCAGGCTGATACTGAGTAGAAAAACCTAATGTCATTTTGCCCGACCCGGGGATCGAACCCGCGACCTTAGCATTGCAGTCCTACCGTAGAACTACAACTACGCCACTGAGGCAGAACTCCTATAATTTTGGAAAAAATATTTAAACTTGTTTGTCTGTGTTTGTTTGTGAGGTTTGTCCTCATCTTCGTACACTAAGAGATGATGATGAGAAAAACAGTAAAATTTCTGGGAACATAAAACACTGTAAGCGTTTAAACGATCATTTTCTGAGGTATTTGTATTATAATAAAATATAAGAGTGTTCAGTTATTTGCATAGTTCGGAAACGGCTGAACCGATGTTGATGCCAAGGCCAATACTTATATGTTTAATAAACCACTAACAGTATTTAGTAATGATATTTATAACTTGCCATAACATCAATAAATATGGGACGAAAAGGTAAAATAATCCAAATAACATTCCACGCAACGAAATCGCTGGCACATATATAGTCTATATATTTATTAACTGCTCCTTACTTTATTGAAGCCGCTACAAAATTTACTGTCGATCGGCGTCGGAGAAGCAAACATCCATTCAGGAGTATCGGTAAAGGGCAAAAAATATACACAAATAAATAATTACAGAGCTTTTAATTGGTATCCAGAAATCCGTAACGAACAGCTAAAAGATTTAATTAGCGAAATCAAAAACCTATAATTTCAAATGTCCACTTTAATGTGAGAAATAGGGGACTGTTCTGAGTATGACCATAGAGGTTACGAGTAGACGAGGCATTTCTTTTATGATTGTCTTACAGAGTGGCTCTGTTGAGCGATTAAGAAAAGAAAAGAAGATCTTGAAATAAATTCTCCTTGTAGCAATATAGAGCTTAAATTCAAAACCTTAACCTGTGTCATAGTTTTCGGGTAACATGTCTTTATAACGGGAATGGAAATAGCGATATTTCATTTTTATACATTTGATTATTTGGTCGTGAATAGCTACTAGCCATCGGGGCTCAATATGGCCGATTTTATCTGGCCGATTTAATTCCAAAAACGGAATGTCACATACTAGAGCTACATTATTACAAAATAAATCCACAATTCCACTTTTTTAGCTTTCACGTGTCTCTAAGAGACACAGTATATGAACTCACAGTTTAAATACTTATCCACTCTCCCCTCTCACCTTCCAATTCATTGTCACATTGAGGGCTCGTGAATGCCAGCGCGTGCAACTTTTTGCGTCGCCCGCGAACCGCACCGATGAGTCAAAACATTTGGTCCATTACCCACCTACTCGCGACCAATCCGCAGTACTTATTGGGTTCTAATGACAGCAATCATTAGCCTATTATGTTAGATGAGATGTGTGAGGGTTGTGTCGTTTGTTGTTTTTATGTAGATTAATTGGTTTCGTTGACCCATTATGGAGTTTTTTTGTGTGTTGATAGGGAATAGTTGATACACAGTATGTAATTCCAGAATTTTGCGCATTCAAACATAAAAATAATCTCCTTAGTTTTATCATATTAGTTATTAATAGTTCAGGCCCGCTTGGCCCATTTGGGCCATGACAGCTCCTGTCATAAAAAGGAAAATCGTCGTTCTTACCTACGCAATATCAGGTTTTAGTATAAAAATAAAAAAACAAATGTCAGCTGACAAACTCGCGGTACCAGATAGGTTAAACTAAGTTAGAAGACGTAACTTTAAAATGGCGAATTTAATGAGATGTTTATGCGTTTTGTAATTTTTTTAACTTTTAATTAATCAAGTGTTATGGCACGTCGTTGCACAATCACTTTAAATTGGACCTTAAAGACGTAACATTACGTATGGAGATTGATGTAGTACGCTTTACTAAGTAACCTCGTTAGGTGTACGAGTCGCAGGACTTTATGTTGCCGCCGTAGTCGCTAATGCTTAAATTATAGAACGACCTGTTCAAAATAAATTAGACTATATAGAACAGCTAAAGGACGATTTGGATCGTTTGGGAACTCCTAATTTGCCTTATAGAGAGTAGTTGTGCCATCCACATCTTCAAATTAAGGTCAAAAGTGTTATAATGCTAACAAATTGCGTTGCTTGGCAGCAGTAACAACCACTTTTGTATATGAAAGGCCTACTATGTATGGCGCTGTACATACAAACTCATGCTGGTATTTAATTTACCCTCTTACATACAAACTTAAAATACGATTAGTTAAAACAACTTTTTACTGTCGTACGTCAAACGACACTGATTAAAAATGTTAAACTTAACTAAACAAGAATAATTATAAATTAACATAAAGCAAAATAAGCATGACAAGCTTCCAAAATTGAATCCGCAAACATTACAACTGTTCCGGCGGTTCAAACACGCGTGTAATCAAAATTCAACAAATGTACCAAAAGCAAAAGAACTGTATGTCGGACAATAATGTAATCAGGGGTTTTGGGCGCACGAGCGGCGGCGGAGGCGGGAGCGTGCGCGGGTGCAGGCGCGGGAGCGTGCGCGGGTCGCCTTCGTGCGCATTGTTATGATGATTTTTTGTTGGACGGCGTCTTTTTATTCCGTGAACTTACCGGGTAATGATTATGTACCGTGTAACGTCGGGATATTAAATATTGGATAAAGGGTGTTTTACACATCGTGGGAATAAAAAATCTTACTGATTTATCTCCTTAAAATGTTAGTCTGCATGCGAACCTCACAAGATTAGGTATTGTAACATAATATGTCATTAGGTGGCGGCTATTTGAAAACTTACGGTTTCGTTTCCTAGAAATTTAAAATATATGAAGAGCAGTGTGAAATGTTTAATAAATTATGGACTAAGCCACCAAATGACAAGTCATTATAATAAAAACAATGCTCTGTGTATCGGGAATTATAATTCCACATACAAGTCTTCTATTGTTTCACTGATTAACTTAAATGAATTACACAACTAAATCTTATAACTTATTTCACCCAAAGCTAATACAAATACGATACATTTTGTCTGTCTGTACAAATTAATTAATACAGTACTTACGTGAGTCCGTTCTGTCGTGTTTAAAGATCCTGACCCGCCCCGCTGAAGCTGCGCCTGCGCACGCCTTAAGGCTAAACTCTTCTAAGCATACGATAGTACTACCCAATTATTATAATATAGTGCTTAATTATATTGTATTGAGCTTTCATTATATGTAAGGGGAACGGGCAATGGTTGAATTTTTAAATACTAACAAAGTTTGAAATGTTAGAGCTGTTACCAGTGCACACATAGTTCGTCGAGCTTATTCCTTCCTATGCTATAGGATGATTTTCATATGAAACAAAAGGTTTAATTTAGCGCAACAGCCGTCGTGTGTGCCGGCAGAGTAGAATACCCCCCCCCCTCCTTAAGTGCTCACAATAAGTGCGTAGAGAAGGAAAGCTCGACACAAACCTCGAACGGTATCTCCGTAAGGCACGAGCCAGTTCCTGCAACCAACCCAGCATCACACGTATCGACTCGTCGTTCCTGTGGGTACTGCCGGTTAGGTCGAGAGGGCGGCGTAGGTTCTGGGCATGCCTGCGCTACCTAAATCGCGTCCCAGGCGATTCAGCGTCCAATTGTGGAGAGGACACTTCACCCACCATATCTTCTAAGCTGGACCAACAGTTTGGGTGGAAACCAAACTGTTGGTCTCTACAGCCATCAATGAAAGTGTCTCATCGGAGTGAGCAGATGCCTCCGTCAGCGTTTGTGAACACTGTCAACTAATATTATTCAAAAACAAAATAAAATATTCAAATTAAAATCTTGTTTCTATCTTTTCAGTTCTGCAATGAATGGCAGATATTGACGCAGTCGGGTTTTTTGTTTTCGTTTTAACATTTTTTTTATTATACAACATTCCAGAAAGCTGGTTGTTTATGTTTTCGAATTAAGAATTTATTATTTTTTTTACCCCACATGGGATTGAAATCATAATCGCTTAACAGACCAAACAGATAACCACTAGACCAATAAGACGACAGTAGTCCAACCCTCTTGACATAAATACAACTTTTTGCTACAAGTTTTGCATATAAAAACTTTATGCAAACTTTAATTAATTTTAATGGTATTTGACGTATCATACAAGAGCAATTTAATTGCAATATTTCTTACAACGGTGGCAGTTATTGGTAAACTACATCTGAACTCGTTCTACATGTCTAATGGAATTTAGAGAATTCCAACATTAACGATCATCCGTTCTGGAATTGTTTTCAATTATTATTGTAGTGTTGATATGTTGCTCTTTGTGGTAGTTAAAAGTTATAGTTGGAGAGACTTTGGTTTGAATCTCGGCTGTATCGAATCATAATACTAGCAAACTATGAACCCTTCCTCGCCTTACGTTATTGACAAGTTCTGTCCTTGGTTGTTTTCAACCCCTTTTTATGCTGTGCTTACAAAATGTCAGAATATTTCTCATATTAAAGTACCTACTGAAAGAAAGCGATACACAGTACTTTTTTTTTATGTAATTTATATATTTATATCATAAAATATCACTTTCTAAGTATGTTCTCTTTGCGTAGTAAGGCAATATCTTATTTTGATAATACATTGGTTCGCCGAATCCTTCATTTGCCGCACCATCAAGCTTTGGAATAGTTTACCGGCGCACGTGTTCCCTCCTTCCTATAATCCTGGGTCCTTCCGCCGTAGCGTGAAGAAGCAGCTCAGTAGGCCGGTATGATTGTGTCGAATGGCATGAGATAACCATCTGCTGCCATTCGATACTCTATCTGGACGGCATCGCGCTTACCATCAGGTGAGGTGCAGTCACTTTGCCGTGCCCGAATAAAAAAAAAACATACATGGTAATTATTTTGATTTCGCTGTTTTTGTTTTTTATTGGACTGCGTCGGTGGCGTATGTGTATTGCATACGACTATCACTTTGAGTTCTCGGGGTCGAATCCCGGGTATCAGTGAATTTTATTGCTCTACATCAGCCCAGGGTCTGAAATTTGTCCCTAATATGGAGGTATGCTCGCTCCTTATCAAATGGGATAGAACATACTCGCCACTGGTGGATATACTACTTGCTCCTCTGCCTACCCCTTTGAGCTCAAAATTTGTGAGTATGTATGTTTGTTTGAGGCGCTTGCATCAATCGACACATCGTCTAACATAATTAAGAGCCTGTTCCATAGGTTTCAAGACAATTTTATTTGAGTTATCATATTAAACAGCTACTAATTACAAACGGTGAAATCAATAAATACTACTCGTCACATGAATGTACAAGCCGACCAAATACATCACTCTAATCTACGCTCCCAAATAAATGGTAGTATGAAGAGTACTATCTACATTATCTAATACGATAATTATCAAATGAAATCTACTTGAATCCTGTGCAAGGCCCTAAATGTTTTAAATTAATAACTAGTAGTATAACAGTTACTGTCCCTTAACAAATATCAGAGCTATCGAGGCGGTGCCCGTACAGATGTTGAATATTAATAAAAAGATCGTGATCTGTATTATCTGCGCACAATGGCCGCTGCTATTGACGATACCTTAATTTTTGAATGTTGAACACGAATTATATACATACATTTTGTATGCAATATAATATCTGTAACTGTATTTTTGTCAACTGATTTTGCGTATGACCGAGGTTATACACTTAAAAACAATAATCTTAACATAGTATAAAACAAAGTCGCTTCCACTGTCTGTTTCTATGTCCCTATGTATGCCTAGGTCTTTAAAACTACGCAACGGATTTTGACGCGATTTTTTTAATAGGTAGAGTGATTCAAGAGGAAGGTTTATATGTATAATACATGCATAATATAATGGAATAACAATTTATGTGTTTTATTGTGACTGCGAATGCCTTTCTGACAAAAGTCGGGGATTTACTTATACTGCACGGAAAGGCATTTTGCACCAAAGTGTTGCTGACCGACCATATTGCAAGATTTCTCGATCTGTATCAGTTTATTGTCGCCTAGTACTTACAATTATAACGGATACCGTTAAAAAATATCTAGGTTGTATATAAAGTGACCTTTATACAGGAAGGAATACGGGAAAAGCCACGGGCAAAAGCTAGATGAAACTTTTATATAAAATAAATACATTATAGTAAATTTCAAAATGTACACATTTACTCGAAAATCTCATCTGCTAAAAATCAATAAAAAAAACTATAGAATCCTTACTCCTAAACTAAATATTAGACCATGAATTACTAATACAGAATACTATAAAAGCCCGCTGTAAGTACTTCATATAAAAGACTTCAACGCGTACCACGCCTTAAACTTGGCTTAATAACTCCATTCCGTACATAAACGCACATGTAAATGATCACGTAATGGATAAACAAACTGTCTGTTGTAGACAACTGATGTAAGTTGCGCAATACACGTCAGTTAGTGAATAAACATCAATTACCCAACTTAATATTGTTGTTTGTTGGACTGACAGCTTGTGGTGCAAGGGATGAGCGATTGGGAGGTTAATATGTGGGATCGTTTTTCAGTATCGTTTAGAATCTTAAAGGAAGATTGACTCAAGTATATGGTGGAGCAGTAGGAAGGTGTTTATTCTTGAGTGGGACATTATTATGTCAAAACTTAAGTAAATTAATGCAGTCATTACGAAGAGTGATTGGCGACTCCCTATTAACTATTCATATAATCAGGGAATGACAGAATAATATTGAAGAAAAATACACATTAACTTAATGACGGGAATGTTGTATGTATGTCATAATTTTACTGATAGACATCCATTGACATTTATTTTTAGAATGAACACACATCACCATCAAACTTAATATAATGAAAAAACTTAAATTCGCTAATTCTCACAATTTGGACCGAAAACCACCGGTAGAATGTCAGTTCAAAAGCTACGTTTTGTTACAATTAATGACATTTAATTAAATAAAAAGTAAATGAGAACAGTATGGGAACCGTTAATTAATGTCAGTCAGACGTGTCGGTTGCGAGTCGCATGCGGACTTGATAAACGCCTTTCTTGGTTCATTTTTATATAATAGTGACAGAGAAAAAGAGATGCAATCGTCTTACAATTTATTAAATAATATTCTAGGAGTATTAGGGACCTTTCAGCTCTGCACGACTTTAAAAGGTTTGATGTGTGACTGTGCTGTAATCAAACGAGTCTCCTTAATAGAATACTCTTCAGGCTTCATTTTGTATTATTTGTATTTCAAAATAACTTTAAAGAGTTTGATATGTTCATGAAATAAATTCTATATAAAATAGAAAAATGTCTATACTAGATTCAAACTCGTATCCTAATAGAATACGATTCTCATGTTTGATTTTACACCGTGATCTTCTCCTACATCACTCAAATTTCGTAATCTCATAATGCATTCAGCCGAAAGTCATTTTTGCGACATTGGCTTCGATTCGTTGTATAGATAACAAAATCGTGACAACTACTGATAACCTTTGAAGTTAGGGGGTGGCGTAACCGACCGCGCGCTGAATATTTATGTAATATTCAAGGGTTGGAAAGTATTTAAATGTGTAAATGTGACCTTTAAGTTTTGGACTAGCTTTTGTAAGTTTGCAAGGTAGATTTTTCTATAGTGAAAGTGCCAATGTGCTCTCTGTTTTGGTATACGTTGTGGTTGATATGTTTATACTACATTATTTATTTATTATATGCTTATCCTACGGCTAGGCAAACCTGTATACCTAAATCAAATCTATTTAACGAGACCTTGATGATTCAGACCGATTTTTTTCAACTGTAGTTATCTTTTTGTCAGGGTCTTATTGAGCTGGACGCGCTCGCAGAGATTCGACTGCTCCATGTACTGCAAGCGCGTCCAGCTTATTAGAGCCTGACAAAAAAGATATTTACAGTTGAAAAAACAGGGCCTTACTATTGAATAAACAAACAAAATACACATCACGCCTTTATCCCCGAAGCGGTAGGCAGAGGTGCAACCAGGGCATACACTTATCGCTATAGGTGTTCCATCTCATTATGATTTCACAGAGGTGATCTATTACCGTATCTGACACAAATTTCAACTGCATACTATGTTTAAAATAATTCTACTTTTAAAACAACACGATTACTATGATTATTAATATGAACGTGTGTATTAAGATGAGTAGTAACACAATCTTCAATGATTTTGAGAGTTCCCTTTCAAAACCCGCAAATCTTTTTTTATGGCATTGATTGGCGAGATGAGCATGCCGTTCGCCTGATGGTAAGCGATGTGACCGCCCATAAACAGTAGTTGCACCATACAGCACTTTGAGTCACAAAGCACTGTGTGGCAATCTACTGTGCTCGTCATCCTGAGGCATAAAATGTTAAGTCTCATTATGTCCTGTAGTTACACTGGCTACAATGCCCTTCAAACCAAAACACAACAGTGCATGCACACTGCTGCTTGGCGGTAGAAATAAACATTGCGGTGGTACCCACCCAGACGGACTCTTACATATGAGAGACCTACCACCAGTTATCCGAATCCACTATTTCCTTTTCCTAGTTTAATAATTACAACTTACACGTCACTTAGTAGTCGCGAAATCATATTTGTAAATAAATTGCTCACCTTAAATGTGGGATTATCTACCTGTATTTATTGTAACCGGCAACACAGCCGGTAGTAGTAATTTTAAATAAAATCGACCGCAAAAAAATCGTTACCCAAATCATATTCGAACTACCATATTCACACTTTACCACTAAAGTACTTTGTCTTGACAGGATAAAAAACACAATAGAGCCTTCATTTTCTACAAACAACAGTTAACAATACAAATAGACGCAACAGATGCAACCGTAGTTAAATCTCATAGCGGGAATCGAACCCGCTATCTGAGTTAGCACCGAGAATAATTCGGTTAGTGTCGGGGGTCACGGTGGATTTTTAGCGGACCGATAACGCGCGTGGTTGCCACAGGCAGCGTAGTGATGGGATACGAATTGGTCAATATCGACATCGATGGGTAGATCTATTAAGAATGTTTTTTTTTTAATTTTCCTTGAATTATATTCTTAGGTGATATAACAAGTGTAAATTAATGTTAAAAAACGCTTTAAATGCAATCCCTGTAAACTATTAGACGACTAAGGGTTGTATTAATAAACTAATCTCAAGTTTGAGTTACATCTCAAGTAGACATAATGTATGAAAAGTTCAATACATTATGTCTACTTGAGATGTAACTCAATCTTGAGATTGATTTATTAATACCGCCCTAAGACTATTAGATTAGACGTAGAAAAGACGTCATTATAATTTATAAATACAGGTTTAATAAATTAATTCACTCAAAAGTTACGCGTAGTTGTAATCGCAACACTAAGATACGAGTTTTGGGTTGTAAGTACATATTAACATCAATCATCACGGACCTATGTTCTTACATAATAATTCATAGCAACTGTTTCTCAGATGCATACATTTTCCGTGATGCCGTGCCCTGTGGTCTGGGGGCATCTCATCAAAAAATTTCGCCACGGCATCCCCTACCTGTCGTAAGAGGCGACTAAATGGGGTAAGCGAAAGTCGCGGGGCGAGCAGTGGGGGTCGGCTCGCTCAACTATTCCAATGTAAGGGACTACGAGGTGGATGACAATGCGGGTGGTCGGTCTCCTGCAGTTGTAGACGCAAAGCGTGCTTTTGAGTTCGGCTGAATTAAATGAGGAGGCTGAGAAGCCTTCTGAGCCTCCTCATTTAGAGAGGGGCCGCAATGCGGCAGGGGCGGTTCCTTGCAGCTATCTCTGTACAACAGGATACCCCGGGGCCGTCCCGTAGGCGCCGATGAAGGTCACCGCGGGATTTGGTTAGTATGCCGGTGTAGGGTGTACATAGTGTTAGGGACTCGGTCCAATGCTCGCTCGGATGAAGCTATACTTCCGAGCGTCGTCATTGGACCGTAAGACTGTGCGAAACCAACATAACGTTCCACTCACCCCCTAGTGGTGGTAGCGATAACGCGTTTTTCCGCGCGATAAAAAAAAATGATTAGAGCACAGTCTCTAGTTTCTCAACCATTTCATCGCCCGATGCATCAACGCTTGCAATGCTTGGTACATTGGCAAAAGAAAATAACTTAGAAAATAATGAACATCGCTCTTCATTAACTCTTCCACCTAACAATACATCTTAGTACTCGATTATTTATCGATATTAAATCCCATCCCTCACGGTGGAGCGCGCGTAAATCGGTGCGCGTGCGCGCCGTGGGGCGACGCGGCCGCTCATAATTCGCGCCCGCCCTCCTCAACCCGCTTTTTACTAATGCCTATACACGATTACCTCTACATTCGTGGTGGCTTAATAAGTCACTCAGGAGGCATAAAGAAGGTTTTTTTTTTTAAATAGCTTTAGCACTTGGTGGAAAATGTCGCGTTAAATGAAAAATGTTGGAGGGATAATATAACTCTTCAGCCTCGTAATTTACTACACTGCAACATTATTGGAGTTAAAATTATCATTTTCAAAGACACAAAAGGTTGCTTCAAAAATTAACATACATACTGTCTTAGAAAATGATAATGATAATTCTGAGAAAAGTTTGTGAAGATGTTTTTGAAACACTACTTCGTATTAAATTGTATTAATTCTGACCAATTGATTGATGAGATGAGCACGCGCTGACGGTAATAGCTACTCCGGCGTAAAAAGTGACTAAGCTATCTAGAACTTTAAATAACAGTGCTGAATACACTACTACTCTGAGACATTACATTTGAAGCCCCCAAACGTTCAGTACACACACTGGCTACAATGAAATTACTATTCACATTAATTGTATTTATAAAGGTATTCACACTTACTATTTGAATGTAGCCATTTTATCTAAAGCTGCAACAAAAAAGAATTAAATTAGTTACTTTAGATGAAAATTAATAAAAATAGAGAAATTTATACGTATCTACTAAATGGAATTGCATTTAAAAAAATCTTATAAATATTAATAAGAATTTCATTTAACTTAGTATTTCGCGACGCTCATTGTCCGTGGTACGGTCAGCACGAAAAGAAAAAAAACCCGCATATGATTATAGCGAGCAATATCCGAAAAGATAGCGATCTTATCCAGCGATCGGACATGAGGTGCATCTCGTCGCGTTTCGACTCGGCGACTTTCCGACACGACCTTTGGTAAAGTTCATGCGAATGTAGCGTTTGAAATACAATGTTGCAATGTGAGTGACTTGTGATGGCAGTGCTAGTGAATTTGCGTAATATGAGGTTAAAGTTGTGGTATGGGTGTATTTCACTCTACTGGTCTTGTTAGCGAGGAATTGATGAGTTAGATATTGAAATCATCCTACATCGTAGGGAAGAAATAACACAATCGTCTCTGAGAAAGCCAGTGCTCAATGGTCTGCAATCAGCCCTGTATTATATACTGCCCACTGCTGAGCACCTGCCTCTTTACTACTGAGTGGAGTTTGGCCTTAGTCTACCACGCTGGCCTAGTACGGGTTGGCAGACTTCACACACCCTCGAAATTCTTATGGAGAATTCTCAGGTATGTAGGTTTCCTCACAATGTTTTCCTTCACCGTCAAAGCGAACGATAATTTATAAACAATACACACATAACATCGAAAAGTCAGAGGTGTGTGTCTTGGGCTTTGAACCATCGGAAATTGCCTCGGCAGACAGTTCCATTCCCAGCTAGGCTATCGTCCACTCAATGGTCTTAACAATGATTTATTCGAAAGTTAACGTCATTATATTGCAACTGAAAAACTTTTATATTTCGAAACAAACATTGTCCGATATTTTTTTAACATGGCAGAATCGTGACCGGATCGTCGCCGTGTCGTCATCGCGCCTTGTAAAGCGCACCTTATTAATGCGGCCCGCTGTAATCTGTCTTGTGAAATCCCGCATTGTGTCCACTTTCCGAACGTTTCGAAACGACCCTTTCGGCGGGAATTGTTCTGTATTTAACCGAATAATAAATAAAAGGTATTCGCGAAAAACTTCGGGTAATGCCCCTTTGACGTTTCGAAGTTAATTGTCAAACGAATTTTAATGACGGTGCGGTCTTTTGCTGTCGTGAATAAGGATTGAGTGTTGGCAATATAATAAGCTATGAATGATTAAGTTTTATAGAGCGGACAAAGCTTTTAAGCAAAGCTTAATTCAGGTGTTACTATGTGACGGCCATTAGTTAATTTACATATAATTTTATTAAATAGGTATGAGTATATAATGCATATATGATACGATGACTGTTTATTAGTACTAGTAAATGTTCATGTAGCAGCCTGTTCATTGCTCACTGTGAGACAAAAATATAATAATCCATAGTTTAAAATGTTTGCGTAATATTTTTTTATTACCCAAAAGATCAAATTATGTGTATGTTATTAATGTAATATGAACTATGAATTTAAGACCCTAAAATACCTCTACTATTTACATATACATACATATACACTCACGCCTATTATCCCCGAAGGGGTAGGCAGAGGCGCAACTAGTACACCCACTTTTCGCCATTATTCCGTCCCATGATGTGATAGGGGGCGAGCCTATCGCCATATCGGGCACAAATTCCAGACTCCGAGCTGATACTGAATAGAAAAACTCAATATCACTTGGCCCGACCCGGGAATCGAACCCGAGACCTCAGCATTGCAGTCGTACCATAATACAACTGCGCCACCGAGGCAGTCTCCTATTTATATAGGAAAAGATCTCATAGATATTAAATAATCATCATCATCAGCCACACGACGTCCACTGCTGAACATAGGCTTCTTCTAAAGACTTCCAGACGGACCTGTCAAAAGCGGTCTGTTATAAAAATAAATAAATACTGTGTTATGAATAAATAAAAACATTCCCCTAAGTTATCTATCGAGCTTACCTCTATAATATATTTTAAAACCATTACCGATAGCAAACGCCGCAAAAACTTTAACAATATTGTCGCCGCTCAATTAAGGCGCATCCAAGAGAGATATTCAGCGAATTTCGCGCGAGTCGCGGACTCTCGTCTTGTCAATAAGTCCCTTATAAATTGCCTTAACCACGTTGAATTTGAATATAATAGGGACCTCTCCTATGGGTCGTTTTACCCCCTCGTCGTCGGTCGGCGCACAATCTTTGTAAAATTATATTGTAAGCAAATTATCTGCTTGGATCTGGCAAGCCGATTGAAGGCCCTTACTTTGTTTGATATATTATTTTATGTTTGTTTGCGTGTCCGCTGTATACATTGTGCGTTTAAAACAAATTAAAGTGTGGTTATAAATAGGGTTTATTTTGATTTAGTAGTATAGAATACAGTTTATAAGATTATCTCTCGTAATGTAGAAAGGTGGATTGAGACTTGATCGAAATGAGAGGGTTATGACTTGAGATATTGTTGATTATACAATACCATTATGAACAATCTCTGCGAATTTTCTCTGCCTTAATTACAGCCCTACAGTAAAATGCCATGTTAATTAAAAGGCAATTTTAATGCAATATTTATCGTTCAAAATCTTTAAATGAGAAATTACAATAAAGCACTGTTATATACAGTGTCATTTCAACATTGCGTTACTAAATGAAACCACATATTCAGCGTAACCTCTGCTAACATCGTGCAAAATATTATCCATGGGTAACGCATACTTTCGCCAATAATCCAGATTATAATTTTATAGTTTTTTGATCACGCTGTGTTTTAGCGCGCTTGACTTTATTCAGTGAATCACGTCACAGCTGACGATGTTATTACAAAACCTATAGGATTAAGAAGGGCAACTCACAAATTCACTTGCAATACATTCACTCACATAGCTGCAGCAGTACCGCTTGAGACGTGGAATTTTAAATAAAATAATTAAATTGCTACTAGAGCAGTCCCTACTCCCTAACTAATACGTTATAAATATCAACATGAAATAAAAAGTTGTCATGTTATTGTGTGAAAAGGAACTAATTTTTTTTAAGTGTTATGCTGTAAAGAAAAGTATTAATTCTTTAATAATAAACTTTGTTTTCGTTAATAAATAAGTTTACCTACCGAAATAGGTAGGTACTTAACAACTCGCAGTCACTATTAAAAAAGTTACAGGATTTTAATCTATTGATATCATATTTTTTGATTCCGTATGATATTTCAACGTTTATTTTAATTTTAACATCAATATTTCTGGACGTCATGCCTAAAATAGGTTTACATAAATACTTTATACTACCAAACGCCTTATTATGCCTTCTGTACCTTCTAATCTCTAGCTACATTTTGTATCGCGTCAGAGTCTTTGATCTTGTTACTAACACATTGAAACTAACGTGCAGATACCAACATGTTGTGTCTCTTTCGCACGCCATTCAATACAAACACGCACTCAAACACGCTGTGTTGCCAGTATAAACATTTTTACCGACAAGTTTGCTAAAATGACCCAGCTTTTCAAAGAATCGGATATTAGTTTATTTATCACATGGATTTCTAACACACTTAAATAAGTGTATTAAATAATAAAATAACTAGGGCAATTATGCTAATGAAAAGTCTACTTAAACGAATACGCAGCAATATCTTTGTATTGTAAAAATAACATTACTTTAAGCAATAAAGCATACCAGAGCTCTAACATCATTTAATTTCAATATGCATTGTGGTACGGTTAAAATAGCATAGAACAATGTAAAACTAAAATTGCAAGATATTGCAGAATAAGGTAATAGTACCAAAGCTTGGTATCCCTGTGGGAGCACGTGTAACACGAACATCAGCTGGCGGGGCCAACGATCGCGCGCGCCAGCGGGCGCACGGCGCACTTGTCGGCATGTTCTTTGTATAGGGCTGCCATTACCTAAATTGCCGACGCCGGACAAACACGGCAAGAATCCCGGACATTTGGGCGAAATATGGGTTTAGTCCCGGACATCTCTGACAGAGTACCCCAGTATCTCCGCATCGCAATAACAATCGTAATTTTTAATAGTTCCTGCCTGAGTAATAATACCTAAAACTGGCGTTATTTACTAACCACTTATAAAGTGACTCGACCAAGTGCACAAAAATCCTTCTAAATACCTATGTTTTACCTACTTACAATAATTTTGGTTATTAGTCAATTGAATATCCTGGTTATTTTAAATTAAGTTCAGCCATTACTATACGTACGTATTCTTGACAAAAGTGTGCGTGTATTCTATGAAGTGGTAAAAATTAACGTTTTTTACCCTACTAGTAAATTACGACAATTCCAGGTAATAGCAATAAGTACAAGTGATATTTATCAAAATGTGTAACGTTTCGAAATACATCGAGATTCGCGGTCCGGGATTCGTGGACTTTATGCCTATCCCGCGCGGCCTAAAATATGGCCCCGCACTGGCTCCTCCAGGCGCATGCGCCGTGGGGCGCGGGGGCCTGCGCGCGCGTTGCCCGCCAGTCGCCCGGCAGCAACACGACGTGGCGTATGTCGATTTACGTACTGAATGTTAGGCCGATGCTCCCTATGTACTTACCGGTACCTATTGTAATTTTATTATTATATCGTTTTGTATCGATCCGAGTGACCTTGTCTCTGACATCGCTTCGGGAGACGCGAGCCATGTGTAGGTAAAAACCTATTAGTTTAGTAGTCCTTTGTCGGCTTTTATGCGCACACGATCAAATGTTCTCTAATTGTAATTATTATTCTATTGTGTTAATTTTTAAGTTTCTGTTGTGGTAAACTATGATTTACATTTACAAAGCTCGTGAATAAAGTGTTAATGTTTCCTTGAAGGTAGTTGAAATGTCTTTTGTACTTTTAGGGATTACTGAGTAAATGTTCAAAATTCCAATCTTCAAGAACCTCGTTGACACTCGTATCATAACGGTAGCATCATAGTCGGTTTCACGAAATCGATCGACGAATTTGACGGCTTGAGCGTGCGATTCTTGCTGATGTATCGTGTGATAGTTGATGGAATCTTAGGGTTGTGAGGCTTTTTGATAAGCTACGTGCGGTGTACGGACTGTGACCATTATCGAAGATGCTTCAATGATTTCAGTCTTCTAAAGGAGACATAACTGGTTCTGACAGAATCTAGTAAGTGACTCTTGTTTTGATTGACCTATGTGACCTGACACAGAAGCATAGGTAATAATAGCGACCTCATCTTTTCGGTTTGGAATAAAGCTTCTTGGTTACGATGGCGCGATGTCTTATCGTTGCGCTCCGTGTGTGCATCTCTTGTTCGCGTGTGCGTGAGCATATTATCAATGAAACACACAGACCTCAGTGACGTTGACGCTCCGACGATCTCTCGTATACTAGTAGTGGCAATAGGATGTCTAAAATTAAAAGACCTTTTTTGTTATTTATTTTGTTTGAAAAATGTACTTCTTTATTTTACACTTATGGTTAAATTAATTAACTGCATGGTGTTTCTTTCAAATTGATTTTATCGCAGTTAAATTTATGTATTCGATTACAAAATGACCCTGTATAATGTCTAGTGGCAGATAAGTGCATACAGAAAAACCCGCATCTTAATCAAACAGATAAACTGCGATTGTAGTGTAACATATGTATAAATGAATGAGATGGATTCTGCCTCAGTACGCAATTTATCCGCCATTGTAGCAGACGCGATGCAGCTGATCAACACAGCGTCAAAATAAGCGCCGACCCGCGCTGGTTAACCGAATCAAATATTAAGATATCATACACTAAGTTTGTGCTGAATTGGCGTGGGTGAGTACTGAATACCCACAGGGGTATTAATGTCCCAGAGCTACGCAAAATTTTCTTGTAACTTTGCATGATTAGATGTTGTCAGGGTTACAAAATCTGGTATGAGAATCCTCCATGTAACAAAAGTATTGTTGTAAAATAATGACAACATAGTCGAAAAATGGGTGCACTAGTTGCACCTCTGCCCACCCCTTCGAGGATAACGGGCGTGAGTGTGTGTGTGTGCGTGTGTGAAAAAGCGTTTGAAATAACGATTCTATTCCGATATTAAGTGAATACGTAATATACAAAAAAATCTTTGTTAATATCTCCGAAGAAGAAAATATCCTAAAAATATCACTCCAGCACTCTTCTAAAAATCACACTAAGCAAATACAAATAGAACTAACTGCACACATAAAGAACTTGGAAGTTGGAACCGAGCGAGAGAGTCGCGTCAGCTGGCACAGTTTTCGAAATCGCATAAAATTATTTGCATGCGAAATTACGAGGAAATTAAATTGGACGCACGGACAGCCGAGACGCGTGAGTGTCGTGCGTGAATTACACGCAGCGCGACGCGAGTAAACGTTTCTTTTGAACGCCACGGGATTTCGCTTTAGTATGTCACAGGTCAATTCAATTCGGATGCACTGTGGTTATGATTTTTAATGGTTTTATTATAAACATACTACGATGTGTTTTTGAAATTAAACGAGAGAATAGGACGTTAACTGCGTAGAAAGAGGTCTCAGTTCTTATTCTAGAACTCGAATAACTGATTTTTTAGGTTTCTGGTGACTTCGTGTTCAATCACTCAACGTTATCTGCGTACCTGAGGATAATCTATAAGACTTTTAAAGGATAAAATATTACCTCCTTTGATTCTGAATATCTAGGCCCACTGAATTAGTTAATCGTCAGACTTCAACATCTAAAGCAAACTATTTTTAACTCCTAAAATTACATGAAATGAACAACTTTAAAAAAAATGATGTACATTGTAGCTAAATAAAGTTAGAAAAAAGTCAAAAGTAAGCATTTATTTTTTCTTTAATTAAGGAATGCTTGGGGTTCTTGATAAAAAAATTGGGAACAAACCTTTCACGCTAAATAGTTTTATTACACTGTAGATTGCAATCAAAGTATCTATGGCGGAGCGGGCGATTAGTGGGATATGAAACAAGACTCCCTGAGTTAGATTGCCACGCCGCGCCGACATCAAGAAAGAAAGGAACGTTTATTACCACAGAATTATGCATATGCAACAACATGAATGTGATGGACGGCAGCGTGTCTCACGCTGCCTCGGACCCCAAGAGCGTCCTTCGGTGTACGAGGGCTTCTGAGCCCCCGCAACAACAGGAGACGGGACGCAACAGCGGTACGCGCAGAGGCGGTTGCGGACGACAACTTAGACGTGAGTCGGGGGAAGCCCGCAGCCGTCCCTAATGCGCCGAAGATGGCCACCGCGGAGTTTTAGTTGGTATGCCGTGCGGTGTACATAGGTTAGGGACTCGACCCGGCGGTCGCCCGACGATTTCCATCTTTCCGGGCGGCTCAACGTCGGGTCGTAAGGCACGGTGAACCCAACATAACCGCTCAGTCGTTCCCCTTGAACACCGCCCGCCGTACCGCCCAGGTAGTAGTAAGTCACTTTCTCCGCGTCAACAATAAAAAAAAAAAACGACATCGAATACAAAAAAGAAAAAGAAACAATACATAATTATAAAGAAAAATGTAAATATGTATAAGTGAGTTGCACACCCACACCGTAGCAATTAGGAGGCCATCTCAGTATACGCTGTGTTATGACATCAATGTATATTTGTTAATTTATTGTTTTTATATATAGGTAAGAGGTTGCCTCGGTGGCGTAGTTGTATTGCGTACGAGTTACGAGTACGATTTGCGCGCTGAGGTCCTGGGTTCGAATCCCGGGTCGGGCCAAAAAAAAAACTTTGTGACTGGGTTTTTCCTTCTTAAAAAAATTACTCAGTAGCAGCTCGGAGTCAGGAAGTTGGCGGTGTGATACCCCCGTGCCTCGGAAAGCACGTAAAGCCGTTGGTCCTGCGCCTGACCTCTCTCCGGTCATGTCGGATTACCGTCTCACCGGACTATGAGAGTGAAGGAATAGCGAGTGCACCTGTGTATTGCGCACACACTCCTGCGTACCTGGCTGATCTCCGTTGAGATTGTCCGCCGTGGCCGACACTGGCTCGGAGGATTTCAATTTTCAATATAGGTAATTATTTCGAAAGATTTTTGTTGTTATTCTATTTCAGGTGGTCTATTGTACCTACTATGTATATACAATAAAAGGTTTAGTCTGTTATTATTTTTTATCATAGGTTTGAAAATCCCTCGTAGCTTTGACATACGATTAGTATATCAACGTGGATGTGACAAGGGTCTTCAAATTATGATTACCTTTTACAGCTACTAAATTATCTTTGCAACCTTACAAAATAGGTACTATGGATTACATACTATACAAGCATAATATATTATTAGGATAAGCATTGGTTTATCTTTTTAAGAAACATCGTCTGCTAGGGATTGGGTATTTTAATATTTAAAATTCTTATTTTATTATCTCCATTATAATTACTTACAACACATATATATTTCGAGTACTGCGATGATTATTAAAACAAGCGATTGTTATTTTAATGACAAATAAAAATAATTAAAGCCTTGTTTTACACCGTAAATTATTATATTATTGAGATTCAATTACTTAAGTGCTTTTTATATTGTTTTATTTATTGATGTAATAAGTTTTTGAATTTTAGTATTAATAAAAAATTGCGGACTTGTCCTGACTTTTTATTTTTTTTATGAAAGCCTTCATTGCAAGGACGTTATTAATAGTTACTAAACGTAAAACTAACCAGTCAATGGACTCATAATAACAAAATAACCGATCAATGATTTTATCTTCTTAAAACATTAATTATTGTTTTTATTAAAACAAAATAAAATTAAAATTCTAAGTAACGCCATAATTACAGTAATTATAATTTTGGTGCGGGAAAAATAATTTTTAATTTTTCACATTAAAGATAAGCAATGAAATCGACAATTTACGATAATCGAAAGCGAATATCGATTGATTTAAGTGTTCCGAGAGAAAAATTTTATTGGTGCGGCCAATTAATGTTTTTTTTTAATGTTCAATTAAAACGGTAGCATTTTTTGGAGGTTTCGCGAGAGTTCGCGTAATTAACCGACAAATTTACGCAACGCGATCGTGTATGATAACAGAAATGGTTGTGGAGAAAGCCATAGCATGCAGAGATTTATAGCAACACTGGGTTTTGCTTGTGGCTTCAGTCGTAAATTATTCTCGGAATAAAAGTGATGTTTCCATTTCGGGATGAAGAGTATAATTTTTAACCGATGATTTGGTCTATGTGTCTGCTAAATTTCATCGAAATACATTTAGCTGTTTATGAGTTTATTCCTAAGGGAATCTTTTCAAATTTTTATTTTTGCAATAATATTTGTGATTGGTTTTAATAATATTATTATTATAACAGTAATCATAGGAAGACCATAAATTAAACTTTAAATTAATAAAACATTTTGTCTGCACTTTTTGTTTTTCTTGCATCTTTTCAACATAACCGATGAATATTTTTTGCATGGGGCTTCGTATAGTTATTTCAGATATACTTCGACAAAAAAATTATACGAATCTACAATATTAAATCGTTGTCGCTCATCAAATGGGGCACGTTCATATCGCGGTATCAAACACATCATTTTTGTTATTTACTACCATCTTCACTCGACCGTTTAATTAGTTGTATGTTGCAAAATAAATATTTTCGAAAATTATCCGTGAACGCGCAATCGTGCGATTTTCGTTACAAGAAAATTGAGCTATGGCAACAACTTTACTAGGTGGTATGCGCCGAAGACGGCCACCGCGGAGTTTTAGTTTGTATGCCGTGCGGTGTACATAGGTTAGGGACTCGGCCCGGCGGCTCAATGCTGGGTCGTAAGGCACGGTGAACCCAACATCACCGCTCAGTCGCCCCCTTGAAGGCTGGGCGGTAGTAATAAGTCACTCTCTCCGCGAAAACAACATAAGGTCTTGTATGAGAGGCTGGGTAGCTACCACCAATGGCTATTTCTGCTACTGTGTACGCAGTCTGAGGACATTGTAGTTGTAGTTTGGGCTTTATCCGAAGTTATCCTTTCTATACCATTCCCTCAAAAAAATATAAACTTGTGAGTCGTTTTACCTACGGTTTTGAATCTGCAGAACTTCGCTTGATAACACGGTCCCCGGCTAACTAGACTATCGCCGCTTCATATTTAGTTCCAGCGAACATAATAGTAATTTTTGTTCATCACCAAGACATTTATATCACAAAGGTCTTCGCAATTCTAAAATAATTTCTATATGTTTGTATTGTCGGTGGATGAATGGTCGCCACGGGGCGCGGACCACACCGGTCGCCGGGATCCCGGGACTCCGGAACACCGGGACACCGGGATACCGGTCCGACTAATGTCCCGCCTATAAATTAGTTCAATGATCGCCACAATCCTTTACTCGCCACTTTATATTGTTTTGATATTTATTTTATTGCGAATGGGTCGTTTGTTTGGTTAAGATGTTTAAATCCCTAGATCAGTTGATAAACAGATCAACTTATTACTCAGAAAACTTACTTTTTTATTGCTTTCCATATTTTGTTATTGTCTGATTGATTATGTCTTCGCATTTGACTATACTTTGATATATGAATGACGATAAAATAATTTGCTTGCATTGAGCACAAACCCAAAAGTATGCAGCGGTATCCAGAACTTTGAATTGAAAACAACTGCATGGCGTTACAACGTGGTGCTTGCGATAGAGTAAAAATCGTCCCTTATCAAAAAACCCTACTCAATACTTATCCTATTCCTAAAAAACATATCTCCCATCCATCAGACGTATTTAGTTAATAACTTCCTCGTTAAATCCCCGTGCAATTATCGCGTGTTACATAAATAAATAAAACGGCGCGCCCCGAGCGGGTTCAAATTTAAATAACCAATTACTCTGTACATTGGGTTTGTTGATTTATCGATCAATTTTACTTTGGCGCTGATTGTGCGGCGATATTTAAAAAGTTGCGCGCGCGCTTTATTACGCCGCCTTTGATGGATCTTCATATGACAGGGATGTGTTGTAGCCAGTCATTACTGAATATTATGAAACTGTACCTCCAGACTGCCTCGGTGGCGTAGTTGTATTACGATACGACTGAAACGCTGAGTTCTCGGCTTCGATCTCCGGGTCTTGAATTGATTTTGAATTTTTCTATTCAGTAGCAACCCAGAGTCTGGAATTTGTCCCCGATATGGCGATAGGCTCGCCCCCTATCACATCATGGGACGGAATAACGGCGAAAAGTGGATGCACTAGTTGCGCCTCTGCCTAACCCTTTGGGGATAAAAGGCGTGAGTGTGTGTATGTACCTCCAGTTGTTACAGGACTAAGCAGCTATTTCACGATACCTTAATAAGTGATATTCGTTAAGTGTTAGTAGGCTTTGTAGTCATAAAAGAACTTTTCCGTTATTAAAATCCCATTTTTTGCTTTTCCGGTATGAAAAGCTTATGTCAATCTACGATTTAGTCTGACTGCATATAAAATTTCAACTAAGTTCATTCAAGAGTTACTGCGTCCATTTCTTACAAATATCCAAAAATCATCACAAAAATTTCGCAATTGTAAGTATGGTCGTAAATAGGTCTTTAAATTCAAACAAAACCAAAGTCAGTCATGATAATAACAATCAGTTTGTATACATTTCATCCAAGTTTTATTTAAGTTGATATTACCATTATAAGAATGACGTCTCGTCAACAAGTTAAAAAAAAATGAATTAATCTTCTGTTTCTCGCGATGCAAAATTGTACGAACAGGTCAATGTATGCAATAGAATGCTGCATAAAGCTAATAATTACTTAATAATTAACTTCGCACCTTCCGCGTGCTAAAGAATGTAACAAAGGATGATAAAATTACTGTTGCGTTAGTAAGAAGTGACGCATTAGCGCTTAGAAGTGATATTTATAGAGCAATTTAGTCAGCGTCCAGCTTAACGACTAGCAATAAACATATTTAATCAATGATTAATCTAATCATTGTTTCATCTCCGACTGTTCGAAGTAAGGAAGAAAGTGACAAAACAGTGATTAGGTGAACACTGGTAAGTAAATTTTATTATTTTACGTGAATATTGTGAGCTGTTTAAATATGCATACATATACATACATATACACTCACGCCTGTTATCCCCGAAGGGGTAGGCAGAGGCGCAACTGGTGCACCCAATTTTCGCCGTTATTTCGTCCCATGATGTGATAGGGGGCGAGCCTATCGCCATATCGGGCACAAATTCCAGACTCCGGGCTGATACTGAATAGAAAACCTCAATATCACTTTGCCCGACCCGGGGATCGAACCCGAGACCTCAACTTTGCAGTCGTACTGTGATACAACTACGCCACCGAGGCTGTTTAAATATGGTGTTTACTATAAGCCGACAAACATTCTGTTGTATGAAATTAATTAGAAATAATCAGTAGTTAGTAAAATGTACTGAATGTAATACATATGACCGCATTATTTGAGTTTGGAAAAATTACGTCCAACATATTTCTGGTAAAATTATTGAGTATCAAGTAACTTTATCATTTTATACTACACTAAATACTTCTAAATGACATTCTAAGTTGCTATTTTATACGAGTATTTTAATCAATACATGACGAGAATTATATCCAATGTTATACTAATTGGAGATCTCGAAATGCACCAACAATTAGACTATACAGTTCCAATATTACCATCAACAACGAAGCTATCGAAAAACAACATCGACATCCACCAATTAGAATGATAGACAGACAGACATTGAAACGTATACGCAATTAGCTAGATTATAGATAGGGATTGTAATAGTTGTCGGGTACATTCAGTTTAGTATGATGTCACCGCTGCGCCTGTGTCACTGTTCAATCGCCCTTCGTTAATGCTGTTTTGCAATAAATTTATGATTGAAATGAGACGAGCATGATGCTCGTATGACCGTAAAACTGTCCATAAACATCAGCAAATCTCTTGAAAACTGATTAAGAACCTACGTGTGGATCTGCACTGCGCCTGTCGCTCTGAGACTACGCTAGATCTTTGTCATCATGATCATCAGCCACGTGACATCAACTGCTGAACATAGGAGTCTCCTAAAGATTTCCACACGGCCCGGATCTTTTTCATAGTGCCTAGTAATTAAGATTTTGAAAATTTTATGCAAAAATTAGCATTATATGTTAATAAAACCTATTTTCATATTAAAAATTGTTACAATTTTGTCAACAATAAAAAAAAGTCTTACGTTGCGTTTTAAAACCTTTTTTTATAGCGATTTAAAGAAGAAATAATTAAAGAAACGTAATAGACAATAAAATTACATCGCCCCTGATCGCAAGTCTAAAGAAAGGCAACTAACGTGAAACGAAGCGTCCTTCGATGATAACCAGAATTATGCTGGCCTATCTTACAATATAGGTATGTGGTTATGAGGTAGAAAGTATTAACTAGTATTCTTCAGAGAGCAAAAGGCATGTTCTTGGTCGTAATACCCGTGACAGAATCGTCGAGGTCGTCATCATGTAGTGTTTTCCGGAGTAGATGCAAGTCGCCTCACGATTCTCGCACATCTTTCTGTTAGAGGTTATTTTGGTGAACTCATGTACGAGGCTGTCTACGGCAGATTTAACATATTCTAAGTTGTCAGTTGAAATCTACTAAACAAATCGCATCGTATTTCTAGCTTGGAGTTCTCTCAAATGATCGAGCCGTTGAAGCAGTAAGACAAGCCGCCGCACCTTAATTCTTGTTTTTACGAAATGCTCAGCAGATAATTGCAAATATGAGGACATTGGTTAGGGAAATAATGTGTGATGTATCTTTTATTCCACAAGCGTACGTTTTAAGTCTTGCTTGTAGACCACCAAGCGAGACGGCGGCTTATTCTGCGAATCGTTTGCGATGGAAACTCGGGCGGTATCGATTTTATTGACGATTTTCATTTGGTTAGTTTTAAAGATAGAGACTGTGGGTTGTATTATAATCAGATCCAATATTATTTCGAAGTTTTTAAAAGAAAGCGAACTGTGTCATCTTAGATATACTTTAAAATTTGGTTAACTCAAGGGCTTTTAAATATTGATTACTCGGCGGATGGAAACACTCATTGCAAGATGAGTGCATGTTTGTATTGTATGTACAAGCTTGAGAGTACAGACATGGCGTATGCACGAAAAAAAGTACTCATCGTAACATTTTTGAAAAATTCAAATTTCAATTAATTTGCTAACGCCTGACGCCTTTTATTAAGATGCAATGACATCACAATTATTAGTTTCACTTTCATATAATTTATTATATTACATATTTTGTAACGTTTATTAAATACAACGTGAAATTACTGATTTTTTAAATATTTCACAAAGAAATTAATTTCGAAGCGATATCGAAACGCACCAACAGAATAGCGACGCGTATGCACAGCAGGGGTTGGAGCATGTTATGTGTAATTCATTTTAGATTTTTTGCGTGTAAATATAGCAGAAACACACGGCCGCCGGGTTTTTTACCTAAATTTCATCAGTTAAACATTACATGTGTACCGATTATATTTTATATTATACACATGTTTTTAACGCGGCTTGTTTCGCATTCGCGTCGCGGCGATCTGCTTTATGTTAGAATTATGTTAATTGGGGTATACAGACGATAAAGTGCATCTACTTCTCTTATATAGGCAAGTCGGGTATTAACTTGGAAAAGTTATGGAAAAGCCTAGAAAATGTAATCCTTTTTACCATTGGTACGTGCATTTAATGTAGTTTTTCATAAGTGCAGTTCTGCTCAAGTAAAATATCGATCAGAGATTTCTCTTTTTATCTTTCAATTTCTATAAATATACACAATAATGCCTCTTTGCTTATTTATATTGTAAGCAATTTACAATTCAATACTAAATTTAAATGTAATTTAATACTTATCTCTTTCAATCTTAAATCTATAAGATAAATGGTTAAAACAATTAATTGAAACAATTTTTATACTTTTTTTTTCACTAAAATACTGTTTTTCACGTCAATTTAGTTATATCACAACAAAGATTAATTAGTATATTAAACGAATCCTGATACAAATATGAATAGTTTATCTAAATCGTAATAATTTTCTCACCTCTAATCTAAATAAAGAAGATAAATGAACTCCACGAAATCGATCATTACTTCCGATTCGAAATAGTGTTGAGATTTAACGCACCAACGTGACGGCGTTATCGATACATTTCCTAAAAGTATCGATATAATCATGGAATCTGTGCCGATCGCTCACTAATCGCACCCAATTAATCTAAGCGCTCACTTCTCGCCAGAACGGTAATCGTGTTAATATCAATTTTAATGCTGCCAGGCTCGTGATATATTATTATATTTTAAATTGTATCTAGCACCAGCGTTGGCTATTGATTGTGGAGAATACAAGGTAAGTTATATATGTGAATTTCCCAAATGGTTAGGCAGAGATGGCACTACTTTCCCTGTGAAATAAAAAAGACGACACTACTGCACCTACGTTTTGCCAAGCTTATAAACCTTGATGTTTTTTTTATGAAAAAACGAACTTACGATTCACCTGATGGTAATCGATCACCGCCGCTCATGAACATCTGCAATACCAGGGGGCATAGAGATGCGTTGCTGGCCTTTTAGGTGGAAATACTTTTTTTTTGTTTTAAGGTCGCCAGGTCCAATATGTCCAGAAATGCTGCTAGCGGCAATTGGTTCCACAGTTTTGTTATACGTGGTAAAAAATGTCGGCTAAAACGTACTGTGGTGGATTGTGATAGAGAGCAAGAATATAGACATGTTCCTATCACGGGAAATTCTGATGTGATTTTCAAAATCGAATAGTTTTCCCATATGTTGTCCGATCTAATAATCGAATCCTGAACAACCAGGTTTTCAGCTCAAGTAAGCCACTAAAACAAGGGGTGATTGATAAATTGTAGCTTTAACATTCGTTCTGTGCACAAATATCTTCACAACGTAGATCTTTATTGATTTCATATCCCATCTCGACTTCTAATTGTATTTTATCATATTAGAGTAAAATCTGTTTAGTTATAATCTTAATCAAAGTTCGTTCAAATATTTATTCTTTACTAGCTTTTGCCCGCGGCTCCGCCAGCGTTAAAAAGTTTTTCCGGTATAAAAGTCCCGGTTTATATTTTCCCGGGATAAATGTAGCCTAAAACCTTTCCAGGGTCTCAAACTATCTCCATACCAAATTCCATCAAAAACCATTTATTACTTTTTGAGTTTATCGCGTACAGATATCGGGTAGCGTTTTTTTTTTAAATAATATGTAAGGATGTTCTTTTTATGCAAGTTGGCTAGGGAATGGTAATGATTTTAAATGATTTTATTACATGATACTTTGTTTTCATTAAACAATTAAGAGATAAAACGCTGATGACAGTAACGGCTGATTAAAAATCTTTATCTGAAATACCCGTAATAATTACATAAACCGATTTATTTTTCTAAGAATATTATTCTTATCTTTAAGAATTAAACGATTGAGCTTTTCTCTTGATTTGCGTTACCGTTCGTAACGCAAAGTGTGATTTTTTTTCTGTTCACTAATACGAAGTTTAAACGCTGTGTATGGCCACGAAGCTAGAATATTATATTATCCCGTATTTTATACATAACTTTAACTACTATTTATTATTCTTATCGTTTTCGGAATATATGAAATACTGTTTCTGTTCACTAGATGAATATGTTATTTATTGTATTTTCCTTGTATTTATGTATACGATTTCCGTTTTTCAACTTTAGTAATAATCTACAAATCGTGCTGTATTTAGTCTCATGTTAACCATATTTTTGCATCACCTGTGTTAATATTAAAACAGTTTTTTTCGTAATACAATGTGACGCGAGATTGAATCTCGCGTACGACATTTCTCGATCGCCGACGCGATGGCCGCCGCATGATATATTTACTCATTACCTCGTCAAAATGCAGCGCGAAGGGAAAATGACAGAATTTATGAGCTTTAACACGGTGCTATGACAAAAAACCAATTGCAGACAAACTGCATACACTTGTACGAGCATGGACATAGTACCCCATTTGTCATTGTTGCTAGTTTCGGTTTACGGTTTCCGCTAATAGATGGCGTTGGTTGTAATGTTCTAAAATGTGCTTTGTTTTAAATATAATAGGGGATATAAGTTATAAGTTAGTATTAGGGGATATAAGTGCTACTTAATTAGGTGATATTTAAAAATATACTTCAATTAAGGTATTTAAATCTTAGTTGCAATACAGACAGTCGGTATTTAGTTACTGTTCCTCTAAGATTCAGAAAAAAATATCATCTGATTCTTAATACATTGCAGGAACCGAACTTGCACCCACTTTAGCACACGCTGTCACAGACATTGTGAAACATTAAAGCAATAAACAAAAAGCACTTTTCGTGAAATATATGGCCTTCGTGCGTAACGAAATATTCCCTAGCAAGCTGCTATTTAGAAGGATGAAATATTGTACTCATACGGTCTTTATTAGGTACGTTTCACGTATTCATAACGGTTGTGAGAAACGGTCTTGTTAAAAATATTTTAACGTAGTGCAAGATATATTCTTCTTTTCTATTAAGTTAGTGAACCTCTTGATGAGTGTAATGGAGTATAACTAAATACCAAGAGTATAACTAAATAACAAAAAGACCAAAAAAAAAATGACACATTTATAATGAGGTAAGTGTTAAGTGTACCAAGTCACAGGCGGCGGGGTGGGGAACAGGCGGGGAGCGGGCGGCATCACGCGCCGATCACCGAAGTGGATAATTATCAACGATACAGATCAAATCTCGCACAATCTATCCTCTCAAACCAATTACTCTAATGATCGCTTGGTGTACAATCATCATTTCTTATTTGTCATTCATAGAAATTGTGAGTGTGGTGCAAGGTATAAAAGCCTGAGAGAACAGCAAAGGAAATCTATATTATGATAAGAAAATACTTATATTTTCTTATTTGTATCAAATCACTCAAGACAGCTTATCGTAATGTAGTTGTTAAACTGGCTATGACATTCATCAAACTTGGACCATAAATACATTCATATATCACTATAATCTAAAAACCATTAAAAAATATGTCACATTGTCTTTGTTATAAGCGACCCGAATGTTCGCTATACCTCTCCCTTCAAAAATAAATTCAGACACCTCATCGCCATGATTATAAATCCAAAATATCACTCGCTAACATTTTTTAAACTGCGCCAAACACTAACTGTAACCCAGTCGGAATCATAATAGATTTAAACAAACATTTGTATTACTGGCGGTTGCAGGTTACTGGTTACTAAGCTCAGAAGCACAAAAAACATCATTACTCAGATGAAGCTGTTACGGGCGATAATTTGTCTAATGACGGTGTTTAGCGATACCCGATGATAGGTGCCTCCTATTCGATGTTTAGGGGTCTGTTAAAACTTCTAGTAGTGCTGTAAAACATGGATTCTTGGGGGTCAATTGTTCAGCTGTGTTTATGAATCTCGCATAATAAAGTTGGCTGGCATACGTAGTTCCTACTAAAGATTAAGTTTTAGACTGAGTATGAAAAAACAATAAAACAGAAAGGTGTAATTTATGATGATCCCCATGATGCAAGGCCTCTTGACGGAAACATTTTTTGACCATCAAGCTCAGCTTAATTTCCCATGCGAGGTTAGAAAAAATAACTCATTTTTGTGACCAAAATTCAAAATCACCCACAATTTTTTTCAAGTTAAAACTTCAATAACCTCGCGTTGGTTGAAAAAATTGCGGTTTATGATATTTTATGTAAACTGTGACGAAATGATACGGTTACATCACTTGTCAAGTGGCAGTCTTCGGATATGATGAACGAGCGCGACGGATTGTGTGGACGCCCCTTTATGTAACTGAAGATATGATTTACAACATAAAAAATGGCAGGTAAAAAATTAAGCAGTTTTTTTGTCATAATTACATGTATCTTAATTACACAATGTGCGTTGGTCGTAAGAAAGATAACTTTTTTTTCATAATGTTTTTGTTATCACGTAAAAAATATTTAAACCATAATCATACCCTAACAGATTTTTAGGGCAATTGAATTTAATCTCAGTCAGTTAAGATTTTTTTTTTTAATTCCTTGTCAGTTTTTTTATTATAATCCTCTGTCAAATACAATAATCATTAACATCAATTACTCCATACGGAACCCACGACCGTTTCCAAACCCACTGCTAACCCAATTTTTTACCGGCCCTTTACTTTCACGCAGACGATCCTAAAAGAAAGTCCAACATTGAAAAAAGTAGAATTACAATTTACGCCCGCGGGGTATTGGATGCATCTCGGAAACAAAATATACAATTCATAATCTTCGACCTGTAATGATAGGGATGCTCTTACATCGATAAAAAGGCGATAATTTGACGTGGGTGTTGAAAATGCTGATACTGTAAGTGATTGAGGTGGGTTTAAGACTAGACATGTTGTGGTGTTATGGGAGTGTGGTTGATGTTTATGAACTGTATAGTTTTAGTTGGAAGGTAAAATAATAGTGTTTAGTGAGTTAGCCAGTTTTTCGTATCTGTTGATGGGATTTAACCAGTTTGGACCTTCTAGACTGCATGATTAAAAATCTTAGCAATTTTTTATTAGTCACAATTTAAAGTTTACCGACTTATTATGCAAGTGCTTAACCAAATACACCATATTATAATCAAATGTCTTTCTCATGAATATATTTTTTATCGACAATAAGTAACGGTTGCTGTTTTGTCGATAATTGTAAAAGTATCGATGTCCCTCACTAGCGGTCGCAATTACTGTCGCGCTGTGCATCGCGTTTACTTTGCGCGCACATCAAACGAGCCGCCCGGTCTCGCGTTATTCGCGCCCAAATTTCCCTTAATCGACGGCCGGGCACGCCGCGCCGCGCCGTGTCGTCGGCACAAATCTTCGTTCGCTACATTGTTTGTTTGTAATTGTCGACTTTATATATTGATAATTGACGCAAAGATAATTTATATTACAACACGAACTTCCAAAGCTGTTAACACTACATACCATCCTGCATTCACCGTTGCTGTTACTATTGTAATACCGAAAAATGTAAATCTTTTTTATTAATTCTGAAAAAATGGAAATAAAATTTATAGAGGTATTGTTCTATAAATATTATTCCCGTAATAGCTGCTGAAAGCGGTTAATTGTATAAATCCAAGTTTGATATCATTAATTTTCATACTATCTTAACCAGGGGCGATACCAATACCTAAGAGTAAACGTGTCATTACTCTCCTCATTTAGTTAGAGTGATAAAATTTGTACAAATATATTAACTGAAACTGCCCAGTTTTTTCACAATTAAAGTCAGATGCAAAAATACGGTCGACTCATATCATATTGAAGTAAAACCCGAGCTTATCAGATAAATTGCCAAGTATCGTTCTCAAATGTAATCCTTACATTTATTTACATAGTAATTGATTCTAAATAAAAACTCATAAAATCATTTTGTTTCAGGTATGTTTCAAGTTACATAACGAGGTACAGGTAAGTTCAGCAATTATAAATTGTTCAAAAAACAAATTAATATCCGCGCGATGAAACGGTACAAGAGGTGGCGCGGGAGCGGAAGCGTGCGCGGGCGCGGACGCGTTCGTTAGCGGCACGCATGCGCGGTGTCGACACGCCGCGATTTATCGCCACCGCGCCTCGCCGCGACAAAGTAATCGACATCGACGCGTTATCACCGCTGTATGGTGCGCATCACTAACGCTTGCTCAAGGAATGTTTGAGTTCATAGCGAAATACGTTACTGTAAGTTGTTTTTCTGATGACTGTACATAGTATGAATTTTGTGATTGTCAAATAAGACAATGGATTTTTGCTTGCCTATGAATGATTTTAGATAACCCATTATATAGCTGTAATACTGATTTTGTGCGATTCTCGTTTGCCAGTCAAGTCCAGATGAGGTTAATTTGGGTCCGTAGATATTAGAGCCCGATGATATAGGTACTCTACATACAAAAATGTGCATATAATTGTGTGATTACTATAATTTGTCTGTGCTTTATAATCTAATCATTCCTACGCAACAGTTTGTAGATAGCGCGTTTATATTTATGTAGGACACCGGTTAAATTTACTTCACATTGATTTTATGGTAACGGTTGATCTGTCTTAACTGAGATAAGGAACAAATTAATTACGTAACGCAAGTAATATTGATAACTTTTCAAATTTGATGATATTAAATATTTAATTACTAACACGTATGACAGATGGTCCAAATAAATTCAGTGTGTTTGTATAATTCGCCTAAAGCAAAAGTCGCTGTTGAATACATAAAATCATTTTTCTTCTATCCATACAAAAATCTTTATGGGTCAGTCATACATAGGCACCATGCGCGGACAGCCTTTCTTTTATTTAAAAATAATACGTATAAAAAACCTTGTGACCTTCGTGTAGAGTTCATTTTTAAACGCAATCTTTGTATTCCGTGACTGCAAAGAATAACGCCGGCATTATTTTGCATCGCAATGATATTTTTAAAAAGAGAATTTTGGGAACTTTAAATCTTATTTAGTGAACTGTAAGAACTATTTTGTGATGATGTTTTGATTTAAAAATTGAGCATTTTAATTCAACATATTTTTATGTTTATGCTAGCTTATTTTGACTCCTCACAAGACGGTAAGCCGAAGGTAATTTCGATTAACTGTAAGCCATTATAAATATCATGTTTACAGTATTAAATAATTTTGTGAAATCAATAATGTTTTATTTATATGTATAATGTTGTTGTAAATATATATATATATTTTAATTTATTTATTCTATTTATTTATTTATTCTTTTTTTTTTTTTTGTTTCTCTTCTTACGTAAAATATAATGTTTTAATTTTAATTTAGTAATTTTAATGTATTAAAAATTGCACCACCGTTCTCTTTTCAATTATGTGAGATACGTATTTTAATAGTCCATTCGGTTGTCTGGAAGAGATCGCTTAAAGCGATAAGACCGCCCATTGTGCATCATGTTTTTATAATTGTTTGTTTGTGTCTATTAATTTTATATATTTTTGTTTTCTATCATGTGTGTGCAATAAAGTGTTTTGTATTGTATTGTATTGTAATGTTGTTGAGCTTTAAACGAGCTTTCATCCGGCTCGAAGGATCAAATTATAATTTTAAATTATATAATTTGTTGTTGATTTTTTTTTATCCATTCAACATTTGTTTGGTCACTTTTAATGTGGATTATTGCCAACAAAGTGACAATAAACTCAATTGTTTTCTATGTATTTCACTACAAATCTTCAAAACAATTACATGATAATCGTGCTCTGTAGGCTTTATGGGTTAGCGTTTTGAATATGTTGTCTATCAATATATTTTATTAGCACAAGGTCAGCAAATAAGGAAATATGTTCTGATGACTAGTGACAAAACATTTTTAGGCCTTCAGCAATATCTCCAAAACATCGATAAAGCTATGCGGCTACCAACTTTCAAACTACAACAATCCACAAACCAATATTCACGGAAACAATTAACAGAGCACAATTAACGTACCACCGCTATCACTGCGATAATGCGAATGCGAGGGTAAACAGAAATATTGTCTTTAGAGGCGATCGGCGCGGGCGGCGCGTATGCATCGCCCGGCAAAGAAGCCGCCAGATACAGCCCAAGCCGATTAGATCCGCACCACAAAGATTTACAGTCCACAACGTACTATCGCACACTATAAATTAGAAATTCGTTAGATACAGACGTTCGTGTACGGATTCCAATTATTCTATCTTACAATGCGTTTGTTTTGGTATGTCGGCTGTGCTGTTATGTGTGTGTATTCTTTGCTATGGTGTTATTAATTTAGCGGTTAGGGATGTAAGTTCTCGGTTTGATTCTTCTGATGGTTAGTTTATGCCTTAACTCATTGGAATTATTGCTCGATTTGGAGATAGATTCTCTATTGATTAGATTACGCAGAGAATATATTACATACTCGGCGAAACGTGGCTTTACCAGTTACAGCCCTGCTTTTACATTGGAAAAAAATGGAGAGAGTTTTTAAATTTATGTGAAATAGGCTACAGCGTAGTTTTTCAATTTATAGTGTAAATACATCCTACTAAATCTTTCAACTCTTCAAAATATAAACCATCAAATAGCGATACTAAACTATTACAAAAAGCACGTTAAGTTAATAACGTAGACATACCTGTAATGGCAAAAAACCACGATCCAAGCCGGGATTCGAACCCGAGACAATCGCGGTGCGCTCAAAAACACATCTCTCATTATCACTAATTGACGTCCCGAACAATGTAGGCTGGACTAGTGCGCAGGCGCAGGAAAAAACTTATGCCAACTATTGTACATGTTAGGGCGGTTTCTGTATTAGAAATTATATGTTACAGTTTTTGTACAAGTTACAGTTGATTAAATATATAAACAGCTTTATTTTTGGAATACTATAGTATTGTTCGCGGCTTTGTCTGTGCGAATTACTTTTCTTGGGATAAATGTGGTGACACTTTTCCAGTTGAAAGTGCACTTTAATATATTGTATTATCAAATTTCATACCTGTTCAGGTTTTCTGCATTCAATTCTAAGTTCTAACATCCTAATATCGTTGCATCTATACTATTACATTTCGGGACTGTTTCACAGGTTTCAAATAAAATTTATTTGACAGTTAGCTCATTACACGGGTAATGTAAGTAGTACTAATTTTATTACAATTTATTTGAAAGTATAGACTAGAGTGTGACTTTTGTATTTATGTTACGAGTAGCATTTATCAGGAGGCGATGTAATCGGCACTAAAAATAATATCACGAATAAGTAGAAATGCGAATCTCTATAACCAATTGCTATTGTTACGCCCGGTCTAATTAATTGCTGCGGCACGCTTCGTTACAAGAAATCCTAGAACTAACTAGCTGTGCATATTTCGTGTGCATATTTCGTGTTTAGGAAAGTGTTAAATTATACAAAAATATTTATAATTAGGACTCAATAGAGCAATGGATGATTTTTTAAGTTTATTTTATTATCACTAAATTTGGTAGTAGGTACTAAGTTCGTAGCCGTAGTCTATTTTTAGTAAAATATACTTAATTAAAATTATTTCGCAATGTTTAAATATAAATCCGAGGAATCAATAAAATTTCCTGGTGATGGTTAAGTTTTCATCATCATTAAAATCTCCTAGAATTTAAGAAATCGTCGATATGTAGTTAAAAACCAAGAAAAGCACTAAATACTAAATTTTTTTATTTTCTGTGATGTATTGGCAAGCTTTTCATCAAACTCATTTACGCTAAACGACATTTTACAGTCTCTACCACTTGTTTGTGTGTACTTCTACTATCTTTCTTTTCAGGCAATATATTCTCTAGTTTTAAATAATTCAGAATAGATTAATATAAATAATTATTTTACTGACTGCCCCCGTGGCGTAGTTGTATTACGTGCGCGATACGACGCCGCTTTATGGTCCTGGGTTCGAATCCCGGGTCGTCGAAAATTATATTAGGTTTTTCTGCTCAGTATCAGCCACGAGTTTGGAATTTGTGCCTGATATAGCAATTGGCCCGCCACCTAACACCTCGTGGGACGGAACACACACGGTGTAAAGTGGGTACTATTGCACCGCTGCGTACCCCTTCGGGAATAAAGACGTGATGTGTGTCTGTTGTTATTTAATAGTGTATAATCCTCCTAGCCAGTTTCGGCCACGGCGGCCAATCTCAACGGAGATCAGCCAGTTACGCAGGAGATATTATAGTGCACAAGCGTGTGCGCAATACACAGGTGCACTCGCTATTCCTTCACTCTCATAGTCCGGTGAGACGGCAATCCGACATGACCGGAGAAAGATTATCGCAGGACCAACGGCTTTACGTGCTTTCCGAGGCACGGGGCTTTCCGCCAACTTCCTGACTCCGAGCTGCGACTGAGTAATTTTTTAAGATGGAAAAACCTAGTCACAATGTTTTTGGCTCGACCAGGGATTCGTATCCAGGACCTCAGCGGGCAAATCGAACTCGTAACGCGTACGCCATACGCCACCGAGTCACTCAATTTGTTATTTAATGTCAATAAAACAAAAGTATGGCGAGTAATCCGGGCGCCTAGTAATAAGCGCCACGGTAACCTAAAAACAGTAACAAATACACCCGAATTACAAAGAGCTCTGTAGGACACTGATTTACGCTCACCTACAAATAACTCTGCTGAACCCAGAAAAGCGGTGGTATACTTTTTCAAAAGTTTCCTATTGAATCTCGCGTAACCCTAAAAAGTGTATTGATTTTCTCGCAGATCGTATTGTTTTTTGCCGGTTAACGCATCGCAATTACAATTATCAAATTGTATAGTAATTATACACATAACTTGTAATATTATATTTATTTTTATGAAATACATACAAATACGAAAGTAACTCTGTATGTTTTATACGTTGTTACGGCTAAGCCGCTGAATTGATTTTGATGTAATTTGATAAAGAAGTAGATCTAAAAAGGACATAGTCTACTTTTTTATTCGTCACAAACAAATTTCTACGTAAGCAAGGCTGAGAACAATACCTACCCTAAAATCCCTCTAAAATAAATTTTCGTTTTATTGAATTGCCAACCTACAAGCTACATGTCTCCACACGTCCCGATATTTTATTTTAAATTCCAAGGGATATGCTAAAGAATCTTGATCATACAGCCCAATTAAAAGAAGGCTGCACAGTACCTGTCATTTTGTTATTAATTGCGTTCGTATTGTAGGGAATTTTAAATCCATTGAAGCAATTTACAATACTTTTTTTTATCAATAGTTATTGTGCCGACTGCCTCGGTGGCGTAGTTGTATTACGGTACGACTGCAATGCTGAGGTCTCGGGTTCGATTCCCGGGTCGGGCAAAATGATATTGAATTTTTCTATTCAGTATCAGGTCGGAGTCTAGAATTTGTGCCCGATATGGCGATAGGCTCGCTATCACATCATGGGACGGAATAACGGCGAAAAGTGGGTGCACTAGTTGCGCCTCTGCCTACCCCTTCGGGGATAAAAGGTGTGCGTGTGTGTGTGTGTGTGTTGTGTTATTGTAATTGACAGCCTCGGTGGTGCATTGGGTTGAAAGTCTTCTATAAAAATAAGAAGGCTCAAAATTGTACGAAATATACGAAGTGTTGCTCGCGGCGTCGCCTGCGTAAGCCTTTCCCTTTATAAAAGTCCCTAACGTCTGCTATTAAGAGGCCGTATACAAAATTTCGACTTTTTCAGTCAACTTTTCATCGTGTTTTTTTTTTAAATAACCGGATCTGGTTAATTTAGAATACGTCATCAGAAAGACTATTTCAACACAAGTTGGCTTAACGAGCCAGATTTTTCATATCTTTCTTTAATTTTAATCTATCCACCAAGTTACAACGTCTGTTTCAGATTTTTTTTTGTACGGAGACTCAAACTTGTAGTAGTTCTCAGTCAAAATCGTGCTTGAAACTAACTAACGAAAACTACTGTTTATTGGTATAAAAAGTAGCCTTAAGGATAAATGCGACAATTTCTTTATTATCAATATAAAAAAATCTTATTTTCCCGCGCTAGTAAGTGAAATAATTTTTCTGATGACGTATTCTAAATTAACCAGATCAGGTTATTTTTTAAAAAATCACGATGAAAAGTTGACTGAAAAAGTCGAAATTTTGTATACGGCCTGTTAATAATCGCCATATGTACGACGGCAGCGCCATCTCTTTGAAAATAATATAAAAATAATCGTTTTTTCTCCAGGAGCTATCTAGCCTATATGCTAATCCAGGACATAATTTATACGTGTGCCAATTTCATCCAAATCCGTTCAGCGATTTTTGCGTTGACTTCTAGCAAACATCCAAACTTTTTTACAAAACTTCGCAATAATAATGTGAGTAAAAGAAAGAAGTAAGAAGATTAGGGGCTTAAACAATATGTTTTGACTTCAAAAATAACAACGATCACATTCATAGGAATGACTACAGGTACGAAAATATAAATTATAATTCTTTGAATTAACGCTAGTGGTCATAATTTAACCGCAATTCATTTAAATTATAAAATTCGTTATTTTTAATATAACAGAAAACACAATAATGGTGCTTTTTAAAATGATCTAGTAGACTATTGATTTCCATTTGCCATTCTCAAGTACAAATAATCTGATGGTGCAGTCAGCGCCAGTGTATAGTTTTCGCTTCATTATTGTTTTAAATGTATGTCTTATGTTATCTTAATATGTCTTACTAGATTTCGCCTGCGGCTCCGCCCGCGTTAAAGAGTTTTTCCGGGATGAAAGTCCCGATTTTTATTTTCTCGGGATAAAATGTAGCCTATGTGTTAGTCCAGGATATGATCTACCCGTGTGCCATATTTCATCGAAATCCATTCAGCAGTTTTTGCGTGAAAGAGGAACAAACATCCATACATCCAAACATCCATACATTCTTACAAACTTTCGCCTTTATAATATTAGTAGGATAATTCTTTGAATTAACGCTAGTGGTCATAATTTAACCGCAATTCATTTAAATTATTAAATTCGTTATTTTTAAGATAACAGAAAACACAATAATCTTACTTTTTAAAATGATCTAAATCTAGACTATTGATTTCCATTTGCCATTCTTAAGTACAAATAATCTGATGGTGCAGTCAGCGCCAGTGTATAATTTTCGCTTCATTATTGTTTTAAATGTATGTCTTATGTTATCTTAATATGTCTTACTAGATTTTACCCGCGGCTCCGCCCGCGTTAAAGAGTTTTTCCGGGATAATAGTCCCGATTTTTATTTACCCGGGATAAAAAGCCTATGTGTTAGTCCAGGATATGATCTACCCATGTGCCAAATTTCATTGAAATCCGATTAGTAGTTTTTGCGTGAAAGAGTAACAAACATCCATACATCCAGACATCCATACATCCATACATCCATACATCCATACATACTTACAAACTTTCGCCTTTATAATATTAGTAGGATTTAAGCAGTCGAACGATAGTGTGATAGTCGACGATAGCCTAGTTGGGAATGGAAACGTCTGCAGAGGTAATGTACGACGGTTCAAAACCCAAGGCACACACCTCTGACTTTTCGAACTTACGTGTGTATTGTTTATCAATTATCATTCACTTTAACGCATGAAGGAAAACATCGTGAGGAAACCTACATACCTGAGAATCTTCCATAAAAATCTCGAGGGAATGTGAAGTCTGCCAACTCGCACTAAGCCAGCGTGGTGGACTAAGGCCTAACCCCTCTCAGTAGTAGAGGAGGCCCGTGCTCAGCAGTGGGCAGTATAATACAGTGCCGATTGCATTGCATTTAGTCTGACTTCTGAGAGGCTACTGCAAAAACGAAATCCGTAGTTTCGGGTGACGGATCGCACGTTTTCTTACTACGAAGTGTTACGGATCCTTCTTTATGAAGAGTTGTTGCGTGACGAAAGTGTTGAGCGAAGTCGGAAGCGTCGCAAACTACGTGAAACCTTCGTTCAACGGTGACGGATCCGAAGTAATTTGGTAGTAAGGTTAAATCCGAAGTTCGTCGTTTCTTCGTTTCGGACCGAAGTTTCGGATTTCGTTTTTCGCAGTAGCCTCTAAGACCTCAAGCATAATCTGTTAGGCATGCCTTGCTGTTATGTGTCAGGAACTAGACATTGTGTCTCATATATAGTTGAAATAAATATTTGAGCATCTTGCAATAGTCTCAGTGCAACGAAAAACTTGAACGCATAGTCCACAACTTAACCACAGAGTCAATGATCCGATGCGAAGGCTTTATTTTTATACGCATTTCACTCCGCAAATAGAGTGTTGAATTAATCATGAACAACGAATAGTATAAGGAAAGGTCATTCAACTTGTATAGACGATTACTTGCATATATTTTAAAAATCATGATCATAGACGTGAATTCTAAGAATCGAATCATAGATATATTTTTTTTGTTCTTATACCATGGGTATTCATAAAAGAGTATAAATAATACAGGTCATTCTGTATAAACTATGTTTTACGTGAATTTAGGTAAATACTTATCGTAATGAACAATAACTGTACATATGCATGACGTTAGAATTACGTTACAATATAACACAAGTTGTTAACGATTTAGTCGCTGCTTCATTTTCCTCGTCTAGAATTAGATTATGTTTATTATCTTGTTTGCATGATAATTCAAATAAGTGGGTTATGTTTAATCATATACTATGTATTTTACGTCGATTGGATAAATTATTAAATGAGCACAAAAGGGTTCAAAAACATTGAGTTTTTCTATTCAGTATCAGATTGGAGTTTGGTCTATACACTGGTGGTAGGACTCTCATATGTAAGAGTTCGTCTGGGTGGGTACTTTGTAAATCAAGGTTCGGGATGGTATTTCTACTGTTTATGGGTGGTCGTATCGCTTACCATCAGACGAACGGCATGCGCGTCTCGTCATTCAATGCTATAAAAAAAATAAAATCTATGGACCTTTACAGCATAGAGGTTTTTTACTGTGCAATCCTTGTTTTATTTCACCTTCGAAATAAATACTGGCAATTAACAATAAACAAATTACGTAATGTCAACTTACGAAAAAAGTTCGTATTCGAAATTCAAATGGTACAAACATCGCGAGCGCCTCACGCGGCGCAGAGTGACGCGAGAGCTCACTCAAAGCGGCGGTGCGCCGCACTGAGTCGTCACACCCCGCCCCGCCCCCGGCCCGCCCACCGAAGTGGCCATGTGGCCAACTTCACTGCGGTCCGGGAAAGTGGGAAACTCACTAGTGGGGCTAACGTGCGATGGTGGACGACCGTGGTGGGGAATGGCGAGCGGACGTCATTTGTCAACATAGATCGATCGCTCGTGGCGACGTGAATTTTTTATGAGTTTCAGGTGACAAATTGTCTTCTCTGTTTTATGTTTAGTATGCAAGGCTGCATAGGGAATAATACGCATTCTGAAATTATGAGTAAAAAATATGTCTTACAGAAATTGATCGAAAAACGCACATAGTTCAATTATGTCTGGCAATACGAGTACTGACTACTGAATATGTAAGTTTAACACCAACTTCGTTGTTAAAGCAATACAAGTTACAGTTTAAAGGCCGTTTAAAATAAACATTTTAACTTTTGAGTTGCCTGAAATAACTTTTATACCGTAAATATAGTAAACACAGCTAAGAACGTAGCAATAGCTGTCATAAAAATAAAGCTCACTGGGTTTAATTACCTATAAATCATTTACCAAAATGGAAAATGAATATTCAAACATCGATTAAATGTTTCTCGATTTTCATTGCCAATAAATCATTTACCGAAAATGGAAAATAAACATAAAAATTTATTAACATTTTGACACAAATATCAGCCAAATTAATTCTTGTTGAGTAAACTACGAAATGCACCAGAATTTTAACCAAATGAATTACAAATTCTCACTATTATAACCTGTAATTTTATTTGTTGGTTACTTTAAAATATATGCATTAATTTGCAATGTGACAAGCATCTATAATACTTTCACAATAAAAACGAACTATCACTAAATATGAATTTCCTTTTTTCAATAAATATAAAATTACGTTGTCAGTTTAACCATTGCATATCCTATTTCGCCTGTTTCTCCGAATTGGGAACACCCGCGGGATAGCGTGAGATGCAAGCATTGCAAGGGAAATTCAGTATGACGCAAGTGTAGGTCGTATGCACTCAAAGATTTCCCCCGGGCTTCCCGGGAGGCACAACTTTTTACGATACGAGCAGGGAAGCTATATTTTTATTCTTTGTGGAGTGTATTACATAGTATGGGATATATATAGTGTTTGCTGGGTGGTATATACCTAGTGTGCTTTATGAGGTAGGTTCTGTTTTTTTTATGGCATTGAATGACGAGACGAGCATGCCGTTCGCCTGATGGTAAGCGATACGACCGCTCATAAACACTGGAAACACCATCCAGCACCTTGAGTTACAAAGGACTGTGTGGCATTCCACTGCGCTCGTCATCCTCAGACATAAGATGTTTTCATTATGTCCTGTAGTTACACTGACTACAATGTCCTTCAAACCGAAACACAACAGTGCATGCACACTGCTGCTTGGCGGTAGAAATAGACATTGCGGCGGTATCCACCCAGACGGACTCTTACATATAAGAGACCTACTACCAGTGTTTTGTACATAGTTGCCGCCAAGCGTAAATTAGCAGAAAACGAGTGCGATTTACAAGAATCCCTGCATGTTAGTTATTTCCAAAAATAAAAGATTGACACTACACTTTCAGATTAAAAAGTTTATCCATTTATATGCCGAATTTCAAGCAAATCTTTATAGCGGTTTTTACGCCTACTTGCTTACATACTTGTGTATTTATTATAAGTATAATACATGCACAAGCATGTAAGCAAGTAGGCGTAAAAATCTTAATCTGAATAGTCCTATTAGTAAGTACTAATAGGACTATTCAGATTACGACTTTTTCGTATCTTAATATTATGTCGAACTCAACGCGGGGTATGTTGTAGATCGTTATTTACCATTCCACTAGGGAGTTATTATTTGTAAGTCATTCCCCAAAAACCGTCGGTTGCCCGCTACAAGGTTATAGGTTACAATATTATCCGTTGATCCGATAAACAAGATCAGTCGTCGATTAGGGTGTTCGTTATGCGATACAATAAGACCGACATGTAACATAGTTACATGTTTGTCCCTCATGGAATACTGGGTTGATGATATCAACATTAATAGCTCTGTCAGCAGCCGTCAGATTTACCTAAACTTATATGTGTGAACTGTCGACTTTAAACAGTTTTATATTACTCTAGAAGTAACAATATCAATGAAAATCGCAGTTTGACCAATTTAAACATCTATTATTGTAATTTATTTAGTACTACATAAGTGCATCTATTCAAATATGCCATTATACCTGCGCAGAATATTACTTTCCTTCTACAAATTAATTTCATCACAATAATAACATTGCTAATTGTTAACCCAACTCTCTTCCCAATCTAGTTGTGAGTCGGCGAGTGCGCCACGGTCCCGGATATCCTTGCAGATGGTCGGATAAAGGAAGCGCGCGGGTGGCCGGCGGGACACATTGTGAGCTTAGCCGTCATAAGCATGCGCCCTTTGTGACCTACCGTCATGACATACAGCATCACGCCTTACCTGTTCAGGGGTAGGTTAAAATGCATTACCTATATTTTGCTAGGTATATTAGGTTCCGCGTAATAGAGCGCGATTTATGCCGTTTACAAGAACACAATCCCAGATTTTGAGCTGATATTGCGAAGAATCCAATATCACTATCCGACCTGGGATCGAAACAGAGACTTCAGTACCGCAATACCTACTAAAGCATGGTGCACACACATACATACCAACTGATCTTCGACATGAGGAAGAGAGTGTAACATGGCGGGGACTTAGTCGGTAGGACGGCTTATACCGGTGATTCCGGCATAAATCTGTAAATATATTTCCACGTGTTAAATTAGTGCTGCAGTAATACTCAGTCCATCACCGAGGCAGTATGCATGATTTTTTGTATTCTTTTCGTGGAAAGTAACTATACCTATCTGATGGTAGACACAGCGTTAATTAAATTAAAATCTTAAATTTTACTTTACCGGACGTTAGCCGGCATTATCCCGGATTGTTATATACCAACCCTTTCATTATAGTCCAGATAATTTCTGAACTTTAGAAATTCATTACACAGAGAAAGTCTTGCTGGTTAAGATTGATTGATTACAAAATATTGTTTACCCTACGAATCGTATAAACGGAAATCACTTTCATAAATATCACCAAACTTCAATCAATCAAATCCTACCATAAACCCACCACCTTGTCCCCAAGGGTCAGGCACTCACCCACTTTATGACTGATGTCATTGCCCTCGCTTGTAAACAAAACAAGTCCATTTGCGACGGTTATGGTGCCTGTGCCGGTGTTTGATCGGAGCGGCGTTAAAATCAGTGTATGGCGCGTGGGTGGCTGACTCAGTGCGCCGTATTTGGCCATTTTGTCTCCTAGTGCAGTGGTGTTCAAACTTTTTTCGGACAAATTGTCCGGTGTTTGTATTTGGAATTAGTTTTCGGTTTATAGATCGTTAGGGTTTATTATTTTCAAATAGAGTCTTTTGGTGCTTAAATCGATTTTAATGATGATCACTTGGTCGTTTGCTTTATATTTAAAGAAGGTTTATACTATCTTACATTATAGCGCTTGAAATTGTTTAAAAAATAGACAAGTTTTATTCATAAGTTAAGTAGATTTGTCGTCTTCAATTCTATATCTATTGAAATCCATAATTATTTATATTTCATGTTTTTAATTATTCCAAATAAATATACTGTAACAACATACTTGCGGTAAATAATATTAAACCACGCGTTCAAAGTTTAACAGCCGCTGTCCGGAGCCGAATTTGGACAACGACAATTAAACGGGCCTTTTTGTCCAAATCTACACGACGCTACCATTTTTGGTGAACGCTACCGTGTCCCAGCGGGCCGTAGACTCATTTCAATTCTACCGTGACTAGATGGATCTGTCGTGATGATTATTGTCATTGTCTTGATTTTTAACTGTTGTTACGAGTGTTATAATGAGCTGACGGTAGCCATCTGTTTTTATTTGGATAAGTACACGACAAAGACTAGTGAAATTGTATTGTAAATACTTAAGTATATTGTAATTTTGAAGTAACTCAATGTCTATTTCCATGCCTCCTTATAAACAAAGATAGAACCGTATTTAATAAGTCACTTTAATAGTCTGCTAGAAGGAAATATTGACAAATGGTGCCTTATATAAAATCAAAGAAAAAAATGAAACAAATATTTTATTGCCCTTAGTCCCCAGCTTTCCTCTGCTCTTGGCATAACTGATGCCCTGGGCAGTAACTTATTGTCGAGTTATCTCGTCCAATTTTAAAAGCTATAGAAAAATGTACTACTTTACCTATATACCTATTACGAGCGGTGTTAATATTAGCACTGAAACTAGTAGATTCAAGATAAACTTTATGGATCTAATAAAATGGCCGAGTTTGACCATACAATTGTGTTCTTATTTTTGTCAAGGCGAGTATCGTGGGCGGCACAACTCGACACTAGCGTAACCACTCATACAATAATGAATGGATAGTCTCATAAAAACATTCAACACCCAATTACGAACATTAAAAAAATACTAAAAATCACATCAATCACGTAGACAAATTTAATTGTCCATTCATACCAAATTGAGCCTTGTGATATCATAATTATTACTTCGTATCGTTTCAAAAATATCTTAAACGTTTTGTTTTAAAGTTCGTTATCGATTGATGATTTTTGTACGTTTGCGAATGTAATAAATTTTTTTGATTAACAAATTTATGTAATTAATCAATTACAAATAAGGTACTAGTCAGATTACAACTTAACATGTTGAATATGAGAGTGGAATCTTGGTAAACACTTTGTATTTTAGGTATGTGAAGTCTGCTAACCCGCACTAGGCCAGCGTGGTGGACTAAGGCCTGAACCCTCTCAGTAGTAGAGGAGGCCCGTGCTCAGCAGTGGGCAGTATATGATACAGGGCTGGTATAGTATGGTAATATATGGTATGGTATGGTAAACACTTTTGTAATGCTGATAATTATGTTCTTCAAAAATGATGGAAATGTTAAATCGTTAAGACTTCTTTAACCTAATGAATTTCATATCAAATTTAAATTAATATCTTGCTTATTGAAATAATTTAAAAGCAAACCTTTACATTAAATTTGAGTTGAAATTTGTTTGGCAAGGTGAACACAATTCGAAATTGCTACTAAAATTCGCTAATATGGCGTTCTGGTCCTTGCTGGCGTCATCGGCGCCTGCGCATCCTACACACGGGGAGTTTTTCAACACAGTGAAAAAAAATATTTATGATTTTGCCACTCATAAAAACCATTGTCATGCCACGTGTTCATTCTTACGTAGGTAGGTATATTATCTACTAGCTTTTGCCCGCGGCTCCGCCCGCATTAAAAAGTTTTTCCGGGATAAAAGTCCCGGTTTATATTTTCCCGGGATAAAAAGTAGCCTATGTGTTAATCCAGGACATGAACTACCCGTGTGCCAAATTTCATCGAAATCCGTTCAGTAGTTTTTGCGTGAAAGAGGAACAAACATCCTTACATCCTTACATCCATACATCCAAACATCCAAACATCCAAACATCCATACATTCTTACAAACTTTCGCCTTTATAATATTAATAGGATTTTACTTAACTAACTTTACTTTAAAAACTTAGGACTTAAACTTTAGGGCTTTATATAAAATTGTGAGTGCCTTGTAGTACATTACAATCTTCTTATTATTATAAAAGTCCTTTGCACATTAATAATAAAATAATTATAGACTGAAACATTCGTTGGAAATCAATACTTACCTTTCAAACTATCTTAATGTATACATCGATTAAGCTATGCTTAGATATTCAAACAATCATTAATCCCAATTTCCTATCCTACTAATATTATAAAGGCGAAAGTTTGTAAAAATGTATGGATGTTTGGATGTTTAGATGTATGGATGTTTGTTCCTCTTTCACGCAAAAACTACTGAACGGATTTCGATGAAATTTGGCACACGGGTAGGTCATGTCCTGGATTAACACATAGGCTACTTTTTATCCCGGGAAAACATAAAGCGGGACTTTTATCCCGGAAAACTTTTTAACGCGGGCAGAGCCGCGGGCAAAAGCTAGTAAAGAATAATCGAGAATTGAACGCAGCACCTCAGGTCTTTGAGTAAACCACACCAATCAATAAACCAAGTTCACGATGACGTCATAACACACGCAATACTCAACAATGGACCTCATTCACGCATAGAAGATCCGTTCATGCAGAAATTTGATAATCTCATAATGAATAGAATTCTTTAATCCAATTGCGTTATTAGGTTTCGATTCACGGTCGTGCTCTATATTCGGATCTGTGATTTGTTTTCACAAGAAGCTGTAAGTTAGACAAGGATTTTAAAGATGAGACGTGGTGAGCATCGTGGCTGCCTTATAAAAATAATACCATCTCGACCTTCGATTTACGATTTTGAATGTGTAAATGAAAAATACTGCGTGACCTTTAAAGCTTCTTTTAGTTTTGTAACTAACAACATTGGTGCAGATGTCTCTTTTTTGTAAGAGATTGCGTCCTTCGTTAGATGTTTTAAAACTGAAGCATCCATAGTTCGATTGACCAGACAATACTTTGAAATTCGCAGGACATATTTCTAATATGACAAGGGTACCGCGTTAATTTTAGACTATCAGAAAACTTATGAAAATTGTTTAGTCATTTGCTATAAAAAGCTCACTGGCGTAAACATCTACGACACTTTCAAACAAAAAGCCGAACGGAAAAGTCAACGACCCGCTCGTTAAACGTAACATCCTGGCGAATGGTGCCGAAATAGATATTTAAAAAAAAATGCACAATGTACACTTCCCCGGTTCCGCGCAGACGGCCCATCCTGTTACGTAAAGTTCGGTGACACCGTCGAAAATATTACACATTCATGACAATGCCCAATTATTTTGATAATGGTTATGTAGAGTGACCATCAGTTGCTGGTTTTGAAGGATAATTCCTGATTTTAGTGTAAGATTTAGTACGAAAGGCAGTGGCAATAGAATTATAGAATAATAAAAAGGACGATACAATAAAAATAACATATTTCAACTATGATTTTTAAGTTTCTATTCAAGTCGAGATCGCTATATTGTCAAGCAATTCTTCTTTCGTCAGTCTGAACGTATTTCTTGGATTATAATAATAAAGTGCGGAAAAATCTGTGACAAACGCTACTCTATTATTAACTTGACAATACCCAGCTGGCCTTTTACCCTCGTATTAAACAATATTGCAAATTCAACATTTTTAAATTACTCACAGCCATAAAATCCCATAAACGCTATATAATAGAGACACCCAAATCTATCCGAAACTAACCGGAAACGGTCGAACGTGATCCGAACACTTCCGAGTCTACGACACGTCACAGCCACCGCGGGACATACTTATGAACCTGTTAACATTGTGGTCACAGCAGTTTATGTGTTTTGTTTTTAATCGCCGATTATGAGCTGGTTATTGATTAAGGATTTAGGAATGATTTGTGGCTTGAACAGTGAGTTTAGTAATAAATAGTATTTACTCGCGACTCCGCTAGTGTTTAGTCTGGTATAAAAGTCAGAAACACACACACACACACATCACCTTTAGGACGAAAACGACACAATTAAAAAAAAAGAATTGAGTAATCGTCATAGAATGACTTAAAACACTCCCATTTTATATAAAAATCTAATAAAAAATTTCGATTTTTTTCAAATGTGTAGTTTTCGTTCTAAAGGTGACATTCACGCCTTTATCCCTGAAGGTATAGACACAATGAATGCGACTTCTTTTCTTTATGTATGTTCCGTCGCATCGTGTAACAGGGGGCGAGTCGCTATATCGTGCACAAATTTCTGACTCCAGGTTGATACTGAGCGGAAAAAACAAATATCACATTGCTCGACCCAGGATTCATGTTGTACAGCACACGCAATACAATTACGCCACGGAGGCGATCTGTCAGTCAATCGGGATTAAAAGTAGGCCATATGTTGATCTAAGTTCTAATCTAATATTTACTGTCATTGTGAAAATTATCATCATGCTCCATAATCACAAGCGTAGTGCAGTACCAAACAATAGTTTCTAATTGGAAATTTCAAACACTGTTTCTACTGACTACAGTCAAACGAGTGACGTTTTTACATCATTTCATAAAAAAAACATACATACATACATATAAACTCCCGCCTTTTATCCCCTAAGGGGTAGGCAGAGGTGCAACTAGTGCACCCACTTTTCGCCATTATTCCGTACCATGATGTGATAGGGGGCGAGCCTAACGCCATTTCGGGCACAAATTCCAGATTCCGAGCTGATACTGAATAGAAAAAGTCAATATCACTTTGCCCGACCCGGGGATCGAACCCGAGACCTCAGTTTTGCAGCCGTACCATAATACAACTACGCCACCGAGGCAGTCATAAAATATATTTGTTCGTAAAAAGTTAAGCTTTTAAAATACTTCTAATATCAGATTTGTTTCTGTCAAAAGATTTCATAATCCAACGGCGCGGCGTCCTGCGTCTTAATTTTCCCGAGCAGATAAATGAAACTTTATATCCGTTGGAGAAAATTATTTGTCTTCAGCAGTATCGGCTTTCTCAAAACAAAGGATATTCGATATTTAGTTTTGTTTCTTCGAGACGATGAAATCACTGTATTCAGATATGATAGAGTTAAAAATAGTAGTCTGTGATGCCAATATATTTCTCTACAATACTGTGTTTCTACAAACCACATACGTATCGCCGGTAAAGCTATCACTGCGTCTATGTTATGGTATCATTGATGATCGTAGGGGTCACATAAAACTTTTGAGCCATTTGGTCCTTTGCTATACCCTACAAAGAAGACAATGGTTTATTGTTTAATTAAGGCCTAGGTAATAAATATTCAACAACTGCATTTGATAATTACCACAATCTCTTTTTAATCGTATCATACCGTTTATCAAAGATACCATAATAATATTTACCAATTTTAAAATTCTTTTAGAGATCATGTTATATGCGTTAAACGTAGTTTTATTTATTAATATTATAATATAATATTACCAGCACTGTATTATATACTGCCCACTACTGAGCACGGTCCTCCGCTACTACTGAGATGGTTTTAGGCCTTAGTCTACCACGCTGGCCTAGTGCGGATTGGCAGACTTCACATACCCTCGAAATTCTTATTCTCAGGCATGTAGGTTTCCTCACGATGTTTTCCTTCACCGTTAAAGCGAACGATAATTGATAAACAATACACACATAACTTCGAAAAGTCAGAGGTGTGTGCCTTGGGTTTGAACCTCTCGGCAGACCGTTCCATTCCCAACTAAAAACTTACACTATGCATAAAAAATGCACTTTAGAAAGACTATCTCTGATCCAGGAATACAATGCCAGGTTCCTGCCAGCTGACAGTGTCAGTGAGCAGTCACGCATACCTCGTCACGTAGTAGTATGCTCCTAATTGTCCCTGCATCGGGAATGACAAACGCATACGTCGTTGTCGCTTCCTGGCGCCAGTGATTTATTGCTAGATGGGTTATTTGGGTATTGATGAGTTGGATACATCATTTTTGGTACAAGAAGATGAGTTTTTTCCATGTTTTATGTTGATTTTGGATTTTTCCACCTGGGTGGAAGTATTTTCAGGAATAGTAAATTGAGTAAACAACCCGGTCTTGATCAGCCCGCATCATCATTATTGCGATTATCTTATCTTACTTTTCTTATTTTACTTCTTACTATTGCAATCGCAATTGCAATCAGCCCTTATTATATATTGCCCACTGCTGAGCAGGGGCCTCCTCTATTACTGAGAGGGTTCAGGCCTTAGTCCACCACGCTGGCCTAATGCGGGTTGGCAGACTTCACATACCCTCGAAATTCTTATAGAGAATTCTCAGGTATGTAGGTTTCCTCACGATGTTTTCCTTCACCGTTAAAGCGAAGGATAATTGATACACAATACACACATAACTTCGAAAAGTCAGAGATGTGTGCCTTGGGTTTGAACCTGTTTGAAATGTCACGGTAGACCGTTCCATTCCCAACTAGGCTATCGTCGCTTACTAGGCTATCTTACTATTACTAATAACTAATATTATAAACACGAAAATTTGTGAAAATACTTGAATGTTTTTTAGGAATAAACGCAGAAACAACTAAACTGATATGGATGAAATTTGGCGCGCGCGTTGGTCATGTCCTGGATCAACACATAGGATACTTTTTCCTGGTAATTTGCTCCCACGGGAAATAGTGGATATTTTTATCTGATTCTTTAACTAGATGGCGCTGGGGTCGCACTTTTGTAGCGTTAAAGGGTTTTCACGCGGGCAAAGTCGCGATCAACACTAGTTTCTAATAAAAAAACTAAAACGTCTCAAAATTGCCCCGAATTTCAGAATATGGTTAGAATTTGGCACACAGGTAATTAACATAATATAGGCGCAAAGAAACACCTAGTATTATTTTTATTACTTGGACCGTTAGCTGTTTCCATCCAACTCAAGGAAGCTGTAACATATGCATACTTGCATCTAAGTTTTTATTTCTAAACATGTCTGATAGTAAACTGCAGACAATAGTCTCATGGCAATTATTATTCTATCACAGTCCTTATAAATATTTCCTATACATTACAATACTAGTTTGGTAAATTCTAGCCAGGTCTCTTTATTATTCAGCAGGAGATTTTGGCGACAATGTCCCGTCTGAGTTGAAACGCGCCGCGGTCATAAATACCCTGCAACCATTGTCGTTTGACGGTTGCATTTTTTCATCTATTGAATTAGATTGATGGGGTTCTGCTCACGTTTTGGGATTTTGTTCAATAATTGCAGTTTTGTCTTTATATTCTAATTTCGATGTACCACCATTTTGCGGAAAAAAATTGTTATACACGAAAGTGTACAATGTTTGGATAACCATGATCGCAAGCAATATTTGGTATCAATGATTTTGAACCATCAAGAAGAGAGCTTATCCACCTTTGAAAACCAGCAACGCATTGATGGTACCTCTGGTATTGAGGATATTTAAGAGTGGTGGTCACCATCAGGCTCCACTTACACGTTTACCACTTCAACTATAAAGAAATTAATATTCTTATTCCATAAAAGGACACACAAACATCCGTATTCTCAATATCAATAAAGATTAAAATTAGAATTTCGGACACGCGCCATGATTAGTATGTGTTTGATGCATCGTCTTCTTCCCATATTTAAATTTAATTTTCCATCATACTTTGACCTTCCCGAAAATTGCAGAGCACCTTCTCACTATTGTTATAAGGGTGAAAGTCCTAATGGATATAGTCTTTCAGGGTTCTAAAAAAGCGGTGTCGTAGAAAGTTCACACGACACATCCTGATCGTTTTGTATGCTGTGGTGATTGGCAATCAGGAAGTAAGTTTATTTTTGACAGTTTTGAATAATAGACTTATGAATTGACGGTCGTTCACTTGTATCGATGTTGCCAAAATTTGTATACAAGGTATCGATATTTTTGGATGACTAAAGAGCGAGACTATCCCGTCCTCACCGAGCAAGGAACCTTGGAGTCGGAAAGATGGAGAGGAGTTGAAACATTTTTGTATCGCTGGAAGAAGCCTTCTACAACTATTGTCATTTTATGCGTATTAAACAATAACTACGACTGTGATGACTTATATCATACTGGCCATAACAAAGTCTATTTCTTTCGACTTATGAATAAAATGAAGGTAGTAATTCCCATGACGTGGCATTTATTGTAACAGACAAATGCCGAAATTAATGGCGTGTGCCGCATATAAACATTTTCCCTTAAGCTCAGCAGCATATGAGACATTATTACTATTACCAGTATATGAAATATGTACTAATAGCATGCGACATTTGTCCAAAATAGTGACCGACTGGCAAGGGATAATCGTCACTCGAAATTATCTGGATTCTGGACCCTACTGCATTTAACATCTTATGCAGTTTGGTCACTTGTCCTTTTGGTAACTATTGTTTTTATGCCTAACGATTTGTGTTTTTTTTTATGACGGCTTGGTAGAGTAGTTGTATTACGGTACGATTGCAGTGCTTAGGTCTCTGGTTCGATCCCCGGGTCGGGTGAAGTGATATTGGGTTTTTCTACGCAGTATCAGCCCGGCGTAAGGAATTTGTGCCCGATATGGCGATAGGCTCGCTGTATCATATCATGGGACGGAATACGCACGGCGAAAAGTGGGTGCACTAGTTGCGCCTGTGCCTACACCTTCGAGGATAAAAGGCTGTGTGTATATTCTTTTTATTTCTTCATTATTCATATTTGCAACGTAATTCTCCGATTGTCATAAAAGTAGAGAATAAATTGTAAATACTATTGAAAGTCAATCCAGTATATACCATAATTTTTTGAAACGATGGTATCAAGCAGTGTAAGCATTATAGTGTTCTGGTTTGAAAAATATGAGAAATTGTAGGTACTCACCAGTACTCATTCCATTATTTTGTTAATTTCCATCAATCAGCACCGCGGGTAACTAGTTCATCGTTACTAATTGATATAGCGGTTACAATGAATTCAAATTGCACATACACGCAATATTTCGGATGTGAATGAACTATAAAGGTTTTAGCGGACGATAATCCCACTTCCGACGGGGACGTTAGCGCCGGAAGTGACACCGACGGACCATGTGCCGAATATTATTAGTTAATTTAACAAATGAAACGATTGATTGTGTTTGGAGAATTTCGCCTCGGTCGTTGTACGGTCGTCGCCACTTGCTTGTCGTAGTAACTTGGGCTATTGTAGGCTATGATCACGCAGTGCTAATGATTACTACTGCTATTACTGTGATTTCAGTGCTGTCCAAAAGCATAGACAGCAAACCGTTTAGGCATATTTCCGGCGTATTTCAAGATTGCTTTTTATACCCTAGGCATTCGTTCATTAAGAGATGCATTATCCCGTAGTAACATACGTAGATATGGTTATCGTTGCATAATAGTGCATTTAATTTTGATTAAAGCAATTTTTTCTTTATTTGATAAGATAACATTTATTCAGGGTAAGTTGATACTATGATGTGGGCGGAAACACGAAATAAATTAGTACATTCTATTCACTATAAAAAGTTTGTAAAATAGTATTATTAAAGGTTGTAAGTACATGAAATGTAACTGGCCAGTAATTTTTCCCTATAAAAACTAAATATCAAGTTCATTAGTTCTGCGTCGAGTAACACTGGCGGTGTTGCCAAAGATAACGACATTAATTCATATATAAATAGCTATTTATTAAATTAACCAAAAATTAATTCACCGTATTAATTATTTGAATTTGGAATGGAACAGTTAGTTATTCTGTTTTTTTTTGCCAATTAGTGAAAGGAAATGTACCTATTTGTACAGTCTGCTTCAATTAAGTCTACATGTTCATTTGATTTTTGAATAAGTAAAAAATATAGTGTTATAACCATTAATTGAGAAACTCTTCTGTGTAATTTAGAAGAATAATATAGCTTCGTAAATAAATAAATTATTATTAATATAAAAATGTGCTACACGTGGTACAATGCATAAGCATCGTTTCATGTACTATAAGAGTCTACGTTTCATTTGTAATTAAGCACATACGTACATACGTACATATTCACTGGTGGAAGGTCTCTCATATGTAAGAGCCCGCCTGAGTGGGTACCACCGCAATGTCTATTTCTACCGCCAAGCAGCAGTGTGCATGCACTGTTGTGTTTCGGTTTGAAGGACATTGTAGCCAGTGTAACTACTGGACATTATGAGACTTAACATCTAATGTCTCAGGATGACGAGCGCAGTGGAATGCCACACAGTACTTTGTAACTGAAGGTGCTGAATGGTGTTGCTACTGTTTATGGGCGGTCGTATCACTTACCATCAGGCGAACGGCACGCTCGTCTCGTCATTCAATGCAATAAAAAAAAAATAAGCTTCTGACCACGATATGCCAGGAACCCCCAATATTAACTTCAGGAGCCGGCCTGCATTAAAACTAAGCTGAATTCTGTAACATGTTTATGAAGGTGGTATGATATAATATTTTGTGCCCGCCCGGATAGTTACCATCGTACAGTCAGCCACATAATTAGCTGAACAAATTCAAAACTACAAATCGCCTCTACGCTTTTGTGTTCTTATCAATTTTAGTTTTCTCTTCATGAAACTAAAATAAAGGCATTAACTTTACTTACACGAAGAAAAAATAATCATTTCAATTAAACATCACGCGTAGAGGCGAATTGAAATTTTGAATTTGTTCAACCACTTATGTTGCTGACTGTACAAGGTGTTAAAACCCGCCATAGTGGTCCACGTAAGTGTCACTTTCCAGGATCAGCCTGTGTACATCCAGTTCACACAGGCCGGCATAATTATGTCGACTGACGAGGGCTAATCATCGTTTGTCAGTCGATAGTCTATCTGGACCCCTCCGGTTACCATCAGGAGCAGCGGGGTTACTTTGCCATGCAGTGCAATCAGCCCTTTTTTTCGCGGGGAAAAAACGCGTTGTCACTACCACCACTGCCGGGTGAGTGGATCGGTTATTTGGTTTCACACAGTCTTACGGAGTATTAGACTGTCATAGTTCGCTGAAGATCCTAAAGAAAGGAATATACAGGGTCATTTTGACATTGAGTTATTAAACGAAACCACATACTTATCTCCTTGAAAGTAACACTTTCCATTAAGTTATTTTAACTGCAGATGTATAATAAAAAAGTGTAAGTTTTGAACAAAATAAATAACAATAAATAATTGATTTTAATTTTAAAAGACGTAATGCCACTACTACTTCTCTGAGAGAATTCGTCGCAGCGGCAACATTACACTTTCAGTCAGAAAAACACTCACGCACACTCCATTTTTACACTAAACTACAAAATGAAAACAAAATCAGGAAAGTAAAATTGAGTTTTTTGGTGAGAATATTAGTATTTCATGGATGATTTTTGGCTTAATGTTAGCAAAGGTAAAGATGTGTATGTGTATTAATTTATAAACGCTGTCTAAAAGTATAGCTTTGGCTTTTTTATATATCAATGCCTGTATAGAAAAATGAAGGGTGTTTGAGGCTATTGACTCTCTGACTCATGTTACGAAATGCAACAAGGCTGACAACGTAGACAAATATTTACCCTGGTTCGACCTCAAACATCAAAAGATCATATACCGTTGGCGAAACTTGTTAACTTAGACACGAGTTAACTTTAACTGGACAGTTAAATCATTAACTCACTTACGCGCAGTTTACGAGCGTAACTCATTACAACTGACCATTAAAGACGATAATTGTTTTGCGGATTTATTAAAGTCGTCATATTTGTGACATTAAGCACCGGAATAAATTTACACCTTTTCGTGAATGCGTGTTATGGACGCGCGTGTCACAGTGTAACTCATTTTTGTTTGTTTTTTTTTAAATTAGTGCTGTGTGTTTTAATTAGTATTAAATTGACACATTTGTTAACCTACGAAATTCATACTCTATACGGTATATACTCAAGATGATAGCACCACCGGTTAGTCTAAATTCGAAACTTTTAAGTTACTAATGTAGATTTATTATTCAGTTATCATTTATACATAGATATATGCCTTTTCCCTTTTCAGGAGTAGGCCTCTGCCGGCCCCTGAAAAGAGAATAACCTGTTATACATCTGTATAACACATCCACATTTCGCTAGCTATGTTATGTCCCAGGTTATAGGCGGAGGGCGTGTTGCCATATGCTGGGAACATTTCCAGACTCCGGGCTGAGACTGAGCAGATAAAATCAATATTTATAAATATGTATGACTACCTCGGTGGCGTAGTTGTATTACAGTACGACTGCAAAGCTGAGGTCTCGGGTTCGATCCCCGGGTCGGGCAAAGTGATATTGAGTTTTTCTATTCAGTATCAGCTCGGAGTCTGGAATTTGTGCCCGATATGGCGATAGGCTCGCCCCCTATCACATCATAGGACGGAATAATGGCGAAGAGTGGGTGCACTAGCTGCGCCTCTGCCTACCCCTTCGGGGATAACAGGCGTGAGTGTATATGTATGTATTAAGAAATTATTTCGTACAAATAAAAGATCACTATTACGATTCCGATAACCTTTATAGATAGAAAATAGACTGTATCACTTACCATCGGATCATCCACAATGGCTTGTCTAAGGGCACTCTGCTCTTATAAAAGAAGCAATAAATTAATTAAAAGACAATAAAAACATTTTATTGCCACAATTTCCTCAGAACGTATTTAAATACCAAAATATTTCCCAAAAATAAAACGTCAAGCATGCATGTTACGCAACCATCAACATACCGTCAAGCCATTAAAATCATTTCATTATGGATCAAGTGTTTAAGCCATTGTTCAAGCAAGCTTGAGATTATTTATTACCCTGATTAAGCAATTAAACAAACGGGTGCCTTTAAACATTGGTTTAACGGCTACCGACGCGACGCTGACCTATAAACGGTCAGTTTGGCTTGAAGTGGAGCTTGATGCAATTGTTTCTCGGTTTTGGATTATAGCTAGATGTTTGTGTCGAATCGTTTTGTATTACTGTCTGGGGTAAATAACAAACGGTCAAACGGCTATTCTGTACCAAGTTGGTAAAAATATATTAAATAATCTGAAATCCGACCCAGTTTTGTGGTGGAATTTAACTGTTATAACTTGCATACAGTGATCATTTGGCATCATGTACAGTCAGCCACATAAGTGACTGAATACATTCAAAACTTCAAATCGCCTATATGCTTTTGTATTCTTACCAAATGGCATATCCAAAAACGAGCTTAAAATTCTAACCAAGATACTTCATATATATTTAGATAGTACTCTCAAAAACTAGGCCTTTGCAATTAGTTTATAATTTTTAATGTCCTTTGATTCGAGGTTTATTTAATTTGATTTTGCTTAAAAACCACACTTAATTGAACGTTTATAAAAAAGGTTAGTTACGCCTCCAAGATCCACATTTTTGCCCCTTTAATATCCATTAAATTTGAGCCTGGTTTAATTTTGAAGCCCAGTACCCATACAAAAAGCGGACATATCCTTTGTTTTTCTCTTCACAATTATACAATCAAAAGGCATAACTTATTTCAGCCAAATAATTAAAAATGTTTCATTTAAACTTAACGCGTATAGACGACTTGAAATTTTGTATTTGGTCAGCTACTTATGTGGCTGTCTGTACTTATAGTTGATCCGCAATTTAATCCAATGTTTTGTATATCTGCCATTGGATGGTCATAAATCTTTCAATAATTTCATATAGGACACCATTCATTTTTGGAAATTAATTGTTGGAGTTCTACTTCTCTCTCATTCTCAACTCTTTTAGTGTCAGAAATGAACTCACGATTCCTTGGGCATTACAAATACAAATGTAACTGTATAAAATGAAATATAATCATCAAAGGAAGATTTCGTTGACCTTAATTTTCACGTCAGTTCAACAATGTTTCAAAATATTGACTCAATGACGTACGTTATCTACTCTAAAACATTCCATCTGACTCACAACCCATCGTTTTTAGTAATGTAACCGATACATTACGCGTAGGAATTATATAATATTAAAACAATGTTGACTCATTCCAAACTTGCTTGATTTATCGCTGCGGTTTTGAATTGGATGGTAATGTGACTTCTGTTAAATTGTAAATATTCCTTAGCTTACCATCTGCTGATTTTTGTATTCAATATTTAAGGATTTAGCAAGCTTTAAGTACACGAATTGTAAAAACTTAGCGTATAAATGTATTTATGATTGAAGCCCTGTTAATTTCAGTGATATCCCTTATACTAGAAAGTGTTATGTAAACATTAATGATATAGACGATGTTACATATTGTGTTCTAGGATAGTAATTGTTTATTGCTTACCTATTACCTAGGAAAATATGGAAAAGTAGCCTATATCTTAGTCCAGGACATGATCTACCCGTGTGCCAAATATCATCGAAATCCGTTCAGTAATTTTTGGGAAATGTGCAGTAACAAACAAACAGAAAAACCGACAGACAGACAGAAAATAATTACAAAAATCGTTGATTTGTGTTCCATTGCTCTTCTTTAGTCACCCCCTTTCTTTTTTGTCACACTATATAAATGTACAGACACACCGGTTTTACTACTTGATTATATATTGTATCAATTAACTGCTATCAGTCTAACCTCAGGTTTGATCGTGTGAATAAGCCCATTGTATGACAATAATTATTTATATGCAGACATATTTCGAATAGCATTACCTCAGCACGCGGCGTTTCGGCTCTGTTCATTGTTTGTTAAAATAGCTACTAGCGTTTTGTGTCTTCATTAACTTTTAATTTAAACGTTTGGAGAGTCGATTCCAGGCGTTTAACGACTTCAATCTAATTCTTTTGTATTTAATGGGGTCTTTTGTTTTTATTTTTTTTTTGTGACGACAAGAGATCTGTTTTACCGTGTCACGTTTGAAAAAAAATTGTTGCTGCTGAGTTTTTGTTTGTTTTTTAATATATAGGTAACAAAAGTAGTCCATAACTAATTGCGAACACCGAGATTGACTACTAACGCGCCTTAGACCGCCCCATAAGTTCAAAAAAAATCTGTATCCAATTATAGATCTTAATTTGACAGTTGCAGTACCTTAGGCCAGCGGGTTGTAGATCGGCAGTAAAACTCTAGGCCGTAGATTCTACTAATCCTACTGCTAATGTTACTGTGTTTATTGATCGAATACTAATTATACATACACACTCTCTCACGCCTATTATCCCCGAAGGGGTAGTAGGCATAGGCGCAACTAGTGCATCCACTTTTCGCCGTGCGTGTTCCGTCTCATGATGTGATAGGGGCCGAGCCTATCGCCATATTGGGCACAAATTCAATAATAATTATCTATTTGTAAAAACCACGTTGAAATTATTCTAAGCAACAAGTCCATCTGTACGATATATTTAGTACTGCCAGAGTATGAACCCGACCTCGATTTATTCGCACCAGCAATTTCGCCGCAGATTATACAAATTTATCGACACATTGTATATCATAGACAATTGATTAAACATAATGCGACGTAAATGTAGTTGTTTATGTGTGGTGTCGCGTGCCAATATCGCCTGCTTACGTGACTATAATGCAGACGCACAAAAACACGTCACTCATGCGACAATGAGGCTTCCTTCGTATACACACGAGCAGGGCACGGGCGGTGGCAGGGCCGTGTGATCCTTTACGAAAAATACCTAATTTAACGCATATTTACTGGACACAGATTGTATTGCAGGAAACTGTGGAGGACTTCTATTTCTTTATTCCACGCCGTTGTGTGCAACACCCTTTTTCTAGCATGTTCGTAAGATTTAGGTTAGTTTTTATGATCAGCCGCCAGCCTAACGTAAACCTTTGCTAGAGAAAATAATTTCAGTGTAACCCGACCAGAATTTAACCTAGAATACTATTACTAGGTCAAGGAGACAAGGGACTCTTAATCCAAAACACAATAATGTACCTTTTTTGTGAAGATTGAAACCAGTGGCTCTAGTTCTATGGTCATCTTCCGCTAAACCCAAGTGAATTCATTAACCTCAAGTAAAATCTTTTACCCTGCTATACATCTTAAATTCTGTAACCATCGCACGGCCCTGGCACTGCTCGGCGATATGCAAGGTACAAGCTTCACAAAAACACGTTACTCACACCACAAGTATCAAGGTTGAAATCACGGGATGTAATGGTTCCACGAAACGTTCAATTGGTATGTTTTTAAGAGAGTTTTCGTGTCGTGACAATAATGGTAATTTGATTGGACTTGGCAAGGGCTAGTGGGACATGGTAGTCAGGAAGTTGGAAATGTAAGGGACTAGACAGGTATTAGTGGTGCAGAACTATAAGTTTCTCCTGGAACACCATGCGGTGGACAGCTGTCTACGCAAACTGACCTTGAAAAAAAAAACGGGAGAGTAGTAAAAAAAAATAGCAAGCTGTTAGAATTTGCCTCACAAATTGATTCACCTAAAAACAATTTTGCATATTCATCCTTTTTCTGTACCATGTCGTCAATTCAGATGATAACCCAATAGCTTCTAATAAAAGATTTCTCTTCCAAACCACCAAAAATTTTCAATTACTTAACCAAATCATCATTCGATATTCAATAAGTAGTACATTGAGTATTGTTAAAATGCATAAGATTTATAACCATGTGAATCTATATAACATTTCATACGTAGCATGTGAAACGTATCATGTAATATCTTAAGCAATTTTAAAACCTTAAAAACACATTTTAACCATTTCAAACGGCTTCATTACTATAATTTACTTGTCATAATCAGCGTTGGCGGTTGCACACGGTACGATTAATTTATTAACAAACGATAATACACCTTACCGGCTAACTAATACAGCATAATTTTCAATGGCGATTTAAATATAAAATCCTTTCTGCTCGCTCCTTTTAAGGATGCAACGAAATTGAGGTTACATTTACGTCTATAAATGCCGTCATCTCTGTCTATCTTTTGAATAGATACTATATGTTATCTCGTTCACTCTTATCAATAAAATATTAATTTATTGATTATATTAAATTGTTGTTAATTACGTATTTTTTGTTTGTGCTATGTCCATTTGCCTGTTAAGGTTTTTGGTGATGTAGAAACTCTTTTAGTTTGATTGTTTTTTGTTTGACCCAGTTTGAGCTGTGAATTATTGTTTATGTTTTTGTGCATGTTATATTCATTAAGTTCATGGATTATTCAAAAAGTAGCATAGGATCTTCTTTATCCGTGTCGACTTTATAGTAGATGATTAAGGTATTCTGAAATGGCCGGGCTGCACTTACTATTATTTAACATATTTTCTCGTATTTTCGTCGCTTTCAGACGAAGTAAAATTTGGAATAAGGCTCTCGTTAATTATAAGAGCTTAGACCGGGTTTTTTTCAACTGTTGTTAGGGTAATCATCGGTGTTATTAAGCTGGACGCGCTCGCAGAGCTTCGAGTGCTCCGGCGTGGGGCGTGAAGCGTGACGCGTGCGGAGCTGCGAGCGCATCCAGCTTAATAACACCCTGACAAATAGAAAACTACAGTTGAAAAAACGGGGCCTCAGTCTTGTAATTGGGCTGGCACCACATGTATTACCTTGGATATTTAAGAGCTTAAAGGCTGGTATGATTTCGGGCAATAATTGCAGCTACTATAGCCCCTGCCCACCCTGTTCTCTATAAGAACTTCGAAGGTATGTGAAGTCTGCCAACCCGCACTAGGCCAGCGTGGTGGACTAAGGTCAGTAGTAGGACAGGCCCGTGCTCAGCAGTGGGCAGTATATAATACAGGGCTGGTATGGTATGGTGTGGTATAGTCCCTGGATGGTGCTGCTGGTTATTTAGCCATTGTTATACCATTAAACTTAATTTAGTTGCGATTTCAGGATTCAAACACGCAATCAAAAAAATTGTTTTGGTTTTTCTTTTTTTCTCGGTGGCGTAATTGTATTACTTGTTTGATATGACTACCGCTCTGAGGCTGGGTTCGAATCCCGGGTTGGGCAGTGATATTGGGCTTTTCTACTCAGTATCAATCCGGATTCTGGAATTTGTGCCCGATATGGTGATGGGCCTGCCCCCTATCACATCATGGGACGGAACACAATTGGCGAAAAGTGGGTTCCCTGGTTGTACATCTGCACACCCCTTCGGGGATGAAGGCTTGATGGGTGTTTCTTTTTCTCTTTTTCAAGATTCGAACACGCATCCCTCCAATAAATTCCATTCTAATATAAACAAGACCAGTGGTTAAACAAGCAGGTGAAAACAGAAGACAATCACATACAAGTGGTTTTCGTTTCTTTTTAATCAATTTGTCGGTAGGTGCTAGTTCGACTCCGGTCCATTACAATGGGGGTATAATTATGTGGGCGCGGCATATCATCACGGCAGCACTTACGGAGGCTGACCTTGTTCAAAACTTAATTATATTGTTTGATTCTTGTTCTATTTACTCTCACTGCTGGATTAGGATGTAGACATATTGTGAAGATTTGTTTATTTCTTCAATACTCAAATCTTGTGCGAACGTAGTTTTAGATTCAGAAAAATTCGCATGGAAAGTGACGAATTTCCTTGTTTACACTGATGTGATGTTTTGCTGTATTTCGAAATCATCCTTTTCGAAACAAGTATTGTGAGGAGTCACGGTGTTTTCACGAATGTACCGACCTTCCTATAAATTCTCCATGAGCATTTCAAAGGTATGTAAAGTTTTCCCTCACTAGCCTAACGTGGCGGACTAATGCCTAAAGTTTAGGCCCTAATCCCTCCCAGTAGTAGAGACGGCCCCTGTCTAGTAGTGGGATGTAATAAAGTAACCTAATAGCTAAAAAGATATTTCAGTAGCACATGGAAAATATGTTATAATGACGTCATGCACCCAAACACATTTTCGTTTTATGAACACGACCCAACACAATTAAGGAACGCCACGTGTGAAATTATTATAATGAACCGTTGCGCTCTTCACACCTCATTCATTCACTCATTCAGTCATTCACTCGTTCATTAGTGAATGGTTAATGAACTCGTCCGGATATGTTAGAGCCACTCTGGGTGTCTAGTCGACGTAATAATGGCTTTTGTTTATTTGTTTTTAGTGGAATGAATGTCGGGAAATGTTTTTGAATTGTGTTTCATAGTAGATATCTCGCTTATGTGAGTTTAATAATAAAGCTTTGGATACTCGTACGCGGAAGTCTATGTGGGTGCCACTTGTCTATTTTTGCCGTCAAGCTAGTGCAAGCAACGTTGTTTAGGTATGACAGCCATTTTAATTAGTGGGTGTTATGAGACTCAACATCTAATGTCTCAAGATGTAAAGCGTTCGGTGGCATGTAGAGCTTCTTTATTCAAGCTTTTGATGATAAGACGAGTGACTTGCTCATCACGTGAAAGAAAGAAAGAAAGAAAGAAGAAAGAAAAACCATTTATTACATCAACGTGATATCGTCATCATCAGCCCCATGACGTCCCCTGCTGAATATAGACCTCCCTTAAAGATTTCCAGACGGATCTGTCAAAAATCGCATTCAGCGTGTTCCTGCGACTTTTATCAAGTCGTGATATAGAAGTACTGAGATACCGAAAACGATAATATTGTTTTTAATCCGAACTAGATTAGCGTGGTGGAATAAGATCTTAAGTCTTAGAAGTAAAGGCTTGTTCCCAGCAGTGGGACAGTATACAATATAAAACTGGGATTATAATAGTAATACCAGCCCTGTATCATATACTGTCCCACTGCTGAGCACGGGCCTCCTCTCCTACTGAGAGGGTTTTAGGCTTTAGTCCATCACGCTGGCCTGGTGCGGGTTGGCAGACTGTTAAAGCGAACGATAATTGATAAACAATACACACGTAACTTTGAAAAGTCAGAGGTGTGTACCTTGGGTTTTGAACCTCCGAACATTGTCTCGGCAGACCGTTCCATTCCCAACTAGGCTATCGTCCACGTTAATACTACCATGTTCTTTTCGTTCGTATCGTTTGCGTTAATATTAATTACCGAGAACCTCATTTTTTTTTTTTTAAATGCCATCTTCGGCGCATTAGGGACGGCTGCGGGCTTCCTCCGACTCACGTCTAAGTTGTCGTCCGCAACCGCCCCTGCACGTACCGCTGTTGCGGTCCTTTTCCTGTTGCGGGGGCTCAGAAGCCCCCGAAACACCGTACCGTGTCCTCCTTTTGGTGTACGAGGCAGCGTGAGACACGCTGCCTCGGACATGTCCATCACGGGGGTCACAAAAGTTGGCTAGACTAATGGGTGGGCGGCACGTCCCGCCCACCCGTGACCCCCGGAGGCCCCTATTAGTCGCCTTTTACGACAGGCAGGGGATACCGTGGTGGAATTCTCCAAACGCCCCCAATCCACAGGGCGGGAGACGTCGGTCAGTCGTCCACCCGACGCCTCCTACGTCTCGTCTGGCGGCGGGAGGGATCACCACTGCGCTGGCGATCCCTCTCGGCACTCTCCTTCCGCGAGAGGACCGCCTCGCAGAAGTGGGCCACCGCCTGCCAGGCCTCCCGGCCGCCGACCATGGAAGCGACCACGGCCGGCAGCGAGAGGTCTTCTCCGACGACTGTTTTGAGAGCGCTGCGCTCCTCATCCCAGGCTGGACAACACTCCAACGTTTGTTGGGCCGTGTCCATTGGGCAGTTGTCACAATAGTGACACACGGCCGACTCCTCTACACCTACCACCCGAAACAGGAACTCACCGAAGCAGCCATGCCCGGTGAGCACCTGCGTCAGGCGGTATGTTGCCGCTCCGTGGCGCCTGTCCAGCCATTCGGCAAAGACAGGACGCACTGCCTCTACGACCCGGTGCCCCCACGACGGGGCCTCCAGCCTGAGACGCCACTCCTCCACGGCGGCTCGCCGTAAGGCGGCCCTCTTGGCCTCCACCTCCTTCAGGGCCGGACGCTCCCCGCGACTGAACGCCTCCTCCCGCCAATGGAATACATCGGCAAGGGATTTGGCGTCCAGGTCCCAGGGCAGAAATCCGGCCAATAGGCAAGCCGCCTCGAAAGAGACCGTGCGGTACGCCCTGACCGCCCGCTGCGCTAAAGCTCTCTGCGGGGCGCGCAGAAGGGCGACGCAGGGGCGGCCCAGGGAGTCAGCCCAAACGGGGCTGCCATAAAGGGCTATGGACCGCACGACTCCGTGATACAGCCTCCGGCAAGGGAAGCCAGGACCTTCCAGGTTGGGCAGCAGGCGGGAAAGAGCGCCCGCTGCCCGGGACAATTTCGTCCTCAACCGAGAACCTCATGAATTCCAAAGATCATCAGAAATTACCGAGTTTATCCACCTTTTTATATCATTATACTTGGAACGTGAATAGCCGTCCGAGTATAAGGGCTTTAATACTGACATTGTCAGAGTGGACGCACAGACCGACGGACGGATAAAAAGGGCATTTAGAACAAATACATTATACGGGCTCGGGATACTCAAATGTTCGCGACATCGGATGTTTTAAATTGTATTAATTTTGCATTAGAAGAGTATTCTCGCCCGTTCGATATTGTTGGTCGGCATTTTTGGTGACATATTTGACGGGGAATGAACTGACGATTAAATTTAGAGTGTGAATTTATAGTAGCCGTTTTTTTGAAGATTGGCTGTTTGCATGGTTGTAGGTAGGTGGAAGCAAGAGGGCTGATGCCCTACCCCCCTAGATTCCAACCCAAATTCATATAAGTACTTGTGTAAAACTATTGGGATTATCTATAGGATTTTTTCGTTATGGCTTGCCCCCCCCCCCCCCCTCTTCCCCACGGATCAAAATCTGAGATTTTGCCCTCTGAATTGAAAGCCCTCCTGCAAATCTACGTCACAAACAAAATATCAAACAATGTATCTAACGTCATCTTATAGGGAAAAACATTTATTAAATTAATTTCATTTCATCAAAGGCATGTGAAGGCACAACACAAGCAGAATATAGACATACAACAATCCTTACTGTCTGTATTAGGGACATTAAGTTATAAATACGGATTACAAACGAGATTACAAGAACTACGTTGATAGATTACCTTAACCAAATACAGAAAATAAAATGATTTGTTACAATCCTTTTAGATTACAATGTTAATGTATAGAATATCGTTGTTATAAATGTTTTAACAGGTATAGATTAAACAGGAAGAGTTTATAGGATAAAAGATATTGGTTGTCCGGTTTTTATAGTTATTGAATGTTGAGACGAGCCAGTTCCTCACCTGAAATAGTGTCACTTCTAGCCTTCAACAGTAGTAACACCACGCTAGGGATAGTACAATATCGCAACTATAGGTATATTCTGCGTTCGTGAGGAGAACATTTTTTAGGCGAGAGGTAAAATTGAAAGTGACGCTGTTTTTTTGCATTTTATGTCTCAATCTTAATTTGGCTTGATTAACCGTACTACCAGTGATACCTACCAGTACAGACAAGTGGCAGGCATTATAACACCAAGCGATGAAGGTCGGCGAGTCTCTGGGAGCACTAATTAGTCTTAACCCTTAACGGAATTAATCAAATAGAAGAATAGGGAGGAGCTGGAAATATATTTTCCATTTCCCTTCAAAGTAAAGAAAACTACCCATATATATTCGTATAATACTACCTTGACGCGATCACGAAACTTATTCGACTTCGCAGTTCCTTAACCGATAGACATACCTCAACCAAATCTCGCACGCGCCCAGATTAAGAGCGTCACTTAAGATTCGTGCATAAAGAGACACGTTCGGGCACGTCAACAAAAAGCACCGGGCAAGCCCAGCGGCCGTGTTAGATTCGTGTTCGGATATTTTTTGCAAGTCTTGTTAACTTGTGTTTCGGATGTTCCGTACATACTTCTATGTTTCGATTTGACATTCCTGTTTTGATGGTTCGGTATTTGGGAGTAGCCTGTTCGCGTATCTGTTTGTATTCTTTTGGTATGTTGTAGTGATTTTAAGAGCCAGTGTTGCGTAGTTTGTGATTGTCGTGTTTTGAGTTTGATTACTTTTTTTTTTCTCGCGGAGTAAGTGACTACCGCTCAGCGTCCTAGGGGGCGTGACTAAGCAGTAGCTCCGCGATGGCCATCTACTGCGCATTAGGGACGGCTGCAGGCTTCCTCCGACTCACGTCTAAGTTGTCGTCCGCAACCGCCCCTGCGCGTACCGCTAGTTCGGTCCGTCTCCTGCAGGGATGAGTTTGATTCCTGGGTCGGGTAAAGCCATAGGTTTTTCTGATCAGTATCAGCTAGGTGTCTTAAATTATGCTGCGTAGATGTTAATGGCTAATCCCCTAATACATGAAACCTTACACAGCTGGCGAAATGTGGAGGTGATGTACCACTGTCTACTTCTCAATAGAGAAACAGATGTGACGTATGTAGGAGACTACTCCTACGTTAAAAGTACCCCATTCATGATCCTTATAGTATTGTGATTGCCTCGGTGGTGAACATCTATTGCGCGTGCGGTACGACACCGTCCTGAGGTGCCGACTTCGAATCCTTGGTCGAGAAAAGTGATTATGGGTTTTTCTTACGGAACGACGCCGCGACGGACCAAACTTGGTGAAAACTGATTTCTATGGTCGCACCTCCGTCTTACCCCTTTGGAGATAAAAGGGAGATATATTTCTTGGTATTGAGTTTTGTTGGAATTCTAGATCAATAATGTCAGTTGACCCTCTTGTTATTGTTTATATTATTACTTTTTATGAGTAGTTGTGTTACTTGCCATAAGTCAAGCAACTCTCGTCTTGAAATTAATTTGTATTATTAAACTCATCTTATGCAATGCAATATATGGTAATATTTCCTTCGACGGACTTGTGTTAAACGTTATAAGTATCGTAAGTATGACTTTTAGCCACAATTTAGCCTTAAATTTGCTACCCAATGGGCAATGGCACATTTCACACCCAAGTGACATTGGCATACAATTACTCATACTTTAGTAATTAATATTCCGAAGACATACGCGCTGTGTCACTGTATTTGTTATAAGTATATGTCATATTTATAGGTATGTATATATCTGTGCTGAATATAAATTAAATCTAGTTTTATTGAGTATTTTCCTTCTTTAATTACTTGCGGAGATTATAATCTTGATTCGATATAAGTAAGTTTATACTTACTTACTTTATAGTCCTCATCGATTATTTATTTAGCAGACTAACCAATGCGATAATGGCTTGTGTAATAGTCAATGAATTTCAAAGAACAATATAATCCGAGAGGAATCTAAAATTCATTTCTGACCTTTATGGAATCATTTAATTTGATGAATATTTCGCAAAAGGCGAAATAACGCTTCAATAATGTGATACCTTAAAAATGGATAAAAGTAGAGGCGAGTGTTTTTCACTTTGGAAAAATCCTTTTTTTGAAATTTATTTATTTGGACAATCAACAAAACATACACCATATAAATACATCTATTAATTACATTAAACAATAATAAGTTATTGTTGCAGTGCTGTTTCACTTATAGGCTGCCACCGCATGTGAAATTCCACCAAATGTGAAATTCACTAGTACATGCGTAAAAATGTCCTAGTATTTAGGTAAAATTAAATCGAACGCAGCAGTTTTAATTATCAAATAAAAAATATGAATTTTCAGACTTTTACGTTATTGAAGCAAAGAAGAGATTCGTATAATTTACATTTTGCTTACGTAATGATTTCTTATGTTTACGCGAATGTTAGACATTGGAATAAAACAATTTTTCGGATTTTATCGTGGTTTTTTAAATTATATTTTCTCCCAGATTTTAAATGGCGTTGCTCTTACTTATAAAATTCAAATTTAAAGACGTGACTTTGGAAATCATAATGAATTACTCTCAAAATGTGTGCAGGCACCATTATAGTTTTCCATACTGTTCAGCATGTAGAATTTTAGGTATTTGCAAATACTCTTCCCGCAGAGAACATCGCAGGATCCATCCGTAATGAAGACCACCAATGCGTTCTCCATCGCAAATTCTTGCAAATTAAATCGTTAAGTAGCTAAAAACCATGTTACGGCCGACAAAACCCACTGCCGTCCACGGGCCGCCGTCACCCCCGCGGCGGCGCACCAGGGAGGTCCTCCTATTTCGCCAAACGCCAAATTTATCTGTCCCCAAAACTCTTTTTTTACCCACCATCGATCAATTAATCGGCCTATCGACGAAATCATTCCGGTTGACAGATCCAACGGCAGTTATGTACGTTTTTTTGCAAACGTCACGACAAAGTTTTCAGTACTGACGCATCGATGTATGTTGAAACGATTAAGGTTGATATTTTCGTAGCGACGCACACGCGTAAGTTGGTGTTTGAAAAAAGCGAATCAGTATGTTTTTGTGACGGGATGAGACCACACAGGACGGTCCACGATTGTCGTGGGTTACAGATAGCGAGGCACGAGGTAAAGGTTGCGTGGTAATGCCAAAATTTAAAACCAGGCAAAAGGTGTGAGGGTGCGCAGTGACCAACAGATGTTGTGAGCGTACGCAGTTAGTGACCAACATACACATGGCGTAAGTTTTGTTTCGAGAAATTGGGTCTTCAAACCGTAATGCACTAATGCTTGCATTTTGCTAGAAAAAAGATGAACTAAATAAAAAGATAGTCTAATCACTACAATGAAAATCCTCCTAGCCAGTTTCGGCCACGGCGGCCAATCTCAACGGAGATCAGCCAGGTACGCAGGAGATATTATAGTGCACAAGTGTGTGCGCAATACACAGGTGCACTCGCTATTCCTTCACTCTCATAGTCCGGTGAGACGGCAATCCGACATGACCGGAGAGAGATCAGGCGCAGGACCAACGGCTTTACGTGCTTTCTGAGGCACGGGGGTATCACACCGCCAACTTCCTGACTCCGAGCTGCGACTGAGTAAATTTTAAGATGGAAAAACCCAGTCACAATTTTTTTGGCTCGACCCGGGATTGGAACCCAGGACCTCAGCGCGCAAATCGTACTCGTAATGCGTACGCAACACCACTACGCCACCGAGGCAGTCAATTCAAACAATCAATCACTACAAATTCAAATTGCTAATCTAATAAAACCTTCCCTGAAAACTATGCATCGAAATAACGAAAAAAGTTTATGAGAAAGTTAGGAACATACATACATGTACGACCCTTAGCTCGAATACAGAATCTCTATTTTTGAAGTAGGCTAAAAAGCTTTCGTATTCGAAATACTAAATACTACTAGATACACATAAACGAATCAGTTAATAAATGATACAATGTCTATAATTATTGCTACACGACTTTTAGTTAAACCCCTATCACAAATGCAAAAGTAATACTCCATTTATAATGCGTTAAAGCAAGTAACATTTACGTCGACACCACGCTGTCTCAGGGGGTACTTCTTGATGAAAAGTATAATTAAAAGTTTTTGCCTCCACCGGCGAGCTTGAAAGGGGGAAATATGAAAATCCGAACAGACGTCAGTCTGTCTGCGAAATGAAATCGCTGTTGTTACCGTTCTTGCAGTAAACGTTATCAATGTTTAATCATTGTTTTATCAGTTTTTACTTTGAGCCAGAACAAAAGTTTTGATTACGTTTTGTGCGGGTTATTCTAACTCTTTGGCCTGAGACTGAATTCGCCTGAGGGGCTAAGGTCAGACGCAGGCGACTAGGCGAAAAAAATAAGCCATTAGGCATGTGAAATCAGAGGTTAGTCGCTAGTACAAAATAAGTGTTTTATATTAGAATGGGCAGTGGAGTCAGTCACCTTGTAACAATATTTATCTCTTACTATCTGTAATACCTTTCCGTGAATTGACGATCAGCATTTGTAACACTTATTAGCAGCATTAATGTCTATTTCTAGCGCTAAGCAGCAGTGTGCACGCATTGTAGACATTGTGAGACTTTTCAGAAGTGTCAGAACACAGTGCGGTGTGACACAGTGCTTCGTAATTTGAAGTTCTGTTTCAATAATCGATATTATTGAATCTACCTACTTATAAAACAAAAATGCATGTCTTAAATAAGCCTGGTGTGCTCCACAGATCGAAGCGGTATTTCACGTCGGGCCATCGCCTGCAACTTTATAAGGCGCAAGTTTGGCCCCACATGGAATATTGTTCCCATCTTTGGGCAGGGGCTCCCCCGTACCACCTTCTCCTTCTTGACCGTATTCAACGTCGGGCAGCTCGTATCCTCGAGGACCGTATTCTTTCCGATCGGCTTGATCATTTGGCTTTGCATAGAGATGTAGCATCGCTCTGCATTCTCTATCGCATTTACCACGGGGCGTGCTCTGAAGAATTGTTCGGACTTATCCCTGCTGCTGAGTTCCATCACCGTACAACGCGGCAGAACTCCAAAGTCCATCCACATCACCTCGGAGGTTGGCAATCCACCACAGTAAGTTTCAGCCGACATTTTTACCACGTACTACAAAACTATGGAACCAATTGCCGCCAGCAGCATTTCCGGACTGATACGACCTGCCGACCTTCAAGAGCGTATTTCCACCTAAAAGGCCAGTAACGCATATCTATGCCCCCTGGTATTGCAGATGTACATGGTCGGCGGTGATCACTTACCTACCATCAGGTGAACCGTATGCTCGTTTACCCCCTATATCATAAAAAAGCAAGACATTACTACTATTTTGCTAATCCTAGCATTAACTGTCAGGCTAGTGACTTGATCGTCTAAATGACATCAGGCTAACGACTAACGCCTCAAGTTATCCAGTCGTATATTAAAAAAACAAAATCAATATATTGTTAATATCGCTTCGACTTTCATAAAAACCGATTACTGATATTTAATTAAATCCAGGGATAACACAATTGACTTGGATACCCATTACCATTAAAACTGGCGCGAATTTACTCGCAAAAACGATCGGGGGCCTAAAACATTAGGCCCACATTAAAACATTATGTGCCGGTTGGTCCAAACCTTTAAACGTTTGTTCTTAATTGATTAGTTTAAATCTTCGTAGATACAAGTACAGCCTAGTACGGACATCACCGTTAAAGCCAATTATGTGCTATAATTTGGATACAAAAATATGTTATTATTTTTTTATTGCTTGATATCTAAATTACTTTTCTTTCTGCCTGTTTTCAAATTAATTCCTTTGCTGTACAGTCACCTGTTTTTATCATTCTCTAAAATGCTGTTAACACAATACGTGTTTCCGCGCATACTGCAAAGATTTTGGTTTGTTTTACTACTGGTGGTCTAAAGTCACCTTCTTGATCTGTACTAAAATATGTATATTATGTAGTATCAAGGTCAAAACAATATTTCCCAAGACTTCAAAGCCTGGGAAATGGTTTAAAACAACTAAACCTTAACTAACGCTTACACACTTTAAATTTAACAAATCTCGGAACAACCCAACCATATTTATTACTTGTAAAACTTTATACAGACGTATTTATAATGGACTTTGATCTATCGTGATATTTATCCGGCTTGCGTGAATTTAAACAACAAAATATGACAATACAATACAATGATGTTTCCCCAAATGCTTTTTACGTTTCCAAATAATGTCTTAATGAGACAGAATGATGTGTGACCATCGGCTTACGATGCGCAGTACGAAATCACGATGCGAAAAAAACTCAATATCTTTGTGTTATATAAATCAATTTAACTTGGTGACGTTGGATATGAATCGTTTTGGTTGCGTATGCGCATATCGTATGGAGTTTTTAATATTATTTTATCGTGTTACTAAGTTTAGGCCGTGTGTTTGCTTTGATTTTTTTGTGTGACGAGATGGTTGGTAGGCGCTCATATTGCCTATAAACAATAGAACCGCCATTTAGAATGTTAAATTGTAAAGCACAATGTGGTACCTACTCCACTACGCTTGTCACTTGGATATGTGGTATTACTTCAGAAGTCCAAATGATTACAGCCTTCACTGCCCTTCAAACTAGAAGGCAGTAGTGCTCGCATACTGTTGCTTACCGGCTTCTCCGTGATACTTCAACAAGAATGCATGTATGTATCTAACTAGACGGGGATTGGGATTAAGATAAATCATATGTTCAGAAGCATACGCGCCAAATTGAATCAAAATAATTAAATATTATTGTAACTGACTCTAAAATTTACAAATTTCTAATGGTTGCTTAGTTTCAAAATACTAATCTGCAATTCAGAAATTAAAACCATCCTAATAAAAAATTCTGAAATCTAAATGTCACGCCACACCCATCAATATTTGTCAGCATGTATCGTACAAGGTATCGTACAAGGCTTAAGCTTATAAGCTCAAAACTCAAATACTTTAAGCTTTATAGAGGCTTAAAAACTCCATCTAACAAGCGCATAACATGTTCCCAGTGTCACATGTTTCTACCAAACAACGAAAATATTGGTGTTTTGCATCCATTGCTAAGGCAGTTCAAGAATATTGGTAAATCAGTAGTGCATACTGTTCGATAGACAGATACCAATACGAAACTGTTGATGAAATGTATGCCGCTGAGTTTTATGGCTGCCAGGTTACGCCGCAGGACACAATGGCATTCGAAAAACAAGAGCTACGAGTCGAGTGGCAATGTGTTGGGAAATAGACGGCTATCGAATTAGTGGGTTTGCGTTGATTCTGTCTGGTTTAGATTTGCGAGTGATCAATACTGGTGGAAATATAGACTTCTATTGTCGGTTTTTTATTGTTTACACGGCAAAACATTTATAGAGACTAAGACAATTGGCGTTCTTGATAGTAGAGGTCTTTACAGAGGAGTGTAGTCTAGAAAACGAGAAAGGACGGAAAAGAAAGCTGTACATAATATACGCATTGCACTTACGAACGTTCATAAACGTTATTTTTGACAATACTTTTGTTTTTTTATATCGGTCGAAGGACATGCTGGATGTAGGCCGTTTTTGCCAGGTCCGTCTGGAAATCTTTAGGGGAAGCCTATCGTTACCCGTGGAATTCATGTAGCTGATGATGTGTATCTTTTCGCCATTTTGGGCACAATTTTTAAAGGCAGCCCACATTTAGGATTGATGGAAAGCGATTTTTTCTATTTTGTACTTACTGTTATAACACACTGCTATCAATTCCTTAATATTTCCAACGTATGGTGGCCCTAAAGGTCTGGAGGTGAAGTCGGTAGCAAAGATGATACGACGCGATAACGGGCCGTGGTAAAGGTCACGGCTCCCGTATTGAGGACCATTGTCGAACGTGTACCACGGTACTATGATACCCTATATCTACGAAAAATAGTTTAAGCGTACTGGTGAAGCTGGCTTAGGCAAAATAATGGTACTTAGTAACTGAGGGTATGGTGACAAATGTTGGTACAAAGTAATTGCATGCAGTACCTGTAAATAGCAATAATATTTATGATAGGTCGGAGTCTGGAATTTGTATTCGATGTGGCGATAGGTTCGACAAGATCATAGAACAGAGTACATATGGCGAAAAATGGGTGCGCTAGTTGCGCCTCTGCCTACCCTTTCGGGGATAAGGGCTTGAGTGTGTAGGTATGTATTTATGATAGCAAAGTAAATGTGGGTGATTTGGTAAACACTGGAACTGATGTTTATGGTTGTCTATTATTTAATTAGGAAGAATAATTTATTGCCGCGGTACACGTCATATATAAAATAAACGAAGTGCTTAAAATATATTCATATTCCAGTTGTGACAACTAGACTAATTACGCGAAAATAATTCCATTAATCATGAAATAATGTTATAGAATGTAGCACAAACATTTGCATTCAATAAATGCGATTTGAATTACATTATTTTGAAACATTTGAAACATTTCATATGCGAAATAAAAATTTGGTGAAATTATGGTTTTTACAAAAAGAACATGCCTCGTAAAAATTTAAACAATAACTTGAACTAATAAAAAAGAACTCCGATTATACGTCCGTGTATCATTAGGAAATATTTATATAAATAACGCGACATCGGACGAATTCAAAATTTGATATGATCGCCCGTGGAAATATTCCCGCGGGCGGAATGATGAAATGTTATGACACACGATAGTTTTTGTCGGCGCTACAATAACTCCGAATAATGTTATATTTATCGAACGTGCAGTCTGTTTGTTCATGTCAACATTTGAGTGTGTAAAGTTTGGTATATTGGTCTCTGTGTTATGATAAGAAAATCGTCTTACCATTGAAATACAGAATATAGGCAAGCGTTCATAAAGTTTTGAAGTTTTCTGGAATAGAGACAAAGTTGTAGAATATTTCAGTTCTCGCCACGCAAAAGACGTACGGAATGCTTGACGAAAAGTGGGTCTTCTGTTGCACCTCTGCCTACCCCATCTAGGATATAAGCGTGATGTTTGTGATACTCAAAAGGTCTTCTGTGTACATATAACCTTTGTGAGGAAGGGTCAAAATAGATCCATAATTATGTTGGAAGTGAAAAGTCAAGCCCAGCAATTCAAAAGATTTGTGAATTAGGTTCGAAGAATGCTACGCCATGAACTTCTATGATGACAATACCATATCATGGTTTTATTCCTAATTTTGACTCAGAACACAATCAAATAGCAAGTAACTCCACACCGACAACATAGTTTACTCCACAAACAAACGCAACACAAAAATAGCAATATTTTATCTGTTCCGATCGAAATCGTATATTGCAAAACATGTCGGTTCTATCAAAAATAAATTATTTATAACTCACAGAATCGATTCACGTATTAATTCGAATTCTCGATACGTGTCATCAATCATAAAAGTTCTGATGCGCCGATTTTATCTCGTATCGTGGAGTTTCTTGCGGTAACACAATTTACTATTGTTAAAGGATTGCAAAGGACCGCGTATGAGGTACGTTTATGGGATATAATAAGAAATTGTGTCTCTAATTTATAAATTATTCAGAAAAATTATTCCGTAAGTAATAGGTGAAATTTACCGATGCTAATAACTGGTGGTGTTTCGTTCTGGGGTCAGCCGATGTGCAGTGAGGAAGGACGATCTGACGGTTTTCGAGGGACAAGTTTAATGCCTCAATTAGACTATTCGCGAATAATTCGCCAAATAATTTGGCGATATGACTTTGAATTATGAGTAACAAATAAGTACACCCGAATAAACTGTTTACTCATTCGTATTCGTGACTATTCGTCTGTACGCGGCAAGTACAAAGAGTTACTTATGAAGTAAATAGCACTCCCTTAACTTATTTTTTTTAAATTCGTTTGTGATGAAATGACATTACTTTTAATGATGTTTGGCGATCCGGGAGGCATTCGCAAAGTGGAGTAAAATGAGTTCGATAAACGGCCGTTTTCGATAAACGATCCTAATCTTAATCTTCGATCCGATCTCGAGAATGAACATCAAAATAAGTCATTTGTAAGCATATCGAAAAATACTTGATCTTGATTGGTCCATTTATGCGACGGATCGAAAAATTCGCATTTTGCAAAAATGTGCGTAATCTAATCGATTCGTAGTATTTCACCAAGTTTAAAAGTAATTTACAACAGCTGTAGCGCAGTGATGATGGACCGACTCCAAACACAGACACAAAGTTCATTTATGTACTTTATTGTAGTAAAGGAAACAAATATTGTAATATACACAAATAAATAAATTCAAATTACTTAACACATAATACCAAACCCAATGTTTTGTCTCATTTTTTTTTATCGGCCGAACGGCATATTGATCTCACTGGGCTTGATGGTAAGTACGGAGAAGCCCAAAAACATGGCGACCGGATGAATATTTATTACCTATATATTATGTCGAATTTGGGATTATGGGGTTCTTCAGACTTCTAGGCTCTATCATTATACTTATATTCTGTTTTGCGTCTGTTGGACCTATTTTGAAAATCGGCACACATATTATACCCTGGATTAAGCTATAGGGTACTTTATTCGTGAAATTACAACGAGGCTTTTGTACTGCGATAAATCTTTGACGGAATTTTGAGCCCCGAGACAAATCTAGTAATCAAGTATGTATAAAAGCTGATCCATCGAGAAACATCCTTATTTCTCTATATTTTGCGGGTGTAATCAATAAACACTTTTGTACCAGTTTCAGATACCCTAAAAATAGATTTACAATGTGGTAATAGAAATCATAATTACCAACTTTCTTGTATCTCAAATTTCAACTGCTCCCTTAAACATTTCACTATTGAAATCTAACACATAAATAAGGTCCAATACATTCGGCCTGTCACATTAAGGTCCATTATGAACCCGAGATATTCGGACGGGCTCGCCGACGCAAAACACGAGACCCCAAATCATATATGATGGGTAGGTCGGTGTTGTATCACCATACAATTGTGCTATGTCGGTCGATATCAGTTTTTGTTCCGTCCCGAATAGATTTTTGTATGTGACGGATCGCTTACAGTATATGGAAACATTTCACATAAAATTTCTAGGTAGCGACTACCACATATTTATAAAATCAGATATGGTTACATTAGTTAGTGGTTCACGTTATTGTTTATCGATTATCGTTCGCTTTAACGTGAAGGAAAACATCGTGAGGAATCCTATATACCTGAGAATTCTCCAAAAATAATTTCGAAGGTATGTGAAGCCAACCCGGACTAGGCTAGCCTTGTGGACTAAGGCCTAAACCCTCTCAGTAGTAGAGAAAGCCCGTGCTCAGCAGTGGGCAGTTTATGATACAGGGCTGGAATGGTAGTGGTCACGTTATTGTGTCGTCTTACAGATTTTATATACAGTTTTGAAGTTAGCTGTGTCGACTGAGCTATGTTTATTTTCCTCAGTCGATACTTTATCTGTATGCCACTTCATTTACCATTAGATGCTCTTTGTCGTATTCGGATGAAAAATTTGTTTACAATTAGATGCAGTCAATTTGCCATGCCAGGAAGAAATTGTTGTCGACATTTTGGGTAAGGGCAATGAAAAATCTTTATCACTCCTGTTTTCACAACTGAAAAATCCATCTATTACACCAATTTCTGACATCGATCGTCGCATTTTCCAATTCTATCATATACTGTACTATAATTCCGGCATCTCATTAAAGCGCATTTATGATATGATTTTTTGCCAAAGTACACGGTCGAAGGCGCCGGTCGCACTTGGAATGTGTCCGTTAATTTAATAACTATTTCATATTGTACTTTTTGTGCCGGCCAGCCAAATGGCCACATAAATATGACATTATTCCCACCGGTCAATTAGTTTTTTTGGCGCATGAATATTGTATTAATCCCGGATTTGAACTAGGCTTTGTTCGGATGGTATTAGGTTGAATATTTTAAAGTATTTTTTGTTTATGCAGCTGGTAAATATTGAATTGAGTTTCAGTCATCGGTATAGTTAATACTTAGATAAACAAGAAAAAAATACTTTTAAACGAAAAATTACACGACCCTCAAAAACCACCAAACCAACGAAAACAAAAAATTAATTTAATGTTATTTATATTTGTTTAGGACTAATTTTGGAGTCGGTGGGAAGTTAAAATTACTTAAATATCGTTTTTTGTATTGCTTAGTAAAAGGTTCATTGGCAATTTTAATTAGTCACCTAGTTCAAAATTAGTTTTAATTCAAAAAGAGGTTTGTCAAGATCGTAGCATGTGGCGCTCAATAGTCTCTGCCTACCCCTATGGGATAAGGGCGTGAGTGTGTATGTATGTATGTATTCAAAATTAGTAATCAGTATAGTAAAGTTAATAATAAATTATTTTTCGGTTTATGAATAAAGTTCACTGTTTTTAGTCGGTTAAAAATTATAAAGGCACACGAGGCAGACAAGCTTTCATCTTATGTAAGCAGAGTAAGATAAGCATAATAAAAAAAGAATAATAAAAAAAAAATAAGAAATAAATTGTAACATTTATTACATAGGTAATCGCATATCACTTTTTCTGATAATTTATCCTCTAAAAATAGTACATGAATTTAATTTTGAATTTTAATTGATGAATATTACGATTTGCCGGCGACTCCGCCCGCGTTAAAAAGTTGTTCCGGGATAAAAGTCCCGCTTTATATTTTCCCGGGATAAAAAGTAGCCATTGTGTTAATTTAGAACATGCACTACCGGTGCGCCAAATTTCATCGAAATCTGTTCAGTAATTTTTGCGTGAAAGAGTAACAAACATACATACATCCATACATTCTTACAAACTTTTGCGTTTATAATATTAGTAGGATAATAAAAATAACACATATAACTTACCTAAATTATAATACCTTTCCGTAGTATACACTACTATAAAATTTCATCATCAGCCACATGACGTGAACTGCTGAACATAGGCCTCCCCCAAAGATTTCCAGATAGACCTGAAAAAAGCGGCCTGCATCCAGCGCGCTACTGCGACCTTTATCAAATAGTCTGTCCAAAAAATTGTAAAAATTAAATTGTATAAATTATATCAGAATGAACAGTAATATTTGTGTATTTGTTTGTTTCAGGTAAGACACATTTCTACGTCGATGAATGGACCAAATTAAATCTTAATTGACAGGTAACCTACTGTAACAAATAGCTCTAAAATATTATTGGACGTAACGAAAATACGACAAGCGAGTGTTTTTTGGATTAAGGACCTACTTGACGGACTAGATTATGTTACGAAATAACATACATAAGAAGGAGAAGAGAGAAGATTTTTCATTGCTCATGTGGTTTTTTAATGATTTACCTGGGACTGGTAGCGGCCATACCCTAGTTGGGAGTGGAACGGACTGCCGAGACGAATGTCCGCAGGTTCAAAACCCAAGGGCACGCACCTCTGACTTTTCTAAAGTTATGTGTGTATTCTTTGTGAATTATCACTCGCTTCAATGGTGAAGACAAAACATCGTGAGGAAACCTGCATACCTGAGAAGTTCTCTATAAGAATTTTGAAGGTATGTAAAGACTGCTAACCGGCACTAGGCCAGTGTGGTGGACTAAGGCCTAAACCCTCTCAGTTTTCGGGGAGGCCCGTGCTCAACAGTTAGAATTATATAATACAGGACTGATATGGTATTGTGGCCTGGGACTAAATCTCCTAGAAAGAGGTCGGTTAAGGTGGAAAAAATAATATAACACATTTCAATGGCATTGTGGCCATTAGTGGAACAGTATAACACAGGATTGGTATTATCAAACACCGGAAGCCCAAATATTTACCCCAAATTACATCCCTAACCTTTCTTTAATCATCCACAATTCTCCTGGCACTAAAAATGTTTATTTCTAACCCACTTGCTATATTGGGATACCTTAAAAAATAGTAATAATAATAATGCCATAGTTCTGTTTGTCGTAACATACGTACATAGTATCACGCCTTTTCCCTTTTTAGAGGTAGGCAGAGGTGTATCGCACCTATATTTAGACAATTGTTAGGTCGCATGTAATACAACAGGAGACGGACCGCAACAGCGGTACGCGCAGGGGCGGTTGCGGACCACAACTTAGACGTGAGTCGGAGGAAGCCCGCAGCCGTCCCTAATGCGCCGAAGATGGCCACCGCGGAGTTTTGGTTGGTATGCCGTGCGGTGTACATAGGTTAGGGACTCGGCCCGGCGGTCGCCCAACGTTTTCAATCTCTCCGGGCGGCTCAACGTCTGGTCGTAAGGCACGGTGAACCCAACATGATCGCTCAGTCGTTCCCCTTGAACACTGGGCGGTAGTAATAAGTCACTTTCTCCGCGTCAAAAAAAAAAAAAAAAAGTTCGCATGTAATAGGAGGTAGGCCTATTGTCATTTACCGGACACATTTTCAGACTGCAGGGTGATATTGAGTAGGAAAACGCAATATCACTGCCGACCAGGGAATCAAACCCGGGACCCCAACACTGCAGTCGTAAAGTAAAACAACTACGCCACCGAGCCAGTCGTAATAATAGATGTTAAGTACAATGCCCGTTAGCTCAGTATGAACAGTGAATCTCGCAACCTCTCGGCCATTAACCACCGGTAACATTGCGGGAATCAGCCGGTGATAAGAAGGATAATACGCAAGCCGGACTGTAACTTTAAATGTTTCGCTCGATGCTCCACCAGATTGATGCTACGCGATAGTTAGTTCGAAGTTTGAAATCAAAGTCAGTACAAAATGTGTTGTCTGATAGCGATATCACTATATCAGGTATGCATGAATTATTTATAGCATTACTTGAAACATAGTGTGGGCATTGTTGGCCCAGTGGCAATTCGTATAATTTTTGTAATAATAATTTTTAAGAATAAATTTAATAAGGTACACGACAATATAGAAAATGGACAGGAACTCCGTAACTCGGAGGTGTTCTTTGCAAACCTACTATCTTTATGTAGATAGAAATGTTGGGTACTGTTACTTATACTACATTTGCCCGCAGCTTATTTCCCCTGAGAATCTTTTTACCAAAAATAAAATGAGTAGCCTTTACTATGTTAATCTCACATATAAGCTATCTGCATGCTAAATTGAAATGGTAATATTCATTTTCACAGCAACGCTTAGCATAGCTCAGTATAGCCAACACAAAACCGCGTGTCCACTATACAGGCGTATTTTTCGTCCGTTATCGTCGAATCTCCGCGCGAGGAACGTAACAAGTGTGATTAATACTTGTACTGATCTTTAACCGACCCATCTGCCTTCGGGCGTGCGATTTTTAAATTTACCGTACGCCGACGCGTTTATTTGCACGTTTTTTTTCGGTTACCGCAACGTTTTTAACGTTTATTGTGTACACTTTATTAAGTATTATGTGTAGGTTCAATGCGATCGTGTATGGGGCGTTGGTGGTGACCACTTATCGACAAGTGCATACATACATATACACTCACGCCTGTTATCCCCGAAGGGGTAGGCAGAGGCGCAACTAGTGCACCCACTTTTCGCCATTATTCCGTCCCATGATGTGACAGGGGGCGAGCCTATCGCCATATCGGGCACAAATTCCAGACTCCGAGCTGATACTGAATAGAAAAACTCAATATCACTTTGCCCGACCCGGGGATCGAACCCGAGACCTCAGCTTTGCAGTCGTACTGTAATACAACTACGCCACCGAGGCAGTCGACAAGTGATCTACCGTTTAATGAGTAATTGCTATAAGACCGTTTTTAAAGGCACAGTATAGTGACCCAACCACAGCTGACGGTAAGCGGAGAGGGGTCCAGATAGAGTGGAGACTGACGAACGATTATCCTTCGCCAGTTGACAAAAACATCGTGAGGAAACCTGCATACCTGAGATCTCTGAATTTCGAAGGTATGTGAAGTCTGCCAACCCGCACTAGGCCAGCGTGGACTAAGGCCTATCCCCTCTTAGCACTAGAGGAGGCCTGTGCTCAGCAATGGGCAGTATATAATACAGGGCTGGTATGGCATGGTAGACGACACAATTATGCCGGCCTGTGTCACCCGGATGTACACAGGCTGATCCAGAAACGCGACACTTACGTGGACCACTATGGTAGGTTTTAACACCTTGTGTACGATGGTCGCTATCCAAGCGGGCACATGTATGTTACAACCAGCAGGACGTAGAGTAAAAGATCAATCCATTATAATTTTTAGATATGGAATTATAATTTTTTGAAAACAGTCTATCGTTGTCAAACCAATATCTGCTATGTGCACTTTTATGAGCTTTCAACATTTTCACTAATATGACTAGTTTGCCACCCAAACTTTGATATATAAAAGCCGCTATGTGATTCTAATTGTTACTCGGCGAATTATGAGCGCTAGGAAAAATACACACACACACACACACACGCCTGTTATCCCCGAAGGGGTAGGCAGAGGCGCAATTAGTGCACCCACTTTTCGCCGTTATTCCGTCCAATGATGTGATAGGGGGCGAGCCTATCGCCATATCGGGCACAAATTCCAGACTCTAGCACGGAATAGAAAAACTCAATATCACTGCCCGACCCGACACCTCAGCTTTGCAGTCGTACCTACTGTAATACAACTACGCCACCGAAGTAGGAAAAATATGCCATTTGCCAATTTTGTCTCAGAATTTTACATGAGAATGTTTTTACTCCATTTATATCAAAGATGAACATTTTGCACGTAACAGATATTGGTTTGATAACGATGCTATGTTATTGTGTGAAAAACTGGATAAATGTAGCTTTTTAAAATAAACAGATAATATTCTTTTAGAATGCAGTGGACTGTGACAATTTATATTTGACTTCATACGGTTTTTTTTTTTAATTTTTTAGAATCATTGTCATCACAACTTTCGTTCTGAGTTTTAAAGCCTTAAAGGCTGGTTACAATACGACGCTACTTAATTTACGCTGGCGAAAATTCACAACTAAGAGCTTTTTATTTAACCGAGAAACATTCGCGTCATTTACGCGTCACGGTCTTGATGTAGATACTAGCCCCAATATTAAGCTTCTAAAGACATTTTGACTTGTCAAGCCCCGCGACGGACGCCGGCGTCCGAGTATATAGGGTTTCCGCATACATCTATATATATGAGCGGGGCTTGACGGCTTAATAAAATATTCTCTTAGAACATTCTGACCTTTCGCAAGTAAAAAATAAAGCTCTTTGTAATATTATTAAAAACATTGTGTACTACCTAGTGCCCTCTCGTATAAATTAATAAAAATTCATGAAAAAATTTACATACCTTTACTGAGTGTTATTCATTAATATACAAGATTTTAGTTGATTTTGAATATAATGAATGTAAAATTTTGAATAACAAGATTACACATTATGATTAAGAAGAGGCGTCCTGTTGTACGAAGATCATTATTTTTGAGAAGACTATTCTACCTCAGATTGCTTATACGAAACACAACATCAAGTTTATTTATTTATTTATTAAATGGCACACCAACAGTTAATAGACTAAAACTTTTTACATAAAATCATCTTGTTACAATAGACTAGTCTTCTCACCAATTACAGGTGTGAAACAGCATTCGTAAATCATTAATTATACATTTAGCATTAAATTTATAAGAAAATAAATTAAAAATTAATACAACTAACAATAACAATAATAAAAAAATATTCTACAAATAATAAATGTCTATTGAAATTTAAATAAACACAAAGACTAAACGATACCATGCATAAAATAAACCCACAAGTGGAAGTCGTCGAACATAATTGCAGCATTTTTTGTCTCAATGTGAGAATCGAATCCGAGAATACATCCACAGCACCATTTACAATTTTGTGGAGAAAAGACACGTCCAGATACAACCTTCTCTCCTGCAGCGAATTCATCTTGAAGTGTTTCAATCTGACAACATAGTGAGAACGTTGGTAAATGTTGGTATCATTGTTACATTTGGCTTTGTAGACCAGAAATCTTGTGAAAGATCTTTGTATTTTTTCAAGCCTGTTAATGTGGATTTGGTAACAAGGATTGTCAAGAAGTTGTCGGGTTTCTGTAAAACAGTGGTACTACCTCGGTCGAGCCGTTCCATTTATGCTCTACACATATCTACAATATGGCTTTACTTCTTATAATGGCACATGTACTTGAATAACTTTGTTTTTCGTCATCATAAGACATCAATTCATGTCCTGGTTTAACTACAGCCTACATTTTGTCTCAGTAATTTGCTTTCATGGAAAATTGATTTTTGTCTCTAGTTTTTAAAATAGATGGTTCTGGAGTGATACAGCTGTTGATGCTAAAAATGCTGCAGTGTTCTAGTTACTTGTGTTGCTGAAAAGGCTCTTATACGAGCGAAGCCGCGGTCAACGCCTAGGGCTGGATTAATAAATAAATTTCACCTTTGTGTAGGATCTCAGGTAGACATTTAATGTATTAGATAAGATAAGATAAGATAAGATAAGATAATTTTTATTTGTTTTAACATGAGTATACATACGCACATGAGTATGCAAGATGTTTCCTTATTACAGAAGAGACATCATGTTTAGCCGCAGCAGCGGCGTACAAATATCACACAGAATCAATTTTAATAGTATTTACGTCACACATTATCTTTTAAAATTATTCATTATTTTTGTAAGGTCATTAATGTAGTAGTATAATTATTAGGTACGTCCTGGCATTATAAACTTATTCACATACATGTCAAATTACATTATTAATATAGTTACATTTATTGTGCAATTATTATTACAATATTATGTCAAAGTAAATTTATTCCGTGTATCTTATATATATAAAAGAAAGTGGTGTTAGTTACACCACTTATAACTCAAGAATGGCTGAACGGATTTACCTGAAAATTGGTGGAGAGGTAGCTTAGAACCAGGAGACGGACATAGGATACTTTTTATCCCGGGAAAATATATACCGGGACTTTTATCCCGGATAATTGTTTTCTGCCAGTGGAACCGCAAGAAAACAAGTATAGAGATATTTCGAGATCCAGTTGAGGACATAATTACTCTTATCCCGGAAAAAGATAAACCGGGAATTATATCCCGGATTTTAATTTCTCGCGAGTGGAGCCGCCACGACTAAACCACTGAACCGATAGCGATGCAATTTGGCAGGGAGATAGTTTTAAACCCTGGGAAGAATCTAGGCTACTTCATATCCCGGGAAAATATAAACCGGGACCTTAATCTCGGAAAATAGTTTTTTGCCAGTGGAACCGTATGAAAATAAGTATGGAGATAGTTTGTGATCCAAAGGAAATCAATCTCAAGTTTGAGTTACATCTCAAGTAGACATAATGTATGAACAGTTCAATACATTATGTCTACTTGAGATGTAACTCAAACTTGAGATTCACCTATTCATACCGCCCATAGGCTACTATTATCCCGGAAAACAGACACCGGGAATTTTATTCGGGATTTTTTTCCGGAAAAAAATATGGTTAGGTATTATTTACGGGGGGGTGGGGGTGTTTAGGGATTTTAAAATTTCGTTAAATAAGGACTCATTTGGTGGCAGGGAGGTTTTTTGCAAGAAAATTACGCGGAAAATTTGAAAATTTAAGAATACTTAACCGCCATATTAAACGTGTATGTCACTGAATTCCTCCTAAGCGGCTGGACCGATTTTAATGATTTTTTTGTGTCCTCAGGTGGGTTTGAGAATAGTTTCGATTAACAATTAGATCCGGTAGGTGGCGCTGTACTCGGGTTCTAGAATTTCATTTCCTTTTTAGGGCAGGACAACGTCTGTCGGGGCCGCTAGTTATTTATAATTTAGGTATTTAAACAGAAACAATAAAAGTCCTATTAATAACAGTAGTTAACGGAACAGTCAATCAATTAAAAATATATATTATCATTAATAAATTCGTCAATACTATAGTAAGCTTTATCTGCAAGAAATGTTTTTAGTTTTTTTTTTAATATTTCAGTATTTAGTTCTCTCCAAGGTCTTGGAATTTTATTAAATATTTTAGGAGCCATACAGAATATGCTGTTACTCATTAAAGCGGTTTTGGATGAGTGCAGATAGAGTTTACTGTTATCCCGCCTATTTCGAATGACTACATCAGACATTCGTCTAAATAAATTGGGGTTGGTTCTTACAAATATTGCACTTTCAAATATGTAAATGGAAGGAAGCGTTAAAATTTTAAAGTTTTGAAAGTATGTTTTACAACTGTCGGTAACTTTTAATTTGAACATGGTTCTTAAGCATCGTTTTATAAGTATTGAACTATTAATAACCAAATCTTGAGCTATCATTTAAGCGCCTGTTAGTTGAGTTGGTGCTGTTTGATAAACATAACTCAAATGTCAAAATCCGTCATATGCTGTGGCTTAAGATGTCATTTGAGATGTTGTTGACGTGTGTTTATTAAATATTGATGTTACGTTTTTGACTTTAAGTTGACAGCGTATCAGCTGATTTTGCAATTCAGAGTGAAACTCAGTTGCATCTATTGATACAGCTCTTACTTAATGCTAATTTTAAAACCCTAGCTCGCCATACCTACACCTAATTTAAGCCTGTCAATATCCGCAAGCAAAAATCGAACACAGAACCACAATAACTAACCTCTGCCATCATAAACCCATCGCGCGCTCGCGATACATTAACTTATTGTCAAAAAGCAACAATCTACTTACAATTCAACACAATTCAGATGTGCGCGTTCGGATCCCGGCTCGCTTGTAAATATCTCATTGTGTAGTGGCTCGTCCGTCCGTCCGTCTGTCGAGTTGATTTGCTGCTTGCTCCCGTATTGTAATGGTGTTGCATAGATTTTGATATGGTGATTGTTTTAATTGGTATTTTTGTAGAGTTATATCGTTAAAGGTGATAATAATTAGTTAGTGATTTTATCGCACTATCAAGCGGAAATCCTGATAATTTGCTAAATTGGAGTGTTTTAATCAAAGAAAAAATTATCTTCTCCAGGGAATCGAACTTAGAATGTCACGGATTCGCGCAATGAAAGCTAATGAGGCGATTAAATACACACAAATCTACTATAAATACTATTTAAGTACATTCTAGGTGTACTTCCGAAACCGGCAACTAATGGACAACAGTTTCAACCCGACTCTAAGTTCTATAACCTATATTTTTAAAATGTCACAAACATTTGAAACTATCACAAAGCTACCAAATCACCCGAGTTCACATAATGTCCCAAATGATCGATAAATGTCACTAGCCTCGACCAAAATCGATCAAAATCAGTCCGAATGACACGCCGTCAGCCGCATAAAGCATCATTACACGCGTCCAGTGCTGTATTGTATTGTCAAACGTTTCTGATGATTCAGATGTGAAGGAATGTCACAAAAATTTCATGTTTAAAAAAATATTACACCTCAATCCACCAAAGAGTAGGTTAAGATGCAACTAGTGCAGCTTCGCAATGTGTATTCCGTGAACTCACTTCCGTCCCATGATGTGATAGGGCGAGATGCTATCGGTATATCAGGCACAAATTTTAGTCTCCGGACTGATACTAAGAAGTAAACCCCAATATCAAAGTTCCCGATCCGGGATTCTGGGACCTCAAAGCTGTGTCATACCGCGCACGCAATACAACTACGCCACCGCGGCCGCCATCATATTTTTTTATCTTTATTATCGTAAGCCCAATATAACTTATCGCTACACCTTGTAGAGTGCCTCGGTGGCGTAGTTATATTACGGTACGACTGCAATTCTGGGGCTCCGGGTTCGATCCCCGGGTCAAGTTAAATTATATTGCATTTTTCTATTTAGTATCAGCATGGAGTATGGAATTTGTGCTCGATATGACAATAGGCTCGCCCCCTATTACGTCATGGGACGGAACACGAACGGCGAAACGTGTGTGCCTTGGTTGTACCTCTGTCTACTCCTTCGGGGATAAAATCGTAATGTGTGAGTGATACAATGATTTTCTGATCGCCCTCACATACATGACGTTTCAAACAATTTCCATGTTATTTGTTTTGCTAAACAGCAAGTGCAATATGCATCCCAAGTCACGTCACAACGTGGAATTGTTAACGATGCTCCAATTCAAACGAATCGTGTCCGCTGCATGCGAGGAATCCGTCGACCACCGAACCACCCGCTCAGTCGCCACTCCGCGCCGTAATGGTATTGAAATTGATGTTTTAATAGCTCCCGAGTCTATATTGTAGCCATCGTTAAAGCTTATTATTCCGTGACCGATCGTTAATAGGTTGACAATGTAATTCCTCCAAGCTACAATTAAGTCTACTTCATCCACTTGTTTCGTTGTTTCGATAATGCGTTTTAGACCTTCGGATTTAGATTCAGTATCGTTTGTAACGTCGATAGCATTTAAGATGTTTTGGTTTGCATCGATGGTGGTAGGTAACCGCGGTCTGATAGCGAGCCGATCTGAAGTGCTGCGGCCTTTTAAGGCGGTCGCGCGCCCAACGCGTGGCGACGTTACTTCTTCAAAGCTTCGAAAAGGTTAATTGCAACCGAAAAACTGCCTGCGCCGCCCGAGGAATCCCACTCGGTAAGGCCACCTCCAAGGCTTTCTGAGTACGCCATGAATATTGATACGAGTGAAAATAGTTTAGATTTTCTTGCTTTTTGACATTATAGCGTGTGGGTGTCCCTGTTTTTTAGTTGCGTATGCGTTTATTAGATTGAATTTGATTTGTTTCATGAGCCTTTGTTCGTAATGCGACCGGTTTCAATTGATCGTTTCGCATTTTTTTTTAATGATGACCATATTGGAAACAAGGAAGGTTTCGTATCGAATACTTTACCTGTTTGTTATTTTTCTTTTGTATACTAAGTTAATGCGATGACTTGGTTCGTGATTGATTTAAACCTTCAATCAGGGGATATTGTCGCTGATTTTTTTTTAATAAAAGGCACAAACAGTAGCATACATTGGTAGGTATAGCACACTTGATCTAAATTGACATCCTACTAATACTTATTATAAACGCGAAAGTATGGATGTATGGATGTTTTTTACTGTTTCACGCAAAAACTACTCAACGGATTTCGATGAAATTTTGCACACGGGTGGATCATGTCCTGGATTAACACGTAGGCTACTTTGTGTCTTGGGAAAATATAAAGTGGGACTTTTATCCCGGGAAAACTTTTTCACGCGGGCGGAGCCGCGGGCAAAAGCTGGTACTTAATAATACATGCTACCCACAACATTTTGTACAGATTACATTCGAAAGTATAGTTGTTGTAGGCATGTGAGTTATGTTTTAGTACTTAAATGTGAAGTATATAAAAATTAAGGAAGATAAAGACAATACCACATTTTGAATTTTAAAGAAACATAAACAATTATATTTTATAATTGTTTATGTTATAATAAATGCCAATTTATAACTTTTGTGTTTTCTGTTTCTTTTATTCCATCGCATTGTAGATATACTACCTTACAGACACAGGTTAGTTTTATGTTTGGATTGTCTCTATTAGACTAGAATGTGTTGTGATGAATTCATTATGAATTTCAGGACATAATATCATTACCGTTACTTAAATACAAATAAGCGTTGAAAAATTATACACACACACACTCACGCCTTTTATCCCCGAAGGGGTAGACAGAGGCGCAAATAATGCACCCACAATTCGTCGTGCGTATTACGTCCCATGATGTGATAGGGGGCGAGCCCATCGCCATATATTCCAGGCTCCGGACTGATACTGAACAGTAAAATCCAATATCACTTTGCCTGACCCGGGGATCGAACCCGAGACTTCAGCATTGCAGTCGTACCGTAATACAACTACGCTACAGAGGCAGTAAAAAAATATAAATATTATAAAAAATAACCCTTCTTTCTCTCCGTGTATAATTTCAGCCGGATTTTTATCAATCACAAACAATCTTTCACTGATTCAAATATATTTCTGACCTTTGACGTAAAAAGCCCTCAATGTTTCTGACAGACAAACATACCTTTTTCCATATAAAACAAAACTAGTTACAATTTACATAAGGTAGTGAATATGTAAGCGATGCAAAAGAACCATTGTAGCCTCCTAACCTTCCGGGCTTTGTACATAACTAAAGCATGAATACACGATGACAATTAATATGATCTTTTTAACGTTATATGATGATGTGTTCAGGTCATTAAGCATGTAAATCCTATTACTAAACTGTTGTCTAGATAAAAAAAATCTATGTTTCTCTTTTAATATTTTAACTGCGTGTGGATGTGATAGGTTTGGTAATTCAAGAACGTGTTTACATTTTGAGAGAAGTACTTGATTCCTTGATGTTTGATTCTATTTCTTGTGGTACTAAATGATATGATCAACGGTAATATCTTACTGCGAATTCACTTTGTACAATAATATGTGATACGTAGACAAGTGTTCTTATTCTGTAATATATTGTGTCACAAAGCAAGTACTGCTCTTAAGAGGACGGAACGATCTTGAGGAGGCCTTTACCCAACATTGGGACTTAAAAGGCTATTACAATATAACATTTTAACCTTCAACGAGAATCATCCTGGGGCTAGTATTTCCCGATATAGGAGCTGACCGGTAATCCTGACGTACCCGCTTCGGATTCCCCCTAAATCCCCTAGCAGTCTAGCTAGGTAACGACAATGATCACTAGCCACGCACTACCACCTGCTGCCTGCGATAAAAAGTAATGAGTAAGAACAGCCGGTGGGCGGGGCTGAGTGCGCAATAATTGTCCGCCATTGGAAAGGGTTTCGGTAGGAGCGCGCAACGAACGGTGCGACAACGCCCTTCTAGATAAATAAATACTATCTAGGTGGTAGGTCTCGCGTGTCATGAGTCCGTCGAATGTGTATCGAATGGTCCACAATGAGCCAGGAGTCCAGAGGAAAGTTGTATGCAGTGTACGATCACCGCAAAACTCATTTTCACAAGGGGAATGAGCTACGTATCAAATAGGGCAACCTATGACCCCCAACGCCCCCAGCCATAATATTATAATCTAAGCTAATAATGACAAAACATAAATGATAGTGACCTCAAGAAAAAAATAAAAAACACGTTTTCACCAGTACAGAAAATTTGGTATTTGGGTAGAGTCATAATAGGGCATTAAAATTATTTACAGACCAGGAAAAAACCTTCGCCATTTTGTTGGGAAAGTATATAAAATAGGAAAGCTGTAGTGGCGGCCCCGAAGCATGTTTTTTTCCTGGTCAGGCCGTACACATAGAGGTGAGAGAATTACAAGCCGAGCATAACATAATGTTCCATGTCAATGTTACTGTTTATGGGTAGTTGTTTCCATCAAGTGGGATACAAAGCTGTTGGTAGGTTGTATTATGGAAATATGGAGACGCCACATTTCTTGTAACTCGGGCGCGTATAAGAAGAGTACTATCTATACTTTTAAATTAGACTGCGCTTGTCACTCTTAGAATTCCCTAAGTCTCATAATGCCCAGTAGTTACAATGGCTACAATACCTTCAGACTAGAACACAGCAGTTGCACGATTTTGCATACCAGTAGAAAGACATAGCGGTGGTACCCAGGGACTTTCGTATTAGATCTAATACTAAAGATGTTTAGTCTCTTGACCGATAGTGTGTTCTTACCTTATCTATACTAATATTATAAAGATGAGGAGTTTGTTTGTTTGTTTGGCTAGTGACAGATAAACTAGGTAATAAATACGTTTTTTCTTGATTACAGCAGGGCGCCATCTCCTAATGGGTTGACTAATTACTTGTGTTGTAATTTATATTACCATAGTTGAATTGATTAACTATTGTTCGTTTTTATAAGGGAAGATCGTTTAAAATTATTCTATGTGTACTCTATGGGCATGATTTGACCTTCACGAAATCTTACGGCGTTGCATTATTTATTTTTTAGTTTTCACGAACCGATTTTTTTCATTTGTTGTGAGGATGCTTCATAATCTTATCTCACTTCTTAACTTACTAATAAATGCGAAAGTTTGTAAAAACGTTTGTTAGAAGTAAACGAAGAAACAAGTAAACGGATTTGGATGAAATTTGGCACATGAGTAGATCATGTCCTAGATTAACACATAGGCTCCTTTTGTCCTGGTAGTTTGCTTCCTTGGAAAATAATCGATATTTTCAATCACATTCTTAAATTAGATGACGCTGGCGTAATACTGTGTTTTTGGGATGTTATGAGAAAGGCTTTTCACCCGGGCGAAGGCGCGAACAACACCTATAGGAGAATAAAATGATTAAGATGAATATGCAGGCAAATACAATTAAATTAATTTATAGTGTTAATAATATTATTGACTGCCTCGATGGCGTAGTTGTATTATGGTATGACTGCAATAGGTACTTAGGTCTCGGGTTCGATCCCCAGGTCGGGCAAAGTGATATTGAGTTTTTCTATTCAGTATCAGCTCGGAGTCTGGAATTTGTGCCCGATATGGCGATAAGCTCGCCCCCTATCACATCATGGGACGAAATAATGGCGAAAAGTGGGTGCACTAGTTGTGCCTCTGCCTACCCCTTCGGGGATAAAAAGCGTAAGTTTATATGTATAATATATATGTAATAATTATTATGATGTACACAGAAGTGGTATCCCTACTTCTTTGGTAATATAGCGTAGTTTTGTGGAGGTGTTTGATCGAATAAAGCACAGAAAATTCGAAATGCGTTTAGATATTTCCCACCAGCTTTTGCCCGCGGCTCCGCCCGCATTAAAAAGTTTTTCCGGGATAAAAGTCCTGGTTTATATTTTCCCGGGATAAAAAGTAGCCTATGTGTTAATCCAGAACATGATCTACCCGTGTGCCAAATTTGATCGAAATCCGTTCAGTAGTTTTTGCGTGAAAGAGGAACAAACATCCTTACATCCATACATCCAAACATCCATACATTCTTACAAACTTTCGCCTTTATAATATTAGTAGGATACAAACAGACTAAGTACTAGATTACTTTATAGCCTTTGTGAGTCATGTATTATTTTACGTACAAGTACCTTTTTTTTCAAGAAAGTTATTAATTTTACTTCTTAAATTAGCAAACACTATTTCCGGAAGCATGAATTTCTATAACAAAGAATGAAACATAATACTAAAGACTAATAAGTAATGCTTAATGTTATTCCAGTCGATGATTTTCAATATAATTGGTTAAGATTTATTGCTTTAATTTATTTTGCATACTTGAGTTCCTGTATTACTAATATGAACGCGATAATTTCAATCTCATTATGGGCATCTGATTTTCATCATAGATTTATAACAAGAAATATACATAAAATAGTAGAGCCTGCCTATTTGTTCGTGCGTCATGGCCCTCCATGAACATTCGTATTTTTATACCTAGTTTACTGGACTAAGATTTATCTAGATTAGAAAAAATGTTACACACACACACACACACACACACACACACACACACACACACACACACACACACACACACACACACACACACAGAGAGAGAGAGACACACACACACACACACACACACACACACACACACACACACACACACTCACACCTTCCCGACTATCACTTTGCCCGACTCGGGAATCGAACCCGAGACCTCAGCACTGCAGTCGTACCTTAATACAGCTACACCGCCGAGGCAGTCAAGTTATAAAATTTTATTTATATTTATTTTACTAACTTGTCATAAGATCTTTTCATTGCCTTTGTGACTAAGAAACAAACTTCCTTTTCTTTCATTTAACTAAAAATTTCATTTCGTCTAAAAACGGCTGAAATAATTCACTATAATGTTTAAGGAAAATCCAGTTACAGTCCATATCACTCCAACATATCATAATGTACCCCAGCGAAAATTATTGGCCAAGAAACATCGACTACTGTTGACAGAGAGAAGCTAATGTAAATAGAACTCCACACAGACGGAGTCGCTGACAGAGCTAGTCTAAAAATTATCGTGTCGTTTTAAACATGATTGATAACTATGAAATAAATATCTCATTATACTGCCTATATAGAATTCCTTTCAATAAGTTCGATAATTGAAATATAACGTTTGCGAATCAAATACTAGCGAACAGATGGCCAATTATGAATGCTGGGTTAGTGGTTACAACGCAACTGTATCTATCGACGTATACAGTTTGATAATTCTAACAATGTTGGAACAATTCGGAGGTCGGTCAGGTCCGAATCGAAGTCCGAGAATAATAAATGCAAGCAAGTCTTGTAGGAAAATATGGTTTCGTGCACTTTTGTTCTGTACCGACAAAGTAGTCAATTTTACAGTTTTTTGTATATTTATGTTGACGATTTTCGGATTAGAAGTTAATATGTAATATGTATGTAGGTTATATGTTTTTGGCTTAAGTTTCCGCTTTATTTAGATCACTAATCACAATAACGAGATCCAAATTATCCCTAAACTGAATAAAATTACCCCTTTTAAGGTTAGCAATGAATAATATGATATGCCCACGGAACTAGTAATACAAAGGCATTTCCAAATCGATTTAAATATATTCAGATACTGAAAATGCCTATATTGAAGCTCTAAATAAAATTCCAATCGAATCGATTACATTTCGAATAAATTCCAAATCTTAGTTTCAGTCTAAATTAATCTAGATCCGCGTCTGAATTTCAAAATCAGTGTTCGTTACGACCCAAATTCAATCCAAATGAAATACTTTGTGCTAGTTGTGAAGTAGGAATACTCGTTCTGAAATAAGCTTATTTGGCGTGGGTATTCGATAAGTATTTGAATTAGTCCCTTTATTGTTAGAATTTGTGATTAATGTCTATATAGACGACACTTTTAACAGCAATAGCCGGTGGTGCAATCTTTTTAGAATATAGAGTAAATAGGGCGTTCTTTGCAAGGGGTTTTATAACTTACAATGATTTCTTATATTTACGCGAATATTTCTTATAATTATATTTATGTGATACGTCGGGAGAAAATATAAATTAAAAAACCGCGATAAAATCCGTAAAATAGCTTTTCAATACCTTTCAACGATACGCTTATGCGCAGTGCGGATGCAATAGCATTCAGGAGATTTTCTTATGGTATTTCTGAGTCACTTCGTATGCAAGAAGGTGACTGAAGGATAAAAGATTCTAGTCTATGGTTAGTACTTCAGCTTCGAAATTGACTTGATTTTTTTATATACTGACACGATAAAGTGCCCATACTGCACCCGATGGTAAGTGCAATATAGTGTCGATTGACGAGAGATGATTAGCCCTCGCTAATCTCTCCAATTATGCCGGCCTGATTGAAACCTATGGCGGGCTTTACACTCTGTGTATGATGATCGGTATCTGGGCGTATACAAATACCCCACCACTAGCTACTTGTAACTCTACAAGCTTTTCTATTTCTCAATATTCCCCAGCAATATCTGATACACCCTACTCGCATCCATATTACGATCCTCACAGTGGGGTAGCCCTATATAACCGGAAAGGAAGGAGTAGATTTTTATACTGGCAACCCTCACGCAGCTGGTATCCCCACTCGTACGCACTCGTAGCGTAGTTTTTTGCTGCGCGCGCGCCTGCCTGCGCATACAAACGGCCCGTGAGCTTCCTCTGCCATATATGGATGTCTCCTTACGCCAGGATTCCTCCGAGGGACGTGTTTGCCTAGCAAAAACTCTTATATTTATTTATCGGGAATACGTTATGGTGGTTTGGAGGTGTGTTTGTGCGTTGGTTCCAATTGTATTTGTATAGTTGGAACTCATGTCTGGGTTATGTTTCTATGTTATGATTGTTTTGAATTCTCACCTTTAAAACAAGGTCCTTAATAAGAAATTCTTAACATACTCTCATTTTCCTTGAAAGTTCATTGAAAGGTCAAACATATAAAACAATATTTTTAGATTTAAAATTACAGCACTCCTATTTTAATATTTTAGTTGTCTCATCACAGTCAATCCACACAAATAATATTCTAACACTATATTTTCTCACCTTTTCGAAATGTAACCTCAACCGAAGCAAGGCGCATTACCTAGTCATATAAAGTGGCGTTTCGCCGTCCGTTCTTCGAACACGTTTAATTTTAGCTTTTGTTCCGTACGAGTGTTGGTTTGAAGTTTTTCATTCGATACATTATCTCGATTCCTTGACGAATACGTCACTTTGTTATTAGATATTTTTCTCCCGCAGGGAATTAACGATTGATATCTCTGATAACAATCTCATAATGTCGGCTCTTAGAATTCTGAAGGGCATGGGCTAATGTTTATAATGGTTGCAATCAGTTTAGTGGTTTTTGCATGATTGTAAAGGTTTGTGATCCGTATTGATAGCGTTTGAGGGTACTTAGTTGTAGCTTGCATCATCATTATCATCATCATCAGCCAGATAGGCCACTGCTGAACAGAGGTCTCCCCTAAAGATTTCCAGACGGTCAAGAGCGGCCTGCATCCAGCGCGTTCCTGCGACCTTTATCAAATCGTCTGTTCATGCAGCACTTAAATGGTGTGTTAATTCATGTTTTGTAAGCCAGCCTCGCCAGGTTACAACCTCAATTATATTTTCCATCACTAGAATTGAGATTAGGAATAAGACTTCTTAGGGCGGTATTATTAAATCAATCTCAAGTTTGAGTTACAACTCAAGTAGACATAATGTATAAAGAGTTCAATACATTATGTCTACTTGAGATGTAACTCAAACTTAAGATTTGATTATTTATACCGCCCTTAGAGCCTTTTCACTTACGGGTCGTCTCCATGACAGGCAGGCTGTCGACCAAGTTTAACATGTCTGCCAATATTTTGTTACACATGAAACCGAATGTAAAATAGGGTATTTCACGACTTTTTTTAAATATAATCATGAAAAATGTATACTATCCAAAATCTAATGGAAAAAGAATTTTCGAAATTGGCGCAATAGTAAGTTTATAAAGCTTTGAAATTTGGTAGAAGGGTTAGCTGTCAAATAACAGCAGTACTAGGCTGTGACGTCACCAATCGACGTCGGCCATAACGCTGCCTGCGTGCGAAAGAGATAGTGCGATATACCCGCCACGCCCCCACTTTTGCTCACAAGAATATTTCTAACTTGAATAACTACTTTATTTTTCAATCGACTTTGGTGCTGATTTCACAGAAGAATTTCTTTTTCGTATTATTTTCTGTTACATCTAAAATAATATACAAAATCAAACATAGGAAACTACCCAATTGAAATGTAGTTTTACTATATCTAAAATTGAGTTTATATTTTAGCATTATGGCTTAGATTATTCATTACTGGAACCAAATATATTATAGTTTTATGCTTGGCAATTCTCTTTTTAATATCAAACATGATATGAAAAATGCAAAACCCCTGTTAACTTTAGTCAGAATGGCGTCGCGAAACGGAAGAAAACTCTTCAATCTTTGCAAAACGCTACCTTCAATTACTACATAGAGACTCTCTGTAATGCACAGGGAATAATTTTCTATGGCCATAACTATATACATTTCTGTATCATTTCTGCTGTCCGTACAACTGCCCAGACCGCGCGTCTAATCCGCACGGCTCGCTATTCCAAATATGTTAATTACTATCTTGTCTGTCCACTCCCCTTGAGTCCCGATGTATATCGTAATACTGAAACGGAATTCAATGCTGTTCATACATTATTTAGATAACTTTTAATCTTTGGTTGGCGTGTGTGATTAACTTCAAAAGGTGTGGGTTGGTTCAAACATTTGCGGATGTTGATTGTTGTGCTTCTTAGGGGTAGGTAGTGACGTAAGCACTGTAACGAATGGTCGACCTTATTAAGCCGTGCTTAATAAGATGGTTACAAATGTTAGATACAAATACTAGTACTGTCTTACTTACGTCTGGGAATTGAACCCGGTTTCTGAGCAATTTTTATGATGTTTTGTAAACGGTTTTCAAAACACGAAAAAAGCTTCAAAAATAAGCTTTTTAATTTATTTCTTATATTGATTAAGATGTATTTTACAATATAACTAGAGATTTGTTACATTTAGTTGTTCGAAGCTACCGGGCCTCACATCTTTATCTTAATCTGTTGCCTTTTCATAGGTTTATAGAACTAGAAATTACTATTCCTATTTAGGAATTATTTTCGATAGTCATTGGTATGAGTAACTTCGGTCTTTGAGTTTATATTTTGTTTAATACCAGGGAAAATGTTTGCACAATTCCAAGTTTGTCCAATATTGGTACTTAGGTTAACAACAAGAGCTGTATTGAAGTTCACTAGCAGACTGTTTAGTTTAACCAACTTAAGTACATATCTATACTAATATTATAAAGCTGAAGAGTTTGTTTGTTTGTTTGTTTGAACGCACTAATCTCAGGAACTACTGGTTCGAATTGAAAAATTATTTTTGTGCTGAATAGACCATTTATCGAGGAAGGCTTTAGGCTATATAACATCACGATGCAACTATTAGGAGCGAAGAAATAATGGAAAATGTGAAAAAAACGGTGAAAATTATTCATCCTTGAGGGCTTCCATTGCGTGCGCTGCGAAAACGGTTCAAGATGCCAAAAAATATATGTATGGAAGAATTATTCCTCTTGACATGATCTAAAAAAATGTCCGCGACAGTATATGTCTATCTTTTAAAATTAACTCACTAGAACCGTTTTTATGGTAATCAAATTTGGTCGAAATTAATGCATTATTTGTTAAGAGTTGTATCAACGTCATAGTCATAGTGATTCAACGGGAAGGTTTTTATGTACTTTTAGCCCGGGAAAACTTATTAACGCGGGCGAAGCCGTGGGCAAAAGCTAGTAACACATAAATTGTTATATTGATTGAGAACAAACAACAATAATTATGATAAATATTTTCAATACCTCCGCCTTTCATAACATAACACTTTTATTTAAAGGAAAATCAAAAAAGAAAAATAAATAATATAAAAAAAACATAAACATCTCTACTACGAAAAACAATTCTACGCCAGACCTGTCTCTATTAGAAAATACCCAGCATATAAACGTAGGCCATCCCTAGCGGTGGCAAAAAGCACGTGCGGTGCACGTAGTGAGGTGCGTACCGTTCCCGGTTCCCAGGTCAACCGTGTTCCGCGTTTTATTCCCGGTAGCACGTGGGAAAATCGTGTCTATAAATCAACGCTTAATATTTTCTTACTTCAAAAGTGTTTGTCCCATTGGCAGATATGGTTTGGATTGTGCGATGTTTTGAAAAGATTTGTATGGGAATCAATGTAAAAACAATGTGTGGTGTGTGACTTTGACTTTCGTGTCTCAAAAGTTTCTTAAACATAATGATATAATATTGTCAGAAAATCATTAACATTCTGTAGCTTGGTACTATAAAATGCCATGAAATAATCATAAATGTTTCTTAATGGTACCTACATAACAAAAAGAAACTTTAAACATTATTATACGAATGAACAAAAAATGTTCTTTTTTAATTAATTCGATTAATGGCAACAAAAAATAATCTCATTTAAAATTTATCTTAATCATACTAAATCACGAAAACAATCCAGAATACAAAAGAGTTCAGCCTCACAATATATTGCATACACTCCGCCAGTGCCCTTACAATGATCGACTGTGCGCAGGAGTTATTAGTTGAAGCTTTTTTTTTGCAACCACTACCACTCGTTGTGTATTGATTACTGAGTAATATTTAGCCGTTGGATGGAACGAATAGCTCCTTGTTTACCGTCCTGATGAGATGGATTGATAAATATTAACGCTGTCGCAGATTACAATAAAGTTAATTGGAACGAGGCTTCGGTGGATGGTTTTGATTGATTCGTGGGACGCTTTTCAATAGGTTATGTCGTTCGATATTCAAAGCTGCTTATACACTTTCAAGTTTCAATAAGTTACTGAACAGATTCAAAACTTAAAATAGCTACACTTTTGTGCTCTTACCATTTTTTTCTCTCTTCCCAATCAAAATGGTTTACTTTTAACTTCACAGAATGAAAAATTAATCAATTAAATTTAACGCGTACATGCGATTTGAAATTTTTAATTTTTTTATTTGTAGCAATACTTATCTGGCTAACTGTACATAATCAATACATAGTATAAATTAAAGTCGCTTCCCGCTGTGTCTATACCTATGTATGCTTAGATCTTAAAAACTACGCAGCGGATTTTGATGCTGTTTTTTAATCGATAGAATGATTACTGGTTGTAGGTCTCTCATATGTGAGAGCCCGTCTGGGTGGGTACCACCGCAAATTCTATATCTACCGCCAAGCAGCAGTGTGCATGCACTGTTATGTTGAGGTTTGAAGGACATTGTAGCCAGTGTAACTACTAGACATAATGAGACTTAACATATTATGTCTCAGGATGACGAGTGCAGTGTAATGCCACACAGTACTTTGTAACTCAAGGTGCTGGATGGTGTTGCTACTGTTTATGGGCGGTCGTATCGCTTAACATCAGGCATGCTCGTCTCGGCATTCAATGCCAAAAAATTTTTTTAACAATATTAAATTAATTTTAATATTTAGCTAAAAGATAATCTAATAATAAATGAAGTAATTATCTCACAGTGCGTTATTCACATTTCACACGTCGCGTCGGGAGCTATTTAAAATTATTTCGTAAACACAATCAACGTTCGATAAGGACGGTGTAAATCAATAAAGGACCAGCCGCGGCGTGTTTGTTTAATGGATCGCATTATCCGATACGTCGGATCAGTTAGTGCGCTGCGCTGCCGCTCTAAATTTAATATGCGTAGAGGCGTGGCGCTGACGTCGCAACTTACTGTGGACGTGTTTATGCAGAAGCCGTTGATTAATATTATCGTAGACTAGTCGTGAGCGTAGTAATTAATTTTATAATTAAATAAATAATTTGTAAAAAGAAATCATTTGTATTAGACACCTATGTTTGCCAATCAGATAAACTGGCTGAATTTTAATCAGACTCTCCAATCTATATCACTGGGTGTCATTTTATTTACCATGGAAGGACGAAAAGTTATTAAAAATCATTATGTTATTTTTCATAAAAAAATTGACAAATATGAATATGATAGAAGATTCATTCCATTGTCTCACACTATCATATAAATAACAGCTTACAGTCATAAAGACCCAGTACTAGTGAACTACAAATAAAATTCTCACGAAAAACCTAATACATTAATAATAATGTCATCTTTACATTAAAAATCGCGTCGACTGAATTATAATCTCTTAAAATTCCGCTGCGTACTTTGAAGTGATCTCTGTAACAGTACGTGCGCGGGTGTTGGCGCTCGCTAATCTATATGCAAATGCTACAATAACCATCAGCGTATCATCGACTTATGTTTACCGGCTGCGGGAAGATGGGTTATTCACTCAGTTTCGATGTAGAAGGGATGTGATGGTCAGGAATTTGCAATTTTTGATATAACTTTTCTATAGATGGACACTACGCTGAGGTGTACATGGTTTACACATATACGCAGGTTTGCTGACAAATGTGATGGGGGCAAGACCTTGTTTTCGAATCGTAGAACAAAAAAATATATTACCTTACCAAAAAAGGCATCGAAGATTGATCTATTACCGTCTAAATACACTTCCATTATGCCAATGTCAAAAGTGTAACAAATTGATAAAAAAAACTGTTGAATCTACCGTTTCGTGTGTTATGATCAACGCGTGACTGTATCTCTCTATCTTTGTCGATGCTGCCTAGGAATCTCGCGGACACATGACACAATCTCCACAACCATCACACATACTGAAAGCGTTCGTGTCAACCAAAAGCCAATACTTCCTGCCAATCGCACTGACACACGTCAAAAATAACGAGCGAAGATATTTCCGAACTGTTTCAATTTAATGAAAACGACAATAATATCGCCATTATTGGCCGTGAAGTGCGCTAATCACGATCGGTACCGGGAACCGTGAGATTAACGATTCGGCCACACACGACGCCCGAAATGCGACGACGCCGAAAAAGTCGGTCACGTATTGTGCTGTGTGCACTTACTGCACTGGCTAACCTTCGGGCTCAATTAATTTATTCGATTAATACTAAATTAATTTTGTTGCATTCTTGTTTAATTGAGTGATTTTGTTTATTTGTATTCTTAACTGATTTATTTAAATTGCAATTATTACGCGATTTACACATTTTGCAATAAATTACGTTTTTCCTTTTGTTCGCCCTTAATCGATTTATTTCATGGTGCGTATATGTTAAGCCATAAGTTGAAAGTATAGTCATTGTTATTGGCCGTTCTATAGACAGAATATATGACTAAAGCAATTATAGTACACTAACTTGATGCACACAGTTCAGTGTGTTGTAGATTTATATTCCCCGTAAAGGCGATCGTCTTGCTCGCTTTAAAAAATGATATAATGATCACATTAACAGCATCTGTGTGCTCCCAACTAGAGGTTATTTACTAAGTTACTAACTAAGTGCACACAGAAACTTTATGCTTCGCCGTTATCTAGGAGCTCTTTGCTGAGCCAACATTCACGAAGCTCGTTGTTGATTTAAAATCTAAGTTAGCACCCTCGGCAGCCGGGATATCACGAGCCAACAGTCCGTAGACAAATAAATGATTTGTAGCATTATTGATGAACTAGAGGGTAGGCAGAGAATGATACAAATATATTGCATAATTACATTTTTAATTAGTCGCGGCTTGGAATCTAGATTGCGCTAAGTCTTTATGTTTTGAATAAAAACAAACACATTACGCCTTTATCGCTGAAGGGGTAGGCAGGGGCACAACTGATGAACCCACTTTGCGCCGCGTGTTTTCCGTCTCATGATGTCTTAGGAGGCGAGCCTGTCGCTATATCCAGGCACAAATTCCAGACTCCGGGCTGATAATGAACAGAAAAATACAATAATATTTTACCCAACCCGGGGTTCAAACTCGAGACTTAAGAGCGGTAGACGTACCGCGCATATAATATAACTACGCCAACAAGGCAGTCATGCTAAACTTATCACGAACCATAGCCCTTTGGTATCATTCTCCTTCAATTGCTACTCAACGTCATCAACTATTTTTTCATAACCGCTCCGGTGACCCACCGGTTTCCAATTACATCCCGTTTGACACGACCTGTCACATTTGACATGTCCTTATGATTTATAGTGCCGTCCAATCGGCGACTATTCCTCACGTCACGTGGTGTGTCAAAAAAGGCGCGCAGCGGCGATCTGTCATCCCGTTTGGTCATCGTTTGACGTGTTTGTGTTAGTTTTGATTACTTTTTTTTGTAATTTTCGGGTGTCATCTTGATTACAATAAGTCGGGTTTATGTTGATTTTTCGTTTATGTCACGAAACTTGTGATGTGGTTTATAATTAAAAAAACGAAGATTTTTTTGATTTTAATAAATTATAATTGGTTTTGAAATTTAAAGTGATGTGATCCTCCACTAACGTGATCAATATTGAAAAATTAAATCAATATTATTACCGTGATACGATGCTGTTCACCCCCAGGAAGATGTCGGCGTAATGCAGTTAACACGTAGCTCGGGACAGCGTGTAAGAGTTCAGATTCTCTCAAGTGCTATGGCTGCTGCTACGAAGGCGTAAACTTTTACTTCGTCTTTTTAGAAAATTTAGAAAAAGTATGATTTTTTGTCTGGACATAGTCATGTGACTTTGTTGTAGATACATTTACGCCAGTTTCTTGTTACGTATTTAAATTCGCATCTTCCAACTGTCAGCACTGCGATTACCTTTCCACGATTCGTCAAATTTATTTTTCTTTCTCACAATGTGATAAATAGTAGCCATATAGGCATCTAGAATACCCACTTTCAGCCCTGATCCCTATTTTTCAAATTTAATTAATTTAATTTAATTTACAATTACTATTTGAATTTCAATTACAGTTACAATTACAAATCCAAACAAATTCTTGCTCAACCTGGACATCGAACTCGAAACCCAATTCTCAACTCAAGTGCGCTACCAACGAGGCGCTAATCATTCAATTACAGTTTCAAATATGCAAAGTAACAATTCGAGGCTCGAAGCTTCCCCGGCCTCCCCCAGGCTGCGTGGTACCGTGGTGTGAGCCGTTTATGCAGGGCGTGGGCACTCTCGCCGCTCTTACATTTGCACTGCTCGGCGGTATTGAGACGGACGCGTGACAGTGACGAGGACGGGCCGTGATATTTATTAACAGTGCTGTTTACTGGAGTTGATTACATTCATGTTTATGTGCTAAGGCGGGCGTTACATTTGTAACCTACTCACGTAAGTTACTCACGAAAAGTAATTATTAATGTAAACAACTTCGTTTGTGGAACCAGCGTCCTTATAGATTACGTACTTACGCAAGGAGCTCATATAAGACTTACAGTTAATTTAATGGCATGGTGGTAGAGACTAAGGTCCTCGATCTCTGGAATTTTGTTACGCAATTCTTAATAAATTCAAATAGTCGAGATATATCTCATTGCGCCCCTGACACTGCCCTGTCCCTGCACGTCTCCGCGTGTCCGGCAGCTTTAATTTGCGCCGGCTCGCCTCCGCACTAACTCACTCTACATTGCTGGTTTTTGCTCTCGGTGCTCGCGTATTTTTTCGCTTGTCAGAAAATTTCGTTTTGAGTCAAATTTAATTTATTTACTGTTTTAGTTGATTTGTGACTTTTTCGGGATTTTTCTTCAGCGTTTTCCTAGGCGTGACCTACAATGCTAAAATAGAAATATGGTCAAGATTTCTAATAATTCGGTTACAAATATTTTAGATTTAAGAATCTGTAAAAGTATATAATGCGTATTAATACATATATAAACGGTTTCGATGGATATGTCCGGTTCGGACGTGTATATGGTCCAATCAAAACAAAGTTCGATATAAACGCTCACAGATCAACGAGAAACAGCTATAGGGATTACTATTTACTAGAGACTATCCTGCCCTCACACCCGGCAATGCAACTTAGTATGAGAGTAGAGCCGTTGAAAATTTTGCGACAAGAGAATTATACGTCCCGTGTAAATAGTGTATACACCGTAGGAGACAAAATATGGATTAATGGGGACGATTTCCATTTATTTATAAAATGTAGATCAAGGACAGTTGTTCGTCCGGTGGCTAGATAAATCGACGGTCCCTACGTAAAGTAATGAAAGTGAAAAGTGCTTACTTTACGGGAGAGCTATTTGAAGTTTATTTTTGGCATACTTTACCATAAATTATCATAAAAATATAAAAAAAACATATTTATGCTTGTGTCAAGGTTACAAAATAGTGTATATGCCTATATGCTAAGCTCAAAACAGTAATAATAAAAAAAATCAATTTTGCAGATTCGATACCTTACGTAGGGACCATCGAAATGTCGAATCTCTCTACACCTTACACACCAGGCTTGCAACGGCATCAAGCGATAGGGTCTGTTCACAAGTTTGAAATATATTTTATTTGATAATTATCGTATTAAACAGCAACATTTTATGACCACTTATTTAGGAGCACAGATTAGAGTGTGACTCTTGAATTTGGTCGGTTTATATTACGTAACGAGTAACATTTACTCAGAAGTCATGAAACAGATCCATAGTCTCGTTAATCCTTAATATTCGGCAGATAAAGCAGCATGTACACCGCGCAAGCTAACTCTCGTTCAGCCGCGCCCGCGGCCGGCACGACACACCGATCGCGAGCCATCGCCACCGACCGTGATTTGCGCTTTATTCGATATTTGAGCTGAATCGATTCGAATTCGTCACGTTTTTAGACGCAGCGTCGACGGCGCAGCAAATTTGCGAGGCGTTGCCGACAACGAACCGGTGTGAATCCGCCGTGAAATGCTCAATACGGCACTTTGCGTTGTGTATAGGATGTTTTATTTTAGTGTGTTGATTTTATTCGGTTTTTAAATACTGATTTTCAAAGATTAGGGGATAATATACTTAATGGATGTTTTTTATCGCTCGTATTTAGCTCGCATAATATTTAATACATTTAGTAAATGTTTTCATTTATAGATATCGTCGAGAGTGTCAAAGAAAATAACTACGGTAATTTAAATTTATCAGTTATACCCCTTATCACTGTTGATTCAACTAAATTACAATATAAAAACATACCTCCGCCAATAATCCAACAAAATGGCTGATTTCAATTTGCTTAGAAAACGTAAAGGGCCTTACTTTCGCCAATGTATTTATTTACCCGGCGGAGGTATCCTCTCCCCTCTCTCCTCACGACCTCTCCCCTCGCAAAGCCTACTCAGCTAAATGGATCCTCGCAAATCGTCTTAAACGTTTGCCCTCTTTTGTACAGCATCACAGAGGGCTTTTAAATTACTATATCTTATTTAGGGTTCCCTCATTTTACAAAAGTTTTTGCGAAGATAAAAAAGCTATTTGCGCGACGAATTTTAAATTATATTAGGTTATTTATGTTGAAAATTTGTTGTTGCTGGCGACTTTGTGTCGCTTAAGTACTTTCTTGGATTAAAAAGTGGCCTAAGCCATAATCTGCTTTCCTATTAGTCAAAATATTTTATTAAACACAGATTGTAAGTATCTCGTGTACGTAGGGTCGTCAGGGTAGGTATCACCGCAAGGTCTATTTATATCGCCAAGCAACAGTGTGTATGCACTGTTATGTTCCGGCTTGGAAGACATTGTAGCCAGTACAATGATCACATAATTTTTTTTTTTTGTTTACGCGTAGAAAGTGAATTATTACTACCGCCTAGTGTTCAAGGGGAACGACTGAGCGGTTATGTTGGGTTCACCGTGCCTTACGACCCGACGTTGAGCCGCCCGGAGAGATGGAAAACGTCAGGCGACCGCCGGGCCGAGTCCCTAACCTATGTACACCGCACGGCATACCAACCAAAACTCAGCGGTGGCCATCTTCGGCGCATTAGGGACGGCTGCGGGCTTCCTCCGACTCACGCCTAAGTTGTTGTCCGCAACCGCCCCTAGCCAGAAATCACTGGGTATTATGAAACTTAACATCTTATGTCTCAAAGTGAGCGCAGTAGTGTGCTACGCAATACTTTGTAATTCATAGTTATGTATCATCTTACTACTACAACCATTAAACGAACAGGAGCAAAAAAAATTCCTCTCTTATTTTTTTTATAACACCCTGTATCGTCGGGGCTGACCGAAAGGATAACCCCGGCATCACCTACGATACAACTCTATAATGTTTATATTTCTCATAACAACTGCATAGTGTGAAACACATAGGCGGCCTATGTGTCTTGGACTTCATATGTATCAATCATGTTTGCTGGTAAGAAAGCACTTGATATGTTTTTGTATACGAGATAAAGGTGATTTTATGCTCGGCTAGTAAAAGCTATTTAATATTTTTATATTTTATAAAAGTGATTTTAATGAATAGAACTTTTGCCTTAATATGTGTACATAGAATATTACAGGTCGGCATAATATTATTCTGACGGTTTAAGTTATCGTCGGGTATCATATGTGTCACTGCCATGGTACAAAAGAAGGTCTATTTGCTATAATAGATAAAACCATGACATGCAACAACAGAATTATGAAACTTCATCCCAAAATTTAACACACACTCACGCCTATTATCCACGAAGGGGTAGGCAGAGGCACAACTAGTGCACCCACTTTTTGCCATTATTCCGTCCCATGATGTGATATGGGGCGAGCCTATCGCCATATCGGGCACAAATTCCAGACTCCGAGCTGATACTGAATAGAAAAACTCAATATCACTTTGCCCGACCTGGGGATCGAACCCGAAACCTGAGTATTGCAGTCGTACCGTAATACAATTACGCCACAGAAGCAGCCGCAAATTTTAAATGATAATTATTCCTTAGCTACTCAACCATTGAGCTGGGATCGGCACAGAAATGCAATACGTGTGTAAGACATTTGAATCAGGCAAAGTTTTCTACAATTAAGAACGATTGTCGTGGTCAATCCCTAATTATGCTGGCGAATATCACAGTCCTCGAGGGACCCATGAATCCCACCGAATGTGGTGTGCGCAATAAATAAATCCCATAACAATGGCTATAGGGAACCACAGGGACGCAACTGTCAAGCGAGTGGGGGTCATTAAGCAGATTTTATTTATAATTGTATGGCTTTTGAAATGACTTTTCTGACCTATTTAATATGATTGGAGAAAGGCTTCCATTTTTAGTGCCTATTTAAAAGAAGAATTGGACTGCTTGTCTACTAAATTCGTTGTTCAATTAGGTGCTAATGGATTGTCGCTGTTCACTTGTGTAATCGTGTATTTGGCATTTCATGTCCAATTAAGGATATCTTGGGACCGGAGATATTTGTTGGTACACCATACTCGGTAATTATTATCTTACTAATATTATTATAAAATATGCGAACGTTAACGAAAATGTTTAATTTATGTTTGAATATTTTTTAATACCGCTAAACGGATTTGGATGAAATTTGGCACACAGGAGAGGCCTTTGTGTAGCAGTCTTCATGTGGCTAATGATGATAATAAGCCATATCCTGGATTTACATATTGGCTGCTTTAAATCCCGATAATTTGCTACAGTGGGCAATATTTTAATTGTTCATCTAACTTCAGAAGATGGCGCTGGCGACCGTACTACGTAGAAGGCGCTATTCTGATTTTTGTAGCGGGAAAGGCTTTTCACGCGGACACCTAGTATTTATAAATGAATTATATGAAGATAAATCAGTGTGTCTTATTGAGTATGCCTGTCTGCGATTTCCGGTATTTTTTGCAAAACAATCACGATGACTTAACTTTGTCGAGCACAAATTAAAAGTAGACATATATGGCAGACTCTGATAATATATTCTCAAAAAAAGAAACAATAACCATATCCAATCCAGTATACTGCAACAACATGAAGACAGTGTTTTTTCAGTAAAATCTAATTCTCAACAAAAGAAACCTAATTTGTTCAACGATAAATGCAGTTTTAAACAAGTACCTACCCACAAAAATCTGTGGGGTCAAGCCCCCACCTCGGCCCCCTGGCTACGACCCCACTCCAGGGCCACCATTAGCGGCTATTACGTCACGCATATTAAATGCACTTTCATCTAGCCGCCTATTGTGCGCTCTCAGGACTTCCGTGTGCCTTGTACGACCGACGTGCTGTGCCAGACACGGATAAGTCCATTTCTTATAATTTATATTGTTTTTATTTATATGTTGAAAGTTTAATTCGATGACTACGAAAATTCAAATAGTATTCTATTTATTTAAATATTCTTTTTTCAAATCTTTTTAAAATACTTAATTTATGCTTCTTGACAACCGCTTCGGAACGTTTTATCGCTGTGAAAAAGCAACGCAAGAAGCTCTCTCAGCAATACGATCTGTCAAATAATAATATATTAAAAACGTAATTATCGATTCAATAAACCGATGCCTACGAGCCGAGTAGATATGAACGTGGGTTCTTCAAAGGAAACACAGCACATTGCGGTTTTCATTTTCTGGTATAGTTTGGAATAGCGAGCAGTCCCTAGTAACCCTAATATATAATGACATTAATCACAAATAAAAAATATAATCGATGAATATTATCGTTTGCCTTTATTCCATGGCAACAACAAAAAAAGAGACACACAGGCAACGGTCGCTAGAATCACGGCGGCCTGGCCTACGTGATACACACTGGAAGACCACGGAACGCGACTTGCCAGAAAGAGTTTTCTCACTCATGTAGACCGAACCCAGGACCTCCCACGCACAGCCCATGAATGCTACCACATTACCGAAAAACTATTGTTCAGTGCACTGTGCACTTTTTAATTCATACACCAGGGATACTTACTGGGCTAGTTTCAGCAACTCCTCTCAACTGAATTGTTCTTTAAAAAAAATACATACACATGAATTGAGAACCTCCTCCTTTTTTGGAAGTGGTTAAAAAGCAGTAATCATAAATCAATCAGCCGTTAAATGATACACCAATAAACTGCAATTTGACTGTAGCGATTTTCTAGTACGCACAGCGGCTACAGAACAAAGGCTTTTCAGCCGGCCGCACGAAACGTACGCATCGCTGCCTTATAATATATTTTTATAAATGGATTTTCCGTGGAAATTTTAAATCAATTTTCAAACTTGTTAGTGGAGGTTATTGACACAGTGTGTCTGGTAGTTTTTTTATAGACTTATCCTATTAACTGTTTTGGATTGGGAGGATTTTATTTGGATTCCCATGTCAGGCAACAATGTCCATATTTTAATACATTTAATCGGATTTTGGATCCATCATAACTTCAGAAGTGGTTGACTTCAGGCTGTTGTGAGATTGTAAACACTACGCATAATCATTTCTGCAATACGACGTGTGTAATATTTATATTGTATTACCTACACCAATCCCACTTAAGATTCGGACATGCTCAGGTTGTCAGAGAATCGAACCTAAGACCTCCGAGAGATATATATTTTTTAATTACTACAATAAATATTGTCCTCATTCAAATTTTAAAACGCATATAACAAGAAATGCAGTAATATCAACGACCTACTCAAAACGCCCCTAATTTCGTCTTATGCCACTCCACACAGCGCCCTCCACGACAGTTGGTGGCCGAGTTTCGTACCAAATAGGTATCGCCTTGTTATTATGTTATTAACATTAGAAATTACGACATCTCATTGTGTTCCAATCGGTTCTCTGTACCAACAATATTGCATTAAACTTTCCATTATTTATTTGTCAGCTTTGTGTTGTTGCATGCTTTCATATGCTCACGCCTGTCGCTGAGGGAGTGGGCAGAGTGTAAGCTACGACTCGAGTTGTATCCGTTCCATGTAGCACGCGAATGTCCGCTTAGAAACCAATCCGGTAAGAATATTTTTAATAAACGTTAACCGCAATTTCTATATTATTCTGATTACCTGGTATCAAAAAATTACCAATCTAATTATTCCACAACGTTTACTCATAATTTTTTTAACATATATTTCAAATTCTTCCTCTAAATTCTTTCTGCTATAATTTTGCATTCGAATCGTCAAGCGTCTTAAAATCACTAATAAATTAAACCATATGTCCAATAGAACCTATCGTCAACCAATCGCATTAAAGCAACCTCGGTGGTAAGTAATTGGCACCTCTCTCACCTAGTTTGAAATTCAGCTGTCGCGTCAGCGTTATCGCAGCCGGGACTCGAACCCCGGTACAATGGACATGTGTCAACACGTCCCGGGGAACATCGCCGGCGCGGCTGCGGATGCGTACGCGCAGATTTTGTTTGGTAATTTTTGAGGTTCTTGTAAAGCTACCTTGTAAATAGGGTAGTTCCCTGTATGTAATTGTGTACATTATTTTATATACTTAACAGAAAATAATATGGAATTATTCTATGAAATTTGCATTAAAATTGGTTTAAAATAAAGCAATTATTCATGTTTGAAATATTGTTGTGACGTGGTGGGGTTATCAAACTATTTCTTTCTCACGCTCGCGGCTTTATGGCCACTTAAACTTTGTGACGTCACAGTTTGCATTGACTGTTATGTGACTTCCATCAAATTTCAAATGTTTGTAACTTATTTATTATTGTGTGGATGTTGGTGAACAATAAATCTTTTTCTTTCTGCTTTCTAAATACCTATAATATCCTCAAAGAAGAGTAGAATGAAATGAAACGAAATTTACCAAGTCATATTAAACCAAGTCCGGGATGAACATAACCTTTTACACGAGAAAAGAGGAAATTCCGTTAGAGATTTTTCCGATTGAGGAACTGGATGCCGCGTGTAAGAGGAGCCCTACCGTATCACATCGATCGATATCAACGGCCCGCTCGGAGTTCAGGCCCCGCGTTGAGCGTACAAAGTAATGCCTCACATAATTATAATCTAACATGCCATTTTCATACGAATCTAATCATAAAATCAGTCAAACTGTCTAAATTAAAACAAAATTATCGAAATCAAATTATGTTTTAGTAAAAATATATTGTAGAGTTCTCTATCGTACAATTCTTTTTCGAAAATTGATATTATTGAATAATTAGTGAATTATGCTAGTACAATATGGAAATATATTATGCCAGGTTGGTCTGGAAATATTTGGGGAAGGCCTATGTTCAGCAATGGTCTTCTAAACGCTGAAGAAGAAGAATATGGATAACGTTTCTTCTAAATAATACAACTAACTACAATAAAATTTAATTTTAAGCATTTTTATCAAAATCATGGTGTTAGTGAAGTTATTGCTTTAATTATTAAGTAATTTTCTAATTTCTCTTTAGAAACTTATTATAATGATATTGGAGAGTACCTAGCTTCCTAGGCAAAGTAATGTATCAATAATATCAGACTTATCACATGCTATGCAATATGAAATTTCTCTTTCCAAAGCATATTCGATAACAATTGCTTGCATGATATTAAAATAATGTAGTTGAACATTTGTGCTGGCAGTTAGTATCCACCCACGCGCGACGTCCCGGCAGCGAGACGAGTAGTTAAGGGTTAGAATTCATCAACATTTTAAGATCAGAATCTTTAATGATTAAAGGATATGTATTAAAAAAAAATAACGTCTTTTATCCCCGAACGGGTAGGCAGGGCAACCAGGGCACACAGGGGGAATAAAGACAGTTACCGGTGTCCATCAAAAATACCTAGAAAGCATTTGATACTATCAGTCCGACGATTTAAAAACTCAACCATATCTTCGACAAAATCCATTTTAAAGGACAAAAAAGAATGTTCACATTTCCCACTGGCACCGATATACCGCTCACTGCGGCACTTTCGCAAAGTGTTTGAGAACGCCAATATTTGACGCGTACCGATAGAATGGTAGTCGACTAGTAGAGTCATTTCATTTCGTTCATCCAGAACGAATGGTTTTTAGATAGAGCTTCGATATGGTGATTTGAAATTCGAATAACTGTTCTTTATTTAATTTATTACATTTTGTTCGTAGAAAAATGTTTTGTTTCTCGAAAGAGTTTGATATTTTTGTATAACAAGTTATTAATCTACCAAAAATCATATCAAACATCACATATTTAAAGGCTAGCAATTTTATAACAATTCTCAAACCCAGTGTCACCAGACTATGAGAGTGACTGAATATCTTCTGCATACCTGGTTGATCTCTGTTAAGATAAGTAGCCGTGTCTGGAATTATGCTGAGAAGGGATCATATAATTCTTCTAGTACTATGCATGGGTGGTGGTGACGACTCACCATTACCATTAGGTGACTATTATACTCCTATTGAAAAAAAACAACCTACTAATATGCTATAAGTGATAATGAGTTTTTCTATTCAGTATCAGCCCGGAGTCTGGAGTTTGTGCCCGATATGGCGATAGGCTCGCCCCCTATCACATCATGGGACGGAATGACGGCGAAAAGTGGGTGCACTAGTTGCGCCTCTGTCTACCACTTCGGGGATAACAGGCGTGAGTGTATGTGTGTAATATGCTACAGAACGTATTTTCAATAGAATACATCCGAAACCGACGCTAAATGGAATATTTCCAATAAGTGCTGGTATTCCTCATGTCACAGAATACTGGTGCGGGAAGTAAAATGAATTTTCCGGAAATGAAATTGAATTTTTGAAGCCCTCACAACTCTTGTACGAGTGTGCCGTACAAAATTAAATGTAAAAGCGTTATTTATACTTAAGGACATTCCATTTACAAAATGCGGAGTAAAAAATGTACCAGATTTAATCACAGACTGAAGTTGATTTTACGCAAAAAAACAATTCTGAAGGTTTATCTGCAAATGTTGTAATGGCGAGAAATAACTATAAAAAGTAGAATTTTACCGTTAAAATAAACATAAAAGATTTAAAAGACGAAAGTAATAATAAACATTTTTGATAAAAAGTTATTCAGTGTGATGAACTAACCGAACAACTTTATAATAAAATATCTAGTCAAGGAAAATATACCTTAGTACCTCTGTAGAGATAGTACAGTATTACTGAATTCAGATATAATCTACAGTTTTCACCCTTACACGATAAAATACTACTACACCTAATGAAAAATAAAATCTAATCCAGATATATCTACAACTTTAAAAATAAATTTGTGTTCCCTATAAACTCCAAAATGGCTGGAGCGATTTTAAAGTAATTTGTATGTAAAAAATAGATAAAAAAAATGCTTTTTGATAATTTTGTGTCAACACCGGCATCTAGGCAAGGGGGCTTGCTAGTTTTTTAATAAAATATAATCCTAACGACAGCTTATGTAATTAATCCCGAAAAACCCAAACCTCTCCATCCCTACAACGGATGCGGCCTTAATATACGCACACGGGTGCAATTGTGGCCGGCATTAGCACGATTGACAGGAACACGGTCCTTGTTACCGCCGCGCCGAGATGCGTATCGTACCCCTTTGGCTACTGTTTTCGTATCTCTGGCCAAGATACGGAATGAATGGATGAGGCAGGATCTGTGGGATACCAATTTTCTTTCAAATAGTACTTTTTGTTTACAGTAATTTACATCTCATGTCATTTTCTTTTGTGGCAAAGTTGTCTCCGAAGTGCTGATGGAAATACTCGATATATTTTGTGCGTACTCGAGTAATGACTCATACATCCCTGAGAATTCTCCATAAGAATTTCAAACGTATGGAAAACCTGCTAACCTGCACTAGGTCAGCGGGGCCAGACTAAGAGCTCCCAACAGTAGAGGAGGCCCGTGCTCAGTAGTGTATAATATATAATACAGAGCTATTGTTATAAAATTAATGGCTGGCATATAAGTAGAGCTATTGTTATTAAATTAATGGCTGGCATATAAGTAGAGCTATTGTTATTAAATTAATGGCCGGCATATAAGTTTATGAAACGTTTCTCGTTGATCGACGCAATCAATGTGTTAATCGCATTGCGAATATTTGAGGCGCAGTATTATCTAGCAATACGAACCATCCATATCATCACACTATCGGAATACGCACGGCGAAATAGGTGCACTAGTTGCGCCTCTGCCTATCCCTGTGAGGACAAAAGGCGTGAGTGTGTGGGTGTACGAACCATCAATTAATAGAACCACATTAGAACATTGAACTCCGATTCCTTTTATAATATCGAATTCTCGAAATGAATTAAACAGCCAAAGCTATATATATATATATAATGATTAGTCGCATCCAGCGTCTATACATCATCACGCTTCTCTCTCGGGTGTAAATGGGTGCATAATAAGCGACCATTCAAAATCAAGCCGATGCATTCCGTACAACGCTGTATAATAGGAATTCTTCACGGTACACGTGTTTGTTTGTATGTAAGTGTATGTGTGTGGCGACATTTGTATGGGTCGCGTTGAATAATGATTTACAATGTTCCGAACGTTTATTTTCGCGTTTCGGCGATAAGCGTCGATCTATTTTCGATTTATGTGTTTTGAATTTTGCATATCGATCTAATACAATTTGTTGCGATCGATTTGAGGAGATACTAGATAGTGTCTTGTATTTATAAAGATATCTTAATCAATTTGAATTGTAATAACTGTCTAAAGTAACGTCTGCTAATTTGTATGAACAACATCATTTACTACTTATAATTACTTTGTTGATAGATCATACAAAACATTTGGTTTGCAAAAAAACTCTAGCAATCGATGAATATTTCACTTCAACATGAAAACATAAAATATTTTAATGTCGCACAAAACAGTTCGATAAAATTCTAGTTTCAACCGTTATCTATCGAATTACATACTTCCTATTATGAAAACAATTGTAAACGTAACAAAAACATTTTCTATTGCATGTCGCAGCGTGGCGGGCCGTGCCGTGACCTCCGAGGTGAGGGTTGCGCTCCCAGTAGATTATTTTACTGATATTAAATACCAAAGTTTTCCTGTGTCATGTCTGTGAAACGTATAAAAGGAGGTTATGCTCGCAGTATCACCGACGTAAAGGAACAAACAATTCCACTGAATAGGTTAATGTTCACATATAACGAGATATCCTAAATTGGTGATATAGACATTTTTCAGGACACAGATAACGCTAAGTTTGCAAAAAAATGCACTAGAATTCTAAGTGTTTAGGTAAACCCATCTTAACCAGCACACCTCTGGTCTCTACTTCTTATTTTGTTTTATTTTTTCTCTTGTGTAACTGTATAGTGTAATGTTGTATACGGTAATAGGCGATTCACATGGAATTTAAAACTATTTTAACATTGTATCAGTGTAATGCATAGTGATGAGCCAATGCTGTATCTTTCAATAAATAAATAAACAAATGCAAAATTTCATTTCGCCTCTACGCGTAATAATAATACCAGCCCTGGATTATATACTGCCCACTGCTGAGCACGGTCCTCCTCTACTACGGAGAGGGTTTTAGGCCTTAGTCTACCATGCTGGCCTAGTGCGGGTTGGCAGAATTGACATACCCTTGAAATTCTTACGGAGAATTCTCAGGTATGTAAATTTCCTCACGGTGTTTTCATTCACCGTTAAAGCGAACGATAATTATTGATAAACAATACACACATAACTTCGAAAAGTCACAGGTGTGTGCCTTGGGTTTTTAACCTCCGAACATTGTCTCGGCAGACCGTTCCATTCCCAACTAGGCTACCTTCCACTTACGCGTAAGTTTAAATGATTTTTTTTTTCTTTGTGTGAAGTTAATCCCTTTTATTTTATTTTCGTGAAGAGAAAACTAAAATTGATAAGAACACAAAAGTTTAGAAGCGATTTGTTTTTTTGAATTTGTTCAGCTTCTTATGTGGCTGACTGTACTGAAATAGACTAAAATCACGCCTGAAAAGTCACAAGCTAAAAACCTTTGTTTGTTGAGATTGTTTAAAGATCGAATTATATTGTAGTTAACCCAATTAATTATAATTCATACCTACATAAGTAACTATTTACTAAAAAAGAGATAAATTTTAACGCACTAGTGTAGGCAACTTATAAAATGAACGACGAATCGAACAAGACTTTTTTAATCATCTCAGAACTTTGAAATACTACAATCTGCAAGACATTTCTTTCACTAAGCTTTAATAGCCTTATAACATTAATTATCGCTTTAAATATTATAACCATGACTGCATAGTCAAAACATAATTAAGCCCCACCTAAAAATGAAAGCAAGACCCTCAATAAATTACACCACGCGTCATTTTCATAGTGGATTCAAAGGTCCACAATAGTCGGACAACGAGATATGGTTTCATTTTGTCCGATATTTATGGTAGCGCATTGTGCAAGTTTTGTGGGGTTCGGTCCTCGCTAACGACCTCCTCAATACAATTGGGACCTCTAAATGTTAACAAACTGGCGTTTAAGAAGTTAATTTGTATGGCCGTTTTTGCTCCTTCCAGTCATCTCATATAGATTAGAAGTAGTTTTTCTATCTGTTTGCTTTTATTAAAGTAATGTATAAAAATATAGATCAATAATAAATTTAATGTATTAATTAATTATTTATTAGATTTTACGAGATTGTGAGTTTCTCGTATGCGAAAATATATTATGGGTGTAGATTAAAATGGATTTCAGCTGGTCTCATGACAGCGTACTTAGACTGTGATGCCAGTCAAATTAGCAACTGATTCGCAGGTTAAGAAATCAAAATTGGTACAAATTTTATGGGATTTGAACTGATAACCTATACTTTGAAGAAAGGCTCGACATTTGCCCGAATTATAACGTAACTTTGATATACTAGTTATATTACCTACGCACTTTGGACAAAAGGCGTGAGCTTATACACATAAATCTATTACATGCTCCCATACATTAAAAATGTATAATATTTATTAAAATGTTATTTATTATCTATTAATACGTATATTTATTAGTATTTTGTTGTATTGTTTTATTAGTATTTTTCATTATTATTCATAGGTTTATTCAGTAGCATATATACTTTGAAGACATTATTCTTTACTTAATTCTCCCTTATTTACGCACCTGCCTTCTTGTATCTCTGCACCACTTTAGGTTGACTGGTAGAGAATGCCTACGGTATTAAGTCCGCCTTTACCCTGTGTATAAAGTGTAAATAAACAAATAAATAAAAAAATATTAACTGCCTCAACCGCGTACAATCATTACTGATATACGATCTCTCGGAGCGATATCGGACGCGATCGCCGATCGATGCGATCTAGATTGTTCTACAGTGTACAGAACGAACGGGGCCGAATTTCTGAAAATTTGTTCCATTATATAAAATGTGTTGAATATGATTTCCGTTTTTTAACTCAAGAACTTATTTTTATATTCAAACGCAACGAATAGGGACACTACACGTTCTGAGAATTTCAACCAGCTTGTTACGGAACCTGGAATAGTGATTGTAAATTTTAAAAGATATTATGAATTAAGAGATATGATGTGAAATTAAAATATATGAACGACACTGATGAGTGCCAATGCATAAACAGGAATAAAGACTTCGATTTATGAAATCCTTACAGCTAAAAACTGAACAACTCCTTAAAAGTAATTTTGGAACAATCAACAAAGTATACAGCAGCGAGTCAACATCTTCCAAAAACGTTTTTTCACCAAAGAAATGGTAAGCACTGTTTTAATTACCACAGAATTTTTAAAATGTTCATGTTCAAATTAACTCGGGCGGTAACGAGACGTGGCTGCGCGTGCGCACCTGTGTTCGCGTAATGGTGGGATTTTCGATGCGCCCCCCAAATTCCACCAGTGATTTATGTCTTGTTTCCTGCTTTTGAATAAGGATGCCTCGCGTGCCTTAAATTCGAATAGGGTACGAAGTTTATGTATCGATATTCGATACTCAATACATATTTGAATACCGTATATATGAAATCGATGCACAAACTGCAAGCTTAATTTTTTTACTCGAAAATGAAGTATCGGTTATATGATAAAAATGTCATAGATATTACATTATAAATTATTTATTGTATTATAAAAGATATAGGTTTCATTATTGTACATACAAAAAAAAAGTTTTTACAGGATTTATTAGCCTCTACCTGTTTTAACATTCACTTTCTTAATAATGTAATCCTATATTCCTAATAACGTACCTTTCTGATATGGAAAATATGTTTTAATTTCAGTGTTAAATAACTTATAATCCGTAAAAGTAGGCCTAAATAGTGATTCAAAGCAGGCATCTAAGAGACTTAACATTTAAATCAGAATGTCGATATTAATAATATAGTCGATACTTGAAGTATCGATAACCTTATCGATACTTTAATTGCTGCAATGCTTCAGTTTTCTCGTCTCCGAATCCTTATAATTTCATCACGGGTGTGTGCACTCACTGCGATTTTCCTGTATGCAGTAATCAGTTGGAAATCATCGTGGATAGTGATAGTGAAGCCAATTTTGTCAAAATATACCGAGTCGATCTATACTGCTGTTTTCTTATGTAAGAGACTTCTTGGACTCGTTCATGCTTTTTCTGAATTATCTGTCTAAGTTGCTCTCAGGCTACGAACGTTGCAAAAACATCCGATTATTAATTTTGATTGTTTTGTAGCGACAATAACGAAGTAACACATACTATCGTGATTTTTTTCTGTCGATATGTAACAATGTGCCCCTTGTACAATTGTGTTACGGTTTTAAGTACATTGCCAGGCGTATGCGGTACGGGTTTCCGCGCTTAGGTCTCGGGTTTGGCTCCCGGTTCGGGCAAAGTGATATTGGGTTTTCTGCTCAGTATCAGTCCGGAGTCTGAAATTTTTGTAAATGACAATGGGCTCCCAATTACTTAACATAGCTGGTGAAATGTTAGTGTTACAGTTCTGCCTACCTCTAAAGTGACTAATGCGTGATACTATGTATCTAAATCTTATGTTTAACGGTGACGAGGGCCATTTAGTGCTACCTACTGTGGTGCAAATATGTTCGGATGGTAGGTATCGGTGCTGTTTAGGCTGGAGTATCATCAAGCAAGCGGCTTCCCCGCTTTATAGAAATATAGGATAGCTGAGTTTGGGGTGCGGATCCCCATCGACTCTAGCATGAAGTATCTGGGTTTAGTCCTAGATAGCCGATGGCGATTCCGCACCCACTTTAAGGAGTTGAGGACAAAATTGTCCCGGGCAGCGGGCGCTCTTTCCGGCCTGCTGCCCAACCTGGAAGGTCCCGGCTTCCCTTGCCGGAGGCTGTATCACGGAGTCGTGCGGTCCATGGTCCTTTATGGCAGCCCCGTTTGGGCTGACTCCCTGAACCGCCCCTGCGTCGCCCTCCTGCGCGCCCCGCAGAGAGCTTTAGCGCAGCGGGCGGTCAGGGCGTACCGCACGGTCTCTTTCGAGGCGGCTTGTTTATTGGCCGGATTTCTGCCCTGGGACCTGGACGCCAAATCCCTTGCCGATGCATTCCATTGGTGGGAGGAGGCGTTCAGTCGCGGGCAACGTCCGGCCCTGAAGGAGGTGGAGGCCAAGAGGGCCTCCCTACGGCGAGCCGCCGTGGAGGAGTGGCGTCTCAGGCTGGAGGCCCCGTCGTGGGGGCACAGGGTCGTAGAGGCAGTGCGTCCTGTCTTTGCTGATTGGCTGGACAGGCGCCACGGAGCGGCAACATACCGCCTGACGCAGGTGCTCACCGGGCATGGCTGCTTCGGGAGTTCCTGTTTCGGGTTGTGGGGATAGAGGAGTCGGCCGTGTGTCACTATTGTGACAACTGCCCGCTGGACACGGCCCAACACACGTTGGAGTTTTGCCCAGCCTGGGATGGAGAACGCAGCGCTCAGAGCAGTCGTCAGAGAAGACCTCTCGCTGCCGGCCGTGGTCGCTTCCATGGTCGGCGGCCGGGAGGCCTGGCAGGCGGTGGCCCACTTCTGCGAGGTAGTCCTCTCGCGGAAGGAGAGTGCCGAGAGGGATCGCCAGCGCAGTGATGATTTTATACATAATAATATTAATAAGATTGACCTACCCGTGTGCCAATTTCATCCAAATCCGTTTAGTTGTTTCTGCGTTTACTTCTAACAAACATTTTCACAAAGTTTTGCATTTACAATATTAGGTAGTAAGATAAGATAAGAAGTAAAATAAGATGAAACGATTTTATTCATAAAATATTCACTTAATTTTATAGTCTTCAGACTATAAAATTAAGTGGGCCATTAACCTTTCCGTTACCTTTCTATCTGTTATATTCAAAGGCAATTAAGAATTTAATCCCAAATACAAACCCGAACCGTTTTTTTTTTTCAGTGAAAAGAACGATACATTGAACGTTACATAGTAAGTAATACGCTTGTAATGTTTCGTACATAGTAGTCCAGGGGGGAGGGTCGCAGCGTGTTACGGGGGCGCATTCCTCATGAGTCAAGGTTCATAACCCACGCCCAGCTGCTTCAATCAAATGGTCAATGTATTTTCTACTACTATTTTTTACCACTGTGACATATTGCGCCCGATATAGCGCTAAACTCGCCCCCTATCACATCATGGGACGGAATACACGGCGAAAAGTGAGTGCACTGGTTGCCTTTGCCTACCCCTCGAGGATAAACGGGCAAATAAAAAGAATTACGTTGAAAGCCAGTATCATTCCTCACAGACATTGTATGGGTATGGACGATATAGAAAGAAAGAAAGAAACATTTATTCGCACAATATACTGGACGCACACAAACAATTAACAAAAAAGGACTTAACACATATTACACAAAGCGATATCCTCACTATGTTTGACCAACCATAATATTTTTGGTTTTCGAGTGGCAATCACTAAAAATTCTTGAGGCTAGCGGCGATAAAATACTCGCTACACCGTCTCATACGCCGGCGTACACACTGAAACCATGCGATAGTACTTATTGACACAAGAAAGACAAACCCCGAATACCTTGAACAAACAACCCCGATCGTTACTGGAACCACTGCTGCGTCACACATGATAACTTGTTCTCGGATTCCAAGAAACTTGTAACTTTTTTACAAGAATCATAATCGTACATAAAAGCTAGTAAACTGGGGCACAAACTAACGCTTTGGTATAATGAGCGGGCATTGTGACGTCACGGCTCAGAGCAAACTGCGACTGCCAAAAACGGGCGCGCCGTCTGTTGACTCGCCGAACGGTACCATCGGCAAATAAAGTGGCTAATGAATTGTTGTACGCGGTTTTGCAAGGAGATTTGTGTGCTGCTTTGTTAGTTTTCATTTATGTGGAGTTGTTGAAGTAGATTAGCTATTTCAATCGTACATCTATGTTAGAAAGACTGCATAATTTTTAGTAGGTAAGTCATGCTGATGTAACGTTAATTTTTCAGGGAAATTACTCAATCATCAAATTCTGTATTTAATTTTCCAATTGCCTTTTCTCAGAAGTAAAATAAATACTTACCTACCAACAATATAGAAGAATTGTTAGAAGCAGGTTATCGCAAAATCTGCTGAACATATTAAGATGAATATTGACATGCAATTGAATTTATTATGGATTAATAGAGGCATATTTTTAACCCGGAAAGTGTATATTGGAATACTTATTCCGGGACAAGTGTTTCACGTGGACGGATCCTAACGCAACACTTAGTTTTTACGGAAAAACACTATGGTAAACGTCATGCGCAAAGAAATAGCTATGCAAAACGATGGTTTTGTATGTTCACCGTATTAGCAAGCGCCTTATCAGATGCACAGAAGAAAGCGTAGTGCGTTAAACGGTAGTTAGTTAAGCACAATTATTATTATTTAGTGCGTCGGCGAATAAAGGACATGCCCACGCGCCAGCTCATAGAAACCGCGATTGAATGTTGTGGACATGACTTATGATGCACATTTGAGTGCGCATGCGCATTTAACATTTTCACATCAAACAACTATGTAGAAGAGTGCACAATATTAAGGTTTTTCATATAAAATTGATATAAAAAGAACTATATCGAGACATATGTTTGTTTATCCTACGGAAATATTAAATAAAATAAAATATTAAAATTCGGCAACTAATAAACAAGAAAAGCAACATTGTAAAATCTTTTTTCTCTTGCAATTTCCTAGCCAACGTAGCCTTTCTTCTTCTTTCAACGTACACTCAAATATTAAACCCACATCCATACTATCCAATCCCAGCGCACCGATATGATCTGCGCGCGCGCAACAATCGGTCGCCGCGAGATCATCCTCCACGTAGGTATTTATTAACAATTGTCCAGCGATGTCCGCAGATACCGCCTAATTACATAGCTTATTTATTATTTGCTTTGTTATTGTGCCTTTGTTCGAGACCCTTCAACTATACTGGGACTGCACTGCTTTTACCGGGTTCATTGTATTTGACTGTGACTAGGTAAAAAAAAATACCTATACTATGATAATAAGACTGTAGAGCAATAATGTGGTCTTTGTTATAAAATACCTTTTTATTGCAAAGATGCAGGAGAAGCAAGTGTGTTTGTTCTAAAGGGAGGTAGTGGGCCTGTTTATGATATATACAATCCTAAAGAAATTATATGGAGATATACATCACATGACATAACATACTAATCGTACATTTTCGGGGTTTCGGGCTTTTGACAATATCACACGTTGCAATACCTATATTCTAAAGCTGGCAAAAACCTAAACTTTATTGAAACACCCTATTTCGGCTCATTTTATACGTATCAACAAATACTGTATTGAACATTCTATATCGTTTTTTTTTATATGCCGTGTATCCTTCATTGGAGGTCCGTCTTGTAATGCTAAATTATTTTTTTACACCTTAAAAAACAATAATGTTTACCTACATCTCTTGTAAAAGACCAAATAAAACTTTCAAACGACATGCTTTTATTCAGGGCCTGATTAACCATTAGGCTAATTAGGCTGCAGCCTAGGGCGCGAGGATTGGGGGGGCGCGCTGAAATCGTGTCATCGCATGCACTATTAATCTAGCATCATTGCATCTACCCTACATATTACAACTAGACCGAGCCAAAATACTAAAACTAAATGCACTGTGAACTGAAAAAGCCTGGGACTCCCTGATTTGTTACTTTAAAAAGCGCGCGAAAAACAAACTGATTTATCACTCGAATCGGTCGGTGGTCGAGCGACTCGCTCGACTGCGATGTTGCCAACTCACTCGTCTCACTCACTCGCTTGGAGCGACGTCAACGACGCGCGAGGACTCCCCAGTGGTTAATAGTCAGTATACTTTGCCGCGCTTCATTCTCTTTCGTTAATCGTCGTTCGTCCGTCATATTATCACGCACTCGAATATATTCGTTTTTTGGTGATTGATATTTATTGTCCTTTCCTTCATATTTCGGTATTTTATTAAGACTATGAGTAGTAATGAGAGTATTTCGCTAGTAAAAAAGCCAAGTGGAACAGAATACAGAAAAAAAGCAAAAGAAAAGGAAAAGAAGAAAGAAAACATTTTAAAACATACTCGTAAACTGGAAACATTTTTTACGAGCTCTGCAGAAAGGAACAAAACGGTGAAGAATGGTGAACTATCGCCAGCGATTTCTTGCCCTGGTCCTTCTATCGCGGACTGTTCTTACGTTTCTCCGTCCAACACTAGTCCTATAGTAGCGACGACGCCGACGACCTACAATGAAGACGAAATTCTAATAGAAGAAAAGCCGTCTATTCCGTCAAGTGACCCTTTTTTTTTTAACGCGGAGAATGTGACTAATTACTACCGCCCAGCCTTCAAGGGGAAGACTGAGCGGTTATGTTGGGTTCACCGTGCCTTACGACCCGACGTTAAGCCGCCCGGAGAGATGGAAAACGTCGGGCGACCGCCGGGCCGAGTCCCTAACCTATGTACACCGCACGGCATACCAACCAAAACTCCGCGGTGGCCATCTTCGGCGCATTAGGGACGGCTGCGGGCTTCCTCCGACTCACGTCTAAGTTGTCGTCCGCAAACGCCCCTGCGCGTACCGCTATTGCGGTCCGTCTCCTGTTGTTAGGGGGGCTCAGAAGCCCCCGTACACCGAAGGACGCCCTCGGCGTCAAAGGCAGCGTGAGGCCTAACCGCCACGCTGCCGTCCATCACGGGGGTCACAAAAGTTGGCTAGACTAATAGGTGGACGGCCCCTTCCGCCCACCTGCTACCCCCGGAGGCCCCTATTAGTCGCCTTTTACGACAGGCAGGGGATACCGTGGTGGAATTCTCCAAACGCCCCCAATCCACAGGGCGGGAGACGTCGGTCAGTCGTCCACCCGACGCCTCCTACACGTCTCGTCTGGCGGCGAGAGGGATCACCACTGCGCTGGCGATCCCTCTCGGCACTCTCCTTCCACGAGAGGACCACCTCGCAGAAGTGGGCCACCACCTGCCAGGCCTCCCGGCCGCCGACCATGGAAACGACCACGGCTGGGAGCGAGAGATCTTCTCCGATGACTGCTCTGAGAGCGCTGCGTTCCTCATACCAGGTTGGGCAAAACTCCAATGTATGTTGGGCCGTATCCAGCGGGCAGTTGTCACAATGGTGACACACGGCCGACACCTCCTTCCGTACCACCCGAAACAGGAACTCACCGAAGCAACCATGTCCGGTGAGCACCTGCGTCAGGCGGAACGTTGCCGCTCCGTGGCGCCTGTCCAGCCAATCGGCAAAGACAGGACGCACTGCCTCTACGACCCTGAGCCCCGACGACGGGGCCTCCAGCCTGAGACGTCAAGTGACCCTGGACTGTGGCATGTAAACGATGAATTTCGAGATTATATTGTTAAAAAAGGACTGCAACAATACGAAAAATTAGACTTTTCCAGATCAGAAAGGTACTATACATACATATACACTCACGCCTGTTATCCCCGAAGGGGTAGGCAGAGGCGCAACTAGTGCACCCACTTTTCGCCGTTATTCCGTCCCATGATGTGATAGGGGGCGAGCTTATCGCCATATCGGGCACAAATTCCAGACTCCGAGCTGATACTGAATAGAAAAACTCAATATGACTTTGCCCGACCCGGGAATCGAACCCGAGACCTCAGCATTGCAGTCGTACCGTAATACAACTACGCCACCGAGGCAGTCTAGAAAGGTAGTATAAAAATTAAAAAAGATTTCTATCTAAACATATGTTTGTGATAAAGCTTGTTAATGGCGAAATTGTGAAGAGAAGCTGGTTAGTATACTCAGAATCCACAGGTCACGTGTTTTGTGGTCCTTGTAAATTATATGGAGGAACATCCATATTTGCCAAAAGTGGATTTAATGACTGGAAAAATTCTAACTGATCATGACAATTCTCCGGATCATCGTAAATGTTTGGGACAATAATATGTATGTAGAGGAAACTTTTACAACGATTGGATACCCAAAATAATCAAACAATATAATGAAGAAATACGTGTAATAGAAACAATTAAGTTTTTAGCTTCTCGTGGCCTTCCATTTCACGGTCAAAATGAAATTATTGGATCTGCACTAATCAGAAATTTTCTTGGCTGTATTGAGCTTATATCCAAATTTGATCCTTTCATGGCTGAGAGTTTGGTGAGATTTGGACAAAAAGGCAGAGGTGCTCCATCGTACTTGTCATCCTCTATAATCGATGAATTTATTTTACTTCTCGCTGATAAGATAAGATAAGATAATTTTTATTTGTATAAACATGAGTATTCATACGCACATGAGTATGCAAGATGTTTCATAATTACAGTAGAGACATCATGTTTAGCCGCAGCAGCGGCGTACCTACTGATGAAGTTCGACTTTCGATTATTGGAGAAATAAAAAAAGCAAAATATTATTCGATTAGCATTGATTCTACTGCAGATATTCCACACACCGATCAGTTGACATTTATAATTCGTTATGTTTTGCCTGACGGAGAACCTGTCGAACGTTTTGTCACCTTTTTACCCAATTGCGGTCATAAAGGTGAAGACATGGGGAAGGCTGTTCTGGCGACAATTGATAAAACTTTGGGACTTGATATTAAAGACTGTCGTGGCCAAAGCTATGATAATGCTAGCAATATGTCTGGTCTTCAGTCAAGAATTAAGAGGCCGTATCTAAAATTTTGACTGTTTCAGCTTACTCTTCATAGTGATTTTTTTTTAAAATAAGCTGATCTGATTAATTTATAATACATTATCGGAAAGACTATTTCAACACTAATAGAATAAACGAGCGAGATTTTTCATATCTTTCTTTAATTTCAATCTAGCCACCAAGTTCCAACGTCTGTTTCAGAAATTTTGACGTACGGAGACTCAAACTTGTCGTTTTCAATCAAAATCGTGCTTGAAACTAATGAATAAAAATTACTATTTATTGGTATAAAAGTCGCCTAAAGGATAAATGCAACTTCACACACTAGATGACCACGCACATGGTTAATGGCCGCAACAACTAACTTCTCTATAGAAATTAAGCCAATACAAGTCATGCGGCCAAACACGACATGGATTTGGTTTTCTACTTGGTAGCCTGGAGTCACTTGTCATGATTTTGGTCGTATAATTCGCGAGGTCGTATAAAGCGCCTTTATATACGGTCATCTAAAAAAATGGTTTGCCACGCTAAGGCTGAATATCTTGTAGATTAATGGACCACATTAGTTGCACTGATCGATCTGAAAACATTTATAGGTAGAATGAACCATGTTAAAATTTTCACACTAGTAAACAAAGTCAAACTATTATACTACTTTTTAGGCCTACCGTATCACTTACACCTGGCGGGGGCGCGTCCTCATAATTAGCCTAGGGCGGTCAGAACTCTTAATCAGTCGCTGCTTTTATTGGCACAATTTTTCACACGTTTATCGAGAATGAAATATAAACTACTGCGACAACGTATAGCGCACTCACGCGGGCCTTTTTAAGGCGTTATTTAGACACCATAATTAATTCGCGTAACAGCCATTTTATTTATATAGCGTATCCATACTAATATACACGCGATTGTGTTCTGTCCCTCTGTATTTCACATGTAAAAAACTGGGCCGCTTATATTTTGTATGGTGTAGATTAAGCTCTATTAAAAATGGTTATAATGGTGGATAAAATATTGAATGATCATTATTTGTATGCCTTCTATTACCTTCGTAAACGTCTGCGACGATAAAGTTTGGTATGAATACATACATTTTCTCGCTCTTATGGACGATTAAAATAAAGCTCTCTTTTATCTTGATATGCTACTTGTGGCACACTAGTAGTTTGTGCAAATAATAAATGTTAATAAATAACCCAAAAACACATGATACCGACGGTTGAAAAAGCAATTTCTATGTTGTAATTCTTGGGAGGAACTTTAACATAAATCCTTTTTAATCACATGCCTAATCTATCTAATAACAAATAAGCCAGCATATTTTTGTTGACTGGTGAAGGACACACATTTCTCATCAATCAGCACATTATCTGGACCCCAATACCTTTAACATCAGTCGCAGTGGTGACTGGTGACCTCACTAAGCTGTGTTCGTATAAAAAACCATAAAATACGTTTAAAAAATCCAAATAAATGCAAACCAATCGAAACCGCAGGATAACGTTGTGCTATATGAAACGCACCTGTTACTAAACTCGGGCGAGCCGGTAAGTGCTTCTAGATGGGACGATATTTTTTACCTTATAAACTTTGCCCGAAATCCGCTACCGACACCTGCGCTCTGAAGCTTTGGTATCGAACGTGAATCGTCTAGTGAAGGTTACTGTTCATAGTTACAGTTAAATTCATTTAGTTATATTAACTTATTAATATGTAGGATGGCTATTTATTTATTTGCTATAAACAACTTACAATGTAGGTACACCCTGGCAATGATTTACGCTCGGTATATTGACTCGAGACATTTATCTCGATTTTCTTGAGTTACATATAATTTCATGTAAATTATTCAATGTATTTTACGCTAGAGATAGATTTTAAGTCAAATCTAATACCTAAGTATTTAATTATTTAATAAGTACCTAAGTATTTTTTACCTGAGCAGCGCAGCAGACTTGTAATCTGTTATAACACAGTCCCGCGATCGCTTCTTGTATCGAGAAAAATAATGAAATTATTTCTTAGTATTAGCAATAGTTCTTATCGACCAAGACCTTAGTTAGAAGCTTTGAGAAAATCTCTCCTATTTTCAGTTTCCAAAACACACGATAGTCTTTTGTAAAGACATGAATACGCACATAATATCTTATTTTGGCTACCCTATTATAAAATCACGATTATAATCTTCATTTCTTTGCTCTAGGATGAGCCAGCGTCATCAGGTGACAGTGGGGACGAGAGTGGCAGCGAGCCTGAGTCCCCCAGCGAGAAGCTCATGCAAGTCCACAAGCAAGAGTGGGCGTGCAACGATGACAGGGGAGTGGTTAAGAGGCATGTATAATTCTTTCTTTAAATAAAATAAAATACTTTATTCATCACGTAGGCGAACATAGTTGCACTTATGATATGTCAAGATACATTCAATTAATAATTATTATTACAAATAGTCACTTATATAACTAAAGACATATTTAAAGGGAGCAACATCAATGTGCACTAAATATAAAGAAGCCAAGCTCGGGCTGGCAGGAAAGAGATAAAACAAGAATATTTTTTATTAAAATTAATGGGAGGCACGCGTCGCGATCCTCACCGGTGAGGACACTACAGGCCCTAGCCTAGCTAACCTACCAGCCTTTCACTAGGTACCTAAGTGATGACTACCCGAAGAAGAAAGGCAGAAAGAAACTCCGGGCTTAATTTTTTGTTATTAATTGTCCATTGAATCTTTATTCATTTTTTTTTTCTTATTTATCCAAGTCTTTTGCATACAAAGTTAGATTAGTTATATAAGCTTATGCACACACATCACCGTTAAATAAGGATAAAATACAATTGAAGGAAATTTACAAACACAAAACACTATACCTTCATAATAAAATGAGAGACCACAAATAAATAATTATAATTAAACGGTGTACAACGTGCATACGCCTACATTTACAAACATAATTTTTGATCCGAATTTAAACATCAATACGCACAATTAAAATCTATACTATATAATATTATAAAGCTGAAGAGTTTGTTTGTTTGAACGCGCTAATCTCAGGAACTACTGAACCGATTTTGAAAATTCTTTCACTAATAGGAAGCTACATAACTCATGAGTGCTATAGGCTACGTTTTATCCCGGGAAAATATTTTTATCCCGGAAAAACTTTTTCACGCGGGCGGAGCCGCGAGCACTACTAGTCGTTAATAAAATCCTAGCCCACCGTGTATTTTCCTCCTTCAGCCTTCATCTCCTCTTCGTTCTCTATCTGAAGCTCCCTCCACATACAACCTGGTGCAGAGAGGTTACTTTTCCGTTCCCGATAAAAAATAAATAAACTGCGACTGCCTCGGTGGCGTAGTTGTATTATGGTACGACTGCAAAGCTGAGGTCTCGGGTTCGATATAGTGATATTGGGCTTTTCTACTCGGTATCAGCCCGGAGTCTGGAATATGTGCCCGATATGGCGATGGGCTCGCCCCCTATCACATCATGGGACGGAATACCTACGGCGAAAAGTGGGTGCACTAGTTGCGCCTCTGCCTACCACTTCGGGGATAATAGGCGTGAGTGTGTGTGTATATAAAATAAATCAACAAATTACACGTGTTTTCCTGAAAAATGTTCCAACATGTTCAGGGACTTTTGCAAATTTACATTAACCGGATAATCAGACTTATCTCAAACCTTCAAAACATCAAGAGCAAAAGCATAAACTGTAATCTTATCACAAATGCTTAGTAATGCATTTAATTAACAATACATTATTCGTTTAATGGGCATTATAGTTCTCGTTGCGAACAAGCATTTTGATCTCAATATCAGATTTAATTCCGAGCACGTACCTGATCGTTGATAAGACGAAGGCTGAGGCAAAAAAGTTGTGACCATTGCAAATATTTTAACAGAAATAATTAGAACGGTAACTGAGTTGTGTTGCTCTACTTTTGGTTGAAGCTGTGTTTAAGTCGACATGTTTGTGGTTTAGACTTCATCGAATTTACACGTCAATCCATATTTGAGTAATAGAGTCACGCTTACTTATTTGCCTTTATTATGCATCTTGACGGAGGTAGCATCGTTGTCTCAAAGAAAAACGACGTGACAGTTTTCTGGTATAAGTGACATTTTGGGAAGTTCAAACAACAGTTTCTACTTTCTATTTCTTGCTCCTATACTTCAAGTCTGGCAGCGTAATAAATTTTTTTTTGGTAGCGTAGTTGTTGGGTGGTAGAAATGACTTAACATCAGTGACCTAATTACTCGTTTAGTGGCTTATCCATTGATTGTGAGTAGTAAGTTTCTGGATCGAGTCCTAGGACGGCCAATCGAAATTTTGGTTTTAAGAAAACATAATATGAAATCCTCCTAGCTAGTTTCGGCCACAGCGGCCAATCTTAACGGAGATCAGCCAGGTACGCAGGAGATATTATAGTGCACAAGTGTGTGCGCAATACACAGGTGCACTCGCTATTCCTTCACTCTCATAGTCCGGTGAGACGGCAATCCGACATGACAGGAGAGAGATCAGGCGCAGGACCAACGGCTTTACGTGCTTTCCGAGGCACGGGGGTGTCACACCGCCAACTTCCTGACTCCGAGCTGCGACTGAGTAATTTTTTAAGATGGAAAAACCCAGTCACAAAGTTTTTTGGCCCGACCCGGGATTCGAACCCAGGACCTCAGCGCGCAAATCGTATTCGTAACGCGTACGCAATACAACTACGCCACCGAGGCAGTCAGGAGTAAACATAATATAGGAGTTTAGACGAGGCCTATGTCTAGCAGTGGACTTGGCTATAATATAGGCGGATGATGATAAGAGTTTAAACAATTAGAATTTGTGTTCAATAAATAGTAACCAACAACTACACCAGAAATTATTTCGACAAACCGTGAGTGGTCTAACTACACCTCAGGCTACCTCTTTGTAGATAACAGTGTGAACAGCTTCTTGTTGGTATTACAACATTCCAGAACTCATTTATGTTTCCAGAGAAGTCCAACCGGATCCAATAGCGTCCACCTCCGCGACCACCCAAGAAGCTGACAGCAGTAAGTCAGGCCAGCCGGCCATGCCGAAGCTCTTGTCCAAACTCGGTCTGCCCGGGGGAGCTATGCTATACCACTCTGGAGTGCTCGCTGGACTGGATGGCATCGGGAATAATCTAGGGATGGGCAACCTTGCAATGGGATATCCCCATAGCTTCATACTGGGACTTGCTAATCAAGGGCAGGAAGGTGGTACGTATAGTGGTACTTTTAACATAGAGCAAGCCGATTCTTTGATGGTGATCACGACTACCCATAAAGAAAACCAGCAAGGATTACGAAGTTATTACATTACATGCCTCCTAGAGATAGCAGATATCTACTCTATTATAAACTCAAAAACTATTGGACTGATTTTAAAAATTCTTGCATCAATATGAAGCTTCATTATCAGTGAGTGACATAGGCTACTTTTTATCCCGGGAAAATACCAGGACTTTTATTCCGGAAAACTTATTCACGTGGGCGGAGTCACGAGCAAAAGCTAGTCGCTTATAAGTACAGTATTATCTCAACTTAATTTAATAATTACTCTCAATATTTAATTAAAAAAGTACTATAACTCATTTGCTATATTAAAATTTCATTACCCGCAGCATCATCATCAACTCAGCCCCAGTTCATCACCATCCCGCTGACGATGGCAATGGCCGCTGCGGCGGGGGGTCAGGGCCCCGCCGCGAACGGGTGCCCCGTCAGCGCGTCCAGTGACGACAGCAGCGAGCTCCAGGACCTCAGCACCGGGAGAAAGTGACCTTTCAACTCATTGTGAGCATATTCAGGCAGAGAATTCGTCATTACTTGATCTCCAAATAATTTAGTTCTACAAATAGGTGAAGCTTCTGGGTAGATATGGAAGATAAATTCCGAAAATTGTATCTAAAAAATGTTTTACTAAAAATAATCTATTGTATCCCTGAGTGTTGTATGATATTTATTATGCCGCGCACGGATATAATCGCGGGCTGATCCGCGAGTAAAACCCAGTGTTGTTATAAATATGTACACACACACAGTCACGCCTTTAACCCCGAAGGGGTAGGCAGAGGCGCAACTAGTGCACCCACTTTTCGCCGTTATTCCGTCCCATGATGTGATAGGGGGCGAGCCTATCGCCATATCGTGCACAAATTCCAGACTCCGAGCTGATACTGAATAGAAAAACTCAATATCACTTTGCCCGACCCGGGAATCGAACCCGAGACCTCAGCATTGCAGTCATACCATACGCCACCGAGGCAGTCCTATATTAATTCTATAAATATGTAGAATGTACTAAATTATCTTAAACAATGTTTTTCGTTTGTTACAGAAACTGAGTGAAGGCTGCAATGTTAATCATATCTTATGATCATTTATATCTCTTGTAATTTACGTACCAAAGTTACTCTCAATTGATAATTCGTACTATTGTTAACGACGGTAGAACGTACATATTAACGCGCGTATGGACGTAAAGTCAGGGTCATGATACTAGCGAGTAGCGAGTGATTTTTATATTGAAATTAAATAATTTAAAAGGAAACATTTTTGTGGATATTGTAAGAATAATAACTAATAAATTTAAAACAATTGTTAAGTAGAAAGATTTCCAAAATAAAAAAGTCATGGTACTCAATTCAGTTATTTAAAATTAACAACTTGAAATATAATTCAGCAAAAGGGGAATAATAACCCTATTGCCATAAGCAATTTCAACGCAAATAATAAAGGAAAAGCAAAAGTGTTTATCGCACAATGACAATAATAGATAGATAATTTAATGTTTTATTGCACATATTTCCATAAAAAAATATATACAAAAATCATTCGCTACTCAAATATTGATTCCTAAAGATATTTAATAAACTGTTATCACCTTACATTGTTAGACTCAGTATAGTTCATACAACATTATGCTTTACGCTTGCCGAGTATATTAAGTTTGTAATTCGTTAATTACATTTCACTATACTAGCGAGAGAAATACTAAATTTGTAAAAAGTGGTATTCTTATTTATTGTATATGTAAGTAGACGTTATTGTATGTATCGAAAATAACAATACATATCGTATTTTTGTACGAAACAAATTAATATTCAACAATGATCTGTTATTGCTTAGTTTTTTAGATTGTAATATCATTAAACACTTGTTTTAAGTGCATTTTATGTTACAGGTACCCTTTTTTCTAGATTATTTTTCTCCTAAGGTAATTTTTCATTTTTAGTTTTAATTATCTATAACTTGTTATGTGTGGTGTAAGAAACGGATAAACGCAGTTGGTTGAATGTTGTCACTGATCTTTTCTGAAGGCTTTTCCACAATATTTATTTGTTGATTTCTCTTAAATCAGTTTGTAATCAAGGTTATCGTGAGTTGAGATAATGGCCAAACATATGTTTAAGACAAATCACAAGGAATGTTAGAAATAATATCAATAAAAGAACAGCTTTATACCTAACGTCAACACACCTCAAGAAAAAGTGTCAGCAACTAAATCACCCCTCTCACTCGCTCCCGCTGCCCGCTGCCAGCGTGACCACGCCCTTACACCACACTCGGACGTTACGACAACGCATTTATTGTCTCTTTGTCAGTATTTCGTTATCTTAGTACATTTTTTAGCGTTCAAATAATTGTAACATTTTTTTTGTCTTACTATAATAAAATGTTCCTTTTTCGTTTTAATTTCTTTTTCATAATAAAATTATAATAAATAGTGATGGGTTTTATTTATTACCTTATTTGAAGTGTTGTTAGAAGAACGACTTGGTACGAATACTTTTATTTTACATCTCTGTCGTATGACGCAGGGTGTGCCGGTTAGAAAAAAATACACATTAAGTAAAACATGGGTAATATAAAGTGCAATGACTTTCGTCAATTTTTCTTTCACCTCTAATCTGTCGTTACAATTATACGTAACAAATAGCAAATGCCCTGGGGTTGTATCAAACCATGGACCTTTCATCAGCTTTGCTCAGCTAAATATAATAATATTATCAGACCTATACAATAATAATAATAATATAGACTGCCTCGGTGGCGTAGTTGTATTACAGTACGACTGCAAAGCTGAGGTCTCAGGTTCGATCCCCGGGTCGGGCAAAGTGATATTGAGTTTTTCTATTCAGTATCAGCCCGGTGTCTGGAATTTGTGCTCGATGTGGCGATAAGGCTCGCCCCCTATCACATCATGGGACGGAATAACGGCGAAAAGTGGGTGCATTAATTGCGCCTCTGCCTACCCCTTCGGGAATCACAGGCGTGAGTGTGTGTGTGTGTGTGTGTGTGTGTGTGTGTGTATCAGACCTATATTATATACTTCCCACTGCTGAGCACGGGCCTCTACTACTGAGAGGGTTTGGCAGACTTCACATACCCTTGAAATTCTTATCGAGAATTCTTAGGTATGTAGGTTTCCTCGTGATGTTTTCCTTCACCGTTAAAGCGAACGATAATTGATATCTTATACACACACAACTTCGAAAAGTCAGAGGTGTGTGCCCTGGGTTTTGAAACTCCAGAAAATGGCTCGGCAGACCGTTCCATTTCTATCTAGTCCATCGTCCACTAAAGTGTATCTGGCTTTTCTGCGCTGAATGTTCAATTAAAATGTATCATCTCTAGAAATCCAAGTTATAAATAGACGAGATTACTGTAAAACACCAGTGAACATACCAGTTCATTAAAAAACCTTGTCAACAAAAACGATCCGCCATCGCACACCAAAAAGAATATCGATAAACTAGCAAAAACAATAGTAACGATCGACCAGATAGATGGATCTCTATACACAATGAATTTCAATAAAACTGAACGTTAACAAAAAATAACCACATCGTTGCACAGCTCTCATTATTTTGGCCTCGATTTGACATGACGTTTGCATTTGACAGTTAACGTTATGAGTGCTAGCACGCGATTGGTCGCTCGTCAACCAATAACACACCGATTGATTGATACTTAAAGTACGCGCGAAACCGTAGAGTCGAAAAAACAACGTTTTATTTTAATATTGTTTTGTGGGAGGACCGTCTGGCCTGTTTAACTAGTTCGAAAGAGCTGTTTCCATACCGCACACTGATATGCAAGTACACACAGGAATAATTGTACCGACGTATGAGAATTTCTAGTATTATTCCTTTTAGATGGGACCATCGCATTGTCCTTTTGGGCCCCAAACAGTATAATAACGACAGCCGTGTTTTAATATTAAGGACACTAACCAGGCAACCAATGTGATTGCAAAACAAGATTTTCAATTCAAAAAGTTGTACTGTAATTAATAGTTGGGGGATTCCAGTCACTATTTATTATTTTGTTTGCCATCAACTTTCAACCCTATAACATCGTTTGATTATTTTTTTGTACTATTCATAGAAATCCCTCATCCTGACGACTTCTATACTTTTTTTTTCGTTTATATTCGGCAGTGACCACGTATCAGAGAGGCTACTGCGAAAAACGAAATCCGTAGTTTCGGGTGACGGATCGCACGTTTTCTTACTACGAAGTGTTACGGATCCTTCTTTATGAAGAGTTGTTGCGTGACGAAAGTGTTGAGCGAAGTCGGAAGCGTCGCAAACTGCGTGAAACCTTCGTTCAACGGTGACGGATCCGAAGTAATTTGGTAGTAAGGTTAAATCCGAAGTTCGTCGTTTCTTCGTTTCGGACCGACGTTTCGGATTTCGTTTTTCGCAGTAGCCTCTCTGGACACATTTTTTGAAATTTACCATATGTTCTACGAAATTTCCTTTGAAACCAGCTGAAATCTTTTAGGTATTAACATTCAATAATTCTTCCTATACTGCGGAAGATTTTGAATGAATGATCGCTTGTCAAATGTCTTCTGCTTCTTAATTTTAAACAAATAACGTACCAGTACCAATACATTTAAAGTATCAGTCTTTGTACCCATAACTACTTGGTTGTATGCGTACTACATGCCTTCATTTTTATGCAATCATTGGCCGGCCATGTTCTTGCGTCAATTCCGAGACAAATTAGTTTCGTCTCGACCTTTATCTTGTACATCTAAAGTCTACAATTACTCCCTGTCTACGCCCAACCGACGCCAGCGATATGTCAGTGCAAAATAAAACCACACTGCGCTATTAAAATGGGATTAATTTGTTTTGTATCTTTTAGTTTATGGTTTAAAATGTAACACCTTTAGATTGTTGGTAATTAGTTTTTAATTTCAGTATATTTTTATACTAGACTGGCTTTGTGAGGTCACGACAGTCGTTACAGAAGCACTGTCATCCTGAGCATTTGATCTTAGACAAAAATGAATCTGGTAATGTCTTAAAAGAGAAAACATCAATGTTTTTAACACTGCTGTTTGGCAGTAGGAATGGACAAATTGGTAGTATTGTACCCACAGAGACTGTCGGATATTTAAAAAATATGTGATTATGAAACGGGCTCCTTTAATAAATAAGGTCATGTAAATGTATTAAAATTTTTAGACTTTAACACTTTGTAGTTATACACTAGTTGGATATACCATTTGTCGTCATTCAGAACAACGGAATCGAGCAACACAGAAACTGTCTTATAAAAATACTAGTAGAATAGTACTACCCGCTAGTATTTCAATAAGTAGTTTTTTGCACTCTATTCTTGAATACCTTACTTGAAAAATAGAATACCAAAAAAAAACCTAGCCAACCTTTGCAACAAGCGTCAGTTGCCAACATTCCTAAAAACTTAGCCCTAAAATAAGTAAGGTATCTCCACATCATTTGTACTCATTTGAAGAGCCCAATAAGGTGGTGCATTACATATGCCGTCCTACCGCTTGAACGTGCGTACTTCACGCTCACTTGAGGGGGAGACAGATAGATACTGTTAATATACGCGCACCTTTAGTCTACAATTTGTATAAATTATTCCCAGGCATTTTTTTAATTTCAAATGTTTTTTTTTTATTTCTCCATTCGACCGATATGGAGACGGCCGCGTTCCGTATTAACCGATCCAGAGGACGAAATCACTCTGGCCATCCGTCCTCGCCGTCGAGGACCTCGCCGCGTTCCCCGTCCCCCCCAAAGCACAGCGTGGAACTTAGCAGTGGTTGTCATCTTGAGACATTACATTTAGCTCTCATAATGCAGAATAGTTATACTGGCTACCAATGCTTACACTCTGCAAGAAGAACTTAGTGACAGATACAGACAATAGTGATTCCTGCAGATTACAATTTGGATAATAGGATCTTACTCATTCGTATTAAAGTGTAATTTATAATGAGGAAATTCTTTTGTGTCTGGCTCGGTGGCGTAGTTGTATGACTGCCTCAGTGGCGTAATTGTATTACGGTACGACTGCAATGCTGAGGTCTTAGGTTCGATCCCGGGGTCGAACAAAGTGATATTAGCTTTTCCTATTCCTATCGGTGTCTGGAATTTGTGCCCGATGTGGCGATAGGCTCGCTCCCTATCCACAGCATAGGATGGAATACGCACGGCGAAATGTGCGTGCACTAGTTGCGCCTCTGCCTACCCCTTCGATGGTAAAAGGACACATAGACATACACTCACGGTGTATGTCTATGTGTTGAATTCTTCATTACGACTGATGTACGCACGTTGTATCTACTCCATGAGTAGCCGAAGTATATTAAATATATCCATAAGGAACCCCTAAACTGCCCTATTTTTAGACTTTTGGTCACGCGTTTCAAATCGACAATTACTATTTTGCAATCGGTAAAGACCTTAAAGTTTTTAAAAACATTTTTTTTGTGCATTCTCCACTTAACACGCAGCATACTGTCCTCCTCTATAGCAACACGCACGGCCTCCAAATAAGACAAGTAATTATATTTACTGACAAATGAGTTGAGAACGTGTACTGTGTCTCAAAGTATGGTTTTTCTAATTACTTCTAGAAGGTCAGTTTAAGGCACGTACTTAGCAAATAGCTCTTAGCAATAAATATTAACTTTCGGAGTAGTATAATTAATGGATTTAAAGACTGGTCTAAATGGACTTAGAATATTTTGGTCGCCCTTTTTGTTACGTAACCCACCCTTAACTCTTACTGTCACTCTAGTATCTCAAAATAATAGCAGCTACCCGGGTCCTTTGTATTTCTATTAACTTGATTGAAAACATTACAACATTATTTTCATATTATGATCTGCCAAAGACCCAAAATCAGTAAATTTTCATAATGACAAATCATATTAGAAATGATCACTCTGTTTATCGAAATCAATAATTTATTTCGTATGGTAATATTTAAAAAAATTGACACAATCCAAATCGAACCAAAAACCAATTTCTATCAGTCGACAACTACAATTCTACGCTAAAATAACACAAAACCCTTAACATACTTGTACGACACATACACGATAGTAAAAACAATTTAAATCTAAAAACAATACATTAAATCTTCTGAACAAAGTGCGCCGTTTTGTCAGCGGCCGGTGCAAACTGTAAAGCAACACGCGTCCGATACGGCTATCTACCCATCGGTCGTCACTCCGTCACGCCGGCAGTGGGCTAGTTTGCAAACCTAATTCCTGCGCATAATACATACAAGTGGGCATTAGTAATTTATTAGGCAGGGAAGGAGTTAGGGAATGGCATAGGTGCTTTATTCGGGCACGTTACTGGTTTACTGGTGGTAGGACTCTTATGTGTAGGAGTCCGTCTGGGTGGGTCCAACTACCTCAATGTCTATTTCTACCGCCAAGCAGCAGTGTGCATGCGCTGTTGTGTTTCGGTTTGAAGGAAATTGTACCCAGTGTATCTACTGGACATAATGAGACCTAACATCTTATGTCTCAGGATGACGAGCGCAGTGGAATGCCACACAGTACTTTGTAACTTAAGGTGCTGGATGATGTTGCTACTATTTATGGGTGGTCGTATCGCTTACCATCACGCGAACGGCATACTCGTCTCGTCATTCACGGGTAAAAAAAAACGATAGATATGATAAGTATTGAGGTTCAAGTAAGAAGAGCTAATGAGCGATTAGCATCTCTCAACAGTTACATTAGATGATATGACATCGATATCGCGTGGTATATCTACCAGTAGATATTGTACGCAACTCGTCAAAATATGTCAATATGTCCTGTTTTTAACCTATGGACCTGTATGAAAAAAGAAGTCACTTAAACTAGCAGGCGAGTCATTTTATGGGTTTTTCACCACGCCCTATAATGCTATAAGTAATAGTTATACCCACAGAACAGAGATAGTATACCAGCCATTTATTGTATACTAAGCCTCTGCAGGACACTGGCCTCTACTAAGAGAGTATAATAGCGAGAGAGGCTTATGCGTGTAAGCAGCCTTCCAAGTTCAAAATTCTACTCAGAATCATTTTAAAAATAATCCTACTAATATTATAAAGGCGAAAGTTGGTAAGAATGTCTAGATGTATGGATGTATGGATGTTTGTTCCTCTTTCACGCAAAAACTACTGAACGGATTTCGATGAAATTTGGCACGCGGGTAGATCATGTCCTGGATTAACACATAGGTTACTTTTTATCCCGGGAAAACATAAAGCGGGACTTTTATCCCGGAAAAACTTTTTAACGCGGGCGGAGCCGCGGGCAAAAGCTAGTAACTCTATATTTTATAGTGGGTCATTAGTACCCAATACTCCCCAAGTCCGTCCTATTATGGTTAGCTAGGTATTCCGACCAATAGCCATGTGGCCGCGATTGAATCTATTTACTGAGTACTCAGCTCTGACTGATGTCCTAACCTAAATCTGCATGGTCTAAATCAAATGGATCTAAGTTTTGTTAACGTTGGAGCTCGGGAAGATTTATCACTAAACTATCTATCTATCTAACTGTATATCTGTATCTATAGCTTTGTCTGTTGTTTCGAAATTAAATCTCACTATTCGTTTTGGGATAAAGTCAGGTGGTTGTGTTGCAGATTTCTAATACTGTATTACCTTCTGCCGTCAAGAAATGTTGATCTGATATTGACTTTCGGATTGACCAGTGCAGTTCGCTGCAGTTGGTAATTGAAAATGTTAGATAATTGTTTATGAAAAGTTTGTCATGAAACAAACGACCTCCAGTCCTCGTTATTCAATTGTTAAAAAATCTAAACAATTATACACATGAAAAACGACACTTTAATTTACAACAATCGTCAAATGGAAGCTGTCTGGAAAACCTAATGACTGAATATTTTAAAATTTTCCTCCCGAAAGGACAATGTATGAAAAACTGCCATTAAAATTCATTGTCGGTGGTGCATGATTATTTTGCCAATGTACAAACTATGGGCACATTATTTTAATAATGGCCGCCCTATATGGGCTAGGGCGTCATTTTTGTGTAGTGTGACAATGATTGTGAAAATGTATGGACGTGGAACAGGAAGTCTTCTTCAGGTTTGCAATATTATCATCAACGCCTATTTATTCTATTGCCCTTTCATCTATCGGGCAAACTTTTGTTTCACTGAAATTAAAAAGTAAAAACAAAATGTTACATTATCTTGCAATTTTAACATAGTTTTACTTTGGACTGTGTGCTATATCATAAGCTAGAATGCTCAAACTGCGGAGATAATTTTAAAAAAATTAAAACAATATTGTTAAACATCATACATACTTCGATCAATCATGGGAAAAACATATTTTGTAAATGCCTTCTTTATTTCAGTAAAATTAAGTAAAAATCCTTGTAATTAGTGTAAATATGGTCACCGGATAAATGAGTGTTTAGTATGCCCGCACACGCGGACCCCTAAAGCGTGGTATCCGCTCCGCTTTTGGCGCTTGGTTCGTCGGGTGCGCACGCGCCGCCGCGCCGCCCATCGCAATGCCTGTATGGAGTTTTCATAACTATTTATGAAACGCACATAGTTATAGCATTACGCCTTTTTACCTTTTCAGAAGTAGGCATAGGTTACACACCCACATTTCCTTATACGTATAATAAAGGTTGATATGAAATATATGTTCTGTTTACCTGGCTTTTCTTAACCCGTCAAACCCCGCTTTTATATAGATGTATGGGGAAACCCTATAATATACTCGGACGCCGGCGTCCGTAGCGGGGCTTGACGAGTCAAATAAGCTTGTGAGAGTTTACTGGATATTACGTTTAGTTCTATTATAGTCCCTAAACTTCACTGGTGGTAGGTCTCTCATATGTAAGAGTCTGTCTGGGTGGGTACAACCGCAATGTCTATTTCTACCGCCAAGCAGCAGTGTGCATGCAATGTTGTGTTTCCGTTTGAAGGAAATTGTACCCAGTGTATCTACTGGACATAATGAGACCTAACATCTTATGTCTCAGGATGACGAGCGCAGTGGAATGCCACGCAGTATTATGTAACTCAAGGTGCTGGATGGTGTTGCTGCTGTTTATGGGTGGTCGTATCGCTTACCATCAGGCGAACGGGATGCTCGTCTCGTCATTTGATGCAATAAAAAAAAACCTTGAGAAGCTCTTGACCTCGATTCCCAAGTGACATAAGAAATATTATAAGATTTATTCATTCAGGAAATATATAGTTTCCAGAGTCCGGAATACATGCTCGCTTTGTCAATAAGCTTATGTCTTGGAATGGAGGTAAGCTGTAAGTTCATGAGATCTTGGTCAGATAGGTTCACATCTATACCCAAAAATTGATAAAATTAAAATGATCATAAGTAATTTCGAAATGGCAGCTCTTTTAATCTATATGATTATTTTTCACGAAAATTCCTAATATTTTTTTGCTGGTTTGTCCAAGCTATCGTTCAAAACTGCTGAACAGATTTGGATAGAATTTACGGACGTACTTTTCAGAGAATAACATAAGTTTTATAAACCTTTTACACAGCCAAAGTTGCGTGGAAAAGTTATTTTAATCATGTAATTGTAGCTTCCTATGGCCAATCAGGAGCCATGTTGTCTCAATGCAATGTAGACTATGCGCTAGGCATTATAAAACATCGCGACATGTATTACCGCTATGTCACGTTTAAATGCAACCCATCCACGCCCTTATTAAGTGAACAGATTGGGATCGATAAAATCAATCGAATCTGGGTTTTTGTTACATTTTTATAGTTAAATTGTTATTATTGAGGAGAGTTCGCCATTAGGTGGCCAGGGTCATTTAAATAAACAGTAATAGGTTTTTTGTTTTCTAAGTTTCTATGGAATTCCATTTTAAAATTTCCGATTTTGATAAAATATAACCGTGTTTTTGTGATAATGTTTTACTATGAAGTATTCTGCATAGAGGTTTTATTTATAATTTATACAACTGCAATTTTGTAATATACTTTTTGTCGCATTGTCGCTATTAAACAAATTACTCAAAAAACAATGGCAATAACGATAGCAATAGCAAATGTCAATCATCTAGCGATCTGGCGACGTAATAAGGCAACCGATCCCCCCTTAAAAAGGGCACAAGGATCCGAGGCATAAGAAAAAAGCTAAAATTATGAGATGGACCGATCGTGTTACGAACTAAAGCAAAAACTGAGTTGCGCATGCGGAGTACGACACTGCTCGTAAGGATCGGGTTGTGAGTAAAAACTTTGTTAGATTATACGATATAGTCGTGTCGTGATGTCGTGCGTCGTCATCGTCGTCACGGAGCGTGAAGAAGCAATTAAGCAGGCTGGCATAATATTTTTGAACTTCTCGCAATTAAGAAGGCCGGTATAACTATTCCGACCGTCACGTTCGATATGTTTTTGGGCTTCTCTTCACTTATCATCAGGTGCAGTGAATCCTCTACGCAGTGCTTACGATAAACATAATAAATGACGGTTTGGGAAAAACAAAGAGCAATAGAATTTTTGTAGCATATTGTTCAGTTAAAATTCATTTCGTATACCTTTTTTATTATAAGTAAATATTCACTAATATCAAACATGTACTTAATAAAGCAATTTAAAAATAGAAGACACAAAATCATTAATTTACTCCAGAAATGGCCCTCAAAATGTTTGAAACGCTTTCTAATTTGTTACGTTTTGCTCAACGCCTGATATTTAACTTTGCTTACATATTGATATCGTATCGTACCCATGTCGTGAGCTGTATAGAGGCATGTCAATTGTAGATGGGCAGTCATCGTTTGTTGACGGTACAGGAGGCGTAGTTCTGTCTCCCGTCGACCGTAGTAAATGCACACGGGGGAGTTTTGCCTTGTTTTCAATAATTAACTAAAATTTATTTAATAAATAGGTAATTTTCTAGACTATTTTTACTATTGTGCTTGCGTAATATTACGTGATTCTATTTTAAGCATTAATACTTTTTATAAACAAAAATTGAGCCGTAAAAACCTCCTCATAAAAATAATCAATTTGACAAAAACCAACTACTATTGTCCAAAATCTCACGAATAAACCAAACTCATATAAACATTAGAACTGGTGCAAGCGAAAATGAAAAATGCCCTCGTCTGCCGCAGCCGCGCACGTAGAATATGATATTCAAGGTACGCGTTCACACAAAAACTGGTCGCTACCATTTCGGTCGCCCGCCGTACTACCCCGTTTATTACGGGAGATCTTATGTTAATTACAATTATTCACTACGAACGAGCACATCACATACGATACGCGACGCAAAAACGCAAGCTATACAATTTTAATGCGCCCTTAGGAATTTACGGAAGATTCCGCGTGGGTTAAATGAAAAAAGATGTGTCGTCAGAGTGTGCGGCGAATTTTGATTCGTACGCGATATGCGAGCGAGTTGCTGGCGAGAAGTTACGTGACATGGTTGGATTTTTAGTAAGAGATACTTTTAGCAGATAGATTAAAGCATTTAAGGTTAATTAGTGAAGGTATGTAATGTAGACTATTTAATTGAAACTGACAATATGGATTAGAAATGGTTATTATTTACATGATCGATTCTAGGTAGATTGTTAGTATAAAAGATCCTGAAACGCATAAAAATCCTGGTTCGTAACATTATCAATTAAATGCATTATCATGTTAACAATTTATAATAAATCAGTACAAAAATACTAGACATATAGGGCTATTTTGTTCCACAAAACCGAATGTAACATCTGACTTGTGTCGATCCGTAGTTTCATAAAAGGGGTGGGAACACGCCCATACCTCCCCCCTAAGAAGTCCCGTACTGGACACAACTTTGTATATATTTTTTTATCCCCATACATGATATCTTGACAACAAAACGATACTTTATGTATGACGGACTGCAATTTTATTCCTTTTCTAATATGTATCGGAATCGTGATGGTACTTAGATCATGTCTTTTCCACCTGCATATGCCACTTCAATGTGCGGTCAACGCAACACTTTTTTAATGTTGCAGAAAGGATTTGATGAATATTTTACGACCGAGTTTCGGTCTCACATCAACTCTGTAATACGATACCGTCGTAGACTATCATAAAAAAAACGAGTGAAGCTCAACCTGAGAATCGAATACAGGACCTCTCAATCTCCAATTTTAAGCCCACTTGTATAAATTATAGTGCATAAGATAAAAAATACATTGATTTTGACAGATGTTTGCTATCAAGTTTCCAAGCTTATCGTTCATAGAAAAGCGTGCCACTGCCGATCCTGACAATAGTTTCTGACAATACAGGTGACTTTCAAGCGACGCTTTGTCTCTCAATGCTCATCATTTAATATATTTTTTGACTGTAAAGTACTTATTTGTAGATCCAGTTGTCTTCTGTACTACTGAAAGGACTCAAAATGTTATTAACGTAGGCCAAAGACCTTTCGTATCTCCTAAGATTATTTCTGTTATTTCATTCATTTTACTATTAGTAATTCCATTTTAATGTTATTTTTTTAATACATGCACGGTCTGTAAATCACTGAATACTCTTTTAATTATTTTTCATGGTGATTTAACTATTAACCCGGGTTTTTTAATACATCAATGATTAACCCCTAATTATAATTAAATAAACCGAGGTACTCATAATCTAGGTAATTATAATTAATGGTGTTTGAATTCTGGTAATAAAATATTCCTAACACTGTAATTTAATTGAAATTCTTATAGCTCGATACAGATTCCAAGTTGTAGGTAGTGTAAAAATCAAATATTTTGCTCTAGTTGTATATTACATCACAATCTCGGAATCATTTAAATTATTAATAACCGTTAATGTTCACAATTTTTGTTCCCAAAGCCAGATTTCTCCTAACATAATATTTCCGGGTAAAAATTATTCGACCCTTTAATCCTTCTTTATTAAAAAGAAAGATTAAAGGGTCGAATAATAGCTCGTGAATATTTTTTTTAAAAACATCAGTTAATTTGGATTATTTCTTGAGAACAATATTGTAACGTACATATAGGTAAACAACTATGTAAATATATCACACACACACTCACTCCTTTTATCCCCGAAAGGGTAGGCAAAGGCGCAATTAATGCACTCATTTTTTGCCGTGCGTACTCCGTCCCATGATGTAATGGGGCGAGCCTATCGCCATATCGGGCACAAATTCCAGACTCCGGGCTGATACTGAATAGAAAAATCCAATATCACTTTGCCCGACCCGGGGATCGAACTCGAAACTTCAGCACTGCAGTCATACCGTAATACAACTACACCACCAAGGCAGTGCATAAATATATCAGTTTGCTTAAAAAAAGGTATTTAATTGACAGTTTCTGGGAGTACTCCAGCAAATACCCTGTAGTGTGACATATTTAAATGTTTACTATAATTATGTTGCGCATCATGTTATATAAAATAGATGTCAGTCTCAAATATAGTGAGTTACCAATCTGCAGTCGTTGAGTTCTTATTTACCTTTGAAACCGAACCCCGCACCGTACATGGCGACCCTGCCAGAGGCGTCAGCCTAGGCGCCGCGAAGTCGACACCTTAACCATATAAGGCTGCATAGGGAATATTCCACACAATGGACCAAGCAGTACTGATCTATTGTTTTCGTCGATTACTAGTGTGTATTCATCAAGATAAAAAATGGGAAAACAACAATCAAAAGAGGAGACGCTGATAATCCAAAATTCGGCTGGCGGTAATAACAACGCCACAACAGAAGAAATAAAATTTCACCTCAGTACGACCAATATTTTCCTCGCTACTATATTGGCGATTATACTGTTTGGCATATTGATCTTCATGTATCGGCTCTATAGAAAATGCCTTACAAAATGGATAAATAACGAAATAAATCGCTCAACCATAAGAAGGTCACTTTTTCGACGGCAAATGCAGACTGAGGAGCCGAGCAACTCGCATAATATGTATGCAGATAAAGTGTGAAGTGAAGTGTAGTGAAAGAAAAATATATAAATAAAGTATAAAATATATAAATAGTGAAGTACATAATCATGTTTATCGGTATATTTTTTAATGGGCGTCATGTAGAGTCGTGTTAATAATCATTATATAAATATTATATTATTAAATTTCCGCCGTGTGTGATACTGGACTTTATTTTTTTTTTTCTTCGGAAGTAATGCTTAAATCAACATATCAATTACGGAAGGAGCGCAGATTGACTTATGGACATTAAAATATATTCTTTTGCTAGGCGTACAAAAAGGCGTACAAATGTTAACGGAATGATTATAATTGTATTTGTGTCATTATGAATAATTGTATAAGATGTCTTCTTGAAATTTGTGTAGTTAACACTGCATTATGGTGGTATGGTAAGTTATGGATATTATTTTAACTTTGTATGATGAATTAAAGAAAATTAGAGAGTATCTAATAAAAATTGGACCAAAAAGACGAAGTGAAAAAATATTACAAAATAAATTAATTGATGCTAATGCGATATACGACCAATATGAGGTTTGGTTGATTGATTTTAAACATAAGGTCCAGGAAAAATATTACAGTTCTGAGGATATTTTATTAATAGAAAGCTATTGTCGTAAATTTTTAGATTTGCATGAAAATATTTTGTACTTGTGTAACGAAAGTAAATTGAAAAAGAATACAATTATGGAATCTTTTAGCCTAAAAACTGCATTAAATCTTTTACCTGTTATGACAAATGAGGAGTCAAATATTAAACAATTAATTAATAATATTCGATATTACAATTCTCTATTAAAAGAAAATGTTTGTAAACAAAATTTGATTAAATTTGTGTTAGAAAGTAGATTGTCTGAGGAAGCTAAGCTACGGTTAAAGTCAGAATATTCAACGGTAGATGAGTTAATTGATGACATGAAAAATGTGTTGCTGAGTAAAAAGGCCGCATCAGCAATCCAGAGTAGGTTACAACGTATTAAGCAGAATGAGAAATCAATTAATGATTACGGAGACGAAATCTCGAAACTGTTTGTAGATCTTACAATTTCGCAAGCCGATGGTAATGACCAATGTTATAATATTTTAAAACCAATTAATGAGAAAATGGCAGTCAAACAATTCGCTGATGGCCTGCGAAATCGTAGGTTGAGCACTATTATTTCTGCTAGGAATTATAGCTCACTCAAGGATGCTGTTCAAGCTGCTCAGGACGAAGAAACTTCGACTACGGCTGGCAATGAAATTTTGGGTATGTACAGAAAACCGTATAATACTTTTTATAGCAGGAGCCGTTCAAGCAACTATAGGAATCATCGAGGAGGCAGAAATTTGAGAACGTTCAGAGAGCCAACACAAATGCGTGGACGTCAGAATTTTTTCCGAGGTCAGTGGACCCCAGGACGAGGACATAACTACAGACAGCGCGGATCTCAAGGTAATTTTACAAATTATTACCGTGGAAATCAAAGGATACGGAATGCACGTAATATAAATGTGATTACGCAAGCAAAGGATTTCGTAGGATCGGAAGGAACATCAAATCAGTTTTTTCGGGACTAATGCTGAAAACTTTATTTTTTCTAGTGATAGTAATTGTTATATTTCATTATTTTCGTCCACTTATCAAAATTCAAAACAATATTTCTTATTAGACACCGGAGCATCGTTGTCGGCTTACAAACATAAACATGCTCTCAAATATAATATTCCAATCCATATAGAGAACATAACAATAAACGGATTAGGAGGCAAAGTCCAAGCAATAGGATACATTTATTTACCTTTGACTTTAGGAGATCTAACTATTCAGCACAAGTTTTATGTTTTTGATGCATTACCAATTAAGTCTAATGGAATTTTAGGTCGTGATTTTCTTAGTAAATATAAAGCGCAATTAGATTTTGATAAAAATAATTTAACTTTGCAAACAACAACAAACATAATTTGTTTGCCAATAACGAATGATTGTGGTGTTAGTTTTCACTTACCTGCCCGTAGTGAATCTATACACTATATACAAACAAGTTTTAATGAAGACTGTGTAGTATGCTCGAAAGAAATAAAAGAAGGAGTATTTTTAGCAAGTTCTCTAGCTACTCCTAAAGAGGGATTAATACCGATTAAAATATTAAATGTGAACGAAAATGATTTATCCCTAACTGACATAAATTTTGAAATTGAAAAACTTTCTAACTTTGATATTTGCGCATTTGATAAAATAAATCAGAATGCAGATAGAGTAAAAAGGTTATTGCGATTACTACAGTTAGAACATTTGAATAATGAGGAACAAAAAACAATAGAAAATATATGCGCTAAGTATGCAGATATTTTTTTCTTAGCTGGGGACAAGTTGACCACTACAGATATATATACTCATACTATTACTATAAAACCAAACACTAGGCCCATATTTTCTAAACAATACCGATTACCTGTTTCGCAAAAAGATGAGATTAATTTGCAAATAGACCAATTATTGCAAGAAGGTATTATTGAACCTAGTAAAAGTGAATGGTCGAGCCCTATATTATTGGTACCTAAAAAATCTAATTTACAAGGACCTAAAAAATGGAGATTAGTAGTGGACTATAGGAAATTAAATGATTGTATAGAGAACGATAAGTTTCCTTTACCGGACATAACCGAAATATTAGAGTCACTGACAGGAAGCATTTATTTCACTCATTTAGATTTACACCAAGGTTATTACAATGTTAGTTTAGACGAAAGCAGTAAAAAATATACCGCCTTTTATTCAGGACAATATCAAATGACTCGAATGCCGATGGGACTAAAAACTAGCCCAAGTTCTTTTTCGAGAATGATTACAATGGCAATGACAGGTCTTAATTATGAAAAATGTTTAATTTATTTGGATGATTTAATTGTATTTGGTCGAAATCTAGATTCGCACAACAAAAACTTGCAGGATGTTTTAGAACGATTACGCACAGTTAATTTGAAATTAAATCCATCAAAGTGTGATTTTCTTAGAAAACAGATTCTTTATTTAGGACATGTTATTTCAAGTAACGGGATATTGCCTGACCCTGAAAAGATTAATACTGTCAAAAATTATCCTTGCCCAAAAAATAAAGAAGAAGTAAAACGATTCGTAGCCTTTACAAACTATTACAGGAAATTTATTCCAAAATTCTCAGAAATTGCATATCCTTTAAATCAACTTAATAAAAAGAATGTACCTTTTCAATGGAATCATATATGTCAACAAGCTTTTGAAACTTTAAAACAATGTTTAATATCTTCACCTGTTTTAGACTACCCCGATTTTTCCGAAAACAATAAATTTATTGTTCAAACCGATGCGTCAAATAACGCATTAGGAGCTATTTTGTCAAATCAAAATGGAAAACCTGTAGCTTTTGCTAGCAGAACTCTAAATAAAGGCGAAAGTAATTATCCAGTAATTGAAAAAGAGTTGCTTGCAATAGTTTGGGCTGTCAAATATTTTCGACCTTATCTATTTGGGAGACCTTTTAAAATTGTTACGGACCACAAACCACTAGTATATTTATTCAACATGAAAGATCCTTCAAGTAGGCTCATGAAGTTTAGGCTAGCTTTAGAAGAATATGATTTTGAAGTAGCATATGTCAAGGGTTCAAACAATGCAGCTGCAGATGCGTTGTCAAGAATCACTTCTGACGATTTAAAAGAGATGCATAAAAATGTAGTGAATGTAGTAACCAGAGCGCAAGCGAAAAGAAATATTTACCCTGATCCTTCGGTAGATAGAGTGTTAACTGACTTAAGGCCTGATCAACCAAAAGTCGTGAGCGCTGACTGTAGACCGAAAGACTCAGTAGAATTGAAATTTATTAATTATGATGAATTGAAAAAATTAAAAAGGATGAAACTGGTTAGTCATGAAAATAGAATGCTATGCTATGTTAAAAACAAAAGGACTATTTATGTAAAATTTCTAAACTCTCAATCTCAAATGACGCGAAGCGAATTTGTGAGGGAGCTAGATAAATTTTGCAATTTTTTAAAATTAGAAGAAATATGCATATTAAAAAATAAGAATAACGATATATTTATAGAGAAGTTATTAGCTGAAATTAAGAGTATGAGAAATAGGTCCGGACCGCGTATAATTATTTTGAATGATGTAAAAGTAATTGACAATAAAGATGATCGAAGAGTTATTCTTAATGACTTCCACCTCTTACCTAGTAGTGGCCATGCTGGTATGAGACGGATGTCAAATAATATAAAGAAATATTACTTTTGGCCTGGTATTGACCATGATGTTCAAGAATTTGTGAAACGCTGCGATAAATGCCAGCGACAAAAACATTCATTACCAATAAAAGAACCAATGATTATTACAAGTACAGCGTGCACTGCGTTTGAAAAGATTTATTTAGACCTTGTAGGACCTTTAGACATTGATGATGAAAATTTTTCATATATTTTAACATTACAATGTGATTTAACAAAATATGTGGAGGCATATCCGTTGGTTTCCAAAAAATCGGAAGAAGTAGCTATAAGTTTAGTAAATAACTTTATTCTTAGATATGGAGTGCCCAAAGAGATAGCAACGGACAGGGGGAAGGAGTTTCTGTCAGAAGTATTTAAAGAGGTATGTAAGTTACTAAATATTAAACAGCTTAATTCTACTGCATACCATCACCAATCAATTGGAGCTTTAGAAGTCACCCATAAAAATTTGAATGCTTTTTTACGCATTCAGACGAATAATCATCCTGATATGTGGAGTAAGTGGCTTCCATTCTGGTCTTTTGGTTATAATACTACTGTACATTCGGAAACTCGGTACACTCCATACGAGTTAGTATTTGGCAAGAAATGCACTCTCCCTAGTAACCTAACAAGTAATTTAGATCCACTGTATAATTTTGAAAGCTATCCTCATGAGTTAAAGTACCGTTTGCAACTTTCACAAAAAGAAGCAAGAGATAATCTTTTGAAAAGTAAATCAAATCGAAAAATCAGATATGATCAATCTCTGAATTCTATAACATATAAGGAGAATGATTTAATCTTAGTAAAAAATGAAGCGCCTAATAATAAGTTTGATAATGTTTACATGGGTCCTTATAAAGTTATTAAAGAAATACCACCAAATGTAGAGGTAATTTATAATAATGGTAAGAAAGATATTATACATAAGAATCGTACGAAACCGTACCATATCTAAAAATGTTTATGAGGCATAAATATTGAGGTTTTATGTAACAATATAATAATTATAATAAAAAATAAAAAAAAAATCATGTATTCAAAAAAAAAAAAAAATCATGTATTCATTTCTTTTTTTTTCATTAAGTGCGGTGATGTAGTGTGACATATTTAAATGTTTACTATAATTATGTTGCGCATCATGTTATATAAAATAGATGTCAGTCTCAAATATAGTGAGTTACCAATCTGCAGTCGTTGAGTTCTTATTTACCTTTGAAACCGAACCCCGCACCGTACAACCCAAACAGCACAAACTTTTGTATGTATAATGTTTTTATTATCGAATATTTTCCATACCGCCTCATCCATCTGAGTGGGTCTCGAACCGACGAGCTGTCACAACTCTATCATCCGGTAATCCACTAAGCCGCGCCGGCTTTCAGAGAAGGATCTTGATGTATTTCTCAAACAGATGTTGCATTTATTGTTTACTTTATAGATAGGAGAAATTGAAACTGTTTTAGAAAATTTACGCAAATTTACGTTTGCAATAATTTTAATCGAAATTAACACAAAAATGTTGATGATTTAACTAAGCCTTGTTTTGTAATTTCCTTCTTTAGATTAAATACTTTGATAGTTAAAGACACAAAACTTTGAAGAAAATCAATCATAAACATTTAAACATTTTAGTTAACCAAAAAAATAATAACGTGCTTTAAGTAAACAAGTTAAACATACAAATTCGTGAACGGTTCTGTCTTCGAGTAATTCGTACGTAAAACTATATCAAGACTGTATTGTAGTTTCAGAAGAGAGTTCATTAAATAAGGATGCCAATAAAATTTTAACCAGATTCTATTGCATTATTGACAGTCACCTCATGATGCATCACGTTCTTCCAAAAATTCAAAATATTACCTTAAAACAACGTTTCGACTTGAGAATTAGTAAAAAGGTAGCAGATCTCCTCTGGCAATAGGCTCGCCCCCTATCACAGCATGGGACAGAATAATGGCGAAAAGTGGGTGCACTAGTTGCGCCTCTACCTACCCCTTCGGGGATAAAAGGCGTAAGTGTATATGTATATGTATGTATCTCCTCTGGCTTGCAATATCACGCAAATTTTTCCGATATCAATCGCCTTTCCCCTGCAAGTTGAAAACGGAATATCAGGCAAATATTCCGATTACAGCCGCATTCACCACTTCCCTGCAACCCACATGTAGTTCACTGTGCAGGTGCGTCGGAAGGTCAGCCATACCTATGAGTGCCTGCGCATATAAATGGCCGCCTATAGCTTACTTTCCTTGCGTCCGCCGGAAACGGCCCGTTGCGTTAGGCTTAATTCAGAACGCACTTTGCAATATTATTGTTTTTATATATGTTATGATAGTATGAAATATGAATTTATTATAATCCACTACACAGTTATGAAGGTACTTTATTTATTTTAGAAAATAAAATAGTATTATCAATAGTTTTTTAATATTGATTAACATAAGTATTATGCACAGAGTTTGCGCCTCTGCCTACCCCTTCGGGGTTAACAGGCGTGAGTGTATATGTATGTATGTATAAGTATTATTTTGTGTTTAATTAAAAAATTACAGTTTTGCGCAGATACAGTGACAAAATATTGATTCATTAATGCACATAATTATTATATTGAAATTAAACAAGAAGTGTTTACGTTATAATCTGAAAAAACTATCATACCGGATCTGAACACACAATAAATTTCCTTTATCATTATACAATGGCGTAACACTTCAAATATAATGAATACTACCGAGCACATCCTAATGAAACAAAGAAAAGTTCAAATGAATTAATTAATTATATATTATTCATTATTAACAATTAGCGATCGTTATTAATTCTCATAACTCTCTCCCTTTTCAAAGGAAGAGAGTAATTGAAGGGTAAACACACTATATTACACATGCCATGCTTACGGACTTGTAAGCAGACTACTAATAATATAGTGATACAACAAAGAGATAAGTAGTATTTAATAGTGATTCCAATACTGAGTAAGATGTTTTCATAAATATAAAGTATTTTTGAACTAGGAATCAATCTCCGTAACGGTTCAATGATAAAAAACGCTGTCAGACTAAGCATATAATATCACGATGATTGTTGCAGTATATCCGAGATTGTTTAGTCTGTTGGCCACCATATGCATATTTTGTATAAGGGTAAACTTAGCGATTTATGTGTGCTTAACTAACTTACAAGGACCTACATCTTATGACCTACAGAACGGTTTATTAGCATATCAACGTTAAACGTGTAGAGTAGACCTAGCCGAAACAAACGATAACAGTTTGATTATCTTTAAGAGCGGATATTGAAATCCGTGGTCTTCATGTAAATACTTTTTAAAGTATAAATGCAAAAGTTTTTGAAAGTGTTAAGATGTGTGAATGTTTGATACAAGCAAACCCAAAACCGCTGAACGGATTCGGATGAAATTTGGCACATAAATAAACTATGTCCTGCATTAATTAATTTAAGTTAGTTTTTAAGCAAATTACCCAATGGTTAATTTCGAGAAAGCTCTTCAACCGCGAGCTAAATAGTATGTAGTATAAGTATATATTTTTATTAAAGTGACCACAGTAAATAGGACACAGTCCATATGAGACGCGCGTGCCCATCCGCCAGATGGCATTATTATGCAATTGACGCCAAAGTAACTGTCCAGGGACTTCCTGTCCGGAAGCAAATGTGTTACTGCCTTAGAGTTCTGCACACGTCTGGCCAACGGTACTGTGAATTATGATTGATGGTGTGAATGGTTCCCACAGGTTCAGGGGCTGAGTAACAGCTAGAAGGCTCGTGATTAAGAGAGCTGACTTCGATTCCGAGGGAACCGATTTTTGAAACTTAGATATACGGTTATTTCCTAAGTCAATCTCGGTCTGATGGTTGAGAAATGAGTAACAAAAAATGTAGCCTACACAAAAGCATTTAACAAATAATATTGATAAAAATTAACACACACAAAAAACACTGACTAAATTTAAGACTAAAGCCTCTGGCTTTACTCCGGGTCTTCCAAAAGCTCGTCTAAATGTAACAACTCAGAACTGTGTGATTTCTTTGTAGACAAAGCATGGAAAATTATTGCCACTGACAGCTTTTATTTCTCGGAAACTAACACTGCGTATTTAAAATATTACAAATAATAAAGTCGCTCACACAACGTCCCTGTGTGCGTTTCAAAACAGCGTCAAAAGGTAGGCAATGTAGTTAGAATTTTCTGGAATCCCAAAATATACGCGGCAATTTATATCGAAAAAGATAAATCCCTATGCATCGTAAGGCTCTCCATCACGTGTACCGAGAGAGCTTATCCAGCGACTCCAGAAGCCATACTTCACTCCAATGCTTTGAATCAGCCCGTCGGCCGTCGGCTTTGTATTGTAAAGAATTTTATTTTATGTGAATAGTTTTGATAAAATTGGAATATGTTTTGAAATATGTTAAGTATTGCATTTTATACTTATATTAGACGCGTCTAAAATATTCTTCACAGTAGAGCATTCGAACTGCCTAAAATAAAATTTTTATTTATTAACTATAAAACTGTAATATTTTTCAGAGTAGTATTATTCGAACTGCCTACAAAAAAAAATTATTTATTAACTATAAAACTGTAAACAATAACACTAAATAAACAGTTCAAAATTACAGGACATTTATATTTTTAATTTTCTAGAATTTGTTTGCGGATCTGCTCGATATCCTCACCCGGAACATCCATACAATCTTATGCATTTAAATAATATGCAAAAGTAACAAAAAGTAAAAAGTAAGTAAGTCATTATAAGTCCATATTACGAATCACGGCTATCAAAAATAACTATACACGATCCTAACTGAACACCAAACACCACCCAAAACTCACCAACACAAAAAAGAACAAAACTGCAACCAACTGCAACAAATTCAAACATCGAACATAACTGTAACCTATCACGTGACAACAACAATAACATTACATAATACTGGCTGTTGAGCGCGAACCAAAAAAGAATATTCCCACATGACTACGGTTGCTATTAGGCGGGCCGCCTTATGAGATGGACGAACAGCTAAATATGTATGTCGTTCGGTTTATTATGGAACGGATCCAAAATTATGGCAATCTTGTCGAGTATGGGCTCGCTTTCCACGTCTGGGCTGGGGGTTTTCTCGCTTTGTTGAATGAAATGATGCGTAAGGTAGTGTTACGCATAAGGTTTACTATGCATTTTATCGTAGTCTCTCGTAACCTTATCGAGATATCGTTTGTATTGCGTTTATGTGGGATGAATGGACAGTTGGCACATATTGTTTTCCGACTTGTAAATTTTATCCAATATAATTGTTGAGTATTATGATGAACAGAGCTAACCAGTGTTATAAAGTACATTAACTTTGACTTATACTTATCTCCGTATACAGAGGGCGTTGAAAATTGACATTTCATAAGATATATAACGGCCAACGAAGAATGCAACCTCTTTGCTTAGTCGACATAAGATTTAGATTGTATTGTTAGCTGGCTGCATAGAAGTAGTACTGGCTGGTTGTGGTTGTCTCGATGAAGTGTACTTTGTGGAACTCTGCTGTCACGAATTGATAATCAACCAAGGTTATAAATAGAGGCGCGCTGGGTGAAGACGCTCTCTTGTTCCCCTACGGCAAAGACATTCAACTAACTATAATAGTTAGTTATAGACCGGACATCAGGTCCAAAATTTTAATTCAAAATTTGTTGCCAATTGGTAATAAGTCGCCGTCTTATCTGACACATCCATGTGACATAACGTCTTGGTATGCGCAAATTTTGTAAAGATAGCAATATTTTGGAAGGAAATATGCCGCCAATCTGCGCATTACAAGTATGTTCTAATGCATGTTTTTTTTGCTATTTCACGGTAGATTGAGTTACTGACGACTAAACTCAAAATTTTTATATGAAAATTTTCCCAATGTCAGCTCTATATAATCTTAGAACTCTGCCCTACGGCCTGGACGGCGCAGATTGAGGACTGGTGGTTTTCTTCTTTTATGTGTATGGTGTTTAACTGTATTTCTTATTGCATTTGGAGTAATAAATATTATAATTATCTTGTTTTCATTATTTAATTTTAAATTCTTAACAATATCGTCCCATAAACTGCACTATATGAGTTTACTATAAGGTGCAAAATAAACATTCCGAAGAGAAAAATATGAACCTAAAACCTTTTCCGTGTCATAATATCTCAAACATGAAATTTTCCAACCTGGGAATCTATTTGAGATACTGCATAGCGGTTTACTCTGTAAATAGGTAGGTAATAAAGATATGATAATTGCGCGGTGACGTCACAATGGAAAACTCAAACATTGTATATTTATTAACTTTGGGCTTTACGCGCTTCCATGAATAGTCTGATACTGATTTGGGAAGGTTTTTGAAAACAATTATTAATCTGGTTTAAGTTGTAGTAAACTAAACTTAACCCGTGTTTATTGCCAGTGCAATAAGGAAATTTAAATATAAAATATACTTTTGAGTATTCGATACAGTAGATTTCTAATTGTGAAATATTTTAGGATCAGGTTAGCATTTTCAGAAATTTTCCTCTTATATAATTTTCAAAATCTCAACTAAACCTCTTTATAAGTACTACGCAGCCTAATGATTCATGTAACGCTTATGATGTATTAGCGGAAAACAAAAATGCACATTTAACCAACATCGTGGACAGTTATAGGTTCTTCCTGTAAATAAATGAATAGATTTCTTTATTTTTTCTGCTGGGGCAAGAAAAACTACTTGTATTATTATTATCCTACTCAACATTTTTAAAATTAATGCTGACCACAATTAATTTATAACCAGGCGAACAGTTTTATACCGACTTCCAAAAAAAGGCGTTCGTAAGTTGGTATTGTTTCAAATTGAAAAATGTTCTACGTCATTTAACATGAAGGACACAACATTGTCAAATTGTAAATCTTAGCACTAGCGAAACCCCGACGGAAAGCTTCACGTGTCAAATTAGCTAAAAGTAAATTAAATCTCACGTACAGTTTGGTTTACACATGACATAACCGCCACTTAACACCGCGCGCCATCTACGCCACCTTCAATTGACATGGCCATATATGTCCTTATGTTTGGCCACACAATTCTGACCACCCTTTTATGGACCACCCCTTTTGGAGGCGACACTCTAATTATTGTGAAACTAATTTGTCTGTTATGGCGTTTGTTTGTCATACGTATACCGTGTCATCTGTGACGTCAGTGTTAACTAGTTGAGGTTATTAATAAAAACGCTATGTTTTTAAAAGTACGTAACAAACAGCACCCCGTGCACGAATATTTGCGTTAAAGTTTACGTTAAGTTATGTTTTGTGTAAATTTTTGTATCTAAATTTTAACAGCGTCCTGTGAACATATTTGTAACTAAAATACGGTAGCGTGAACACTTATGCCTACAAACGTCGAATCGTGAAACGATGGTAGCAGTAAATCCACATACACTCAGGCCTTTTATCCCCGAAGAGGTAGGCAGAGGCGCAACTAGTGCACCCACTTTTCGCCGTGCGTATTCCGTCCCATAATGTGATAAGGGCGAGCCTATCACCATATCGGGCACAAATTCTAGACACCGGGCTAATACTGAATTTAAAAAACCCAATATCACTTTGACCGACCCGGGAACCGAACCCAAGACCTCAACATTGCAGTCATACTGTAATACAATTACGCCACCGAGGCAGTGGTAGCACAATCTGAAAAAAAATGTGTAGAATTCTCTCAAAAGACTAAAACAACATACTCGAAACGAATACTTGAGCTGGACTTGGGCTACAGATCATGTTACAAGACTATCCCGTCCTCACTCCATTTTTTCATGAGGAATTTTTCAAGATTCCATCGACATTTGAGTTTAGTCTAGTAGAAATATCAGAGTTACAGTTACAGCTGTAAATCAGGATCGCCAGTATGCTAAGACACCCAGTTGTAAAGCGCATCTAGTATCTTGGAATACTGCACTGTCTTTCCACATTATATTAAATAGAAGAAAGGAGTTAGTAGTAAACATTAGTTCAGCTGAGGAAGTGATCACAACACCAAAGGACAGAGGAATGGGAAAAGGAAATATACGAGTGTGACGCAGTATCAACGAAACAGATTCATATTAATTCTGAATGAACAAGGCATCGAAAAAATATGATATAGTCCAAACTCGCTATAGCGATACATTGCTGACATCTATGGGCGACGGTAAACACTTAGCATCAGGTGGGCTGTCGTCTGCCTTCAGAGGCAATAAAAAACTAGATAGCATAAAATTGCAAAATTTTAAGTCAACACAGGCAACGTAGCTGTACAATTCACAAATTCGAATACAGTAATACCCTCACTTACGCTACCTCGACTTACGCGAATTCGGAGTTACACGATTTAATTTTCTCGTTGTTTTGAACGCCGCGCAGTCAAGGTCAAGCGGCGGCGTTCGTTTTTGTCTCCCTAATCCTCCTGATTTGGACCCAGTTCAATTAGAAGATCAAATGACAGTTCATATCTTGACAGAAGCCCTCAGTTAAATTGAAAAAGACGAACTACTTCGTATATATATATAAGATGTATTTTCTAGTGAGTTGGACGGCACAGTCAATTAAACACAATTGGGTTTCTCTGTAATTAAAGAAACGACATTTAATGTTACGAATTACGGTGCCGATTCCAAATCACAATTTTAAGAATTATATTTTTACGATATAAAATTATTTAACAAATTGAATTTTCTTTTTCTGACAGCTGGATGTTTCATAATTATTTCATCCGTTTATGGATAGCGCAAAGAGGCAAACGTCTAAAGAAAATTATATTTTTCTTTACATATATATGCAAAAATGTACCCCGACTTACGCGAATTCGACTTACACGGATAGCGCTCGGTCCCACCTATCACGTAATGAAATGAAATGAAGTAAGTCCGGGGTATTTCTGTAATATTAAATGCACAAAGGCACATGTTTTTGATGACTGCAATCTTAATACATTCGGTCCAACGACGTCGGTCTAATAAATTTAAATTCAAATAAAATCAACATAACGTCTAATCACGTCTACCATAAATATGCATTGTCTGGAGAAATATTGAGTCACTTTGTGGGTATCTGATCACAGTGGCGTTGGGCCGAGCGTATTAATAGAGATCTCATAGGTTAAATAACAAAAAAGCTTTAGTGATTTAAAAACTATACGATTTCAAAGACATACTTTTCTAAGTTTACTTTATTTTGTCACAATTTATGTACCCTGGATTAAAATTAATAGTATAGCGCTCGCAGTTTACCTAACACGCAAGGTACTCGTTGGATAAGAAAAGCAATGACGTCATTTGTTGACATGATGCCGTGATCTCATCGGAGAAATCACATAACCACAAAACCGTTAGTTTCCGATCTAATTTCCCTAAAAAAGCAATTTCCACCGACTGAATGGATTGAGAAAACAATCCGATACATATAAGGATAACAGAGTGTCGGTGGATTCAGAAAATTTCGGATTTAACGGTTCCGTGAGAGATTTAGAGTAAGGGAACACGCAGTATTACCTACCGTTATAAAAATAACCTACTGATGTTGATAGTTTTTTTTATACGAATTGATTACGAGATATCCATGCCACTAGTCTGATATAAGGGACACAGTAGCAATGTACCACCTAAAATCTGAAAATCAAAGTTTATCATTTTAACATGCTTATTACCTATATGTTAAGTTTCATAATGCCCGTTTCATTGTAGAGATATTGGCCGCAAAGAGTAAAATTTTTATTGCAATATGTTTTTAATAGTTATCGAGTGTTTTGTCATACTATGCTGAGTGACATTCTATATCAATGCCTAATGGCATAGTAGTATTACGCTTGCGGTAGTACTGATCTCGGATTCGATCTTTGAAATCTAGTATTGTACCTTCTAAATGGCAATTAGCTTTCCCCCTATTATATGGGACTAACTTACTGGGAAATGTGTGTATTACAATCTCTATATATGATATACCATCAATTGCGTTAATAAGTGGTGCTTATCAACTATCGCCGGCGATAGCCTAGTTGGGAGTGGGATCAACTGCCGAGACGAATGTCCGCAGGTTCAAACCCAAGGGCACACACCTCTGACTTTTTTAAAAATTTACGTGTATATTCTTTGTGAATTACTGCTCGTTTTAACGGTGAATCAAAACATCGTGAGGAAACCTGCATACCTGAGAAGTTCTCTGAATTTTGAAGGTATGTGGAGTCTGCCAACCCGCACTAGGCCAGCGTGGTGGACTAAGGCCTTAACCCTCTCAGTTGTAGAAGAGGCCCGTGCTCAACAGTGAGCAGTATATAATACAGGGCTGGTATGGTTTGGTATCAACTATCTGATGTTCTGCTGTTTTAACTATTTGTATAATAAAGTTCTGGTAATCGACTGAAGGTCAGCCAATGGCAACTGGCAACCTCGTGAACTTCAGGGTCCATTTACAGCAAAACGATAATGGCATCTACGAACAAAACAATTAGCAAACCAATAACAATATTTCAAAGAACATCAAACACACTATAATAAAGTCGATAATTGTCATACCAACAAAATTACAGTACGAAGAACAGCAAATCAAAACGTGTACAATTAATATTATTAGACCAAAGTATTATACTGAGTATGAACTATTACATGATTAAGACAATATTCCAGGTGGCACGACTACTGCTTGAGGTCTCTGGTTCAATTCCGGGTCGGGTAAAATGATGTTTCATTACCTAATTTGCTTAAATCGTTAGACGATAACTACTATACACTAAAAACAGATTTATATTGCCGATTTGCTTTTTGACACACACTGTTCTACGACACACGTTATTTTCAGCGCTCGTAACATGCGTAACGTAACTCATTGCGTTTATCACAATGGAAATTGGCATACAGAATACCATTTAACGCTAATTACATGAAGTTAACGTAACACGGCCACGCCCATTAACACTATCATAGAGAGTAGGGAGACTGATCTTTATGTGACGTTTGTGATCTTGGCAAAAGCTGGGTGTCCACAATAGTTCGCTTTACCCCATCCTATCGCGTTTTTGGAAACGCGTGGTCGGATGTTTACGGACTGCGTTTGATTTGTTCGACGGCCGATCTAGTTAGAGTAGTTTTGCACACGGCGTGTTTTGAATTCAAACTGCGTTTTAAACGTTCGAAAATTCGATTTAGAGTTAAATAACATCCGTTTTCAACGCTTTCAAGTTCGAAAAGCATTTTTCTGTACTGAAATGCTGACATATCGAAAGAGTTTACTGTGATTCATAAATATGCTGCACCAGTTAATTTATAAACGATTTTCTCTACATTTATAACTACAGCAGTCATATTTTCGAATTACAAAGCACTATCTAATGCACTGAGTTACTCAAGTAACACCCTATGTCACGAAACTTTCAGGCTGTCGCCCCCCAATGACCCGTGCCTGTAAAACTGTCGGCAAACCTTTTCTAGTGCTTGTAATTTGTATGGAAGACCTAGATTTATTGTTACACTTTCAATTCTTAGTATAGTTTCATTATGTTTATAGGTTTACAAATTTTGTAAGGTTAACGGCTTTAAGAGCCTGTTTCACAAGTTTCAAGTAAATTTTATGTGACAGTTATTGTATTAATAGATTATGTAGATGTACTCATTTTTAACTGACTTCTATTACCATTTATTTGAGAGTATAGATTAGAGTGTGTTTTTTATATTAGGTCATCTTATACATTTATGTGACCAGTAGCAAGCGATAAAATCTGCCCAAAAACGTCTGTTAGTCGGTTATCTATATAAAAAAATACAGTATTGGTTTCCGAATGACAGCCTCTGATTATGTTATTATGCACGCACAAAAGCTCATCAAAATCAAGTATTAAAATATATTGCCTATGTGTACCTTAGAAAACGCTGGCCAATTTATAACAAAACCTTTATAAACGTAAGTGTTGCTCGCGGGTTCGCCCGCGTGCAAAGCCTTTCTTGCTACAAAAATCTCTAAACGACTGTAGCGCTCTATAGCGCCATCTGTATGCCGCCAGCGGATGTAATAAAATCTAAAAAGAAATACAGTTACTTCACACGGGAGCTAATTACTGGAATAACAAGTATCCTATATGTTAATGTGGGGCATAACCTATCCTTATGACAAATTACTTCCAAAGTCGTCTAGTAATTCCTGAGTTTCTTCAAATATTTTCACAAATATTCGTATTTATAATATTACTTATTAGTATCTAAGATTCACGTTTTTTTTTACTTTTCAGAGAGTCATTTACAAAACATAGGACTTTAATGCGGAGTCGTTCGCTAAATTCATATAACATATCTAAGATAGTGTAGATCAGCCTTAATCCGTATAGAAAAATAATAAAACGTTATCACATACGTTCTTAGACGACATTTTGTGAATATAAAATCATCTCTGGGATATCTACATATGCGTCACAGCGTCATGAGTAGATATTGTAAGGGCTTTTCATATTTATATTTTATAGTGTTAATTTATACCTTATTAACTTCACCCACCAGTAAAATATCACGATAATAAAAAGCGCTGAGTAATTTTAGGAAAAATACAAAAAAAAAACAGAAACGTATCAAACAATCACATCAAGCCTTCAACACGGAAGGGGTTCATACCCCTTTAATCCCGAGGTCGGGTAGGCAGTGGTACCTACAACCAGGGTACCCAATTTCGCCATGTGTATTCCGTCCCATGATGTGATAGGGACGAGATATCGCCATATCGAGTACAAAATACCAAAGACGTTAAAACTATATTTTCTGTTAAGGAATAGATAAGTTTATATTATCTTTATCGGAAAGTTTTGAAAATGCTTTTATACTTTTATTCAAGTTATAAAATTTCTATCTACTCACGCCATCTATTGTTACATTATAAAAATATTCAAATACCTAATCAATATCTGTTACACAGTGTATAAAGGTCTTAACAAAACGTGTGATTAAAATCCGATAGATGGCGCAAATACACAAGTTTTATTATATTGAAGTTAGAGATGTAAGAAATATACAATTCGCTAGAGGAAGTCCGGTATTATTATAGCATAATATCGATGTGTATTTTTCTGCTATCAAATAGAAATGGACAGATAGAGACAAACGATAGAGACCGGTGACAAACGCAGTGAAGTTCCGTGCAATACTTTCTAGTTATAGTTTTTGATGGTGATAAATATTTTATGGACATACGTTTATCACAAGTTAAACGATTTCTTTAGTTATATGAACCCACATTGAAATCGATAGTACACAAAATCGATTCCAAAGTTATCGATTAGATGTTGTACAGGTTACAAAGAGCATTTTCAACATAATTTCTACATTACATGCCCTACTAACGGAATAGCACGTAATTATTAAAATCGATTGTACATTAACCACATGCATACCACAAACAGTATATCAGGACCTCTATTACTGAATAGATACGTGTTTTGACGAACAACGCAGAGGTCTTGTTAGCCTGGACATTTGTAACTTGATGGCAAGGGAGGAGGGGGTTTGTCTATCCATTATGTAGCGGCAATCAATGGTAGGTGTTGGTGATTGTTAGCCATCGAGTGACGAATAGTTTGGATCTGTGGAGTCGACTTACGTTGACAAAAATTTGAACATCTCGATGCTTAACATGAAAAAATTAAATCGTCTTGATCTTCTAAGAGAAACGTAACAACTAATGGATCTCTTGTTAGACATATTTCTGTCCCATGATATAAAGGATTAGCTCGAGGACCTTCACACTATATTTAGACATAAAATCCAATGGCGGTCAAGTTATATAGGAAATATGATTATGTTATATTTTACCTAAACGCAAACTTACGCAAATTTCTTCCAATCTGGAATTCCAGGCCAAATTATCTACAACCTAGTTTCTGGACAAATTACGACATAGGTATTTTATACTAATAATACACACATTCACACCTTTTATCCCCGAAGGGATAGATAGAGGCGCACCTAATGCACCCACTTTTCTCGCTTGATAGGGGGCGAGCCTATCACCATATCGGGCACAAATACCAGACTCCGAGCTGATACTGAATAAAAAAGCTCAATATCACTTTGCCCGACCCGGGGATCGAACTCAAGACCTCAGCATTGCAGTCGCACCATAATAGAACTACGCCACCGAGGCACTAATAAACCCTATAAAATGCAATAAAACTGTTACGTGACATTGCTGTTAGTATTATGTTAGGAGCTTCTCGATATGCAGCTGTTAGAAATTAGAATCAATATCAATTGAAAATGCAAAGAATAATAAAGTCTTCGCACTTAAAACTACATTAAAAGTGTTCATTCAACTATTGTGGTCAAAATTTACGAGGACTCAGGCTTAGTATACTGCCCATAGATACTTTTATTTACATCTGAATGTGGAGACGAACTAGCATATTTAGATGTGTGACTAGTAAGATATCATTAAAAAATAATAGCAACTCCACACAGAACTTATCATGACTTGACTATTGTATAACACTGCAATATACTCATGAAGATATAAAATATTTCATACGTGTACCATAATATTGCACACGTACTTATGACTATAATGTTTTTAATGGATATGTAATAATGAATTTCTCTACCCTAACAGAAAATAGAGTTTGACTATCTTTGGTATTTCGTGCTCGATATGGTGATAGCTCGCTCCTATCTGGTACGAAACACACATGGCGATAAAGGGGTACCCCGATTGATGATTGTACTTCTGTCTACCCTACCTCGGGTATAAAGCCGTGATATGTGTTTGTAATTATTTCATCCCAAGTAACATTACCAAGCTGTTAAACACATTAGTCGAAAAATTCTTAATAAGCCGCGATTTAATCGCATCTAGACGCATTTTTCTCATATTCTCTTAAAAGCTTTTTGTTTGGTCGCAGTTTCAACGCTCTTAATAACTTTAATGCATAGTCACCGCGATGTCCGTAAAATATTAACATAAAACGTGGGAAACCGCAATTCTCAATGCGTTGTCAGGGTTCCACAGCGAAATAAAGAACCCATAAATTTCTATATTCAGTAGTTAAGAGCGTATACGCTGTATGGCTCAAAAACACTACTCTTTGAATCAGTTAAAACCCATCAAAACATTATTTAATAAGCATATTAATTAGTAATAATTTTAGAAAATGTTGTCGTCCAACAAGAAAGTTAAGAAAATTTTTAGATTTATAGAGTATTTGTGAATTCTATAATGATTACTGAACAGAGGTTTCCTTATTTTCGCTTCGAGCGTCAATTTAGAAGCTCAAAATATCTCAAATCACTAAACAAAATAATAATAAAAAAGTATCGTCCAACTAAAAAGATCCTTAGGAAACAAGTTACTTAGGAAAAAATATCATTTTATGTTTAATTCATGAGAAATAAAAATTCAAACAATGCGAAATTATTCAGAAATGTTGGTCAAGAAAATGATTTTTTTTACCAATATATCCTACTTAATTTAATGTAATTTTGGATTACTATAATAGAAGAACATCTCCTTCAAAACTAACATTTAAAAAATTTCAACAAAATTACTTCCATTATTTTTTATAAATATTTTAAAACCACTATAAAACTCAACGCGCATATCGTTTCAAATTAGTCCGCCGCGAGGCTTTCTAGAGGGAGGATATGTCGCTCGTCGCTCCGGTCTGGCCACAGTTGACCTTTGCCGTGCGTAGTAAAAATAGTCACGTCTGTATTGCGATCGGCACATCTTAGTACTTGGGTAAATATTTTTTATTTTATTGATGGTGACAATAACTTTTTAGTACTATAAGTTATTGTGTTAATACTATAAGTTATGTTTCAGACACCATGGGAAATAAAGCAAAGCCATTTCTATAGTCCGGTCAAATTAGACAAAAAATAAGAGTAATCAGTAAGATTGTTTAAAATATGATTAGAAATAAAATTTGAAAGTTTCCCATCTTTCCCCTGTATGGATTTTTTTTATTCAAGGTCAAAGATCCTTAGAATGAGTTTTTCGCGATTTTCAACAAAACTGTAAGTTTTATCATAAAAATACTTCAAACAAAAATAGTAGATCATAAAATGATCTACAAAAAATGTGCCAATACTTTTTTTCTACGAGCCGCCGTTTTTGAGATATAATGATTCGAAAAGTTGTAATCGTCATAATATGCATGAGTACGCCACGTATATACATCTCTATAGTTGTAATATATGTTAAAATATAGAGCAATTCAATTTGACAAATGCAACTATTGTTGTTGGTGAAGATGTAGACTTACTCGCTTGACTCACTGCTCGAATTCCAACTGAAAAAACTATTTTCTTCTCAAAACTAGGAAAAGCTCAACATCAACCAGAAATATATCAAAAAGTTTATCTACTTTTGCAAAGTGTCAGAATCATGTACTATTTTTACACGCAATAATTGGCTGTGATACGACATCTGCATTTTACAGGAGGGGTAAAATGACAGTTTTCAAAATGTTTGAAAAACAAAATTTAGTTCAATTTGCTGAAGTTTTTAAATATAGTAATTCAACTCGACAAGAAATTATCACTAACTGCATTCGCTTTCTTCTTTCTATGTACGGAGCTCCTAAAAAACTACCTGCTTAGATAAGTATAGATATGCATTTTTTTTTCGCGGGGAAAAAAACGCGTTATCGCTACCACCACTGGGGGGTGAGTGGGTCGGTTATGTTGGTTTCACACAGTCTTACAGCCCAATGCCGACACTCGGGAGTATAGCATCATCCGAGCGAGTATTGGACCGAGTCCTTAACACTATGTACACCCTACACTAGCATACCAACCAAAACCCGCGGTGGCCTTCTTCGGCGCATACGAGACGGCCCCAGGGTATCTTGTTGCACTAAGATAGTTGCACGGGACCGTCCCTGCGCGATGCCGTTGCGGCCCTTCTCTAAACAAGGGGGCTAAGATGCCCCCACACTCTAAAAGACCCCTTTGGCGTCTACGACAACGCATTGTGGTCCACCTCGGTGTCGCTTAAATTGGACTGAGCAGCCCCCCGGTGCTCACCCCGCGACTCTCTTGAAGCCCCATTTAGTCGCCTCTTACGACAGGCAGGGAATACCGTGGCGGAACTCTCTAAATGCCCCCAAACCACTGGGCACGAGGCACCGGTTAGTCGTCCACCCGGCGCCTCCTACGTCTCCTCTAGCTGCGGGCGGGATCGTTCTGCTCACGATCCCGCCCGGCGCTCTCCTTCCGCGAGATGACGTACTCGCAGAAGGAGACCATCGCTCACCAAGACCTCCAGCCGCCAACCATGGCAGATACCACGTCCGGCAGCAAGAGATCTCCTCCGACGACTGCTCTAAGAGCGCTGCGTTGTAGATCCCAGACTGGGCACTCCTTGAGAGTGTGTTGGACCGTGTATTCGCGGCCGTTGCCACAGTGGTGGCACACGGCGGACTCTTCTTTTCCGATCCGACACAGGAACGAGCCAAAACACCCGTGGCCCGTCAGTACCTGTGTCAGACGGAATGTCGGCGCGCCATGGCGCCTGTCAAGCCACCTTAAGAAGACAGGTCGCACTGCCGTGACGGTCCTCAAGCCCGCATTTGGGCTCTCCAGCCTGGTATGCCACTCCTCCAGGGCGGCGCTGCGGATAGAGGCCAATTGGGCCTTGACCTCCCTGGGTGCCAGTATCTGCTCGAGAGAGTATAAATATGCATGTTTCGTTAAAAATACCAAAAGTAAAACAAGTACAATTAGCTTGTCTTCCTCCAACCTCAGTTGCTGCTTATCAACATCTTATTCGGGTATATTACCAAGTTCAAGTGTGGCTTGGTTATCAGTTAGACCCTACAGACTGGGGTTGGAAGTTGGTCAACAATTCATTACAACTAGTCCAAATTTTTCTTCCACCTGCGCCGGAAAAACTGCTGAACACATTTTTTTGCAACTACAAAAAGGGGTGCAGTGCTAAATGTGGTTGCAAAAAAGTCTGACTGTTTTGTTCTCTGGCATGTACACATTGTCAAGGCTGGTCATGTTCTAATATTGAATCACTAGCAGTGGAGGATCCGTTTGATTCAAAGACGTGATTTACCCGTAGGCCAAATTTCATCGAAATCCGTTCATTAGTTTTTGGGTGAAAGAGTAACAAATGTCCATTCATCCATACACACATTCTTACAAACCTTCGCGTTTATAATATTAGTAGGACTAGTAGGAAGAACACCTTTGTTTAAATTTGGTCGTACTAAATTGTAACGTCTACGGAGTTCCAGTGCCAGTCTTTCGGCTTCATCATCAGGCCCACTTCACTAAATGGTAAGTACTTTACATATACATATACACTCACGCCTGTTATCCCCGAAGGGGTAGGCAGAGGCGCAACTAATGCGCCCACTTTTCGCCATTATTCCGTCCCATGATGTGATAGGGGGCGAGCCTATCGCCATATCAGGCACAAATTCCAGACTCCGAGCTGATACTGAATAGAAAAACTCAATATCACTTTGCCCGACCCGGAGATCGAACCCGAGACCTCAGCTTTGTAGTCGTACTGTAATACAACTATGCCACCGAGGCAGTCCGGTAAGTACTTTCTGAATGCAAATACTTCACTTTTGCGTAAAAGTAACAAAGTTTGTAAAATTGCCCTTAACATGTGTTATGTATAAATTTTAATAAAACAAGATGATACGTATAAATTGTTTCATTTACAAATAAAAAAAAATCTTCATTTATCATACCGGGTGGAAGGGAAACGCTCTCGGAAACGAATACAGATGATAGTATTGGTGATTCCTGACGTGATGGCACTAAAAAAATTGCGATCGCATTGTTACAATTTTAGTAGGATTTTCTCAAATTTCTGTACAGCTGTATGAATTTTCATGTATGAATAGATAAATCAAACTATTATTCTGAAAAACATAGTAAAAAAGGTCAATATTTCAAAAAAATCGTAATGAAACACGTACATCAGCTGACGGGTTAATGACCGCGGGCCGGTGCCGGCGCAGCGCGGCGGCCGCCCAGTTTTTTGTACGCTTTACGTTGCGCGCGCATGAATTACGGAAATACTAAAATCGTAAGTATTATCACTTAGCTTTGCAAATGAATATAGTTTTTCGTTAATGTTATGGTTCTTCTCTCTTACCGTTCCGGTATAGAGAGCGTTTCCCTTCCACCCGGTATATCGAAAAATCATAAGTTACATTCTAATTAAATATTAAAACCGAAGCATCAAATTGGTTGGTCTGAATATAAATATAGCCGACGCGCCATCTCTACGCACACAACTACGCGCGCTTCTGTGTGAGTGAAATTTGCGAAGAATTACCTATAGTCGACGTTCCGCGCAGCACGTAAACGCTCTTAACTCTTTAAATAAACTCATTTGCAAAAAAAACGGGCACCTAAGCAATGAACCATTTCAAATGTTACTATTGGTTTGTTTGATAATTATAGGTAGTTTTACTTTCACAATTTTGTAAATTAATAAGCAAATAATCGTTTTCGTCAGTATTATCATAAAATTTTGATAAAATTTATGGGTTTTAATGCTAAAGTTCACTAGTAGTGTATGCTCGCTAGTAGTGCATATGCTCGTGAAGTAAAAGTTAACAAAGATTTTTGTTTGTTTTTTCTTTAATAAAGTAAAAGCAGATAAATGTTTAGTATCGAGTGTGACCCCCTCTAGCTGAAATCACAGCTTGAATTCGTCTGGGTATGCTAGCGAGGATATCCCGGATACTTGCTTGCGGAATACGTTCCCACTCCGCGGTAATCACATTCTTCAGCTCTCTGATGGTTTGCGGAGCCGGTTGTACTGATCTCACGCATCGTTTCAGAACGTCCCAGACATGCTCTATAGGATTGAGGTCGGGACTTCGAGCTGGCCAATCCAAACGACGAATGCCGACCTCTTGCACATACGCTTCCACATCGCCAGACCGGTGGGCGCGAGCGTTGTCGTCCATAAAAATTGAGTCTTCGCCTAAAGCGGCCAATGCGGGTTGTGCATGAGGAATAAGAACTTCCGTTATGTATCGATGTCCAGTCAGTGAGCCGTTTTCAATGAAGACTAACTCTGTACGATCCATTGAATTTATTCCTGCCCAAAACATAATAGAGCCTCCACCATAAGGTGTGATTTCTTCAAAACAAGCCTCTGCAAAGCGTTCTTCTCGTCTTCGTAGCACTCGCCGACGTCGATCTTCACCGAACAGAGATATCCTGGCTTCATCGGAGAACAATACCCTATTCCAGTCTTCTTGAGTCCATGACTCACAATTCCGAGCAAACCTAAGCCTGGCAACTCTGTGCTCACGGAGTAACTTAGGGCCGCGGGCCGGGCGATGACTGCGTATATTGGCCGCGAGCAGCCTCCTCCTGACCGTCCATAGACTAATATGCACATTTCTTACTTCTTCGAGGTTGTTCTTAAGGTCCACATACGAAGAGTTGCGATTTCTCAATGCGCGACTCACAAGAAAACGATCATCCCGCGGTTGGGTACATGGTTTTCTTCCAGAACCAGGCCTTCTCTCGACGGAACCGGTGTCTTGATACCGCTGCCAGGTCCTTTGAACCGTCGAGCGACTCACACTTAGCCTCTGAGCCACGAAGCATTGGCTGCAGCCCTCTTCGAGCAGCGCAATAATCTTGGTAGCTTTTACCACTTTCTCTAACATTATTGAGACAGCTAAACAGCAATAAATGAAGCTTTGACAATTAAGAATATGAAATAAATTCATAAAAATTGATTAAAAGTTATGAAAACCGATATTATCTTTTGGAACTTCGCACCAAAAATGTAGGATAAAAAGTGGTTTTCTGTAAAAACGAGCATCAAACGAAAATTTTAATTAAGAACGTACTGTTTTAAACACCACGGCATTTTTAAAACCGGCCAGTAACATGTACAAGTGATTGAAATCATTTTGGTACCGTATTTTTTAAAAAAGAATTAAAATCCAAACCGCCCGTTTTTTTTGCAAGTGTGTGTATATAGACAACCCTAACAATGACCTCGCAATAGGTTGTTCCGGAAATCTTTAAAGGAGAACTTTGTTCAGCAGTTTACTTCTAAAGGATGAAGAAAAAGAAGAAAACAACTCGTGCTGGGCCTAATATCCTACTAATATTATAAAGGCGAAAGTTTGTAAGAATGTATGGATGTTTGGATGTATGGATGTTTGTTCCTCTTTCACGCAAAAACTACTGAACGGATTTCGATGAAATTTGGCACACGGGTACATCATGTCCTGGATTAACACATAGGCTACTTTTTATCCCGGGAAAACATAAAGCGGGACTTTTATCCCGGAAAAACTTTTTAAAGCGGGCGGAGCCGCGGGCAAAAGCTAGTATAGTATAAATAGGTAATTATGCCCCAGCGTACTTATTACAAGGTGACGAGGGCATATAAAATATTAATCAGAATGAAAAGATGTTCAAACACGATATTTTAATAAAATATACAAATGTCAATGAAAGTATACTATGTTTAATTTTTGGGAGTAGGTAGGTACCTTTTTAATCTGAAATTATTGAATCATTTCATCTATGAATATTCAAAATTCTAATAGGGCTCTACAGAGTACTTGCTATAGCCCATATTTATTCTGTGACATTAACGAAGACAGAGCTACGGTTAAAAGCTAGTAAAACACTGTTTTATCAGTAATTATACTAATGGTCGCAATGTCGTTACTAAACCTGTGACAGCCAATGCCCAATTCATGGAATGGTCTCCTCGCCAGCGACCTTTTCTCAGGTCAGAGTCCGGGAGTTCCCTGAAGCCGTGGGCTCATGGGATTTCGCCGTGATGTGTGTTGCCACCCTCTAGTTACGCTAGTCAATGGCCGAAATCATAATCACAACGATTGTAAGCGCCTGCACAAATATTCACTGCAACGTAGTCGATAAGACACATGTACAAAGTAAATCGTATGAAAGGAGCACATCGAGTCAAAATCGCTTCAAAATGAAGCGGAAACATTATCCAGAAGAGTTTACTGTATTTCAAATTCCCCGTCACTAAAAAATAATATATTTCTAGACTCCGATTTTATGACTTTACGCTTCTAGACTCCAGTTTTATTTCGATTATAAATATAGTGTTAGGGACTCTACCCAGCCGCCGCCCGATGTCTATTTCTCAAGGCAACGAGTTGCCAATCCTAGGAATTTAACCCAATTGATGTCTTTGTCCTCTCACAGCGACTGCTCTGATTCGAGTCTCGTACTTCCCCAGGAGGTGCTCTCAGCATGGTCGCTTAAACTAAGGGTTGCAGCGCCTAAAGTACGCCCGAAAAGCTCGTTTAGTTGAGAAAACCGACTAGCGTCAGACTATCCGCAAAGGAATTTAAAAAAAAACGATATGTGGCTACCAATGTGCCTACAGATATGAGTTTAGTTTCGTTCCCGGATTGATTTCAATCAGGCGCTTTGTAAAAATAAATCATTTCTGGAACACGCTTAAGGTTTGGAACGTGACACAATATTTTACTCTTTATTTTTCGTTTATTCGATTCTAAGGTTTTCTGTAGTATTCGCGTAAATACAAAGGGGTCGGTCGGACCTACACTACTGTACTCATTTCAATGTGAGCATTGTTCGTCCTTTGTACGGACGATAGTGCTTGGTACTTGAATATATTATATTTATTTTTTATACTAGTTTTGTTACGTGTTCTTATTTATAGCCTGTAGCTAAGATGCTTTTCTACAAGCGATAATAACAATCCTACTAATATTATAAAGGCGAAAGTTTGTAAGTATGTATGGATGTCTGGATGTATGGATGTTTGTTGATCTTTCACGCAAAAATTACAGAACGGATCTCGATGAAATTTGGCACACGGGTAGATTGTGTCCTGGATTAACACATAGGCTACATTTTATCCCGAGAAAACAAAAAGCAGGACTTTTATCCCGGAAAAACTTTTTAACGCGGGGGGAGCCGCGGGCAAAATCAACTAGAATATAAAATAATGTATGGGAATGACATATCTTATCAACAAGTCTAGGGCAAGGATACGTCATTCCTATAAAATTGTTTTCTATTCTATAGGGAGCGTGCACGAACTATAGGTGGCAGCACAAAATCGACACAAGAGCCACATGTGGATAAAAAAAGAAACGTTTTATAACAATATTATTTTAATATCACAAAAATGATAAAATACGTGTTCCGGCCGAATATTATTGATACCCAGCGAGTCCAGAAAACGCTTTTTTAATGTGAGCTAGTTATTTAAGCAAAATTAGGACGTTATGTTCCTTAGATTATGTTTTTTTTTATATATTATCTTTAATACATCTTTATTTTTATAGATACGTAACGAGACATTTCTGAATTCTTTTGGAACTCATAACTATGTAGATATGTTTTATACAGCTTTTATTATTTTTGTCGATTTTCATATAACCATGGAATCTAAGTACTTAAGTACTATTCTTGGGAACATAATAGAATTTCACACTATTTGATTTAGGGGCGGTTGCGGACGACAACTTAGACGTGAGTCGGAGGAGGCCCGCAGCCGTCCCTAATGCGCTGAAGATGGCCACCGCGGAGTTTTGGTAGGTATGCCGTGCGTTGTATATAAGTTAGGGACTCGGCCCGGCGGTCGCCCGACGTTTTCCATCTCTCCGGGCGGCTCAACGTCGGGTCGTAAGGCACGGTGAACCCAACATAACCGCTCAGTCGTTCCCCTTGAACGCTGGGCGGTAGTAATAAGTCACTTTCTCCGCGTAAAAAAAAACACCATTTGATTTGTCTATTTTTATGTTTTGGAGTATCCAGAACAAAATAAATGTTATTTTTCATCCTTTTCAATGAACATATTATTACGTCAATGCCAAGTATCGATGGGCTGAAAGATTCAGATTGCGCCACCAGATGGCAGAGCTTACGACGTGCACGTTCCCTTTAGGCTAGTATTATGGGAAGGGTATGAATTCGTAGAATCTAACTATGAATTCCATTTCTGGTTACCGTTTTGGAGTTTCAAACGCGTGAAATTACGTTTACGTTTACAATTTACAATTGAGCGGGTTTCCTCGCTATTACGCAGATTGAGTTCAAGCTCGTAGCTCATGCCACTTCTACCCATAGCCGGCCAGCTAAGACAAACCAAGGGTCAGGGTTCTCATTTAGCCCCCACAGAATCGGGATATGAGGTGTCGCCACTCACCGTCGGCTGGCCACTAAATCGCCCCTGCGAGCTTTTTATTGTTATTATATCACACCTTAAACCTTCTATCCATTCTAACCAACATGGATTTCTACCTAGATGATCTCTTGCGAGTGATACGTGAATTCAAAATATCTTTATGTACAGTAACATCAGAAGTTCCACAAGTATCTCATCTTGGTCCCCTGTTTTTTCTGATTTTCATCAGCGATTTGTGCGGTTCCATTCGATGTAAATTTAAAATGTTCGCAGACGACTCAAAATTATATAATGTAACTAGCTTTTGCCCACGGCTTCGCCCGCGTTAATAAGTTTTTCCGGGCTAAAAGTACATAAAAACCTTCCCGTTGAATCACTCTATCTAACACATTTATTTGGATAAAGATTAATATTATGACGTTGATACAACTCTTAACAAATAATGCATTAATTTCGACCAAATTTTATTACCATAATAACGGTTCTAGTGAGTTAATCATAAAAGATAGACACATACTGTTGCGGACATTTTTTTAGATCACTTTAAGAGGAACAATTCTTTCATACATATATTTTTGGTATCTTGAACCGTTTTTGCAGCGCACGCAATGGAAGCCCTCAAGGATGAATAATTTTCCCCGTTTTTTTCACATTTTCTATTATTTCTTCGCTCCTAATAGTTGCATCGTGATGTTATATAGCCTAAAGCCTTCCTCGATAAATGGTCTATTCAACACAAAAAGAATTTTTCAATTCAAATCAGTAGTTCCTGAGATTAGCGCGTTCAAACAAACAAACAAACTCTTCAGCTTTATAATATTAGTATAGATTAGATCCCCCTAGATATGAACAATTTTCACAAGGTTAAGAAGTGGTGTGACGTAAATTTTATGACAATTAAGAAGGATAAATTTTAATGTTTTTATATAACATTTTCAAAGAGAAAAAAAACAGACTACCAAAGAACCTACTCAATAGACAATACAACAATAAAAGAAGTGCCTGTAGTCCGGGACTTAGGAGTACTGATAGATAATACCCTGAGTTTTAAGCAGCACTATGATAGGGTAATACCAGCAAAAAGTCTACTCTATTAACAGCGTTCATAAATCATAACCCGTGAAATGAAAATTTGATAGCAACCTACAATAACTATTTAAGTTTACAATAATATTATCCGTAGTATCATGGAATATTACAGAAACCTGTAATCTGAGTCTGGAACCCGTGTTATCAGGCACACATAGATCGAATACAGCGAGTGCAAAAACGTTTTCTGTTTTAGTTGGCTTATTCAGACAATAAATGTCTTGATCTCACGTCTATGATAAACGTCTGAATTACTACAAATTTACCCCACTTCAAGTCCGTAGAAAGATTGGATATTCTGTTCTGCTATAAATTGGACCGAGTTATGCCAACATGTACCAACTACTTATAAACAAAATTTCTATATTGTTATTTGTTACAGCTGTGTTTAATACATATTTTCAAAAAAAAAAATCTTTCTTCTTTTAAACAAGTCGCCATTAGTTGTGTCGCCTGCTGTTCGTATTTGCTGAGTTGTAAAGTATCACATTGTTAATGGCGTGTTAAAGATTAACCACTTATTTTTGGAAAATTTGTGGATTGGTACATTTCGGCATAACTGGGTCCAATTATTTCATGGATTCATAGAGTCGTCGTTAATTCTAGAACATTTTTTTCTGTCGCACGTTCATATAGCCGCTTGTGTAATGATGACCTTTACACTTGCATACGCAAAAATAAATCTCGGGCACCACTTATCAGTCTATAGAATGTTATCATATTGTAACCCAGTTTGTTATGATGTGGACATATTCTCAAATTCAACAGCTGTGTTTCAAGGTGCTCCCACACAGAAGGTTACAACATTGTGTAGCACGATAATATATTATAACAGTGTGTAACATTTTGTTACAAAATGTTAAGTTATAAGCACTCCCACACTGGTTCAACTCGTTTTATAACATCGTATAACATTCTGTAACCATCAATTTGGGTCTGCCTTTCGAGGAAGTTGGTAGTACTTCACTACTGCATCAAATGAACTGACTAGGGCTGTGGATGTGACAGAGTAGGTACACTGCAAACCTCCTCCCCGTGGCCTTCCGCTCACCCTCCTATGTCGATCGGATGATGTTATACAACAAAAGCTATAATTTGTTACATCGTGTTATTAGTTGTATAAAATTTTACTAAATGAAGTTGTATAACATCACTAACAATTTATAACTTTTGTTACAATTTGTTAAAAAAAAGTTAGACAACAAATATTACGTAACATTCTCTTACGTTATATAACTGCTGTGTGGGAGCACCTTAAGACCATTTTAAATAATAAAATAAAGCAAATACTGGTGCACTCAAAAAACCATAATAACTGTTTTGTTTATTTTCGTATTGTATGTTAAACTGTTTCTGTTTTATATCTATAAAATTAGTTGCAACTAGATTGACTAGATTCCAATGCAATGCTATGTACTAAGCATCATGTGCCTACATGTAAAAGGTTATAAACAAAGTACATTCGTATTTTAGTAAATAGATGTAAAGCAAGTTATATTGTTTGTAGCCATTTATGTAGAACAAACAATATGCATCTGCCTTTACACCATCCATAAGTTGATTGGGAAGAATGCCCATGGCATTAATTCCTTCTGAATACCTAAGGTCCAGAGTGTTATAAATAAAAAAAATATACTATCCCACTGCTGTGAAGGAGCTTCCTCTAGTACTGAGAGGGTTAAATCAAACATATTAAACTTAAATATTAGTAAATCCTAATTTTAGATAGTGGTTTTAGATAGTAGCAGAAGATAGCCTAGGATGCTGTACAGGACGTAATGCTAAATTAACGCGAAGAAATATACCACAAAATGTAAAAATAACAAACAAACGGGTTCACAAACGTATCATCATATAAACTGCTACAAGGTCACGCACACGTATATATATTAAATGTAAGAAATCCTATATTCATTGGCTTATTAATCCGGAGACTGTACAGACATGAGTTTCGAGAACAAAGTGGTTATTGTAACAGGCGCCGGGGGAGGAATCGGGGCAGCTACTGCTAAAGTATTTGCTCAAGAAGGAGCACATTTAGTCCTGGTAGATATCAACAAAAATAACCTCAAGAAAGTCTGCAACAAAATCTCAAAATACAACAAAAAGTGTCTTACCATCAAAGGCAATGTCTCCAAAGACGAAGATGCCAAGATGATTATAAAGAACACTATGGAAACATTAAAAAAAATAGACATACTCGTTAACAACGCTGGTAGTGTGAAATTAGGGAATATTTTGAGTGGTAACTCAGTGAAAGCGTTTGATGTAATGATCAATAATAATTTGAGGTCAGTTGTGTTAATGACAAGTTTTGCTGCGCCGTATTTGATGAAGTCTAAAGGGAATATTGTCAATGTATCCAGTATTTTAGCGGCAAAAAATCCTACCGTGTCTCATTTGATGCCGTACAGCATCTCCAAGATTGGTGTAGAACATTTCACACGTGGTGCTGCAATTGAATTAGGACCTTCAGGAATAAGAGTGAACGCTGTGAGTCCTGGATTTGTGAGGACGAATATAGTTGGCATTATGGATGCAGCGAAGCTATTGCTTGCTGACGTGAATATAGGGCAGAATCCTATGGGCAAGTTCTGCAAGCCTGAAGAGATAGCGGACCTGATTTTGTTTGTAGCAAGTGATAAAGCGAAGAGTATGACTGGATCTGTATGTACTTGTGACAATGGTATGTCGTTGCAGTAAGATTTCTGCTTATAGTATTACTAATTTGAATGAGGATATCCTCATTGTTTGTTCGCATAATCACTTATTTAGTATGTAAAAAAACCTTGTCCGATAGGCGATAGTATTTTTTGGTGTCGATAAATAGTTCTGTTTATGTTATGCAATTGCTTAAAGAAGTAGAATAAAAAGTACCTCTTTTTTAAATAAAATGAGGAAACTAACATTACGCTACGGGCAATACCGTAGGCCGCGCACGGCGATCGGCGCTCCGTCACGCCGCGCTGTCAGTCGGCATATTATTATGGGGAGTCAGGCGGCAGTACTTATGGTAGTGTTGTCACAATTTAAAAAAATGCAAACTACTATGGAAAATTAAGTTAATTTAATACTAGAGACGTATATTATGAATTGTATTGATATTTTGATTTTCACGTTTATATAATATGTTTTTGGAAATAAAATATCTGCATGCGCGTATTTTTACACGTCGTATATAAAAATGTTTAAAAATTACTTTTAAAATAAAGGGAAAATACTACAATATGACGTTCGTGAGTTTTCATTGTTATACTGGTTTTGAAATAAATAGTACTGATGGTGTACAGCTTGATAGTTCACGTTGATTGTGGTATAGGAATGGAGCATTAGACAATGCAGTCGTTTCCTATAAGAGTCAAGTGACATACAACACGAAATATTGAAGTGCCTATTATGTCATGGCGTTTTCTTTACAGTATGGTTGTATTTTTTGTAATTATTTTTTTTGTTATTTTATTTGTAAAGAATGGTGTGACTAAGGTCCGATTTGATCGCTTGCTGACAAATGCTACTCGTCACATAATGTATAAGTCGACCAAATACAAGAGTCACACTCTAATCCATGCTCCCAAACATATGTTAATTAAATCAGTACTATCTACATTACACACACACTCACGCTTTTTAAACCTGAAGGGGTAGGCAGAGGCGATCCCAGTGCACTCATATTTTGCCGTTATTCCGTCCCATGATGTGATAGGGGACGAGCCTATCGCCATATCAGGCACAGATTCCAGACTCCGGGCTGGAACCATAACCATGGTACTATAATACAACTACGCCACCGAGGTAGTCTTACATAATAATATAATGTAAATAATTCTTCGTTAAATAATAATGTACTTTAAAAATATTGAATTCTGCATAGGTATGTTGTAAGGTCAACCCAAGTTTATTTACATTCATTAAGTAATTATGACCAAACTTAATAATACATTGTAAAAAAGGATGCCAAGAGAAGGGGAGACACTCAATGACAAATGCTCCAATCAGTAGTCACTTGCAAAACATACTTGGATTTTATAAGTTCTAAAGGATATTAAGTTCTAAAAATAAAATACGGTACGACTACAATGCTGGGGTCTCGTGTACGATTCCCGGGTCGGGAAAAGTGATGTTGGATTATATTCAGTATCGTTCTAGAGTCTAGAATTTGTGCCTCATATGGCGATAGACTCGCCCCCTATCAAGTATCACATCATGGGAATACGCATGGCGGAAAGTGGGTGGACTAGTTGTGCCTATGCCTACCTCTTTGAGGCTTAACGGCGTGAGTATGTGTGTGTTATGTACCTAACACATTATTTCATGAAAATAAAAGTATCAAGTCATTTCAAACGCCCTCGTCCTATGGTAGGGTTGAAAAATTGTATTCAGTAGAAAATAAATGCTATCGATAGGCAGATAGTTGCGCGGACGATGCGGCTGCGACCGCACGGTTCGATGTCCGGGCTAGGACGGATCTTGTGATAGTGTCACATACAAAATATTTACCTTAATATCGACATAATTAAGTATAACAAACAATTTTGAACAAAATAACATTTGATATACTTTAAGGTAATAAATAATTATACCCGGTTCAAGTTCGTTTATAAAATATTTTACTATAAGCACGGATTATTTAAAAGTATACTTATAATTTTAATAATTTAAACAAAATATCGGTATTGAACATAAAAGACGAAACTCAATTTATTCAATAACTTATTATTTAAATAAAAACCCACTACATCGGACATGTATGAATAAAATATTCATCGAGCATACTTTCATTTTGGTGCGTGACCAAACAGCAAAAGTCCAGGCTCAAGGTTTACCAACGGGCAATGGAGCGCAGCATTCTAGGTGTGAAGTTAACAGATCGGGCTCGAAACACCGATTTGCGCTCCAAAACTCAAATTGCCGATGTAGCTTGGAAAGCCGTTAAGCTTAAATGGAACTGGGCTGGCCACATTGGTCGTATGCCTGACGAACTTTGGGCCCGGATTACCAGTTTGTGGAGCCCTGACACTGCTCGTAGGCGTAGAGGTAGACCAAAGAAGAGATGGCGGGATGAACTGGATTCATTTAACAATAATTGGTTCACTGTAGCGCAGCATCGCGATTCATGGAAGGATCTTGGGGAGGTCTTTGCCCGACATTGGGACATTATAGGCTAATACAGTACAATACTTTCATTTTGTCCCATGTTTATGGCAGAATAAACAACAAAATTGTGTTCTAAGAAGCCCGAAGTAATATTGCTGACAAGCGAAAAAAGCAACTGGCTGATTTTGGACTGCACTTTTCAATCAGTCCCAGTGTAATTCTGCATCAATAGGGTAGAGACACCAAATTTTGGACACCGTAACTCGCTAGTCCCTGTACTACTGTAAACCTCCATTTCGAACCTCTTTTGACTTTTCGAAACATGTGTATTGTTTATCAAATAGGTATATGTATTTATACAATATGTTCGATTTCCAGCTAGAGATATTGATTTATCAAAAATCTATCGACGCCTATACTTTTAATTATATTGCCCCGAACCCTCCTTTGAGTATTTTGCTATTCTTCATAGTTCCAGATTCCGTCATTTCTTCACTATCCATTTGTTAAAAAACTCAAAATAGAGGACTGGTATTTTTAGAATAAAAACAAAAGCGTGCACACTCAAAATAAACTACAACTCGATACAAAAACGAAAAAAATCCAGACATACAAATCTTTAAAGTTTCTTCACAAATTCCCTTTCAGCTCGCTAATCTAATCCCGGACCGAGTCAGGAAATATAGCGATCCATCCCTCCCCAACTTGTTTACGGCGCCGCGGGAAAACATTACCGGCATCTGTCTTGTATTAGGTACCTTTTCCCTTCGTTACTTGTTTTTTTTGTACTCAAAGTGAATGGTTAGCTTTTCTAATGCTATTTTGCGAATTATTCTATACTATCTAACTGATACTAAGTAGAACCCATATTATTATACTTGAGATTCACGCTAGAATATATTTTAAAGAAAAGGCTGTGATATAAGTGTATTAAGTATTTCAGACTTATTTCCGTCCCAGAAAGCCACTCTAATACCGATCAACTCTTGTTTTGTCGGAAGTAAAAGAGCTAAACATTTACTAAAAAAATAATAATAATATAATAATTCCAGCCCTGTATTATATACTGTCCCACTGTTGGACACGGGCCTTCTCTACTTTTGAGAGGGTTTAGGCATTAGTCCACCACACTGGCCTAGTGCGGATTGGTAGACTTCACATATCTTCGAAATTCTTATAAAGAACTTCTTAGGTATGCAGGTTTCCTCACGATGTTTTCCTTCACCGTTAGAGCGAGCGATAATTGATAAACAATACACACTTAACTTTGAAAAGTCAGAGGTGTGTGCCTTGGGTTTTGAACCTCCGGACATTGTCTCGGCAGACCGTTCCATTCCCAACTAGGCTATCGTCCACTTTCACAAAAAAAATATTGTCAAATATAACGTCAGGCATATGACAGCTCTATCCTAATGTCGCCACACTATTTCACTATATTTTCAAACATTTTTATTATAATGCAGTCGATACACTAACCTTAGCATGACCCAGCAATATATCTTCATTAAAAAAGTAAATTGCGATCCATTTTTGCAATTCATTTTATATTAATCTAGCCGTTGCATATTATATGGTGGGAACGCGGCAGGCGGCTTCCCGCGGCTTACAATTGTTTACGGGTATTGTTATTAAGCCTCACTCTGCATGACACGGTTAAATCATTCCCTATGACGCATGTCTGTGAGAATAACAGATTTATTTGACACCACGTGACACTCACAGCTGCAATAAGCTAAAATACACCCACAATAGACTAAGCAATAAAATGTGATTCAAATAAGACTAGAAATATAACATACACACACACTCACTCACGCCTATTATCCCCGAAGGGGTAGGCAGAGGCGCAACTAGTGCACCCACTTTTCGCCGTTATTCCGTCCCATGATGTGATAGGGGGCGAGCCTATCGCCATGTCGGGCACAAATTCCAGACTCCGAGCTGATATTGAATAGAAAAACTCAATATCACTTTGCCCGACCTGGGGATCGAACCCGAGACCTCATCATTGCAGTCGTACCATAATACAACTACGCCACCGAGGCAGTCAATATATAAATGACCTTTATATGTCAAATGTCACTATTAAAGTACAAAATTTGTATAGAAAACTTATTGGCATATGGATAACGGTGTACTTTATTATGTCTAATACATTAAATTTAATTAAAAACTTTATTGCTCAATTAGCTTAATGTAATTTTTAATTAAATAGACGTCACATGAACAGAAAAATATTTATGCTATATTTAGCGCAAAGTCGATCCTGTTTTTATTTGAATCGTATTGTACATACATGTCACGCAAAAGTGACGTGAAACGTTTTAGAAAAAAATTACATCGAAACTTATCTATACTAATATTATAACGAGGTAAAGTTTGTGACTTTGTTTCCAGGAAGTAATTTATGGAACTACTGAACTGATTTCGATGAAATTTGTTATGGAGATAGTTTGAGATGCTAAAAACGCTACTTTTTGCCCCGGGAAACTTTTTTCACGTGGGCGAAACCGCGAGTGAAAGCTGGTAATAAATATACCGAGATACATAGTATACGATAGATTGGGAATAGAACGGTGTGTCGAGACGAATGTCCGCAGGTTCAAAACAAGGCATACACCTCTAACTTTCGATGTTACGTATGTATTGTTTATCAATTATCGTTCGCTTTAACGGTCAAGGAAAACATAGTGAGGAAACCTACATACCTGAGAATTAAACGTAGTGAGGAAACCTGCATGAGAATTCTCCACAAGAATTTTAATGGTATGTGAAGTCTATCAACCCTAGCCCAGCATGGTGGACTAAGGCCTAAACCCTCTCAGTAGTAGAGGAGGCCCGTGCCTAAGTGGGCAGTATATTGGGGGCTGGTATTTAAAGTATGTAGTTTAAATAACTCTCACTGCGAAAGGCCAATTACAAAGCCGTGACTTTGTCTATCCTCAACTACAATTCAGATATTGACGCGCTTTCAATACCTATGGCTAAGTATTATTGGATCCCATAGAGATAGTGCGACAAAGTTTGATAGGAGGCCGGACTGCTCTGAATCGTTTTTTTTATCAAAAGGCTGCAGTCATTAAGCTGTGTCATTCACAATGCTTTAATATTGGAAAAACCTTCGTGAAATACTAACGTGAACAATGAATCCTAAGTTTTTTGTAGTTCTAACTTTCTAGCGACTTCACCCGCGTTTATGAATAAATAAATAAATAAATATGTCTATAAGCTTTTTCTCACGGCTTCGACCCACTGAAAATGCGAGAAAGATTTTAAAAAAGTAGACTGTACGATGCTCTGAGGTTCCGGGTTCGAATCCTGGGTCTAATAAAGTGATATTGGATTTTTCTGTTCATTATCAGCCCGGAATATTGAATTTATGCCGGATTTGGCGATAGACACGCTGCATATCACATCATGGGACGGAACACAAGTGGCGATAAGTGCATGCCCTGATCACACCTCTGCCTACGCCTTCAGGGGCAAAGACGTGATGTGTATGTGTGCCTGTGTGCCTGTGTGTGTGTGTGTGTGTGTGTGTGTGTGTGTGTGTGTGTGTGCGAGCACTGCTGGGCACGGGCCTCCAGTACTACAGCGAAGGTTATTATGTTGTATTAGGCCTTAGTCCACCACGCTGGCCTAGTGCGAGTCTGTCTACACCATTGGTTCCTAACCTGGGGGTAATTACCCCTGCGGGGGTAAATCAGCTTTTTTCTAGGGGTAACAAAGAGCCTAATAATTGAGATTTAATCTATAAAGTTTGCATATTATATAGGTACTTACTATCTAAGTAGATTAAGTCATAATTATTAGGTTTTTCGTTAATATACGTTCTGATTGTAAGACTTATGTGCAATTTATCCATTAATAAAGGTACTTTTATTTGCTTGTATTATGAAATAAAACAAATTAATGGGAGGAACGCGCTCCGATCCTCATTTGAAAATCGATCGATTTTATTGATAACATTTTCAAGTAGGGGAAAGTCAGTTTTCCTAATAAATCACAGGGGTAATAGCATTGAAAAGGTTAGGAACCACTGGTCTACACACTGTCTATCGAACGTACTTCTCTCCTAGTTCTGTTGTGTAAAGGTTAAACGAGCCCTAAGTCAACGCGCAGACGCTGCCTTGGTTTATTAATTTAGCAGTGACATTGGAGCCACTGTCGTTACATAGCAACTGGAAGGAAAAGCATTAACAACTTATTGCCGCCATTTTGTGTCGTGTCTGGGGCTTAAAAGTTTTAGGCGTCTGTGCCCAAGCTTATGCTATGTACTTTTTACATTTGTCAGTGTAGAGGAAGTCATAAGCGTGTGCGGAACGCCTTGCGCTATGTAGTTTTGTGCTTAAGTCATAGAATTGTTTTACTAAATTTCGTACGAATCAAGTCTATCAATTTGATTGTATTTTTAAGGTTAATGGAACATTGGCTCAGCTATTTTATTGTTAAAGCATATTTATTGACGAATTCTATTGAAACGGCATGCAGATACGGAAATAATTATATCGTTAATTCAACGAAAAGGTTTATTTATATGGGCTGCCTTATTAATTTGGTGTGGGTTTGTCACCATGGGGCTATGGCCTCTGAACTCCTGAATTCGAGTCCTAGATCAAACAACTTCAATTAATGCAATGCAATCAGCCTTGTATTATTATATTATAATCAGCTCTGTATTATATACTGCACATTGCTGAACACGAGCCTCCTCTACTACTGAGAGGGGTTAGGCCTTAGTCCACCACGCTGGCCTTGTGCGGGTCGGCAGGCTTCACATACCCTCGAAATTCTTAGGGAAGATTTTCAGGTATGTAGGTTTCCTAACGATGTTTTGCTTCACCGTTAAAGTGAATTTATGGTTTGTTCTAACCAAAACGCATAAGCTGTCACGGATCGAAATTTTCGGCCACTGCCTAAGCTCGATAAAGTGGTGTTGCATTTGTGGGGTCTCTGCTTATCACATTGAGAATAAAAGGCATGATCTTAATATATATCAAAAGAAAATACGGACTTCGCTAAAGATTACTTTCTTAATTCTAAAGTGAACTAATTGAGCACAAAAAAATTTTCATCATCATCATCATCAGCCACATGACGTCCACTTCTGAACATAGGCCTCCCCAAAGATTTCCAGATGGACCTGGCAAAAGCTGCCTGCATCCAGCGCGTTCCTGCGGCCTTTACCTAGTCATCGCTCCACCTTGCAGGTGGACGGCCGACGCTGCGCTTGCTAGTACGTGGTCTTCACTCGAGAACTTTTTTGCCCCATCTGCCGTCAGTTCTTCGAACTATGTGCCCTGTCTATAGCCACTTCAGCTTGCTTAAAAGATTGCGATTAAAAACTTGCAAAAATATTGTACATTCACGTTTCTTGTCTCATGAATAAATTCGTAGTTTATCTATAAATTAAAATGAAACTTAAAGGTTAAAAATATTATATAATAGTGTTGTATTTAATAAACGTTTAAAAATCAATACAATATCCAACAAGAAATAACATTAGTTACAGCACAGAAATCAATACCTAATCAATTCTTTCTACTTTGTGAATATTCATTTACAAAAAGAGTTCCAACATTATAGTACAGGAGTCCATAGAAATTCTATCAAAATTAATTTCAATAGTCACTTTTTTCATCAAAGAATGTCAGTATAAAGTGTAACTATGGGTTGCGGTCCTTCTCGTGACGTGATCGCGGTGCACGGGGGAGCTGCCACCCCTGGGAAGGTGGCGAATGGTAAGACTGCTGACCACCAAGACGAACCTGATGATCTGCCGACCGTAGTGCTACCAGATACCCCGACTAAGGCCAAACCGCGTGAGTATACTTTTGTTACTTCATTGTGTACCAGCAATTGAGATGAATATCCAGCTTTATCCAAATTCAACCTATTTTAAATTTCCGTGAAGTCTGGAAAGATTTGGGTAGGTGCCAATGCGTTATCTATTTCTGCCGTTAAGCATTGTACAAGCACTGATATTTTCTAGTGCGAAGGACATTGAAGTATGTTATTTACCTACTAAACTTTCCAAAGCTTGACACCTTGATGAACAATCATCATCATTATCAGTAATCGTCTTTCACCAGTCGACACCCTATTTGAACTCTTCTCCATTTACCACCAATACAATGGGGTCACTTTGTTAAACCCATAAGAAAGACAAATTTAAAGCTGCGAGTGATTTTGCTTCTGCTTCTGTTCATAAGCAGTTATGCTTACTTCAAGCGAGCAAGCTGCACGTCTCGTTATTAAATTGTACAATAATCTCACATTCCAGCGGTAGCATTCGAAATACCAGTGGAAGAGTTTGATGGAAACCGCCGACCATCGAGCACCCCGCCAGCACATCTGCAACGGTTGCTGCAACCGCCCCAGCCTGATATCAGCCTACCAGACATAGAAGAGAAGCTAGCTGAAGCTGAACAGAGAAGGCTTTCGGTAAATATTCAAGATCAGTTTATAAAAAGCCCTTAAGCTGTGGAACTGTTTGCCAAATTGCAGGAGAAGGAAACACGTATGCACGTGTTCCCTTCTCCTACAATTTAGGGTCCTTTAAGCGGAGCCTGAAGAAACTATGATGCAGGCCAGCGTAGCTATGCTGACGGACCAGGAATGTTTATCGCTTGCTGGCCGACATTTTTTTGGGCTTCACTTCATCAGATGAAGTGGAGCCACTTTGTCGTGCCAACGAAAGAAAAAAATTAATGGAGTATATTATTTTTAAACCTAAAAAACACACGAATTGGGAACCTCCTCCTTTTTTGAAAGTCGGTTAAAAATAAAGATTGATGATTAGCACTTTGAGTAGTAGAAAAGGCCTGGGCCCTACAGTGCGTCAGTATTATCTACTGAATCCGTATTATTATAATCAGAAAATAATCATCGTATATTGAGTACTATATAGGTACCTATTAAAAACCTTATGCACTACCTCATTTGGCCATCAAAGCGCTATATAGTAATTTTACCGTTCACCCCTAATTGAGAACTATAAGAAGTAATGTTATTCTACTATTTTCGGTATTTACAGATCCTTCAACAGCGTGCAGCGTCTGCTCAAAAACGAGCTCAGAAGATGATACGCTCCGTCCACGAAATGGACACACTGGCTGCAGAACATGTGAGTAATGAAACCATTAATTCATTCAAACTCAAAATTTTCTTTATTAAAATAGTCTTTCACAGGCTCTTTTGAATCGTCACGACTCTACCACCGCTTCGGAACGTGTTATCTCTGTACAGAAGAAGCATTCATTACATTATGTTGCAAACAGATTTCATGTGCAACTTTGTGATAAATCTCGATGGATTAAACGTGCAAGAGTATATCTCCATCGCCCATAAACCTCCACAAACTATGTTGGATGTTTATATCAGTCCTACTGTCCTACGCTGCACACGGGCCTCTACTACTGAGAGGGATTAGGTCTTAGTCGACCACGCTGGCCTAGTGTGAGTTGGCAGACTTCACATGTTTTGTTTCATATTTATCAGCATTGAAATAAAACTAGTTTTCAGATTATATGAGGGTTTATTTAGTCTTTTTTCTTTGCGTAAACTCGTGCTAGCTAACTGCTCCACTGAGGTGTTTATTTAATTATTTATTAGCAACCAGTGTCCTCCCGAGTAGTGCTTAATATGCTGGCACTGGAATGGCTATGGCGTGTTCGGTTCGAGGTCCTGGAGTCATCCTAAAGAACTGATGGAGACCAATTTTTATTCGGTAAAAATCTGACATACCCCGTCTACCTTGCATAAGCACGACGGGGATCAAAGAGGATTTTCCCCAAGAAAAAAAAAGAGTTAAGTAGTGTCAGTGTTAGTCCGAAGCACAGTCCGAAGAGTCAAATGTACAATATCTTTTTTTTTTTTTTTTTTTTTTTCGCGGTGAAAGTGCAGTCTTTACCACTACCGCCCAGCCTGGCGACTAGACGGTTATGTTGGGTTCGCCATGCCTAGCCGCCTAAGCCGCCCGGAAAGACATCGGGCGAACGCCAGGCCGAGTCCCTACTACTATATTTATCACTATGCACGGCACTACCAACTAAAACTCCGCGGTGACCTTCCTCGGCGCATTAATGACGGCTGCGGGTACCTCTGGCAAAGAGTGCCTAGTTGTCCTCCGCAACCGCACCTGCGCAGTGCCGCTGAGTACGGCCCATCTCAGATCATGTGGGCTCAGAGAGCCCGCTCATTATTTACGCCCTTGGCGTCAACGGCAGCGTGATCCACCGACGCTGCCGCCCATCCCGAGGATCGCCCAGTGTACATGAGGAATGTACAAAGTGATTACGCCGGAAAGTCTCCGCCGCCCACCCGCAATCCCCAATAGTCCCTGTTAGTCGCCTCTTACGACAGGCAAGGGATACCGTGGTGGAATTCTTCAAACGCCCCCAGTCCACAGGGCGGGAGACACCGGTCAGTCGTCCACCCGGCGCCTCCTACGTCTTCTCTGACTGCGGGAAGGATCGGTGCGTTCCCGATCCCTCTCGGCGCTCTCCTTCTGTGAGAGGACCACCTCACAGAAGTGGGCCACCGCACGCCAGGACCTCCGGCTGTCAACCATGGATGACACCACGGCTGGCAGCGAGAGGTCTCCTCCGACGACTGACATGAGAGCGTTGCGCTCTTCATCCCAGGCTGGGCAAAACTCCAACGTGTGTTGGGCCGTATCTTGCTGGCAGTTGTCACAATGGTGACACACGGCCGATTCTTCGATTCTGACGATCCGCCACAAGTACTCACCGAAGCAACCGTGTCCGGTGAGCACCTGCGTTAAACGAAACGTCGCTGGGCCGTGGCGCCTATCCAGCCATTCAGCAAAAACAGGACGCACTGCCGAGACGACCCTGAGCCCCGCTGTTGGGGCCTCCAGCCTAAGACGCCAAAATGTACAATATCTACCTATATTTATACAAGATTTCAAAATTATTATACGTTGACGGTCGGATCTAGTAAGAATGACCTCACAACCTCTTGAATCTGCCAGCTGGTTTTTTGAGTCTCGATTTACGATTTAGTTGATAAGGTCGGGAAAAAACCACATATAAAAAGCCTCGATAAATCTGAAAACTAGTTTTACTTTAATGACTAACATTCGCGTAAACATACGAAAACAATATTTTTATTAGGAGTTAACACATGAATCGCTGAATGATTTTACAGTTCCTTTTATCCTGAAAATACAACTTATATTCCGAAAAGCTTTAATGCAAGGAAAGCCACAGGAATAAACTAGAACAGTTCCAATCATGTTTAATGATGTAACAAATTGGATGAATGGCAGTGAAACTAAGCTATAGATTAATAATCCGCTTATAACGAAAGGCTCTCTTTGTGACGCTCGTGGATTTAATTTCGATATTGATGAAGGCTTCTGATGAAACAAACAACAGTTTTTTTATATTAATATAAGTTTCATGCGTTAATTTGGAACTGTTATATAATACCTATTTCATAAACCCTTATTTCCTCCCAGTTAGGGGTCGGCATAACAAAATTTTCCACGTTTTACTATCGCCTACCCATGTCCCTCTGAAGTTCTCGTAAAATTGTGTTAGAGAAAACAAAATAGTGACCGACCCGGAATCGAACTTATAAATAATGCCATCCACGATGACACGTTTCAGTAAATTATAATAATCGCTTATAAGCGATATAGATGTGATCCAAGTGTTTAAATTATATAAATACATACTTATTACTTATGAGTGCATCCACATACTACGATAAATAATGGAAGGTCCCTTAATCCGCATAATTCCTGCTCGAAAACTGGTGTACGTCATCATGGATGATTTTATCTCCAATAAAGAACACGAACTTTGCCCCTGAAGAGAGGATTTTAAATTTACTTATTGATACGGACTACCTCGTTGGCGTAGTTGTATTATGGTATGGTAGGACTGCAATGCTGGGGTCTCGGGTTCGATCCCCGGGCCGGGCAAGGTGATATTGAGTTTTTCTGTTCAGTATCAGCTTGGAGTCTGGAATTTGTGTCCGATATGGCGATAGGCTCGCCCCCTACCACATCATGGGACGGAATAACGGCGAAAAGTGGGTGCACTGGTTGCCCCTCTGCCTACCCCTTCGGAAATAAAAGGCGTGAGTGTGTGTTGTTGATACGGGTCTAAATTGTAAATCTATTAATACCTTTTTAAATATCGTTCAAACGAAATCAATAGACGAAGTTACCTACATCTATAAGACATTTTTTGGTAAACAAGACTCTAACCACGTGATCATTAAGATCACAAAGATATCTCTTACCAAACGACAAACCATGCAGCCTGCCAAAACATAAGCCAAGTAAATCTCACCTGCATACTATTGCGTAACGGAAGTCCGCCATTACGCTAGTTCTGCTTTTCCAATTTGGCAACGGTCTGAGATATTGCAAAAGTTTTAGATATATGTGAATAATTTAGCTATTTGTTTGTAAAGAAAGTAATATTTTGGAAGGAAATGTGCCCATTCGCGCATTACGACCATGTCAAAATATGTTCTAATTTCACATAGATGTTTTGCTATTTCCTCGTAGATTGATTGAGACTGGCGAACATGCTCAAAATTTTTGTATGAAAATTTTCCCAATGTTCGCTCTATATAGAACTCTTTGCTAACGGCATACTAGTCCATAAAATATTTCTATGCTATAAATTATTTTGTATTCTGCGCAATTTCCTATTATGCAGGTCATATGATACAAGTGCTATATTATTGACATGTAATGTAAATTTCCAGGAGCCGATAGAAACGAATAAAATTGGCACAAACACGCTGACCATCCCGCCGGAGCCAGGAGTGTGCGAAGACAAGAACATAGCGTGAAGAAGAAATTTCTCAATTTTCATAAAATAGTTTTATTTATAGCATAATATTTGAAATGAGTAGTATGTCCAGCGGAGTTATTCAAACATAACGATAAGTAAAAATCTACCGATGCGAATAGTGTAATCGCATTTAGATTGGATAACAATCACATTATTTAATTACATGTTTTTATAACTTATTAATAATATGAATCAAACCACAAATGTTTAGGAAGTTGTACCACATATTTTCGTCGGATATACCACAGAGCCTGAAGACGAAAGTTTTCAACCAGTGTGTCCTCCCCGTAATGACGTACGGAGCCGAGACGTGGACACTGACTGCGGGGCTAATCCATAAGCTTAAAGTCGCTCAACGTGCTATGGAAAGAGCTATCTCGGAGTCTCTCTGAAGGACAAAATTCGGAACGAAGTGATCCGTCAGACAACCAAAGTGACCGACATAGCTCTGAGAGTTAGTAGGTTAAAGTGGCAATGGGCTGGCCACATATGTCGCAGAACAGATAACCGCTGGAGTAAGCGTGTTCTGGAGTGGAGACCGCGTCTTGGTAAACGTAGCGTGGGACGCCCTCTAGCCAGATGGCGGGATGACTTGCACAAGAGGGCCGGCAGCAACTAGATGCATAAGGCAGCAGACCGTGGCTCTGTGGCGTATCTTGGGAGAGGCCTATGTCCAGCAGTGGACTGCAACGGGCTGATGATGATGATGATGAAACCACAAATATTGTGTACATTAAATAATTACAAGTTTAAATTACAAATTAGTAATTCCAATTCAAATGGGTTGAAATCGGTTTTCATGTGCTATGTAAACTTAAATTATTACCGATAGTAATAGTTGTATTGAAGATTTTTATTATAATTCGTTACTATTATTAACTTTGAGTTTGACATTGGAACTGTACTTGATTGTTTGACTAATCCTTATGAGACAAAAGTGTGATAATACAAACACAAAATATTGTAAATTACCATTTGTATCTTGTTATCAAGGAATTGTAAATATTTACTTTAAAATTTTGTTTATTAAATAAAGGTTTTTAAATTTCCATTTGTGTTTCAGTCTTTCCTCTGCTAATGAATTTTAAAGCCGATTCCTCTCGACGCTACATTACATAAGATTACTCGAGAGAAATACGGGGAAAATTATTTCACTCGTTGAAGAGTATTTATTGTCTAGGAATGAGACAAACCTTTATAATAGAAAATAATGTTAAATCCTGCGCACAATGAAAAATGCAAGAAAGGAGACCATTTTGTCGGAAGTACTTCGCGCATCCGTCCTGGAGCATGTGACTTCCCTCTGAATTATTTATGGTCACTGCATGGATATGAAGACGATGACTTGAACGAAGCGGGTTGAGATGAACAAGAAGTAAGATAAGTGCTGAGATAAAATATTATGAATGAAATGGTTCAACTGGTGCTGGTTTTAGATTTTGTATAGTAGAAAAATTATCGAGGAAAATAAATCTACTTCAATTCTTTAGGCGCTACGCAGGCACAAGCTTGTTGCATCTAAGCCACATTTAGTGGCAACGGGCTATCAACATTTAATTTTCATTAATTTCCACCTTATTGATTAATTAATCAACCATTATTGACTCGTCAAGCCCCGCGACGGACGCCGGCGTCCATATATATAGGGTTTCGCCATACATCTATGAGGGTTTGACGGGTTAAATTATCTTAGCAATGAAATACAGTGGTCATTTACCTTTGAGAATCAGATCAACTCTTTCGCTCACTAAAAATAATACTATATAGCGAAATAGCGTTGTTAAAAAAAAGAAATGCATTTTCTTAAGACTGCAGTTTTAAAATGTAGCCGATATTAAAATACTAGTACAGTCAAACATGAGGTGTGAGAGAAATAAGAGCAAGGCTTGGGATAAAGCGAGGCCGCTGCCAACAACATACAAAGGCACGGTCAAGTAATGGCCGAAATAACTGGACATTTTACTAGAAAGAGTGCCAACGTTTACTTCCTAATATAATTTTATAAATTACTAGATTTTGCCCACGGCTCCGCCCGCGTGATTGAGTTTTTCCGGGATAAAAGGTAGCTTATGTGTTAACCCAGGACATGATCTACCGGTGTGCCAAATTTCATCGAAATCCGTTCAGTTGTTTTTGCGTGAAAGAGTAACAAACATCCATACATCCATACATTCTTACAAACTTTCGCCTTTATAATATTAGTAGGATTAGTAGGAAGTATTCTACTAATAATTATAACTATATTAATATTGTAAACAGGAAAAGTTTATGTTTGTAGGTTTGCAGAGTCTAATCTCTAGAATTACTAAACTGATTTTGAAAATTCTTTCACTAATTGGAAGCTACACTATTCTTGAGTGCTACTTTTCATCCCGTGAAAATGTTTATTCCAGAAAAACTTTTTCACGGGGGCGGGTCCGCGAGCAAAAGCTATACATACCTATATAATAAATTCGAATAAATAAAAAAAATTTTACCACAAAGAAATCCTGCTGCCCATATAAGTCGCAGAACAGATAACCGCTGGAGTAAGCGTGTTCTGGAGTGGAGACCGCGTCTTGGTAAACGTAGCGTGGAACGCCCTCTGGCCAGATGGCGGGACGACTTGCACAAGAGAGCCGGCAGCAACCGAGCTCTGTGGCGTATCTTGGGAGAGGCCTATGTCCAGTAGTGAACTGCAACGGGCTGATGATGGTGATGATGAAAAAATTTGTGCTAGTTACCTCTTATTCAACACTATCAAACATCGTATCATGTTTCCACGGAAACAGGTGTCTAGGTCTTGTCTCATAAATCATAATACTCAGAAGGTATTAAATTTTGGTTTCGAGAAAGTTGCAGGATATTAGCAGCGGCATTTCTGACCGTGAAACACCAAAATCGACTGTTACACGTAAAATAGATCGAAGATTTTGTTAATATATATCAAGAATCTAGATATACTACATCCACGAAATATAAGGCCAGGGAGCCCAACATAACTATCTAATATCCAGCTATCCTCGGAACGAAGCGTGAGCTAAATGACTACAAAAAAGGTAGCCAAGTGTACACCAACTAAGGCATTATGTTTATGAACTGGTTCATATGATTCAACGAGTACATTACAGTGTAATTATCTAATTATAGTATCAATCATATTCGTTGATTTTTCATTGTGTACGCGGGCGAGCGGGCACTGAGGTTGCAATACATTTGAACATCGCGGGTTGCATTATCAACTGTATATAGTACGCTGTTATTGTATGTTACAGTCAACCTATCCTAGTATATTTTCCATACTCATATGCTGGTGCTACTATATGCACCCACTTTTCACCGTGTATATTACGTATAGTACCTACCTAGTAACATACTATATTAACGTTTTATACAACTTTTCTGAAATGAAAACAAGTGTACAATTCAAAATATCTCGAGGAGTTTGTATATTGCATTAAAAATACCTTTAATCCATTGTGTTTGTTTTAATTTTATTTAAAACTGTACAACTATTTACATATTTAAACAAATATGAAAACACATCAGTTACATTTACACTACATTTCTATTGTATTGGGATGAAACTTCTTTTACATTTATAACAGTAGGCTAAACATATATTTCTGGTCTATTGATGATAAAAAGACCGTTCCAAAAGAGCCTACCATCTACAGGATTAAGTCCCCACCAGTCAATCATATTATAACGCCACACTAAAAAAAATTTAAGTATAAATTGGAAACAGTATGTGCTAATTCTAACAATTACCTCGACGATTATAAACGAATAAAGAACGCGCAAAAATTTTAATTGTGGTATTCATGCAATAGTAATTACTATATCTATGTATATATGATGAAATAATTGAGGCAAATATGTATGGAATGATAATACATATTTCATTATATAAAAAATAAATTACGAGGGCATTTCGGAAGGGGACTTTGATGTAGACCACGTGTAGCTATTATAATTATTGTACCGACTCGCTATAATGGCCGTTTTGACAGATTAGTAAGGTGTAATCTTAATTCAATATCGAAAAAAATATACTAGGCAGCTATCCTATAAATATATAGGGTCATTTTGACAATGCGTTAATAAATTAAACCACATACTTATCTCGTTGCAAATAACGTTTTCTATTAAGTTATTTTAACCATAGATGTATAATAAAAAACGTGTAAGTTTCGAACAAAATAAATATCAATAAAATGTAACTTCAAGTTTCCACACCCTAATACCACTATGACTGTTCTAGAAGAATTCCTCGCAGCAGCAACATTACACTTTCAGTCAGAAATAAACTTACGCACAAACCATATTGGCACTAAACTACAAAATGATAATAAAAATTGAATACTACAACCGCGATTTTTGACGAAAGTATTCGTTAATCAATGATGATTTTTGGCACAATGTTAGTAGAGGTATAGACGAATATGTAGTTTCATTTAGTGAATAATGAAATCCTCCTAGCCAGTTTCGGCCACGGCGGCCAATCTCAACGGAGATCAGCCAGGTACGCAGGAGATATTATAGTGCACAAGTGTGTGCGCAATACACAGGTGCACTCGCTATTCCTTCACTCTCATAGTCCGGTGAGACGGCAATCCGACATGACCGGAGAGAGATCAGGCGCAGGACCAACGGCTTTACGTGCTTTCCGAGGCACGGGGGTTTCACACCGCCAACTTCCTGACTCCGAGCTGCGACTGAGTAAATTTTAAGATGGAAAAACCCAGTCACAATTTTTTTGGCACGACCCGGGATTCGAACCCAGGACCTCAGCGCGCAAATCGTACTCTTAATGCGTACGCAATACCACTACGCCACCGAGGCAGTCATTATTTAGTACTAAGTTTCATTTAGTAACGTAATGTTAAAATGACTCTGTTTAGTATAGTGACGATAGTATTTTATATATTTTTTAATTTCGAATTTCAAAAACAAAGCCGTGTTTTGTCGTAATATTATAGATCGCAATAAAGGACATGTTCAAAACGGGCCCAAAATTGTAATCAAGATATTTTATATAGAATTGGATCTAAGTCCTAAAAATTAGCTTTTTACAATATATCTTTTAATTTTAAGGATCTCCAATTTATGTAATTTTATTTTGTTTAAAAATACCAACGTTTTTTAATAGTTTGCTATAAATGGAGGGGTCTAAATATTTTTCATTAATGGATCCAAGATCCATATTTTACCTCTTTAATATCCCCAAAGTTTGAACCTGGTTAGATTTTGAGGCCCAGCTACCATATAAAAATTGGACATCTCCTTTTACTGCACGTCACTATTGACAATAAAGTACAGCAATTAGCTCCTTCAACGTAGTTACGAATTAATACGAAACTTGATGAGCGGACACACGTCAAAACGGTCATCATAGCGTGCCGGTACTATAATTACAATCACAATTATTATTTATCTTTTTACACTTAAGTGTTATTTCAGGCAATCGTTGACTCTTTTCTTTTTAAAAAGCATTTTAGACATGGCACTCTCAAAAATATTAAATTGATTTTAAAGGGTAAACGTTACATTTATATACTAAAAATCCTACAGTCAAGTTACAAACCTGACGGTAGCTTTAAACTTCTAACACTAACGTGGCTCCTGTCACTGAAAATGATGTATACTCAGAAACACTGCTTTTCAGGCAACATAACTTTTATATAATGTTATATGTAAAGTTGTACAACACAAACTCAACTCGGATCATAAATATAGCTATAATAGATCTACCATTTTACGGTAGAAAAATGCATGAAAATTAGATTTATGGCCGTATTCATACGGATCAAACATTGTAGACCTCTGCAGGTCAAAATAGAATCATTTTTAAATTTATATAGAAAGTGGACAGGCCACATGAGTTATTGGGCAAAAAATCTCTTGGAAGGAGACAGCGTACCGGCAAACGCAGCGTTGGACGTCTGTATCCAAGCTGGACAGACTTGATAAAGATCTCATGAACACGCTGGATGCAGGCCGCTTTTGACAGGTCTGGAAAACTTTAGGAAAGTCATGTTCAGCGGTGCATAATTACAGCGAACAAATAATAGTGTTAGTGCTACTATATATAACACACGAACAAAGTGTTTTTTATGTTATCAGACTCTAAGAGAGTGCCTAGAACATTATTCTTAGTTGTAGCAAAGTTATCACCTAGAAAATTAAGTTAGAATAATATTGCTTATTAGTCTTATAGACTAGATTGTAATTTTTTGCTAAGAACCTAGTTCTTACAACAAAGGATAAAAAAAAAAATGTTCAGCGGTGGACTTCATATGGCTGATGATGATAATGATGATGAAATCCATATACGGTATACCGCGTTTTATGCTACTAGTATTTCCCGATAATAATTTGCATCTGTCTCGAGACCCCGAGCGTATGCAGTAGCGTGTAGTGGTTCTTAATTCGACGGTTGGTTGGTACAGTTTACGAGCGGTTATGCTTTCCTTTAGACGAGCTGCTTGCTCTTATCGTCGTTCGGTTGTAGAAATCCTCGCTTATAATATGTTCAGTGGCTATCACTCAGGGGCGGTTGCGGACGACAACTTAGACGTGAGTCGGAGGAAGCCCGCAGCCGTCCCTAATGCGCCGAAGATGGCCATATAAAAAAAAAAGTGGCTATCACTAATGGAAAGAATGGATTGCCTTTACAGTGATCACTCGTCTAACCCAGTTCTACAAAACAATGAAACTCATGAGTATGATATGATCAAGCACAACATATCGCGTGTAGTAAAGACCTGGTTATTGCCGGCTATTGAGAACACCAATTAACATAATGTATCACAAGGCGTGTGCAATTATTCATTTATGTATGATTATAGTTCTTTCATACACGTTGAGAAACCTGTCTTTTCTATATTTTGATAGTGTAATGTTTACATGATTTTCGATCGTAGGCTTCAATTTCCACGCCGAAACTAATTTATCTTTTTCACCTTCCATCATGAACCAGAAAGCATTTTTTCAGGGAGGGGTTCCTACATGATGTAGTTGTATCCCAGCTTACTCATGCGGGAGTGTAAAAGGAAACGAGATTAATATAGTACGGAAATAAAATTTATTACAAACACCAATTTTTTTAGGCGCTGCACACTACACACCTTATAATATAGACTATTTTATTTGAAAAAGTTTTTTCAGAAAAAAATCTGCACAGGCGGAGTCGCGAGCAAAAACTAGTTTCTAATAATTGCCATATTATAACCAATAATAGCCGCCTTCCAGTGAAAATACTACCCAAATATATAAATCTGCATACCCAGGAAAAACGGTCACGCATAAATAATTCGCCAAATTAGGAATTGGAAAGAAATCCATTGCCTGATGCAAGGATGCACAATGCAAATAAAATACGCAAGAGCGGCTTACAACATGGAGGGTTTCCGGTCAGAATACGACCGGATGTCGGTTGAACAGTATAAATAGTTGCGTCGACTGAATATCGGCACACTTCGTCTGAAGAACAATCATGAAAGCCTTCATCACTGTAAGTATTTTATATTACAGCACTAAATCGTATTCGTTAATCTTATCAGTTTTGTATGTTTCTAATTAGTAAAGGAGTGACAGTAAATAGTAAATTATTTTTTTGTTTTGAGTTTTGAAATTAAATACTCTGAACATGTTGCCGAAACATAACTAATATATTAAAAGACGGTTTATGAAGTTGCTTAAGCAAGTTACAATTTCATTGTAATGTTTTCTCGACATGTTAATCGCACCTACACGATGTTTAAATTATATTTTTTCTGAATAGCGCTACGTAATAATTTCATTTATATATGGAATCGGATAAATAATTTCATTTCAATAAATAATTTTCATACTGAGCATATTTTTAACTAATATAATGTTACTGACGCCAGTTTTTCGAGCTGCTACCATATTCCGTTAATTTATTTATTTGTAGTCCCTCATTAAAATTTCATACCTTCTTATTCTGTATCTACTTTCCAACGAACATTGTATAAAGTCGTGGCCACACCTAATCATTTATATGTAGATAATTATCACTCGATTTTCAACACTTTCTAAAAGTCAGCCACAAAAGTAGCTAAAGAAATTCAATAAAAAAAATCGTAAAAACATATAATATAGGCCATTTCAAGTTTTGAATTTGCTCAGCTACTTATGTGAGTGATTGTACATATTTATGTAAATTGTCGTTAATTTATTATATCTCACTAAATACCTTAATTAAAACAATTTTGAAAAATTTGCTAAACCTCAGTTGTACAAAAATCTGCTAAACTGATAAAAAAATATTTATTCATCTATTTTGCATTTTTTTTCGTTTCAGTTGGCCTGCCTCTCGGCAGTATTCGCCCTTAGCCAGGCTAGCGGCCTCGGCCTCGGCTACGGCGGCTTGGGCTATGGCGGTGGTTACGGCTATGGTATGTAGCTATCCAGAAACATCTTACGTATTCCCTTATACTTTAACTTAAAATGCACTTAGATAAGAAAGTATAATATATTCAGGGGAAAAAAGATACTATGAGAATCATAAAGGTTAATTTTAATCTTCATAATATCTTAGTTTTGCACGTATTTTTTAACGTATTTTTGAAACTGATTTAGAATCACATTTATACTTATTTGAAATAATTATTGCTTTTTATATATATATAAAATATGTAGCTAATATTTCAATCTCGAAAACCGAGCAACATAAAAAAATATTATGCATTTCATTGACTTTTGCCGTGACTCATCAAATTAACAATTCAATAATTACTAGCACTGCAATCAATCTCATGACTAAAATGGTTTAAAAAATCATAAACTCTAGGACTCGGCGGTGGTCACCTCCTGGCTCCAGCGATCTCAACCGCCAGCGTGATGAAAGCCGCTCCCATCCCGATCATCAGGACCGCAGCCGTAGCTCCCATCGTAACCGCTCCTGTCATACGCACCATGCCAGTCAGCGTCAGCTACGGTCACGGCTACGGAATGGGTGGCTACGGAATGGGAGGCTACGGAATGGGTGGCTACGGAATGGGCGGCTACGGAATGGGAGGCTACGGAATGGGTGGCTACGGATTGGGTAACTACGGATTTGGTGGTCATGGCAGGGGCTGGAGCGGTCTCGGTGGCTGGGGCGGTTCGGGATGGGGCGGCAAGTACTACGGCTGAACCACTGAGGACGGAGTGCTTCTTTCTGTAAAATAAAATTATTTGTCCTTCGATTGGCCCATGCACGGTATTAAATTGTATTCACACGTCTATATTGTTGTTTTAATTTGGGAACATGGCTTTATCTATATCAAAATACCAAAACACATCACTTATAGAATGCATCTCTGTTGGCATCTCAGCTTGCAATGCAATGAAATGCAATCAACCCTATATTATATACTACCCATTGTTGAGCACGGGCCTTCTCTACTACTGAGAGGGGTTATGCCTGAGTCCACCACCCTGGCCTATAGTGGGTTGGCAGATTTCACATACCCTCAAATTTTTATGGAGAATGCTGAGGCATGTAGGTTTCCTCACGATTTTTTCCTTCACATTGTTTCGGCAGGCCGTTCCATTCGTAATAAGGTTATCGTCCACTTCATCTCAGCTTGATTTCCTACATTTTAATAAAATGCACTTATAGTCCCCACAAACAAATATCTTGACCTATATCGATCAAATGACCTCATTTACTCTGAACGACATTACTTGACTAATATTAATGTCAAGTATTCTGAATTAGCATCAAAAAAGAATACAACACAAAATAAAAACACTAAGTGAAAAAGTTGTATTATTAAATGAAACTATACTAAATTGTAGTCATGAAAGAAAACTGTTTTCATGGCTCCAGAATATAAACTGTAAAGTCTGAACCAAACAGAACGGATGTCATCTAAGTATTTTCCGCAATTACCTCGGAAAACTTTTCGTTTCCAGTTACGTTGCGATGAAAACAAGTTTTGACAATGCAGTTTTCTTACAAAACCTAGTTTACGAGGTAACATCTCTTGGAAATGTGATATTATTCTACAATTATCCTGATATTGGACGCAAACAAATATTTCGAGAAAGAATTTTAAAATTGGTAGAGGTATTATTATATTATCGTCATATATTGTATTAAAGTAAAAAACAATGGGCTAAGGCCTTGTCCAGAATGGGCGAATTCGCCGCGAAACGTTTCGCGCGAAATCATTCGCGTGTTGGTGAGATACTAGACACCATTACATCGCGTCCACAAGCATCGCGCGAATTCAAAATACGTGCGTAAATCGCGTGTACTACGCCAGACTCTCTACTACTAGGGATGCCTTGTTGCGTCCAGTTAACGCGCGAACTCTAGAGCGAGTGCACGTATAGAGGGAAAGGGAGCGCCAAAATTTTGACACGGAATTGCTCGGAAATACCAAATGCTCGCGCGTTGGTACGCACCTTGTAGACGCAACGGTCGCGCGTAATACGCGCTAGATAATCGCGGCGAATTCGTCCTTTCTGGACAAGGTCTTAGTTATGTAGTACTAGTGTTTTGAATCGTTCAACTAGACTTTGAGTTAAAAGTTTTTTATTCGAAGAAATAGATTATTATTACTTACTAGCTACTGGTGGTAGGTCTCTCATATGTAAGAGTCCATCTGGGTGGGTACCACCGCAATGTCTATTTCTACTGCAAAGCACCAGTGTGCGTGCATTGTTGTGTTTCGGTTTGAAGGACATTATAGCCAGTGTAACTACTGAACATATGAGACTTAACATCTCATGTCTCAGGATGACTAGCGCAGTGGAATGCCACACAATACTTTGTAACTCAAAGTGCTTAATGGTGTAGCATCTGTTTATAGGTCGTCGTATCGCTTACCACCAGGCAAACGGCATGTTCCTCTCGTCATACAATACCATACAAAACTCGGGTCCATGTCCTGGATTAACACATAAGCTACTTTTTATTCAGGTAACATTCTCCCGTAAAAAGTAATTACATCTTTTAAATAGATCGCGCTGGAATCGTCCCGTTGGCACTGTGGAAAGCTACAATGATTTAGGGACTTTTGAAGCAAAAATAGCTTTTAACGCGGGTGAAGCCACGAGGAACACCTAGTAATCAAATACTATGAACAGTAAAGTATCAGAAACAGTTGATGTCTCTAGTTGGAAACTTCAAAATTAGTTTAGGCCAAAGACTGAGGAGTTGCAAAACTATTAAACTTGTACTGAATTAGCTGCAAGTTTAATGTTTAGTGTGAATCAGTTTATGTGCGGCCAACGATAGCCCTACAGGACTGGGTTCTTAAAATTAATGGGTTGTACGGTACAGTATCTTTATGATAGAATGATATTGATTATAAATTATTATTATTTATTATTAATTTTGGATGATCAACATTATTTTTGTTTCTGCTTTTAATTATTACTAGTTTGTTGTTGTATGCTATCGGCTATTTTATATTCAATTATTGTTGTTGTTCCATTACTATAGATTTATAAATTTATTTTGAATAATTATGAGTTATGTAAGCCACTCATTGTATACTGTAGTTGCCTGTTTACGGGGGAACATTGAACTTTGTTTTTATAGTTTGATATAATTATAATTTATAATGATTAATGTATCTCCTTTTGGTAACTCTAAACCTAAATTAATAATGAATTATAATGGGAGAATGAGAAAAAGTTATTGTTGATAGAAAATTGATGTATTGAATTGCTTCAATATAATGATAATAGCGCGGAATGATTGATGACCGAATGCGAGCTGATTGTACAATATGCGACTATGACAATTCAAATGGCGTAAAATGCTGATGATAGAATTAAGTGCTTGACCATACGGTCTCCATATACATGGGTTGTTTAGGTATTGCTTTTATCATAGAATTGTATGTTCATGATACGATACGCGAAGTGTCAATGTGTCGAATGAAATATTATTTGACTATACTATGTAGAGTTCAAATCTGAGTGTGAATAAATAAAAAAAGGCATAAACATAACATCCATGCACAGGCTATATGCTGCTTAATTCATAAGCCTTTGAATTAAGATAAAACAAGAGAATAGTCAGGTCGAGCGAAGTCGCCAAAAGATGCAGGATTGGATCCTACATATCTGGTGTGATGGGACTTTGCTGGGTCCAGCAGGGGATATCCTGTAATTAAAGTGATCCTTTTCTTCTTTTAAGTATCCTTTAAGGAATCTTTTTTTTTAATGAAGAACATTCACATTCATAAGAAATTATGATAAAATAATTCCATTCCCCATTAAACATACAAAATCTTAAACATTCAATACAAAATAAGGTGACACATTTTTCAAACCAATTCAAAGATCAAAGGAAACAGGCTCGGAACTCAATGAGGACCGATGCACGTAATTGGCTCCGAGCTGTATCACTTGTACCATCTCACTACCAAATGGAATTATGAAGCCGGTGTCGTCGTCTCAGGGATTTGCATCTACAAATAGATTGAGAAGAGACGCGCTTGTAGGCACATTTTAATTATATTTTTTTACTACCTCGGTGGCGTAGTTGTATTACGGTACGACTGTAGTTCTGAGTTCTCGGGTTCGATCACCGGTTCCGGCAGTATTATTGGGTTTATCTACTCAGTGTCAGCCCGGAATCTAGAAATGAACCCGGTAAATGGAAATTATAGGTCCACCCCATTATTACACGGGACTTTATACAGGGTCATTTTGACATTGCGTTAATAAATGAAACCACATACTTATCTCGTTGAAAATCACACTTTCCTTTAAGTTAGTTGAACCATAGATTTTATAATTTTCCGAATATTTTCGTTAGTATATCCTACTAATATTATAAAGGCGAAAGTTTGTAAGAATGTATGGATGTTTGGATGTTTGGATGTTTGGATGTTTGGATGTATGGATGTATGGATGTAAGGATGTTTGTTCCTCTTTCACGCAAAAACTACTGAACGGATTTCGATGAAATATGGCACACGGGTAGATCATGTCCTGGATTAGCACATAGGCTTTATCATACTTTTATCCCGGGAAAATATAAACCGGGACTTTTATCCCGGAAAAACTTTTTAATGCGGGCGGAGCCGCGGGCAAAAGCTAGTACTTAATGCTTAATATTACCATTCTAAGTTGTACAGTTTATAATGAAGAAAGTGGCATGTTTTTCGCAAATAATCATAGGCCAATGTTTTTAAAAGAAGATTCTTTTTTATTCATTCCCCATCAAAAAAATAAAATCCTACTAATATTATAAAGGCGAAAGTTTGTAAGAATGTATGGATGTTTGGATGTTTAGATGTTTGGATGTATGGATGTATGGATGTTTGTTCCTCTTTCACGCAAAAACTACTGAACGGATTTCGATGAAATTTGGCACACGGGTAGATCATGTCCTGGATTAACACATAAGCTACTTTTTATCCCGGGAAAATATAAAGCGGGACTTTTATCCCGGAAAAACTTTTTAAAGCGGGCGGAGCCGCAGGCAAAAGCTAGTACATACATATATTGAAAAGTAAGATCAAGCATTTAGCAATATCACGAACTCTAAAAAACGCTATAAATTCTCATACATGCCGGTTTCAGTAACACAATAGTACCGCCCTCCGTCCATAAATACTGAAACACAACACAAATTGACAACGGAATTTATCATGATAACAATTTCGCTTCCCAATGTGTAAACAAATTATAATTATTGTATTGACATTATGAACTTAATTAAAATTGACACGTTTATCAATTAATTATCTACCAAATAATATTGGTAAATAATTTCGATCATGACAATATAAGTTATGATGCGATCTGACCAAATGGATTACAGTATCTGGCAGTATATACAAATTGAGTGAAAAGCTTTCATCGGTTAACTTCGAATACGCAGAGCACCGTCTTTGTTACTAATGCGTAATTTTTTCGCTAACATTTAAATTTGGTTTTTACAAAGACATTAAACAGTATCATTAGGTATAGACCAGATATCAGGACCAAATTTTTCATCCAAAAGATATTACCACAATTACCAATTGGTAATAAGTCGCTATCTTATCTGACACTTCCATGTGACAAGAAGTCTTATATTTATCTCATGCTTAAACTTTGTAATGAAAACAATATTTTGAAAGAAAATATTACGAACGAAAATATACGTATATACTAAGCGAATATAAAGTTGAATTATTTTTTTATTTGCAGTGATTTTGAAGTCGGTTTATTTTTTGTTGTTAGTTAATTATAGAATAGTGTAAACAATACATCATAGATATACGATTGCAGCATTCGCGAGTAATCTGCTGTTATTATTGGAATCGAATGCCAAAACGAGCATACCGCTCGCCTGATGGTGAGCGATTTCACTCCCAACAATACTCTGAATAAATAGTTGGCATAAATTAATACAAGACAAATAAATTGTATTTTAGAGTATAATGAGCACGATCCTCGGTTAATGCAAATCATTGAACCATTTACATTTGCAAATGATATGCTAATAGCTACCATTAACAACGTATGATTCTATGCATTGTATTTTATTATTGAACGTAATCGATGGAAAGCTGTGCCAATTGTATCTACAGGTATTTGGAAGTATACAATAGGAACACATCCCTTTCTGTGTAAACCAATCCCGTATTGTACTGTTTCATAGTTGGCCCGGGCCTCATGTACTGCTGAACGGGTCTTAATCTACCACGGTGAGTTGTTGCGGGTTGGCAGACTTCATTCTGACATTTCATACTGAAATTCTTATTGAAAAATCCAACTAAAAAATAGAATACAAAATTTAATTAAGAATAGTGTAAATAAGAAAAAATGTATTCTATTGTAAAAAAAATCGTGGGCTTTTTAAGATATTATCAAAATGACAATCGTTCTACTCATATTATCAGTCAAAAAACATACATATACACTCACGCCTTTTATCCCCGAAGGGGTAGGCAGAGGCGCAACTAGTGCACCTACTTTTCGCCGTTATTCCGTCTCATGATGTGATAGGGGGCTAGCCTATCGCCATATCGGGCACAAATTCCAGACTCCGAGCTGATACTGAATAGAAAAATATATTTATAACTATTGACACGCTTTTTTTATGATAAAATATTTTTTTTCTTATTTACACTATTCTTAATTCAAATTCGATTTATTATGGAGCGTGTTTTTTTTAGATTTTTAAACAATTATTTATTTTTTAGTACTGTTCTACTATTGTCCAACAGATATCACTAAAAATAATTAATAAACAATAATAATATAAAAAATAAACAAAATTATATAAAAAATAAACAAACTATTATTTATTCATTTTTTGTTGGATTTTCTGTAAAAGCTTTGCTTTTTTTTAAATATTAGATTGTCATCAGTCCCTGATAAATATGCCAAATTTCGATTTGATCCAACATTTTGAAGGGGGTCAAAATCATGTTCAAAGTATCAGTTACATACATACGTATGAAGCTTATAAAAGCGTGTTTTAAAATAATTAAAAAAATTACTGGTCTCTCATATGTAAGAGTCGGTCTGAATGGGCACCACCGCAATGTCAATTTTACCGACAAGCAGCAATGCATGCAGCATTGTTGTGTTTCGGTTTGAAGGATTTTGTAGCCAGTGTAACTACGGGACATAATGAGACTTAACATTTTATGTCTCAGGACGTCGAGCGCAGTGGAATGACACACAGTACTTTGTAACTCAAGGTGCTGGATGGTGTTGCTACTGTTTATGGGTGGTCGGATCATTTACCATCAGGAGAACGGCATGCTCGTTTCGTCATTCAATTTCATAAAAAAAGCAAAATGCTGTAATTTTATGTTATATGCAATATTTGTTTTATGTTTGTATATCCTTTTTCTAATGTCATATTGGAAGTCATTACAAATCGGGCCCACTCATAATATGCCGTTATTTCGACAAATTACGCCATATTATAAGTGTGTGGAAGTAAATGGACCAACCAGCCGTTAGAAGCACAGTCCTATTAATCTAACCAGGCATCATTTTTTTGAAAGACACAGGAACCCCAGTCATATTATTACGGTCACGGCACTTTGACCCCACTATACTTGTTGGTAAGTGGATTGGGGTTTAGATAGTGTCCACTAATAAGAGGTGATTATCCCCGCCAGTCAACAGAATTATGCCGGCCTGTCGCTTCTGCAATTACATATTCTATACACAATCCATTACTCCTTCACGAATAGCGAATGGGATCCTAAGGGAGTCCTCTCCCGCGTTAATTGAAAAAGCAATTAAAACCCCCGCCGCGCGCCACCCCCGCTCCCTCAAGCACCCCGATATCACTCAATGGAAACAACGGAAACTACCCGCAAAATTTCAATCATATTTGCCTAATCAATTTTTGATATTAAGAATTTGACGGGTTGAAATATTTATTTGGAATAGATATTCGGATATTGGAATGGTCTAGTCACAGTTTGGTTGGGAAGTCTTGACATTCGAATAATGGAAATATGAATTTTGCCTGTACTTGTCTGACTTCACCTGCTACAGGATATCACATCAAACAAAAACAGATAAAATGTGTAGTTACCGAGTCTTCATCTACTTGCACCCACGTTAAGCCAGCAATACATGTTGGACGAGCTGAGGACAACGCGATCTTAGGTAAATTTATACGAGGCAGGTGTAAGCCTAGACGTCCGGCAAGTTTGAAAAAAACCAATGGAAGCGGCAAATAATAATAATAATAGATAACAATAATAATTAATAGACGAGTAACGTAGAGCTGCCCGCACGTTTTGTGCTGTTAGTTTTTATTGTATATGGGACAAATATGGACGACATGGAAGTTACTGCGACTGCTGCTATTTATTTAATGAGCTCGTATAATATGGACACAAATAAGGACACTATAGCGCAGGCGAGCGCATTTGAGTTGTGTGGAAAAACCCACACCGCTCCAAAGTGAGACAATCACAGGCCTCAGACAAATAATATAAACATCAGTATACACACATAAAAAACATACACACGCCCACACACACACACACAAATTGAGCCTACCTCGTCCTTTTTTGAAGTCGGTTAAATCTTAATTTACTTGTCAATATCATAAATATAGAATTTCAATAATAGACATTTCATACGAATAAATCTAAATCTGCAAATCAGATATCACAAGGAAGTGGCATCAATCTTCACGGAGATACGCGATTATACTCAGTGACAAATTTGATCCAATAACTGAACGAACACTTGGGAGCACCGGCTAACTTCATTTTGTATTCGCGCTGATGCAATAACAAAAATATTTACGGAGAAATGGCGCGAAAGCTGTTTCAAGAGATGGAAATAAAGTGTGTTCAAAAGAAGGAAAACAACGACCGTGTGTGTTTTAAGAGAGAAAAGAATACTTACTATGCATGTATTTTTAAAGTAGGAAGTAAAAATATAAATAAGAATGTATGTTAGGGCAAGATGACTATAATCTACCTGATGGTAGGTTCTGAAGACTTATATTTGTACATATACATATACGTATACACTCACGCCTGTTATCCCCGAAGGCAGAGGCGCAACTAGTGCACCCACTTTTCGCCGTTATTCTGTCCCATGATGTGATAGGGGGCGAGCCTATCGCCATATCGGGCACAAATTCCAGACTCCGAGCTGATACTGAACAGAAAAATTCAATATCACTTTGCCCGACCCGGGGATCGAACCCGAGACCTCAGCTTTGCAGTCGTACTAATAATAATAATACAAATAAGCCACCGAGGCAGTCTTATATTTGTACTTAGTATAAAATGTATTCTGACAGGTTGGTCTGGAAATCTTTGGGAGAGGCATGTGTTCAGCAGTGAACTTCTAAAGGCTTAAGAAGAATATCTCTGAAACTTCACGCTTACCTTGGACCATAGACTCAAAGGTACCTTTGAAATACAAAGCACTGCATCGCATTACACTACGTTCGCCACTTTGAGACATTAGATTTATTTAAACGGGCACCGAAAAGTAGCTCCACTGCACCTGATAGCGGAGTGGGGTCCAGCTGGTCGTCAGTCGATCTCATTCATCCACGCAGTATTGTCGGCTTGTTTGGCACACAGGCTGATTCCGGAACGCGACTCATCTGTCCCTATGGCAGGTTTTAAGAACTTGTGCGCGGTGGTCACGATCCAGGTGGATACAAGATCCTATCACAAGCAAATAAACTCTTAATCCCTTCATCATCCATCAGCCACATGATGCCCACTGCTGAAAATAAGCCTCCCCTAAAGATTTCCAGACGGACCCGTCAAAAGTGGCCTTAATCCTTAATAATTACACAGCTTTTAGAATGCCGTTTCGCTACACAAATTGGCATTGTATATTCATATTTTCCCAAGTCGTAAAACATTTCGTTTACCATAAGTCGTTAAAACAATCTTCCACGTCGAGGATCCGTTACAGCCACCCGAGGGAACTCAAATGCTCACAATCCGTGAACCTTCGCGCCTTATTAAAAATATTTCATTGAAGTAGAACGTGTGGTGAAGACTTTCATACAAATGAATGATGTAAGAATTCGTCTAAGAGCCGGTTTACAGTACAACAAGTAGATTCACGAGTAAGGTACCGTTATTTCATCCATGGTCAAGTCAAGGGTCATATCACACTGGCGAGTTACAAGCGAGTTTACGATCACGAAGCTGATACGCTCTCGTCCAGTATAACAAAACTGTTAATTATGTCTGACTAGGGATGGAACAATCCGGCCATACTTACACGGCGAATTGGCTAAAAACCATGCCGCGACCAAGCGAGTTAATTCGCGAAGGCTTCACCGATCAAATGATTATTTGTATTAGTTTCCTAAAACGTGATGTGCCGAAATTTTCTGGTATTATAAGCATTACCGAGACGTCGCAATCAGTGGCAGTACTTTCATAGAAGCCGAAATGCCTTTTTTTTTTCGCGGGGAGAAACGCTTTATCGCTACCACCACAAGGGGGGGGGGGGGTAAGTGGAACGGTTATGTTGGTTTCGCACAGTCTTACAGCCCAATGTCGACACTCGGTAGTATAGCATCATCCGAGCGAGCATTGGGCCGAGTCCCTAACACTATGTACACCCTACACTGGCATACCAACCAAAACCCGCGGTGGCCTTCTTCGGCGCATACGAGACGGCCCCGGGGTATCTTGTTGCACTAAGATAGCTGCACGGGACCGTCCCTGCGCAATGCCGTTACGGCCCCTCTCTATACAAGGGGGCTAAGATGCCCCCACACTCTAAAGGACGCCTTTGGCGTCTACGACAGCGGGAGACCGACCACCCGCATTGTCAACTACCTCGGAGTCGCTTAGATTGGACTGAGCAGCCCCCCGCTGCTCGCCCCGCGACTCTGGAAGCCCCCTTTAGTCGCCTCTTACGACAGGCAGGGGATGCCATGGTGGAACTCTCTATATGCCCCCGGGCCACAGGACACGAGGCGCCGGTCAGTCGTCCACCCGGCGCCTCCTACGTCTCCTCTGGCTACGGGCGACTCTCCTTCCGCGAGATGACGCACTCGCAGAAGGAGACCATCGCACGCCAAGACCTCCAGCCGCCGACCATGGCAGACACCACGGCCGGCAGCGAGAGATCTCCGCCGACGACTGCTCTAAGAGCGCTGCGTTATAGATCCCAGGCTGGGCACTCCTCGAGAGTGTATTGGACCGTATCCTCGCGGCCGTTGCCACAGTGGTGGCACACGGTGGACTCTTCTTTTCCGATCAGACACAGGAACGAGCCGAAACACCCGTGGCCTGTCAGTACCTGTGTCAGACGGAATGTCGGCGCACCGTGGCGCCTGTCAAGCCAGCTTAGGAAGACAGGTCGCACTGCCGCGACGGTCCTCAAGCCCGCATTCGGACTCTCCAGCCTGGTATGCCACTCCTCCACGGCGGTGCTGCGGATGGAGGCCAGTTGGGCCTTGACCTCCCTCGGAGCCAGTCTCCGCCCGAGTTGGGATGCCTCCTCACGCCAGAAGAATACTGACGAAAAGCCGAAATGCCCGGCTTGTCTGAATTATTTTTATCTGAGTACTGAAAACCAAATACGGAACCGTCGTAATCATAAGCAATCAAAAGTCAAAGTTACTTCTTCAGGTCCCTATTATAAAAAGTGGAAAGTTATACCATTGAATATTGTTTCAATAGAAATTATCACGACAACGCATAAATCTTCGAATAAGAAAATTTACAATTTATTTTAAAGGAGCTATGAGGGATCCAGAAAAAATAATTTTATAATAAAATTTCAGTGCAATTCATAAAATTACTGTCAAGCGGAGTTTGATAGATTCGACGCGAACGGAACTGAGAAATTGCTTCTACATTTTTATAGTACCTACCTACTGACTAAAAACGAAAAGTAGCTTCATTACCGACTGTTCATAAAGAGTAACATCACCCAGAGCTTTGAACCCAGAACTTTAAAGTTCCAGAATTGTAATCTTGTAATTTCCCTTTGTAATTGGCCCCATTGTTCAAGGGAAGAAAAAGGCCTATCCGTCAAAGGCAAGCAACGGAATGATGATTCCTCTGATATCGTATAATCGAAATAATAATGTCTAAATAATAATGTAACAAAAATTATGTATCCTTTCCCAAAAGTGCAATGTGTATTATTATATCTTTCCTGTGTATTATTATTATTGTTATTATTTAACTATAAGTAAATAAATAAATAATGAGGTTAACGTGTGGCAGTGACCACGCACCATCTTAACATCAAATGACTCACTTGTTTGCCCACTCTACTATAAAAAATATAAAGTACTGGATGCCCGTCATCCCGAGGCATTACACGACTGGTAGGAAGTAGGTGCTGTGGTTAACTTCTTTAGCTAGAATGTCGAAGCGAAAACACTTGCCATCAAGTGCAGGAGGATCAATTTGTCGCAACCGTATAAAAGGAAAAAAAATTGCTCGGCTTAGCGAATTCTTCAAATGACAGCCGTCATAGGGTGGATCACGTTGAAAAATTGAAGGGTTATCCGTTATACCTTTGTGCCTGAACTCACATTAATCCCAACAATAACGTTTTCAAGTCTTAAACGAGCTTGCTTTTACCTTTGACTTTTCTAAACAGTGTGTATTCTTTGTGAAATATCGCTTGCGTTAACGGCGAGGAAAAACATCGTGAAGAAACCTGCATACTTGAAAAGTTCGCTATAAGGATTTCGAAGGTATGTGAAGTCAGCCAACCCGCCCTAGGCTAGCGTGGTGGCGTAAGGCCTAAACTTATCAGTAGAGCAGCAGGTCACTCCGAAGCAGCGGAATAGTATTATACTATAGGGCTGGTTTTCTTTTTACCTTGATACAATATTTAGTAACTGCAACGGCTTGATAAAACATAGTCATAATATATTTCTTCCCGCAATCGAGAAAGGTCAAAATAAATAAAATGACTTAAAAATCGTTCATTCAACAGCCATAAATTAAATCACATTGTACAATACAATGTTCAAAAATACAAGCGTGGGCAACGGCGCGCGACAGGAAAGTCTGCAAGATGGCTTTTAAGACTGAAAATATGTGACGATTCGTGGGTGTGCAAACTGCCACAGTTGCTTACACTCAGTAAGTGAATGTCGTGATATTTACATGGTAAATATGACATTTATTTTTGTAATGTTAGCAATGGCGACTGGCGTAGCGTGGTTGCGCGGCACTTTCTGGGGAGCGGCAAAATGCGGAAAATAAAACCTTTTAAAAATTCTATACAAAATTATATTGTAACTCTTATGTTCTATTAAAAATAAAAAGAATAATTGTATGTATGTTTCTTTAATATTTTATAGTTTTAAATTATATCTCCAGGAAACTCTGACGTCTCTACAAATATAACGAAGTAAAGTAAAATAAGAATAAATAATTATTTTAAATTATTATAATAAATAGTTATTTATTATTAGGCCCGTGCCCAGCAGTGGGACAGTATACATATACTGTCCCACTGCTGGGCACGGGCCTCCTCTACTACTGAGAGGGTTTAGGCCTTAGTCCACCACGCTGGCCTAGTGCGGGTTGGTATGCAGACTGGTAACTTCTTAGGTATGCAGATTTCCTCACGATGTTTTCCTTCAACGTTAAAGCGAACGATAATTAATTGATAAACAATACACACGTAACTTTGAAAAGTCAGAGGTGTGTGCCTTGGATTTTGAACCTCCGAACATTGTCTCGGCAGACCGTTCCATTCTCAACTAGGCTATCGTCCACTTCTATTATTATCAATTTTATTATTCAAGAATAAATAAATCGTAATAAAATGTACAAATATTTCAAAATGTGCTCACTGAATCCACCTGATCTGTGAATTATAAAGTACACGTATGAAAATGGTTAATACGAGAGGCGGCCGGCACGCGGCATATAAGAGCGATTTAAACGCGGAACCGCTTGGCTATTTTAACAGAACGTCGTTAGCAGAGTAAAGTGTTCATATTTTCATTTATAAGTGTTTTGGTAAAAACCTGATATATTACATACTGATTCGTTACGTTTACACGAATGCTAGACGTTGAAATTAAACTACTATCCGACCCGTGACCACGAAGTGCAAAGCCTTCGAAATGTCGGGAGAAAATGAAATAAAAAACGCGATAAAATCCGTTATAGTAGTTTAATTTCAACTGATATATTACTTTACTCGGTTACCGTGATTGTACATAAGGATAAAAGTTTCATAATATGCGCATGACGATGAGAATGATCCACACCTTTTATAGTTTTCTAACACATCCAGTACATGAACTGCAGAATTAATTTCAACCGCGCTTGCAGTCGTACCGTAATACAACTACGCCACCGAGGCAGTATAGGAAGGTAATGATTTAACAATTATTAGAAAATACTGTGTGAATAATGCACACAAAAATATATAATAGCTTAAGGCTAGTAAAGTAAATACACAAACTAGTTTGCACTGTCCCAGCCAATTCCACTGTCCTCACTACTAGAAAAATATACTAAACAAAGTATTATGAACACACCGACGAAACAAAAGCACTCAACCTAAATACCAAACGAAATTAGGTTAAAGAAAGTTCAAAAATAACTTTGATTTACGCGTTACGGTGTAGTGTAATTTTCGAACTCAGGGTGTTCCGAATCGTGCCATTTTCTAGCGTTTCCATTAATTTGTTTGTATAACTTCGATATTTCCCGCGGGGATCGATTGCACGGAATAATACAGAGCAACCTGTATAATGCCTTAAGGTGGGAGTTCCACTCTTGCGATTGATTATGTGATAGCCCAGAGGATGTTACTGGAGGAAAGTTAGAGATAGACCATGTTATAGACACGAGACTATTAACGTTATAATGCCACTGGTTTTGCAAGAAAAGATGAAGACAATATACCAGAAAACGTCTATGTTTCTAATCCTATATTATGATTTTTTTAAACATGTTAGGGCCGTGTAGTACCTGGACAATGTTTTTATTTTTATGGAAACATTGAAAACCAAAAACATTGTCCAGGCACTACATAGGCCTTAACATGTAGAAAAAAATCATAATATAGGGTTAGAAAAAAGGTTGGTGATATAGTTTCAGTGCATTTACGCCTGTAAAGGAGTAACGCTGAGTTTGGAATTTGTAATAATTGCTAAACAGATATCACTAGGCATTTCCTTTAAAGAGATAAAATAGGGAACTTGAAATTGAACAACCGAAAGTAGGTCGAGATAGCTCAGTCGGCACCAGCACGGTAAGCTGGAGGTCGCGGGTTCAAATCCTGCTTTCGACTGTTTCTGTTTCAACTATACTAATATTATACAGCTGAAGAGTTTGTTTGTTTGTTTGTTTGTTTGAACGCCTTAATCTCAGGAACTACTGAACCGATTTTGAAAATTCTTGCACTAATAGGAAGCTACATAACTCCTGAGTGCTATAGGCTACTTTTTTCTCGGGAAAATATTTTTTCCCGGAAAAACTTTTTCACGCGGGCGGAGCCGCGAGCACTACTAGTCTTTCCATAAAAATGAAAACAACAACTATATTTTTATTTATTTATGGTTTATTAGTGTTGACCGTGGACCCACGAATCTCGTCAATTTATTCTAGTCATGAAAACCTTGCAACACAGAACATAAAAATCCAAATTAAATCAATTACACACGTAACAATCTCTTTACAGCAAAAAACAATCATTACCCATTAAAAATAAAACTCATTTAAGTGTACGACTATTAATCGACGCGATAGAACTCCCCCTTACCAGGTACTTGGCAACTAAGCCGAAGGTTGGCCCAGAACTTGGCTCGTAAATATCTTCACGCAGCAGATTTATGGGCGGCCGTCTCTGTCTCGACCAACTCTTACAATTATATTTCTCACGGAAAATGTTATTACCTTTTGACAATTTGCGTGGGATTTTATTGCGCAACCTTATTTTGGGTATTGAATTTATGAGGCTATTTTAAGCGGCAAAACATTTTTATGGTATTTTGAATGTTGGTTATTTTAAAAAAGACTTAATTATTTGTCTCTTATAATGCAATCAGCCCTGTATTATATACTGCCCACTGCTGAGGACTTAGCCCTCCATGCTGGCCTAGTACGGGTTGGCAGATTTCATATACCCTCGAAATTCTTATGAAGAATTCTCAGATATGCAGATTTCCTCACGCTGTTTTTCTTCACCGATAAAGCGAACGATAATTGATAAACAATACACACGTAACTTCGAAGTCAGAGTTGACTTGTATTAAGTTATCGACTGTAGAGAAATACTTTATTTACTCGATATGAATTTCTGATGGATTTTTTTTTTGGATTACTAGTAGTGCTCGCAGCTCCGCCCGCGTGAAAAAGTTTTTCCGAGATAAAAATATTTTCCCGGGATAAAAAAAAAAGCCTATAGCACTCAGGAGTAAAGTAGCTTCCTATTAGTGAAAGAATTTTCAAAATCGGTTCAGTAGTTCCTGAGATTAGCGCGTTCAAACAAACAAACTCTTCAGCTTTATAATATTAGTATAGATAGTATAGATTGCTAGAGGTATAGATGATCTTAAAATGTTATATCATACAATGTGATTCAAATTAGAATAGGATCAACTTTGCACCATATTGTGACATCTAAATAATTAAATATATTGTTAAGCTAATTTAGTAATAACGTTTTTATTTAAATTGAATGTAAGAGTCAATTAGACAAAATAAACTGTTGTTCATGTGCCAATAAGTTTTCTCAGCAAATTTTGTACTTTTAAGTGACATTTGACAGATTAACGTCATTGACGTCCGGCGTAGCGTTTTGTGTAGCGTACAATGAGTGTACGCTACACAAAACGCTACGCTACGTCACCCATTCTGCTACATCAACGCTACATTCAGTGAGCTCAAAATCATTTGAACTTGCTACGCGCTACGCTGCTACCAGCATAATCCGCCTTTCCTACGCCACCTGTCAATTGTTTTCGTTTTTACTATATAATAGAATCTACGAATGGAATACATACAATTCCAAAGCTTATCGGATTTGTTGATTCCAGAATATGAATTTTCGATAGTATTACGAGGTTCGAACAAACTACACGACCCCTAACAATATTTTTTGAGGTTGTTTTGTTTTGTGTACTTTTTTAACATCAAAAATACAGTATAAATGGAATCATTTTAAACATTTCAATACAATATTGTTTTTTCAAGCACTTAGACTTTAAATTACCCAGAGTCTGGAATTTGTACTCGATATGGCGATGGGGTGTCAACTTTTTTTTTATATTAACGGTAAAATGACTACTACGTCACTACACCTTACATCTAATATATAATTCTCGTGTCGCGGTGTTTGTTGCTAAACTCCTCCGAAACGGCAGAAGCGATTTTGATGAAATTTTATATTCACACTTCATAAGTCTGAGAATAGGTTCTTATCTATTTTTCATCCCCTTAAGTGACAAGGGTGGCCCACTCCAAAAAAATATTTTAAAATTACTGAATGAATTTCGATGAAATTTGGCACACAGATAGATCATGTCCTGGATTAACACATAGGCTACTTTTTATCCCGGGAAAATATAAATCAAGACTTTTATCCCGGAAAAACTTTTTAACTCGGGTGGAGCCGCGGGCAAAAGCTAGTAATATATGTCGGGACAGGAAGGAAGTATAAAAAGGAATTATCATCTTTATTAATCACATTGAGGGTGTCTGAATATATTACGTCGGGTAAGACTAAATAAAAATCGTGTTGAATTCTCGTAGCGACATTTGGGTGTATAAAAGGGGTGCAGAATCATTTGAAGAAACAGTCTTAGTCTGTCGTCATTAAGTTCGGTTGTGTTGCAAGTAGTTCGGTGCAGTTCAATACTATGTGGTAACTATGGTGGTGTTCATATCGGTCAGTGCTTAGTAAAGCGGTTACTATGTTATTTCGAGTTGTTACTAGGTGAGTTGATTACAATCACTTAACCAAACGGTTAAGTAATTGTCTCAATATGCAGTGTGTTATAATAACCAAAGTTAATAACTATTCCTGACGTGGTATTGTACTCTGTGAACATTCGATTACGTAATAATTGACGAACGAACAATAAATAGCGAGTTGAAGATAATTCATTTGTGACTATTACTATGTGTGCCCACGTATACCTATATCGTCCGCCACTCTGTCTCCGACATATATATAAAGGTAAAAAGTGGGTGCACTAGCTACGTCTCTTTGGAGAGAAAAGCTGTGTGTGTACTAATAAAAATGAAATCGTAAATACCAAGAACATGTACTCAATTATTCTACGAAACCCTAATGAACGTAAAAAAGTAACCAATTGAGTTATCCTCTCCAATCCCAGGAACAGCTCCCAAAGGAATCCACACACGTCCCGGCACGAACAGGGATGCCTTGATTAAATTTTCAACTAAAAAGTAATTTACAATCCGAGCTTGTGCCACTTAAGGCAAGTAAAAAGGTGGAGGTTTGCTGTGTATATGTAGGTTTATTCATTATGTATGTATATCCGACATCATGTGTATCTATGTGTATACATATATTATTTTTTTCCTTATAATATTCATTTAAGCTTACGCGAGTCCGCTCCGTGACAACGAAGTCCTACAAAGCCTATGAATCGTCGTTGGTAAAATAAAATAATAAAATATAGTTCTTAATATCTCTCTATATATGGGAAGCAACCAAAAATCCATATCCAGCATACGATATTAAATCCCCTCCTAATAGTCCTTAATATCTTCAGAAGCAATCAAAATGTATTAAATGCACTAACATAGTTACTGTTGGTAATGTATATTAAATGCATTTGCACATGAATATTGGACATGGGAGCTAATAGACTCCACTAGAGAACTTATAACTAGTTCATAATCACCTTAGGAAGCTTCAGGTCCAATTTCAGCAAAAACTTATTTAACGAGCGTTAATTAACCGTGCATTAAAATTAACGCGAACGTTAAAGTATCGCTCGTCCCATGAAATAACGCCTAGTTAAGGAAGATAATCACCTGTTAAGGGATGGTGGAACACTCAAAAACCTCAATAGCCCCTTAAAACATACAAATTTCTACTGTTGTGTCTACTGTGGTCGTGTAGCTTACCTACCTTACCTTAGCCTACCTTACCGTGAGAACGTTCTCTGACCAAATAAATGATCTTCTCAGAAAAGGGCAGGTCAGGAGTACCCTTAACAGACGAAAATGTATGAAAAGAACTATGAATGTGGAAGAGGCGAAAGAGGTTTGTCAAGATCGTAGCATGTGGCGCTCAATAGTCTCTGCCTACCCCTATGGGATAAGGGCGTGAGTGTGAATGTATGTATATATGTATTGCTTACCATCAGACAGGTGTCATGTTCACCTGATCATTCATTTGTAACAAAAAATTCACTCAAAACTAATTGTGAATGATCTGTTAACATAAACTGTGGGTTAATTTACTAGTACTTCTCTGAAGCTTTTTTTTTTGTTTAATAAAAATAATACACAAAGATATAATAGTTTCATTCAGACATTCATGTAGGTAAGTATGGAATGAGGAGTTGGTATTTTTATTATTCGTTTATTAATTTGTAGTTATTATAGTTTATTTACTTTATAATGGTGCAGTTAAAGAACGCATGGTAGCATAGACGAGCCGCAATTTTTGAAGCTTAATGATAAAATAATATTGCAGTCTAATGTTCAAAATAGACGAAACGTGCCTCATTCAAAGCGTTGCAGTTACTACGCGTCATTTAATTGCGCCATACATAAAAACAAAAACACAATTTTTAGTTAAATTTTTATTGTCTTTGGTTATACAAAAACATGGATTAATTTTTAAAATAACTTACAAAAAACACATTTATTTATTTTTTAATTAATTAATCATTAAATACATTGAATGACTAAAATTGTACATCGATTATAATAAAAACTATTTCCTTTAATGCGACATTTTGATACTAAATAGTCGTTTCTTTCCGACACAGTCCGAAATCTATCTACGTTTTGCTATCAATTACATAATACCGTTTTTCAATAATTAAAACGAAAGAGAATCTTTACACAGCCATTAAAAAAAATATTTTACACTGATTTCGAAAACACAACCTATTATTTCAGCAAGTATACTACATACATATATAGTTGTCACATGTTTTTTTTTGTTAACCCGTCAAACCCCTCTTATATATATAAATGTATGGAGAAACCCTATATACTGGAACGCCGGCGTCCGTAGCGGGGCTTGACGAGTCAATAAATACCTGAATATTGTTTTAGGTAGCTTTTCTTTAATTTAATTGTGTTAGTGAAAAGGTGTATGTAATAAATTAATTCAAAACAGTCATTGCATCACATTGAGCAATAAATCAAGTGAAATCCGTAGAACTAAGCTTCTTTAAGGCTTAAATTGGCACACTGATACGTTGATATTGATTTATTGTGAAATGTTAACAAAATTCTCTGAATCATTTTTATTTTTCACGATTTACGATAAATTATTATCCGGCAATAAATATAAATTAAAGAAATAATACATCAAAATTGAAAGTTTAAATTTAAATAATTTTTAATAAATTTTAAATGTAATTGGCACAGGGATGTGAACTTTAAGCAATATAACTTCAATATAAATTCAAATAAACAAAACAAGACAATATATTTTTTTATCAATATGTTTGGCACTGCACCCTACTCATACACCATGCAAAATCCCATCGAATATCTATTACGATACACACTTATCGAATCGTTTATATAAGTTTATTTAATTTATTTTACAACACTACGAAATACACGACAATATATTTTTTTATATTTATATACTTCAGTTCGTTTTACTCCCTTGTCATTATTTTAATGATTTTAAAAATTCGACATCTAAATGTTTATTATTATAATTAATTATAAATTGGATTTTGTATTTTAAAATATAATTACCTCAAATATAGTATTGTGTTAGATTTTAACTCTTAACACACGTAAGACCTATATTTAACAATATCGTTAATAATAATCGGCAACATAGTCTTAAATTTGGCTTCCTTATATACAGATATATTTGTGTATAATTTTGTTTCTGAAATGTTCATATACAATCCAAGCGGAATGAATATTGTGAACATGTAATCTATTTTTTTATAATAAGTTCTTTAAACAAGATAACACTAGAATTAATTACTAACATAAAAATATAGTACAAAACAAGGTGCCTCTAAATCAAGGAGGAAAATTACATAATATATAGTACTTAAAAAATACATATAATATAATGTATTTAACAAAACTCAAGTAGTTGTAGACAGTCGGCAAATATCTATATCTGGATATACCGTTGTGGGTTTCATTGCAATCTATTTCAGCTGTTTTACGTAGGTGTCACGTTTTTATTGCAAAGAATACATGTTTTGATACACCCACGTCTCAATAATATAAACTGTATCATTATATGAATCACTTCACCCACTTAAATATAATTCAATTTAAGATATGCCACATGAAGTGTAAAAGTGGATGTAGCAAACCAAATATTGATTACTTATCTAGATTCATGACTGTTATTTACAGATTTCTTGCATAGCATTTGTATGAATAATATTAACTTTAAAAGTTTAAATCATGAAAATAGATGAGGCTAAAAGTATAAGCTATTATCATGGAAAATGAGAATGCATAGTCTCTGCTTATGGAGGAGTAATATTATAAAATAAACTAAGTAATATGGATATAAAATTACTGAAATCGCTTAGACAACTTGATACTAAATTATAATACTTTATATTTGAGGTAATTATATACATAGTATATAATATGAAAAATGACAAATACGTACATTAGAGTAACTATCGCTTACTATACTATAGAAACGTAAATATTTATAAAATATAAACAAATTATGCTATGTCACAGCGGAATATCCGAGGTTGTGAATTGTGGTCGCACTAATTTATTAGAGAACTTGAAAATATTTGGCACTTATTCGCACAAGGTGTTTCTAGAAAATGACAAGTTTTGTTACTGGAAAATTATGATGCTTCGTCGAAAATAGACTGAGAATAAATTCGGACTGAAAGTACCCATACAAAGAAAATAAAGTTAGGGTTAGGAGATACTTAAATTTGTGTCTTTTCAAGCAATGAGTAGAAACGATTTATTAGAAGCTGAATCAGTTTTGATAAATCGATATAAAGGTCTGTAAATGACTCTGACTGAACTGTTATTTAGGACATTTAATATCATTGACATGCCATGTCTCAAGGGCACTGTCAGATAATATATAAGCCGCCAAACAACTTGAGCGCACCACCGAAGTGGGTTAACCACGCAGTATGTTCAAATTCTTTGCAGACTATTATTTCATCAGGTTTACATTAATCTATTTTAAAATCCCAAATTCTCTGATAAACTTTATTAAATCTATGAATTGCAATCAATATAAAATTTTGTATGTTAACATATCAATACACGTACACATAAAACATTAATCTATTGAGCGATATCATGTACACTGAAGACATGTTTCAAGTAATATTGCGTGGAAAAATGTACACAAAACACACGCTCTTAAAAATTACTAGAATACGAGCTGTAAAGTGCGAAAAATAATTACTACGTACACAGTTACGCTTACGAGTTCGAGGGGTAAGCACAAGTATGTTACTTGTGGAGTTACCTTCTTATGCCAATTAATATTTGCTTTTCAAATCTTAGATAATTTAGTAAAGGTTGTATAACGCACTTGTTGATCATGGGGAGAAAACACAAGTACCTGTTACTTGTGAAACGCTCTTATGCTTGCTCTTAATAATACTATGCATAGTTATTATTGAAAAATTAGTTCGCCTCTTTTTAAACTTCTGATCAACTGGATGGGAAAAGCACAAGTATCTTTCCGCAGCATCTCTTGTGACAGCATGCACTTTGATTCAATATTTAATTCAAAAATAAATCATAGTGACGTCGCATCGCCATAGATGTTATCCTATCAGTAATCAAAATAGACCTTATAACTTTCCAGTGTCCATTTAAATTAAAAAAAAGGCTTATAGTTTATTATTAGTAAACATAGATCAGCGTTACATTTATTCTTTATATGTAAAAGCTCTTGCTTTACAGCACCGAATTAGCAAGAGAATACTTGGCATGTTTTATTGGGCATGGATGTTTAAACTCGCAAGCGATGTACTAGTTTTGTACTGTCCGCTATATTTACATCTGTCAAAAACGAATACGCAATATTGGAAAGTCAAGACTAAAGACCTCTTGACATTATTGATAAAATATTGTCGGTATGGTACTAGATTGTTTATTTAGCTATATACAGCTTATTAAAGGCATAGGTACTCAGGATGACAAAATATTGCATACTGCTTTCAGCGTCGTTGCACCTCCAGGTATACTAAAAAAATGTGTTACAAAATTATACTATTTTGAAATTATATTTGTTTTTAATGCAAAGTCGCGACTTATGTCAAAACTCATATCGTTCAAAAGTAAGTTTCTAAAACGTAACAAGCTTCACGTATCTACCTCACTGGACATTGGCAAAATTGTCCTAAAGGACAGAGCCAGATACGAAAAAAAAGTATCAAAAAATATTCTAATCCTCAACAAAATAAAGATGCAATTTCTAAACGTTTTTCAAGCGAACTCACAACGAATCCATCATTAAACTTGTGTATAACTTGACATTCCAATATTACGAACATGTAATTACAAAATGTAACCTACAATAACCTACAAAACAATTGGGTCTAGAAATCTAGATCAAGAGAAACACACGGAAACATCTTGTTTAAACTTTAAACTATTTACTGTGCGCATTGTCAATACTTTAGGAATTAGAATTAAAATGGTGCCGAATAACATTACAATTAGCTCTTTATAGATAAACCAATAAAATAAAGTATTCCTATTTATGGTTGGATTTGGCACATTACATTTATAGGTACTAATAACATTTTAAGAAAATCTCGAATCTTGATGTTGGATTGCATAGATTCGCAGAGGCCCCAATAATTATTTTACGTCTTAATAACTTCTCTTGTAGGCTGACAGTGCATCTATAATTCTTTTTAAATTAAAGATGTATAGATGGATTGGAGATCACTGGCCATCAAGTGATCCTTTTATCCTTCGCAGGTAAAGCCTGACTTCGATAAAATTTTTACTATTTTCAGATATATTATATTGGATTAACTACGAATAAATACAAAATAATCTAATTAATCCACGTAGTAAAATTCTCACTTACCTGTAAAACAAAATATCAGTTAAGAAGCTGTAACGAACTCCATCCATCAAGAGTAAACTTTATTGTTTCAACTTTGTAATGTTATTCGGTGGTGACATACAGGGTGATTTTTCCTGTACACAAATATTTTGTGCGGTTTAAAAATTTAGAAGTCTGAATTAAAACACAAGTCTTTAGCTAAAATATTTGAGACCACTTTAAGCTGGAGTGGTGCAGTTTGAACAGATCTAGTAGAGACACTAATCTGGAGTAGTCCAGCGTGTTTCCAATATAGAAGACCAAAACTCACCACAATAAAGGGAAATCAATAGGATAGGGTTGATAACATAGGATAAAAAGATTATTTGGCACAATTTTTCAAAAATACTAATGTAATTATTTTGCAGATTTTATGTTGCGAAATTCTAGAAAAATCACCCTTATGTAAGGAGAATTACGTATTTCAATAGATATTAATGGCACACAAGATATTAAAACATGCTGTAAACTAACAAGTATGATAAGTCGAGAAAACGTATTTTTGAGCATAACTTCTGTACACATGTAAGCTCAAAATATCATATTTTTACAAACTCGACTTGAAATATAGTCAATTTGGACTTACGTATGATTGGTGGGCTTGCCAAGACCGTGCATTTCCAACTTTGCCACAAAGTTAATATTTCACGTCTGAACTGAAAATTAAATGACTGAACTTCGAAATTTGGAGCAAAATATATCATATTTTTTACATTGTTATTATCTCACTGGTTAGTCTACAACATATAAATAACACTCAAAACCCGTAAATCTCCATAAATTGGTACAAAACTTCGTAATATTCGTTTCTAAGACTTATAATTACCACATGATATTATGTATCTACTTCTACACATATATATGTATAAATACATACAAAGGAACGTTGCACGACATATAGATTGATGTATATTATATTACACTAAATTCACTGATTGTTTTGAAAGAAAATCGGTGTTTGAAAAAGGCCTTTTTTGACTTATGACCGTAGGACAGATGAATCTTTCAAAACGATCTATATGGAACAACACCCATATTTTTGTATATATGAATATTATCACCTAAATATTAATGGCGATACAAACACACTAGAAATAGTTATTTACATTTTTTATTATAAATACATATATTTAGAATTTAATTATGTCTCACCTATAATTTATTATGACGAAAAGATATTTTATTAATAAAATTTCGGTGGAAATAATACACAATCAAACGTTTTGGAAAAATGATGGTTATATATGTACATATAGCATGTTGGCAGTGACCATAATCTAATATAAGTAGAACAGATCGAAATTTACTAAAAACTCAATAACAAATAAATTAAACGCGAATAAACACTTAACCGAACAACAATTATAGATAATAATACAAAGAAATACATGGTATTTTACAGTGTTATTTTCTAATTATTAAAAAAATCACGTCGATTTAGACAATACATTTTGTTACAATACTGAGGGAACACTTTCAACTGTAGCTTTGCATGACTAGAGTAAAGATTTCCATGAACTCGTTGTATGATATTTTTATGTATAATCACAATTTGTAATTGATGTGAATCCGTCTTATAATCACAAGAATCATAGTCTTTTTACATTTTCTTTTCTTATTGCTACTGAATGACGAGACGAGCATAAAACTCGCCTAGCTGTAAGCGATACGGCCGCCCTAAACAGTAGCAACACCATACAGATAATTACCGTATACACGCGAGGTGTATTTAATTTTATTAAATTTGTCTAAAATGTAAACAAATATTGTACTCAATACTTCGCCAAGAGTTTGTGCATCAAAATCTGCCTTGGTCGCTTATTTTCGTTTTTTTTATTACCTACATATTGCGGTTTGATCTTGAAATTCAGACAAAAGTGAGTGATATCATGGGAATACATAAGCCTCTTCACTTTTTATTCAATATCAGAGTGCATTGGGTAACACCAGATCACGGGGTATTTCCGTTGTTTAAAATTACTGCTACACTATAATGAAACTAATTTGTGCCAAAAAAATTGTGGTACAGCTAGCAATTCAGGCTATGTTGTCCGTTTTATAGAAAATGTTGTCGGGTTTAATATTGAAATATCGGGATTACCCCTTAACCGGCGTTACCCAAACGCACCCTATTTAAAATATTGTAACACACACACACACACACACACACACACACACTCACGCGTTTTATCCCCGAAGGGGTAGGCAGAGGCGCAACTAGGGCACCCACTTTTCGCCGTTATTCCGTCCCATGATGTGATAGGGGGCGAGCCTATCACCATATCGGGCACAAATTCCAGACTCCAAGCTGATACTGAATAGAAAAATTCAATATCATTTTGCCCGACCCGGGGATCAAACCCGATACCTCAGCATTGCAGTCGTACCATAATACAACTACGCCACCGAGGCAGTTCGAAGCAAAATATTGTAACGTGCACAGTAATTTCTAATTTGATGCTACTGTGCATCGTTGCCGTTATTTCCTAGTAGATAACTTATCGTCTAATGCAATCCAAAACTGACTTGTAGTTGTGGAATCAAATACTATATGTTGCTTGCTTGGTGACCAAACTTAAAGCCAGGCTGAGCGTTCTCTTGGCGTGCGCATTACTATGACTATGTATGGAAGACCTCACACAGAAACTGCCGCACCTAGCTTGTTGTGGTGGTTCGACGACCAGAAATGAATATCATACCCAGCCATGCTGTCTATCTAACGAAGCCTTTTTGCAAAAATCCCTCGCAGAATTAGTACAAGGCTTACGTGCTTACTGGAAATAAAGGGAATTCAAACCGGCCATGTTAAGGCTCGTTTGGCTTTGATTCTCAGAAACTACTGTTAATGTGCATTTCTGAGAATTTCAGTTACGAAGAAAAAGTTTAGAGAAAATGTGACCTCGACCAACTATTTTCTGGGAAAATGAAGACAGAGAACTAAATTAAGTACCCGAACCAGTTGCAAGTATTTTAAAGATGGCTTTACTTAGTAACCAAGGGTCTAGGTACAAAAACAAAAAATGGGCTCTCTTAACTGAGACGAAAACCTAGGATTCCTAGATGGGATATTTTTTTTGGTTTTTACTGGTCAGGGTCCGAAGATCCCCTGAATTCGGGGAGCCCGGTGTACTGCACCGCCTAGACTTTCGGTAGCTACGGTCCAAATCGCAACTTTATTATAAACTCAACAATGAGACCTCCACTATATAATAGGGATCAATTGAATATGGATTTATTTGTCCACGTTTGATTTTACTTTTCCGATTTTTATAAAGACTGATTTTTTTATCTTCAGATCAAAGTTATTCATAAAACAAAAATTATAAGCCACAGCCACATGAATAAAATAGTTTAATATTTATTCTCGTGGCTATTACTGAAGTACTTATATCTTATTGAAAAATGACTTTCAATCATTTTTGTCGAGAACAGTAACTATAACGTAGCACTGTTCATTTCTGATTATAAGCCGTATTCACATCAGTCCGAACCCCACATCTAAATCATATCCCTGTTACTGATTGTACTGTCAAAGTCAATACAATACACGAACCACGTCTCACAATATTATTGCTTAAATTCTTTCAAATAAACACTAATTACATTTAACGACATCTATCGGCGGAATGGTGAACGAAGGCTATTTCTCTCTCTTGGCTTTGAACGTGTTTTTCTATATTGTACAATTGCAAGAGCCAATCAATACACACGACACTCATTAAACTAGCAGACGACGCGTATAATACCACCAAAACGCACAGTGAACGCGATTTGTGTGTTTCTCTTTTACATACAGAATAATAGTCGCTGTGTAACGCACAGAGAGTGTACTAAAACGCGCGTCGTCAGCGTGAATAAATCTGCATAGGCCCTTATAAATGGGTTATAATAAATCAAATAGCAATGGCATTTAGGGAACGGAGAATCCGGAATATTTTTATGCAAATAGCGCTTGACAAAACCGTCAAAAGAATAAAAACTGAAATCAGTATCTTGTTCGCTTAAAATCAAGCGTTATATAGGTCAAATCTTAAGCATCTGACCGTGACCTGGTCATACGAAATACGGCCTTAAGAACCTAGTTAGAGAAGGACACTAGTGCGTTACAAAATATTTATAAATAGTCAAGAAACCGTATGAAAATATTTAAGTATTTTACATAAAGAAACAGGAACATGGAGGATTATTCAAATGTAAGATTTGTACAAAAAGCATAATTTTGAAATGAATACTAACGCACACAGGATTTCCGCTCTACGTAATTATCGATTTTAGGAAACAATTCTTTTTAAGATTACAAATATTATTTTGAAAAAGACAAAATATATATTGACCAGAAGACTTGAAATAATATGGGACCAATTGAAAAAAAGATTAACTTGTAAAATTAACACATTTACAAAAAATAAGCAACAAAATAAATTCGAAAGCCCATTCAAAACCAGTCTTTCCCACCTCGCATTAAGCATGATAGAAAAACTTCTTCTAAATTCGTAATATTAACCCTAAAAGCTCAACCTTTGTTCAGAACATTAAGTAAGGACTAGAGGGACTCTGTTAAATAATTCTGTTTATCCGTCAAATTTCACGAAAAACTAATCATATTACATTTTGAATATTTTTATATCCAGGATAAATTGATGATTTCTGTATTGTGCTGACAAAATAGTTCGTTGTATGAAAATATTTTAAGACTGTATCGGATATAAATATCGTTTGGAAACAGGAATCAAACGACATTAATAAAACTGTGCATAAAGAAATATCGATAAGGAATAAAGATCATGTTAGTATTACCGAAGAAACTGGAACAGAAATTGTTGACAAAGTTTGCAATTGTGTTTCCTTTGTGCAAAACAATAACTTGCTCGAAAGCAAACACCAAGTTAATAAACAAAAATAAAGTTGGACTGTCCTATACACTGATTTAAGCAGGCCAAACTAAATCTTCGTATTGTATTTCATTAACTTTAAACACAATACAGAAATCTGTTTCAGCAAAAGCAATATACTCGAGAACCAAATATCGCACAACGATCTAAATTACCTACGTATGGACGGGATGTTCAACTCACTAATGAAATTAAATTGTTTCACATTAAATTGCTTTCAACAAAATGAACGTCGGGTAAAGTTTTCAGTTTCCACCTCATATCGTTAAATTATTCATTTTGTATCTCATTTAGTTAAATTTTAAACTAATAGAAGTTTCGAATTTGATGCATGCAATTTGATTTGTTCAGTAAACACGCTCGAGCAACCGCGCTCCGTCTGAAGCTCGCGTAATTTCAAATAGTGAATCAATAACAACCAAGCAACACCTAGATTTTGAGCCAATATTTGAGCATTGCACAATTGCACAAATAATTGCCCCAGTGTGGAAATTCAGACGGTATGAAACGGTGTTGATTGTATTAAACAGTTGTGATTTAATATTGGCTGCATTGTACGACATTCTTTCTGTTGCCATTTTTTGTTGCAAGAATGCAGTTTTCTTTTCATACCAGACTGCATGCATTAAATTTGATAAGCAAAGCCAAGACCGGGCAATCAAGTCTTGGCACTGCTAAAATCACACGAATCCAATTGCGAAACCCGTGCTAAAGCTCATCACGATTCGCGCCTAATTGTAAACGCCCCTAGTCATCGCCTCTCTGTTCCTGTTATGCCATTTGCAAGTCAAAATCCTCACGTACGTCCTTCTGAATGTGGCGTTGCATAACGCATAGCATACTGGGTTAATTGTAGAGTTAATGTAGCATAGCGCATAGAAGAAAGACCAGAGTTCGTCCGGTATACATTTCGTGCATGCTGTTAGAGGTTTGAGTAATACAAGAATGTTGTAAGGCGTCCAAGTTATGATAAATGATAAGAGAATAGCCGAGAGCGTTTTAGCCGCTTTGGTCTCTTGTTTCTTCTCTTGCGTCTTCTTCTTCTTCGGCTGTTTAGCGATCCCCTTCCCTGCTAGCTGTTTGGGAATGATTTTCGCGTTGAGAGGTATTCTTACGTCTTGTATATGAGACGTCCTTCTGGTCAGCGCGGCGTGTCCCGCTGGATGCAGGTTAAGTTCGGAATCTCCCCTCGTGGGTCGATAGTGGGGTCGGCCTTGGGGCGGAGACTCCTCAGTAATCATTTTGATCGTTGGTCTTTCTGTGTCAACATCAGGTAGTCTGATGAGAATGGTGTAAACTGAATCCGCTGATGCGGACTTTGGTGCTGGTGAGGTAGTGGCGTTGATTCGTGTGTTTGGCGGGAGAGAACGGCTGTCCCTCGCTGCAGGCATTACTGCGGGGGCGTCATAGGTACGGCGGAGGGGGGAGGTGCCCCCGTCCCCAGACCCGCTAGAGCCGCCGCGCGTCGCGTAAGGGTCTCTTATGACGTTAAGTGATGTACACCTAGTGGAACAACAAAACATAAAATACTAGAAATTTAAGAATAACAAAATACTATTAAATAAGGATTATGTGTGAAATTTATTATTTTAACCGACGGTAAAGAGTAAGAATATTTCCAGTTCATCGAAACTTTTACCTTGACAGAAAATTCTGTCCCCCCTATACCATTTTCTATAGTTTTACTTATTCCTGTGGCCCTTACCTGGACACAGAGCTCTGCAGTGGCGTCTCCACGGAGACTGGCGTCGCGTACCCAGGGTCTGAGGGTTCCTCCTCGGGCTCAGTGTCCTCCGTGTCCTCTCTCCCGGAGTGCCACCACGCGACGCACCATGCCCTCACAGCCGCCAGACCCCGCTTCGGTCTTCGAGAACTTGAGGTCTGGACAAACATATGGAACATAAGCTAGTTTTTTTAAATATTTAGGTCAGATATAATATTAGAGTTACACATAGTCCTGTGGTTGCAGAAGCCAACAATTAAATAGTATTTTATTACATAAATTGGCAAACAATTTATCCTGAAGTTAAGTGATGTAATGAACGTAAACTCCTTCTTGTAAATGAGTCATGATCAATAGATGTTCTGCCAGCTATAAAAGAAATAGCGAGTAGAAGGGTAGGGGGTTGTCTCATAAATACGATTCACTATGAAAGACTGGCTGCCCACCTTCCAGGGGATCTCATCCCGGACAAATAGTTTTTGAAACTCACACAAAACGTTGCCTGAATCGAATCCAGGACCTTTTGATCACCTATATACGCTTTAGACTTAGGAGATTAAGTTAAATTACCGATCTAAAACGTAGTAAGTTTCAGTATAACATCAGATATCTCTCACCAATCAAAAGCCATTAAGAAGTCGTACAACTTCACAGAACTTGATATTAATTCGCTATAGATTCACAACAGGCCTGTCCCATTGCGCCCCCGTGCCAAATGATTCCCGGTGCTTGCAATTGGCAGTCTTCCAGACTGTTGCCTTATCTTGTTTGTCACGCGAATATGAACCGTGTGTGTTCGTGCTATGGACATGATAAATGTAGCTTCTTCGTAATAGTTTAGTGTAAATAAATGTGTGGACATTTTTCAGTGTTTGCGACGGTATATGTTTTCGTGTGCTTTTAATAAAATTTGATAAAGACTATCTTAATGCCAAAGGTAAGATAGAAATTAGGAAAAGGTTATTAAATAAACTAAATATATTGTAACTAAAACTTTTTTAAGATTTGTAAATGTTAGAAGATATATAGACCTATAATTATATTTATGTAGCTCTTAGTTATCATTTTTAATATGTAGCAAAATGTATTTATTAATCACACTTCATACGTAGCGTATTGGTGGACTTCATGTCATTTACGCATTCTCTACCACCTAAATTCTGAATTTGTAAAGTATATGGCCTTACTCGCATATCATTCGTTAAGACATATGTGAGATAAAACTAAACCACAATACATATCCAGAGATAAAAAATCGGACACACAGATCTAAGCCTGAAACTTGCCCAATTTGCGTGGAAAGTAAAACGACGGCAACACCACAACTGCCCGACACTGACTGATGCAATCCAATTTTACAAAGTCTGACATGAGCTGGCAAACCGTTATATCGTCAAACTAAAATGTAGCCTCATAGTTTTTTGAATTCGAATCCCATCAAAATACTAAAGTGGTATTTTCTATACAGAATAAATTTGGATGTTCGTTGGTTGCGGTTCTGTCTACATCTTCGTAGATAAAAAGAGTAAGTGTTTGTGTTGTGCTCTTATGATTAATATTCTATGTCGATGTGTGCGATTGCTAGCCAGTAATCTATACTATAATATAATAATATAATACTACTGGACTGCTTTTAAAAAAAATCACCAATACAAAGCTACTTTGTCAGCGAGTAATATAGGCTATATTTCATCCCAGGAAATATAAAGTGGGAATTTTATCTCGCTTAGCTTAACGATCTTAGATTTTGAAATACAGTTAGGAGAGTTGCCTAACAAGTGATTTATCCGATGCTAAGTGAATGATCAAAGTCCCAGGCGATACTTCAGAGGTCAATTTACCCCCTAACTCTGTTTGCATTAGCCCGTACTCAATATCTGCCGTTAATAATAATTAATCCCTAGTGAGCGGCCTCTCTACAATCCATCGCATATTACTCTAATGCTGGTATATTACTGTTATGCCGGGAATGTTGGGCATTAAGAGTAAACAAAATAACATATAGTGCATCAGGCTTTTCTTCCTTTTTAGAAGTAAGTAAAAGTTTTTTTTGCATTGAATGACGAGACGAGTATGCCATTCACCTGATGGTAAGCGATACGACCACCCATAAACAGTAGCAACACCATTCAGCACCCTGAGTTACGAAGTACTGTTTGGCATTCCGCGATGCTCGTCATGCTGAGACATAAGATGTTAATCGCCATATCGGGCACGAATTGCAGACTCAAGGCTGATTCTAAGTAAAAAAACTCAATATTACTGTCCGACCTGGGATCGAACCTAAGTCCTCAATACTGCAGTCGTACCGTAATACAACTACGCCACCGAAATACTCTAAGTCTCATTATGTACAGTAGTTACTCTGGCTACAATGTCTTTCATACCGAAACACAATAGTGCATGCACACTGCTGCTTGGCGGTAGAAATAGACATTACGGTGGTACCCACCCAGACGAACTCTCACATATGAGAAAATATAGATCACCTATTTAGTAAACAAATAACTTGTCAAAGTCACTAAAATACGACAGAAGCGTGGATTCTAGAAAGGGCCATAGACAGACGGACAGTACAAGCACAATTGCATTACACTTCGATTTCACGTCGGGTGAACTCGCAATTTCAAAGTTCTGAAAGTTCCGGATTAACTACCGATCACTCGGGTAGGGAAACTTTGTAAGAAATACTGTGTTTACTATAATATCTTTGAAATAAGTTTTGCTGTCGTATAGTAGGTGTTGCTTTCGACTTTGCCTACGTGTAAAGCCTTTCTCGCTACAAAAAATAGCGCCATCTAGTTAAAAAATCTGATTAAAATTAAAATATTTTCCACGAGAGCAAATTACTGGGATCAAAAGTAGCCTATATGCTAATCCAGGACGAGGTCTATCCATGTTCAAATCATCCAAATCCGTTCAGCGGTTCCTGCGTTTATTTCTAACAAACATCCAAACAGTCACAAACTTTCGAAACTCTTGGAAAGAGTAAAATACGATGCCCGATCAGGTAGTGTTCACCGTATACATATTGAAATGAGTCCAGTGGTAGTGGCTCTAGTGGTATTCTAGATAGGTAAAGCCTCGCGCAGACGTTGTCAACTTGTTGCCAAGAAACACTACTATAAAACTAACAGTTGCCAACATCAGCAACTGTTCATTAAATAATATTTTTTTTCATATAGTGATACTTATTTAGCAAAGTATTGTGAGCGTCTGCGCATCGCCTAAGTAGATTTCCTGTAAACGAGGTGCATATTTTATTACTCTTTATAACATTGAATATATCGTACTTACTAAAAAATATAGGGTCATCAATTTAGCTTAGAATAAAAAGACCGCTCACATACCGGGCTCTGTTTTATTGCAGTTTCATTTCGATTACGCACAACCCTTAACTAATACCGACATAAAACACACCAAACGAGCGAAAACAATGCGAAAACAATTTTATGTTAACCAACTAACAAGTCAGAATTGTTGTGCAAAACCCATTTGTTCGAATAAAGGCAATAATCGAATGAACAGGCCAAAATGTGTCCCAAATGGAATGGAAGTCGTACTGCTGTGAAACACCATCGGCGCTGTGACGTTTATTAACTATGTCTGCCAATATTCAGTTTCCAATAAATTGGCCTTTATTTGAGGGGAAGGCAGAGTTGCAAGTTGGGCTTTTGCAACGTTTAAATTCTGTATGTATCGAAATCTAATCTCTAGGAACTTATAAATTTTTGCAATCCAAAAATACACCTAAAATGTTGCCTTAACTTGGGGTCGATTTTAACTCAACAGCAAGTTTGTTTGTTATTGCATTGAATGACGAGACGAGCATGCCGTTCGCCTGATGGTAAGCGATACGGCCACCCATAAACAGTAGCAACACCATCCAGCCCCTTAAGTTACAAAGTACTGTGTGGCATTCCACTCATTCGCTCATCATCCTGAGACATAAGATGTTAAGTCTCATTATGTCCAGTAGTTACATCACCACCAGTTACACTGGCTACAATGTCCTTCAAACCGAAATACAACAGTGCATGCACACTGCTGCTTGGCGTTAGAAAAAGACATTACAGTGGTACCCAACCAGACGGACTCTTACATATGAGAGACCTACCACCTGTAAAATTAATTTGAATACTCAATTCATATATATCAGAGGACTAAAATAATTAGTAACTATTGGAAAATTCACAAGTATCCAGAAAGTGATGACGCCATACGAGCTAATGAAATTAATGTAATTAAAGAGGATCAATAAATACTAATACGAGTGTAAAGATTCCCCTTCAACCTCTAATAGGATTTTATCCATTTCAGTTAATTGAAACAGCCATTAGCATACAAAGCTAGATCAAAAGAGCGATCATAAACAAAATCAAAGCAAAATAACTGAGCTCCACGAGAAATCCTCTGTAGCAAAAATAACATTTCTTCATTTTATTTTTTCGATAATTAGTCTGTGGATAGTTAACCTAGGTTTTATTCTAGAACATTCAAAAATATACAGGGTATTTAATATTTATTACGCTTTATATGCAAAAAGTATAAAGGCGGACTTAATGCCTTTTGTGTTGATAATAGCTACTAGTGTCTAGTAAACTGATCGGACGACGTAGTTGTGTAGGAATATGTCTGCCTCGCTGTCGGGTTCGATTCCCATGTCAGGTACAGTGATATTGGACTTTTCTGCTCAGTATCAAAAAGTCTAGAACACTGTCCGATACATGGCAATGGACTTGACCTTACATGAAACCTGACATATGTGTCTAAATGTGTGCGTTACAATTTTCCCTATCTCTGAAATAAAACTGGATACTACGTAAAATAATTACGAATATACATTCCAAAATACACACGTTTCAAAGGTCAACAATCTTTTGACAGTCATTTGAACCTACGATATCTTGTAATTAGCAATTTCATTTTTAACCTATTGATAAATTCACTATTAATTTGTTATTAGTCGGTAAGCTTTACTTGAATAAAGTCAAACACAAAGTCCCTTTTGTGCTCTGATTATTGATTGCAGTTAAATTGCCCGGGTCAGCAATGGCCGTAGTTTGGCCGCTAAACTGTCGTCTTTGTGTTGTGTGCATCAGTGCTCAATAAATTTCTAGGTAGAGTAGGATTCAAGGTAGTGATGGTCGGTTACGCAGCTTAGCACTAGTCACGTTCGGCCCGCCATGCTAGTCAGTAAGAATACTGACTTCTAAGAATAGAACGTACCAAAAAAACACGACACAACTCCATGTCGCTTTATTGGGATTGGTTGAGAGACTAACACGTGACTGAGGGCGGTATTAATAAATCAATCTCAAGTTTGAGTGACATCTCAAGTAGACATAATGTATTGAATTATGTCTACTTGAGATGTCACTCAAACTTGAGATTGATTTATTAATACCGCCCTGAAGTATTGGTCTTTCGATCAATCACAAACATCAAAATTAAACGACATTGACTAACTGGAGGTAGGACTCTCAAATGTCAGAGTCCGTCTGGGTGGGTACCACCGCAATGTATATTTCTACCGCAAAGCAGCAGTGTGCATGCACTGTTGTGTTTCAGTTTGAAGGGCATTGTAGCCAGTGTAACTGCAGGACATGATGAGACTTAACATCTTATGTCTCAGGATGACGAGCGCAGTGGAATGCCACAATGTACTTTGTAATTCTAGGTGCTGGATGATGTTTCTATTGTTTATGGGTGGTCGTATCGCATACCATCAGGCGAATGGCATGCTCGTCTAGTCAATCGATGCAATAAAAAAAAATTTACCACGTTTGCGGTCTGACGGACTTACCCGCCAACATCTAAAATATTCTACATTAAAGTCTCAAGAATTCGCGTCTGCGGTGCATAAGCGGCGCTGGTTACTCCCCAGCTATGACGTTATGCCAGTAACTGGTATGTAGGAATGCAATTATTCCAAATGGAATTTCATTTAACGTGCCAGTGACAAGCTAAAGTATAACGTCGGTCGTTAGGTGATAGTTCCTAATAATATTTATAGTATTAAATTAATATTCTCAAATAAAAAAAAATAAGTTTGTATGTTTCCTTTGTTATTAGCTATTAGTAGATTATTAAAACATTGATTTTTGATATTGTAAAATTGAATGGTATGAAAGTATCAAGATTTAGGCCTACCTAAATATATTTTGTTTATAACTATATGGTTTTGTGTTTTTTGTGATATAACTTATATGAGACTGAAAACAATTTACAGATAAAAAAATTGTCTTTGCGTACTTACGCTTGAAAGTTTATTTTCTTTCCACCGAAAATCTCAACTTTCAGTAACTTTGAATCAAAGATCAAGCTTTATAAATGAGGAGAAAAATAATGTAACTTATCTCAACATTCAGTTTAACCCTTAACGACCAGCGGTGTCACAGACCGCAACGATTTTTTGAATTAATGGAAATATTTCAATGTGTATAATTCGTAAGATGGATTGTGTCTACCTTTTCTACACATTTAATAGTAGGTACTGCCTCTACGTTTGCCGATTGTGAAGTTGCACGCGTTTGGCCTAGATAAGACCGCACGTACGGTGACAAATATAGGTAAGTGGTCAAAATATAAACAAAAAAAGAAGTTTCCCATGAATCCTGTAACAATACATTCTTCAGCCATGACGTCTCTACAATTTGAAAAAATCAGGTAACGTGGAGTGAATTACAATGATGTACACATAAGGCACAAAATCATGCATTTTCTCTAGCCTAAGGAAATATAGAGTAGGTTAACATTAAACACTTGCAAGGATTAAATTCAATTGCTCTTTCATATTCAATTTGCAGGTAAACACAGTAGAAATTCTTGTACCAACATCCATCTGGATAGATGCCGTTAATTGAGATGAAAATTTCTGATTTGTGTGACCTCCGAGAGTAAGTATCCCCGCGATAGCTCGGAGAGATAATAAATTTAGATGGGAATATTATGTTTTATTAATTAATTTCAAATGAATCGTAATCGCAAAGTTAATATTCAACTTTATAATTAAATCAAAGTTAAATATAATCATTATAATTTCAACAGAGTCCAGATGAGAATATAAAAGGAACAAAAGAATGGAAATGTTTCCCCGTCTAATCTATATACCATTCCGCTTGCGATAAATAACCTCTCCGCTTATTATTTAATCACAAAGTCAGAGATTTCAATATTCAATACAAGAACCTTGATGTTTTTTACATCAATGGAAGAACCATAGCAATTTCAAAAAAAGAACCCTACATTCGAAAAATATAAAGATTTATGTATCAGAAAAAGAAAAGTAGTTATAAAGTTTTTATTTACTACAAAATAAATCTTGTTTTACTTTAAATGAAGTTAATTAAATGGGCAGTAGAGTAGAACCTCATTACTACCGAGGTGTCGTAAATGCGTCTAAGGAATTTTATGGGCGACTATTTTATTACCCGTCTATAAACCCTTATATTGACTCTGGACGTACTTCATGTTATAGAAAATCATTTAACATGCCGCTACCATTTTTAATGAAATAAGCCATTGGGATCGTTAAGATAATAATTATAGAAAAATCACTTTTTATAAAACCTTATTGACCGATGTGATATTGGGTTTTTCTATTCAGTATCAGCCCGAAATCTGGAGTTTGTGCCCGATATGGCAATAGGTTCGCCCCTATTATATTATGGGACGGAATACGCACGGCGAAAAGTGGGTGCATTGGTTGCGTCTGTGCCTACCCCTTCAGGGATATATGTATGTTATAGGCCGACGAACATTTTGATCATATTTAGACCGAGTACTGTAAAACAAAAGAATTGTGGACTCCGAATAACCTTAGTTATTTGTGACACACAAACGACGTAAACTAAGATTAGATTAAAATTTTAGGAAATATTTTTTTCTTTCTAAGATTACTTTCCATTCCCTAATCAATCTTTTTTTTTATGGTTTCCACGCATACACGATGATTCTGCCAATGGCGCTTAATCAATCTTACTATTTTATAAAAACCTTGTTTATTAATCTTAATACTATCATATTGACATACAGAAGGACTCCAAAATGATAATGGTGTTTTCCGTGTGCATTCGAGGCGCCTCTTGCGTGGTTCACTAGGAAAATGGGTCATTCCGTGCAACACTTTATAATCAGGTTTTATCGAGACGTGAAGTCGTAAAGCGTGACTTGCAGGTGCCTTGGGAATTATTGTTTGACTTATTTGCTAATGTTAGCTTGACACGCCATTTGTAGATTATAGCTGGGATGGTATGTAACCATGATCCGATAATGAGATTCTGATTCCTTCCTTAAGGAAGATTTTGAGTGGGGGTAATACCGGATCTAGGGGTTATAACGTTGTTTCAAGATAACTTCTAAACTGTAGAAACTAACATACTGGCAAATGATTGTGGTAGATTAAAAAATAGCACTCCAGGCTATGTTGTCCATATTATGAAATGGTGTCGGATTAAGCAGTTATATTGAAACAACGGAATTACCCCGTGAGCTGTTGTTACCCCTGCGCACCCTATTCAATCCTACTGAATCCAAATGTATTATCGGTAATGTATTATCGATAATAGCTCGTTAAGGATCTTAGCTTGATAGGGAGAAAGATGCTTAATCACCCCTTCTACATTTCTTCCATATTATTGCTTAATATGGATTTAATGAATAGTGTTTAACCGCCCCACCGACATAAGGACACTAAGGGCTCCACATGTGAAGAAACTTCCTAACCACATTATAGGACGGATAAAATCTGGGTATTTGTTTATATTGCATTGAATGACGAGACGAGCATGTAAGTGTGTTCGCCTGATGGTAAGCGATACGACCACCCGTAAAAAGTATAAACATCATATTGCGTCTCGAGTTACAAAGTACTGTGTGGCATTCCACTGCACTCGTCACACCGAGACATAAGATAATTAGGCATCATGATATTATGAATGTACAGAAATAAAAATGAAAACATTGAGGCGTAGCACACCCCGACGCGAGGAGCACAGTCGCCTCGTATAATTTGATTACCGATGAGGCGCTTGTTCCGTGAGCTCCCATCTGCGCTTTTAGATTTTTTCGTTTATATTACAAATTGTTTTACCGGTATATCCGTCTGCGCGAAGATTTTCTATCCATTTTGATTGAATAAAACGGCATATAATATTACTAATGAAGGAAGTCTGATTATACCAAATGTAGTACTTCTTGGAAGCTTGTGTGTGCCGGGTATTTTTGGCTAAACGTAAGCCGACTCCTATACGATTGGTGTTAAACACATGATTATAGTGCTTATGATGAGGCTTAGATGTATAAAGGACGCGCCTTATATGAGCTTGACTTTTGCCAAAGTATAAGTGCAATAATTACTTGTACATATATTTATAAAAACTGTTGTAGTCTAACTGTTGTAGTGTAACTGTTGTAGAGTAAAACAGCAAGTGCTTAAGATTTACTTATGTGTGCGTTCATAACGACACAAAACGGCTATTTGTGTTGCATTTACTGTGTTGTAATTCCATTGAAAGTCAGATTTTTGTTTGCGGAAATAAGCACATGGCGCGTCCTTAGTCGTTAGTCTAAGTGCTGGGTAAATGAAGGCCTATTGAATACCACTTCCGCAATAAATAAAGCGTAAAATCAGGTGATCAGAACTCTACAAGACCGCTGTACCGTCCTCGCCGTCGAGGACCTCGTCGCGTTCCCCACCACCCTGCCCTCTCTTAGCAGTTCCGGCCCGCGTGCCGAAGACTACGATCAACACAACAAATAGGATTAGGTTAAAAACAATCTTCCCCAAACGCTGATGTCTTATCCTCTCAGTGGCCGCCCTGAGCCGAGGTCGTGACCCATTAGTGGGTCGCCCTCAGCGTGGTCGCTTAAATTTAAGGGTTGCGAGCGCCTTCTGCACTCACCCAAAAGACTGGTGTTCTTGTATAAGCCGACCCTCGTCAGGCTAACAAGAGTTTAGTCAGGGACAAAAAAAAAGGTGATCAGCTGTTTTGGCGGCTTATAGAATAAAAAATGTGTTGTATAAAAAATTTACTTTTAGAACTATGTGTAACTATCCATTACATTTTAATGGCCAAGGGTCCATGTAATACGATTCTTACGGTATTACCCAAATAGGTACTGTAAATTAGTATATCTTAGCAGAAATGTTTACGTTATATTATACGGTTAGATTATTTTTGTATAAAATTTTTTACAACACCCGTGAGCGTATTTGGAATCAAAATACAGCATGAACATTGCGCGCGTATAAACTCCGAGTAGTAAATCGTTGAGCCATGTAACACAATGTACAGGAATCGGCAACATACATCTCCTTTTTGACGTATAGTCTGGCGACTGTAGAGAAATATTAACGTACGAAAACTTGGTGTAATTCTTTCAAATTCAAATTCCTATAATTTTATTTTATTACTTTTACAGGAAACCATACGGAATAAAGTCGCACTGGTCGCAAATGGTCACCAGAGCCTTGTCAAGCAATCAGGGTGCCTTCGACCTTGAGAGTAACTCGGTAGGTATCTAGGTAGTTTGGACACCAGTAATTGGTCCTATTTATACAAGATGTTGCAGAATGTGGGTATAAATAATAACTTCATGATCATATTTGTAATTAATTGAGTGGTAAAGGGCATTTGATTATGAATGTTAGATAAGAGAACGAAATAGAATATCAGATCACAATCCGAATGAAGATACAGTATAGTAGGCATATACTACATAGCTACTGAGGCACTTTATATATTTACCAGTTTTCAAGAATGTAAAATAAATCTTATAAAAATATAAAATCAATTAACGAAAAAGTATTTTATTATTTTTCAACTTAAGCTCAATCGCATGTTTTAAGGGCTATTATTGATACCCCCATCCCGCTCTACCCTGTATAGCCAGACGTACCTGGTTCTGTCTCCACCTGCGGCACGCCTTGAACCAACATACCTGGTTCTCCCTCCATCTGTTCTCATGCAGAGCGCCCCTTACGTGATACACGGAGTCCGCGTCTCCTGACTCCGAGCGCGCGCGCCCGTCTATCTCCCGTGTTTCGTCACTGTGGAGATACATAACATATTAGAATACAACTTATTTTATATGGAGTCCGGTCAAGATTTATTGGTGGCAGGTCTCTCCTATATAAGAGTCTGGGTGGGTACCACCGCAATGTCCATATTCTACCGCCAAGCAGCAGTGTGCATGCACTGTTATGTTTCGGATTGAAGGGCATTGTAGCCAGTGTAACTACAGGCCTTTTTTTTTTTTTTTTTTGTCCCTGTCTATACTCTTGTTAGCCTGACGAGAGTCGGCTTATACAAACACACCGGTTTTGTGGGTGAGCGATGCTGAGGGCGACCCACTGACGGGTCACGAACCTCGGCTCAGGACGGCCACTGAGAGGATAAGACATCAACGTTTGGGGAAGATGGTTTTTAACCTAATCCTATTTATGCGTACGTAGTAGTCTTCGGCACGCGGGCCGGAACTGCTAAGAGAGGGCAGGGTTATGGGGAACGCGACGAGGTCCTCGACGGCGAGGACGGTACAGCGGTCTTGTGGAGTGAAACTACTGGACATAATGAGACTTAACATCTTATGTCTCAAGATGACGAGCGCAGTGTAATGCCACAGAGTACTTTGTAACTCAAGGTGCTGAATGTTGTTGCTACTGTTTATGGGTGGTCGTATTGCTTAGCATCAGGCAAACGGCATGCTCGTCTCGTCATTCAATGCCATATAAAAAAGGAAAAAAATTCGAGGTTGCACTAATTCCAAACAAGCTGGATTTTTGTACAGACCTTAAATACGTCATTACGAATGGTATGTCAAAAGTCCCCATCGATCCCGCTTGTACGTTGACCTTTAACCTCGGATAAAAAACAAAGGTCTGTACAAAAATCCAGCTTTTTAGGAATGAATGCAAGCTCAGCACTTATTTTTGTATAACTTGACTGGAGTATATGTGTGAATACTTGGATTATATGATGTAAGTAAAATAAGCAAGTATTATAGCTTATGCAGTACCACTACAGCAGCAGCACCAACCATAATTTGCAGTGAACAACTTGAGCACTGCCTAAACATTGCTATGTTATTCCTAGCTAGACTTATCGCTAGGATATTCCTATACATTTTTGGTTTTCTACCAGTGTTAAATATTGTAGATAGGCCATCTTGTCTAGTGCCCCTGATTCACGATCGTTCACTGTCAGGAATACGACAATGATGATTCTTCGGATATTCTGGATTTATGTGCAGTGACCACAAACCATCGGGTAACGTACTCATGTGCCCCCTTCCTCCCCCCTGTAAAAGATTAGGTAGTGCAAGCATACTCGAAACCACAATCCGTCTACCAGGAACACATAAATCACAAGAAAACGCTCGCTAAAACCCCGATTTCCCAAGAATATCTCATCAACATAATAATAATAACAATAAGACTTATCCAATTTAACTATGGTGGAATCGGTTAATCAAAACCACATAAAGAGCGTCCGATGGGACTGTTCCATTTACTGGCGTAGCGCCAGAACGGTACAATTTCGCTCTGAACAGCGCCATTCATAAGCGTCAGCGGTTTTAGAAAGCATTTATTGATAAAATCAATGTTTTGATGCGAAGGCCACTTCGAGGACAAGGGGGCATTAGAAACTACTATAAAATTTTCCTTTGTCTTAGACGCGGCGTCGACTAGGGCAAAATCGAATCACGCTGAACCACTCACATTTTTATTTGCATGCGCGGGATTTTGCGTTTCTAACGGATGCAGTCGTAATAAATGTATAGGTAGCAGGCGTATTGATGTGCCTCGTTTTCATATTACTTGGTACGCCTAGTCGACGCTGGGCGTTGAGTAACCCAACTGTCAACTGGTTGCACAGAAACAAGTACTAAAGAACGATTACCGAGAGCTGGCGTGTACAGTCAAACACATAAATAGCTGAACAAATTCAAAATTTCAAGTCAGTTCCACGCGTTAAGTTTAATTGAAACATTCTTTTTCATTGTGGGAAGTAAAGTGTAGACGCGATTTGAAGTTTTGTATTTATGCAGCTACTTATATGGCTGACTGTACAACGCATTCGCAAGCTACGAGTAAGTAGTTTTTAACAGACGTCAGTCGCCTAGACGATACATTGCTGACGCATCAGCAAAGTGAATAAATACAGCGTGATGTTTTTTTAACATCTATGTATCTGTCCATTCAATAGGGTAGTTGACTACTTTTTTTAAATACATTTATCATAAATTTATGCCTTCTAAAATCTAGAAGAAAAAGAATTTTTAAAATACAAGCAATAATAAATGAGTTATAAGGCTTTGAAGTTTGGTGGAAGGGGCATCTGTCAGATAACGGAAACAGCAGAATGTGACGTCACTGAGTGTCGCCGGCCATAACGCTGCGTGCGTGCGAAACAAATGACGCGATATCCCCACTACGTCCCCACTTTTGCTCACAACAATATTTCAAACATGAATAACTGCTTTGGTTGTCAACCAATTTTGATGCTGATTTTACAGAAGAATTTAATTTTCGTATTATTTTCTGTTACATATAAAACAATGTACAAAATCAAACATAGGAAACTACCCTATTATAATAATATGTTTTTTTCCATACTGTGCATAATTGTATTAATGTGAGTACTGTGAAAGTTCCAGCTTTCGCTATGAAACAGCCAGTTACTAACGTTGCTAAAGCAAATATTTTATAATATTAAATATTTGCTTCAGCAACTAGAGGTTTTAAAATAAAAACACATACTAGCCTCTTCAAATGATTTAAAATCGGCCTCGACCGCGCATCGCCTCCAACAAGCACCTGCAAAATTAGAACCTATCTCCAAGTTCGGGAATTGGCACTAAATTGTGTTCAGATTAGCCAGTGTACAGGTTTATTTGTCTGACTGTTGGACCGAAACTCGCAATATTGGCAGTACATAGGTTCTAAGATGTAGACTAGGTATCTGTAATGTAGGTGGTAGGTCTCATATGTAAGAGTCCGTCTGGGTGGGTACCACCGCAATGTCTATTTCTACCGTCAAGCAGCAGTGTGCATGCACTGCTGTGTTTCGGTTTGAAGGACATAGTAGTCAGTGTAACTACTGAATATAATGAGACTTAACATCTTATGTTTCAGGATGGCGAGCGCAGTGAAATGCCACTCAGTACTTTGTAACTCAACGTGCTGTATGGTGTTGCTACTGTTTATGAGCGGTCATATCGCTTACCATCAAGTGGACGGCATGCTCGTCTCGTTATTCTTTACCATAAAAAAATAACTTTGTATATTTTTTCAGAAACACACACATTCACGCCTTTTATCCCCGAAAGAGTAGGCAGAGGCGCAACTAGTGCACCCACTTATCGCCGTGCGTATTCCGTCCCATAATGTGATAGGGGGTGAAACTGTCGCCATATCGAGTACAAATTCCAGACTCCGGGCTGATACTGAATTTAAAAAACCCAATATTACTTTCCCCGACTCGGGAATCGAACCCAAGACCTAAGCATTGCAGTCATACCGTAATACAAATACGCCACCGAGGCAGTCATTATAAATTTTTCATGTATAAAAATTGGAATTTGAGCCTGATATTGCTTAACAGGAAACAAAATATAATGGTATGCTTAGGTAGGGAGGCTGAGTAAAGAAAGTGGGAAAGTGTCATAAAAGACATCATAAACACCGTGTTTTTTAATTATGACAGCTGGGATTGGTCGGGAGACCAACGCATGAGTCACATGTTGCTCTTGACCAAGCACAATTACATGACATGGACTCACTTGTATTTTTGCCAGATTCTTTGACACGAATTTTGAATAAGACAGCCCTGCAAGTCCTTGTACTCCTCACCAACTTACTACCCGTTAAATGTCATAATACTCAATGATTTAGTTACAATGTCCAATAACACAATTGTAAATGCACGTTAATACTTGGTGACACAAATGAATATTGTTATAGTACCTACCCAGATAGACCATAGCATATGGGACAGCACTTTCTACCTGAACCTCCTCCGCAATCCATTGGAGGAAAAATTTCCTTAGAAAAATCATGTACCAAATCGAACTGAGAACCCATCACTGTATATTATACCACTAAACATATTCAACACAGACATATCAACTGAATTAATTTGTGTAAATTCAGTGCATTGTAGCACAATACACACGGGATGAAACTTTAATCCATTTATTTAACCGATGGATTGTTTTGTATGAGTAAATAATGTTTAACTAATTTGTGTTGTTTTGGTCAGGGGATATACCGTAGAATTAATAAACAACAATTTGGAAATACACAATGGTATGCGTCTCCTATAATGTGAGGGATTAGACCTTTGTCCAATACACTAGCGATTATACATGGAGTACATGGCTTAAGTGGACGACAGCCTAGTTGGGAATGGAACGGTTTGCCGAGACAATGTCCTGCGGTTCAAAACCCAAGACACCCCTTTGACTTTTCGAAGTTACCTTTATATTGTTTATCGATTATCGTTCACTTTAACGATAAAGGAAAAAATCGTGAAGAAACCTACATACCTGAGAATCATCCATAAGAATCTCAAGGGTATGTGAAGTCTGCCAACCCGCACTAGGCCAGCGTGGTGGACTATGGCCTAACCCCTCTCAGTGGTAGAGGAGGCCCGTGCTCAGCGGACAGTATTTAATACAGGGATGATTGCATTGCATGTTAAGGATTGTATAAGTGCGCATCGCATGTTTTGGGTTGTTAGATAGAATTCCATCCTATGCTATTACCTGTTTAAGCCGAGTATGATGATGTATTATGAGGTAAACAGTGACGCAAGATAGCATTTTTGACGAACTTATATGCGTCTCAGGGTATGACAGGGCCCCGTCAAGGCCAATTTCAATCTGACAAACATTGCGCGAAACAAAATCTCCCATACTTGTTTTCCCGACTCGTTACTAGGTGTCAGCGGCTCTCAGTATAGTTCTCTTGGTCTTGCTTCTAACAGTCACAATAACCAAAACTAGTAGCATCATCTAATTCCTACCAATACCTAGCATTTCTACATAAGTATTAAACGTACAAGACATACAGAAATAGAACGAGAAATTTATCAAGACTTCACAATATCCCTCAGTTTAAAATCCTCTCTCAGCCAAAGATTATCCATTAGGCAAACTAAAGCCCTTCCAATACAGAAAAAGACAATACAGTCGCAAACACTACAATGTGATTCGAAACAAAGATGGCAAAATCACACGGATCATCTTGTCCGGAAAATCATTCCAACAAAAACAAGATTCAATCCAAAATATAACCTAATTCGAGACAATATGGTACATATTACATCGTACGCTCCAGCGATACTAAACGGAAGGAGCGAGAATCGTAATATATACCTTCGCGAATTTCCATCTCGCAATACTCCGTGCAAATCCACGTTAGTCGGAGTAAGCTATCGTCAGTCTTCCCACCTTCACAGACAGTCCATTTTCGATTGCACCCCGCCTGAAGAGGCTATCCATTTGGAAACGTCTCGTGTGACGTGTGGGTATTGAAGAAATTTGTACTCTATTACTTATAGGTAGGGTGGTTTATTGGTTCATCGAGCGAAATGGTCCTTGTAGCCAGAGCTCCTAAATACTTGTACATTTTCCGAACATGTTCCTTAGGGTTGGGGGGTGTAGAGTGACGGGGAGGTTCGATAATAGCAGAAACGTTGGATATTCTGATAAATTGATAAAGTTGTTAAGCTTAACCCAATTTAATGTGAGACGTACGATACATCCATACTGCGTTGGGTTATAAAAGGAAATATTGGAGAAATGATTTCATAGGGATAATAAAGGCATAATATTAACTTTGCGGTCTTGAGTAGTTCTAGAATCGCGTCTAAGAAATATGCTACTAAAACACACAATACAACAGATTTTTCTTATTAGATTGCCGTACATTATATTAGTGGTATAAGCTATATTAACTTTACTAATCGCTGATGGAATAAGCAGGGGGAGGATGGGAGGTCTCTCGAATGTGAAGAGCCACCTGGGTATGTACCACCCCAATGTCTATTTCTACCGCCAAGCAGCAGTGTATGCACTGTTGTGTTCCGGTTTGAAGGACATTGTAGCCAGTGTAATTACTGGTCTTTAAGAGGCTTAACAGCTAATGTTCAGATGATATGTAATGATTGGATGTTATTCATCCTGGGAGGTGGCGAGCGCAGTGGAGTACTACGCAGTACTTTGTGCTTAAAATGTATGTAGGGGTTTGCTACTGTTTATGGGCTTTCTTATCGCTAACCATCAGGCAAACGGCATACTCGTTTTGTCATAAATGCAATAGCAAAAAATTCACATTTTTAAACAGCAAAAACATCTACATAGTTGAAATAATGAGGTCACTAAACATTTTCTGATGCAGCAACCCGTTCACAGTCTCCCATTGGATCGCTCGGTTTAAAAACAATAAGATATTAAAAAAGGTACCCATTATTTTAATAAGAGAAAAGTCAAAACAATAGCGCAGAGCCATTTTCACATTCGTAACTCATCCGCGTAAGCCTTTATGAAGTCAAACACGAACCAAAATAAATCTTTGCATAGTAGATGAACAAACGGATGGAAGTACAAACAAAGCTATGAATAAACGAAAACATGGCAGAACTACCGACACCCGCCTCTACAACTCTACGTTTATAACTTAACTAGAGATATTTTCGAAAAATCTGCATTATACAGTTGTTTTTATTTTTAGTCGAGGGAGCTAGTTAAACACACGGCAGTTCATTTTTATTTTATTTATTTATACATATATACAAAACCATTTCAGGTATACTAAAGAGGTGTCGTACAAAGTTATTTGCTAATTGCTATTAACCTCAATACAGCTGTAGGCCACTTCTGTGAATTCCTGCAGGTTACGGATAAATATAATCACGTTCTCGGAAATAGTATTGAGCAATCGTATGGCCCGCGACAAAGGCGCAAATCTAATGGTGCATTTACCAAATAAAAATATACGCAAGAAAAAATAAAGATAAATGACAGAAAACCTCAAAATAAATTCGTAAAAAGGCTGCCAACGTATAAACAACCTTGTGCTAGCTGCTTATTTGACCTATCTTATCGGTAATGACGTATGAACATGGCCTTTAAATATAAATCGTTTTCCCTTCATACTTCAAACCTGGCTTAGAAAAGTAAAAATACTTAGGTGTTAAAATTCTCGTAAAAAATAAAGTCATATGTATATTTGGGACGAGAATCAAACACTAAATACCCTCGTTAAACCGGTCTCACGACTAACTTTACATACTGTATAATACCAGCCTGTGTTATATACTGCCCACTGCTGGGCAGGGGTTTTCTACTACTGAGAGGGTTTAGACCTCAGTCTACGCTGGTCTAATACTGTTTGCAGACTTCACATACCGTCAAAATGCTTTTTGGCGAATTCTCAGGTATGTGGGTTTCCTCACGATGTTTTCTTTTGCCTTTAAAGCGAACTATAATTAATAATGTACCATCGAAAAGTCAGAGGTATGCCTTGGGTTTTGAACCTGCGGAAATTCAACTCGGCAGACCATTCCATTCTAGGCCTTCACCACCCTACTCACCCTTATTCAATTCGCTGGATATGCGAATTTTACATTCGCAAAATACAAGTTACCGTTACTTAAAGTTTGAGGTATAAAAAGGTATTATTTATCTTAATATACCTACTTACAATACCAAAAAATGCTGAGGTCTCGGGTTCGATCCCCGGGTCGTGCAAAGTGATATTGAGTTTTTCTATTCGGTATCAGCTCGAATTTCTATTCAGTATAGGCTCGCCCCCTATCACATCATGGGACGAAATAATGGCGAAAAGTGGGTGCACTAGTTGCGCCTCTGCCTACCCCTTCGGGGATAAAAGGCGTGAGTGTATATGTATGTATACAATACCAAAAAAACCGGATAAGTGCGAGTTGGACTCGCGTTCCAAAGGTTCGACAATCTTATAGCTAAGGTATCTTAGTATATAAGTTCAATAGTTCGACAAAATTAATGCAATTGCAATCAGTCTTGTATTATACTGCCCACTGCTGAGCACAGGCCTCCTCTACTACTCAGAGGGGTTAGGCCTTAGTCCACCACGCTGGCCTAGTGCGTACAATATTACACGTACAAATAATATGCGGACATTATAACATATATAGCTCACATTTTGTATATGAGACTCACGCCGATCTCAGCAATTCCTACGAGCCTGGATCGTGGTACGCATTTTAATGATGTACTAAGCTCAGCGGATCGTTGATATCGCTATCTTTTTCATGAACAAAATTAATCACACCGTAAAAGATGGGAGTAAGGAATAAAATAGTTTATTTCCCTTCGTAGCAAAGCTAAAGAAGGAAGATAAGTAAAAATCTCAGATAAAAATATTCAAAGAAGGGGAATAAAACAATCAAAAACACACAGGTAAAATTTGCAATAAATAAAATATTATAAGGACCGATTTCACCATGTTAAAAAGTCCCTGATAGCCTATCCGGAACTTATCCTCCATATAAACTCCATATAACTTTTGTTATCACAGGTCTCAAATAGAAATATCTGGCAGAAAAAGTAGTAGTAATATGTCGGATTTGTTTGACATATAGCGTTATACGACATATAGTTATCTGGGACTTTATCAGAAACCAGTGCAACGAACGCTAAACAATATAGCTTTTGAATGCACATTAAACAACAGCACATAATAATTATTTATGTCCGTAGCTGTAATTTTTCCTGATACGGCAAAGTTGTAAAAACCACACGAGATCAGTGATATCGATCAATATTGTTTATTAAGCTTCTTTTACACGGACCAATAATTGCGGTCGATTATTGCAAGTAATAATTTAAATTTTATTCAAGTTAATGTAATACATTTTTTCCCACGAAGTTAAGTTTCTGTGTTTTTTTTTTCCTTATCACAAAACTAACTCAGATTTTGTTATTCTGGGTGTATATTTCATTTCCGTTTGAGAAATACTAGGGTATAATAAAACGACGGCAGCTGAGAGACGACACGAGACGTACAAGATTTATTCGCAGCATTTTATACGACGCGTGACGTGACAGGGTGCACTGAATTTACTTATGCAGAGTGGTTCAACAGAATCACATTCTGACTGTCCAATCTACATAGTATTATCATCCGACTACCAATCGCATTCACCACTTCTGTAGTCAGCTACTATCATGTCTTGTGAGGTGATGCAAAATAGCAGACTAAGTCTATTTAGGTTTATTTTGATCATAGGCAACTTGGTGTATTTTGATCATAGTAGTAAAAAAATTAAAATCATTAATAATCATCCCACCAAAACATAAATGTAAAAAAGTTTTTATCAGAATTAAATAGGGTATATGTATGTTGAATAAGTTTATAACATTACTGATGTAATGAAAACTGGCCAAGTCAAATCTAACGTACTTAAAGAACTCACTTTTTTAAATAACAGCAAGTGTTATAGGTATCCAATAAAGCAAAGGAATAGAGTTTAATACTTGTCCATAATGTTATTTTGTTCCTATAAATACATATTTGAATTTTGCATAAAACTTGGCACTTAATTAGATTTCCATCCTTTTTGCGGCGAAGCCCACAGCCAAGCATAATTTTTGTATTGAACTTGACTCCCCTTTTTTACATTTATGTTTTTTGAGGGATATCATTACTTTTTGTAAAGAAAACTAGGCAGATATTGAGTTATGTGGTGCCGCGCGCCGCCGACGACAATATGACACACCGTTGGCCGGTTGTTTAGCGCGTATGACAAGATTTTTGTATGGGGACACCACATTTTTTTGTCTTAAGTTTATTTTTATATTTTTGTTATATAGCTAATACAATAATACATATATTGGAATAGTTTCAAATATTTGCTTGTAACGGTTCCAACGCTACCATTAATTTTTTTTTTTTGTATGGGGACCCCCCCTATTTTTTAACTTTTTTTATTTTTAGATTTTTTCCTACGATTACACACAATTATCGAGCCGGATTCCAAATTTTATCCTTCTAGGTCATCTGGAAGTAGGTTAGGTTTAGGTACTATATGTCAGTCCAGTCATTCAGTACTAAAATTTACAACTTTTTGACCTTCATATCTTTATAACCGTTTAAGCTAGCTTCATGAAATTTGGGCTTCTAGATGTCCTTATGGGTATAATTAAACACACGTAGTTTTATGTGTTTACGTTAAATAGGTTTTGAGGTATAGAAGGGTGAATAGTGGCACCAAGTGGTTCGTGTAATATTACACTAGGCGTTGGCTAGCCAGTTCCTTTGCTTGAACTTGGCTTGACACGCTGCCGCGTGTCTAGATATTCGAAACAAATTTTAATACCGCCCTATTTTTCAATAATATTATTGCAATTCCCTTAGTAGAAGGAACCCTAGCTTCTATGGCAATTGGCACTGCTTATCCAAATCCAAGTCCGGATCGCCTCTTAGATCACAGAATACTGAATACGTACAACTTTTGTTGGATATTTAAAGTTCTCACTTCATCGCCGAATATAACTGGCAAAAACTTTAATACGATTTAAAGAAATTCCACTTTATTTTGTACTGTGTATTTACTGTGCAAGAGTGCTTTAACAGACAAAACCGTAAAAAAGGTATTCACCCAAAAACGTGTTGTTTCATTCAAGAAATAAAACGAGAAACATTTTCAAACTCCATCCAAAGCAGACTAAGCAACTGCGGCAATAAAAATAAAATTAACTCGTAGTTTTGTAGTAGTAACACACAGAGTACTAGGAGTGCAAACATAAAAGGAGTTTCCTCTCTGCATACAAACTAGCAACAATCGAGCCGCAACACAATGACACATGTCCTTCCCTTTCACTCGTTAGATACGGGCATAATGCCGTCTCGCCCACTGACACGTCCTTCCTGAACTATAATAGACACGGACCGGGTACGGTAGATTATATCTGAGGGTTGTCACGCGATTTCTATACATCATGAATAGAGCGAGGTGTCAATGGATCTGGATGGTTGTTCTCTGAGGTAAATACCAAATGGAATGACGTAAAAAATTGGCGATTGTTATTGTGATGTTGGGATTGATTGCTTTTGTGTGAACTACTACTAGTTATCAACTAGTGATGACAAGTGATAATTCGAGAAGCAACCTGGATAGGCATCTGTAACGTTTGAGATCGCATTAGGTCGAAAACATAATATGTAGATATAATTGTAAATGAAGTGCCATTTTTAATCTACGATCCCAATCGCTTTTCTGATCTATCGCGAAAATTGGCCAATCAGAACAAAGTATTTTTTGAAATTTGTTTACATTACTTATATTAATTAATTTGTTCTCGGTATCGGAAAATTAGGAAGTATTTTATAAGGTAAGATGTAGAGATATTTGTTAAAACTACTGATCCTGGTGAGATTGGAAATTCATTCATTAATAGCATTATTCCGATTTTTTATAGAAAACTTAATTAATTTAATACTATTTTGCTGATGGTACATTTTTTGTATCCACTCGAATAATGAACATCACATACAAAGTGTACCTGCGATAGTGGACCCCGTAAGTGTGTCGCATTCCGAGATTAGCCTGTGCATATTACATCCGGTTCAAACAGTCCGCCATAATAGAGTAGTTGACTGCATTTTTTTAAATACATTTCCATCCAATATTTAACGGAAAAGGAATTTTTAAAATTGGCGCAATAACCTGTAAGTTATAAAGCTTTGAAATTTGGTAGAAGGGGCAGTTGTCAAATAACACCAATATCAGACTGTGACGTCACCGGGTGTCGCCGGCCATAGCGTGGCGTGCGTGCGAAAGAGATAGCGCCTTGTCCACCATCCTCCCACTTTTGCTCACAACAATATTTCAAGTTGAATAACTGTTTAATTTTTCAACCAATTATGATACTGATTCCACAGAAGAATTTCTTTTTCATATTATTTTCTGTTAAACATTCAATAATGTCAAACAATCAACTAACTACCCTATTATATCGACTGGCCAGGTATAATCATCTCTAGACAGTCTACACAATGTTTGGACCCCTACTGCGCTTATTATCAGACGTATTTTTTTTAATACGGGCATAAAAAAGTAACCCCATTTTTTGATGCCCGTATTAAAAAGAAATACTGAACTTCTTTAACTCAAAACCAGGCTTGACTAGGGCAGCGCCGCGCCCGAAACATAGCTAGGTACGAGAATATATCTCTCGAATACAGGACTGTAGAAAGACGGTTCCACTATCGTAAAATCCGGGGGTCACGGGTGGGCGGGACGTGCCGCCCACCCATTAGTCTAGCCAACTTCTGTGACCCCCGTGATGGACATGTCCGAGGCAGCGTGTCTCACGCTGCCTCGGACATCAATAGGTGGACACGGTACGGTGTTTCGGGGGCTTCTGAGCCCCCGCAACAGGGAAAAGGACCGCAACAGCGGTACGCGCAGGGGCGGTTGCGGACGACAACTTAGACGTGAGTCAGAGGAAGCCCGCAGCCGTCCCTAATGAGCCGAAGATGGCCATATTAAAAAAAAAAAAACTATCGTAAAATGACAATCGTATGTAAACATCAGTTGCACATACATACATATACATATACACTCACGCCTGATTCCCCGAAGGGATAGGCAGAGGCGCAACTAGTGCACCCACTTTTCGCCATTATTCCGTCCCATGATGTGATAGGGGGCGAGCCTATCGCCATATCGGGCACACATTCCAGACTCCGAGCTGATACTGAATAGAAAAACTCAATATCACTTTGCCCGACCCGGGGATCGAACCCGAGACCTCAGCTTTGCAGTCGTACTGTAATACAACTACGCCACCGAGGCAGTCAGTTGCACATAAAAATTAAATTAAAATTCAAATAACCCCGACAATAAATCCTCTAAAAAGTAAAATGTAAAAGTGTCTTTGTTTGTCGTTTAAGTGCCTAGTAATATTTTGACTCAACAGGCATCGCGCCGTAGATACACATCTGGGTATCTACACAGATACACACCCTAAACTTTTAACATCCCTAGTTTTTCTGTAGGGGGTTAAAATTGCCACCCCTAACTAGTAAACCGAAGAAATACGCGAATTAAAATATCAATAGAAAAACATTTTACGGTGGTTTCAATCCTTTTTGCGTTCAATTTACATAATGAGAAAGCGTGGAAACTCTGCTGTCTTCATATATAATGCTATTTAAATTAATTCCCGTTTAGTTTGCAAAACTAACTTCGCAACCGCTACCAACTTGTGGATTAACATAATGAATGGAACATTAAAAACGAAGCGCACGTGAACTGTTTTAATAGTTTGGCATAATTGGATGCGGTTTAATTACCACATATCTATTTGGTGTTTGGCGTAATCCCTCTTCATTGTAGCCAGTGTAACTACAGGACATAGTGAGACTTAACATCTTATGTCTCAGGATGACGAGCGCAGTGGAATGCCATACAGTACTTTGTAACTCAAGGTGCTGGATGGTATTTCTACTGTTTATGGGTGGTCGTATCGCTTACCATCAGGTGAACGGCATGCTCGTCTTGTCATTCGATGCCATAAAAAAATTACATCTACTGGAATGAGAGAGCTCTACTAGTTACTTCAGCAACTTGAATTTTTGTAGTAGGTAGTGTAATATTCATGCAATAAATTACTTCATAAAGAAACTAAAACTTATGAGCATTTCACACGAAAGTTATTTATACTAATCACAGAGTAAATACTAATATTATAAAGAGGAATGATTTGATTTTTACATAGATGCACTCGCTATTCCTTCACTCTCATAGTCCGCTGAGACGGCAAGCCCACATGATCTTAGAGAGATCAGGCGCAGGACCAACGGCTCCACGTGCTTTCCTAGACGCGGGGGATCAAATCGCCAACTTCCTGACTCCGAGTTGTTGTCCGTACGCAATACACCAACGCCACCGAGGCAACAAGACTGGTACGACAACGTACGACATAAAGTACAAAATGTCTCATGAATAATTTCACATTTGTTTGGTCTATTGTACAGAAACGACGCGCATGAGAGGGATAGGTGGTATCCTAACAGCTCAGTTCTTAAAGTTTTGTCGCTAACGTTTCACAAGAGGGAGCACGGGCTCTACATGATACAAAAATTATTATTTTGCGTCTTTAGTTCGTCCAACGTTTCGAAAACACTATCACTTATATGACTTAAGCAAAGTCCCAAGTGCTCAAATTGTTGTCCCAAGAATGTTTATCTTTCACTGAAGAAGCATGTATATACAGACAGGCACATAAGTACCTGAACAAATTCAAAATTTCAAATCGCCTCTACGCGTTAAATGTATTTGAAACACTTTTTTTTCTTGCGAACTAAAGTTTATCCCCTTTATTTTATTTTTATGAAGAGATAATAATATTGGTAAGAACACAAAAGTGTAGATGCGAATCGAAGTTTTGAATTTGTTCAGCTATTTATGTGGCGGACTGTAGTAACTTTAACTACTTAATGAAGTAGTTCCCAGCCTTATTTGATAGGTGGCGGTGTATGATAATTGTGCCGCCACAACTTCTCACATAATATACAGTCAGCCACAAAAACAGCTGAATAAACTCAAATCTTAATTGAAACTTTTTTCTTGGTGTGAATTAAATGCTTTAAGTTTTATGTCTGTGAAGAACAACTTTCGGCATAAAACAAAAGTGTTAAGACGATTTAAAGTTTTGAATTTGTTGAGCTACTTATGTGGGTGACTGTACATGGGTACTGGGAAAATTTTATTGACTGTGAAAAATACTATCGAGCACATAACTACTTTTATTGTAATTTATTATTTGGTGTTTTAACCAATCATAGGTGTATTTTATAACCCTACATTATCAGCGATAAAAAAAGGCCCTAAAATCGCTTTATGACGAAATAAATCTGTCAAATAAAAATATTGTCCGCGATCAAAACGTCCCTAACACCCTGTCCGTCATCCAATTATAGTTTTTATTCGCATTTTTCTACTATCGTCTCTATCACAAGTAGCTAGAGTTCAATATAGCGTGGGCTGTGAAACTATTCGCGTGTTTCCCGTGATTACATATCGGGACCCGTGTCAGTCCGTTTGTTTTCATTTCCAGAAGTTTGTTCATATTGATTTGTGTATTTATGTTTATATTTAGATGGCTTGCAGTGCTAGCAGTACCTTTAAGGTACGCATATGTTCCGGGGATAGAAACTAACTTGTAGGATTCGAGTAGTAGATATGGAGGTAATCCAAATTTCGTTCTAACTGTACCTTCTTTGATTGTATAAAATACGCAAGGGAATAACGGAAACTCGGTAGTGATTAAAGTTACTTACTTTCGAGGCACAATAATGGCTATTAGTCAGGTCCTGACTTTACAATCACTAATAAATGGTCGTCAACTATTATGGAGAGCAAATCTTTCAGTTTCAAATGAATGCAAATTTAAATATGGAATAGATTTTTGAAAATAGAACATCAATCGCTATTCGGATCGATCGCGAAATTGACCAATTAGGAAAGAGTGTTCCAAATTACTTATTTTGATTGATCTATTCTCAAGATCAAAATTTATTTATCTTCTTGCAAAAGAGAAACATTCCTATTAAATCTATGCCATAATAATTTCTACATAGATAATTTTCATACTCTTTTCTCGCCAATACATCAATCCTCTTGGAACGTGCCAGGGGAGCGCCAATTTGTCTCCCCTGGTGTTTTGCGCCCCAAACAGGCAAAGCGCGATGCTATTGGCACTAACGAGTAGGGTGACAGCAGGGGTCCAGATCACGTGATATACTAATTTAAACATTTCCAGGGTCGATCGAAATTGTCTGCTGTTTATTGTATTAAAATGATCTCTACTAGTGATTCAGGGTTTGTAGAATGATTTTTTTTCTAGCATCGAATGACGAGACGAGCATGCCTTTCATCTGATGGTAAGCGATACGACCAACCATAAACAGTAGAAACAGTAGAAACACCATCCAACACCTTGAGTTACAAAGCACTGTGTGGCATTCCACTGCGCACGTCATCCTGAGACATAAGATGTTAAGTCTCATTATGTCCTGTAGTCACACTGGCTACAATGTCCTTCAAACCAAAACACAGCAGTGCATGCACACTGCTGCAAGGCGGTAGAAATAGACATTGCGGTGGTACCCACCCAGACGGACTCTTACATATGAGAGTAGATAAAAATACTATAGAGATAAATTTAAGTGGTTATAGAAACGTAATTTCCACGCGTATGCATTTCCACGCCGTAAATATATTTTTCCTCATCCATCACATCCCACGGCCATGTACTGCTAAGTGTAGCCAAGATTCAACCTCATTGGTCTGATGCCAACGCACTTAGGGGATGAAACAAGAATTACAGGCAACAAACACCCTCGATTGCTCTATAAATGATTTATACTGAAACCACCTGAAGCCAGTGAGAACCTAGTGTATCTGGGTTTGTAAGTTGATCAAAATGTTATGTGTTATCGATTCATGAGCTTACGCCGGGTATTTATGTACGTTTGTTGTACAGTAATACATTTTAGTAGGATGATGCCAAAGTGCATTTCCTTGCTATTTGAAAAATTCATAACTCCAACTTACCTCTTTCAGTAAATTTTGGTAAAAAAAAAATACTTTATTCATCACGTAGGCGAACATAGTTGCACTTATGATATGTCAAGATACATTCAATTAATAATTATTATTACAAATAGTCACTTATACCGGGTGGAAGGGAAACGCTCTCTATACCGGAACGGTAAGAGAGAAGAACCATAACATTAACGAAAAACTATATTCATTTGCAAAGCTAAGCGATAATACTTACGATTTTAGTATTTCCGTAATTCATGCGCGGGCAATGTAAAGCGTACAAAGAACTGGGCGGCCGTCGCGCTGCGCCGGGACCGGCCCGCGGTCGTTAACCCGACAGCTGATGTTCGTGTTTCATTACGATTTTTTAAGAATATTGACCTTTTTTACTATGTTTTTCAGAATAATAGTTTGATTTATCTATCCATACGTGAAGCTGTACAGAAATTTGAGAAAATCCTACTAAAATTGTAACAATGCGATCGCGATTTTTTTAGTGCGATCACGTCAGGAATCACCAATACTATCACCTGTATTCGTTTCCGAGAGCGTTTCCCTTCCACCCGGTATAACTAAAGACATTTTTAAAGGGAGCAAAATCAATGAAAACTAAATATAAAGAAGCCAAGCTCGGCCTGGCAGGAAAGAGATAAAAAAAAGAAAAAACTTGAGAGGTGTCAAGGGACACCCGGGTGGAACGAAGTTGTTTTCGATTAATTAGTGAAGATATTGTAATAAAATTTTATTTCTTTTAAGTTATAATAATAGTTGTATATTTCATTAAAACGTTACCACATCAATGAAAACATTTACTTCTACCTACACAATAGATATGTCATCGAATCACGATCATCACCTAAGCAAGCATTGACATTAAAATTAACATACAACTAACGAAAAAAAAACTACTCTAAAAAGCATTTAAATCTTAGAGTATGTATACGTAGTTATACTTACTCTAAGATTTAAATTGTCTTTTTTTATTTAAATTTTGAACCAGTTCTTTATTGTTACTGGCTGGTTTCACAGGGCAAGTATAAAAGTGTCGTGACAATTTTTATAAAAGTGTCGTGACAACTTTTCGTAAGATTTTTTTCCGTCTAGCCCCCTTTCACAACGCGCGATAAGGAACTTCGTTCCAATATTTTTTTATTAAAATTAATGGGAGGCACGCGTCGCGATCCTCACCGGTGAGGATAGTACAGATCCTAACCTAGCTAACCTACCAGCCTTTCACTAGCTACCTAAGCGATGACTACCCGAAGAAGAAAGGCAGAAAGAAACACCGGGCTTAATTTTTTGTCATCAATTGTCCATTGAAGATGCTTGTTTTAAAGAGCATAATTTTCACAGAGTTCGCTGTTACATTACTCGATATCATTAAATTCGTGCCTGAGTTGACTCTAACTTATAAATGCAAGAGTGGGATATTCTCCTGCTCTCTGGGTTATAACTTTGAGGACACACATACACAAACACATCACGCCTTTATCCCCAAAGGGATAGACAAAGATGCAACCAGGACCTTCAATATTGACCTTGTGTTGCGTCTCAATACGTGATAGAGGGCGAGCCTATCACCATATCAAGCAGGAATTCCAGATTCCAAGCTGATACTAAGCAGAAAAACGCAATATCACTTTACCTTGCCCAAAATTCGAACCCAGGACCTCATAGCGGTGGTAGAACTACGCTATACAACTATGCCAATAAGGCAGTCTAAGTTATATGCTTATATTATATTTCAATCGTCTCAGTAAGCGGCCCATCATTATTCGGTAGTGTGGGTTGTGTTTAGCGAACAAGGCCGCTCGACAATAATACGTTCTCATACATCTCATTCTGTGTGCCGCATTAATACTAATTACCCTGTTAATTCTCGAGAATTATTACCATGGACTAGAAATTTTAGGGAACTAAGAATGAATGATAGTTGCTTAGTAGTCGTACGTTGACTTAAAACAATCATAATACAAAAGCGGGTTTTCAGACACGGTTAAATCCAAATCAAAATGGCCTTATATATTTTATATTATGATTTTTTATACATGTCATGGCCATGTAGTGCCTGGTTAATGATTTTATATTTTTATAGAATCCTGAAAAAGAAACAGTCGAAAGCGGGATTTGAACCCACGACCTCCGGCGTACCGTGCCGGTGCTCTTCCAATGGAGCTATTCCGACCCTGCCTTCGATTGCCAATTTCAGGATCCGTACTTAATTCTCTTAAAGGAGATGACCAGCGACATCTGTTAGCAGTTATTACAACTACTAACTCAGCATTACCCCTTTACAGGAGTAAGTAAAGCAATCGAAGGCAGGGTCGGAATAGCTCAATTGGAAGAGCACCGGCACGGTACGCCGGAGGTCGTGGGTTCAAATCCCGCTTTCGACTGTTTCTTTTTCAGGATTCTATAAAAATATAAAATCATTAACCAGGCACTACATGGCCATAACATGTATAAAAAATCATAATATAAAATTAGAAAAAAGTTTAGCGACTCGTTTCGGTTACTTACTCCTGTAAAGGGGTAATGCTGAGTTAGTAGTTGTAATAACTGCTAACAGATGTCGCTGGTCATCTCCTTTAAGAGAATTAAGTACGGATCCTGAAATTGGCAATCGAAGGCAGGGTCGGAATAGCTCAATTGGAAGAGCACCGGCACGGTACGCCGGAGGTCGTGGGTTCAAATCCCGCTTTCGACTGTTTCTTTTTCAGGATTCTATAAAAATATAAAATCATGGCCTTATATATGTTTATATCTAAACTATATCTTTTTTGTCATATTTTTTTTATTCAAAGTCAGCCTAAAATTAATTTAGACGAGGATAAAGACTAAAGTCCTATCTTACAAGTTTCAAGTCCATATTATTTGAGAGTTATATGTAGTATAGATTTATGGGGAGGGAGAAGATTTGACAGTTATAGGAGGTTAGACTTGTGTATTTGGTCGGCTGGTAAATTTCTGTGACGAATAGGGTTTTTTAATACATCAATGGACGAATAACACACACACACACACACACACACACACACACACTCACGCATTTTATCCCCGAAGGGGCAGACAGAGGCGCAATTAATGCACCCACATTTCGCCGTGCGTATTTCGGTCACATGATGTGATAGGAGGCAATTCTATCGCCATATCAGGCACAAATTCCAGACTCCGGGCTGATATTGAATAGAAAAAGCCAATATCACTGCCCGATCCGGGGATGGAACCCGAGACCTCAGCATTACGCCACCCAGGTATTTTTTTTGTTGTTGTTAATGGCCCTACTGCCAGTAGCCTGACTTTTCGAGTCGGCTTTTCTGGCCACACTGGTCTATAGGGTGAACGCAGAAGGCGCTCGCAACCCTTTGAATTTAAATGACCATGCTGAGGGCAACCCACTAACGGGTTACGAACCTCGGCTCAGGACGGTCACTGAGAGAGGATGAGACATCAACGATTAGGGAAAGATTGGTTTTTAGGCCTAATCCTATTAGATTGTGTTGTCTTCGGCACGTGGGACGGAACTGCTAGGGGGGTCGGGGGGGGGGCGACGGGGAACGCGGCGGGGTCCTTGACGGCGAGGACGGAACTGCGGTCTTGTGGAGTGTACCACCCAGGCAGTGACGAATAACATTTACTCAAAAGTTGTGAAACAGACCCTTAATGAATATGAATTAAAAAAGTATTATATCAAATGTCGTCCTATCAAATACTGAATGTATTTGAGACTGACCGCATAGAATGTTTCATGCAAAGGAAAAAATTGCCCCGCTTATAAAAAATATACCCTGTAATAATCGTGATCTAAGCACTTCATTTTTCGCGATAACTTGAAGATAAGAAACATACCTTTCGTATAGCAACAATTTTTTTATACATACATACATATACATATACACTCACGCCTGTTATCCCCGAAGGGGTAGGCAGAGGCGCAACTAGTGCACCCACTTTTCGCCGTTATTCCGTCCCATGATGTGATAGGGGGCGAGCCTATCGCCATATCGGGCACAAATTCCAGACTCCGAGCTGATACTGAATAGAAAAACTCAATATCACTTTGCCCGACCCGGGAATCGAACCCGAGACCTCAGCATTGCAGTCGTACCATAATACAACTAGGCCACCGAGGCAGTCAATTTTTTTTCAATCAGGCAATTTTTTTATAATGTAGATAATACTTTGTACATGTATGCATAATCATGTTTTATCGTCGGTCGTTATCTATTGACCAATGAATAAACAAAACACTGCGTTGCATATGATAAAAATTTTCTTCAATTTTAGACTTTCACCTCACTTAATATTTTACATGCAAAAGTTTGAAGAACATTTGGGGTGTATGTTAAAGTAAACATAGAAGCCGCCATGCTGAATTAATTTCGATGAAATTTGGCACATACAGACCACTTTATCTCTTAGTTATTATCTTTTTAGTCTAGAAGAATGCACGAGGTACTTATATTCTGAGAAAATTATTTTACACGAGTGAATTCGCTAGCCACATCAATTTAACTATATTTACTAAGTTCTCTTAGATCTAGACTACCTCCATCTCTGCCTTCCCCTATTTACACAAGCGCAGTTGTACACCAAAATGAAACAGTATTTAGATACACCCACTCGTTCTCCTCAAAGTGAATTGCATAGGAATTGTTTATTATATTCGCGTTGCATAAGCAGTAAATATTTTTGTTGTATTTCGCGTACCCAAACACTCAATTCTGTAAACAAACTTATGTAAAATACACGCAGTTGTAGTTGTTTTACTGGTGGTAGGTCTCTCATATGTAAGAGTCCGTCTGGGTATACCACCGCAATGTCTATTTCTACCGCCATGCAGCAGTGTGCATGCACTGTTGTGTTTCGGTTTGAAGGGCATTGTAGCCAGTGCAAATACTGGACATAATGAGACTTACATCTTATGTCTCAGGACTGCCATATCGAGCACAAATCCCGACTTCGCGTTGATACTGAGAAGAAAACACAGTATCACTTTTCCCAACCCGGTAGTCGAACCCGAGAGCTCAGGACGGACGCCGTACTGCGCAAACAATACAACTTCGCCACCGAGCCAACTTCGCAAAATAGGCAATTACTTAGCATTTTTATCCGATATCCAAAAAAAGAGGCGATTCTCAATTCGTGTATTTGGATATTTTTTTTATCTGAAATTTGTAGGCTGATTTGCGAGATTCGAGAGTATAAGAAGTTTGCTTCATGGTACCATTATAATATACCTTCGTTTTGGGATCATAATTATTTTAACAATCATTCCTAACCAGCATTTCCAATTTTTTAGTAATAATAACAATAATAAGTACACACTAGGGTTTGCCCGTAGCTGCACCCGCGTGAACGCAGTTTTACAAAATAATGAAAAATCACAATGTTTACTGATTATTTAAAAAATAATGTCCTTAAGGAAAATATTTATCACTGTGGTAAATAATTTCGAAATATGTTCAACGGTTACCACAATTATTTTCATCAAAACAACTTCACAAAATTGCGTACATTAGTAGGATAACAAGATAATTTCAAAATACAGACGCAAAAACATACATGAATACACTCGGCGAAAAGTATGTGCACAAGTTGCGTTTCTGTCTACCCCTCAGGCATAAGATGCGTGTATGTGCGTGTGTTTTTTTTTATGACATCGAATGACGAGACTAGCATACCGGTCTCCTGATAGTAAGCGATACGACCACCCATAAACAGTAGCAACACCATTTAGCACCTTGAGTTACATAGTATTGTGTGGCATTCCAATGCGCTCGTCATCCTGAGACATAAGATGTTAAGTCTCATTATGTCCAGTAGTTATACTGGCTACAATGTCCTTCAAACCGAAACGCAAGAGTGCCTGCAAACTGCTGCTTGGCAGTGAAATAGACATTGCGGTGGTACCCACCCAAACGGACTCTTACATATGAGAGATCTACCACCAGTAAAAATGTCTGTGTGTGTTACAAATGTAGCTTGTAAAACTCTACACTCCTCTGTAGAAGTACCGAGCTCTTCAATATTCTAGATATTTTTAAAGCGTCTCATTTCAATCCATCTCTGCCAATGCTACGCAATTATGTCGGGGTAAAACCCGTTTCCTTTACTTTTAAAACATGACCAAAATGACGTCGTAGTAACTCTGACTTCCGGTCGCTTTCACTACTTTCAACGGAAATAAAAGTCGTTTTTATGTCGTGTATTTGCGTGTTTTTTCTTAATGTTATTCGTTTCGGAGTGGAATGTATTAACCAATTACATATAATTTGATTTGTAAAGCGGTATATTTTTGTCAACAAGATTATGTTGTAACCTCCATGGTAGCTTTCATCTGTAGTAATATTAATTCGATATTATATTCGTTTATTTGGCCATGACAATCTGTTATTAGTAGGTAAATGAGTCTCATCGGAAAAGTTTTGAAAATTTTACCATAAGAAATCCGTGAAATAATTTTTCATAAGCTCACAGTGAAAGCAGGAAAGTAAAATACAGAACAGAGGAAGTAAGATTTTATCGTTAGTGTCGGAGCCCGCAGCGGCGTTGCCCTAATTCTAGTGCCTATAGAATCTCGATGGAGAGATTGCCTGAAAGGTTTTTTGGGTGACAAAGGTCGTATTTAGATAATGCTTTAAAGGAAGTGGCGTTATTATATACCGTATTTAAAAATATATATAAATTTGAATTTTACAAGTCTAGTAAATAATGAGTACTTGGAGTTTTAAATCAGTTAGTTCTTGAATTTTGTCTTTTGATTGAGATATAAATTATGCGTAAAGTTTACGTTTGAAGATCGCACTCTGAATTATGAAATGGGATCATACTTAGAATACTGCGGTCACAAACATCTCCGTCGCAGTTTAATGGGGTCGGCGCAACATAGTTCTTCATGCGTGTAATTAAAAAAATGTTTTTTACGACTGCTCTATTACTTTTACATATCTCCTATAAACCCTACTTAAAATATACACAATATGTAAATTCGTTCATTTACTCATATATCACACAGCAATGGAAATGACAAGATGGATGGATGCAAGTGCGTTTAATCGGAAAATCAATTAATTAAAACTTTATCTACAACTATATTCATATTATAAAGAGGAAAAGTTTGTGAGTTTTTTTGTAGGTGCTAATTCTCTGGAACTACTGAAGAGATTTTGAAAATTCTTTAACTAATCGGAATTAGGAAGTTACTTTACTCTTGAGTATTTTTTTTCCCGGAAAAATATGAAGCGGGACTTTTATCCTGGACAACATTTTCAAGTGGACGGAGCCGTGGGCAAAAGCTAGTATATTATAAATGGGAAAGTAACTCTGTCTGCCTGTCTTACGCTTTCACGGCTCAACTACTGAACCGATTTCAATGAAATTTGGTATGGAGACAGTTTCAGATCCTGGGAAGGACATAGGCTACAGCAGGGTTTTATCCTTGAAATCTCATTCACGATGGCGAAGCTACGAGCAAAAGCTATCCATATTATATTTCAAACAGGAAAACTGGCGGACTGATTGATCGATCAACGCACATCCGATACCGCTAAAAGCATGAAATTATGTGCAGACACAAAACAAAGGTTCCTTAACACTGAGCGAAGCAACGTCATAATAAGTAAAATTCGAATAACGCTAATTGACACAACGTTTAATCACGTCAGCAAAAAATATGTATTTTAAACAACGTGCATAAACGGCTGAGGCTTATACCAATTCCTCCAAGATACGTCATCGCGTCGTATCTACAAAGCTACTCACGCACATACATTTTAATTACACGTACATTCGCAACGTCTTAATACGTCGTACGTTTATGTACTATACGTGGATTGTATATAACACACCGTGGATAAACGTCGACGTGTAGTAACGGTTGTATTTCATATTATCTCTGCTTTGTATGAAAAGCAGAACGTCACTAATCGTCATTTATTTTGTATGAGAAAATAGTGCGCCGCGCAACAAACATTATTTTGAAAACCCAAATCCACCGCTCAAAGTTTTAAATAACGCAAGTTAGCAATAAGAAAGAGTTTTTGGAAATTCATCCCCTATGGAGTTTGGGGGCGTTTGGAGAATTCCACCACGGTATCCCCTGCCTGTCGTAAAAGGCGACTAATAGGGGCCTCCGGGGGTCACGGGTGGGCGGGACGTGCCGCCCACCCATTAGTCTAGCCAACTTCTGTGACCCCCGTGATGGACATGTCCGAGGCAGCGTATCTCACGCTGCCTCGGACACCAAAAGGCGGACACGGTACGGTGTTTCGGGGGCTTCTGAGCCCCCGCAACAGGAAAAGGACCGCAAAAAAGCGGTACGCGCAGGGGCGGTTGCGGACGACAACTTAGACGTGAGTCGGAGGAAGCCCGCAGCCGTCCCTAATGAGCCGAAGATGGCCATACGTAAAAAAAAAAAAGTCCCCTATGGAGTTAAAATAGGGAATGAAACTAAGAAACTATTCAAGCAATTTAAAAAAAAATCACAATAGGAAGCTACATTACCCCTGAGTACTAACAGCAACTTTTTATCCTGGGAACGAATGTTAATGCAAGCGAAGCCGTGCGCAAAATTTGGTAATCAATAAAAAAAAACTTTTTCTTTCCAATACTAAAATAACACCAAGCACTACAAGCAACTTCCTTGACATACTCATTCAAGTCAGCCCATAGACAAGAATTCCTCCATTAATAAACGCGCCACATGTTTAATATTGCAAGAAGGGCGCCACTAGAGCGTGCAGGTACCCGGGCTCGGACTATTTATATTCTACCCCATATTATCAAAGGGGAAATGTTCGCTGACACGTAGTTACCCCAAATCGATTCGTAACACTTAAAGATATAGCGGTTATTTTGTATTAAAATAAACTCATTTGCAAAAAAAACGGGCACCTAAGCAATGAACCATTTCAAATGTTACTATTGGTTTGTTTGATTATTATAGGTAGTTTTACTTTCACAATTTTGTAAATTAATAAGCAAATAATCGTTTTCGTCAGTATTATCATAAAATTTTGATAAAATTTATGGGTTTTAATGCTAAAATTCACTAGTAGTGTATGCTCGCTAGTAGTGCATATGCTCGTGAAGTAAAAGTTAACAAAGATTTTTGTTTGTTTTTTCTTTAATAAAGTAAAAGCAGATAAATGTTTAGTATCGAGGGTGACCCCCTCTAGCTGAAATCACAGCTTGAATTCGTCTGGGTATGCTAGCGAGGATATCCCGGATACTTGCTTGCGGAATACGTTCCCACTCCGCGGTAATCACATTCTTCAGCTCTCTGATGGTTTGCGGAGCCGGTTGTACTGATCTCACGCGTCGTTTCAGAACGTCCCAGACATGCTCTATAGGATTGAGGTCGGGACTTCGAGCTGGCCAATCCAAACGACGAATGCCGACCTCTTGCACATACGCTTCCACATCGCCAGACCGGTGGGCGCGAGCGTTGTCGTCCATAAAAATTGAGTCTTCGCCTAAAGCGGCCAATGCGGGTTGTGCATGAGGAATAAGAACTTCCGTTATGTATCGATGTCCAGTCAGTGAGCCGTTTTCAATGAAGACTAACTCGGTACGATCCATTGAATTTATTCCTGCCCAAAACATAATAGAGCCCCCACCATAAGGTGTGATTTCTTCAAAACAAGCATCTGCAAAGCGTTCTCCTCGTCTTCGTAGCACTCGCCGACGTCGATCTTCACCGAACAGAGATATCTTGGCTTCATCGGAGAACAATACCCTATTCCAGTCTTCTTGAGTCCATGACTCACAATTTCGAGCAAACCTAAGCCTGGCAACTCTGTGCTCACGGAGTAACTTAGGGCCGCGGGCCGGGCGATGACTGCGTATATTGGCCGCGAGCAGCCTCCTCCTGACCGTCCATAGACTAATATGCACATTTCTTACTTCTTCGAGGTTGTTCTTAAGGTCCACATACGAAGACTTGCGATTTCTCAATGCGCGACTCACAAGAAAACGATCATCCCGTGGTTGGGTACATGGTTTTCTTCCAGAACCAGGCCTTCTCTCGACGGAACCGGTGTCTTGATACCGCTGCCAGGTCCTTTGAACCGTCGAGCGACTCACACTTAGCCTCTGAGCCACGAAGCATTGGCTGCAGCCCTCTTCGAGCAGCGCAATAATTTTGGTAGCTTTTACCACTTTCTCTAATATTATTGAGACAGCTAAACAGCAATAAATGAAGCTTTGACAATTAAGAATATGAAATAAATTCATAAAAATTGACTAAAAGTTATGAAAACCGATATTATCTTTTGGAACTTCGCACCAAAAATGTAGGATAAAAAGTGGTTTTCTGTAAAAACGAGCATCAAACGAAAATTTTAATTTAGAACGTACTGTTTTAAACACCACGGCATTTTTAAAACCGGCCAGTAACATGTACAAATGATTGAAATCATTTTGGTACCGTATTTTTTTAAAAAAGAATTAAAATCCAAACCGCCCGTTTTTTTTGCAAATGAGTGTATATGCCAGAATATGTCATGATTATGGTCTATTTTGCCATGTTATAATTATTGGGTTACGTCACTTTTTTTGTGGCAGCCTGTGTGCGAATTGAATGTTACTGATATACATTTTTCACTAAGTAGATAACAGTATTCAAACCAACTAAAACTATGGTAACTTATATAAAAACATAGTAAATAATAATGTTTATCAAAAAATACAACATGCCAGATAGACACACAATACCCCTTTTAACGAAAACCGATACCCCGAGAATTAGAACGCCTTATAAAATGCATACACGTCGCGTAAATCTAAGGCCCGGCGTAATGTCTTTCACTTCACGAAAGGGTGGTTTCCACCCCGCCCATGGAGAGACGAACAAAGGTGAGTGCACGATGAAATTTTAAAAGCCTTTTACAGGGTTGGTATTTTTATTAGATCTACTGTATAAAAGATGTTCATTTAAATTATCAGCTTATAATATGAGGAATTTGTGGTCGTTTATAGTTTTAGCTTTTAAAGTTACAAAAGCTATTTCAATCTGTTTCTATAACATATAGCCAATACAGCTATACTTTAAAGTTAGAAGTGCTGCTAGGTAATTAATTCACCATTATTCAAAGTATTTGTTTAAATACAAGCATGTATGTTGGAGATCCGTAGAAGAACGAAAGTCACTGACATAGCCCAGCGGATTAGCAAGCTGAAGTAGCAATGGGCAGGGCACATAGTTCGAAGAACTGACGGTAGATGGGGCAAAAAGTTCTCGGGTGTAGACCATGTACTGGCAAGCGCAGCGTCGGCCGTCTACCTGCAAGGTAGACAAATGACTTGATAAAGGCCGCAGGAACGCGCTGGATGCGGGCCACTTTTGACAGGTCCATCTGGAAATCTTTGGGGGAGGCCTATGTTCAGCAGCGGACGTCATGTGGCTGATGATGATGATGATGTATGTTGCGTTCCAGGATCAGCATGTGTGTATCCAGTTCAAAGGGGCCGGCATAATTGTGTTAACTAGTGAGGGACGATCATCTCTCATTAGTCAACACTCCATCTGGACCCCACTTTGCTTACCTTTAGGTGCTGTGGAGTCACTATGCCATGCCCGTATAGAAAAACAACATTACTCAGAACTTCAAATAGTACGATGCGTTCACTTAACTCATTGCTTTAAAATATACGCGTTTTCATAAATCTAAAAAACAAATTTCTATAAAGAAATCCGATACAAAACAGAACGTAATGAGACTTAATATCTTATGTCTCAGGATGACGAGCGCAGTGGAATGCCACACGATACTTTGTAACTCAAGGTGCTGGATGGTGATTCTACTGTTTATGGGTGGTCGTATCGCTTACCATTAGGTGAACGGCATGCTCGTCTCGGCATTCGATGCCATAAAAAAAAATCAAAGCCATATTCGATACCTCATCATCATCATCATCATCAGCCTTTATCAGTCCACTGCTGGACATAGGCTTCCCCTAATGAGCGCCATAGCGCCCTGTCTTCAGCTTGCCGCATTCAGCATCTGCCTGCAGTCTTTCGCAGATCGTCATCCCACCTGGCCGGAGGGCGTCCTACACTACGTTTGCCCAGTCGTGGTCTCCACTCAAGAACACGTTTACCCCAGCGGTTGTCGGTTCTTCGCGAGATATGGCCAGCCCACTGCCACTTCAGCTTGCTAATTCTTTGAGCTATGTCGATAACTTTTTCGATACCTCCCCATCCTTTAGAAAACTAGCGTGAACATTGTTTACTATTACTACGCTCGAATTATCAAGTTATATATCAGTTAACCGTTATCTAGCCGGTAATCAGTTGCTTTCATTCGTAACTGTTAATTAATTTTAGTCACATTGCCTTTGTTTTTTTATCGCGGAGTTAAGCTACTGATATTAACTGACGACTAAATATTGACCAATTAATTTTATATCGATAGCTTTAGTAACGTAGATAGGTAGAAATTTATGTATTTTATAGCAGCACATCTAGGTTTGGTAATGAGCAAATTAGTCAGTTATATCCACAGATGTTGTCGAGTTCTACGTTAGAGGGGCTGAGGTATTTTTGTTAAATCTTTTAACAGCATTAGGAGAAATAAGTAGATCATAAAATTAATACAGAAGGTAGAAGAGGAAATGCAACAAGTTGCCATTTTACACGGGTGTTCTACAAGACACTATACTCCATCGGATTAGGTATTTATCTAAATGTAAACAAAAAGACATGATTCCCTGGTAGTCAACATTTTCTCACGAAAGTGTTTACGAAGACAGTAGTGTCAATGAAACTACGACGTACAATAAACACTTAAAATTGATAAATTCATTTTAGAAACAAAACAAATAACTAATATTTATAATCAGAAAAAAGCAAAAAAATATGATTAATAATCAAATTTCTACAATGCGGAAATATATCAATAATTAATTAGTGTCTAGCTAAACGATTAAATTGAATGGCAGTCAGTTTTAATGGCGTGCTACGTGACAGTCGTACCCCATATTTTGTGAGGTTATCTAATACGATCCGTTGGAAAAAGGTTTAGCATGCCTACCGTATTAGCTCTTTTACAGTTGTCAGATTGAGATCATTTATGAAAGTATTTGAATTTTTAATATTTAATTGTGTTCGCGCTTGTGCGCGTGTATTAATTAAGAACTTAACTGTATAATAACCAAACAACTTTAATAAACGGAAATAACGTGCTAAGTGTTTGTAAGTTATAAAGACGTTTATTGTGGTTACAACATATTTTGTAAAAAGAAATGACTGCTACAAAACCTTTTTAAACGCCTTCAATAAAGGAGGTTCCGTATTTTATTATTTGTTTACATGTAACCGATGGAGTATAGTCATATCTGGTTTGACCTAAATCATTAATACTCTTTACAAATATCACTATATTGTGTGTTTACCAGCCTACAGTGAGATTGACACACATCACGCCTTTATCCCTAAAAGAGTAGGTAACGGTGCAACTGGGGACACCACTTATCGCCGCGTGTGTTCCATCCCATAGTGATAGGGGGCGAGCCTATCGCCATATCAGGCACAAATTTCAGACTCCGTACTGATACTAAGATAAAACCCAGCATCATATTGCCCGACCCGGGATTCGAACCCACGATCTCAGAGCCGAGGCCGTACTGCGCACGCAATACAACTGCACAACCCAGGCGGTTGATAAATAATATCTCTAAATTGTGAATCTAGCAGTCGACAGTGAGATTATGGGATTTAATTTTTAGTGGTCAGTACTCAAAGGGTACCAACGGAACATTAATACAATCCCAAGACTGCTTTTCTGCATGTTTGTTTTACTATTCATGGGTTCTTTCTTTTTAACCGTAATAGGTTCCAGGTTAAAATTTTCATCTAACTAATATTGTGAATTCGAAAGTTTTTAAAGCTAGTTAGCACTTATAAATAATCGCAGAAATGTCCAAATTATTTTGATGAAATTTTGCGCATAAATTCATCATGTACTTTATAAGTATACGGTTCACGGTTTTGGAAAAGTCTCACTCTGATGGATTCACGACCAAAATCTATTAGCTAATATTAAATACAAAGAACTAATTGCAAATAACACCCACGTAAAAAAATGTCATTCACCCCGACCCCGTGCATGATAACGCTTATTTATAGACTAATAAATTTTGAAAAGGAGGTCATCTAAGATAATCCCGTAATCTGTAATAATGATATTTAGGTTCGTAACCAATGTTATATTATATGCCACCTTAATCGATCATTAACCTGAAGATATGAGGTCAGCAGATATTGTTTTTAAAAGTCATTTTGCTTGCTTGGGTGGCACTAAATATTTTGTGCTTGACCGGTTAACGACAACTGTACATTAACACGCTTCCCTGAGCTAACAGCCTTGAGTATTCGTTCAATACATTTCTCATTATACATTTCAATGCAACTAAATGAGGCTTTTATTTATTCTATCAAAATCAGTTTTCTATTCGATCCTTTGCAGAAGTCATACTACAATCGCATTGCTTTAATATTTATTAGAGTTCGAATCTTTACATGTAAAAGCTTTTAAACACACGGTTCATCTCTATTAGGAGACAGAATACTAGAGCCTTTTTACCGGACACAGCCATTTTCGCTTCCCGGTCGTTTCTAACAATTATTCTTGGATCGGTAACGAAAATACACTTGTTAGTGAAAAGTTTATTGAATGGATAAGGTATGTCGTACGCGACTATACAACTCCGCGTAGACTTCACTACTGATGACTGTAGTGAAGTTTGCGCAGAGGCTTATAAATTGATATCATCATACTTGACTTGCCCTTTATTGGCATTTATACCCGGAGGTAGTAAGCTTGGACCCCAATATTCCGTCATTGACCAGATGGTTATGCGCAAACGCTTTTGCCTACAATTAGGTAATTCATAAAACATAGTCTAACCACTCCTACAAATACAAAACAACTAGGTGATGGTCGCTGCTCCACCCGAGTGAAGAAGATTTTCCGGGATAAAAACTAGCTTATAGAAGTCAGGAGTAATGTAGCTTTTATAGCACCTAGCCTATCAGGGAAATAATTTTCAAAACAGCTTCAGTAGTTCCTGAGATTAACGCGTTCAACCAAACCAACAAACTCTTCAGCTTTATAGTATTAGTATAGATGTAACGTTAATTTTGTACGAACCGTAGACTTAGGAAAGGCCACGCTAAAGCGCATCACGTAGACTCAACTAGTCGACGTGTAACACTACGCTATACTATGAAACTGATAGTTGTTTTGGCAGTTTCAAACAACAGTTTCATAGTGTAGTGTTTCTTGGCAATCGCTTATCAGCGTCTGCCTATTACTTAAATCTACTAGAAAACGAACATTTTACAGTATATGCTATATCGCATGCAGTAGCAAAGTAAATTAGAAGGAAATATTTGACCTTACGATGTTACGGTATTGTGGTGTACTTATGGTGAAAAGATCATTCACAAATAATGGGGCAACTTGAAAGTATAAACAAGTTATATCACGGTAAACATCCTCACAGTTATTTATATTTATGTATATGAAATTACATGAAATCATTTGAAGTGAAATCATTATTTCGAATCCATAAAATGTTAAACATTACTTAGATTCAGTCAATTTTTCTCTACCACCAGCTCGGAAAGCAGTTTCCACCAGAAAAGAACGGGCAAGAAACTCTAGGGTCGCTCTTTTCAAAATCAGTTCAATGGTATAAATTAGGTACAGTGCGTAATACAAATATACATATACAGATTTTTATTTTGTTTAGAGCAGTTCACATATTTATGAATTATGATATATTATCTGCCATCCTTCTTGGTCAAAACATTTTTTATGTTCACTATTTTGTTATATCATACGGCCTTGCATACGGCACATCAGTTCAAAAGATCTTTGCTCTTATTTGTTTATTTCAGTTGAAAGACAAGACGAGACTGCCGCTCGCCTGGTGGTAATACACGACCGTAAAACAGCAGCAAGACCTTACAGAACTGAATCACAAAGTACCACGTGGCACTCCGTTACACCCGTCACCCTGACTCATTAGATGTTAAGTTTCATAATGCCTTTTTATAATGCTGGCTACAGTGTCCTTTAACTGGAACGCAACAGTGCATGTACACTGTTGCTTGGCGGGAGAAATAGACATTACAGTGGTACCTACCCAGATGGCTCCTCGGATACGAGATACCTACTAACACTGAGTCTCTTATATTGTCTTCTCATAGAGAATACACATTTGGTAACCATTTATTTAGCATAATTTACAGGCATATTGCATTTGGTTGCCTTATATCATCGCGAAACAGATGCTTAGGCCCCGTTTTTTCAACTGTAGTTATCTTTTTGTCAGGTTCTTATTAAGCTGGATACGCTCGCAGCACCTCACGCGTGAAACACTCGAATCTGTGCAAGCGCGTCCAGCTTAATAAGACCCTGACAAAAAGATAACTACCGTTGGAAAAACCTGGTCGAAAGCACTGATTAAACTAATCTCTTATTAAATCATACGTTTATTCGATTTACTTTACGAGATACTTATTACCCAAATAAAACTTACTGGTCATTATCAAACGATAAACACATTTTGAACTTTAATTGACACGTTGGTTTCGTCTTAACCCAGCAATTTCTTAATCGTTTTATTGCTAATCTTATTAATTACATCATTGGGATACCCTGTTTATCTTTTTTAATCCTTTATTTATATAAAACATTCGGTCACTAAAACTCTACTTGACGAATTGAAGGTGATATTTTAACTATAATTATTTATTTTATCAACAATAAGTAGAACAGTTTTTGCGTGGATTACATTTAAATTGTCTCATCAGGGATCAAAATTCTGTTCACCGCCTAAGACCTATTCATCTCGTATATAATATATTATAAATTGATATACTTTAAACCTAATAAATTATTCGATTAGCATGAAATTCCAATGACACTCACCTGGAGTTAGACCGTTTGGAGGAGTCGTGTTTCTTCCCACCCTGGAGATTGGGCAGATCCTTCTGCCGTTTCTTCGTCTCCCGCCATATCCTGTAGTACAGTATGCACATAACAGTCACTGGCACATAGAACGCGGCGATTGCCGTCCCGAACGTAATGAACTGGTTCGTCTCTATGAACTGAATGTAGCACTCGTGCGGCGGCACCTTACGCTCGCCGTCGATGTACGGCCACGCGTATATCCACGGCGGCCACAACACTAAACTGAACCCCCACGCACCGCCTATCATGAATGTCGCTCTGCGCGTAGTTCTTTTCGCACGGTACGTGAGCGGCCGCGTCACACTGAAGTATCTGTCGAAGCTGATGATGAGCAGGTTGAGCACGGACGCGTTGGACGCGAGGTAGTCGAGCGCGAGCCACGTGTCACACACGTGCGGGCCCAGCGGCCAGTATCCGTAGATCGTGAACATGGTGTACAGCGGCATGGAGATGAGCCCCACCGCGAAGTCGGCCACCGCCAGCGAGAACAGGAAGTAGTTGCTGATCGTCTGCAGTTGCTTGTCGATCTTGAAGCTGATCATCACCATGGAGTTGCCGACGACGGTGAGCACGGAAAGGACGCTGGCGACGATCGCGATCGCGATCTTCTGGACGAGGCTGTACGGACTGGTCGGCAGGTCGAGGCCGAGTGCCGGGTCGGTCAGGTTGTCGGTGAAGTTGGACGCGTTGAGCATGCTGTCAACTGGGCGAGCCCGCCGCACCAGCGCCGCCCGCGCCGCCCCCGCCGCGCCAGCTACGCCGTCCCCGCCGCCACCGCCCACCGAGCAAGCGCGAGCCTGCACACACATTACACATGGGTTTAATAACGCACATACTGTAAATACTTTTAATACACCATTAATAGCCATACTTGACCTGGACAGTACCACGGTCTGAAAAAAATTGGGGTCTAAATGTAATAATTTCTCTATAATGTTTCGTACGATTACAGAGACTGTCAAAGACACAACATTTTCTTGAGCTACGTGCTAGTTTAGTGTCCTCGGTTCAACATTTTAAGTGGCCATAGTCACATACACCACTTGTGAATCCCACGCGACCAGATACATCACATCATTAAACACGCGAGCATGAGCGAGCGAACACACACATTTGAAATATATACGTATTTAAATACGCCCAGTTTATGACCATTGTAATTTTATTAAGACTTCTGCATAAAATGCAATAGGGTCACTTTGCCATGTCTTAATACAATAAAACAAGTATGATGTAACAACAAGTATAATGAAATACTGCACATTAAAAGATAGGTCTTTAGAAGTACTACAGAGCATGTACGTGCCTATTCCTGCTAGTAATGTAGAGTGCCATTTACAGATTAAATTGGCATTCGATTGATTTATTTTAAAATGAGCACAGATGAAACGTGCACAATAATAATATTTATTTTATATAAATACCGTACATACAGACACACTCACGCCTTTTATCCCTGAAGGGGTAGGCAGAAGAACCCATTTTTTGCCGTGCGTATTTCGTCCCATGATGTGATAGAAGGGCGAGCCTATCGCTACACCGAACACCAATTCCAAGTTCCGGGCTGATACTGTGAAGAAAAACCTAATATCATTTGCCCGACCCGGAGATCGAACCCGAGACCTTAGGACTGCAGTCGTACAGTAATACTACGCCGCCGAGTCAGTCGTAAACATAATTATCTTAATGAATCTAATTTCTAACACTTTTCATCGTTCATGACTTCATCATCAGCCCGTTGCATTCCACTGCTGGACATGGGCCTCTCCCAAGATACGCCACAGAGCCCGGTCTGCTGCTTTATGCATCCAGTTGCTGTTGATCCTCTTGTGCATGTCGTCCCGCCATCTGGCCAGAGGCGTCCCACGCTACGTTTACCAAGATGTTTTTTCTTTATTTTGTTTATGACTGTGGCGTAGTTGTATTAAGGTACGACTACAATGCTGAGGTCTCGGGTTCGATTCCCGGGTCGGGCGAAGTGATATTGAGTTATTCTATTCAGTATCAGCTCGGAGTCTGGAATTTGTGCCCGATATGGCGATAGGCGCGCCCCCTATCACATCATGGGACGGAATAACGGCGAAAAGGGGGTGCACTAGTTGCGCCTCTGCCTACCCCTTCGGGGATAACAGGCGTGAGTGTATGTGTGTTGTTTATGACTTACGAGGGTCTAAATTCGTCGCAACAACTCAAACCGCTCAAGTGTGTAATCATCATATTTCTAAGAAACTATTAACAATGCCAACAACGTCTTCGTCCCGCGCCCCTTCGCCCCTTCTTTCGCCTTTTAACACCACAGAGGCGGTAATTAGTTTGTGGCGGTTCAAATCCCCGACGCGTATAGCTTTAACTATTAGAAGTTTGAAAGTAACTAATTCATGGTAAATTCTGAACGGTTTAGTGGAATTATGTTATTTTAAAAACTATAGCCATATACATTATACCTTTTCACATATGTAGTTATGTAATAAAATAATATAAAATAATAATAATACCAGCCCTGTATTATTAACTGCCCACTGCTGAGCACGGGCCTCCTCTACTGAGGGGGTTTAGGCCATAGTCCACCACGCTGGCCTAATGCGGGTTGGCAGACTTCACAAACCCTCAAAGGTCTTATAGAGAATTCTCAGGTATATAGGTTTCTTCACGATGTTTTCCGTCGCCGTTAAAGCGAACAATAATTGATAAACCATACACACATAACTTCGAAAACTCAAAGGTGTGTGCCTTGGGTTTCGAACCTCCGGACATTATCGCGGCAGACCGTTCTATTCCCAACTAGGCTATCGTCCACTTAATTATGTAATATGTATATGTAATATGTGTTTAATTTTTAAAGATTTTGTGTAAACGTAAGCAAATCTTATAATCATTTTCACAAGCAGTTTATATTATATTCAATCAGCTTTAATCCATTTGTAATTGAATTCATTTTAATGTAAATTGCATTTTTTTATTAAAATATCATCAAAACCTACGTAAATTTTTGTTTATGTTAATTTTGTTTAGGTAAAAAGCCTGTACTAGTGTTAGACGAACTCTCATCCCCTGGGAGTTAGATCGCATCCGGCAGATCTAGAACATCTATAATATCATTTTTTTTTCGACAACTATAAAAGTATAAGCGGCAAAAAACTTGAGCACACTGCGTTGTGTTAGTGTAGCTACACTTACGTACATAACCCCTACACATAAAAAAACTCCAAAAAGTAAAATAATAAAAGTGTCTTTGTCGTTTAAGTACCTAGTAATATTTTGATCTAAGCGTCCTCACGTCGGGAGACCGAACTCCAGAGCAGGAAAATGAAAATACTACAAGAAGATGATAATTCTTTTGCGGTCCCCCAATTATTGAAATTTATATTTCAAACTTTTTAAATTGGGTTTGGGTTTAAAGAATTTATTTACTTATAAAAGACTTAATGTCCACTTACAATGAGTATTAGTAAATTGAAGTTAAAAACTATGATTAGCTCAATCAATCTTAAAAACAAGATATAAGAACAGGTAATAATAATTTAAAATATTTCTTGACTCACAAATTTTCTTAGTTTTGTTTTAAATATCTCTATTGATTCACACTCCTTTATTTCATTTGGTAGATTATTGTATAATTGTGCACCCTCAAACATTATATTTCTCTTGCCATAATTGGTTCTGTGTTGTCTTAATTTACTATATTCTCCCTCATGGGTCCTTGATAATCAACTACACAGATCAACTATCTAACACATCAGTCATTCTTATGAGCACATACACGCTATATCTAATCCTAGTTTTTATTAGATTTAATATGAGCCTTCTTTGTAGTCTCTTGATAATATTTTAAGCACGGCACACCTGTCCAAAATGTCACTCCTACGTATTACACTCTACGAGACAGGCATTGCCTAGTGTAGAGTGTTTTGTCATATCTCCCGGTGTTATTCTGTTTTTTGGAAATAAATTATTATTATTATCTATACTAATATTATAAAGAGGAAAGATTTGATTGTTTATTTGTATTGAATAGGCTCCAAAATTACTGGCCAATTTCAAAAATTCTTTCAGAAATATAAAGCTACATTAGCAACGAGAAATAAAGGCTACTTTTTATCCCGGAAAAGTTCAAACCGGGCCTTGTATCCCGAATTTTGTTTTCTCGCGAGCCTTCACCGGCAAACCACTGAACCGATTTCGATTAAATATGGTAGGGAGATAGTTTAAGATCCTGGGAAAGACCGAGTGTACTTCTTATCCCGGGAAAATATAAGCCGGGACTTTAAACCCGTAAAATCGTTTTCTGCGAGTGGAGTCGGAAGAAAATAAGTATGGAGATAGTTTGAGATCCAGGGAAGGACATAGATTACTGTTTATCCCGGAAAAATATGAACTGGGAATTTTATCCCGAATTTTTTTCTCGAGAGTGAAAAATCGTGCAAGTAAGTACGGAGATAGTCTGAGACCTAGGGAACGACATAGGCTATTTTTATCCCAGAAATAAATAACCCGGGACATTTACCCCGGAAAATATTTTCCCGGGATAAAAAATAGCATGTAGCTTCCTATTGGTGACAGAATTTTCAAAATCAGTCCAGCAGTTTTTGAGTTTATTCATTGCAAACAATCAAATCTTTCCTTTTTAACCAACTTCACAAAAGAAGGTTCTGTATTCGATTCGTATGTATGTATGTAAATTTGTATTACCGCGAGGTGATTTGGAGGTGGTTTTCGATGTTCAAATGTATAGTTTTCAGGAAAGGTTTTAGTATATAGTTTATAAAGATCTGATGAAGATCTTCGGAGATACACAATGGAACTCTTCAATAACTAACAGCAGATCACTCGCGAATGCTGCAATCGTGTATTGTATGATGTATTGTTTACACTATTCTATAATTAACTAACAAAAAAGCAATAAATAAAAACTTTTTAACAAAAAATAAACCGACTTCAAAACCACTGCAAACCAAAAAATAATTCAATTTTATATTCGTTTGGTATACGTATATTTGGAGTCGGTGCCTAATTTAAATTCAACAATGTTTTCGTATATTTGGTCTTGTATTTCCTTGGCTTAGTTGGCAATTTAAGTTATGCATCGACTCCAAATATACGTATATACTAAGCGAATATAAAGTTGAATAATTTTTTGGTTTGTAGTGGTTTTGAAGTCGGTATATTTTTTCTTTTTATAATATTAGCATATATAACTCCAGACTTTGACTTTACGCTGCCTGTTAAAAGTACGAGTTTCCTCATATTCCTTGTAGTAACTATTCTATTTTACACATAATCGCTTGGCAAGAGTATCTTGTATCAAAGAGGTTTACGCGAAGCAACTTCACTGAAATTACTAAGTGCCTATGGTTAATTGATGATTTTGCACGGACCAAGTTCCCGCAAACATTAAAGTAATTTAAATGCTGCGGTTTGGTGCAAGACATAAGATAAAGTACTAGTGGTAGGTCTGTCACATGCGAGAGGCCGTCAGAATAGGTACCACCGCAAAGTCTATTTATACCGCCAAGCAGCAGTGTATATCGATACCTCCTACGTAAGTTGTTGTATCCCCAAAATCACAATTTTACAGTAGAGCATTTTAAAGATTCAAATTGGCCTAAACACTGCATTTATCATTGTAGCTGTATGAAATTTGGTATATGTATTTAATTAATAGTATTCTTAACTGTGTTAAAAGATAATTTCAAAAATATTGTATATTTTCTTAGATATCGTTCATACAACATTTTACTGCGGAGTACAGGCTGCGCCAGTTGTATTATCTCATACTTACAACATTATACTGCGGAGTTTAGGTGTCGTTAATTGTTGTATATGATAGTTACAATAGTATACACTGAAAAATATAAGTCTCAATCCACTGTATGTGGCAATAACAATAGACATCGGTTAAAAAATTATGTGTGTATTATTATATTTAAACAAACTGTAGGTTAAGAAATAAGAAAAAAATATTATAAAAGATAAATTTCTTTATTTTTTTAAAAGGAACAATCAACACTAGATATTCAACATCTTTGAAAAAATAAAATAATTAACATTTAGGTATACTTATAAAAACAGACAATATCTTCCATTATTAATGAAAAAAGAAACTAATATTACTTCTATGAGAATCAATAATAAAAATGAAAATACATGATTAAAAGAATTAAAAAAAAACGACTAATGTATTATCCCGGATCAGAAAATTAAACATCATTATGAAAGCCAGCAAAAAGAGATACCTAAACTCCTGAAAAAGTCGTTATATGTGGCTGGATTAATTCCACTGTGACAGAGGCTAATTATGTCATCATAATATTTTGCCTTTGTTAAGGGGAGATGGTTGGCATAGAGAGGGCATAGCTCAGCTCCATACTATTTCTTTGGCATCTTCGGGTATTGGTATTAATGGCAATCGTTACAGGATTATTGTGTGCAAAAACGTACCGATTTTCAATTTAAAAAGGATCTTCTGCACATACCAGGACTTCTTACATTTTATTCCATTAAACCACGTATATCTTGAACGATTACTCTCAATTAAAAGCTCTTTATAGTTAAAAATATCCCTTCCTAGCTGATTTTAGCCACGACGGCCAATCTCAACGGAGATCAGCCAGGTACGCAGGAGATATTATAGTGCACAAGTGTGTGTGCAATACACAGGTGCACTCGCTACTCCTTCACTCTCATAGTCAATCATCCAACATGACCGGGGGAGATCAGGTGCAGGACCAACGATTTACGTGCTTTCCGAGGCACGTGGTATCACACCGCCAACTTCCTGACTGCGAACTGTGAGTTGTGACTGAGTATAGTAATTTTTAAGATGGAAAACCTAGTCCGTCTAAACATAATTTGTTCGACATTTGCCTTGTATAATGTAACTTAACAGCAACATGGCTTGACCATCTTTCTACTTGCTTGAATTTTACCTTTTCTTGACATATATTCTCTTCCTAACACGTACGTAAACATGTTCTCTTACCATTTATCCATTCATTAATGTATTTTTCTTACATTACCTTCATCTGTCCTTGATTGACGGCAGCGGTTACTTGTGCTGGGACTATTATTCGAAATATTCGACAGTGGACTATTGTTTATTGTTGTATATGTTAAGCAGCTAGAATGAGGTGCTGGTGAGGGTTGAGGTACAATGTCAAATGCTGATAAACTTTTGTATATAATAGGGGCAGAAATCGTCATCACAGTCGTAGTCCAAGTGATTGATATTACAAAAAGGGGAAGGGTCTCAAGATTTGACTACTTTGTACTAGAATTTATTGATAGTTTGAGGTTATTGAAAAAGATATATCCATGAATTAAACTGATAACTCATTAATTTCCGATTCATTGAAACTTATTGGTAATGGACTAATTCCTGAAAGTCCTTTTTTGTCGAATGCTTACATATTATAAGGAAGAAATCCACCAAATTTCACTCTCACTCTTCGTCTCAAGGACTAGTTGTTTAGTTTCTGTGTTCATAGATCAGTCACAAAGTTAGCTAGTTAGGACACAGCATTTTATATATTATTTATAAGACTCAATAAGACTCAACTTCAGAAAAGATTTTTGACATACAACAATGAATTTGAGTAAAAATAAAAGTAATAGCAACGTAAACTGTTGTATTTATAACATACAACAATATTTTTATTTATATGTAAACGTAAAATGTTGTATGTATGACATACAATGTTTTTAATTAATGCTTAACGACGTATACTGCTGTAAGTAATCTATACAACATTTTAGGTTGGTATCACCACCAAAAAGTAACATTAACCTCATAAATCTCAATAAAATATTACAAAATGAAAAATACAAGTAATATTTCACAGGCTTGAATCACGAAAACTATTTAGTTCTATTTCGCTTAATGAAACATTATTATTTTGAATGGGTGTCTCGGAACTGCTAATTTGTTGTCTCGTATTATTGACCAAATCACATAGTCTACGGCCAGTTGTTATTACACTTGTATGTTTCATTGTTATATATTTGCAGTAATTTAATGGCTTGAGTTAATTTTGAGAGAACTTAATCGCTTCCTTCCGCGTGCGGCCGGTTGTAATTCCGGCGTAGTCTGTTGTATGTGACCAATACGACACGCGAGTGCGTGATTCTTCCCACCCCACACCTCACGTAAACCATTGCAAAGGTCTATACACTACTGTAGTCCGTTCTCGTTCGAAAGTTACAACAAAATACGTCTGGAAAAGCCTTGATTAATTCGCGTTTTCGTTATTTTTTCACTTTGAATGGATAGAATATAGGAAGTTGGGATCGTTTTCAGTAAAAACGCTAAACGGCATTTTTGTGGCATACAACAACTTACGTGGGAGGTATCGATATGCACTGCTACATTTCTGTTTGGAGGACACTGTAGCTTAAATATTATATATCAGGATGATGAGCGCAGTGGAGTGCCACGTATTACTTTGTAATTCAGAGTTCTGTGCGGCGTTCCGAGCGGTATGCTCGTCTAGTAATTTAACTTATGATTGATTAATTTAATTTTTAATTTTACTGGTGGTAGGTCTCTCATATGTAAGAGTACGTCTGGGTGGGTACCAACGCATTGTCTATTTCTACGGCCAAACATCAGTGTGGATACACTGTTGTATTTCGGTTTGAAGGGCATTTTAGCCAGTGTAAATACTGGACATAATGAGACTTAACATCTTATGTCTCAGGATGACGAGCGTAGTGGAATACCACACAGTACTTTGTAACTCAAGGTGCTGGATGGTGTTTCTACTGTTTACGGGTGGTCGTATCACTTACCATCAGGCTAACGGCATGCTCGTCTCGTCATTATATGCAATAAAAAAAACTAGAATAATAATGGCGCCTGAGCAGTCAAATATTTAAATAAGAGGGTTTGTCCTGCGAAGTCGTGTTGAACAAGCATGTTGAACGAGATATATAATAAACATAATCGCTACGCTCTTCGAATCGCTAACCACCGCCGCTTATAACCTGCGCCGTATCTAGCGCTAGTCAGTCAGGCGAGCTTCGCTTGAAACTGTTTACAATTCAGACATTCCTTGAGTATTCAGTACATTTGCCACGAACATTATCAGTACATGTAGCGTCTCAACGTACCTATTTTACTAGACTGAAATTTATGATATAGATTGGATATATCGCTTTCTTAGTCTGGCAGTGTGGAGATGTGGGCCTGAAGATTTTGAGTAGGATAGCCGGGGTTTTTAATATAAAGAAGACGGTCAGACGTAAAGACTGTCGATTTACATTAGAGTAAAGATGATTATGTGTATTGGCTAATGCGTTGCATTAGTTCGCACTATGTTATAGACCCATTAATCGTCAAATGTTGAATCGTCAAATATTTATTCCGATGCTTAATTGGACTGAGAAATATAATCACACATTTGTAATTTTACGCAATTAAAATCAAAGGGGATCTAGACTAAAGTTTTAATCTTTATGAATAGAAAAATGCACAGTTTTTTAATTACCAATATTGTATGTCTAAACATGGTGATAGAGTTGTAATTATTCATCAGACAACGAGATAGCGGCGCGGAAGTCTGGAGGGAATTATGCATACGCCCTCTGTATTACAACATGTAAATTTACTTCGGCAAGTGGTAAAATCATTAACAGCTCTTGCATAATCTCACCAAGGTGTGGCGGAAGCGGGTCGACGAATTTATTATGTCATATGGCCAAAGAGTTCTAAGATTATATAGAGCGGATATTGGGAAAATTTTCATACAATATCTTGAGCCTGTTCATCAGCGTTTTGCGTAATAGCAAAAAACCTGTCTAAAACGCATTAAAACACACTTCGACATAATCGTCATGTGCACATTGGTATATTTTCTTCCAATATATTGTTTTCTTTACAAAATGTATGCCGAGACATCTTGTCACATAGAGATTTCAGATAAGACAGCGACTTATTACCAATTGGTAATAACTTTTGGATGAAAAATTTGGTCCTGATGTCCGGTCTATATCTATACTGTTTAATGGCTTTGCATACGGCTATATTGAAAAGTGTATGTGTCTGCCAACCCGCACAAGGCCAGCATGGTAGAATTAGGCGTAAACCCTCTCTAAAAGAGCAAAATAAAACTGCGATTTTTCATCAGTTGATTCTAAGTTTCGAACCGTGGACGGTCTTGATTGAGCCACCTGTGACTTCATATTGTACGTTTTATATAAAATTTTAGTTTGATCCTGGTAGTAAGTTTTGTTTTTAAAATATGACGTCACATCTCAAGAAGTCACGTGGCGAACTGTTTTCGCCGCGTTACTACGAATCAAAGAAAAAGATTTTTATCATAAAATTACAGTTTCTCGAGACAATGTTAATTGTAAGTATAATAAAAGCATGTGTAATCTGTAAAATATGTTTCCGAAACTGTCAAGTAACCAATTAACATGGTTACAAATAGGTATCGAGTACTTTTTACCTACATGACTTAAATGTGAAATACCATTTCTTAAATGTAAAATGTGTACCATGTTTTTCATTGGCCGGCTCTCTTGTAAATATCTTTTATCTCGGAGCTCTTGCGTTGTATCCTTTTGATAACTATATCGCATTAAAGGGGGCATATTGCACAATATAACGCAATTATAAGTATATCTTATCTCCGTATTAATGTAACACACATCTTATATAAATACTAACTGATTAGGTACCTTCTATTTTACAGTGCAATATTATATTTGGTCATCATCATCATCAGCTCGTTGCAGTCCACTGCTGGACATAGGCCTCTCCCAAGATACGCCACAGAGCCCGGTCTGCTGCTTTATGCATCCAGTTGCTGCCGGCCCTCTTGTGCAAGTCGTCCCGCCATCTGGCTAGAGAGCGTCCCACGCTACGTTTATCAAGACGCGGTCTCCACTCCAGAACACGCTGGTCATCTTGTAAACTAATAATATAAGTGAAGATTGATTTTTGTATGTTTGTTTGTAATGTATAAACTCAAATACTTAACCTATTTAGAACATTCTTTCACTCACATGAAGCTACATTAGTTAAATGCTATAGCCTATTTCGTGAATGGGCGTTAACGCGAGCGCTGCCGCAAGCATTAATATTATATTTGCCGAGTACCAGAACTTGAAGAAATAAGCGTTTAATAAATTTACATTCAAAAACCTTCATACATTCCCTAAAGAAATCCGAAACCGTAAAAATATTCTACGACAGAATACAAGCGTTTGCTTGAGATATAAAATCAACAGTTGCACAGTTTATCACCGACAGCAGCCATGACCTCGCTGACCTAATTCCCGGCCTCCTACGGGATCCGTATTGAGACGGGACGAATGTGCTCAGCCTTGAACGGCATTGTACGAGGGGCTTGATATAGATAGATGTGTGTCAAAATCAGTTATTAACTTAATCTATTTAGAGTCTTATTAATAGCTTACACGTACTACAAAACTGTGGAAGCAATTGTCGCCAGTATCATTTCCGGTCAGACACGAGCTGGCGTCCTTTAAAAAAAACCGTATTCCCACCTAAAAGGCCGGCAACGCATCTCTGTGATGATGATTCCTGAGAGGGTTATGCACTCGTATAAGATTTTAAAATTTATTACCTTTTTTGCGAGTATATAAATGAACTGCTCTAAACAAAAATAACAAATATATCTATATCATGTTATTTTTTTTTATTATTAATTGTATTTTATACCTCGAACTGATTTTGAAAAGAGCAACACTAGAGTTTCTTGCCCGTTCTTCTCTAGTGAGAACTGCTTTCCGAACTGCTGGTAGAGTTAATATTGACTGAATCTAAATAATGTATAACATTTTATGGGTTCGAATAAATTTATTTCATATGCCCTCTACTAATGCAGATGTTCATGCGCAGCGATGATCACTTACCATCAATTGAACCGCATGCTCGTTTGTAATCTATATCATAAAAAAGTTACTTAGATGTTGCTCGCGGCCCCGCCTGCTCGAAAGGTTTATTCAAATTCTAATTCAAATCATTTATTCAGTAATTAGGCCCCTAAGGGCACTTTTACACGTCATTTTTCATTTTTCACAATGTTGTTATACTAAAAGATTCTACCGGTGCTTCGGAAAAGCCCACTGACCTGAGAAGAAGCACCAAGAAACTCAGCGTAGGTCTTTTATCATTTTTTTTAAATATATATATTTTACAATTTGAAAATCACAATATTACTTCAATTTTAAAGATGGATATTAAATGCGAAAATTAACGGAGAGTACCTAAGTGAAACAACCACTTACATGTTTAATTTTAAGTAAAAAATAAAATCAACCATCAAACAGAGCAGACCAGACCATTGGTGGTAGGATTGTAGCTACTCAGATAGTGACTACCGTACACAAGATGCAAAGCCCGCCATAGTCAGCCACGTGTGCCGCGCTCCACGATCAGCCTGTGTGCATTAGACGGCACCGCGCAGGGGCGGCTGCGGACGACAACATAGACAATCTTAGTCCGGGGAAACCCGCAGCTGTCTCTAATGCGCCGAGGATGGGCACCACGGAGTTTTAGTTGATATGCCGTGCGGTGTACATAGGTTAGGGACTCGACCCGGCAGCTCAACGCTGGGTCATAAGGCACGGCGAATCCAACGTAACCGCTCAGTCGCCCTTGAAGGCTGGGCGGTAGTAATAAGTCACTTTCTCCGCGAATACAAAAAAAAAGGAACAGCCTGTGTGTATGCGATCCAAACAGGGTAGCATGATTGTGTCGACTGGCAAAGGTAACCATATATTGTCATTCAACATCCTATTGACTCCACGGTCCCCTGTATAAAGAAGGAATAGGACTTTAATACTACTATGTATTTCCGAAATTAAAAATAGGCATTACAGGACATGGTAAATCTGCATACCAAATTGTATCCAAATCAGGTCAGCTGTTACTTCGTAATTACAAAATTGATGAAGAGTAAAATTTTAGTCGACACAATCGTCTTTATATAATCGTACCTGATTCACACTTTTCATAGGGTTTTAAAGTGTATTCAAGTCAACCCCTGTAAAGGTAACCTTTTCGATCTCCATATATTAATCTATACTAATATTATAAAGCTGAAGAGTTTGTTTGTTTGAACGCGCTAATCAAAGGAACTACTGAACCGACTTTGAAAATTCTTTCACTAATAAGAAGCTACATAACTCCTGAGTGCTATAGGCTACTTTTTATCCCGGGAAAATATTTTTGTCCCGGAAAATTTTTTTCACACGGGCGGAACCGCGAGCACTACTAGTATAGCATAATATTACAGTAGTATATCAACACTGCGAACATAATATTTGCTCAAGCAATGTGCTAGCTTGGTCAGGGGAATGAAATGAAGGTGAACTAACAGTTTGCTTGATTGCAACCTATAATAAAACAAATCATAGTATACGGATGCTAACATTCCGAAGACCATAACGGCAAGTCAATAAAAGCTGTCCCCATTGTTAAAGTATACCTCAAAACTGTTTATTCAAAGTTAAAACATCTTCTACCTACCCACCTCCTACCATAAGTGAGCCAAACAAACTATCAAGAATGATGCTGAAAAGATTTTATTTGGGTTTTAGAACCGGTCGCTGACTTAATTCCAACTCCCTCAATGGATCTAAGTCCAGATAAATCGTTTTAGGAAACGATAGCCTAATTGAGAATGGAGTGACTTGCCGAGACATATCCGAGTTTTCGAAGCTATGTGTGTATTGATTACAATTATAATCAGTAATCGTTAGCTTATCGATGAAGGATAACATTGTGAGGAAACCTATATACCTATCAGTTCTACATTATAATTTCGAAAGTCTGTGAAGTCTGCCAACCCGTACTAGGCCAGCGTGGTAGACTAAGGCCTAAGCCCTCTCAGTAGTAGTGGAGGCCCTTGCCCAGCAGTGAGACATTATAGTATTCATATAGACAGTGATACAGAGTCCATATTTGTACTGTACTATTGTGTAAATGTTATTGAAAAATATATCACCTGAATGGAATCTAAGGGAAACCCTCACCGTCAACCTATTATTGAGAAGCTGTCATCCAAAGTACAAATCGAATGCAGTAATCACCTTACCCGGCCTTGGAGATAAAACCAGATCGTTATCGATATTTTTATCTAACATATTACATACATTTACATCGTTTCAAAGAGTATTTACTCGCGCTTCATTCTGCGCAACACTTGTGTCAAAACGAAAAGTACCTGCTGACTAATGACGCAAGTAACAGTTACCGAGGGAGTACTGGAGGGGGAGTTAGTGCAGAATGAATACGGAGGGAGTTTCTACAGCTTTAGAGGAATACCGTTCGCTGAGCCGCCCGTTGGAAGGCTTAGATTTAAGGTATGATATTATTGTTGTTTATAGAGTTTGTTTGCAATGTTTACTGGTGGTAGGACTCTCATATGTAAGAGTTCGTCTGGGTGGGTACCACCGCAATGTCTATTTCTACCGCACAGCAGCAGTGTGCATCCAGTATTGTGTTTCGGTTTAAAGGGCATTGTAGCCAGTGTAACTATAGGACATAATGAGACTTAACATCTTATCTCTAAAGATGACGAGCCTGAATGAAATGCCACACAGTACTTTGTAACTCAAGGTGCTGGATGGTGTTTCTATTGTTTATGGGTGGTCGTATCGCTTATCATCAGTCGAACGGCATGCTCGTCTCGTCATTCGATGCAATAAAAAAAATAATGATGCGTGCCCTTTAAGTGATTTCACTGGACCAGGTATAATTTTTTTTTTTTTTTTTTTTTAAAAAGGCCATCTTCGGCGCATTAGGGACGGCTGCGGGCTTCCTCCGACTCACGTCTAAGTTGTCGTCCGCAACCGCCCCTGCACGTACCGCTGTTGCGGTCCTTTTCCTGTTGCGGGGGCTCAGAAGCCCCCGAAACACCTTGCCGTGTCCACCTTTTGGTGTCCGAGGCAGCGTGAGACACGCTGCCTCGGACATGTCCATCACGGGGGTCACAGAAGTTGGCTAGACTAATGGGTGGGCGGCACGTCCCGCCCACCCGTGACCCCCGGAGGCCCCTATTAGTCGCCTTTTACGACAGGCAGGGGATACCGTGGTGGAATTCTCCAAACGCCCCCAATCCACAGGGCGGGGACCAGGTATAATGAAGTGCAAAAAATATTTCGATTAACAAAAGTCGTTTCATCTCTACGCTTCGCTTACTTGATCTACCCCGACTGATGTAAGAATGCGACTACTATAAGTAACGTAGTGGTACTCTATATTAATGCTCGACAGTATAGCAATAATTCTGATAAGAAGCCTTAACAATTACCTACATTGTAAGGACAATAGAAGACGATATTATGTTCACACACTAAGATCGTTTGATACTTAGGTACGTCTGAGGTTTGCAAGTGAAACGCTGAGTAGCCATCTTCGATGATCTCACAAAACCAGTAGAAGTATATTATCAGCACTGCTGAAATTGGCCGTAAATTGTAACCAGTTGTGAATACGGACACTGATCTTTTCGTTTAATTCGCCGCTGTGACGGTACATACCAATAATATTTACCTATTGAACCTAACCAAACGTTTTAATGAAATATTTATTTTCAGGTTTTCAGCGTAAAACATTGCATGAAATTTTATGAATATGTTTGTTTTGTCTATACTCACAAGAAACGTTGTGCACCTCGATAAATTTTAATTAAATTAATTTTTTTTAATTTATATTTTTCTATTTAAGGAAAATAATTATAATGGAAATTAATCTAAACTTCAGATCTTAAATTATCTTTATAAAATAGCATTAGTTAAAATAGGTAAATATTGCACGACTTCACATTTGAATATATCTATTACTAGATTTTGCCCGCGGCTCCGCCGGCGTTAAAAAGTTTTTACGTGACAAAAGTCCCGCTTTATATTTTTCCGGGATAAAGGGTATAAAACATTTACAAACTTTGAATGTCATATTTATATAATATAGAACTCTAAAAATGACGATACTTCCATACAACTTTTCATCCCCGCCTATCGAGCCCGTGCAACCCTATTTTCGCATTAAAAAGAAGCCTGTGTCCTTTCTCATGTTCTAGACTATCTGTGTACCAAATTCCATTTAAATCGGTTAATTAGTTTTTGTCATATATGGTGTATTATCTATGGTATGGTAATTTTGGGATGAAAGCACGAGTGACAGACAGAGTTACTTTCGCATTTATAATATAAGTAAGGATTTAAAGATATTTTTAAAAAAAATTGTCACCTCATAATTATCCTTGCTACATATAAATATTGAAAAGTATTTAAACATGAAACCATTGAAAATGAAAATAAACGCCATGTTTATTCTTTTCCAGGCGCCGCAACCACCAAAACCATGGGAAGGAGTACGCAGTGCAAAGGAATTCGGGTCAATCTGCCGTCAAATAGGCATGGGCTCCCCATCACCTGTAGGCAGCGAGGACTGCTTGTACCTCAACGTGTACACGCCAGACATTAAGCCCCAACAACTCCTACCCGTTATGTTCTGGGTGCATGGAGGAGCCTTTATTAGCGGCAGTAGCAATGAATACAGCCCACGATTTCTGGTCAGGAAGGACGTTATAATAGTGACAATCAACTACAGACTTGAAGTCTTAGGATTCCTCTGTTTAGACACTGAGGATATCCCTGGCAACGCCGGCATGAAAGATCAAGTGGCAGCCCTACGCTGGGTTAGCAAAAATATTAAGAACTTCGGTGGTGATCCTAAAAATATAACCATCTTTGGAGAAAGTGCCGGCGGTGTAAGTGTCGGATGGCTTCTAATATCACCGATGACCAAGGGTCTCTTCAAACGAGCCATAATGCAAAGTGGAGCCCCTACATGTCCTTTTGCCCTGACTGTCGAGCCAAGAGAACTTGCTTTATCATTTGCACGTAAACTGGGTTGCTATTCTGAAAACGACAAAGAACTCCACGAGTTTTTCCTATCGCAACCTTTAGAGACTCTCATTGCCACCCAAATGCATCTGACACTTATCGACAAGGCAAAAAATCTTTTCGAACCCGTATTCGTCGTGGTGGATGAGAAAAAATTCGGTGATAATGAAAGATTCTTCTACGGTGATGTTTATAGTACTGTAGCTAATGGTGCTCACGAGGGGGTTGAGATTATAGCAGGTTACACGGAGGACGAAGGGTTACTGGGGGTAGGTCTCGGTCCACCCCTGGCGGATAAACTGGAGCTGTTCAACCGATTTCACGAATACTCGGTCCCGAAGCCAATAACAACGAACAACCGTATTAGTGAACAGATAAAAGCGGGAAAAATGATCAAGAAATTTTATTTCAAAGACAAAATAACCGTTGAAGACTGCGATCAATTGGTGAAATATTATTCTTTACAGGTATTTGTATACGGCGTAGTTCAATTTGCGAAATTGTGTGCAAATGCGAAGAAAAATAGAGTTTACGTGTATAAATTCACTTGCAAGTCTGAAAGAAATGTTATGGCACGTGTTTTGTTTGGAATGGGTGCACTGATAAAGGATAAACAAGTAGTCTGTCACGCAGATGACCTTTGCTACTTATTCGAATTTGAATTAGTAACGAAAAAAGTAGAAGTGGGCTCAGAAACATTTGAGTTAATCGACAAAGTGACAACGATTTGGACAAACTTCGCTAAATATGGGTGAGTTCAGAGCAGTTCATTGTTGATAGCGTTTATTGTTTACAACCATAAATTTAATGTACTTGTTCTTTGAATAATATAATAATGAAGAGTAGGCCTTTGTTTATGGAATAGATTATGCAATTCAATCAGCCCTATATTATATTCCCACTGTTGAGCACGGGCCCCCTCTACTACTGAGAAAGACTAGGCCTTAGTCCACCACGCTTGCCTATTACGGGTTGGAAGACTTCTCATACCCTTGAGATTCTTATGGAGAATTCTCAGGTAAATCGGTTAAAGCGAACGATGATTGATAACAATACACACGTAACTCCGAAAAGTTAGAGGTGTGCGCCTTGGGATTTGAACCTCCAGATATTGTCTTGTCAGGCCGTTCCATTTTCATCTAGGCTATCGTCCACTGCGTAATAGATTACACAAAAAAATATTGACATACGCACCTTTAGGATGAAAACGACTCAATTCAAAAAGATAGAAAATTGAGTTATCGTCATAAAATGACTGAAAACGAAGTTTTCAATATAATAATAGATCTAACACAGCCATATTCAAACAGGAAAAGGACAAATCTGTTATATTGGTCCCTTTTTTATTATGTTTTTATAAGTGAGGGACTAGTTTTTAGTCATTTAAAAATGACAACTCAATTTTAAATTTTTTGAATTGTGTCGTTTTCGTTCTAAAGGTGCGAATTATAGGTACATATTACATATTACTCTTTTGTCTCCATTGATGTATTAAAGAGTTTTTTAATACACCAATGTTTGTCTCTCATGAACTGAATTCTAATGGTCGGCCAAAGTAAAATAGGTTGAAAGATTTCGTTCCAATGCTTAGGACATCACCTGTACCCATACATCGGGCAAAGTGATATTGGGGTATTCTACTTAGTATCAGCCCGAAGTCTAGAATTTGTGCCAAATATTGCAATAGGCTCGCTCCCTATCACATCATAGGACGAAATATATTATGTAAATGGGTGTACTTGTTGTGCCTCTGCCTATGCTTAGATAAAAGGCATGGTTGTGTGTGATTATTTGCAATGATTCATGTTTTTAATAATTAAATTTATATCCAGGAATCCAACTCCTGATGACAGCTTCGGAGCTAACTGGATCCCGTTCACCGTGAAATACCAGGATTATCTGGAGATCGGGAACAAGATAGTATCACGGGTGGAGCCCGACAAAGAACAAATTGATTTCTGGGAAAATCTTTACAAGAAATTTCTCCCTGGATTTGTTCATTCGTCACACAATCCGGACACAAAATGTTCCATACTTTAATCTGTAGTGGCTGTATAAAGTTTACTCATTCAATCTTTGGTGGAAGGTAACATGTATTAGGAGAGAAAACCTTTTCTAATAAAATTTTAATTTCTATCGTTTTATATGTTACATTAAACGCATCATTTCATACATGTAAAGCTGTATATTATACTACGATATATTCCAATAGAAAATTATCCTAATAAACTCTATTACATCTAATAATACTTGACTCGATAGATCCATAATATTATGGCATTCAAAATAAGAAAACCCTGTATACTTTTTTAGAAGCTGGAAAGTGCGTCAATCGAGAAGTATACCAATGGAATGCCACTTTAAGATATTATTAAAGCTGTAGGTACATTCCGAAATATAATTTACTCTAATACACATTAAAGTAAATTATATCTCGAGTGTAGACCACGTACTGGCAAGCGCAGCGTCGGCCGTCCACCTGCAAGGTGGACCGATGATTTGTAAAGGCCGCAGGAACGCGCTGGATGCGGGCTGATTTGGACAGATCCATCTGGAAATCTTTGGGGGAGGCCTATGTTCAGCAGTGGACGTCATGAGGCTGATGATGATGATGATGATGATGATGATGAATACACATTACAGCTGCCATGTGCGATGCACCTTAAAGTATAATGTCCAATCATTTTTATTCAGTAAAGAAGTTGGCGTCATAGTTCGATACTCATAATAGAATTAATGTTTTTATTTGTCGTTGATAAACAATAATAAAATTATATTACATTATAAAATCGCAGTACATCATCACACACATGATGTCCACTGCTGAACTACGACTGAAGTCTTAAGGGGTGGCCAATGCCTCCCCTAAAGATTTCCAGTAGTTTCATAATAATTGTATGAAAATGAAAACAAAAACTTGAGAGGTGTCAAAGGACACCCGGATGGAACGAAGTTGTTTTCGATTAATTAGTGAAGATATTGTAATAAAATTTTATTTCTTTTAAGTTATAATAATAATTGTATATTTCATTAAAACGTTACCACATCAATGAAGACATTTACTTCTACCTACACAATAGATATGTCATCGAATCACGATCATCACCTAAGCAAGCATTGACATTAAAATTAACATACAACTAACGAAAAAGAAACTACTCTAAAAAGCATTTAAATTGTCTTTTTTTATTTAAATTTCGAATGTCACTTTTACGGCCAGTTCTTTATTGTTACTGGCTGATTTCACAGGGCAAGTAAAAAAATGTCGCTAAACTTTTCGTGAGAATTTTTTCCGTCTAGCTCCCTTTCACAACGCGCGATAAGGAACTTCGTTCCAAAAATTGAAAATTTTAGGATTTGGACTCTGTTCTTAGGATCGGTTGCTGGCGTAACCAACCTTCTCTATTTTAGCCTTGGTAAATCAGTTTATTATACGAAAGCCGAGTTGGGAATGGAATGGACTGCCGAGATATTATGTCTATACTATAATGTAGATGTTATTGAAAAACATGTCTCCTGAATGGAATCTAATGGAAACCCTCACGCTCAGCCTGTCATCAAGAAGCCGTTATCCAAAGTACACATCGAGATCAGTGATACTTTATCCGACCTTGAAGATTTAATCATATCGTTATCAATATTTTTATCTGACGTATTATACCTATACAGTGTACACTATACATTTACATCATTTCAAAGAGTATTGTAGACGTAGACGACGACGTAAGAGTATTGTAAAACGGAAAGTACCTTGCTTTAGTTATTATTCTGAGGTACCTGATGACTAATGGCGCAAGTGACAGTTACCGAGGGAGTACTGGAGGGGGAGTTAGTGCAGAATGAATACGGAGGGAGTTTCTACAGCTTTAGAGGAATACCGTTCGCTGAACCACCCGTTGGGAGGCTCAGGTTTAAGGTAAATATAATATTATTGTTGTTTAGGGTTTTATTTGCAGTATTTATTAATGATACATGCCTGTATTAAGAAGACTACAAAGTAATTGCTACTGGATTATGAATAGCATACTGGATGGTATAATGGAGTCCAAAAAATATTAAGATTAACGAAAGAAGTTTCATCTCTACGCTTCACTTACTGGATTTGCTCCGACTAGTAAAAGAACGCGACTCCTATAAGTATCAAAACCGCACAAAATTTAGATTTATCAAATACTGTGGATAATGTGGATCCGAAGTATTCTTGCAATTCAACCTTTTTTGCTTGATAAGAAGCGTTAACCATTACATTATGGTCACAAAGTAGGATCAGTAAATATATCCCAAGTAGCACGCTATTAAATTGATTCTATAATCTCAAAAAACCAGAAGTATAATATTATCAGCATTGCTGAAATTTACCGTTAATTCTAACCTTCTTCTTCTAAAGATTATATTCTGATCTTTTCATTTAATTCACCGCTGTGACGGTACCAATAATATTTACCTATTAAACCTAAACAAACCCTTTAATGGAATATTTACTAAACAGATTTATAGCGTAGAACATTTCATGAAATTTTATGAAGAATAATGTTTGTTCTTATTTATACTCACAGGAAACGTTGTTTACCTCGATATTTTTTTTAATGAAAACAATTATAAACGTATAAGGATAGTAGGAAGGAATCTAAACTTCACATCATATATCGTAATGCGATACCTTCATAAAATAACATTACGTAACGACTTCACATTTGAATATAGGTAATTATTAATTGAAGATATTTAGAAAAAAGATAGCAGCTCAAAATTATATTTGCTATATAGTTACAATAAAACGTATTTAAACATTAGTCGAAAAAAAGAAACCATTGAAAATAAAAATAAACGCAATATTTTATTTGTGTCCAGGCGCCGCAACCGCCAAAACCATGGGAGGGCGTACGCAGTGCAAAGGAATTCGGGTCAATTTGCTGTCAAATAGACATGGCCTCCTCATCGCTTGTAGGCAGCGAGGACTGCTTGTATCTCAACGTGTATACGCCAGACATTAAGCCCCAAAAACTCCTGCCCGTTATGTTCTGGGTGCATGGAGGAGCCTTCATTAACGGCAGCAGCAATGAATACGGCCCAAAGCTTCTGCTCAGGAAAGATGTTATATTAGTGACAATCAACTACAGGCTAGAAATCTTAGGATTCCTTTGTTTAGATACCGAGGACATCCCTGGCAACGCAGGCATGAAAGATCAAGTGGCAGCCCTACGATGGGTTAATAAAAATATTAAGAACTTCGGTGGCGACCCTGAAAATATTACCATCTTTGGAGAAAGCGCAGGCGGTGCCAGTGTCGGTTGGCTTTTACTGTCACCAATGACTAAGGGTCTCTTCAAACAAGCTATAACCCAAAGTGGAACATCTACGTGTTCTTGGTCCCAGTCTTTCGAGCCGAGAGAACGCGCTTTAACACTAGCACGTAGCTTAGGCTGTTATTCTGAAGATGATAAAGAACTCCATGATTTTTTTATATCTCTGCCTTTTGAGTCCCTCGTTTCGATACAAACTCGTTTGACACTCGCTGAACAAACAAAAAATCTTTTTGAACCAATATTCGTTGTTGTAGATGAGAAGAAATTTGGTGATAACGAAAGATTCTTTTCCGGCGATGTTTATAGTTCTATAGCTAATGGTGTCCATGACGGAGTTACTGTTATGACAGGGTATACACAGGATGAAGGGATACTGGTCATGGCACTTGGTATACCCGTGCGGGACAAGCTTGATCTAATCAACCGATTCCATGAATACCTTATCCCTAAACCAATAGTAACTAACAACCTTATCAGTGAACAGATAAAAGCGGGAAAAATTATAAAGGAATTTTATTTTAAAGGCAAAATAAATATCGAAGACTGGGAACAATTGGTAAAATATTATTCTTTAGAAGCTTTTGTATATGGCATTATTCAATTTGCAAAATTGTGTGCAAATGCAAAGAAAAATAAGGTTTATTTGTATAAATTCTCTTGTAAATCTGAGAGGAATGTTTTTGGACACGTATTGGGTATGGGTGAACTGTTCAAAGATAAACAAGTGGTGTGTCACGCAGATGACCTCTCATATTTATTTGAAACTAGCTTTTTGGAAAATATCAAAACAGAAATGGGCTCGAAAACATTCGAGATGATTGAAAATGTGACAAAAATTTGGACAGACTTCGCTAAGTATGGGTGAGTTGAAAGTGTTGTGTTTGAACTTATTTCATATTCAAATAAGTTAAAATGCACTTTTTACCAATATTTTCAATAACAAAACATTATACTTTTTCCTGACATTGCCAACTATTCAGCTGGACCCAGTCATTTTAATCAGATTTGACGACATATTTTAATCAAATCGTACGAAAAAACCATTGGGTATATCCAACTCCCTATCTCATTATTAACAAATGATAAACAGATTAGCTTACCACTTGCCAAGCTTCTCAATTACATTTCACTTAACTATATGCTATTTTCCAGGCACCCAATGCCTGATGACAGCTTCGGAGTAGAATGGAAACCGTACAGCCTGGAGAACCAGGATTATCTGGAGATCGGAAACGAGATAGTCGCTGGCGTAGAACCCGACAAAGAAGGAGTAGAATTCTGGGAAAATCTTTACAAGAAATACGCTCCTTCACTTGTTTATTCCTCACATAATATATTTAATATCATTAATGTATACACATAAAAACTAGGAAAAAAATTGATAACGACAACGTTGAGTTTACTCAGCTTATTAACTTTAGCGAAAACTAATAAGGAAAAATATCGTACTACCTTTCCGAAGAATAGGACGAGCTGTGTCATCATGAGTATACGCTTATGATAACATTATCTATATATATAAAATTCTCGTGTCACAGTTTTCGTTGCCATACTCCTCCGAAACGGCTTGACCGATTTTGATGAAATTTTTTGTGCTTATCTGGTATCTATGAGAATCGGCCAACATCTATTTTTCATCCCCCCAAATGTTAAGGGTGGACCACCCCTAAATTTTTTTTTTTATTTTTCAGACAAAATTTTTTGTTTTAATTTTTTTATGATACAGCATACAAAAATACCTACAACCCTAAATTTTCACCCCTCTACGATCAACCCTTATTTTTTAATAGCCATTTTAGTTACCTTTTTAGGGCAGGACAACGTCTGTCGGGGCCGCTAGTATTATTATATGAATTGGAATTAGATAACGATTACTCTTTACTTTTGAATTAAAATAATAATCCCTTATAATGTATCAAATATAATGTCTTTATTATCCGTATAGATATATATTCACCTCGATTTTTCGCAGTTTACTAAATACAATTGTCGCCATTCCTGTTCATTCAAAAAGAATATATACTGGTTATTAATATTTTACTTACAATTATATTTAATTTAGGAGTGGACGTTGTTTTTAACCAACGAAAAAAAACGGAGGAGGTTCTCAAGTCGACGTGAATATATATTTTTTTTATTTACGACCACGCATAACTTTTTACAGAGTAGCCTGATTTTAATAATTCTTTTTTTATTTAATAGGGTATACCTCGAAATTGGTCCCATGTAAATTTGGAAAAAATCTACTCCAAGGGTGGGAATATATTATTGTTTGCAGTTTACAGATTTAATGCCGAGTAGTATATTAATACGCATGTACTTTACCCACACACACACACTCACGCCCTTTATCCCCGAAAGGGTAGGCAGAGGCGCAATTAATGCACTCCCTTTTCGCCGTGCGTATTCCGTCACAATATGTGATAGGGAGCGAGCCTATCGCCATATCGGGTACAATACCCAGACTCCAGGCTGATACTGAGTAGAAAAGTCCAATATACTTTAGCCCGACCCGCAAATTGAACCCGAGACCTCAGCATTGCAGTCGTACCGTAATAAATCTCGCCACCGAGGCAGACATGTAGTTCATAGCCACAAAAAATAATAAATAAAAATATTTTATCAAAAAAATTAAACCACGGAAAAAAATGAAAAGCAAAAATAATAAACATTTTTTATTTAACCTTTATCTATACTAATATTATAAAGCTGATGAGTTTGTTTGTTTGTTTGTTTGTTTGAAAGCGCTAATCTCAGGAACTACTGGTTCGAATTGGAAAAATCGTTGTGTGTTGAATAGACCATTTATCGAGGAAGGCTTTAGGCTATATAACATCACGATGCAACTATTAGGAGCGAAGAAATAATAGAAAATGTGAAAAAATACTGGGAAAATTATTCATCCTTGAGGGCTTCCATTGCGTGCGCTGCGAAAACGGTTCAAGATACCAAAAAAATATGTACGAAAGAATTATTCCTCTTGAAATGATCTAAAAAAACGTCCGCGACAGTATATGTCTATCTTTTAAGATTAACTCACTAGAACCGTTTTTATGGTAATCAAATTTGGTCGAAATTAATGCATTATTTGTTAAGAGTTGTATCAACGTCATAATATTAATCTTTATCCAAATAAATGTGTTGGATAGAGTAATTCAACGGGAATTTTATGTACTTTTAGCCCGGAAAAACTTATTAACGCGGGCGAAGCCGTGGGCAAAAGCTATAATATTATAAAGCTGAAGAGTTTGTTTGTTTGTTTGAACGCGCTAATCTCAGGAACTACTGGTTCGAATTGAAAAATTATTTTTGTGTTGAATAGACCATTTATCGAGGAAGGCTTTTTTAGGCTATATAACATCACGATGCAACTATTAGGAGCGAAGAAATAATGGAAAATGTGAAAAAAACAGGGAAAATTATTCATCCTTGAGGGCTTCCATTGCTTGCGCTGCGAAGACGGTTCAAGATACCAAAAATATATGTATGAAAGAATTATTCCTCTTGAAATGATCTAAAAAAATGTCTGCGGCAGTATAATAATAATAATAAACTTTATTCCAACAAAAATACAGAGATAACAAAAATTTACAATTACATTAAAAATAATTGGCATATCTGAGTTGAGCTTTACAATGTTGTCAGGGGTCCCCAAACTAGGCTAAGCCTGTATCTTGGGATACCTTTAGCATCGTGAGTAGCCGAGAAAACAAAATACAGCTGAACATAAAAATAAAAAATAAAAATTATGTTGACAAAAAAATAAATAAAAGTATTAATTCTAAAACAAAACAAGTTGAAGTTAACATGTCTTTATACAAACTAAAAAATCTAAATCTAATCTAATACTAAATCTACAACTCTTTTATAACAAACTCTGCGCTAACTTACCTAAGTTTAACATAAGTGAATAATTTAAACTAAATTACTGTTTAAACTTGAATGTATTGTATGATTTTGAATCCAGTGAGATCATCTTTGTTAATTAAGTTAAGCGGAACCCCGCCCCACGGGCAATGAGAATATAAAAAAAAAATATAATAATAATAACAATAAAATAAAATATTAAAAATTATTAAAAAAGACAATTACCTACTCTATGCGGGAAGAGTCACGAGAAGTCAAAAATTACAATACGGATTCAGTGTCATTATAGTCCAAAGCTAGCAACCAATCAGTAAGTTTCTTTTTAGCTTCGCGCACTGAACAGTGTTTTATGTTGCATATTTTGACTACGGTGTTATAGGTATATGCTCCCATGAAAAAGCCAAATCTGCGTGCGAAGGATGTATGCACGTGTGGTAATGTAAATTTGAAAACCCTATCATGAAGCATTTTTTTGTAAATGTCGGTACCGATGAGGTTTTTGTGCGTGGATAGAGTTAGCCTGAGGACGAAAAGTTGTCGGACCGTGAGGATTTGAGCCTGTTTGTAAAGGTCAAAAGTTGGATGTCTGAAAGTCTTTTTGAGCATTATTTTTAATACAGACCTTTGTGCTCTTTCGACATCCAGCATAGATGTTTTTGCTGCACTGCCCCAGACTGTTATGCAGTAGCTTAGTAGTGGTTGACTGATGGCAAGGTAAATGCTTTTTAGTAATTCTTTGCTAGCGGAGTCTCGAAGTTTTTTGAGAATCCCAGCTGTTTTTCTAATACGTTTAGAAACGCTAAGTATGTGAGCTTTAAAGCTACAGTTCTGGTCTAGTGTTATGCCCAGGTACTTGATCACTTCTACACGTTCGATGCTGTAGCATTCACAGCCGTCTCGGATTTCGTTGCAGCAAGTATGATATTTAATGTTTTTCTTTGTTTGTGGCTTAGAGGCAGAGGTTTTATGAAAGCATATGTATTTGGTTTTCTTAAAATTGAGGGTTAACAAATTATCTTCTAGCCATTGTATAATATCTGATAGTCCTTTTTCAGCATAATCATAGGTTTGGTCCCAATCTTTGGAATTAAACAGAACAACGGTGTCATCTGCGTAACAGATAATTTCAGCACTTAGTAGTTTTAGGTGGTGGATGTCATTCATGTATATCATAAATAGTGTAAGACCTAATATGCTACCTTGGGGGACGCCGTATTTGATTGGAAGTTGTTGACTTTTGTATGAACCCAAACCAACCAACTGAGTTCTGTTTGACAAATAACTTTCGAACCACTGGAGAGCTACACCCCTGACACCAAAGTATTCTAGTTTCTTCAAGAGGATTTTCGAAGACACAGTGTCAAAAGCCTTAGCAAGGTCAAGGAAGACGCCTATGCAACAATTCCCGTTGTCCAAGTAGCCTGAAAGTAGATCTAGCAGTTGGGTGACGGCATCTTCGGTAGACCTGTTTTGTCTGAACCCGAATTGCCGAGATGACAAAATCCCAAGTTCTTCTATGAAATTAACTAGACGCCTGTTGACTATTTTTTCAAGAATCTTGGATAGAATACTTAGTAGAGAGATAGGTCTGTAATTTCCAGCAACGTCTTTCGGTCCTTCTTTGTGAATTGGTGCTACAGAGGATATTTTCCAAGAGTTTGGAAAGATACCAGAAGACAGGCTTAGATCACAGATGTAGACAATGGGTTCAACGATTTGCCGTTGAGTATATTTTATTAAACGACTATTTATGCTGTCAAGGCCGGGTGCGCTATCAGATTTCAAATCACTGATGATAGAAAGTACTTCCTGTTGGTTGGTTGGTTTTAGTAATAAGGAATTAATTGGAGGATTGCTAAGTTTCGTTTTCAATGCTAAACTTTCTTCAGTGTTGTTTGAGCGATCGAGGATGTTTTTTGCAAGATTATGGCCAACGTTGCAGAAAAAATGGTTAACTATATTTAAAGATTCTGTTGGATCGTCTGTTAGAGAAGCTAAGTCTGATGTTTGTTCACGTTTAGTTTTAGGTTGCAGATCTTTTTTATTGTACACCAAAGTTGTTTTTTGTTCTGTGTGTTTGCCTGTAACTGATTTTGCTCGTACTGGATTTTTCTTTTCCTGACTATTTCATAGTAAAAGTTTCTATAGCGCGAGTAAATCGTTTTTATTGTCTCATCTTTGGGGTTTGCTTTATACTTACTGCGTGGAGACGATCGCGGTGACGGGCGCATCTTAGAAGACCTGGCGTAATCCAAGGAAAGAATGTATATTTGGATCGGCTAGTTTTTTTTAGTGTTGTGTTGTGCTCTACGGCTTTTTGTATGGAGGAGGTCAAAAGATCCGTTGCATAATCTACATTAGTTTTCGATGCGAGGTCAGTCCAGTCTATTTGTTCGAGCTCTCTAGCTACTCCTTCATAGTCTACTACAGTACGAACCCTGGGGTGTCTTTCGTGTTTTGATTTGTTTGCCATAGCTAACAAGGTAGTTTTATGGTCTGTGATATCAGAATTACATACCACACCAAAAGTAGAGCAATCAGTCTTTACAAAAATATGGCCTATGCACGAGGTGAGGTGAGTAGACTTAGATATTACTGGTTCAAGCCCATGCTCCGCCAGCAGGCATAGGTAATCAGATGAACCCTCTGCAAGGATGTCTATGTTAATGTCACCCGCTAGTATCATACATTTCCTGTGTTTGTATAAACTTAGGTTTTGATCTAATGAAGAAAGAAAGTTATATGTGTTTTTTATAGACGGGGATCTGTAGAATGCAAAAATAAGTGCCTGATTTGGAATATCAATAATCAGACCGCAAGCATCGTGTTCTTGCGGTTCTGAAACGGAGGCTGACCAGATGTTTTTGACATAAACGACAACACCGCCGTTTTGATTTAAATTATTGTTAGTGGAATAGTTTGTGTACCCAGGTAAGGATTCGATAATAAACGAGTCATTTAGCCAACACTCTGATAAAATAATAACGTCAGTTGATAGTTGTAATCTTGTTAAATAGACTTTTAGGGCATCCAAATTTTTGTTAATGCTGCGGATATTTAAGGAAAGCACGTTGAACTGAAATTTTGGTGTGAATAAGCGGCCACACTCTTCGGGTGTTTCTATTTCGTAGCAAGGCGTATTTGTCAGTATGTCAATGTCGTCACTAATTTCGTTGTTACACATTTTGTAATATATCAGGAGTCGAAAAAGTTTTTATATCAACGGTATTTGTGTGACAGGTACTCAGTCTGTACGCCATATAAGCTGAAAGAAATGTTTTGTGAGCCGCTAAATATGTGCTAGTATGGGTGTTTGTTAAAGAAGTGCTACAGTGGAATGTTTTGATATTTTCAGTGCAGTGGGCACTTTGAGTAAAATTGAAATAAGCAGTGGCAGAAGTGTAGTTTACTTGAAGTAACAAGTGGAACGCAAAATTAACTGGTCGTTCATAAAAGAAAAAATAATAATGGTATGTAAGTGGGGCGCAAATTTCAAAACGTTTACTAGAGGAGTTATTGTTAGGAACAATTATGTGTGTCTTGAGTGAGAAATGAAGGTTTGTTCTGAGGAGCGAGCTTATGAAGAATAGCTTCTGAAGTAACATGCAGTACTGAGCTAGTCTCCGAACGACGCATAAATATATTACCATTTGACGACCAAACGTATTTGAAGTGATGCACGGATCCTGCCTTACGGGCTTTGCTAAACAAAACTCGGTTTTCTTTGGTGAGGTGTTCATTGATGAAAACCTTCTGAGGGTTCCCCGGTATCTCCAACATGTTGGTAGTAAGTCCGCGACGCACCCGAGCGGCACGGATCAGCTTGTCACGTGGTGCACGACGCGTTAGAGTAAGAATCACCGGCCTTGGTCGTCCCGCGCCTATAGCTTCGTTGCCACGCACGCCGACTCTTCTCACATCCTCGACATCTCGCGGGTCCAGTTCAACTCCCAACTTCGTTGAAATCACGCTAACCAGTTGGTTGAGATTTTCACCCTTATGCTCAGTTAGGCCAGTGACTTCAACATCCTTGAGGAGCTGTCTTTGCTCCTTTACATGTAGCTCTTGACGCAAAAGAGATACCTCCGTGCGGAGGGTGGCAATTTCGGCTTTACATTTGTCCAGTTCCTTTAGTTGAGATTTCATATCTCCTAGCTCCTGGCGAAAATCTACGATATCCTCTGAGGCTGATTTTTGGGAACTCGTAAGTTCTTTAATTTCGTTTTTTAATGATGAGAACATGTCCTGAAATGAGCGCACTATAGACGCAAGTGATGAAGAGATCGCAGCAGAGGTTTCCAGCTTGTGGTTGCTGTCTTTGGAGGTACCGGAATCTTTGAGCGCTGAATCGCTTGGAGTTTCTTGGGATGAAGGTCGTACAGGAGTGAAGTCCGTCTTTCGCGCCTTGTTCTTCATTTGGCAGCACGGGCATGTGAATTGATTAGCCTTGGTTCTGATGAGTCTAAGTTCTTCTCTTGACATATTTAAACAAGCGAAGTAGTAGGTTTGCGAGCACTTAGAACAGCTAATGGTAGGGCAGTTTCCATCTGCGCCAGATTTGCTGCACGCTTTGTTGCAGGCGCCACATACCAGTTGTATATGTCTATCTTTTAAGATTAACTCACTAGAACCGTTTTTATGGTAATCAAATTTGGTCGAAATTAATCTATACTTATAATATTATAAAGCTGAAGAGTTTGTTTGTTTGTTTGTTTGAACGCGCTAATCTCAGAAACTACTGGTTCGAATTGAAAAATTAATTTTGTATTGAATAAACCATTTATCGAGGAAGGCTTTAGGCTATATAACATCACGATGCAACTATTAGGAGCGAAGAAATAATGGAAAATGTGAAAAAATACATACGGGCGCCAGAACACGAGAGCCGGGAATAGGTGAACTGATCCTATGAATATAAATTTAAATAATTTTTTCGTTTGTAGTGGTATGAAAGTCGGTTTATTTTTTGTTAAAAGGTTTTTATTTATTGATTTTTGTTAGTTAATTATAAAATGGTGTAAACAGGTAAATAAACAGGAAATATTATATAAGTATAGGTATTATAAATGCGAAAGTTTGTGAAAATATTTGGATGTTTATTAGAAGTAAACGCAAAAACTACTAAAGAGATTTGGATAAAATGAGGCGGGCGAAACTTCATAGAACTTTGGGCTTAGTGTTACAGAGATAATTTATGCATTATTTTAGAGGTATAATAGAACCATTTCCAAAAGAGAAAGAAACATCTGTGTGTGCATTGGGAGTAAAGAAATAATCGCTATAGAGTATAGCGTTTAAAATATTTTTCGGTGAATACCTTTTTATTTACCTGATAACACAAGATGTTCACAGCACCTAATCATTGCCCATTGGATTGCCTTATTGAATAATGAGCAGTTGGCTTAGATTATTACCAGAAATTGACCTTATCACATGGAATCGACGAGAACTCATATAAATATGTAATGACATATTTATAAGAGTTATCGTCGAGAGTGTAAATGAGCCATTGCTCATTTAAACTCTCGTGAGAGCGGTGAGACAAACACGATACGAGGTGCGAGGCGAGAGTGTAAGTGAGCCATTAATGTATTTCAATCTGACATTACGTCGGGAGCGCTGTACAAAGTTGCCAGTAAAATAAAATAATATCGACCAGTATTGAATATCCCAAAAAGTGAAAATGTTTTTAGTTTAATTCCTAAAATACCTATAGTTATTAATTCTTCTTCTTCAGCAGCCTTTAAAAGTCCACTGCTGAGCATAGGCCTACCCCAAAGATTAGTTAAATATCTCAATATTATTCTTGTTATACGTGCTTGGTATATGATATAACTGATGATAAAATAAATATTAATGCAATAAAAAAATCAAGACCAAATAAGTTTTAAATCGATACCACTCAATTCGTGTTAATAACTAGCAACATTGTAGAGAACAACCTGATGATCCCGATACAAAAAGTTAGTTATAATTTATTTTCTTTTCCTCATTGTAATAGAATTTAATATTTTTAAATGGAAGACATAAAAATAGAAGAAGAATATTGATACATGTTTCATAAGTGTAAGGTCAAGCCCAATTTCGCCCGTCTCCTTTGGCACACGATTAGGTCATGTCAAAAAGGCCTATATGTTACTCTAGAGTAACATATAGGCTACTTTTTTCCGGTTATTCGATCCCATGGCAAATAATGAATATTTTTAAGTAGATGATGCTGACGTCGTTCAGGTTTTTAGGACTTTTGTTGCAGTAAAGGCTCTTCACGCGGGTGAAACCGCGAGCAACACCTACTATCCACATACAAAAGAACTTTTCCACATCTCTGGTGACTACTTTTGACATGGCAAACATAATCGTAGAACCATATTATATATAACGTGGAACCAAAAGCGTGAATATTAACAATTACGCGTGTCACTAACACCGGACATAATAACAATGATCAATTATCTCCACTTGCGGTCACGTATATACTATTTACTGTAAAAATAAAACTAGCATAATGTGGAAACATCGACATCATAAAACGATAAGAGCTGTGAAACACTCTGTCACTTGTGTTTGCCTGGCATACAAATGCAGTACTGAGAATTTTATTGGCTGAAAAATAAACTATTTTTATTATGGTTCAAGTGATAGTAAGTGAAGGTACTTTAGAGGGACAAATTGTGGAGAACGAGTACGGAGGGAGTTACTGCAGCTTCAAAGGAATCCGGTACGCGCAACCTCCCGTTGGACATTTGAGATTCAAGGTAATGTTCCCTTTTGAAATACAATATTTCGGGACAACTTTAAGTGAAATTCGATAAATTGAATAACATTTCTTCTGATGAGATAACGTTAAATATTTTTTGTGGATTGTTTATAAAAAATCCTTTACGTACGTAAAGACACGCACACACCATAAAAATACGCACCTCGGTCACGGTTTCAAACGTAGCGACATAAATTAGCAGTCAAAGAATCACAAATCAACGATTAATTTGATGCAGGTTGGATCACTAACAACTTACAGCCCTTCTGTCCGTTCTAAGTTACGTTTTTTACTCGTCAGGCACCGCAACCACCATTAACCTACAACGGAATTCGCAGTGCCACAGAATTTGGGAACGTATGCTACCAACGAACCAAAAACGGCGAGTGGCGAGGGAGTGAAGACTGTTTGTATCTAAACGTGTACACACCGAGCATCGAACCTGATGAGCCGTGGCCCGTCATGTTCTGGATTCATGGCGGGTCATTCAAAGAAGGAAGTGGTGACAACTACTTATTTGCTCCTGAATTCCTCGTAATACACGATGTAATTCTAGTCACCTTTAACTACCGCTTAGGCCCTCTGGGCTTTCTCTGTCTCCACACTGAAGATGTACCAGGCAATGCTGCGATGAAAGACCAGGTGGCTGCACTCAGATGGGTGAAGAAAAACATCCGCAGCTTTGGAGGAAATCCGGAAAATATTACCATATTTGGCAACAGTGCTGGTGCGGCTTGCGTATGACTTCATCTCATATCCCCGATGACGAAAAATCTGTTCAAGAGAGCCATAGCCATAAGCGGATGTTTGACTAACTGGTGGACTTACACACATGAGCCACTTGAAAGAGCAATTTTGCTGGCCGAAAGTTTAGGGTTTCGTTCGAAAAACGCTGAAGAACTCTGGAAATTCTTCAAAGAGCTCCCTGTTGAGACACTTTTGGGTGTTAACTTGCCGTCTTTTGTAGGAAATAACGCCAGTCGAACAAATATTTTTACTAATATACATTTTGCTGTAGTTAGTGAACAAAGTTACGATAATACTGAAGTCTATTTCGAAGGAAACATAGATGATATAGCATCTTATGACATCCACAAAGGAGTAGAAGTCATGATCGGTTATAATGCTGATGAAGGTGTGATTGTAGTACCCAAAGTAAATGAATATGATGAATTCGTCAATGCCATCAATGAGAATCGCGAGTTGTTAATACCAACGTTACTATATAAACATTGTTCAATAAACCAACAAAATGAAATTGGAATGAAAATGAAGACATATTATTTTAAAAATGATCACTTAAGTAGAGAAAATTGGGAGCAACTGTCGAAATACTTTAGCATGGAAACCTTTGTGTACGACATCATGAAGTGGATACAATTTCATTGTGTAAACAAGATATATTTATACAAGTTTTCTTGTATATCTGACAGAAATATAATGTCCTCAAGACACAGTTTATTTAGCGCGACTAAAAATAGAGAGGTTGTATGCCATGCGGATGAGCTGGGGTATATTTTCAACGCAAAAGTTATGGATAAAGTCAACAAGCATTTTAAAACTTATCAAATGATAAGCAATGTCACGACACTTTTCTCAAATTTTGCAAAATACGGGTAAGTACGTTACGTAAAATTAAATTAGTAAAAAAATCACGACCTTTCTCTTAATCCGCCGCCACTATTTTACTGTGAAATTTATTACCACTAGTTTATATTTACCGTTGGTAGGTCTCACCGGAGCGCGGAGCTGTCTAGATAGGCAGAGATGTGATTTATATAGATACAAGTATCTGAAATACAGATACAAGATACAAAATACGTATTTAGTATCTTGTATCTAAATACTTTTTTAATTTTTATTTTATATCTTGTATTTAGATAAAATTTCTTAGTATCGTAGTATTTTATAAATACTTTTACTAATTACCTATGCATTTTTTACATATAAGTCTCATTTAAGGCCCATATACACAATGCAAGTTTCTTGCCTGTTGCATACAATTAAATTGAAGAATATGCGTCAATACGCGCCATTTTACCCGGTAATCGGCCTGTCGCATCCAGTTTCTGCCCGGGACCTTTCACGAATCGTCATTCCACCTGGCTGCAGGGCGTCCTACACTACGCTTGCCGACTCGCGGTCTCCATTCAAGACCTCGTTTACCCCAGTGGTTGTCGGTTCTTAGCAATAATCAGCTAAACATAATTATATTTGTGTAAACAAAAGGCATTTGCAATTATTTATTGTTGTGCAAGCACACGAGACGACGGCGGGCAGCGGGGGTGAGACGGAAGGGCGGCCGAGGAGAAGGCGATCGGTACCGACGGGTCATTAGCGAACAAATCAAGGTCGCGAGCACACTAGTTAATTGTACATTATAATATAAAACAATAAATATCTAATCTATCTAACGCGAGTACATTTTTTGACCACTGCTCATACAATTGTCAAGACTCATTCGATAGTTACATTCCACTTTTTACTTATATCCATGCACAAGCAGTTGCTTACAGTTCTTGAAGGACAATTATTGCGCGTAAAGTATTGCATTCAATTATTACTCTTGTATGTACTAGAAAATGGCATCACGTGAATGGACCATTAAATAGATCAGTTATTGCTAGCAATTATCGTATATAATAATTGCTAGCAACATTCGTTTTTTTTTTATATCTTTCAAGATTCGCATACATACGGCAATGCAGGTGAAATTGCGTAACTATTGCGCATACTCAGACGGGATAAGATAAGATAAGATAAATTTTTATTAATCAAAAAGAAAACATACAAAAACACATAACAAATGAAGCAAAAAAAATATTTGATGTCTTACAATTATTAGAGTAATTCTAAGAAGTTCAGCAATGTGTTTGATTGAACTCTGTTGTCCAATTAAAGATCTAACTTGTGTTATGGAACACCAGGGATTCATATCGTACAATACAATTGTCATAAAATTATCTTAGAACATGAAATAAAATAGTATAAATGGATATTTGACAAGTACATTTTAAAGGCTTTTTTAAGTAAGTGCGAGTGTGTGTGCCATAGTCAACATGTGTGAATGTATGTTAGTGTGTGTGTTTGTGTGTGTATATGTGTGTGTGTGCGTGACTGTGTGTGAGTGACGAATATAATACACCTAAAAGAAAATGCAATTAAAGTATTAATCGTTCAAGGGTGTTGTGAAATTTAAAATATCTTCCGTCTCTGTACATTTTTTTCTGAGCAGCCATTTCCTTAGTTTATATTTGCAATAAAACTTATTTAGGGTATAGATGTTAAGAAGTTTATTAAAAATATTGTAAATGTGATTACCAGTAACTTTAAAGCTGCGTTTAGCAAGTAATGTATTCCAATGTATGGGTGGACAAACGGCGTGGGCTCGTCGTTTCTTTAAAACATTCGGGTTAAATGTAAGGGTGGAGTGTTTACGTACAACCGTGTGGAGTATGTACAGTTGTCTTACTGTTAAGACCTGGCAATTTTTATATAGGAGGTCTGTGGGAAATCTGATCGGCCTAGAGGTTAAAACCTTTAGCACTGCCCTTTGCGCACGTTCTAATATAAGAAGGAGTGTTTTATGGGCGCTACCTCACACGGAAATACAGTAGTTTAATACGGATTGCCCTAAAGTGAAGTACACAGTAAAAAGTGTAGTTTGATCTGCAGAGTTACGTAATTTTTTAAAAATGTAAATCAGTTTCCTAACACGGGAGGCAAGGAATGTTAAATGACATTTCCAGTTCAGGAGACTGTCAATCTGTACCCCAAGATACTTGACAGTAATGGATCTATTTAAAATATGACAATCACAAGAAGAATTTGGGGATGACGCTGGGCAAGTGTGGGCTTTAAGCATTATGTGTCTAAGGTGGCTTGGTTTAAGAGTTTTAAAGAAAACATTAAGTATATCGACTTGTTTAAATTTAATGTCAATAAGTTTATGTTTAGCCATTTCATAACTTGGGTAAGTGCAAATTCTGAGTGTAAAAGTGTCTCTTCCCAGTTGCATCCATGAATAACCAAAGCGTCGGCGTTAGCTTACATCGGCGTAAGTAAAAATAGAGCAGTTTGGGATCGAAAGTCGACATAAAGAGTTGATGTAGATTAGGAAGAGTGTGGGTCCCAGAATGGAGCGTTGTGGGATTCCAAATGTGACAGTTGAGGTATCGCTAACGACTGAACCAATTTTTACATATTGCGTGCGATTAGTCAAGTAATCTTGAAAAATATCTAAGCATATTCCTCGTATTCCGATGTTTTCCATCTTGGAAAGGAGAAGCGGGATTGAGACAGTATCAAATGATTTTGATAGGTCGAGGAAAATATCCAGACACTTGTCATGTGCGTCCATTCTATCAATGACATGTTCTACTAAAGAAGTAACGGCATCTTCAGTAGAATTTCCTCTTCTGAAGCCGAATTGGTTAGGGACAAGGATATTCTGTGATGACTTGATGAACAATAATTACGTACGAATATTGCAAGCAATAATTGATACGTCTGAATGAGGCTGAAGGTTATTCATAACTACATATAAATCTGAACGTATCTTTAAACATCTATGTTCAAAAGACTAATCTATACGATATACATATACCCAAAATGCTTTGTCCTGAATGACTGACTGACGTCGTGACGGACAGCCTAAACCGCTGGTCGTAGATACCTGAAACTTGGAAGGTATGTTCTTTGTATGACGTAGACATCCGATAAGATAGAATTTTCCGAAATTCTACCCCTAAGGATGTGAAAAAGGGGGGCAAAGTTGGTATGGGACAACGTGATTCCTTGGTCCAATCTACTTAAATTTTGCATAAACCGTTTTGGAAGATGTGTTTGGTATTTCATTGAACTTCATTCCCAAATGAGGGTTAAGAAGGGGTAGACCACGTTGTAGCTATACGATATATTTTTAAAGTGTACCTGGTATCAACACCAGTACACCGAGTACGAACTTACCCGCTATATTATAGTTAACTTAATGGTTTCGTTTCGTTTTACACACACACACACACACGCACACGCACGCACACGCAAGCACACACTCGCACACGCACACACGCACGCACGCACACACGCACGATACACGCACGATACACGCACGTACACACGCATCGTAGGCAGTGTAATTACTGGGCATCATGAAACTTACTAATTTTCATCTTAGGGTGACCAGCGCAGTGGAGTGCCATGCAGTAATTTGTAGTATGAAGTGCTGTATGGTGTTGCTACTGTTTATAGGCGGTCATACCGCTTACCATCAGGCAAGCGGCATGATAAACAATATAATCATATAATCTTTACGTACATATTATAAAACAAAGTTCCCCAGCCGCGTCTGTCTGCTTGTGTATCTGTCTGAACGCGATAAACTCAAAAACTACCGACTACTAACGTATTTCGTTGAAATTTAGTATAGTTAGAGATAGATTAAAATTCTGGGAAGGTCATAGGCTACTTTTTATTCCGGGAAAATATATAAAGCGGGACTCGGAAAAACTTTTTGATGCGGGCGGAGCCGCGAGTAAATATATAAAAAATACTGATTGGCTGACTAATCGATCGATGTACCTACGCATAACAAAAAGCACTGAGTCTATATACATAAAATTTTGCACGATGGTTTCTAAATGACTTAATTGAACACAAAGAAGGGATTTTTGCAAATTCAACTCCTAAGGGGTTAAAATAGGAGATTAAACTTTATATGAAACGTCGTCATTTTTAGGTAAATACTGATAGACTGAGCATGATGATGGTTAGCAACATACATTTTCTGATGCATTTTTTTAGAAGTCTCCTAAGTGATTAAAATGGGCGATGAAAGTTTGTAGTGTTACCAAGGGCGGAACCGCGAGCAAAAGGTAGTAATTGTATAAACAATCATAGATTAATACACATAAAGTATTTTTTTTTTTAGGAATCCAACACCCGACAGCACCTTAGGTGTAACATGGTTACATTACACACTGAAGAAACAGCACTATCTAGACATCGGCAACCAGTTGACGTCTAGAACAGAACCTGATTTCGAAGAATTAAAGTTCTGGACTGACATTTACAGGCAATACGCACCAGGATATGTGTACCAACCGAGGGAAACGTATGAAATTCAGTTGGAAGAGCGTCGCAATGAAGAAAAGATAGCTTAGATTTTTTTGTGTTGCATGTATTATAGATTCGTATATTATTTTTAATGTGCTGGTCATAGTCATCCCACTGCCCTTGATGGTCAGTGGAGTAACATCCAAATATGGTTGGAGAGATGGTTATCCCTCGCCAGTCGTCACAATTATGCCGGCCTGTTCAACCAAATATACACAGTGTGATCCCGAAATGCGACACAATTACGTGAACCACTATAGCGCGTTTTACTCCTTGTGCACAATGAACGACAGGAGTTTATATACACTTCTTGTCTGTAAAATTACGAATGTTGAAGTAATTTTCTCGAATCTTGTATTCTCAGCAATAGTCGAAATAAGAGTTGAAAAAAACCTCAAATCGGAGTAGCAAAGTTAAACAGCATGCGAGATGTTCCGTTCAACGTAAGCAATGCGATTTTTAATCGCATGTGATAATTTATAAAGTAAGTATTACAAGAAGCTTAGTGTAGTATTTGGTATATTTAGAGGGAATTACTGCCTCGGTGGCGTAGTTGTATTAAGGTACGACTACAATGCTGAGGTCTCGGGTTCGATTCCCGGGTCGGGCAAAGTGATATTGAGTTTTTCTATTCAGTATCAGCTCGGAGTCTGGAATTTGTGCCCGATATGGCGATAGGCTCGCCCCCTATCACATCATGGGGCGGAATAACGACGAAAAGTGGGTGCACTTGTTGCGCCTACCCTTTCGGGGATAACAGGCGTGAGTGTATGTGTATGTGTGTGTGTAGAGGGAATTACTGGGAGAATTAATGAAATACAACGTCCGCGCACAATGTGTAATTTCAAACTAAACTCTTAAGAACTACCCGCCACCGCTCTTACATTTTATACATATCCAATACACTACACTCCTGCACATTTAATTTATAACTAAAGGTCCTGTTCAATTGTAATTATTAAAAATCTTTATTTATTTTCTATTATACAAGTATATACTTATTTATTTTGTATCTTAAGTAACATCATTAACATTTGGATTTGGGAAGACCAATGAATTTCTAGTCCTATGCTTTACTTGGTCGATGTGACGATGTACTTGGTTACCAAATTTATCGTTTACCCTGAAATTGGATGGACCTATCTGATGTTCAACGTTACCGGGCACCCACTTTTCCCCCTTAAGAAATTGCCTATACCAAACCGGTTCTCCGGGGTGTAATACCCTCTCTGCGCCCCCAGCGTTCTCTATCAGCTGTTTTTGCACCTAACCCATACGTCACGTTAAGTCCGGCTTTAATATATCCAGCCCAGCACGTACACGCCTACCTAGCATTAACGTCGCAGTACATTCTACTGTAGACGAATGAGGGGTATTTCTATAATACAGTAAGAAAGTGTATAAGGCTTTCATAACATATTTTTTTTCAAAATAGGCTTTTTTTATAACCCTTTTAAGCGTTTTAACAGCATTCTCAGCGGCGCCGTTTGATACCTGGTGATATGGTGCAGTAAGTATGTGATCTTTCCCATAATTTTTAAGGAATTCCTGAAATTCCCTACTCGTAAACGGAGGGCCGTTATCTGTCACAATTTGTCGCGGTATACCCCACCTACTCCAGAGTTCGAGCAACCTAGAAATGGTACCCGTTGCTGTGGTACTAGATACATTAAAAATTTCCGTCCACTTTGACATCGAATCAACAACCACTAGGTATATCTGTCCAAAAATAGGCCCCAAAAAGTCTAGATGTAACCTAACCCACGGTTTGGCCGGCCAGGGCCACGGGCGGGGTGCCTGACGCGGAGGCGCATCGGAGTGTACTGCACATGTCGCGCACTCACGACACGTGGCCTCGATAGCCTCATCCATGCCCGGCCACCAGACATAACTTCGCCCTAACCCTTTAGACTTTACAATACCCATATGAGGTTCATGCACAACTTTAAGTACTTTATCCCGACATCTCTCCGGTACTACAACTCTGTGACCCCACAAAACACAACCGAGTTCTTCGTATAACTCGCTCTTCCTATTAAAATAGGGCTGCATTGCACTAGTTTCGCATTCCGCAGGCCAACCGTCTCGTATAAAACCTAACAATCTTCCTAAGATAGGATCCCTAGCGGTACCTACATCTTTTTATTTCGTTATAATCTAGTAACATTGTGTCTTGCGCAAAATGTAAATATGTTTGCTCCGGCATCGCAATAACCGGTTTGTTATCACTGCGCACGGGCAGTCGTGACACTACACTTAGTATACGTTTTTAATATTCTATAAAACTTTATGGATCGTTAAAAACTTGAAATATTAATTTATTTCACTGAACATAAATGATCGTAATACCTATTTTATATTTTTAAGAAAAACCTCTACAACCATGTAATATTGATTGAATGTAATATGAATTACGGAGCCATACATAATTTAAGCATCACATCATCAACATATTATATTGTTGTATGTTATGTAACACGTCATAATAGTAATTATTATTATTATTCGGAATATTCCAGTTTTATTAGAATCTATTTAAGAGGAGAGTTGCTGTAGTGAAAACATTTATTAAAGCAAATATTTTTTATTGGTTAATTTGGTAATCTAATATAAAATGAAGTACTTATTTACATGTGCTTATATATACTGTAGAGATGCTGTGCAGCTGTTAAGCGGAGCGAATTTTACTTATTAAAAGTTGCTTAAGGTAATGAAAATACGTTTTTAAACAAAATATAAGAGTAGGAAAATTTTACTTTATTTTGACACTGTACTTTTTGTCTACCTTTAAATAACCAATGAAATTGTACACAAAAAAGGTGGGAACCCTAATTTTATTGTGCATTATACAAAATAATATGTAATTTCAAGGTAAAAGTACCGTGCCGCCACCGTGACTGCCTCCGTGGCGTAGTTGTATTACGGCACGACTGCAAGGCTCAACGCTGAGGTTTTGGGTCCAATGTCGGTCCAATGTTGGTCCAATGTCCAACCCAGGTCGGGCAAAATGATACTGGACTATTCTATAGTATCAGCCAGGACTGCCTCGGTGGCGTAGTTGTATTACAGTACGACTGCAAAGCTGAGGTCTTGGGTTCGATCCCCGGGTCGGGCAAAGTGATATTGAGTTTTTCTATCCAGTATCAGCCCGGAGTCTGGAATTTGTACCCGATATGGCGATAGGCTCGCCCCCTATCACGTCATGGGACGGAATGACGGCGAAAAGTAGGTGCACTAGTTGCGCCTCTGCCTACCCCTTCGGGGATAACAGGCGTGAGTGTATATGTATATATATGTGTGGTGGCTCGTGATTGGCTCATTGTATTTAGTTCCTATTTTTGTTTATTGTATTAGTTAGCTATGAGCCACCCAAATAAACTAAAATAAAAAAAAATAAAAAAAAAATATATACGTATATCAGCCAGGAGCTGAGTTTGGAATTTGTGTCCAATTTCAAGTATTTTATTTTTATACGGGCATGACTAAGTTACCCTAATGCACCTGATGGTACGCGGAGAGGGGTCCAGATAGAGTGGCGACTGACGACCGATGATTATCCCTTGTCAGTCGACACAATAGGGTAGTTTCCTATGTTTGATTTGGTACATTAATTTATATGTAACAGAAAATAATACGAAAAATAAATTCTTCTGTAAAATAAGAATCAAAATTGGTTGACAACTAAAGCAGTTATTCATATTTGAAATATTGTTGTGAGCAATGTGGGGGCGTGGCGGGGATATCGCGTCATTTGTTTCGCACGCACGCAGCGTTATGGCTGGCGACACTCAGTGACGTCACATTCTGCTGTTTCCGTTATCTGACAGATGCCCCTTCCACCAAACTTCAAAGCTTTATAACTCATTTATTATTGCTTGTATTTTAAAAATTCTTTTTCCTCTAGATTTTAGAAGACATAAATGTTTGATAAATTTATTTAAAAAAAAGTAGTCAACTACCCTAATATGCCGGCCTGTGTGAACCGGATATGTACAGGCTGATCCTGGAACGCGACACATTGGCGTAGGCCATGGTGGCGGTTTTAAATACCTTATGTACCTACGGTGGTTGATCCGGACGGATACAACATGTTGACGAGGATTTCACAGGGGCCAATAAAACGTGGCGAATACTTTGCAATGGTCATAATTGACCTTTATTTCTTCAACTCATGATTCGTTTATCACTCATCACTTTGTCAGGACTAGCATAGTAACTACTAAGTTACTATAGTGACTAATGATAACAAGTTGAGCACTGAACGACGACCAAACTAAGACTGTGCTTCTCAAATGACGAGCGCCTTATTTATATTCACAACTGTCACCCCCACTAATACTTTGCCATCGCGACCTGTTTTGCACGATTATTATTTCAAAACTACCCGACGCTCCGACAATCAAACAAACATAATATATCCAACCACTAGCAAGTGTCGGAACACTGTGTGGGTAGTATATCTCTCAATCCATAACATGTGTGTCAAGCCTCGCTGAAACATTATAAACTCAAAGTACCCACACACACCCACGCCTTGTATCCCCGAAGGGGTAGGCAGAGATGCAACTAGTTGCACCCACTTTCCGCCGTGCGTATTCCGTCCCATGATGAAATAGGGGGCGAGCCTATCTCCACCATATCGGGGACAAATTCCAGACTCCGGTCTGATGCTAAATAGAAAAACCCAATATCACTTTGCCCGACCCGGGGATCGAACCTGAGACCTCAGCATTGCCGTCATACCATAATATAACTACGGCACCGAGGCATTCAAAGTATATAAGGAACTAGCTGTAGCCCGCGGCTCCGCCCGTGTTAAAAAAAATTCCGGGATAAATCCCGGGATAAAACGTAGCCTAAGTTACTCTTTATTACATCAGCTACCTGCCAATAAAAGTCTCGTCAAAATCGGTCCAGCCATTTCAGAGATTAGCCGGAACAAACAGACAGACAGACAAAAATTGTAAAAAATGTTATTTTAGTGTATGTACCGTATATATATTCGGTTAAAAAGAAAGGTAGTAATAAACGGTTATTTTAATATTACAAACAGACACTCCAATTTTATTTATATGTATAGAAGATGTATAGATTTAGCTTAACTAGTGTAGCCTTGTATAGGTTTGTACTTTGTTGCCATTCCGGTCAAGTGTGTAGTTTTGAACAGTCTATAAACTATCCTACGATTCATCCACACGTTTGTGCAACTATATAAGGTTATATTTGGTAAATGCCAAGCGTGTGGTTCTGGCATTAGCGCTATATAAGCAAAAGTGTGCAAGCACTGATGCTTACTGGTTTTAAAAATCCCATTTCGAAGCACACTTCAGTGGAGTATACTGAATTCAATGTACTGGGTGGTAGCGCTATAGGCACGTTAGACGATTAACTGGAAGAGCCACTAAGCTCACCACCTAACTAACCAACGCCTATCCACAAAATGGAAGTTGCGAAGTTTGTTTTCGAGTGCTCAAGCGTTTAATTGTTTCCATTGAAAATTTAATAACTCCGTCAAGTGGCACCCGCCCGAATATTGTGAGGCTGGATTTCTCTCGGGAATTTATTCAGTTCCGATAAACTATCGAGCTGGCGTTTCGCTAACAATCGCTCGGGGCCTTGTGAATAGCTATGAAGTATTTTCAAACACTTTGTATTTTAGGTGTTAAAAATAATAACATTAATTTTCGAATTCGTAAATAGATAACAAATGTTATTGGTTACTTCACTTACTAGCACTTGCTCACAGATCAATCAGCTTAGAATGGAGTAAAAAAATACGACACGTTTTATTTACATTGGTTGAGAGACTAAGGTCTCAGACCCCCTGGCACCCTAAAACTCTTACCCTAGACTAAAAGTTGTAGATTCGTCACCTATTCAAGTGCCCATTGATCCCCTGATAGGAGAACAGTCAATGATAGTTTATTTATAAGATACATTCATCCCCCACGTAATACTTTATCTGAACCACACGAAAAAACATGATAAACGAGTACTCGTGCTTGTACAGGCATGCACGATTGTGTAGAAGGCATAACGGTCTGTGGATGGCCATTGTCGCATTACGTCTAAATCCATTTTGCTGAATTAACTTTTGCACATTTATGTTTAAGTAATTAAAAAACGCAACCTCTCGATCAATCACCAACATCAAAATTAAACTGCATGGTGTTACGATTTGCGTTTTTTTGCCGCATTTTAAGTCCACTGATCGTGTGTGTCTCTTTAGTGTAAATGGATTACGATTTTAAATGAATGATAAAAATATCACAAAAAAAATCTGAATATCTCTAGGACGTTTCAATCTACTAATACTGAATACTAAAAGAATTATTGCCTAGACGCTCGAAGCATAATCTCGATACAAAAAAACAATTCCCAAAATACATTTGACGACATTTTTAATCTGGAACCAAGAGGCGTGGGAGCAACCCACTTAAACTTGGCCGCACCTACAACGGATATTACGTTCGTATTGAACGGTGACAACCCTAATGGTGTATCCGATACGCGAACCGCCGCGCGCCGCTATGAATACCCGCCGCGGAATTTCATACTTCAAATTGTGAAACTCAGGCAACTGTGACCTTAAAATGTGCCACCGTCAAGCAATGCATCGTGAGAATGGTATTGATATTCTTGAATATTTTTGTATGATATTTTATTTTATGGCCAGTGGCATAATTGTCACGTCATTCGGCATGATAAGAAAAATCAACAATATTGCGCTAGGTCATTTTAAGCATGTTTATTTCTGAAATATATGAGCTGAGGTACCTATTCCAAAAGTGCAAAATATTAGCGAATAGGTTTTGTTCGCGGTTTCGCACGCATAAAAAGCTTTTTTCGCAACAAAAATCCCTAAAACGCCAGCAGCGCCATCTAATTAAAAATCCAGATGAAAATGTCCACTATTTTCCATGGTATTGTAAAGTAATCGTCCTAGCCAGTTTCGGCCAACGGAGATCAGCCAGGTACACAGGAGATATTATAGTGCACAAATGTGTGCGCAATACACCACCTGTGTCCACTCGCTATTCCTTCACTTTCATAGTCGGGTGAGACGACAATCCGACATGACCGGAGAGAAATCAGGCACAGGACCAACGGCTTTACGTGCTTTCCGAGGAACGGGGGTATCACACCGCCAACTTCCTGACTCCAAGCTGCTACTGAGATACTTTTAAGATGGAAAAACCCAGTCACAATATTTTTTGGCTCGACCCGGGATTCAAACCCAGGACCTCAGCGCGCAAACCGTACTCGTAATGCGTACGCAAAACAACTACGCCACCGAGGCAGTCATTATATTCCATGGTATTATATTACCGGAAAAGAAAGTAACCTATGTGTTAATCTAGGACACGGTCTACCCGTGTGCCAATTTTCTGATAATTCCGTTCAGCTGTTCCTATGTTTACTTCTAACAAACATACATACATTCATATTTTCACAAACTTTCCCATTTAAGTATAATATTAGGAGGATAAGATAAGAATGGGTTTTTGGAAAATTTCGTCCTCTTAAGAGGTGACTCTTAGGAAACTCAGAAATTAACTACTCTGATGAATACGTTTACCTAGGACAGCTCATAACTCATAAAGAAACAATGCCCGAAGAAGTAAAAAGAAGAATTACAAACGGATGGAGAAGATACTGGAGCTTTAAAGAAGTCGTGTAAGACAAAACACTTCATACTAACATGAAAAGGAAACTATTTAATACCTGCATTCTACCTGTCCTTACTTATGGCTGCCAATCATGGACCCAGGAATTGATGAACAAACTTGCAACTTGCCAGCACACTATGGAGAGGAGTATGCTGAATATCAAGAGATCAGACAGAGTAAAAAACAACGTTATTAGGAATAAAACAAAAACAACACATGTTACACTAAAAATCAAGAGACTCAAATGGAGATCGGCGGGCCATATGATAAGAGGTCATGATAAATGGAGCAAGAAAGTTACAAGTTTGTACCCCAGGGAAGGTAAAAGAAAAAGAGGGAGACCGCGGAAACGATGGGATGATGACATCAAAGATGTGGCAGGAGTGACGTGGAACAGAGTAGCTCAAGTAAGAACAGAGTGGAAAAGGTTGGAGGAGGCCTTTGCCGATTGTCAAACAGATCTGCAAAAGATTACCAAACAGCAGATAATAGAATAAGTTTTAACTGTTATTTGTTTTGTTTGAATTAGTTTTAATTAAATGTATGTATGTATAGGCTAAAGATCTGAATAAAAGGCTATATTATTATTATTATGTATCTTTCCTGCGGGAAATCACGGCACGAAGACCGGTCCTTTTGGAAGGCTTACGTGGGGATATGGATCCAACACGTAGAGGCCCCTTTAAGATACATTACTCTAGTTGGGATGGGTACGCCTTACGGGTACTCTCTCTGTCTGTACTTAAGGAGGAAATACAGCCAAAGACAGCGCCCGTAAGGCGTAAGGACTATTGCAGAGAAGATGGGAATTATACTGGGTCTATGGATGGGATCTAGATGGACTGGTTGCTGGGCTATTGATTGAGACAACGGGACGCCTGCCAAGTAAAATGTCTCAATCATTTGTATTCACGGCAGACGGTGACTTGCCCCCCACTAGATGGGCATCCCAAAAAGTGGCGTATGCCAAGGACGCAACATCGGTGTGGGTGGCTAAAGGGTGTTGAGAGGTGTGCACCGATTTCACCATCGCGGGTCGCTGAAGCGTCCCGGAGTGGGTTTCCTCGCTATTATGCAGATTGAGCACTTCCACCCTGCAGCTCAGGTTCTTAGCTCTTGCGATTTCTACCCCTAGCCGGCCAGTTAAGGCAAGCCAAGGGTCAGGGGGTCTCATTTAGCCCCCACGGAATCAGGGTACGCGGTGTCGCCACTCACCGTCGGCTCGCCACAAAGCCGCCCCTGCGGGCTTATTATTATTATTATTACGAGGTGACCCGACTACACTATAAAATAACACACAAATAAAAATATAAAACGTATTTCGCCCGGCTTAAGTCCTATAAAGAAACCGTAGTCGCCTACAATACATGTTCTGCGTGCTTTAGGGTTGTCACGCGCACGATTAATTTTTTTTGTCATAACATCGAGCAGCCAAACGGAATTTCGCTGAACGTTACTGGACGTTCCATTATGAAGGTTCTTTTTTGCTGTTATTACTTGGGCATTGAATGTCAGGTTTATCCCAAAGGAAAGTTATATTTTTTTTTATATCCACTGAATCTACTTTTACTGATGGTAGGTCTTTCATATGTAAGAGTCCGTCTGGGTGTGTGAATGTCTATTTCTACCGCCAAGCAGCAGTGTACATGCACTGTTAATTTTCGTTTTGAAGGACATTGTAGCCAGTGTAACTACTGGACATAATGAGACTTAGCATCTTATGTTTCAGGATGACGAGCGCAGTGGGATGCCACACAGTACTTTGTAACTCAAGGTGCTGGATGGTGTTTCTACTGTTTATGGGTGGTCGTATCACCTACCATTAGGTGACCGCCATGCTCGTTTCGTTATTCAATGCAATAAAAATCTAGCTCCAACTTTCGTCTAATTAAATCGAACCTAAAACCTAAAAATGTACACAGTGCTCACTTCGCGGAAGTCTTATCACGTCATTCCCTAAAAATAAGACCGATATCACAAAAGGCCGCAGGTACGTACTAGCTTTTTGCATCTGAGTACACACTAATAGCAAAATAATGTGATTGCGTCAATTAATTCGTCGACTACATCACACTTGACGAGCCACAGTTTCAGGATACTTACAGTAAGATAGATTTTAAATGACTATGAGTAAACTAATGGAATTTAGCACGTAAAGGTTTATAGTAATAAACATGATCATTAGGATAAATAAAAACGTGTTATGATATTATTACTTATTTGTATAACAGAAGTCTCTTCTGAGAAGAGTAAGTATGTAGGATGACTTAATTCCATAGTCATCATTCATCAAGTACTGTTTACAATTATTTTTGTATTATTTTAAAATATACTTTTACGACTATTACTCAAAGAGCTATAAATACATCCTCAAGTTATAATAACAAAAAACAACATTTTTACGCTCAAAAATTACCACAAAACATAATCAAAACTTATTTAAAAATGAAATGAAAAAAGTACATTAAAACAGCTAATAAAAAGCACAATTGCAATAAAAGAAAATATCATAAGAAAAACTCCAATCTACGAGTTAATTACTGTCGTTATAGAAACAGGAGTTAATTAAAAAGAAATAACTCCGACGAAGCGCCATATTGTCTACAATTCAAAACACCACTGTTAAACTTATGAGTGGAATGAACAAGTTAATTTCACAGCAAAATGAGTTTATAAGTACTAAAATTCGTGAAAACCGGGACGATACTCGGGTAGGACAGGGAGACTAAATATTAATCTTTTTAAAATCAACAGGACTAAACGAATTTCACAACTTTCCTCATTATAAAGTCAAGACTAAAAAGATGAAAATTAGTAGATTAGAATGTGAAAAAAGTCACAATTAGGAAGAAGAAAATATAAAATGTAAAACGAAGAAATAAAAACACTGCATGATACTAAAACTTTTTTCTTTCTCTTCGGCATATTAAGCGGGCGGCTGCGGGCTTCTTCTGGCAGAAATGCCTAAGTTGTCGTCCGCAACCCTTTCGGTGCCGCTTAATGCCTGTCTCCGGTCGTGGGATCTAACGACGGACAGGCTCCTGCCGACCGCCCGCGACCCAATGGTCCCTACTAGTCGCCTCCTACGATAGGCAGGGGATACCGTGGAATTCTCCAAACGCCCCCAAACCACAGGGCGGATGATACTACACCTGACATCCTAATGTTTTTTCTCCAGGCACGGCAAAGACACCTCGCTATACCTGATAGTAAACGGAGTGGGGTCCTGATAGAGACAATCATCTCTCGTCAGTTGACATAATTATGCCGGCCTGTATGAACTGGATATATACAGGCTAATCCCGAAACGCGACACAGTTACTTGGGCTAATAAGGAGGCTTTTCACATATTATGTACGGTGGTCACTATCCCGGCGAATACAAGAACTTACCACCAGCATAGATATCAACTATGCTTAAATCCTAATGATCAACAATTATTTTACACAATCTCAGCAAATATGGTGTAAATAAACAAAATTGAGAATAAGAAACCCGCTACCTGTAATAAAACACCTCGATCGATCTCAAAAGAAAAATTAACCCCAAGCCAGAAAGTATCTGCGGTTTTCCTCGGTCCGTCCCTCAGCCAATATTTATTTAGGCTCGGGCAAATATAACTTTAACTAGTGTACATAACGGTAAGAACACACCGCGCTCTCACTCGCTAACAAAAAGATGGGGTTTTGTCTGTAAGTTATCCGGTTCGATATTTGGCGATGCCATCAAAGCGATGGTGTACTGTTTTCAAAGAACTTTCTTTAGTATATTAGATTGAAAATTGCTATATACTATGTAGCGATTTCTTAGCGCATTTAACAACACTCAAAGAGCGATATATCAATAGATGAGTTAAAATATAACCTATTTGACATAATTGGACGACAAGGCGACGCACACTTGCCTGATGGTAAACAACACGACGCCCATAAACAGTAGCTACACCATTGAGAACTTTGAACTCTAAAGCACCTTGTGGCATTACACTGAGATCGTACTCCTCACACATAAGATATTAAGTCCTTCAAATTGGCACACAAGCACACTGTTGCCGGCAGAACTGCGTTTACACCTACCTAAACATGCTCCGCATACGAGACCCGCTTAGTAATGGAACTAGTCCAGACTTTAAATTTGTGACATTATTTTCACATAAAAATAAAATCATTTATTGATCAAATAGGCTTATAAAAAAGCACTTATGACAGGTCATGACATGAAGGTAGACACAATAACAAAGGTACGTAATAAACCAATGAAGTAATTTATAGTTAAATAGCGAACAACCAGCACGGGCTGATAGGTACAGAGGACACGGACATTGGGGATGGGAATAAGGCTAGGGAAGGAGAAGTGGAGCTGATATAAAAGAAAGGGAAGGAGTATCTTTAAAGGACATGACCTAAAATGGGCCTGAAAATCTAAACAAGACAGTTAATATATATTTGGATAGAACACCTAAAAACTATCCTTTTACAATAAATCGTTTATTTTTAAAGACGTCTGATTTTGAGACTTATGTAATTTTGTTTGGTTTGAAACCTACACTTAGTATGAATGTTTTAAAAAAAGTTGGTTATGAATGGAGCGGTCTAAAAATATTTTTTTAGTGGATCTAAGCTCCATATGTTGCCCCTTTAATATCCCTAAAGTTTGAGCCTGTTTAGATTTTGAGGCCCAACACCCATAAAAAAAGCGGGCATCTCCTTTGTATTAAAATCTACTCTATGTCTATGTGGCAAGCAGGGCTTCGAACAAAAGAAGTTTCCTCCTCCTGTAACTTGGATAATGACCCTCCCATTGCGACGGCATAGACAGTCAAATCGATATACATTAAATGGATTATTTACGAGCACACGTAGCGTACAGCAAGCATAAATGCATGTGATATTACCATATTGAATATGAGTATCTTATTTTATATGGAATAATGTTTTCTTTCTCAAATATATGCTAAAGCAATGTAATTATAACTTCGGAAAAAACAATATAAATATAGTACGTACGCGAGTCCGGCTGTTTAAATCTTTCACCGCAATATTTGCCACCAAAAAGCGCTTTGCAACTACTGTACCAGTTTAAAGGTCATTGTAGCCAATTTAACCACTCGTCATTATGAAACACACATATTCACAAGACTATGAGAACAGTGCGCCTGAACACATAATGTCGGCAATTTCATAGTTTTGTTCTAGTCCAGAATTATCAGACAGCTAACTGAAGTAAAGTTGTATCTCAATATTACCCAATCACAACGACTCCTTGCCTACGCACAGCGAAGACTGTCTTTTCAAAAGCCCTAAGAAAAAGACTTTTTATAACAAGAATGCTCCGTACTCATCCAAGTAACGTTTGTAAATACGTCTCTTAACATTTTCTATATCAGGCCGCATAGTGCTCTGTAATCCAAAATTCGGTTGGTTTTACTTCTATTAATAGACAGTCATCATCAGGCGAGCGGCATGCTGATTATCAAGTTATCTGTATCTCTGAATACACAAAACTGGCAACAGCATAGATCTACGTCCAATATATATTATGTCTGTCAATACATCAATACCAGAAATAGTACAAAGAATACTAAAGTAACAATGTTTTCGATTTGTCTGCTTTCCACCGTTTTAGGAAAGGGTGGGGAAAATCACAAGAAATATTGGAAATGGTTTTTAGTATAACCTACATAGCTTCGAAATAGATGTACCTACAATCTATAAAGTTACTTCGTAGAGCCGGAAAAGCTACTATAAAACCAACAGTAACTGAAGAAAGCAGTTGTTCAAGGCTACAAGCGTCTGTAATCAATATTAAATTTTGCATCGACAGTATGACAAAACCACAGTTTCTATGCCAGAATGATTAGACTGAACTGCCACTAAGACTACGACTAAGACCGACTGGGGCCGACTGAGAACGAAAAAGCGTACATATCGATACGACACCCTTTTTATACACCCAACTGTCACTTCTAATGCTGGTTTGATATCGCGACTGGTTTTTACAACTGGTCAGTACGTTACAAATATCCTCACAAAATGTTTTATCCTAACAATAGTAAAAAAACACTCATCATGCAGGCAGGCAGTGCTCCAACTTCTGCATTAATAAGCGAAGGTATAAAAGCAAACTGCCTAAAAGACAATAATATATGCCTATGTTTTCACATGCCACGTGAAGTCACAGTATATATCCAAACAGTATGTTAAGTACGACGTCGCGAGATAATATGCTTTATAATAACAACAATACTTGGAAAAATCTATTAAATATCCCTATAAACTTATATTAAAAGAAGAGAGTGATGCCACAGTTGAAAGAATTTACCGGGATTAAATAGGTGAAGTCACTAGGGAACAGAACAGCTTTTAATCAATGAAATATTTTTTAGAATTTATTTAGCAGTTTTAGACATTGTTTGAGGGTTTTAACCAAAGTGAAGAAGAAAATAAACAGGCCGACATCACTGAACCGTCCGGTCTCCAGATTTTTGGGCTTTTCTACAGATACTATTAGGTGCAGTGACGCCACTTGGCGCTGCCGTCAATAAAAAAAAATAAACGCGATAACATACTGTATGCTTTATACTGTGGCAAGGGAACAGAGTGACGTCGTGCCTACAGGATCCAGGAAAACAATTGATAAAAACATTTATTGGCCTGTTTGCTTTATGCCTCGGAAGTTGGGGAGGCTCGTAAAATACCCTACTAGGTGATTTCATTACTTTGCGAATAACATCGTTTGATCAAACATTTTATGTTGGGACCAATATTTACAGTAATGTTGGAATAATTAATTAATATTATGCTCTTCTTATCTCTTCTAATATAACAGTTTTATCGCATTATCCTACTAATATTATAAAGGCGAAAGTTTGTAAGAATGTATGGATGTTTGGATGTATGGATGTTTGGATGTATGGATGTTTGTTCCTCTTTCACACAAAAACTACTAAACGGATTTCCATGAAATTTGGCACACGGGTAGATCATGTCCTGTGCTACTTTTTATCCTGGGAAAATATAAAACGGGACTTTTATCCCGGAAAAACTCATTTACCGCGGGTGGAGCCGCGGGCAAAAGCTAGTATTAATAATTCCACTGTATATTTGGTAAATGCAATAAATGTTAAAAATAATTAATACTAAGCGCAGATGTCACACCATACGAAACACGACGGGCATAATGCAATAAAAAGCTAAATTGAGATCGATACCCACAATGCTAGTAATTATTAATGGACTTTTTCAGTTTTAAACCTTTATTTACCAATGCTAGTTAGTTTGGTAGTAGGAATATTAAAAAGCCATCTTCAAAAGCATTACATTGAGTCTCTAATATTTGTTTAAGTCCATGACAAAATATTTTAATATTAAAATTCCACCACTACTATGATGTAAATATTATTTTACCGCGTCTACATATTTTACTATATCTTCTTACACAGAAACTAGATTATTGTCATCACATATTGGAACACATTTCGTCCAATATTGGACCCAACTTGAACCAAAATGTACACAAAGAGAAATGTTTACGATTCCCTTACACAGCGCTTTCACTTCGCTTCTGTACTTTAATAACGAAGATGATTGTGTTTGCTAATTATATATCTTTTTTATATTCCTTACGCGAAAGCCAAGGAAACACGATATACAAGTACAGGAATATAGCTTCCTTTACTTAATTAAAGAGCAGGAGATGAAAATCCATGATTTTAGCGAAATTATTAAACATTTTACATAATGAAGCCTGAGGTCAATAGTACATTATGTAATACAGGCCGAACATCCGTGTCATTTGATAGTGATTGGTCAATAGATTATCGCATCAAGTATGAGTCACATGGCTGTTCAAAATTGTAATTTCACACTATTTGTGACCCAATAATTATTCCGCCGGTGCAAAAAGCAAAAAAAAGCTTAATGATAACTGGTTATATTGATATATTATATTCCATTAAGCTTTCAACTCCTACCGAGCCTCGACACAGCAAACTCTATCATGAGAAACTCGATCTTATACAGTGGGCATAAAGTAGTAATCGAATGTTGTGAATATGTTTCCATGTTCACGCGGTTGGAGCTGCGAGCAACACCAATTTAAAAAATAAATTCCTGTATAAAGCTTACTGCTACTACTATTAATTACTGTTGTACCCGACAGCCAATATATATTTTTTCCCAATGATAATGAAGTTGGAATAAATATATTAAGAGGTTTGAATAATCGTAATTTTTAAGCTATTGCATAGCTTTTATCGCGAGCCTTGAGCGTGGAGACCGAATCCAGAAATTCCGAACGAAAATAACCTGCCACCTCTCACTATTTTCAACTCTATCACAACCATGTAGAGTGCAAAATTCCATAAGTAAATTTAATATCGCAGTCTTGTAAGAATACAATATGTAAGAGGATATGAGCTGAATGTTAAACTATAAAAGGTCAAAATTACCGTGTATTTAAAAATTGTTCCAGTCAGTGAAACGTATCGAAATGTCAAACGCGCGCAGTTGATGAGAATGTCCCCGTGGCGGGATGACGTGATTCTAAGTTTGAATTTTTAAAAGTTTTTATTTTATATCTGTTCAAAGAGGTTATAAATATTAGAATTGCCTGCTTAGAGTTTCGGCGTTAGGGCACGAGTGAAATGTGGACAATAGAAAAATAAATAAAATAAATAAATAATTATAATTACGTAAGTTGATAAAAAATGCTATGCAATAGCTATACCGCGGCAGTCTCCGAGTGCCACACGTCTTTTTTTTCTAAACAATAAGCCTATTACTATCTGACAAACGGCTCAGATTTTAATTTATTCATATAAATGGAGTCCAAGGAATCCTTCCGATGCCGACGAAATTAATTTAAATGAATATTGGAGCGATGGTATTCCCTTTAATTAAAATTAGTAAGCCTCAATTGAAATTTGACTATTTTATTTACCTGAGATATTAATTAATATTGTATAAATAAATATCCAATTTGGTAGATACTGCCTCGGTGGCGTAGTTGTATTATAATACGACTGCAATGCTGAGGTCTCGAGTTCGATTCCCGGGTCGGGCAAAGTGATATTATGTTTTTCTATTCAATGTCAGCTCGGAGTCTGGAATTCGTGCTCGATATACCGACAGGCTCGCCCCCTATCACATCATGGGACGGAATAACGGCGAAAAGTGGGTGCACTAGTTGCGCCCCTGCCTACCCCTTCGGGGATAATAGGCGTGAGTGAGTGTGTGTGTGTGTGTGGTAGATAGTGGTTTTTATTTCAAAAGCATTATAACATAGCAATTAATTGTAACATGGTGTAAGTATAACTTAATATAATTTTTTTCCATATGAAAAGTATTCTTTGAGAGTACCTTAAAACTCGATAAATTGCCTTCAGCATACAAGAAACGCAAATCCGTAATGAAATAAAAACAAAAGAATATCTTCAGATACGAAAATGCATTTTCTCAATATGTCAAACGGGATTTAAAATGCGGCAATATATTCAAAGCTGAAGATCCACGTTTCTACATTAGAATTTCTACAAGCGAAATACGATATTTTAAACAAAAATCCTGAACCCATTCTGCTAAACCATCAATAGAAGAAAAAATGCGGGTGCGTACTCGGCTATTTATATAGGGAGACATTTGGAGAATAGCTATCGAAAACAACGATACTATAAATTGATGTGCACCGCGCACCTGATGAGTACAGTGCTGTCTACATTTTTTTTTTTCAATGAATAAGATATTTGTTAAAATTATGCAGATCTCATTGAAATCTCACTGAAACCTACAGTTATATTAGAGAGGTGAAGTATGAAGTGTTTTCTTTTTTGACCGGAATAATATTTGCAATTACTGAATCCATTAAAAAAGTTATTTCATGAACTGGGTTACACCATCACCAGAATATGCTTTATATAGAGTTGATGGCTTTTTTACGGAAACATGTTTTGCACAACGTCGAAGTCGCGATCACATACAAATGGTGATGAATGTTCACAAATACTTCAACACTAAATAATTTCACTTTTGTCCACTATTTTTGCCGCCCACTAAACACATCTAACTGCGGCCCAGTCTGCCTGCCGGGTCGTTGACGCCTAGTGCGTGGGAGCAAACAGTCCACCTAAATTTAATTAAATAGTCAATGCTTTCCAATATTCACGAAATTTCAATTTTCCTCGCCCACCGGTTTGGCCAAAAAAATTCCATCCGCAGTTCATCATATTTTTACAACTTTTTATTGCTTTCAAATATTGCAATAATAATAGGGATGTTACATAACGTTATATTTGTTTATTTTTAATTTGGAAAAATAATAAATTAGTGTTGATTGGTCTTTTACCAGATCCTGTCTTAGCGAGAAAAAAGGAAATCCCTACTAAACGAATTTCCGCCGCGGCGGCCAATCTCGACGGAGATCAGCCAGGCACGTAGGAGATATTATAGTGCACAGTGTGTGCGCAATACACAGGTGCACTCGCTATTACTTCACTCTCATAGTCCGGTGTGATGGCAATCCAATATGACCGCAGAGAGATCTGGCCAGGACCACCGGTTTTTACGTGCTTTCCGTGGCACTGGGGTAATCAAACCACCAACTTCCTGACTCCGGGCTATGACTGAGTAATTTTTAAAATGAAAAACCCCAGTCCCAAAGCTTTTGGGTCATAATGGGTCTGAGGGGTCAAATTGGGTTGGAGGGTCAATTTGGTTTGGCAGGTCATGGGGGTTTTGGGGTTGGCAGGTTCACAATACAGTAGACCCGTCACACTAGAAGCCCTACCCTATCCTCTAAGGTATAGTTTCTGATAAAATAAAGCTCCTGATAGAATAATAGTATTGAAACTAATAACCTGTTACTTTTGTATTACATGATGCGCGCGCATCTTAAATTTTCACTCTCATCATTTTTTCATAACACGCCTAAAGAAGTAATTTTTTTTTATTTTTTTTTTTATTAGGTTCACAGAACTAGTTGTACACAGTCTTGGTTTTACAAAATCAAATTAAGTACATTAAGTTCATTAACAAAAGTGAGCAACCTTCTTGGTGTGAACACAGCATGCACAAAAGTATCAAAATTTCGGCTTAATCACAATACTTAATATTCAAAACAAAACAGAAATCTGGATAAGAAAAAAATATATAAAATTACAATTTAAATCCTTACAATTTAACAAAGAATGAAGTCGAGGAAGTGAGATAACAATGAAAATACAAACTAAACAATAGGTACCACAATAGGTACCAATAGGTAATAGTAATGAAACTATACCCACAAGACCACAGTAAATCTTAAAGCAGTATCGCTACTAATCGAACGCGAAAGAATCGATTGTATGAGAGAGCGTTTCGGATGAGCTGCTCTTTCATACGGAGGCAATATAGAGCTAATAAATTGTCTATCGTCGTAAACAACTACCGCTGGACGCTACGATGGCGCAATAGGTTAACACAGACCCCAAGCTTTCAAATTTATGGACTCAGTTTTACCTCGAAATTTGGGTCAACATATAAGGCGGTTAGGCCGTGAATAACATGAAGTATAATCAGGGCTGTAGCCAACATGCTTTCCTAGAACCGTTAACGCTGATAGAAAACAGAACAAATATATGGGAATGACATACTATCGAGTCTATCGCTACGATATGTCATGCTCCTACATAAAATTTGTGTTAACTATTGTAGATATCATTGTACAAAGATACCTAAGCTACGTGGCCACAGTTTAAAAAAATATTTCCATTTAGGAGAATACGTATAGTCACCAGCATAAGTATCTGAACAAATTCAAAATTTCAATTGCCGACATACTTTACTGTTCTTACTCATCTTTTTTTTCTCTTCACAAAAAGTCGTTAGAAGTTTAACTTAACGCGCATATAGGCAATTTGAAATTTTGATTTTGTACAGATGCTTATGCTGCTGATTGTACATTTGTCGTCATATGATTAAAATTATATGACATTTCCAATAAAAATCTCGCTTTAACTTTCGTCTAATTAAATCGAACCTAAAACCGCACGTTCAAAACTGAAACAGCATCAATAATATTCCTACCGCTACCAATAAGTATAGAGTCACGTGCATGATTTATAACGTTAACTGATAGGAATCATCTCGAGCCACACGAATTTCCAATTCATTCACGTAATACGAACGTTATCATATACACGTACGAATGGAGGCTGTAACACGTGTGTAACCAGGAAGCGAATAAGTAGCATTGTTTATAGCGCTTTCGATTTAAATTATATAGCATTGATGTATAAAAAACCTTATATATCAATGTGATATAGTGAGAATGTTTATTTTCAACTCAATCGATTATGTTATCCGGGTACTATAACATTACACTACTGATAGTATTTTATTATTGACCGTTATTTACAACATATTACGTTACGGCCTCGGCGAGGTTGTATTGCATACGCGGTACGATATCGCTTCGAGATCCCGGGTTCATATCCCGGGTCAGGCAGAGTCATATTGGGTTTTCCTGCTCAGCAGAGAAACTTACGGAGTTTGGTTTTTTTTTCCCGATATGGTGATAAGCCAGGGCCGCGCCGTCCATATGTGCGAAGTGGGCGGCGCACACAGGCGCCGAGGCAATAGAGGCGCCGGATTGGTGACATGCCAACGTTATTTCTAACTCCTCCCTATTCTTCTGTCTGATTAACTTCGTTGCGGGTTAAGACTAATTAGTGTTCCCTGAGACTCGCCGAGCTTCACCGCTCGGTGTCATAAAATGCGTGCCACTGCTGATCCTGGCTTACAGGAGTTGCAGTGGTGGGTGTGAGGGCGGGATAGTCTCGTAATGCCAACGTTAATATTGTTGAAATGATATTTGTTACACTATAACATATTTTTTATATTTGAGTAGCTAAAAAAGTAGGTACAAGTCTACCAAGACAATACTCACGCCTGTGGTTTAAATTTTAGACGACAAAAATCAGAGGCGCTTCAAAGATTTCTCACACAGGCGCTGTCTTGAGTCGGCGCGACCGTGTGATAAGCTCGCCCCCTAACACATCGTGGGACTGAATGAAATCCTCCTAGCCAGTTTCGGCCACGGCGGCCTATCTCAACGGAGATCAGCCAGGTACGCAGGAGATATTATAGTGCACAAGTGTGTGCGCAATACACAGGTGCACTCGCTATTCCTTCACTCTCATAGTCCGGTGAGACGGCAATCCGACATGACCGGAGAGAGATCAGGCGCAGGACCAACGGCTTTACGTGCTTTCCGAGGCACGGGGGTATCACACCGCCAACTTCCTGACTCCGAGCTGCGACTGAGTAAATTTTAAGATGAAAATACCCAGTCACAATTTTTTGGCTCGACCCGGGATTCGAACCCAGGACCTCAGCGCGCAAATCGTACTCGTAATGCGTACGCAATACCACTACCCCACCGAGGCAGTCTGACTGAATACACTTGGCAGAAAGTGGGTGCCCTGGCTGCACCTATCTACTCCTTCGGAGATAAAGGTGTGACGTGTGTTGGTTCGTTTTATAGTTTTAGTACATTTAACATTATATGTTTTAACAAAAAAATAAATCGCCGAAAAAACTGAAAAGCAAGAAACAATAAACATTAATTTTAGTTTAACCTTAATAACGAATATATAAGCATATTTGGAGTCGATGTCTAATTTAAATTGAACATTGTTTTCATATATTCGTTAGTATAATCAAAGGCCTACTCCACCAGAGTAAGCGTCAAAATGAAATATCCGTAGAACGTAGCGTGGCCTACGGCGTAGCGCTCCGTAGCCAGTACGTAGACTGTAGCAAAGTACTACGAATTCGTAGACAATACATTGCCGATTGGCCGAATAGGTATTAGCAACTCAATTCGCATTGAATTTTTGCGGTTGAAGCGTTAATTCGTTGTTTTATGGGTTTTATTTTTGGAATATTGCGAATGACGCATGTTCATTTATTTCGTAACGAATGATGCGTTCTACAAATTTTAATTTTATGATTCATTCTGTAACACCTAATGATTATCAATTTCAATAAATTGATATTTTTCCATATTACCGCCCAAATATAACTAAATAAAGAGAGCCGTGGCATCTCTTAAAACCCACTAAAAATTGCCTACGCATTTTACCATCTAAACATTTTCCACTGTGAAGAACTATAAATATGTTATTCAGTTTAAAAACTTTATAACATATTTCTGGAGCTATTATGACATCACGAGACAGGTGGGCTAAGCCCGCTCTATATTTATTGTTTATAAATAAAATGACCTATAGGAGTGACGCATCCTCACGCAGATGCCCATCTGGGACAATTAGCATTTAGGTTACGTCACTCGATGCATATTGAACATAATGTGGGTAAAAACGTCAGCATAATTGTTTTAAATCATGCGAAAATAGGCTATGAAGCCTTCCAACGTGGTATTTATGAAATCAATTTTAGAGAGATAAATAGGTGTATCTATAAAGCTAGTTAAAGCTACTAAAGCTACCAAAGTATACATAAAGTTACAAATAAGTCTAAGTTATTTAAGGACAAAGGTCATAATTTTGCCCGACTACACCATAGCCAGAGAGGGTAATGATTCATGATGGTTTTACTATTTACCATATCATACCATAACAGCCCTCTACTGTCCACTGCTGAGCACGGGCCTCCTCTACTACTGAGAGGGTTAAGACCTCAGTCCACCACGTTGGCCTAGTGCGGGTTGGCAGACTTCACATACTTTTGGAATTCAGAGAACTTTTCTGATATGCAGGTTTCCTAACGATGTTTTCCTTCACCGTTAAAGCAAACGATTATTCACAAAGAATACACACATAATTTTTTAGAAAAGTCAGAGTTATATGCCTTTAGGTTTTGAACCTGCGGACATTCGTCTCAGCAGTCCGTTCCACTCCCAACTACTCGCTTACTATTATTTAACTATCTATAAAGGTAAAAATAAAACCAATTTTAAGTAAAGAAACAAAACATTGATTCGGCATAAAATATTATAAAAGTGTGATACAGTTCCACGCTAAATCGGAACGTAATGGAATCCAATCTGTCATCACTCAGCAATCGTTTTCAAAGTCACATTTAGTGAGAAAAATATGCTTAAATTATTACTGTTAAAAATTGGACCAACAAATGTCATTGTCATCTTGTCACATGGGGTGAGATGATATGCTTAAAAAAGACTATTGTATTGTTCATAGAAGTTAAAAACTCTATATCATCTCGTCTTTTATATCCTACTAATATTATAAACGCGAAAGTTTGTAAGAATGTCTGGATGTATGGATGTTTGTTACTCTTTCACGCAAAAACTGCTAAACTGATTTCGATGAAATTTGGCACACTGGTAGATCATGTCCTGGATTAACACATAGGTTACTTTTTTATCCCGTAAAAATATAAAGTGGGACTTTTATCCCGGAAAAACTCATTCTCGCGGGCGGAGCCGCGGGCAAAAGCTAGTGCAATATAAAACTCAAACATTGCATAAACTAATTAATCCTAACAGACAACATCTGGGTCACCAAGCATTCAAATTATTAACCTCAGGAACTTAAAACACACATTAACGCAAAGTAATTCCGACTTTAATACATTATTTTACGTCCTATAATTTATTATTACCATGGTACGCTCGTTATTCTAATTTATACATTTAATCAAATTGGGGTCGGCAGATTTGATTATAAAGTGCTGATGTTAAAATGTTTGATTGCCGAGCAATCAGAAATGTTTTCGAGTGTAAAGAGATCGTTTAGAACCGGAAACTGGAAAGGACTTCTGGAAGCTTCACGAAATTTATAATAGCCACAAAGAGTTTTATTAAATTAATTATTAAACCATAGCCTCGATCAGCAATTTCATGTTAAATGGCGGTGGGCTGCGTAATCTTACTAAAGTGCCAATTTGTAAAGGAGTTCAAATGATATTAGTAAAAGCTATTGTAGAATAAAATTTGATAAAATTTAACACATTTATGTTGAACTAGGTGTAGCTAAAAGAAGCAAATTTCTAATAATTATTTGTAAATTATCGGTTGCTTTAATGGAGAAGATAAAAATCTAAGGAACACTGCTACACATACCTAAGAAGTTTTTATAAGAATTTCGTCGGATGAGAAAAATAAAAGAAAAAAAAGTTTACTGTCACGTGTGGTGCATGCAATACATAACATGTCGGCATGATTATAATTTTTAATTAGTGCAGCTTTACCCGCCTGCGATATGACAATAGGTGGCCAGCTCAGCATACTACTATGTTGCGACGTGAGCCAACAACACGGCGTTGTTTTCATTGGCCACCTAAAGTGACTCAACGGAAGCTAAATTAGCATATACATACTATACATACACATACAAACAAAGATAAAATAACAAAATTGAGCTCGGTTCAATAATTATGAGCGTATACACTCACAATTTTATGGGCGTATAGGTAGGTATATGAGGGCTCCTAACCTGCACTAGGCCAGCGTGGCGGACTAAGGCCTAAACCTCTCTAAATATTACAGCCCGTGCCTAGTAATGGGACATGGTATATTAGACAGTGCTGATATTATTATTATAGGTGTTGCTTGAGACTTTTCTTGAAGCCTTTCCTTCTATAAAAGTCCCTGAATCAGTGTAGCGATTTATAATATCTGTAAAACGCTAGTGCCATCGATTTAAAAAATAAAATATTTCCTGGAAATGGAAGGAAATGGTCCTTCCGAGTGCTAAATTTTACTAGCATACTTCTAACATACATCCAGATATTCCAGTCATTCACATTTATAACAATATTAGTAAAATACACAAAGAACGACTTATCTCATAATTTAAAAAAATAAACCGCATCAACCATATAACGCTTCAAAGAGACGCATTTGCATAAATGTCTTCCTTGACATTTGAGTCCTTAGGGGTTTCCGATAATTAATTCCAGCTTATTTATATCCTATGTTTATACTGCGCTAGTAATAATACGAGATCTGATTATAGAGCTAGGCTTTAAATTCTGTATAGTTGTGACACGAGCATAATTATTCTATGCGTGGGCAGATGTACGGTGATCGTGACTTGATACAGCGTTTATAATAATAGGTATAGTTTCAGAGGTTTACTGTCGGTCAAATTTCAAGTTCAAATGTGATTTATTCGACTCTCACGCATCGAATTTTTATAGCACTTTTTATTCTATTATAAATTATGAAAACAATTAATTGGACTCTCAATGCCTGAATTTTTATACCACATTTTTTTTTGGATGACGTTCCTCGAGGCCAGGTTCTGGATGAAAATCAGCGACAAACAAGTTATTGTTTGGCATTATGCTGATCCAGAACCTTTTGGCTCTGTTGTGGTGGGACATATACCGTCCACACGTGGTGGATCCTTGTTTAAATCTAATTTTGTTTTTTTTTTTATTTACTCTTTTTATTGTCTCCGTTTTGGTTGTTTTATCATCGTTAAATTGTCACCACCCAATTTGTGGCCAATAAATGTTTTTTCTTTCTATTTTCATATTATATTGTAAACGTATGACAAAAATGCATGCTCATAGAATGGGTTCACCATTAACCATCATATTCTTTCCGTAAAGCGCTCTTTACATATCACATCATTCAGAAACCATTGAGCGACGTAAAACATCGTCCGAATAGTCACTAACGTCTACAAAAACCCGCGTCAGATGGTAAAATGTAATAACAAGTCATACTAAATCATGAGGCGCGGATGCCGAGCGTACTACGAGTGCGAGCTACTAATAAAAACATGTGTTTGTGAAAATTGTCTTTGCATAAATGCTCAAATGGGTAAAATGGGTCAACGTCGTGGATTAACGCATAAGATACTTTATCTTTTTTTTTACAGTTCCATTATGCGCAATATTTATTTAAGTTGTTATATTTTTGCTCGAAATTTTAAAATATTTTTACAGCATCATATTACCTGTCTATTACTATGGCTTCAAAATAATTTAAAACTAAAAATATCCGAATCCAGAAATCCTGAACAATTCATATTCACGCAAGCACTGTCGCAAACTAAAGCAAGTTCTGAAGTTATTTCGTAGCTCGCCGTTCGATTTGCGCCAACTAAGAAAAACAATGTGACCCTTTTTATTTATGGTGTTAAATCTTGCCGTATGGGGTTATTGCTGCGTTCACGGAATCCTAGCGTCGGACCTGTTCCGATATGATCTTATTGATAAATTGCTTTAATTTACACATCAGGTTACATTTAAGGCGTATTCTTGCGTTTTTTTAAACCCCATCCAGATTTTCATTGACCTTTTTGTACCATTTGTCAAACTGTAGATGCACTAGTTACGTCTACTATTAATAAAATAATCCGTAAGAGTTGAGAGAGATCCGTGGGAGTCACTTAGTGCACCGCGGGATCTGTCAACGCACTCAGCGAAACGAATGACAGCACATAATATTATGTAGTTGCTTCCCTGAACACTGAATACTATACATGTATTACATTGTACAATAGCTCCACAACTGCCTCCCTTATCCACATTTAGCCTGCTGTTATATCCATGACCCTAATTCTCTTAGGGCGTTATTAATAAATCAATCTCACGTTTGAGTAAATTCTCAAGCAAACATTTAATGTGTTGAACTATTTAATAAGCCAAGCTTGAGTTGTTATTTAATTTCAGCTGAGTAAGCGCTTTTACATAAACAAAACTTGGTTGTCAAAATACGGCACACATGGTAACTTGAGATGTCATTTGAGCTGATGTTAATATGGATTTATTAAATAGCAACCATCTTAAGATGCTGCCCTCAATTTCACTGCGACTCAGCTGATATCGCGCTTCAGAGGGAAACTGAGTTCTATTAATACGGCCCTTAGATTCGATTCAATTCACTCTTTATATCTTATCTATATATACAAAAGAGAAATGTCACTCACGCACTCACTCACTCATCATGAAATCTCAGAAACTACAGGTGCTAGGAGTCTCAAATTTTGCATGGGGGTCTCTTTTAAGACGTAGATGCTCACTAAGTAGGGATTTGCGAAATTCAACCCCTAAGGTATGGGTAAGGTAACTATAATACAAGAAAGCAATAAGTCAGCGGTTCTTTTTTTTTTTTTTTTATTAATTCACAAAACTGATGTTCAACCATGCATGCTACAAGTAAAAGTTATGAATAATACAATAATTTTGTTGACATCTACTAGATGGGAATCCGACATGCACTAGGTATTCTTTGTAAGACACAAACAATGATTAGTGATTAATATAAACTAAAATTATACAACCTAGTAAATGTTTAGGCTAAAATAAAAACTGAAGAAAAAATAAAACCTGTTTTTAACGCTAAGTGATTAACTCATTTCTATTGTGAGGAGGCTGCAGCCAGCCATTGACTGACCAACTCTATTCTGAATAATGTTTCTGTTCATTCATTGCGAGATGGTAGAATAGATGGCGTAAGTGTTCACTCCAAACTGATCTTCAATTCGTCTTCGACATTATAATGACAAATTACAAATGCAAAAAGATGACTTTAACTTTCTTTATACTAAACAGCAATTTTAAAGGTAAAGACCCAATACATTCTTAATACGTTGATATACCTATTCCATTAACCTTAATTACCCAAAACAGCCCGAGGACGATGCGTAAAAACATCAGAAAGTATATAACAAGCCGCTGTAAAACGGGAGCTCGTGAAAATTTTACACAAATTGTAAACTTTACTACCCGCTTGATGTCTCAGGCGTTGACTCTGACAACGTATATAAACGGAAATAAAGAAATGGAGTCGAATAATATCATCATTTTGAACATACAGGTGTCGCATAAATGTGGAATTATACATGTCAAACATTGATGTATTAGGGTTTTTAATACATCAATGATGTCAAATGATAATAAAATTTATGATTTGTCGCCGAGATTATTTTCTGGCTGTAGTTATTATTTTGAGATTTTTACCATTATTTTAAGTCTCTTTTATTTAATGTAGACTAGAGGATCTGAGATTGATTCCCTAGTTAGAAAACTTTATGTACGCTATCCAACACCATTTGCTATTTTTTTCAGTTGATTGACAAGACGAGCATGCCGATCGCCTGGATCTTTCAGAGGCGCTAATGTCAGGTACTCGGTCGGTCGTAAAAAGCAAACCAAATCGTTTTTGCAATAAGCTTGAAACGGCGTGTTGCGTAGACCGCATATTAAAAGAATTCAGACAATGTGCCTTTGCTCCATGTAGAATATTGAAGCAATGGCGAATACGTTTAAATCCATCTAAAAAATAATAATACCGCCTCAAGAAATCCACAAAAATTCTTATACCTTATTAACTTTCAATGTTTAGACACTATAAGGGAATAAATAATGTTTCCGTCACTATCCCGTCAGACTCATTCGTATTCTGTTCCCACAGCAGTACCTATCGTAGTTCGCCAATCAGCCCCGTTATCCTCTACCTGTGTCCGATCATTCCACCAAATTATATGAAGGTCGTAGGACAAATGGTAACGGCGGGTCGAATGGGGAAAAGCGGGACACATACTCGGATGAACTTCATAAATGGTGTTCGGAAAATGAGGGATTTATTCAATATGATTAATTGGATAAATTCATCATTATTAACTAGCTTTTGCCCGCGGCTCCACCCACCTGAATGAGTTTTCCGGGATAAGAAGTACCCTACGTGTTAATCCATAACATGATCTACTTGTGTGCCAAATTTCATCGACATCTGTTCAGTATTTTTTGCCTGAAAGTGTGACAAATATCCATACATCCATACATTCTTTCAAACTTTCGCGTTTGTAATATTAGTAGGATTAATTAATATTTTAACCGGTAAGTTAATTTAATTGAAATACAAATCAACGCGGAAGAGATGTTTAAAGCTCGAATCAAACCAAGCCCGTGTATCTCAGGTGGTGATGAACACTCCGAAACGATATACCACGAGTTCGATTCCTTACAAAATTATTTTAAATACAAATATTTGTTTCGATCAAAGTGTTGTAGACCGACATTGTCTTGTATTTGCTAAGTAGAAACAAGATTTATAATTCAAACTTGCATTGAATGTATTTCATTAAAAATAACCTTATTCTACAAAGAAAATTTAATCTATTTGTGAATAAAACCCCCCGCTGACAACGAACAAAGAGAGTTTGTCAAAGGAAACAGAATAACTATTTGAAATCGGATATTATCAGAGCTCACTCGCTTTTAATCACAAACAAGGGCGAAACAAAAGTGTCGCAATGCTCTTAGCTGTTGCACCCGAGCCTATTAACAAAGGCTTGCGCGATACTGTGTCATCCGAATACCAGCTTATAATTTATTATAATACTGGCTTTTGCCCGCGGCTCCGCCCGCGTTAAAAAGTTTTTCCGGTATAGGAGTCCAGGTTTTTATTTTCCCGGGGATAAAAAGTAGCCTATGTGTTAATCCAGGACATGATCTACCTGTGTGCCAAATTTCATCGAAATCCGATCAGTAGTTATTGCGTGAAAGATGAACAAACATCCATACATTCTTACAAACTTAATATATACTTACAATATTAGTAGGATATGCAATCTTACTATTAATAATAAATATGCGAAAGTTTGTGATTTTTTTTGGATGATAGAAGAAAACGTAGAAACAACTAAATGGATTATGATGAAATTTGGCACATGGTTAGCTCATGTCCTGGGTTAACATATAGGGTAATTTTTTCCCGGTTTCGCTCCTATGAAAAATAATGGATATTTTAAATCTGATCCATTTAGGAGATGGCGCTGGCGTCTGACGTCATACTGTATTTTAAGTACTTCTGTAGCGGGAGGGTTTTATCACACGGGTAAAGCCGTGAGCAACAATTAGTATACAATATATATCAAACCGGGCTCTGTGGCGTATCTTGGGAGAGGCTTATGTCCAGCAGTGGACTGCAACGGGCTGATGATGATGATGATATATCAAACAAACTTCCCCGCAGCCTCTGTCTAGGATAAACTCAAAAACTACCGAATAGTTGATGAAATTTGGTATGGAGATAGTTTGAGACCCTGAGAAGTGCATATCTCTTTTAACACAGAAAAATATAAAGCAAATCGTAAAATATCAAGGTGGAGACGCGGGCAAAACCTAGCTTTTATATATACATTGGTTTGAAATTCTGTATCAAAAAAGCCCTCTTAAGTTCTTCCGGGATCAAAGTATTAGCCTGTCTATTGCATTTTTGTATTTACGCGAATGTTTTATTTCAATAGCCAGTCTGTTGAAAGGATTTTGATCTTTGTCCTAATTTTTTTCTAAATGTGTTTAGCAATTCTGCGTTTACTGCTAACAAACAAAAATAGCCGACACACAACTTGCATTTTTGTAAGGGAAGCTACACTTCAAAAAATCCCCCACCACGCGTTGTGTTCTCAACTTGTCATCTATTATGCAACATAAACTTCTTTATAAAAATATACTTCATCAAAATGGCTATTTTAACACTGCCAAGCTAGCTGTAAGTTAGTTCACTGGCAAGTACAGTCGGCCACATAAGAAATTGAACAAAGTTGAAATTTCAAATCGCCTGTACAGTTTTTTCCTACTATTTTTTGTTTATTTATGCACTTCATCCTACTTTCTACTAATATTATAAAGGCGAAAGTTTGTAAGAATGTATGGATATTTGGATGTTTGGATGTATGGATGTTTGCTCCTCTTTCACGCAAAAACTACTGAACGGATTTCGATGAAATTTGGCACACGGGTAGATCATGTCCTGGATTAACACATAGGCTACTTTTTATCCCGGGAAAATATAAAGCGGGACTTTTATCCCGGAAAAACTTTTTAAAGCGGGCGGAGCCGCGGGCAAAAGCTAGCATACAATAAATGTACATTGGCGGACTTAATGTCGTTGGCATTCTCTACCAGTCAACCTTAGGGTGGTACAGAGATAAACAACGAGATTTTTTCCCCTTCGCAAAAATGAAATAAAACCGATTGTCTTTACTTCACACAAAGAAAAAATGCTGTACTTATTAAACTCTACGAGTATAGACGATTTGAAATTTAGATTTCCTTCAACTATTTATGTGGCTGACTGTATCAAAGGTTAACATAGAAACAGTATGTATATGAAAACAGTACGCATATGAAATGTTGAATATAACATGTCTTCTCGACCCTACCTCCGTATGTAAATACGTTTATCAAATATTCTATGTGAATGTGTAAGGTTTGGGCGTAAGGGAAACATGCTTGAAATTTGCCGTCATATTTTCTTTATATACTAAATAAGATCAGCTTTTCGTTGATAAAAGCACCATACACAGTACCTACAATTTAAAAAATAAGGGCCAGTTTCATCGTTTCCTGATTAGCTTCCATATTGACATATAATGCTAACAAATAAATCTGAGGCATTACTATAGAATTCTGTAAAACTTTTCTTTTCGAGACCTGTGAAACTAAAAGTTTTAGTTTGTATACTGAATAAGGTCCTAAGTTTTTTTTGGCATAATATGATGAAGTTGGCCATAAGAGTCTTTAACTGTTCAAGTATTAAAAAGGCTTTAAATATGTCCTACTAGATGTGTGCCCGCGGCCCCGCCCACGTGAAAAAGTTTTTCCGGGACAAAGGTCCCGTATTATATTTTCCCGGGATAAAAATCAGCCTATGTAACTTGCTGATAATGTATTTTTATATTGGTGAAAGAATTTAAAAAAACGGTCCAATAGTATTTGTGTTTATTCTTACAAATGTACAAATCTTTCCTTTTATAAACTTAGAGTAGATGTAGATTTAGTTCTAAATAATTACAACGATTACCTTGCCCTCCAAGGAACAATACTGTCAGGATACCAAGACCTGAGAAGACAGAATTCAGAAATCTTCGTAATTGAGACCAACAACGACCTCTAGAAAACCGTTTGATACCTAAGAATCCACTCTTCTTAAGAGTCTTATGACTCTCCTTTACAAACTTGACAAATAGCTATTATTCATATCTATACTATCTATACTAATATTATAAAGCTGAAGAGTTTGTTTGTTTGTTTGTTTGTTTGTTTGTTTGTTTGAACGCGCTAATCTCAGGAACTACTGGTTCGAATTGAAAAATTCTTTTTGTGTTGAATAGACCATTTATCGAGGAAGGCTATAGGCTATATAACATCACGATGCAACTATTAGGAGCGAAGAAATAATGGAAAATGTGAAACAAGCGGGGAAAATTATTCATCCTTGAGGGCTTCCATTGCGTGCGCTGCGAAAACGGTTCAAGATACTAAAAATATATGTATGAAGGATTATTCCTCTTGAAATAACCTAAAAAAAAGTCCGCGACAGTATATGTCTATCTTTTAAGATTAACTCTCTAGAACCGTTTTTATGGTAATCAAATTTGGTCGAAACTCGAAATTAATGCATTATTTGTCAAGAGTTGTATCAACGTCATAATATTAATCTTTATCCAAATAAATGTGTTGGATAGAGTGATTCAACGGGAAGGTTTTTATGTATGTACTTTTAGCCCGGGAAAACTTATTAACGCGGGTGAAGCCGTGGGCAAAAGCTATAATATTATAAAGCTGAAGAGTTTGTTTGTTTGTTTGTTTGTTTGTTTGTTTGAACGCGCTAATCTCAGGAACTATTGGTTCGAATTGAAAAATTCTTTTTGTGTTGAATAGACCATTTATCGAGGAAGGCTTTAGGCTATATAACATCACGATGCAACTATTAGGAGCGAAGAAATAATGGAAAATGTAAAAAAAAACGGGGAAAATTATTCATCCTTGAGGGCTTCCATTGCGTGCGCTGCGAAAACGGTTCAAGATACCAAAAATATATGTAGGAAAGAATTATTCCTCTTGAAATGATCTAAAAAAATGTCCGCGACAGTATATGTCTATCTTTTAAGATTAACTCTCTAGAACCGTTTTTATGGTAATCAAATTTGGTCGAAATTTCAACGTCATAATATTAATATTTATCCAAATAAATGTGTTGGATAGAGTGATTCAACGGGAAGGTTTTTATGTATGTACTTTTAGCCCGGAAAAACTTATTAACGCGGGCGAAGCCGTGGGCAAAAGCTAGTAGAGTATAAAAGTCAGTAATGGCTTCTCTTCGTTTTTTGCCAATAACCCTACAAATCTATAATAATAATAATAAATGCTCTATTAAAATTACCTATACCGCTTTCTAGGTCACACAATGAGACAAAGTTTAACGACATCGTTTCATACCTCGAACGGGGCACGTTCTGCCAATAAAATATAGTCCCTATAGTTAAGTATTAAATAAATATGCAACTAGTCTTTCGTTAATCCAATTTTTTTATGGCCTAATGTGTTTCGATTCAAAAAAAATACCGCCGTAGCCCAGATGCTTTTTACAACCGTTAATACTAACGCTATGTATACATAGCATCAAGCCTTTTCCCGCTTCAGGGGTAGGCAGACGTGTATCACACCCACATTTAGCCAGTAATTTTATGTCCCATGTAATAGGGTGGGCCTATTGCCATTTGCTGATACTGAGTAGAAAAACCCAATATGGCTTTGCCCGACATGAGAATCGAACCCGAGACCTCATTGCAGTCTTACCTTAATATAACTACTCCACCAAGGCAATCAGTTATGTATGAGATAACATTTTTTTTTGTTGCTTCTGAGTGACGAGACGACCATGCCGCTCGCCTGATGGTAAACGACACGCTCACACAAAACGGAACTTTTAAATTGCGAAGTACTGCGCTCATCACCCTGAGACATCAGATGTTATTTCTCATCTTCTTTTTTGTCGTATTCTTCATGACTGTAGGTCGTGCCTGCTTTGGTAAGCTTTGGTGGTGGCGGTGACGAGCTACCTCATAATGCCTAGTAATTCTGCTGGCTACAATGTCCTTCAAACCGGAACACAACAGTGCATGCACACTGCTGCTTGGCGGTAGAAATAGACATTGCAGTGGTACCTACACAGACTGTCCCTCGCATATGAGAGTCCTACCACCAGTAACATATCCTAGGGCCGAATTAATTAATTTTAAATTCAACTCAACTTCGCTTTGAAATGCGATATCAGCTGAGACGCTGTGAAATTAAGGTCAGCATCTTAATATAGTCGCTATTTAATAAACCCACATTACATTACCCACGTTATTATTACATTATCAGTCAAATGACATCTTAAGTTACCATGTGTGATGGATTTTGGGTTATTTTGTTTGTGTAACGGTGCTTAAGCGCTTACTCAGCTGAGAATAACATCTTCAATAGCAGCTTAAACTTGGTTTGTTAAATAGTTCAATATGTGAAATATCTTCTTGAGATTTTACCAAACTAAAGATTTAATAATTTATACCGCCCCTAGTAATTCTAACGTAGTGTTTATATTCTCTTTGCTAGTAATAGACATGGTTAGGATATGTCATTCCCATAGATTCTTTTTTTATTTTCTATTAGATTTAACGATTGTAGAGAGGCATCTAGGCTATGGTGCTGAGATGTGATGTATATTGCTTGATATCATGATAAGCTGCCAAGCTTAGGGGCCACCCTATGAAATCGTGGAAAAGATTAAGCTCGATGATGTGTACGGTCATTATTTGCGCCTCTACATAACTCTGAGATGGCGTAAGTATTTGTTATATTATGATTTTATTCTATGGACTATGCTATAGCAATTTGTATATAATTGAATACCTTAAATCTTCATAGATTAGTAGACAGTTCCTAACCCTTCTCTTACATACAAGTCTTGTCATATGAATGTAGGTTCCACCTATCAACAAAGACCCAAAAAAAAAAAGTTCTATCCACACCCGAATGTTTTACCAAGTAAACAACCTCATAATTCAAAAATCCATATTTTACTACAGCTTGATATATTGTTTGACGCAATGTGCCCGGCCACGTGGAAAAATTCACACACGTGTAAATACGCCCAGCGTTTATATTTAACGTGTTTATTTTTTGGATTCGAGGGTACTTGAAACAGGTGTGAGTACAATTTTGTTACATGTCTGACATCTTTGGCATGCAATAGTTTATGTGTACAGAAGGTATTTTTAGTCTAGGGTCCTCCTATCTAAACACATAACATCTCATACTTGTAAGTAATAATAAAAATATACGCAAAGAGAAATATTGATAAATGACATAGTAGCCTCGAAAAAATCGATAAAGTCTCCCAACGTGTGGTTACGCTTGTGCCAGCTAATTATTTGACTTATCTTATCGGTCATTCAGCATGATTATAACCTTTAAGTGTGATCAGTTTCACTTCATACTTCAAACCTGGCGTAGGACAAGTGCTAAAATTCCCGTAAAAAATAAGGTCCTATATTTTATATACATTTGGTACCAGAATCAAACATTGAATACCTTCCTTAAACAGGTCCCTCGGCTTACTTTATGTAATGTATAAACACCTCAGCCATGTCCGTCTCTACAGTCAAGTATGAGTGCTCTGTTGTTTCAGTTTGTAGGATGAGTATAGTTCAGGGCTATGCACTTTGTAATTCAAAGTTATATGTATTATTGTTAATGTTTTGAAAGTTATGATGCATAAGGTTTTCAGGTTATAGGTGTTCAAGATTGTATTTATTTAGACTATAGGCGACATCTATTATTAAACAATTTAACATAAGTGCTGACGTACAGCGCTTTCTTCATCGTGATTGGTCGATTGTTCCCTTCCCTTTTATCCACGAACGTTGTAACTCACTTGGAAAAATTATGTTGTAACGACAAGATTAGTTCAAAATTTGTAAAATCTATTTCGCATATCAAGGTCTATATTTTATTTATTTCACAAGTCTAAATCCAAAACTAAGTTCACACCAGCACCGAGCCATAACAATAGGTTCCGATTTAACAGATTTCATATTACGATACTTCTTGTGAATATTTTAAATTAAATTTGGGGCTTATTAAGTGACCTAATAGTCTGTGTACACGAATTATCTTTTAAAATAAACCGAGCAAAACAGGTGGCTTGTTATTAAGAAGGAAATGTTGCTTATAACTCGATATTGATTTCAATATAACTTTATTGGGTAATAAAGCCATATAGCGTCCGCAAACGTGCCGGGCTTCCTGCGCCCTAAGGGTGGGTTCGCATTGACGAAACATAAAAACTTATTCACATTGTCCCATTAATGTACTGTGTTGTTAAACATGTTGTCGTCAAAATATATATTTGACATTTAAAATTCTAAGGAAGAGATTTTTTCAAAATTAGTATAGGTAGTGTCGAGACGTGCACAACTGCACTCATAATACATAGTTAATAATACATAGTTCTAGCTAAAAATGCTGCAGTGTATACACAATTATAGTGCTTACAATTAGAACATCTTTCCCTGTTTAATCAGTTAACTATACAACACTAAAGGATAAAAAATCGAATAGTATTATACACTTCAAAGATCATACAGATATATACTCATAATTTAAAGCACATACTTATAATCTATTTAAAATACTAACAGTCGCATTTACAGTCATCATTTAGTTAAATATAGAGCAATGTTATACTTCTCTGTCTGTCGTCTATCAGTGAGTTTCCCATGACAAGCCTTCGCCATGCGTATGGAGCATATTAGAGCGATGGGGATAACTTTAACATTTACGGCTTCACTTGTGAGAAAAGCAAGGTAAAAATCTGAACCGTGCATACATGCACACTGTCAGTCCATATATTACTATTTAAAATAACAATATAAAAACCCATAGGTATCAATACAGCTATTCTATCTTCTACTGATAGCAGGTTTCTCGTATCCTTAGGCCTTATAGGCAGGTAGAGCAATGTCTATTTCTACCGTCATGCAGCAGTGTGCATGCTTTGTTCTGTTCCGGTTTAAAGGACATAGCTAGCGTGATCGTTGGGCATTATGAGACTTAATTTCTCCCGTGTCAAGGTGACGAGCATCGTGGAGTACCACGTAGTACGTAGATAGTATTGCTACCATGGGCGCATAAAAGGGGGGGGTAGTTGGTCCGGACCCCCCCTTAACTTACAATAAACCACGCTATGCCACTGACCGCTGACATTTTGGGATCCGGACCCGACCTTAGCTTCTAAAAGACGGTGTCATGCAAGGCAAGAACTCAAGGCACTAAACTTTTTGTATCGTAGGACGCCCCATGTGAAAGCTATAGCTTGGTTGGTTGCTACTGTTTATGGGCAGTTATACTCCTTCACATCAGTAGAGCGGTATGATCATCTCGTCAGTCAGTAAAAAATATCTAGGTGAAAAAAATGCAAACAAAGCGGACCCGCGGCCGCCACTTCAGCCGAGGCCACCTAATTTTCTACACCGGCGAATTTCTTTTTGATCTCTGACGTAATAAAATAAGCCTCGAAATTTAATTCCGCACCGAGTTTCTCATTAAAATTTTGACATCTCGTGCGTCGACCTAATGTACTGCGTTTGTGTAGGATAATTAATTACGTTACGTTTTGTGGGGCGCATATTATGGCGGAATTTAGATCAGAATTTTAATTTATTAATTAAGTCCATGGCTTAAAAAATATTACACGAATAAACGGAAAAAATTAGTAGTAAAAATATTCACAGCGAACTTAAGTTGCAATACGGTTTTGTGTTTGAATTAACTAGAGCAATTAAATTTGATAGTTCTGAGCCACAGACAAGTTGGCCCAGATTGGAATTTGCCCCGATATTGCGAAAAGTTACCTTCGATCGCGATGGAACAGATAAAAGCTCGGCGAACAGTGATTGCGTTTCTGCCTACCTACGGGGATGAAACACGCGGGTTTATATATGATTGCACGTCGACGCGTGCTTGACTTAAGCGATATTTCCAAATATGTATAAAACTCAATGTCGAAAAAAGTGTCTTTAGGCAATTAACCTGTCGCTCATTGATAATATTCTTCTCTTAAGTCACAAATGGTTCGCTGCTTACATAATTAATAAGTACCCAAATTTTAGTAACATTCTATTGTGCTTTATTAGTCACTTATACTTTTTTCTACGTAAATATTTATATCTATAAAATTTTATATAAATACCAGTGTCACAGTGGGCCTTATTAAAAGTTGTGTATATCTGTCCTGTAATATAATACTACATAAACAATGGAACAACAATTTCAATTACTCTTCGACACACTGAAGTTAGAAATGGACAAACAAACTACAACAATCACAAACAATTTACTAGAAAAAATGGATGAAAAACTAGTACCTTTAATAGAAGAAAATAAAAAACTCAACGAAAAAGTTGACCTATTAGAAAGAAAGGTAAATAGTTTAGAAAGAGAAAGAAAAAGGAATAATTTACTGCTGTTTAAACTGGAAGAGACGGAAAATAGTATAGTAGACATACTCGAAAAAATAAAAATCATAATGAAGGATGACCTCAACATCTCCATTGATAATAGCGAAATTCAAAATATATACAGAATTGGAAATAAAAAGAGCGAAGGACCCAGACCTCTTTTAATAACATTTACAAATTATTGGAAACGAGTAGATATTTTGAAAAACAAAAGGAAATTAAAAGATGTCTATGTAACTGAAGACTTCCCTAAAGCAGTGCTAGAAAAAAGGAAATTACTACAAAAGCAAGTAAACGAAGAAAAAGAAAAGGGAAATATCGCATATATTAAATACGACAAGCTGATAGTGAAAGAAGATAAGACAAACAAGGAGAAAAGGAAAAGAGAGCAGTCAACTTCTCCAGGCACATATATGAATCCGAGGAAGCAGGTTAATGTATCATCAAACGTTATGAAAGCTAATAAAGTGAACGCCTTCGACCTCATGAGAACAAAAACACCCCCAAATTCTCCGTCACCAGCAGCTAGCAAAAATAAGTAGCAATTAATCAGCAACCGGATACGGAATAACCCCAATCCGGCTGGTCACCGTGGGGTTAACAGACCACCACCCTCTATACTCACTCCAAATATAACAAATTCACCTATTATTCTAACTACTCCTAGAAGACAATCTACTTACGGGACACAGCATAAACTCTATTTAGCCACATTGAATACAAGAACATTAAGAACAGATGATAGACTCATAGAACTTGAAGAAGCGATAAAAGAAATTACATGGGACATAATTGGACTTAGTGAAATTAGAAGAGATGGAGAAGAAATAAGAGAATTCACAAATTTTCTATTTTACTATAAAGGCGAAGTACAGGGAAGGCGAGGAATAGGTTTTATAGTAAAAAAAAGATCTCAAGAAATATATAGATGAATTTATCGGTATATCTGATAGAATAGGAATTCTAAATATCAATTTGCCTGGTTTTAAGAACCCATTTTCAATAATACAGATATATGCTCCGACTGAACAAGCAACGAATCAAGAAAAAGATATGTTCTATAAAAATCTCACAGAAACAACGCAGAAAGTAAATAAAAATATTATAATAATGGGAGATTTTAATGGACAAGTAGGAAAAAAAAAAGATTCGGGAGAGTTTATGTTAGGCGCTTACAGCGAGGGAAGACGAAGTGACAATGGGCAACGTTTCATATACTTCTGCTTTGAACACAACTTGAGAATAATGAACACTTTCTTTCGCAAAAAACATAATAGAAGTTGGACCTGGATTTCCCCAAATGGCAAAGATAGAAATGAGATAGACTACATAGTTACCAATAAGCCGAAAATATTCAATGACGTTAGTGTAGTAAATAAGTTTAACTTCAACTCCGATCATAGGCTGGTAAGAGGAACTATAGTGTGTAAAGACTCAAAACTCCAAAGAAGAAATTTCCAAAAAACCAACTATAGAAATTCTTTGCATATACCAGAACAAGTGTTAGCCGACTTGAAACAATCTCTTGAAAATGTCAAAAAACAAACCAACGTACAAGAAAAATACAATATCCTAGAAAAATCTTTAGTAACAGTAAGCAAAACATCTTTAAAAAATGTAGCAAAAGACAAAATTGGACCGGAAGCAAGAAAGAAGATTTATGACAGAAAGGAATTAATTAAAAACAGGAAAGACAATCGCAAAGAAATAGCAGATATAAGTAAAGAAATAACAAAATCAATTAGAGAACATAGGAAAAAAATTCGACTAGATACAATAAGAGACTATATAAACAGAACTGGAGGTACTAAAAAAGCTTTAAAGGAATTAAAAGAACACTCGACATGGATTCCAAAAACAACAATTAAAAATAAATATCAAAAAGAGTACACAACAAGTAAGCGCCATGAGATTTTAAAAATTGCAACAGGCTTTTACAAGAATTTGTACATAGATGAAAATGGAACGACGGACGAGACGACAATAAAACTTGCCTATGAACAAGAACCCATCCCAATTATACTGCAAAGTGAAGTAAGAAGAGCAATCCAAACACAAAAAGCAGGAAAGGCACCTGGAGATGACAAAATAACGAATGAGTTACTAAAATATACAATAGAACAGATAATAGAACCATTTACGCACATATGTAACGATATTCTAGCCACTGAACAAATTCCATCTCAATGGACATCATCTACAATTATATTATTACACAAGAAGGGAGACCGAAATGACATGAATAATTATAGACCCATCAGTTTAATGGCAAATCTCTATAAAGTATTAACAAAGATAATATTGGAACGACTGACTAAAGTACTAGACAGTAATCAGCCAAAAGAACAAGCGGGATTTCGTTCCAATTTCTCTACAATCGATCATATTCTCGTAGTCAAACAAATAATTGAAAAATGTAACGAATACGGACGTCCTTACTATCTGTCTTTCGTGGATTATAATAAAGCCTTCGACTCTCTCAAGCATAGTTACATATGGGACTCACTAAAAAGCCAAGGAGTGGAAATGAAGTATATTAATATAATTAAACAAATATATGCAAAAAGTACAGCCAAAATACAACTCGAAAGTGTTGGAGAAGAATTTAAAATACAACGAGGGGTTCGACAAGGAGACCCACTATCACCAAAAATATTTAATGCCGTTTTAGAAAATGTTTTTAGGCAACTAAAATGGGACGAATTCGGCATTAATATTAACGGGGAAAATATACACCACCTTAGGTTTGCAGACGATCTCATTCTTTTTGCAGAAGACCCTACTACACTCCAAACTATGCTACAACAACTAGCACTGGAAAGCAAAAAAGCGGGATTATCAATGAACACAAGCAAAACTAAATTAATAACTAATAAGACTAAAACTAAAATAGAAGTCGGAGAAGAAGAGATCGAATACGTTAACGAATACATATATTTGGGACAAACAATAACCGTGAAAAATCAATTAACTAAAGAGATAGACAGAAGAATAAACAACACCTGGAAAAGATATTGGTCTCTGTGTGAAATAATGAAAAACAAATTAATACCCATTTCGGAGAAAAGAAAAGTATATAACACTTGTATTCTCCCATGTCTCATATATGGCTGTCAAACATGGCCTTTTACACAAAATATTGAACACAAATTGCGAGTATGTCAAAGAGGCATGGAAAGAAGTATGATGAATCTACGGCTTAAAGATAAATGGAATGCAACAAAAATCAGAAACATAACCAAAGTGACAGACGTAAGGGTAAAAACGAGACTACTGAAATGGAAATGGACAGGACATATAATGCGAACTAAAACAGAAAAATGGACTAAGAAAGTTATCGAATGGTACCCTAGAAACGGAAAAAGACGTAGAGGAAGGCAGATAAAAAGATGGGAAGACGATCTGCCAAAAGGATGGAGAACTTTAGCATCGGATCGTAACAAGTGGAGGGAATTAGAGGAGGCCTATGTCAGAAGACAGCCTGACCTGAAAACAGATATATAAGGAAAAAATACATACATATAGATACATACTACATATATATATATATATTACAGTAAAATTATAAAAAAAAAAAAAAAAAAAAAAAAAAAAATTAATGTTACTAAAGACATTGAAGTGTTATAGTATAAGTTATTTATAAGAAATTTGTGGTTAAGTTCTTTGTATAGAAAGGTCAGAGGAAATAAAGGCTATTATTATTATTATTATTATTATTATATCTGTCCTAGTTACACAATTTTCATCGTGCTTTATCTGACGTTAGGGGATGGTGATTTAAAACACTTTCCACGATACAACTTAAATGTTATTCAGGAACTTAAGCCCCCTTGTTTTTCCGTGGTCAGGTAAAATTACACGCCTCGTGTAGTGAATTCACAAATCGCCAGTCTGGTAAGACCCTTAACTTTACTTGACCATAGATAAAACAACGGCATCTAATACAAAGTTTACTAATAAATTGAACCTAAGTTACCGTGTTTTTACAATAAGCATTTTAGTGCGTACTGACACCTTTGCGTACTTACCTCCTTAGAATGAAAAACGCCGAAAACCTCGTGTGCGAGCATTTTGTACCCGATGTAGGTATACGTTGTAAATTACTAAGCAATTACAATCAAAGCATACTTATATTGATAATCAATAAGTAATTGTAAACCTTAGAGTAAGTATACATACTCTAAGTTGTAAACCTTATAACGTTGTAGCATTGGTTAACGCAATATTTACACTTTACATTGTGTACTATACAAAAATGTAAAGAAATTACACATCATACCAATATTTAAACAATACATTTATTTTTTACTTTTGACTCGCTGACGCCACAATAAATTCTTAATTATATCAATGTAATATTTATTTGCGTGATAGTTAGTAACCATCTGCTAATAATTATACCATATGCCACCTTAATCCTATTTCACATTTCCGCGTGAGATTACACTGTCACACCACAAATACAATATTCATTTGTGTACAGTTCAGGTATTCTTGATGGTGATTAGATCTTCGCTCCAGTCGGCAGATGTGTATAGCTCATCAAATTTCTGAAGTCTCCGAATTATATGAGTATACATACGATTCAGGGAGCTTCAGGAATTCGCCACGCTATATCTCTCCTAAACTACACTAGCATCCCGAACACTTTTTCGATATGACATTATGATCTATATCGACGATTAACTACTATTAGTTTACAGTTATTTATGTGTCTATTTATATGTACTAGGTACCAAAAAACAATAATATGAGTAAGAAACATTTAAAATTGGATATTGTTGATTACCGATATTCTTATCTATTAATTTATTAATAGAAAATGTTTTGGCACATTATAATACATAATATATAGAAACTTTAGAGCATTTATCGAAAACATATAGTAATAAGTAACATTCTATTATTAATCAGAAAAATATCTCATAATAAGTATTGAACTATTACTCACTATATTCTACGCGATCACATTATAATTTGTAACAATATTGAAATAGTATGTATCTTTTTAATAGAATTATAATTGCTAACACATTTATAATCTTTAAACTTATCCCTGGTATTTTTTGTTGCTACAAGAAACACACATGCTCACTCACGCCTATTATACCCGAAGGGGTAGGCAGAGGCGCAACTAGTGTGCCCACTTTTCGCCTTTACTCCGTCCCATGATGTGATAGGGGGCGAGCCTATCGCCATGTCGGGCACAAATTCTAGACTCCGAGTTGATATTGAATAGAAAAACTCAATATCTGCTACAAGCATCGGTGGTTCAGTGGTAAAATGCTCGTCTGCTACAAGAAATTTAAACCAAAAACGATAAATAAAGTCAAATACCATCGGAGTAATATTATACACACACTCACGTCTTTATGTGTGAAGGGACGGGTATAGGTATAACAAATGCAACCTCGTTTCGCCAAGCTTATTCTTTGTCCCATGATGTGATACGAAATTTTCGACACAAATTCCAAATCTGGACTAATAAGGTGTGTTTTTTACAATGGTTAAGCAACCAGATTCCAAATAATACACTTCCTGGAAAACAAACGCAGGTCCTCATGTTTCACAGCTCAGTTTCAAAAGTCCAATGAGGTGAGTGACTATGTATATGGGCAATATTGTTACCACAAATTATAGATAAGAAATAATATACATTGTATATATATTTTAGATTATTCACTGGAATGATAACCGCAAAAGTTCTTTCACTGATTACAAATTTGATGAATTTTAAAACGATTATTAGAAAATATATCAAATCGCCGTACCGTATAAAATAACTAACCATATACATACCATAGAGTAGACCGAGTCGAGCCGCAAAAGTAGGTCACTATGTCGGATTTTTGACCGCGTTCAGCGGTTACTCGACGGTACCCTGGGCAAACAGAGCCCTATGATTGTGGATTTTGTAACTATATATAAAAGTCCGTTTGTCATGGGATAAACGGTTAGTGTTATTCGAACTCGTATTGCAAGTTATAAAAGAAGTGGACTGGTAGTCTGTCAAGGCCCGCGACGGACACCGGTGTCCATATACATAGGGTTTTCTTATACATCTATATATATAAGCGGTCCTTGAAAGCCTCGTTAGTCCATTATGTGTGGTTAGTTTATTAATGAGTACGCATATACGCATATTTACGCCTTTTATCCGCGGAAGGGTAGACAGAAGTGCAACTAGTGCACCCCCACTTTTCGCCGTGCGTATTGTATTGCAATAGGCGGCGAACCTATCGCCATATCGAGCACAAATTCCAGACTCCGAGCTAATACTGATTAGAAAAATACATCAATGCTATATCCTCAGATTCATGTTATAAACCTCATTTATATTGTAAACTTGTGCATACCAAGCTTTTAACATTATTTGCTCAAGAACTAGATTGTGGTTACAGTATAACTTGCTGCGTGTAAATTTTACTTAGCTACCACATTCTGGACAGACGCGTTATAATAATTATAGTCCATCATTTTTTTTTTCATGTTATAAAATGGTGCATAGATTGTGGGTAAATAATATGCTACCGTCAGTCTAAAGGTTGTAACAACACCACCCAGAAGTTTATAAATGGTGGAATTAAAGTACACTCATAGTTCTGAAACATTACATGCTAAGTCTCATAATGGACTGTAACGCAACTGGCTACAATTAACAATGTCGTTCAAAACACAACTGTGCTTGTGGTTTGTTATTTGTACAATATATTGCTGCTTCACGGCAAATATAGACATTACAATAGTATCTATCCTGCACACTTAAGCGTACGAGGGTCTTCCACCAAGTAAAATCAACTCGCGAGACTATTATGATACCTCTGTGTTCACAACTAATATTTTTTAGGCCAATTCTAAAAATACCATTACATAAACTTGACCGTGTCACGACTGATCCTGATATAGTATGTGACTTAAAATACCATTCATGCCTCCCTGTCCCTAGTCTATGCGTGGGGGTAACACAGTGCTGTTAGAAGGAAATAGCCGGATGTAGAACCGTGGGTGGAGTTCGTCAAAACAACCTCGAGTGCCCGAGTATGGCACACTCATTGAAGGCTAGGAGTCGACATCAAAAGGTAAACAAGTATCTATCACATAATATAAACACGGGACATTATAATAAAAAGAAGGATCGAGAAGAAGATCCACTCATTAACACACATTGTTTGTGAATCTGTTATTTCTATTAGGTATATAACGTTTAAACGATAATAAGTATTGAGCATCTTTATAGAATGTGTCATAGGTTAAACAAATAATAAAGACCAAAGTGTTGGGTATCGAATGCTAAAATACGCAAGTCCATTTTGAAATTGGCAGTCTTTTCTAAACCAAATAACAAGTCCGACTGGCACTTCGCTGTAGATATATCTTACCAATGTAATGAAAGTCACATTTTGCTCTACATTATTTACATCAGACTGCCTTGGTGGCGTAGTTGTATTACGGTACGACTGCAATGCTAAGATCTCAGGTTCAATCCCCGGGTCGGATAAAGTTATATTGTGTTTTTATGATCAGTATCAGCCCGGAGTTTTAACTTTGTACCCGACATGGCAATAGGCTCGCCCCCTATCACATCATGGGACGGAATATTCACGGCGAAAAGTGGGTGCACTAATTCCTCCTCGCCTACCCCTTCTGGGATAAAGGGGGTGAGTGTGTGTGTGCTTGTGTGTGTGTAATTTACATCATGTTCAAAAATTGGTTTGATTTACAGTACGAAATGTCTTGAATGCTTTGAGTATTTAACCTTCTTATCAAGACAATGATGATGAGTCATGAAGCAACTGGATCATTCTGGAAACCTTTCAACTCACTGGAACGAGCAACTAGGAAGGAAATTTTATGAAAAAGTTAAATAAGATTTTGGATTTGACTGTTGTAAAACTTTTTGGAATTGTTAACATTATTTGAATTATTTATCTTTCAGAGCTTTACTAAGAAAATGAGAAGCTTGTTGCTAAGTAATTTCGAATACCTAGTGGTTTAATGAAGACAATAGCCTAGGGCAGGTGCCAACTGGCGAATGATAATTATCACATCGCCCTGCTCGAATAAAAAAACATATTATTTATATAAGTCATTTACGTAAGGTACGTTACCGTGCTGCGTAAGTTACGTAAAAAATACTAACGTAAACTTTGCCAGATTTTAAATTACCATACGTCTTTACGGTTCTGTTAGAGCTTACGTAAGTAACTTACGTAATTGGAACTTACAAAGCGACGTAGAATCAATAAATAGGCAAACACAAATAATGGAAACCAAACGTAAAATAGGGTAGTTTTCTATGTTTGATTTTGCATATTATTGTAGATGTAACAGAAAATAATACGAAAAAGAAATTCTTCCGTGAAATCAGCATCAAAATTGGTTGAAAAATAATTCAGTTATTCATATTTGAAATATTGTTTTCAGTAAAAGTGGGGACGTGGAGAGGATATCGCGCTATCTCTTTCGCACGCGCACAGCGTTTTGGCCGGCGGCTTTCTGTGACGTCACAGTGTCATATTACTATTATTTGACAACTACCCCGTATACCAAGATTCAAAGCTTTATGATTTACTAATTATTGCCCCAATTTTGAAAATTATTGATCCGTTAGCTTTTGCATGGCATACATCCTACTAATATTATAAAGGCGAAAGTTTGTAAGAATGTATGGATGTTTGGATGTATGGATGTTTGTTCCTCTTTCTCGCAAAGACTACTGAACAGATTTCGGTGAAATTTGGCACACAGGTACATCATATCCTGGATTAACACATAGGCTACTTTTTATCCCGGGAATACAAAAAGCGGGACTTTTATCCCGGAAAAACTTTTTAACGCGAGCGGAGTCGCGGGCAAAAGCTATCTTTGATAAATGTATTTAAAAAAAGTAGTCAACTGCCCTATTATTACTTTGTATTGTTAAGTGCGGTACAGTCTGCTAATCATGTTGACCATCGAAAAGTGATCACGTTTAACCACCCCCCAAAATCTTGACGATATACTTTATGTAGGTACTCAGTCTATCATGAACTTTGGTTCCCCAAAAATAAGGAAAAAAACATAATGGACAATTATGTTTTTTTTTTCCTTATTTTTACAATTCATTCATAAATTTATATTTTTAAATGAATTTAAATACCAAGAAAGCCTGTTTCATTAATTGTTATAACATGAATTTACTTCTACAGCTTGAAGCGTAGTCTAGAACTTTCTACTATCATCTACATGGAGACCTGCTTCATTACTACTCGCACTAACATTGTATAACCTCCTTGGGAATAATTGTGTATAATTGTTTCACTCAACAATATTGTTATATAGCCTCCCTGAGAGATGAGCCGTTTGTGTAAATGACCTAGATTACACGTGCCTAGATTAGTGTTTGTTTAAAAACTAAGTGTTGAGAGACTTGAAATCTCACTTAAAATTCAGGGTAAGGGATTAAAAACACACATCACGGCTCTATCCCCGAAGGGGTAGACAGAGGTTCGACCAACGCACCCACTTTTTGTGTGATCCGTTTCATAATGAGATAGGGGGCGCTATTGCAGTAGCGGCACAAATTCCAGACTTCGGGCTGATACCAAAGAATTCAATATCACTTTTCTCGATTTGGGATTTGAACATGGGACCTCAAAGCGCTGTCGTACCGCGCACGCAATACAACTACGCCACCATATCCAGACACGCCGCAGCTGTCAGCCAAGCTAAAAAAACGAGACGCAGCAGCCTAGTGTGATTTCACACGATATATTTTATCAAAATTTCATCGAAATCCGTTCAGTACCTCTTGAGTTTAACACGTTCATGTAGACAGAAAGACTTGGAACTTTGTTTTATAATATGCAAGAATAGATGTGGAAGCAAAAGAGCATCTCTTCATCATCATATCAGATACTTGTATCTAGATCAGTCACATCTCTGTATAATATACTGCCCACTGCTGAGCACGGGCCCCCTCTACAACTGAGAGAGTTAAGGCCTTAGTCCACTACGCTGGGTTGGCAGACTTCACATACCTTCGAAAAACAGAGAACCTATCAGGTATGCAGGTTTCCTCACGATGTTTTCATTCGCCGTGAAGCGAAAAATGAGTGATATTTCACAAAGAATACACACATAACTTTTTCGAAAAGTCAAAGGTGTGCCCTTGGGTTTTGAACCTGCGGACATTCGTCTCAGCAGTCCGTTCCACTCCCAACTATGCTATCGCCGCTTTTAAAGCAATTTTTAAGAGCATCTCTTACTTGAAAGTTATCATCATCTCTCATAAACGTTCAATGTACTAGAATTTTTTAAGTAGAAACAGGTTAAAACTAGCAAAGATTAGATTAAAGTATCACATATAAACGTACGAGGCAATATTATGTTAATAAAAGATTACGAAGTGAAACCTCCGCTGGGGAGCATTAGAACTGGGTTTATTCAACGCCCAGGGAGACTTTCAAATGCCTCTTTAATATGTTACTTTTGTTACGATCGAGTGGAAAATATCATGAGGATTTTCATTATTACCTTGTATTTCGTATTGGAAAAAACGGCTTTGTGATTACCTGGCTGTTCATACCGGAGCACAATAATACTGTTTGGAGCCGGAAATATAACACGATAATATTTATCTTAAGGTGTACTATAGAACTAAAGAGGCAAAGAAAATAAAACATGTCAAAATTCTAATACACATCATCAGTTGAAGTAATCATAAAATATTATCGACATCGTCAAATTCTTTATGATATCAAATTAAAACACATTTATTAGTAAATCCACCTATGCCTAATAGAAAGCTCTACTTTTATTTTGTCAATTCACAAGTGTGAAAGGTGTACATAAAAGGCACAACCGAAATCGGCTACCAACACCGTAGAATTCATAGAAATATCGCTAATACTTGTGATCGTAATTCAAGCAAACATTTTGGTTAAGTTCAATGCACTCCCAAAATCGTTGACGCCCAAAGAGAAATAAACATGAATGACTAACTCTACTATAATACATTCTTCAGCCTGTCGTAAGAACCTGTGTTAAAGACCTTTCCGTAAGGTGACTGCCAGTGTATTTACACATTAATAGCAGGTGCAGAATTCGCAATAGTATACCTTCAATTAACTAAGAAAAAACATCCATTACGCGAATTAAGTACGCAACTGTGACGACACAATGCTCTTTAATTAAAGCTTCAAAGGAATGATTAAATGCCTATGCCGTGAGACGGGAATGTACGCCCATCTTACAATATGCAACGGTCTTCTCATGGTAATCGCTTATGCTCTCCGTACCAAAGGCATCAGGGTCCAGCTTGTATTAAGGCATTTGTTCAGACATTAACCCAAAATTTAATGATACTAAGGTGCTCGTTAACGATCTGAGAAGCAAAAATGGCATTTTACATAGACGCTTTCGAAATACGAAAAGCAACAACGAAAGCCACAACTGAAGACCACCTTGCAAACACAACGCTACACACACAAATCCAACAGTCAAGACAAACGATAATGTAGTACCGAAACGGCCGTAAACCGGCCACAATGGTGCCAAAATGATGGAGGGGTGTCACCAGGGGATTGTTTACGGGGTGACCTTGAGGGCCAGCTATCCTTACCTACGGGGCAGCGCATCGTTTGTGGTGGCCGGGCTCAAGCGAGCACTCGGCCATCGCTCCGATCACGCGCTAAGCATCACAACACTACGCACAACGCCCGGCGTCACTCATATTAGGTGGTGAACGTTGGGTTGCGAAAGGCTGCGTGTGCCCCCGCCGGCCGCACTTCATTCACTGGCCGGCCCGGGCGACCGGCGCGCACTGCGCAGAATCGGACATGCGTTAAGGAGGGCTAGCTAGCTCCCTCTGTTTTGTTTCGGGCACGCATGCTGAGGGCGGGCGCGAGGCCGCGAGGGCAGAGGTCACAAGGTCGTAGGTAAGCTGATAGCGACACCACTATAAACAGTTGTTGACGATTGTTTTCAACTCGGAAGTTGGGTATCTTGATTGACCCCCACCTCCAGTATGCTGTCAATAACAGTTAGTTACTAAGCTTTACATGAATTTCGCGTATACATTTCAAGCTATCTTACCTTCATTCATTAAATATTCAGGTTTACAATCACGCAGTTTATTGTAACTCTCCTGTAGTCCGATCTGAATAATCTTTTGAAGAAAATACCTTGCCTCTTGATTTGAGGACTTACACCGTGTACCGTGAGGTAGTAAATTCAATTCTGTGGAGCAAAATGTTAAGTTTTTCGATTTAATTAATATTTATAAGTGAAAGACTTTGTATAATACTTCGTGGACGATGGCATGATCTTCCACAAAACCGCTGTGAACTCCTGTCTATTGTAATTGACCTATTGGTGCTCGACGATATTTTTTAGAAAACATAAGAAGTCATATCTACTGTTTTTCGTGCGATCTGACACAATGGGAAAGACCGAACAATTAAAGAGCTACGAATACGTTAGTGAATAGTAATCATTTATATCTGCCACAAAACTTCAAGCCCACTGTGAAGTTACATCAGCCGCATCGATAGCATACTGACAATAAGTAGACCAATCAGTTACCGTTGATTCTAACTTAAAGCCAACTGGCTACAATCAGTAGTATTTATCCTTGGTGTCATAAAAATAATTCGCTATGCTGGCATTTCGTTCGAGGTCGGAGACTGTCGTAAAAGACCGAAACTCACGCCGAATAAAACATTGATTGCCCTTCTACTGTCAGGTATATGGACTGGGTTAATGACTTCAAGAACGTTTATTGTTTATATAACTGGGTGATAAGCGGACTGTTCTGATGGTGCCCATTCTGTTGTGTGCCGGTTCAAGGGATTTTATAGCCAGGATATTTACTGGGAATTATGAGGGAACTTCTTGTATCTCAGGGCAGCGAGCGTAGCGTATTATGAGATGTGTTTTTGTTTTCCGTGTGCAATATTGTACCAATAATAAACTTCTTCTTTTCTTTCTTTCTTTCTAGTACAGTGGCACGTAGTACTTTTTAATACGAAGTTCTGCCTGGTGTTGCTTCTTTTTATATGCGGTCGTCTTGCTTACCATGGGGCGAGAAGGCATTTCGTCTTGCCATTGCAATCCACACTAATATTATAAATATGAAAGTAAATCTGTCTGTCTCCCTTTTCACGCTTAAACCACTAAACCGATTTCGATGTAATTTGGCTTGGATATAGTTTGAATCCCTGGGAAGGACATAAGATGGTTTTTATGCCAACTCTAACTTTTTTACTCATACAAAAGGGAACTGCGAGCAAAAGCTGGTAAAAATTAAAATAAATAAGCGGAATTGTGCATATACTATCAACCCAAAATGTTGAATATAATAATACGATATGGCCCCTTACTACGTGCGTTTTAAAGATGCTATACGTCTGTTATTCCTCAACAACTACAGTAACTGCTTAGCTCTTGCTGCTCAGAGTTCTGAATCACATAGTGATATAACAGTATGTATTGTGCCTGTAGTCTTTACCCCTGCGACATCAAATGAATGAGCAATTGTATGCTGACTACAATTTAAATATCTAATATTGTTTAATAAAGTTGAAAACTTATTATATTATCTACTTCTATTTTTGCTCATTGATTTCCTCGCGAGTAAAGCTGTGATTACGCAGCACGCAGCACGCGGCAGACGTCAGACGGCAACAGCATGTGTAATACTGCACAGTAGTGCCGTCTGCCTTCGCGGCACATGCTGTTGCCGTCTGCTGCGTTCTGCGGAATCACAGCTTAAAGGTAAATTAGTGAGTCCCTTCATAGAACCATATTTATCTTGCACACTTACATACATGCCCAGGGGCGGTTGCGGACGACAACTTAGACGTGAGTCGGAGGAAGCCCGCAGCCGTCTCTAATGCGCCGAAGATGGCCATACAAAAAAAAAACACTTACATACATATATATACACTCACGCCGTTTATCCCTGAAAGTGTAAGCAGAGGCACAACTAGTGCACCCACTTTTCGCCATTATTGATGTGATGGGGGCGGGCCCATCCTCTTGCACACTTCTCTAAAACCTATACGTTTAACGCTACTCTCAGACTGGTTCTATCTATATGCTTTTGATACAAAAGAATTCAGCGATTTGCGTTAATAATAGATACATTGTGCCAATGAAATGTTGACCATAGCCTTGTTGGGAATGGAACGGTCTGTCGAGACAGTGTCCGGAGGTTCAAAACCCAAGGCATACACTTCTGATATTTCAAAGTTACGTGTGTATTGTTTATCAATTATCGTTTTCTTTAACGGTGAAGGAAAATATGGTGAGGAAACTTACATACCTGAGAATTATCCATAAGAATTTCGAGGGTATGTGAAGTCTGCCAACCCGCACTAAGCCTGCGTGGGATGCACGCTGAACAGAAACACCTTTTCTTTCCTTTTCACAGATTTACCTAAACAGAACCACGCGTGCTGGCTTGCGGAACTACAGCTTAGTGGTCTCTTCCATCCCGGCTCGAACCAAAAGCTTCAGTAATTCATATTTCTGCCGCACTATTAAGCTGTGGAACAGTTTGCCAGAGTACGTATTCCCTCCTTCCTACAACTTGGGCCCTTCAAGCGGAGCGTGAAGAAGCAATTATGCAGGTCGGCATAACTGTACCGACCGACTAGGGATGTTTATCTCTTGCCGGTCGACATTATTTTTTGGGCTTCACTTCATTTACCATCAGATGCAGTGAAGCCATTTTGTCGAGCCATCCATAAAAAAAACGTTGCCTGAACCCATGTTTTGAATTTGTGTACCTTGTTTATAAAGCCAACTAACGCCACTATCACTATTAACTACGCGTAGTTAGTTAGTTAGTTGCGTAGTTGTATTACGGTACGGCTGCAATTCTGGGGTCTCGGGTTCGATCCCCGAGTCGGGCAAAGTAGTATTGGATTTTTCTAATCAGTATCATCCCGGTGTTTGGAATTTGTGCCCGATATGGCGATAGGCTCGCTCACTATCACATCATGGGACGGAATACGTACGGCGAAAAGTGGACGCATTAGTTGTACCTCTGCCTACCCCTTTGGGGATAAGAGGCGTGAGTGTGTGTGTTTATAAATGTTTGCGTGTATCCCTGTATATTATACGAATAGTTTTTTCTTTATTTCCTACATACCTATATTTAGCAGCAAGCAGCAGTGTGCATGCAGTGTTGTATTTCGGTTTGAAGGACATTTTAGCCAGTGCAACTACTGGACGTAATGAGACTTAACATCCTAGGTCTCACGATGACGAGCACAGTGGAATGCCACACAGTTCTTGATAAGCCAAGGTGCTGGATGGTGCTGCTACTGTTTATGGGTGGTCGTGTCGCTTACCATCAGGCGAACCGCATGCTCGCCTCGTCATACATGGCAATAAAAAAAATCTACACGTAAAGTTTGAATGTTCCCAGCTAATATAAGCTTTATATAGAAAGCAATTTAGCGGAATAACAGTCTTTGGACTTGATATTTTTTTACTGCGGTGTGATGAGCCGAGCAAATTGCTCGCCTGTCCGTAAGCGACTCGGCGGCATATAAGCAATAGGTACCAACAGAACTTGGAATTACGAAGCTCTATTAGTTATTTAGTTAATTAATTCATAGGCTCGCCACCTATCACATCATGGGACGAAATAATGGCGAAAAGTGGGTACACTAGTTGCGCCTCTGCCTACCCCTTCGGGGATAAAAGGCGTGAGTGTATATGTATGTAATTCATCGGCATCCAAAAAATAGCTTATAATGTAATAGGTAGTTAATTGTAATCTAAAATCTTAATGGAGCGCTACGGAGACCTATGTTGTATCAAGTATCGACAGTACCCATGATATTTACTAGCAATAGAGAAAATTAAAAATTACACAAAGTTTGCGGAGATGATTAAATTTTGCTCAAGTTATCGTGTATACCTACTGATTTTAAAGAATTTTGCATTTAATCAGGATAAGAACTACTTTTCATTCCGGAAAATTTTACAGACGGGAAAACTTTAATTCTACCATAGCCTAGTTGGGAAATGGGAATGGAACGATCTTCCGACACAATGTTCGCAGGTTCAAAACCCGAGGCTGAAGGCACCCAATTCTGGCTTTTCGAAGTTACGTATGTATTGTTTATCAACTTATAATTCTCTTTAAGGGTAAAAGAAAACATCGTGAAGAAACCTATTTAACTTAGAATTTCCCATAAGAATTTCGATGGTAGAAGTCTGCCATGATATCTGAGAAGACAAGGAGAGGGTCCGACATGATACGGCCATTTCGGTTCGACAAACTTTTGTTGAGCTTTTTTCCGTTCTAAGATGTGATACAGAGCAGGAATTTCACGCAAAAATACTTCCAATTTCAGTTCGGGGAGACTTTTTTTTTACTATTACGATAAATATTTTAAACATCCTGATCGAATCGTAAAGGCAAACAAAAATAGTAGTCATAGAGCATTTTTAATACTACGAAAAATAGGGTATTTTATTGTGTTTGATTTTGACAATTATTATAGAATAATTTCATAATGTTTTTCTCTCTTCAATTCATTTCTCAAATATGTATTACAACGTGCGTGTAGTACCTAGAGTTAGCGCGCATACTCTTTCTTTTGCCCGCATAGTAATGCCTTGGATGTCATAGTGTCTACTACTCTCTTCTTCGTATTTTGACATTAGCCCTTCCATCCGATTTCAGAAATATGTTTATTATTTACCGAATATTGATCGTGTTGTTTCTATAAAAATTTAAATGACCTACATTTTTGATAAACATACTAATTAACTATGAGAGAAAATACGTATTGCATTAAACACATAGGTATTAGGTAAACAGTTCATTTATCGCTTTCGCACCATTCAACCTTAGGCGTCTAAATTACAGTCTATAAGTTCAGACCGTTGTAATTTATGTACTGAAATCTTACGACCTTATACATAGACAGTTTATACACTTGTTTTAGTTATCGAATGTTTTGTCTTCTTCGAACGAATTTTGAATTGAGTTCAAAGGAAGAAGACAAAACATCTTTTAACTAAAATAGGTCTATAAACTGTTTACGAATGAGGTCGTTAGTGTGTAATTCTATGTCAGCAACAGTTACAGTTTACAGCTACTTTTTATTATTTCCAAAGCAATTGACTATGAGAAAAAATTAAAGTACAATTTTAATCATCCCAAACACAAAAAACCTCTAAAAAGTAAAATAATTAAAGTGTCATTGTCGTTTAAGTAGGTACCTAGTAATACACTCATTTGCAAAAAAAACGGGCGGTTTGGATTTTAATTCTTTTTTAAAAAAATACGGTACCAAAATGATTTCAATCATTTGTACATGTTACTGGCCGGTTTTAAAAATGCCGTGGTGTTTAAAACAGTACGTTCTAAATTAAAATTTTCGTTTGATGCTCATTTTTACAGAAAACCACTTTTTATCCTACATTTTTGGTGCGAAGTTCCAAAAGATAATATCGGTTTTCATAACTTTTAGTCAATTTTTATGAATTTATTTCATATTCTTAATTGTCAAAGCTTCATTTATTGCTGTTTAGCTGTCTCAATAATGTTAGAGAAAGTGGTAAAAGCTACCAAAATTATTGCGCTGCTCGAAGAGGGCTGCAGCCAATGCTTCGTGGCTCAGAGGCTAAGTGTGAGTCGCTCGACGGTTCAAAGGACCTGGCAGCGGTATCAAGACACCGGTTCCGTCGAGAGAAGGCCTGGTTCTGGAAGAAAACCATGTACCCAACCACGGGATGATCGTTTTCTTGTGAGTCGCGCATTGAGAAATCGCAAGTCTTCGTATGTGGACCTTAAGAACAACCTCGAAGAAGTAAGAAATGTGTATATTAGTCTATGGACAGTCAGGAGGAGGCTGCTCGCGGCCAATATACGCAGTCATCGCCCGGCCCGCGGCCCTAAGTTACTCCGTGAGCACAGAGTTGCCAGGCTTAGGTTTGCTCGAAATTGTGAGTCATGGACTCAAGAAGACTGGAATAGGGTATTGTTCTCCGATGAAGCCAGGATATCTCTGTTCGGTGAAGATCGACGTCGGCGAGTGCTACGAAGACGAGGAGAACGCTTTGCAGAGGCTTGTTTTGAAGAAATCACACCTTATGGTGGGGGCTCTATTATGTTTTGGGCAGGAATAAATTCAATGGATCGTACAGAGTTAGTCTTCATTGAAAACGGCTCACTGACTGGACATCGATACATAACGGAAGTTCTTATTCCTCATGCACAACCCGCATTGGCCGCTTTAGGCGAAGACTCAATTTTTATGGACGACAACACTCGGGCCCACCGGTCTGGCGATGTGGAAGCGTATGTGCAAGAGCTCGGCATTCGTCGTTTGGATTGGCCAGCTCGAAGTCCCGGCCTCAATCCTATAGAGCATGTCTGGGACGTTCTGAAACGACGCGTGAGATCAGTACAACCGGCTCCGCAAACCATCAGAGAGCTGAAGAATGTGATTACCGCGGATTGGGAACGTATTCCGCAAGCAAGTATCCGGGATATCCTCGCTAGCATACCCAGACGAATTCAAGCTGTGATTTCAGCTAGAGGGGGTCACACTCGATACTAAACATTTATCTGCTTTTACTTTATTAAAGAAAAAACAAACAAAAATCTTTGTTAACTTTTATTTCACGAGCATATGCACTACTAGCGAGCATACACTACTAGTGAACTTTAGCATTAAAACCCATAAATTTTATCAAAATTTTATGATAATACTGACGAAAACGATTATTTGCTTATTAATTTACAAAATTGTGAAAGTAAAACTACCTATAATTATCAAACAAACCAATAGTAACATTTGAAATGGTTCATTGCTTAGGTGCCCGTTTTTTTGCAAATGAGTTTATTTTACCCAAGTATCCTCGTGTCGGGGATTATTTAAATTTTTATTTAATTTTTATTTCAAACTTTTAAAAGACTTACTCGTTGAGACCATTCTTATAAGCCCACACACGCTATATCTGCTATAAATTGCTTAATAGTTGGATATCCCGCAGACTACTTGATGCTGCAGCATCAGCTCAAGGTTAAAATGTCTTAAAAATATTGCCGAAGTCACAGTAGGTACACCAAATTTAAAATCAATCGGACTTGTGAAATTTGGAAATGAGTGGATAATCTTCAAACGCCTGAACTATACCATACCAGCCCTGTATTATATTATACTGCCTACTGCTGATATTGGGCCTCCTCTACAACTGAGAGGGTTAAGGCCTTAGTCCACCACGCTGGCCTAGTGCGCGTTGGCAGACTTCACATACTTTCGACATTCAGAGAACTTCTCAGGTATGCAGGTTTCTTAACGATGTTTTCCTTAACCGTTAATGCGAGCGATAGTTCACAAAGAATACACATACATTTTTAGAAAAGTCAGAAGTGTGTGCCCTTGGGTTTTGAACCTGCGGACAGTTGTCTCGGCAGTCCGTTAAACGCCTGAACAGACCTTCATAAATTATAGCTAAGAACAATCTCGATCACATCAGCTTTCAAACAAAAAAAGCGAGTCAAAATTGGTCCATTCGTTTGAGAGCTACGATGCCACATACAGAATACAGATACACACCCAAAATTATAGCACCTCTCTTTTTTTGTCGGCGGTTAAAAAAAGCTAATAACTATGACCTTTTAAAACTTGAACAACGACATCTAGAAGCTATTAACTCAAACTAGTTATGGTGTATATTTTGTTCTAAAATAATAAGCACTATGTTTTATTTATTTCGCAATATGTAGTCATTTATTCTATTTTATTCTTTTAATTACTTACATTTTTTAATTCAAAAGATATAGCGTATAATATATTTAATAAAATGTCATCTCCCAAAAATTGCCTACGAGCAGCGACTATATAACCCCTAGACTCCAAATGTTCAATATTTCTCTTCAAATTAATTCTGTCAACTACCTGAGGTTTGAGGAAGCGGGGTACTGCATTATGATTGGTTCTTCCAACACCTTATCGCATTATATAACCTTGGAAACATAGGCATAGGGATAGGACGAGTTAAATGTAAACACGATTTTTTTATCGATATCACTTTTATGCAATAAAGTTTTATAATAATATCATTATTATTTATTAAACATATTAATATTTTAACGAAACTCTTTATGTTATCGAATGACAGATGGCGCTTAGTAAGTCTCATCGACATTAACAAGAATATTTGAGCTGACTTGTAGGAATAACACAAAGAATAACTCAAAACAATCGTTATAATCAACAAACAAAATAAAAAAAAAATCCTAATAACATTTATTTCTGATACTATGAACTAACCATTTAAAATAAGAAGCCTGTTAAAATTAAATAGGCCTCAGATAAATTGATTAGTTGAGTAGCGTTTGAGTATTCAGGCGACAGTTTCTTTTATTTTTAATTTTATCGATAGAACTATCGACAAATCCTTTTGGTGTATCACTTACTTTTAATGTTAAAAAACAAAACGAAATAGAAAATGTAAAAAGTACTTTCGTCGGAAAGAGATGCAAATATAACAAGATGGCGCGTAAACACAACATCGCCAGTCTAAGATGAACTCCGTAAAATTTTAAATAAAATGTGATTATGTGTCGTTATTGACTTACCTGTGAAATGTAATGCCATTTTTCTGAATATTTGAATTATGGCTATTTATACCACACCATTTTATTGTGCACGGGTTCATTACAATAGTTATTTATTCGCAAACACGGAAGTATTTACAGCTCACAGTTGTGGTCGCTACTGACTTGAAGATTTTGAACGGTAAGCTACATTGGATCTATTTGTCAGATGTGTTGCCCGAAGCCGATCGTCTGTTATTAGGAGTCTAGGGGTTATATAGTCGCTGCCTACGAGGTTAAAACTTACCATACGTTAGTAGTTTTCAATAACTGCTACAAAAGTTTAATATTTTTTTACAACCAAACTAAATAAGTGAATCGAAATATATATCCATATTTTTCTACTGCCATTTATTTGACTTCTACTTTAATGCATAGATTTAATTGACGCCGCATTTTGAAAGCATTACGTTAAAATCCTTCTAAATAGTAGCTTTAGAGTTTCTCTACATGGCAACATACTTCAGAAATTCCTTTTTTAATTCGGTTCTTTGCCGTGTCGCTTAGGGTAGGTCGATAAGTCCACGAAAATCGTAGTCTAGCGTAAAGTTATTTTTGTGCTATCGCTAAAATTAAATTTTACAACTTATCCCATGCCGTCTGCCATGGATATTTCGTATATGATTCATTTCGGTGTTCGCAAAACTTGCCGCGGCAAACTGACGTTTGGCACCACATTTGGCACGCAGGAAACAATAACCTAAACATTGGGACTTGTGAATAAACGTGGTACTTTCGTGTTACAGTGAAGAGCGACAGAATGAAGTACAATAAGCTCGTCACTTCCTCGAGGAGGAAAAACAGGAAGAGGCATTTCAGTGTCCCCTCGCACATCAGAAGAGTTTTAATGTCAGCACCTCTGTCCAAGGAGTTGAGACAAAAATTCAATGTGAAATCCATGCCTATCCGCAAAGACGACGAAGTTCAAGTAAGTTAACCTTTATTCTAACATTACACAGTACGAAATTAGTGAGAGTAAAATATGTGTGGTTGTAAAATAAAATGATGAAGACAAACCATTCACAGACCGCAGGTAACTGCTGCCGCGCTAGGGACGAGATGGAGGTTTTCTCCTTCAAGTCCCGGGCGTGGCTAGCCGACTTGCGCCATGGTTCAAAATATGGCTCTGATTATTTGCACCACACATCAGTTGATGCTCGATTAGTAGTTGTGTGTTAATTTTTATAAGATGGGTACTTCTTTTCAAAAGATATTTAGTGAGTTTTCGAACCTAGTTCAACAAACCAAAATTATGTGGTTCTGTAATTTTTATACTTCTCAGAATGCATTGTGCCTGGCATTTATCACCTAAATCAAGTTAGTCTATCTAAATAATAAACTATGTTTAAAATTAACTGTGACATTTAAATGTTAATTGAAAAAAACCTTTACAATTAAATTACCAAACAAATTAACAAGATGCTTAATTGTGATAGCCTTACACCGGGTTTTTCAACTGTAGTTCAGGTAATCCTCTGTGTCATTAAGTTGGACTCGCTCACAGCGCCTGGCACAGTCGCAGCTCTGTGAGTGCGTCCAGCTTAATAAGACCTGGATAAAAAGATAAGGGCGATTCTACAAAAGTTGGACGACTTGATGTCATCAGTCGATATTACATTTTCTTTTTTTAATTATGTAAATATTTCTTAATATTTCAATTAATCCAAGTCACTTTTCGCTGTCCACAAAGTTTAGACGTTTTATTTCAATTTTAAGTTATTGAAACAATGTAATTTGTGTTCAAATCGTCAGTACTATGGCGTGTCACAACTCCCAAATTACACAATAGACCGTATTTTTCTCAAGAGGTTTATCATTTATTATAAGTTTTACTTCTAAAACGCATACTAAGAAACATTTTGTAATGTATTTTTCATATTTCGAAATAAACTCAATTATTAATGTTTAAAAAAAATATGTCTATACTTGGTGTTCGTTTTTACTCGTCAGTACTGTGTGCAATATTAAAATTCCAAATTCTCGCCAATTATCTAAATTCAAACATCAAGTCCTTGATCTGTCCATGTAGCATGTAGTGAAATTATCTACAGACGCCATATTTGTCAAGCCGCCATCTTAAAACCAGTGTCAGCAGGCCGGCAGCAGTGAGCGAGCGTGTGGTGCCAGTCAATATTTCAGTACCGTGGTGAGTAATTATTTCCTCATTTTCTATAATTTCATTATAACTGAGTGTGTTTTTTTTTAAATAATGCACCCTACTCGCGAAAATTACCAGTAAAAACATTGCTTGGCATTATAACATAAAATTTGTGTCTGATCCATCAGTACCGTGTCATCAGTCCTATGTCCAATACTCCGACAAGGGACTGAAGTGTTACCACGGTACTGATGACTTTATTTTAGGGCCTTTAAATTTGTATAGATACTGGTAGGTAAACAATACTTTATCATTTCAGATGAAATCAACATGGCATCTACAAATAAAAAACAAAAATTGAACAGAGAAGAGGTGTTGAAAAAAAAAGGGAGGCTGAAAAGGCCCGGTTGGCTAGAATAAGAAATGACCCTGTGAAATTAGCTGAGTACAAAGAAAAAGAGCGTTTAAGATATTTGAAAAAAAAAAGAAAAAGTGCACGGAAAGAGTATAAAAGAGATGACACCAAGGGAACAACGCATAACCAGAAGAAAATGGAAGGAATATTCTACAGATTATAGACGCAACCAATTGTTAAATCGGAGAACGAATAATTTCGTACGGCAGAATACACCACCATCCACCACTGATGAAGCTAAAGATCTTGATATAAATATTAACAGAGCAGAAGAAAATCCTATTGAAGATCAAAGAGTGGTTGCAGCAAGAAGGAGAAGCTTAAAGCAAAGAAAACGCAGAGACAGGCAATTAAAAAAAAGGATGATATTATTGCAAAGCTAAGAACTAAACTATCAGCGTCAAAAGTACAAACGTATAAAAAAAACAGTTGAAAAAAAGAATTAAATCTACAGAAAAAACACCAAAAACAAGAATTGAGGAAATGGCTGAGGATGTGACAAAAAAAAAAGAATTAGTCAAGAAAGCTTATGTTACGGTAACTGCCTCAGCTTGCAAATACTTATTTAATTGTTATTTTTGTTACCACTAAAAAGTTTATGACAGGTTTTTATTTTGCAAATGTTATTTTATGGAAAAAAAGGTGTTCCTTAAATATTTCATAGTTACTACTTAATATGTTGTCTACTGATAAGGAAACTACTTCAGTATTAATAAGTTTTCAGTGAGACTGTTTTAAAGACTGATTTTTTGTAGATAGTAAGTAAGCAACCTCGAATTTTGCTAAAGTAAACTAAATACTCAATATTGTCATAAATGTCATTTGAACCTAAGATATAAGTGCCATAATTAGATATTAAGATATTTGCAATAAATCTGAAACTTCTTAAGAATTATGTCTTTTAATCAGTACCGTGTTAGCCTCGTCAGTCCCCTGGCACTCAAATTTACAAAAATCCAGATATTTCGAAAACTTCTTAAGAAAGTTACTGGCCCGATTTGGAATAGTTTTAGTATTATATTACCTACCTCCCCATATCAAAAAAATAACCAATTTTCTACAAAATGAAGGTAAAAGTCGCCCAACTTTTGTAGAAGTACCCATAACTACAGTCAAAAAAATGGGACCTAATAACCACATATGTGATTATAGAAAAGTTAAAAACAAATTCAACAACTGCTTGTAAAACCATAACCTACACTAACTAAAATCAATGTGTGAGGTGTAATAGATATTTCATTTACAAAAAATGTATTACAGGTAATAATAATTCAGCCCTGTAGATAAACATAAATTATCCTCATACCAGGCACAAGTTTTACTAAAGATGGTGAGAGTTAACCGATCAAGCCTCGCTCGGTTAATACTTTTCAAAAAATTTGCACACAATAAAATTATAACTCAGATTTTAAAAAAAATTATGGTGTAAATACAAGATATATTAGGTTTATATTGTAAGTTTTCTTAATTTTGTATCAAAACTATACCGTTTTGTATCTTGCAGGTTGTCCGTGGGCACTACAAAGGCCAGCAGGTCGGCAAAGTAGTTCAAGTGTACCGTAACGGTCGCTCGACGGTTCAAAGGACCTGGCAGCGGTATCAAGACACCGGTTCCGTCGAGAGAAGGCCTGGTTCTGGAAGAAAACCATGTACCCAACCACGGGATGATCGTTTTCTTGTGAGTCGCGCATTGAGAAATCGCAAGTCTTCGTATGTGGACCTTAAGAACAACCTCGAAGAAGTAAGAAATGTGTATATTAGTCTATGGACGGTCAGGAGGAGGCTGCTCGCGGCCAATATACGCAGTCATCGCCCGGCCCGCGGCCCTAAGTTACTCCGTGAGCACAGAATTGCCAGGCTTAGGTTTGCTCGAAATTGTGAGTCATGGACTCAAGAAGACTGGAATAGGGTATTGTTCTCCGATGAAGCCAGGATATCTCTGTTCGGTGAAGATCGACGTCGGCGAGTGCTACGAAGACGAGGAGAACGCTTTGCAGAAGCTTGTTTTGAAGAAATCACACCTTATGGTGGGGGCTCTGTTATGTTTTGGGCAGGAATAAATTCAACGGATCGTACAGAGTTAGTCTTCATTGAAAACGGCTCACTGACTGGACGATACATAACGGAAGTTCTTATTCCTCATGCACAACCCGCATTGGCCGCTTTAGGCGAAGACTCAATTTTTATGGACGACAACGCTCGCGCCCACCGGTCTGGCGATGTGGAAGCGTATGTGCAAGAGGTCGGCATTCGTCGTTTGGATTGGCCAGCTCGAAGTCCCGACCTCAATCCTATAGAGCATGTCTGGGACGTTCTGAAACGACGCGTGAGATCAGTACAACCGGCTCCGCAAACCATCAGAGAGCTGAAGAATGTGATTACCGCGGAGTGGGAACGTATTCCGCAAGCAAGTATCCGGGATATCCTCGCTAGCATACCCAGACGAATTCAAGCTGTGATTTCAGCTAGAGGGGGTCACACTCGATACTAAACATTTATCTGCTTTTACTTTATTAAAGAAAAAACAAACAAAAATCTTTGTTAACTTTTACTTCACGAGCATATGCACTACTAGCGAGCATACACTACTAGTGAACTTTAGCATTAAAACCCATAAATTTTATCAAAATTTTATGATAATACTGACGAAAACGATTATTTGCTTATTAATTTACAAAATTGTGAAAGTAAAACTACCTATAATTATCAAACAAACCAATAGTAACATTTGAAATGGTTCATTGCTTAGGTGCCCGTTTTTTTTGCAAATGAGTTTATTTTACCCAAGTATCCTCGTGTCGGGGATTATTTAAACTTTAATTTAATTTTTATTTCAAACTTAAAAGACTTACTCGTTGAGACCATTCTTATAAGCCCACACACGCTATATCTGCTATAAATTGCTAAATAGTTTGATATCCCGCAGACTACTTGATGCTGCAGCATCAGCTCAAGGTTAAAATGTCTTAAAAATATTGCCGAAGTCACAGTAGGTACACCAAATTTAAAATCAATCGGACTTGTGAAATTTGGAAATGAGTGGATAATCTTCAATCGAAATTCAGAGAACTTCTCAGGTATGCAGGTTTCTTAACTATGTTTTCCTTAACCGTTAATGCGAGCGATAGTTCACAAAGAATACACATACATTTTTAGAAAAGTCAGAAGTGTGTGCCTTTGGGTTTTGAACCTGCGGACAATTGTCTCGGCAGTCCGTTAAACGCCTGAACAGACCTTCATAAATTATAGCTAAGAAAAATCTCGATCACATCAGCTTTCAAACAATAAAGCGAGTCAAAATTGGTCCATTCGTTTGAGAGCTACGATGCCACATACAGATACACACCCAAAATTATAGCACCTCTCTTTTTTTGTCGGCGGTTAAAAAAAGCTAATAACTATGACCTTTTAAAACTTGAACAACGACATCTAGGAGCTATTAACTCAAACTAGTTATGATGTATATTTTGTTCTAAAATAATAAGCACTATGTTTTATTTATTTCGCAATATGTAGTCATTTATTCTATTTTATTCTTTTAATTACTTACATTTTTTAATTCAAAAGATATAGCGTATAATATCTATACTACTATTATAAAGCTGAAGAGTTTGTTTGTTTGTTTGTTTGAACGCGCTAATCTCAGGAACTACTGGTTCGAATTGAAAAATTCTTTTTGTGTTGAATAGACCATTTATCGAGGAAGGCTTTAGGTTATATAACATCACGATGCAACTATTAGGAGCGAAGAAATAAAGGAAAATGTGAAAAAAACGGGGAAAATTATTCATCCTTGAGGGCTTCCATTGCGTGCGCTGCGAAAACGGTTCTAGATACCGAAAATATATGTATGAAAGAATTATTCCTCTTGAAATAATCTAAAAAATGTCCGGGACAGTATATGTCTATCTTTTAAGATTAAAACTCACTAGAACTGTTTTTATGGTAATCAAATTTGATCGAAATTAATGCATTATTTGTTGAGAGTTGCATCAACGTAATAATATTAATCTTTATCTAATGAATATATTATATACGGTACATACACCAAAATATTTTTTTTTTTTATTTTTGTCTGTTCCGGCTAATCTCTGAAATGGCTGGACCTATTTTGACGGGACTTTTATTGGGAGGTAACTGATGTAATAAGGAGTAACTTAGGCTACGTTTTATTCCGGAAAAGTATAAAGCGGGACTTTTCCCCGGAAAAACTTTTTAACGCGGGCGGAGCCACAGGCAACATCTTTAATAAAATGTCATCTCCCAAAAATTGCCTACGTCAAAACGTACCATACGTTAGTAGTTTTCAATAACTGCTACAAAAGTTTAATATTTTTTTACAACCAAACTAAATAAGTGAATCGAAATATATATCCATATTTTTCTATGGCCATTTATTGGACTTCTACTTTAATGTATAGATTTAATTGACGCCGCATTTTGAAAGCATTACGTTAAAATCCTTCTAAATAGTAGCTTTAGAGTTTCTCTACATGGCAACATACTTCAGAAATTCCTTTTTTATTTCGGTTCTTTGCCGTGTCGCTTAGGGTAGGTTGATAAATCCACGAAAATCGTAGTCTGGCGTAAAGTTATTTTTGTGCTATCGCTAAAATTAAATTTTACAACATATCCCATGCCGTCTGCCATGGATATTTCGTATATAATTTATTTCGGTGTTCGCAAAACTTGCCGCGGCAAACTGACGTTTGGCACGCAGGAAACAATAACCTAAACATTGGGACTTGTGAATAAACGTGGTACTTTCGTGTTACAGTGAAGAGCGACAGAATGAAGTACAATAAGCTCGTCACGTCCTCGAGGAGGAAAAACAGGAAGAGGCATTTCAGTGCCCCTTCGCACATCAGAAGAGTTTTAATGTCAGCACCTCTGTCCAAGGAGTTGAGACAAAAATTCAACGTGAAATCCATGCCTATCCGCAAAGACGACGAAGTTCAAGTAAGTTAACCTTTATTCTAACATTACACAGTACGAAATTAGTGAGAGTAAAATATGTGTGGTTGTAAAATAAAATGATGAAGACAAACCATTCACAGACCGCTGGTAACTGCTGCCGCGCTAGGGACGAGATGGAGGTTTTCTCCTTCAAGTCCCGGGCGTGGCTAGCCGACTTGCGCCATGGTTCAAAATATGGCTCTGATTATTTGCACCACACATCAGTTGATGCTCGATTAGTAGTTGTGTGTTAATTTTTATAAGATGGGTACTTCTTTTCAAAAGATATTTAGTGAGTTTTCGAACCTAGTTCAACAAACGAAAATTATATGGTTCTGTAATTTTTATACTTCTCAGAATGCATTGTGCCTGGCATTTATCACCTAAATCAAGTTATTCTATCTAAATAATAAACTATGTTTAAAATTAACTGTGACATTTAAATGTTAATTGAAAAAAAACCCTTACAATTAAATTACCAAACAAATTAACAAGATGCTTAGTTGTGATAGCCTTACACCGGGTTTTTTCAACTGTAGTTCAGGTAATGTTCTGTGTCATTAAGTTGGACTCGCTCACAGCGCCTGGCACAGTCGCAGCTCTGTGAGTGCATCCAGCTTAATAAGACCTGGATAAAAAGATAATTACAGTTGAAAAAATGGGACCTAATAACCACATATGTGATTATAGAAAAGTTAAAAACAAATTCAACAACTGCTTGTAAAACCATAACCTACACTAACTTAAATCAATGTGTGAGGTGTAATAGATATTTCATTTACAAAAAATATTACAGGTAATAATAATTCAGCCCTGTAGATAAACATAAATTATCTTCATACCAGGCACAAGTTTTACTAAAGATGGTGAGAGTTAATATTTTTCAAAAAATTTGCACACAATAAAATTATAACTCAGATTTTTTTAAAAAATAATGGTGTAAATACAAGATATATTAGGTCAATATTGTAAGTTTTCTCAATTTTGTATCAAAACTATACCGCTTTGTATCTTGCAGGTTGTTCGTGGGCACTACAAAGGCCAGCAGGTCGGCAAAGTAGTTCAAGTGTACCGTAAGAAATTTGTAGTCTATATTGAAAGGATCCAGCGTGAGAAGGCCAATGGTGCCAGTGCATATGTCGGCATCCACCCCTCAAAGGTATCCATTGATGTTTTAAGCTTGATACAAGGTTTTGCCTAATACAATTTACGTTTTTCATAAGTTGTAAACATTAACAGGATTAGGTTACATGAATAATTTTTTCTTTAGGTCATGGGGGGGATCTATTACAAATGTGGACTAATCAGAACAAAGTTTTCTTTTCATTCTTACAAATTAATTGGTTTCAAAATGGGTGTTAACGCTTCAGGCCCGGCCGGTCACATTGGGCCGGTACGCGTGATCTGTCAACAAGCGAAAATCGACCTACACGCACACACATAAGGCGCGTCATCACACACATATCGCGTGTTTGACAGCTGTCACCGGTCCGATTGGACCGGTCTGGGCCTGACGGGTTAACTGCCCTCACTACTAAACAGTTTTTTTATTTAATTTCTCCCTAGTGTAATTTATAAGACATTTTTTTTTACAAAAGTAGAAATAAACGACTACTTTCTCATCTAGTGTTAAACGTAGTTACTTGGGAAAAAAACTATTTGCCCAGGCACATTCCGTGTTGCACCATATGACGTCCCATTATTTAGTTGCATGCACAAAGTAATAATACACCTGAATTGTAATTTAAAGTGGGCACATACTATGCGATTTGGTACAGCCGAACCATTAAAATGGTATGGCATCGAACCATATCGCATTGTGTGGGGCACGGTTCGATGGACATTATTATTATTATTGTTGGTATGGATGGTTCGATGGCTTGTCCATCAAACTTGGTTGCATACAACTGGACGTCGCATGATACGGTTCGATCGTGTGGCGTGAAGACTGTACCGCGTGACGAATTGGTCGCATGATACCAAATCGCATCTTCTGTGGATACTATTACATTGTAAGAACAGCTTATTTAAATAAGTTGAATGATGATAACCTCTAACTTAGACTTTGCTGTCATGTCTTGAAGACGCCTGAAGTTACAACTGAAGGCTGACATGAGGCAGCGGCATTGCTAATGCTGAAACACTTCCATGGCTCTGATATCTTCTGTAATTCAGCATTTATACCGCATTTACAACCACATAATAACCGAGCCATCTCTTCCAGTGCGTCATTGTCAAGTTGAAGATGAACAAAGATCGCAAGGCCATCTTGGACCGCAGAGCGAAAGGTAGGCTGGCAGCCCTCGGCAAAGACAAGGGCAAATACACTGAGGAGACTGCCACTGCGATGGAGGCATCTTAAACTTATAGACTATAAGAACAATAAAAAAATTAAAACTCATGCAATTGTTTTATTTTCGTTGTTTTCTGTGTATGCATTTTACATGTCGTCGTCCGGCATTCAGTACCGCGAATGTAAAATTGGGCAACTTTACAGGAGAGACAAAAAACTGATAAAATTATAATGTACACTTTACCTTTTGCTAAACTATTGTTATTTAGCATTATAAAAAATTTATAATACTATTACAGTTTGTTGCTACTGCCATAAATTTATAAGTTAAGTTCATACATTTTATAATAATGCACATTAGCGGTATTTACCTAATAATCTTGGCCAAGTGTGTAACATTCGCGGTTTTTTTAAGGATATTTGGTAATTTTCCAGTGACATTCGCTGTTATGGCACATAATAAAAATTAAATATAAAAAGATTTAGTTAAACAGAAATGTAAGTTTGGTTAACAAAACTTCTAAATTCTTAATCTTACTATCACAATGTTTGTGTCAAATTGTAATCAACGATATATCAGCCTCTAAAGTGTTAAATTGACTTAATTTTCAAAATATAATAATAGAAACAACTTAAATGGAACATTGTAGCCAAAACAAAAAGTTTTAAACAATGTTACATAGTTTGTACGTTACAAATATTCAATATTTAAAATTAAACTTAAAAAAAAATACAGTCTTCTTAAATATCAAACTAACATAAACCAATTATGGACCACTAATGAAAAAAAATTGGAGTATTGTAATCAACGTAACAAAAATCAAATAAATGCATAACTACCTAAGTAGCTTACTTCATTTAGACTACGAATAAGTCCTAGATTTACCCTCCTTCTAATCAGAGTGGCATTTGTTTCTATGGTTTCCTGTGAGGATTTGCTATTTCTATCTATCCAATATCTTACTGTTCCCTCTTTAATGCCTAATGTATCCAAAAATTAAATTCTACAAACACGAAGTCGACACTGCCTAACTGATAAATGATAGAGTTTGTTTGACCCTTTTCTTGAGTTACTATAACCGTGATTGTTTTATCTACACGCAGGGAACTTTACATCTATCAATTACTTTACATAAGCCTTTTCAGCCCAATCCATGTGTGAAAACTGTTTGAAAATCTCTTTTCTATCGTCTTCTGTTACCTGTTTGCATTTGAAACAAACAGAAGCGCAGCGTATTTTCATTACTCTTTCTTCTTTCTCACCGTTTTGAAACTATTTATTTTCTTCCACGCTTGGAATCATTGATCTCTACATAATAAGATCGTGAATCGGACGAGTCTTGTTTATCAAGATCATTATCTTGTCGTCGGCTTGGGAATGTTTTTAAGTCTGATACTAAGGTTGCTGGAACGCCCAGCAACCTTAGTAGTAATATCTAAGAGCAGATAATGTCTACTCTTTCTTCGGGTAGGAATTCGTGCACGTCAGGTGTGCTACGATTATTATAATTAGTTACAAGGAAGTTTTCAAGATTTGATAAGTCTGATAGTAAATTTTCATTTTCAGAACAAGATGATAGTATTACATTGTCAGGTACATCATTATTAACATCATTGACTGCGGGTGCCTTTTTTGTGACGTGAAACAGGCTTTAACAGGGATAATAATTTACGATTTAGGGAATTTCTAGAACGGGTCCTATCTAACAAGGGCTTGCTAAACTCATTTCGCTCTGTAACTTTTTGTCTTAGGAAGAAAATTATTTAAAATTTGGCATGGTCCTATAACAAAAATTAAGTACTTTGTAAAGAAATACTTTCTGAAACAATACGGCAATATTGCAGTGGTAAATTTCGTTAAACCATTTTGTTATTCTCTAAAACGGAAGCTGGACTTTAATATTTGTAAAAATAGTACGGAATTTAAGATTAACAAACTGGCATATCCACCTATTCTTCAATGTGCCAAAATTTAAGCAACAAAATATTGGATACATAAAGGTATGTAAAAACCGCGAACGTAACATTTAGAGATAGAAAATGGTCAAATCAAATCCGCGATTGTGACACCAAGTTTTAAAGTTAAGTTAATGGAGTTATTATTGTAATTTAGTTCAAAAACTATTTGTTTTATTAATATACATACTTTAAAGTTTATGGTAAATATAGTTAGAATCAAAATGTATCGATATATCGTATAAAAACTTACCTGCAAAACGGGGCGCACCACATATTCCTTCGGTTATTATGGCGGCGCTGGTGCATTCGCGGTTATGTGGCAGTGGGAACGAGGTATTCATATTCGCGGTAATACTTTTATTTGATTTTCTCATTTTTGGGTAGTTTTTTAGCTATATTTTCAATACATAATCGCGTATTTGAATGAGTACTATCGATTGGAATAAAAAAAATTTTTTGCCATATTTGCACATTCGCGGTACTGAATGCCGAACGACGATGTCATTTATTCCTGGTTAAAAGCTGGTTATACATTTCTGCTGACAGACCAACGGAGCTTTGACATAGTAGTCTTTGAACTACGCATATTGTAGTTCCACTTTATACCTAGTACATGTTTATTTTGGGGTAGTATAAAATTGGTACTAATGTGCACATGGGTGCAAACCACCCATGATCACAGTTTCAAATATGTTGTTACTTGTACTCCAACAAGAAAATGGCTTTGCAAATGTAGGTGCATTCTACTCAACCCCTGTCAAAGGCGTAGCTACCGCTGTATCAGCGGTATCAATGATGGCCCCTATCAGCCCACACGCTAAGCGGTCACACTAAAAGTTCTGGTTTTGTTCTTCCCCCCGCTTAACATAACCGGCTCACGTGACAGCTGTATTTATGGCAGTTTATACTTAGGCCTCCGGAATTGGAGCGGTATAGAGTGACCTGTACTTAACAAAACTATATATCTGACACTGGAGGAACAAATTTTAATATAGGGCCCGTCTATGGCAAGCTAGCTTCGCCATTGCCCGTCTGTGGGAACAAAAGCTTGAGCTTATATTTAAACTAGCGGCCCGCCCTGGCTTCGCTCAGGTAGCAAAGCATATTACATGCTGAAATTAGTTTTTTGTCTTACAAAATATTTATGTAATATACACATAAGGCTTCCTCTTGAATCACTCCATCCATTGGTGAAGTTTTTCCGAGATAAGAATTTAGTCTAGGTCCTTCCCAGGGTCTTAAGCTATGTCCCTTCCAAATTTCATCGCAATCAGTTCAGTGGCGTGACAGTGACGGCTCCACTCGCGAGACAAAAAAACCGAGATAAAATTACCGGTTTATGTTCTTCCGGGATAAAGTAGCCTATGTCCTCCTCTGGATCTCAAACTATCGTCATACTTATTTTCTTGCGGTTCTACTCGCAGAAAAAGATTTTCCGGAATAAAAGTCTCGGTTTATTTTTTCCCAGAATACCTAAGATATGGTTTAGGTCCGTCCCAGGATCTTGACTCGTCAAGCCCCGCGACGGATGAGGGCGTCCTAGTATATAGGGTTTCCGCATACATCTATACATAAGCGGGGCTTGACGGGTTAAACTATCTCCCTACCACATTTCATCGAAATCGGTTGTGGTTAGCCCGTGACAGCCCCACACGCGAGAAATAAAAACCGGTATAAAATTCCCGGGTTATGTTTTTCCGGGATAAAATTAGCCTATGTCCTCCTCAGCAGTGCCGGATTAACCACGTAGCAAGAGTAGCAATTGCTACGGGCCCCGCGCGAAAGGGGGCCCGCATATTAAAACCCACTCATCTCTGCCTGAGCGTAATTTTTTGAGTGAAACTTATTAGGATGTGGTATGTTGAATTTTTTTATGTCACAAAAACGTGAAACGTTACAACTTTTCTTACTAAGACAATCCACGTCAGACACTCGGTACCCGACTATTTCCTTGGCGTAAATAGTTCAAATAATTTCATACGGTAAACACACAAGTTCTACAAAAAGTTGCTTGTATAAACGTGTAGAATTTCAGTCGGCCTGATAATCTATCTGTTTGATTATAGAGCTGATCTCTACAAAAAGTCTGCCGTATATGCAAGCACTCTTGTGTGGATGTGTAGCAGAATTGAAATAGCTCGAATTAAATTGTTAAAATTTTCTATTTATTTATAAGATTAACAATCTACATTATTTTTAATATAATTTAGTAACCATATACCAAAAATCTATTTTCTAGAATATCAGTATACTAGCGGCCCGCTCTGGCTTCGCACAGGTAGCAAAGCATAATATTACATTTAATTTTCGGTCGTACAAAATACTTATGAATTATACACATAACCCTTCCTGTTGAATCACTGCGTCCATTGGTGAAAAACATATGAAAATCCGTTCGGTAGTTTTTGAGTTTATCGCGTTCAGACAAACAGATGCGATAGGGGGACTTTGTTTTATAATATGTAATGATGTAAGGACATATCCTTAAAAATATAAAGATAAAAGTAGCTTGTCCTTCCTTGGATCTCAAACTATCTCCATATTTGTTCTCTCACGGTTTCACCCACAAGAAAATATTTACCGGGATAAAAGTATCGGTTTATATTTCTCTGGGATAAGCAATAGCCTAGATGCTCCTCAAGGTCTTAAATTATCTTCGTACGGAATTTCATCGAAATCGGCTGAGAGTGACGGCTACAACCGCGAGGTAAAAAAATCTGAGATAAAAGTCCCGGTTTCTATTTCTCCAGGATAAGCAGTTGCCTATGTCCTTCCCTCGGTCTCAAACTATCTCCATACTTATTTTTTTCGGTTCCACCCAGGGCCTGATTAACCATTAGGCTAATTAGGCTGCAGCCTAGGGCGCGAGGATTGGGGGGGCGCGCTGAAATCGTGTCATCGCATGCACTATTAATCTAGCATCATTGCATCTACCCTACATATTACAACTAGACCGAGCCAAAATACTAAAACTAAATGCACTGTGAACTGAAAAAGCCTGGGACTCCCTGATTTGTTACTTTAAAAAGCGCGCGAAAAACAAACTGATTTATCACTCGAATCGGTCGGTGGTCGAGCGACTCGCTCGACTGCGATGTTGCCAACTCACTCGTCTCACTCACTCGCTTGGAGCGACGTCAACGACGCGCGAGGACTCCCCAGTGGTTAATAGTCAGTATACTTTGCCGCGCTTCATTCTCTTTCGTTAATCGTCGTTCGTCCGTCATATTATCACGCACTCGAATATATTCGTTTTTTGGTGATTGATATTTATTGTCCTTTCCTTCATATTTCGGTATTTTATTAAGACTATGAGTAGTAATGAGAGTATTTCGCTAGTAAAAAAGCCAAGTGGAACAGAATACAGAAAAAAAGCAAAAGAAAAGGAAAAGAAGAAAGAAAACATTTTAAAACATACTCGTAAACTGGAAACATTTTTTACGAGCTCTGCAGAAAGGAACAAAACGGTGAAGAATGCTGAACTATCGCCAGCGATTTCTTGCCCTGGTCCTTCTATCGCGGACTGTTCTTACGTTTCTCCGTCCAACACTAGTCCTATAGTAGCGACGACGCCGACGACCTACAATGAAGACGAAATTCTAATAGAAGAAAAGCCGTCTATTCCGTCAAGTGACCCTTTTTTTTTTTAACGCGGAGAATGTGACTAATTACTACCGCCCAGCCTTCAAGGGGAAGACTGAGCGGTTATGTTGGGTTCACCGTGCCTTACGACCCGACGTTAAGCCGCCCGGAGAGATGGAAAACGTCGGGCGACCGCCGGGCCGAGTCCCTAACCTATGTACACCGCACGGCATACCAACCAAAACTCCGCGGTGGCCATCTTCGGCGCATTAGGGACGGCTGCGGGCTTCCTCCGACTCACGTCTAAGTTGTCGTCCGCAAACGCCCCTGCGCGTACCGCTATTGCGGTCCGTCTCCTGTTGTTAGGGGGGCTCAGAAGCCCCCGTACACCGAAGGACGCCCTCGGCGTCAAAGGCAGCGTGAGGCCTAACCGCCACGCTGCCGTCCATCACGGGGGTCACAAAAGTTGGCTAGACTAATAGGTGGACGGCCCCTTCCGCCCACCTGCTACCCCCGGAGGCCCCTATTAGTCGCCTTTTACGACAGGCAGGGGATACCGTGGTGGAATTCTCCAAACGCCCCCAATCCACAGGGCGGGAGACGTCGGTCAGTCGTCCACCCGACGCCTCCTACACGTCTCGTCTGGCGGCGAGAGGGATCACCACTGCGCTGGCGATCCCTCTCGGCACTCTCCTTCCACGAGAGGACCACCTCGCAGAAGTGGGCCACCACCTGCCAGGCCTCCCGGCCGCCGACCATGGAAACGACCACGGCTGGGAGCGAGAGATCTTCTCCGATGACTGCTCTGAGAGCGCTGCGTTCCTCATACCAGGTTGGGCAAAACTCCAATGTATGTTGGGCCGTATCCAGCGGGCAGTTGTCACAATGGTGACACACGGCCGACACCTCCTTCCGTACCACCCGAAACAGGAACTCACCGAAGCAACCATGTCCGGTGAGCACCTGCGTCAGGCGGAACGTTGCCGCTCCGTGGCGCCTGTCCAGCCAATCGGCAAAGACAGGACGCACTGCCTCTACGACCCTGAGCCCCGACGACGGGGCCTCCAGCCTGAGACGTCAAGTGACCCTGGACTGTGGCATGTAAACGATGAATTTCGAGATTATATTGTTAAAAAAGGACTGCAACAATACGAAAAATTAGACTTTTCCAGATCAGAAAGGTACTACTATACATACATATACACTCACGCCTGTTATCCCCGAAGGGGTAGGCAGAGGCGCAACTAGTGCACCCACTTTTCGCCGTTATTCCGTCCCATGATGTGATAGGGGGCGAGCTTATCGCCATATCGGGCACAAATTCCAGACTCCGAGCTGATACTGAATAGAAAAACTCAATATGACTTTGCCCGACCCGGGAATCGAACCCGAGACCTCAGCATTGCAGTCGTACCGTAATACAACTACGCCACCGAGGCAGTCTAGAAAGGTAGTATAAAAATTAAAAAAGATTTCTATCTAAACATATGTTTGTGATAAAGCTTGTTAATGGCGAAATTGTGAAGAGAAGCTGGTTAGTATACTCAGAATCCACAGGTCACGTGTTTTGTGGTCCTTGTAAATTATATGGAGGAACATCCATATTTGCCAAAAGTGGATTTAATGACTGGAAAAATTCTAACTGATCATGACAATTCCCCGGATCATCGTAAATGTTTGGGACAATAATATGTATGTAGAGGAAACTTTTACAACGATTGGATACCCAAAATAATCAAACAATATAATGAAGAAATACGTGTAATAGAAACAATTAAGTTTTTAGCTTCTCGTGGCCTTCCATTTCACGGTCAAAATGAAATTATTGGATCTGCACTAATCAGAAATTTTCTTGGCTGTATTGAGCTTATATCCAAATTTGATCCTTTCATGGCTGAGAGTTTGGTGAGATTTGGACAAAAAGGCAGAGGTGCTCCATCGTACTTGTCATCCTCTATAATCGATGAATTTATTTTACTTCTCGCTGATAAGATAAGATAAGATAATTTTTATTTGTATAAACATGAGTATTCATACGCACATGAGTATGCAAGATGTTTCATAATTACAGTAGAGACATCATGTTTAGCCGCAGCAGCGGCGTACCTACTGATGAAGTTCGACTTTCGATTATTGGAGAAATAAAAAAAGCAAAATATTATTCGATTAGCATTGATTCTACTGCAGATATTCCACACACCGATCAGTTGACATTTATAATTCGTTATGTTTTGCCTGACGGAGAACCTGTCGAACGTTTTGTCACCTTTTTACCCAATTGCGGTCATAAAGGTGAAGACATGGGGAAGGCTGTTCTGGCGACAATTGATAAAACTTTGGGACTTGATATTAAAGACTGTCGTGGCCAAAGCTATGATAATGCTAGCAATATGTCTGGTCTTCAGTCAAGAATTAAGAGGCCGTATCTAAAATTTTGACTGTTTCAGCTTACTCTTCATAGTGATTTTTTTTTTAAAATAAGCTGATCTGATTAATTTATAATACATTATCGGAAAGACTATTTCAACACTAATAGAATAAACGAGCGAGATTTTTCATATCTTTCTTTAATTTCAATCTAGCCACCAAGTTCCAACGTCTGTTTCAGAAATTTTGACGTACGGAGACTCAAACTTGTCGTTTTCAATCAAAATCGTGCTTGAAACTAATTAATAAAAATTACTATTTATTGGTATAAAAGTCGCCTAAAGGATAAATGCAACTTCACACACTAGATGACCACGCACATGGTTAATGGCCGCAACAACTAACTTCTCTATAGAAATTAAGCCAATACAAGTCATGCGGCCAAACACGACATGGATTTGGTTTTCTACTTGGTAGCCTGGAGTCACTTGTCATGATTTTGGTCGTATAATTCGCGAGGTCGTATAAAGCGCCTTTATATACGGTCAGCTAAAAAAATGGTTTGCCACGCTAAGGCTGAATATCTTGTAGATTAATGGACCACATTAGTTGCACTGATCGATCTGAAAACATTTATAGGTAGAATGAACCATGTTAAAATTTTCACACTAGTAAACAAAGTCAAACTATTATACTACTTTTTAGGCCTACCGTATCACTTACACCTGGCGGGGGCGCGTCCTCATAATTAGCCTAGGGCGGTCAGAACTCTTAATCAGTCGCTGGTTCCACCCGCAAGAAAATATTTTCCAGGATAAAATCCCGGTTTATATTTTCCCGGAATCAGAAGTAGCGTAGGTCCTTTCCAGGGTTTTGAACTATATCCCTGCCAAATTTCGTTGAAATCGGTGGAGTGGTTTGGCCGTTCCACTCGTGAGAAAAAAAATCGGGATAAAATATCCGGTTTATATTTTTCCGGGATGGGCAGTTCCCTGTGTCCTACCCTGGGTCTAAAACTATCTCCATACTTATTTCTTTGCGGTTCCATCCGCAAGAAAATAGTTGCCTGGAAAATCTTTTCAATGCGGGCGGAGCCGCGGGTAAAAGCTAGTATAGGATATGATTTGCTAAGATAAATTGATACGAATAGTATATTTCTAAATTTGCCCACCTGAAATGTAGAAAAGTTACTTTGTAAAAATTTATAAGGAAACAGATGAACAAATCCTACTAATCCTACTAATATTATAAAGGCGAAAGTTTGTAAGAATGTATGGATGTTTAGATGTATGGATGTTTGTTCCTCTTTCACGCAAAAACTACTGAACGGATTTCGATGAAATTTGGCACACGGATGGATCATGTCTTGGATTAACACATAGGCTACTTCTTATCCCGGGAAAACATAAAGCGGGACTTTTATCCCGGAAAAACTTTTTAACGCTGGCGGAGCCGCGGGCAAAAGCTAGTATAAAATATAAACATTATTTAAAGTATACCATTGATTAAATATAACATTAGCTATTCCTAAAAATATAATATACTTTGTATTAAATATAAACTTTGAAATATGTATTGAAAAATATATTTTGTGTATGAATCTGTTTTCAATTGTTAGTATCCTATCAAAATTACTCTAAACTAGCTTTTGCCCGCGGCTCCGCCCGCGTTGAAAAGGTTTTCCGGGATAAAAGTCCCGCTTTATGTTTTCCCGGGATAAAAAGTAGCCTATGTGTTAATCCAGGACATGATCTACCCGTGTGCCAAATTTCATCAAAATCCGTTCAGTAGTTTTTATGTGAAAGAGGAACAAACATCCAGACATTCTTACAAACTTTCGCCTTTATAATATTAGTAGGATTGCCAGGAAATCTCATCTCAGGTTTTTTGTACTTGTCAGAGCCTAACAGCGCCTATAGTAATTTACTACACTATTAATTACCCACAAAATTGTAACCTATAGATAGCAAATAAACGTATTGAGTATTGAATTGTATCTTTACCACTTTATACTTAAGAACCCATAGCAGATCAAGGGCCCTTTGAAAGAATTTGCTACGGGCCCCGCGCTTGCTTAATCCGGCACTGCTCCTCAGGATCTCAAACTATCTCCATACTTTCTCATTTATAGACACGCGCCGCTGGCCCCCCGGCCGGTATCGCCGCGACCGCTATGTCCCTGCATTTTAAATCTGTAATATCTTCGAAAATATTTATTTAAATTACATGTTGCAAAGGGCCATATTGATCTATATTAAATGCACAATGTATTTATGGTACTTAATTGGATAAGGATTAATGCTGTATTGCTTAAAATCGCTTCGTAAATAAGCCATTATTTCTCGTCAAAAGTAAAGGATAAAAAATGGCTATTGTGGGTTATCCCTAATAGATACGACATATACCATCACGGACTTTTTTGTAGACCTTTTTAAGGTGTACAAAAGTGTAGTACATTATTTTGATCTATCTCGTAGAGTTTAGCCAGCGTCTGCAATGTAAGCGCAAAAAAATGTGTTTATTTACGACATCACATTAGAAACCTCTAAAATTATCAATGTTCCTCTACAATATTATGCATGTATTATACATATAAACCTTCCTCTCGAATCACTCTATCTATTAAAAAAACCGCATCAAAATCCATTGCGTAGTTTTAAAGATCTAAGCATACATAGGGACAGACAGCGGGAAGCGACTTTGTTTTATACTATGTAGTGATTTGTAAACTTGTGTCAATCCTTTACTTACAGCAAAGGTAAGGAAAAGACCTAATTACATTATACGGACACTACAGTCATTCGTACAAAGCCATGGTTTGTTGTGTACGATGCCACAGGCAGACACAGTTACACACCTAACACCCCTCTTTTTGAGTCGGGGGTTAAAAAAAAATATGCTAATACCTACCTTACATCATAAATGTTATTGGTAGTGTGAAATTTACAATTGAGTAGATGTATTATTATAAAACCGAATGCGCTTTACATTCATATAGGGGTATGATGTAGGGCCACCTCCACGCGTGCGGCGGGATGGGTGGTCTATGCGGATACGTCCAATTAGAACACGGATCCCCAACCGCCGGTATACCTGGGCAACGATGAGTTACTCCCCCTAGGGGGTCTAACTCACCGTTGGCTAAGTGCCCTCCTAACCACCGGAGTTTGTCCGAAGAGGCTTTACCAGGGACCTTGCAGCCATGCAGCAAAAAGACTGGTAGGTCATGACCAGTGGGCGTGTCAGACCGACCACTCCCTTAGCGGAGTGGGAGAGCCCACCTACGTCTTTTACCGTGCGTAGTTGAGCGCCGTACGAGGGGATAATGGAGTCCTGGAGGGTTGAGTCTACCACGGGTCAGGTTGTTAGTTACCTGTGGGGACAACACGCCCTCTTTGGTCCGGCATTCCTTCTAAACGGCAGCCTCAGGAAATAGCCAGCCTGTGGTAACCGGTAGGGGCACCCCTTAAGGGTTGCTGGCGAGGGCTACAGGGTCATGGGGTGCGCAGTCGGCGGAGCGCGGGGCCTATGGCTAGTACGGGCTAAAATCTCAGCTCGGCAGCCGTAGCACTCCTCGCACCGTGCAGGCTCGCAGCATCACGGACCTTGGGCCCTATACCCCCTGTGGTAGGTCCTGGTGCTCGAACGAGCATCCCCATCTGCGGGCTCCCAGGAGGGTGGGACGCCACGGGGGGCGAAGAATAACACAATCTAACCATGGATACAAAGAGTAACCGAAAAAAGAACAAGCAGGCCGCTGCTCCCAACGGAGCGCCCTGCACTCACAAACAGCGGGTCGCTGCTTCCAAGGAAGCGCCCCAACCAGCACGGGGACCGGCCGCTGCTTCTTCGGAAGCGCCTGGGCCTCGTACTATCACACAAACAGCCACCACGTCTTTGGAGGCTGGCGAACAAGTCTGGCGAACAGTCCAGAGGAAACGCATGACCTCCGGTGCGCAGAAAAAATCTAAGCGTAAGGAGAGACGTGCAAATAACACGGCTCAAGGCATAAGGCATCCCCCCGCCGCAAGGAGGGAGCCGGCAACGGCACCCACCAAACCGGCAAGTGCGCGGCACCCAAACCAACCCGGCTGCAGTCGGGATGGAGCGGGTTCCACCATTGGGGGAGTGGCCCAACCCAGCCGGGGTAACGAGGAGAAATCCAACGAGCCCCGGAAGCTGAAGCCAAAACATAAACGTGGAGGGAGGAGCGTGAGGAACGCGGGGGCCGGAAATTCTGAGGTCCCCGATAAAACCTCAAAACGCCCTCGCCCGGACGACACAAAATCGCCCGTCGACAAACAGGCGAAAAGGGCGAAAGCGTCCACCAGCACCGGTTCGGCTAGGGGTGCTGCCACTTACGCAGACAAGGTGGTCATAAACGACCTCTTTGTCGCAGTAATGGCGGAACCCTTCACCGATCTAACATCGGAGCAGGTGGAGAAAATCAAGGGCACCCTGCAGTCCTGTATCAGGTCACTGTCAGAGGTGCCACTAACAACCACAAACGCCCCATACTGGCCCTCTTTTCGAGGCAAGCCCTTCCACAGCGAAGGAGTGCTGAAGCTCCAGTGTAGGGGCGACAAGGACGTCGAGTGGCTGCGGGAAACTGTGGCCACTTTTGAATCCCCAATTCCCGGGACTAGGCTGGTAGTGGCGCGTCAGAAGGATATCCCCAGAAGGGTGAAGTCCGCCGTGCTACTGCCGGACTGTTCCGAGGACATCAGCACGATCCAACGGATCCTAATTGGGCAGAATGCGGAGTATCGGGTCGGCAGGTGGTCACTGTACAGTGCCGAGCGCCAGGGAGAGAATCCACCGAGCACCTTCCTGGTGCTGGGCATCCCAGCCGATCTGATCCCCAAGGTTTTAGCGGAGGGGCGAAGGCTCTATTACCAACTGGGCAACGCATACATCCGCTTCTTCGGCAGCACGGGACGGTTGCAGGATATGCCGCCGGACCCTGCTGAGACTGTGCCGGACTCCGGGGCTACTCGCGACCCCCCAGCTGAAAAGCAGGGGGTGCACGCTGGAGCGGACCCGGGGGCTAGTACGTCTACGTCCACGGCCAGCCGGCCGGGCCCTGTCAAAAGGCGGGGCACGGTTAGCCAGCCAATGGTCAAGCAACACTCCTCAACCGAAAGGAAGAGGCAGGATGCAGCATCAGCTTGCCCGCTGACTACCCCCGACATGGGCTCCGATTACGGGGACCTGGAAGGGGCTGTCGCGCAACTGATGGACCAGGATGTCCCGTCGGACGCGGATGTTGAGTTGAGCAGTCCCCTTCGCTCCTCCTCACCCCAATAAACCCCACACCCACATCATCCAAACAAACCGCCAACACAAGCAAACCGCGGCGGCTACCCTGCGAAGAGTGCTGGAGGTCAACAACAAGACCGTCGCCCTTATCCAGGAGCCGTGGATAAGGAAAGGCAGAATCTGCGGCCTGAGCAACATCGGAGGTAAGTTACTACTTGACACCACCGTAATTAACCCACGCACATGTATTTATGCGCCTAAAACTATCAACGCGGTTGTAATGCATGAGTTCTGTTCCAGAGATCTGACCACGGTCAGACTCCAGAACAACTGTCCTGGCATACCGGAGGTTGTAATAGCGTCTGCTTATCTGCCGGGCGACGCGGACATACCGACGGCCGAGCTAGCCAATCTCATCAGGCACTGTGAAAGCAAGAAGCTTGAACTCATCATCTCGGCGGACGCGAAGTGGGGGAGCGCCACGTCCAACAAAAGAGGTGAAGATCTTGTTGAGTATCTATTCACGACAAATCTCAGGCTTCTAAACAGGGGTTCGGAACCAACATTCGTAACTTCCAGACACCAAACAGTAATAGACATCACATTATCCACGGAAAGAGTGTCGGAAAGAATATCCGACTGGCACGTCTCAAATGACTTGTCAAACTCTGACCATAGATGGATAAGATATAAATTGAACGTGGACCCATTGAAACCTGAACCGTGGCGTAATCCAAGGCGGACAGACCGGGTAAGGTTTGGGAAGATAGTGTCGACGAGCCCAATCTTGGAATTTATTCCTGCTGATTACGAAGGGCCAGCCGACATAGAGAAACACGTGAATGAACTAACGGATACGTTAATAGACACATTTGAAAAAACCTGTCCGCAAATAAGGCATTCAACGAAGACCACCAAACGCAGCAGTTGGTGGGGACCAGAACTGGAAAAATTGAGATGCAAGCTACGCAAACTGTTTAATTGAGCAAAAAACACAAGGAAAGCAGAAGACTGGGATGCGTATAAAACAACCCAAGGGGTTTATAAAAAACGCATCCGAGCTCGAAAACGTGAATGCTGGAAATCCTTTTGTACCAACATTGAATCAAACACTCAGGCAGCCAGGGTCAGAAAAGTCCTATCAAGTGACACCGACCGAAACCTGGGCTCCCTGAAGAAACCGGATAACAGCTACACAACAACTAACGCAAAATCGTGTGAGCTGTTACTGAATACACACTTCCCGGACTGCTCAATCACTTTGAGCTCCACGTGGGAAGAGGCGGATCAGTCGAACTTTGAGCAAAAGACCGCTGAAACCATTAAAACTGCCCGCCGAATAGTTACCTTGAGAAAGGTAATATGGGCAATAGACAGCTTCTCTACCTACAAAGCAGCTGGCTTAGACGGCGTTTTCCCTGGACTCCTACAGTGGTGCAAGAACACGATCGCCCCACATTTGGTAAAAATCTACCAGGGATGCCTCATGCACTGCTATGTTCCTCTCAGATGGAGAGAAGTAAAAGTGGTATTTATACCAAAACCAGGTAAGAGCGACTATACGCAGCCAAAGTCGTATAGACCGATAAGCCTCACATCTTTTCTTCTGAAGACAATGGAGAGATTTTGCGATCGTGATCTCCGGGATGAGGCTTTGAGGTACCACCCGCTACACAACCAACAGCATGCCTACTCTTCAGGCAAATCAACAGAATCAGCGCTTCACAATGTTATCTCGCCAATCGAGACAGCACTATCAACGCAATCATCAGCGCTCGTAGTCTTCATAGACGTCGAAGGAGCTTTCGACAAGACGCAATTTAGCAGCATAAGCCATGCACTGCTCAAGCACGGCGCCGATCCTACCACAGCCAGCTGGATTGGCAAAATGCTAAAGAAGAGAGCGGTGCAGGTAACAGTCAACGACACAGTCAGAGCAATTGTGTCGAGAGGCTGTCCGCAGGGAGGGGTTATTTCACCTTTACTGTGGAACCTCGTTGTGGATGACCTGATTAGGTCTCTAAACGAGGCGGGCTTCTACACTGTCGGCTATGCAGACGATGTGGCGATCCTTGTAAAAGGAAAATTTGAGGGAATCCTGTGCGACCTCATGCAGGAAGCCCTCAAGATCGTCGAACGATGGTGTTCCGAACAAGGACTGTCTGTTAACCCATCAAAAACTGAACTGGTCTTGTTCACAAAGAAGCGGAGCATCCCTCAAAATCTTCGCTTACCTAAACTCCAAGGCACCACACTGAACCTCACGAAGGAGGTAAAGTATCTAGGTGTAATCTTGGATGATAAGCTGTTATGGAATAAACATCTGGAGCACAAACTGGAAAAAGCCTGTATCACCTTCTGGCAGTGTAAGAGACTCCTCGGGAAAACCTGGGGAGTTCGCCCTAAGATCATGAGCTGGCTATACACAGCGGTGATACGGCCAATCATCTCCTACGGAGCCGTAGTATGGTGGCCCAGAACCAAACTCACCACAACTAGGAACAAACTGCAGAAATTCCAAAGATTAGCTTGCACAGCTATAACGGGCTGCATGAAAACCACACCCACAGTAGCACTGGAGGTACTGCTGGGGCTACCACCCCTGGATCTTTTTATCCGACAGGAGGCGGCCTCGGCAGCTATAAGACTAAATACACTGAAGCTCTGGGGTTCAATGAAAGGGGCTCACAGTGATATCCTTGAGGAGGCTATAAACTACCAAACATTGATAGCCGCCCCCAACGATAGAGTGCCCAAACAACACATCTTCAACAAAAGCTACACTGTCCAGCTAGTTGAAGAACAACATGACTGGTCTGGAACACATGAACTGCGAATATATACCGATGGCTCAAAGACCAGGACAGGATCGGGCGCAGGAGTGTTCTCACTGGATATCAACATTAATTTATCAATGGCCTTAGGCGAGCATAGCTCCATATATCAATGCGAATGTATCGCCATCACACAGGCTGCCAATGCAGTGGACAAGCGGGGTCTAACAGACCATAAGATACGCATAGTGTCAGACAGCGCTGCGGTATTACGAGCCCTTGACAGTGGAACTATCCAATCTGGGCTCATACTAGAGTGTCACCTGGCATTGGAGGGTATAAGTAAAACTAACTCCGTTACCCTACAATGGATCAAAGGGCACAGTGGCTCTCTAGGCAACGACGCGGCAGATGAGCTGGCAAAAAGGGGGTCAAATCAGGTGGTATTCGGGCCCGTTCCAATAATACCACTACCTTTCTACCAGCTCAGATCATGGCTGCGCCGCAGAACACAAGAACAACACGCGGATCAATGGGCAAGTACTAGTGCATGTAGACAGTCCCGGGAAATAGTGCCACACCCGGACCGACGTCTGACGAGACGCCTCATGTCCCTGGACAGGGCCTCTCTACGCACAATGGTGGGTACGATCACCGGACACTGCTCATTAAACAAACATCTATATGTTTTAGGTATCACCGACAGCCCCCTCTGCAGGGGATGCCTGTCGGCTGACGAAACAGCCTCCCACGTTACCCTGGAATGCGAAGGAGTGGCTGCACAACGGGCTGAAATCCTCGGCACACCGGGGTCACTCCGAGAAGCCTGTGAAGGAACCAGGAAGATCCTGCGCTTCTGGAAGGAGTTGGGCTGGCTAGACTTCTAGCTGGCACATCACGCACAACGGCCCGACTTCTTACGGGCTAAGTGCGGAAAAAGGAGCCCCACAACATGAACATGAACATGAACATACATTCATATAGTCTTTGAAGATACTAGGTGGTGCCCTAACATATACTACAACTAGGTATATGTATATACCAGGACTAGGTTTATATGTATACCTAGTGGTAGACCATAATATGGTATCCTTGGCCTTTTTTGGCTAATGACCATGGTGAAACGGGAATAGGTAGCGCAACTTAATACGAGACAAAGATTACTCCATGTTCAGGGGATCACAATTCTCGGTAATGAGGAAAATTTTACGAGTCACAAAAGAAATAAAAATCTTTATGCAGTTACACAGTTTAATATAAAAAAATGTATGAGAAAATGAGCACCTCATTCATTTTTTTTTTCACTTATATCTAGCCAGCCACGCGTAGACTTACAATAACGGTGAATATAATTACTAGTAGCGTTACAAAGTGAAACCCTACACTCACTTCCTTCAATTAAACACTTGAAGTGATAGTTCATGGGTAATAATAATAATATAATATATAGTAGTATGGTACAAAAAAATTTGCTTCTCTCTCTCTGTAGTAAGTTAGCCAAGTAAATTGTAGCTTAGGGTACTTGCAATTGTAGCTGTATTCTAATGATTTTTTAAATCCATTAAGAAATTAATTATCTTTTAAAAAGATTAAAAATAACAAACAAGTAATTGATATTAGAAGGCTGCCATCAATCATAGAAAATTAAACGATTGGAGATCAGATGCATCTATACTGTTTTTTTTTCCTTGGGAGAAAGGTACATTTTTTGTCCAGTTTGTTAGTAAATAATGTGAATCCACATCTTATGTTATTGCACTCTATAATAAAAAAAAACACTTTTATGACTTAGAGGAAAGGGTAAGTGAAAATTACTACCATTATTATTGCTAGCTGGATCCGCGCCTGATATTAATAGGGTAGTTGATTACTTTTTTTAAATACATTAATTAAAAATCAAAATATAACAGAAAAAGAATTTTAAAATTTAGCAAAATATTGTAAGTTATAAAGCTTGTAAATTTGGTGGAAGGGCAAGTTGTCATATAACAGTAATACCAGACTGTGACGTCACCAAGTGTTACAACACTGCATGCGTGCGAAGGATATCACCGCCACGCCCCACCACTTTTGCTCACAACAATATAACTGCTTTATTCTTCAACCAATATTGATGCGAATTTCACAGAATAATTTCTTTTTCGTATTATTTTCTGTTACATTTAAAATAATGTATGAAATCAAACATAGGATTGGGTACTTATATTATCATTTTATAAAATCCAATTTTGCAGTTAAAGGTTGTGTTTCATGTGGCTCTTGTTTGTGAGAAGTCTTAATCCTACTAAGCATCTCAAAGTTTTAATGCGATAAAGTTATACAGAAAGTATGCACAAGTGTAAAGTATAACTTCGATAAGTACTTTGTCATAGTAACTTTGCTTGTAGTGTAGTGCTGGATTTAGAAGAAAATATTTCTTATCAAACAAAAAGCCCCATAAATGGCAAAAGATTTCTAACACTGCAACTAGCAATCAAGATTACATACACAATGTGATATATTTAAATCATATTCCACATGATGTGGATATAATTATTCATTATTGCTATTTTGCATGATATAAAAACTCAATCTCTTGTACATGTGTTGTGCAATCACACCTACTGTAGAGATAGACACACACCCTCTCGTAAAATTATGAAATCGGTTTTGGAAATACAATTAAGCCAACAATTTGTTAATAAACAATTCATACTTCTTAGATGGTTTAGCTCAACATACTTTAATACTACACAAAATCTAATTAACTGGAATAACATGTATAATATATGCATTTGATTGAATGCTATATGTAATGTTCATTATAAATCTTTTGAATTTGATATCAGTAATTGCTACTTATCCCTCTATTACATTACTTAACACGTATTTTTAGGCAACAGTTTTCACTATTCATCCAAAAAGTAAAAATTATCCAAACAATCACAAGATGCAAAATTTTCAACATATATTTTCACATAAATTAGTGTTTTACGTTAATTTGTATTTCCAAAACCAGTAGCTTATAAGAGTATACTTAAAAATTAGGCATATCGTAATCAAAAGCTGGCAATGTTTGTATTAACCTAAGCTGCTATTTGAGCTTTCTCTTGATTCTCCAAATTCACTAATGACTGACACTTAAAATGTTTCTTTACATTGTTATTGAGATTTTCACGATTCCTTGCAATTTCTATTGCGTAAAACTGTACCCTAGCTACCAATATTGTATTTTGTTCTGAATAATCACCATTACAGTCCGCTCGCATTAAGGTGCCGAAACTGTAGTCTTCAACAATGTTTTTAAACTTTTCGCAAAACACTCTCCACTTTGCTTTGTTCATGCTGTTTTTTATTTCGTTCTCGTTAATGAATGCTACATCCATGTCAGGGAAATCTTGTCTGAAATGTGTGTAGATGAGATCATCATGCGGTGTCAATTGGAGCAACCGTGTATCTACCGAACACAGCATCTGAAAGAATATATGTCAGAATGAAGCAAAAATACATGAAATTGTAGTTTATATGTTGTCACTCTCATAGGCTGTCTTAACTTTCATATCAAGTTCAAGTCAAAACCGTTTTCATATTTTTTTAAATAGTAGTGTGGTGAAATTATATTAAAAAGTGGACACCAAAGTAAACACAAAATTGGTTCTTACATTGAAATAAATGTCGCTGTGTTCCATGGCTTTAGCCGCCCACAAGTGTTCCAGCGTCTCATCATTGCCAAACTCTTCCGCAGGCCTCGACAGGACATCCTGGGATATACAATAAAATATATTACATGTGCATATGGCAAATAGGTTAGCTATGAATAAAACATTAGAAAAAATCGGATTATTGACAAGTCAAAGACTACAATAAAAGAAAATACTATTCTATTTATATTGCTACACATTTTTCATGCGTCCTACACAAATTAGGACACAATATTTAATTCGGCATCCAAACATCAGTTAATTACATAGTCTTCGGATCTTTCGCCTTACATTCGTATAAACTGATAAACAATCTCACCCAAAGAGCATTATAATACTACGGAAAATCTCACCATTTCGAAAACTATTTATAGGTAATCAACTCAGAATAAGGACTGCTTTATTCTATGGTAATCAATGTAACTTTAGCTGCAAACCACAGATTTTGTGTCTTTTTATTTAACCTAAAACATGCACATATTCTGTAACTGTATTCTGAAACTGCCTCTGGAAACTGCTGCAACGCTATTTCATTCAAAGTCTGTCTCACGAAAGAAGTATTTTTTTTTTTATTTATTATTACGGCTCTGGATACCAGTCCATTGAGCACGAAAGAAGTCCCGCGGCCACTATTGCCAACTTCAAGAAACCAAAAAACATCAGACGACTTATAAAAAATAAGAAAACAGTTGATCGGGGATTTTGACCGAAGAGCTAAAAAAAACTGACTGCCTCGGTGGCGTAGTTGTATTACAGTATGACTGCAAAGTTGAGTCTGGAATTTGTGCCCGATATGGCGATAGGCTGGCCACCTATCACGTCATAGGACGGAATGACGGCGAAAAGTGGGTGCACTAGTTGCGCCTCTGCCTACCCCTTCGGGGATAACAGGCGTGAGTGTATATATATGCATAATTTTTTTTTTTACACGGACAAAGTGAATTATTACTACCGCCCAGTGTTCAAGGGGAACGGCTGAGTGGTTATGTTGGGTTCACCGTGCCTTATGACCTGAAGTTGAGCCGCCCGCAGAGATGGAAAACGTCGGGCGACCGTCGGGCCGAGTCCCTAACTTATATACACTAGTGATGTGATTATCGGTTAAAAATTATTAATGGTTATTAATTAATTGCCAAAATAAAATAACGTGCTTAATTACTAATTAAAATTATAACTGCTTAGGAGTAGAAAAACATCAAAAAGTAATTCACTTTAACCCATCTAGTGGGGAACAGTTCATCTCTATTTTTTTTTCGACGCGTTTGAAACGTTCAGTGTCTATCTAGGTATATAATTAATCAAAGATCCTTAATTTAGTAATTCAAGTACCAACAGATAGAACAACGCTTAGCATAACAAATGTTTTATTGTTCACGAAATACAAAAAAGTATGGAATAAAAAATAAGGAACTAAAACCCGACTGCAGAAAGAATAACCGAAAAACATTAAACATTCTCATGCAAGGATACACGCTGATTTTGATTCATCGACGATGAAGAACCAATAAATTCATTGTACATGTCGGCGTGGCGTCATAACATGGGTCGTTGGTATCCATTTTTGGCGTAAAAATAAAATATAGAATCACGAGAACACTTTACTCGATGTTCACTGTTTCACAGCTTCACAGAACTGACCCGATCGCAATGACCGTTGCCTTTAAATAGTATTTTTCCAATGACATCATTTCCTATTTAAACATAGTTTGATTAATTAAATACAAGTATAAACATCTTATAATTATTTGCAATTAAACAATATTAAAATCAAATAATAATCGGCTGCTATTTCGCACATAAATTAGCGAATAAAGAAAACATGTCAAATCAACACCGGATGTAATAAACTAAACAAATCAAATCAACACCCATATAAATTACCGGATGTGATAAACTAAACAAGTCAAATAAACACCCATATAAATTACCGGATGTGATAAAAATAAGAAAAGTTAAATCAGCGCCTATACGGCCATTCTGATCCAGCGCGCTCTCGCGCTGAATATAATAGTTAACAAGGCATCACCCATCACGGGATCTAGCCATCCAAGACCAGGATCAGGAATACGCGTAGCAGTTTAGCCAGCGTATTTGGATAGTTGTTAGTTTCATGAAGGCATCACCCACTAAGGGATCTAGCCAAAACCAGGCGTCACCCACTAAGGGATCTAGCCCAAACCAGGCGTCACCCACTAAGGGATCTAGCCCAAACCAGGCGTCACCCATAACGGGATCTAGCCGTCCAAGACCGGGACAAAGGATACGCTTGGTGGCCAGCCAGCGTTTTTAGGAAGGATGTTTGGATAGGTAAATCTTTATTCATTATTTGCCTATACGGCCAGATCATCGTCCAGAAAAGGATCTGCCTGTGCCATAGGTGCCGGTCGTAAAAAATCGTGACTAGCAATTTTTTCGCTACAACCTCTTAGATTTACGTGTTTCAGCTTATAGCGATCATTAGGCAAAACTTCTAAAACTTCCATTGGACCTTCAAATTTAGCACCAAGTTTTGTAGTATGACGTTCATGACGACGCATGAGGACAAAATCACCAACCTTAAATGGGTTAATTTTGGCTTTGCCTTTATCAAACCTAAGTTTATCTTGAATAGATCGCTCGTCCATTCTGTTTTTACAAAATGATCTGATAGATGCCAAGTCTTCAACAGGTTCATCGTCGTCAACTTGTAAAAGTTTAATTAGTGGTGGAGAGCATTTTTTGCCAAATAATAACTCCATAGGACTTTTGCCCGTACTTTTCGATACCGTGCAGTTTATAGCTAATTGTAGATCTTGAATAGCGTTGTGCCACGGCTTATTTAATTCTATAACAGACATATTATCTTTAATAATCTTCATAATGCGTTCCACTTGGCCATTTGCTCTGCTGGCACCTTTCGCTACTATATGATGTTCAATATTGTACTCAGTACAGAAATTTTTGAATTCTACGGAAGTTAGACTTTTATCTTGATCTGATATAAGACGTGTTGGGGTGCCAAATATAGTAATAAGTTCGCGGAAGCACTTTAAGGCAGATTGTGTTGTCCGATCATTAGTGTAACTTAAATGAACATATTTCGTGAAACTATCTACAAAGACAAATGCGTATTCGGCTTGATGACGTTTGCCATTCATGCAGCCAGTAATATCAGCATGCACCGTGTGAAAGGGAACGGCTATTTTATCAATCGGGTGTAATACTACTTGCTTGGCTCCTGATGAACCTTTACGGATTCTACAACTAACGCAGTTTTCTACAAATTTTCGCACTAATTTTGACATATCAGGGAACCAATATTGTTCCCTAATTTTAGACAACACTTTTTCCCAACTAAAATGTTGTAAAGAATCGTGGTAGTGCGAGATAAGATTCCAGCGGTAATTTCGTGGGACGATAATGAGTTTCTGTGTTTTGTTATCTATTTGAATTTTACGTCTCAATAGTTTATCCTGTAAAATAACATACGTGTCGGCTATTGTCCGAGGAATTGAATCAGATTTCAACTGATCAACAACTTTTTTAAGTATAGGGTCACGTTTTTGTTCGATAAGAAGCCAATTATGGTCAAGAGTTGAAGAGTTTAGGAAAAAATGCAAGGCTTTAGATATAATTTTTTGATGTTCCTGAGTACCAGTTCGCTCTATAGGATTGCGACTAAAGAAATCGGCATGAGCTAATCTGTCCCCTTTTCGGTATTCTATTTCAAATTGAAAGTTCTGAAGAAATGCCCACCAACGATGCACTCTAGGAGTTAATTCTTTTTTATGTTTCGAAGCCTTAAGCGAATTGCAGTCGGTTATCACTTTGAAAGTCCGACCATGTAAAAAATGGCGAAAATGCTTGATAGCTTTAACAACAGCTAAGGTTTCAAGTTCGTATGAGTGATATTTGGATTCAACTTGAGTTGTTCTCATACTGAAATAACCAATAACATGAGAATTAGAATCTTGTTTTTGTATTAAAACGGCACCATACCCGAGTGAACTGGCGTCAGTGTGAAGTTCAATAGGCAAATCTGGATCAAATATCGTTAACAAAGGGGAGGATGTTAATCTGCCAATTATAGCTTTTCTAGCGTTGTCTTGGCTTTCGGTCCATTTCCAAGGAACATTCAATTTGGTGAGTTCATATAAAGGTGCCATTATTTTTGAAAAATTTGGTACGAATTTCCTAAAGTAACCAGCAAGGCCGTTAAATTGACGAAGTTCTTTAACATTCTTCGGAACTTGTGATTTAGACAAGGCAATAATTTTTCTAGGACTAGGCCTTACTGTACCATTTTCGATAATATTTCCTAAATACTCCACGCTGGTCTTCAGGAACGAACATTTTGAAATATTTAAAGCGAATCCAGCATCTGTAAGTCTCTTCAATACTAAATTTAAGTTATCAATACCTTCTTCAATGGATGATGACATTACCATTATATCATCAATATAGACAAGAGCTATTTTATCTTTATAGTCACCCAATGCTTTATTTATAGCGCGCTGATAGACAGCGGGTGCGTTACAAAGACCAAAAGGCATCCTCAGATATTCGAATTGCCCGTCAGGTGTAACAAACGCAGTTTTCTCTATAGAATCTTTAGCTATTGGAATTCCATGGAACCCAGCGGCCATATCTAGACAGGTGAAATAACGCGCTTTACCTAATCTGTCTATTTGGTCGCCAATAAGAGGCAACGGATAGTTGTCTCGAATAGTGTTCGCATTTAATTCCCTATAATCTACACAAAGTCTGTCAGAACCATCTTTTTTCTTCACCAGAAGAATAGGGCTACTAAAAGGAGAAGAGCTATCGCGGATAATGTTGTTCGCTTTTAAATCATCGATAATAAGTTTAACTTTTTCGCGTTCCAGAGGGGACAAACGGTAAGGTCTTCGTTCAACAATTTTATCTGTATTTTTAAGTTTAATATTTAATACACCAGTCTTAATCTCTGAAACCCGATTACCAATCGTAAAGTTACACTTATAACTATCAAGAACATCATGCAATTTCTTAAGTAAAATCGGGTCTTTGATATCATTATTTATATCAAAGTGATTGCGGTTGATTAAGGTGGTGCATTCGTTGATGACAGATTGTCGCTTAACAGATATTCCCTCCTTGGTAATTATAACGCTAAGGCCAGGGGTTCTTACAATATCGTAACCGATCAATATGTCAAACTGCGTTTGAGTATCACCGACCACGTAAAATTCTACCTCGATGCAAACTTCATCGATTTCTACTGTGGCTGTAATACTCTGTGTAGAAAATACGGGACAACCGCCAATGCCCATAAATGCCACATTGACAGTATTTCTCTTTCCAGGAATTGAACTAGCAAGTCTATTCCTAATTAAAGAACAGTCTGCACCGGTATCAAATAAGCAGGGGTAAATCTTAGAGCCTATTTTAATATCAGTTGTACTGCGGTCTGTGGGGACGCAAACGTTTATCGTCTGATTACAGTTATTTAGCTTCATACGCTCATCTTTTTGTTTCCGAAAGCAATTCTTTTCGACATGGCCCGGTCTATGGCAATAGTGGCATTCCACAGATTTATTCGTATTGGCAGGTTTTGGAGGATTAGAAGTTGAAGTCTCTACGGATGGTGTGGAAACAGATTTGTTCCTACATTCGCTTCTAAAATGACCTGGCTTATGGCAATTATAACAACTGACAGATGGCTTGTTAAAAATCTCTGGAATTCGTGGCTTCTTATTTTGCTTGTTTCCTTCATTGCCCTCAACTTTCCGTTTTCTATAAGTTTTTAAAACGGAAACCAGTCTAGGTAAGGAATCGGGAGTGTTTCTGAGTAGCTCAGACCACATATATTCAGGATAAATACCTGTTATTAAGGCGTCGATAACTTCTGCGTCACTCGCTTCTGGTCTTACGCGTTTAAACAGGGTCCAACCTGTCGTAGCATATTCAGCATAACTACCTGCATGCTCAGAAGTGTAGTTGCGCCACTTTAATATGTCATCGGCATATCGAAACTCCTTCCCGAAAGTTCTTATAAGGTCCTCCTTTACTTCTTGCCACGTAGTGGAGTGGAGTGACCACGTGTCGGCCCAAATCTTAGCTCTACCCTTTAATTGTAGGATAGCCTTCATTCTTGCTTCTTGCTGTGGTATGTTGAAGGTCGCAATCGTTTCATCTACATTTGCGCACCAATCTCGGATGTCATGGGATCGAACATCCGGATCGAACGGCGGAAGATAGAAATTGCTTCGATCTCGTACTGATACTGGCGTAGACGTAACAGATAAGGCTGCAGTTACTGCACTTGATGCGGCTTGCTGGGTGATCGAAGAAACTAGGTTCATAACTTCCTGCATTGTGAACGTTGGCTCAGTCCTCGTTTTTGTTTGTGGTACGCCCAAAATGGGAGATTTGGATCCCACCGCTGCTGTCGGCGTGGCGTCATAACATGGGTCGTTGGTATCCATTTTTGGCGTAAAAATAAAATATAGAATCACGAGAACACTTTACTCGATGTTCACTGTTTCACAGCTTCACAGAACTGACCCGATCGCAATGACCGTTGCCTTTAAATAGTATTTTTCCAATGACATCATTTCCTATTTAAACATAGTTTGATTAATTAAATACAAGTATAAACATCTTATAATTATTTGCAATTAAACAATATTAAAATCAAATAATAATCGGCTGCTATTTCGCACATAAATTAGCGAATAAAGAAAACATGTCAAATCAACACCGGATGTAATAAACTAAACAAATCAAATCAACACCCATATAAATTACCGGATGTGATAAACTAAACAAGTCAAATAAACACCCATATAAATTACCGGATGTGATAAAAATAAGAAAAGTTAAATCAGCGCCTATATACACAATACACCGATACATGGTTTAACTTTAAATGAATCCGCAGGTTTGTTGTTGTGAATTTATACGACAAATTCTTTTTACAAAAATCACAAGTAGCAATTGTATTGATCATATCATTTTTTTGACAATAGTTCCAAATCACTGCATAGCTACGTCTCAACATAATTATTCGTTACCAACATTTTTATCACTAGAAAGAAAAATAACACCATAACTCATGGATACAAAATACGCGGCAATCGATCAGTTAACGGTTTATTAACGGTTTTGTTATTACATTTATTAATTGCTATGAACAACTTTAGTCAAGCAATATTAGCTACGTTTTGGTACAGTTAACAAACATGTTAACGACCATATTCGCATAAACTCTCAGTACATTAATTGCCATGAACACGTTTGACCAACCAATATTAGCTAAGTTTTAATACAGGATACAGACATTTAAGGACCATAGTCCTATCAACTCAAACAACCAATCATTAATCACGACGAGTCATTATTTAACTCATAGCTAAAGATACAATTTTAATTTAATGAGAAACTCATAGATGGCGTTATTACCATTTTTCTATGATACATAAATGGTTATCAATTTTAGTTGAATGATAAATTAGTAGATGGCGTTAACTGCCTCCGTAGTTCGTACTCAATTCATTAGTTAACTCATCAATACTCGCTCGGTTACATTGGCCCGGGACGTCATCTGTCAACAAGCGAAAATCGACCTTATACGCACCCACATAAATTGTATGTAGGTGCGTATAAGTATAACGTTTAATGGATATTGCAATAGTAGTTTATAATATTCACTGTTATTTTTTTTTAATGAACAAAATTAATGGTTATAATCTTTAATGATCACCTTTAATATACACCGCACGGCGTACCAACCAAAACTCCGCGGTGGCCATCTTCGGCGCATTAGGGACGGCTGCGGGTTTCCTCCGACTCACGTCTAAGTTGTCATCCGCAACCGCCCCACATTGTATAATTACTCTGGCTCTTTATTTGTTGTTATTTTAATCGTTTGTTAAGTAATGTAGTACGTACGTAGTGGTGAATCAGCTTGTACCCACGTAGTAGGTACAAGCTGATTCACCCCATCAACAACGGCGCGTTGCAACATCCGCGACTCTGTAGACCACCAAGCGCTGTTAGTTACCAAGAAATAACACATACCGTGTGAAACTCCACATCGACACACGGAGTCTTTATAACCGACGACTACAGTAGAATAAGCACACTTGCGTTTCTAATATCGGGCGAATTTGTTATTTAAGTTTAGATTTAAATAAACTAATTTTAAGTAAATTCGTTTTTTTTGGGACCTCCGGCCGCAGCTTACGTAATTCGATGTTATACAATTATTGTTTATTAATACGTTGATCCTGGTTAGTTGTTGGTAACCCTAATTTTTAAAACTGAAATGGCGGGAATTTTCGTCATAATGTGCACCATCTTGTCACAGAGCGGTACCAATTCACGCCATCGGTAAAAAGATTTGAAACGCACTATATCTACGTATTCCATAAAGGAATGTTGTTCACAAAATGTCATAATGCTGAAGATGGAACATGTGGCAATCTGGAACCCAAACTGACAATTTTTTTTAATCTATGAGACCAAAAAGCCCCTTATGCGGTACGGTCCGTCGTTTCAGACCGATCGCAACGACGAATAATAATAACTGATGGTGTATGTCCAAATCGTAAACGAGTTACTTAATAGAAGACGATATCGTGATCGCAACAGTAACCGGTACAATCATGAATGTCGTAACGATAGATCGAAGGTGTATGGCTCTTTGTGATCGACGATTCGATTTTTACCTGTCTCAGTCTGCCTAATGCGGATTCCAGTATTATAAACGAGATTTTGCCCGCGGCTCCGCCCGCGGTGAAAAGTTTTTCCAGGATAAAAGTCCCGCTTTATATTTTCCCGAGATAAAACGTAGCCTATATGGTAATCCAGGACATGATCTACCCGTGTGCTAAATTTCATCCAAATCCGTTCAGCAGTTTTTGCGTGAAAGAGTAACAAACATACATTCTTACAAACTTTCGTGTTTATAATATATGTTTATAGTAGGATACGCACAAACCTTCCTCTTGAACCACACCGACCATTGGTGAAACACTAATGAAAATCCGTTCGATAGTGTTTGATTTTATCGCGTTCAAGAGACAAACAGATGCGCTAGGGGACTTTGTTTTATAATAAGTAGTGATTTAAGGACATATCATTAAAAATAAAAGGATACAAAACCGCGAGAAAATTCCCGGGATAAAAAGTAGCCTATGTTTCATGGATTAAAACATAGGCTACTTTTTATAGGCATGATCTATCTTTCGGAGTTGGATGATGGATGTATGGGCGAAGGTGGTATTTCCATGTTTTAGACTTCGTCATGATTTAAGCTTTCAATAATAATTAAAAGCTGGTTTTTCTCATATAAACATAATATATTTCGTCTGAACAACAATACAGAGTAATAACAACATTCTGTTGAGCTAGCCAACTAAACTTCGAATGCCCTGAAGCGCGTCTGCCAGCGTTAGCAACTTGAAGTGGACTGACTATCGTACCAGGGGCGTCCAGGGGCGTAAAATTATCGTACATGGATCGAAATTATCGTATTTTTTAGGATAATGTCTATTATAGATAAATAAATCATATAAATTATAATATTGATATGCATGCAAGTACTCTATAGTTTATCTTTTTTAAACCACCGCTGTCAAATCAACAGAACACTCAAAGAGAATATAATCACTACGTTAAGAAATATCGAAATATCGAACTTATATTCTCTTGTTCGCATTGGTAGGTGCTATACTAACCAATAAGAAAGCGTGTACAGCAGGCGCTGGATAAAGTTACAGTATCGGCAGTGGTGAAACTTAGTAGAGCGGATCGTAAGGACCAATAGGAATAGAGAACTTGTATTTCCCGGTATTTTCCCAAGATTTTATTGGACAAAATAAAATCATGCTACTGCGATTTAGACTATCAACGCATAAGTGAAATAATATAAATTCTCAAATTTTGCATCATGATAGAAATTATCGTACAATCTGCGTACGATAATAATATGCTATCGTACATCGTACGTAGGCACAAAATTATCGTATGTGTACGATAATTATCGTACGGTTCCGAACGCTGGCGTCTGCACTCTCATTATAAAGGTTCGCTCCCCTCTACATAATTTCATACTACTCGATTCATTGAAGTCAACAGTAATACAATATTCATAAATAAAAATAGTCAAATCAGCAACTTATTTTACAAATTCAAATTAATCTGCAACATTGTGTATTTTAAATCTCACTGTGCAATATTGAAATACTGGTAATTAGCTAGCATCCTATTTTATAGTATTTTAGTCACTCCGACATATCCGTGTGCCAAATTTCATCGAAATCCGTTTATTCATTTTTTCGTGAAAGAGTAACAAACATCTATACAATTCTTACAAACTTTCGTGTTTATAATATTAGTAGGAAGTAATGATGTAGGGACATATCCTTAAACATATAAAGATACAAAACCGCAAAAAAAGAAAATCCGGGGTAAAATTCCCGGTGTGCGTTTATCCGGGATAAAAGTAGCCTTTGTCCTTCTTTGGATCTCAAACTATCTCCATACTTATTTTCTTGCAGTTCCACTCTAAAAAAACGATTTTCCGGGATTCAAGTCTCGGTTTTAATTTTCCGGGAATAAAAAGTATCTTAGATCCTTCCCGGGGTCTTAAACTATCTCCCTACCAAAATGTATTGCAATCGGTTCAGTAGTTTGACAGTGATAGCTCCACTCGCGAGATAATGAAATCCGGGATAAAAGTCCCGCATTATGTTTTCCTGGGATAAAAAGCCTATGTGTTGATCCAGGATATGATCTACCGGTGTGCCAAATTTCATCGAAATCCGTTCAGTAGTTTTTGAGTGAAAGAGTAACAAACATCCATACATTCTTACAAACTTTCGCGTTTATAATATTAGTAGGATAATACCAGCCCTATATTATATACTGCTCACTGCTGAGCATGGGCCTTCTCTATTACTGAGAGGGTTTAAGGCCTTAGTCCACCACGCTGGCCTAGTGCGGGTTGGCAGATTTCAAACACCTTCGAAATTCTTATGGAGAATTCTCAGGTTTGTAGGTTTCCTCACGATGTTTTTGCATAATTGCTTTTTAATAATTACTTAACACATGACTCATTAAAAAACTAATGTCATTCCATTATGATATAGAAATATTCGTCTTGTTTTATTTATTAATGTATTATCCTAAATCTGTAAATGCAGTAAATAATTGTTTAGTTGATAAACATATTAAAGTTGAATTAGCTTCTAAATATCTACGCACCCACCAATTATGCTTATACTTTATAGTGTTTGATTTACTACCGTAAGTTGCAGATTAACTCCATGGTGTAATTTAGTGACATAACTATTTGTTGTCCTGTTCCATACATAGTAGAAAAAAAGAAGTATTTATTATGTTCACAGATTACGCTTTCCTATATATTTATAAATTTGATTTGAAAATATTAGTGCTTTGTTACTAGACAAAAATCCTTTATTTCTAGGTAACACACTTCGTGTGATATAGCAGCACTGTATATAACTTGCTGCCAACCTAACGCCATCGGAACTTAAAGTTGAAACGCACTATTGGTTTAATGGTTACGTTCTCTTCGGACTCAAATACTTTCAGTTACATTACAACGTTACAACGATGCATGTAAAACTCAAATATGTTAAATCTATTTATAAGTGTATGTTTAAATAATTGCACAGTTCTTATATTAATAATTTAACTGTAGTGATTTTTTTACTGTTGTCTTAAATAATAGGATTTTTTTTAAAATAGGAACGCATTTTTAACGAATATAAAAATAAAAAATCGAGACAACACTATACAATTTAGCGTGACAAAAAGAGAAACACTTCTCGGAAAAATTCGTTTAAATCTTGTTTCGTCACAAGCTTTCATTGGCCGAAATCGGAAGAGGGTGGCGCATGCGCGTTATGCCGACGCCATCTCTGAAACTACTGTGCCTATTATGTACTTGTTCTAGAGTAAAGTGAATGCTAATTTGTGGTTAAAAGTGCGAATACATCATGGAATTACGCGGTCGCGAGTGAGATTGTGTGATTTTCAGTGTTATCGGAGGACAGAGTGCATTGACGCGGTGAGGGTGTTCGGCGGGTGTCTTGCGGAAGTTTCTTGACTATAGCAACGCATTATTTTTTGTGGCTATCTCCGCCGCGGGCCGCCACTTTCGGATATTTCATGGGCCTTTGTCATCGGTACAGACAGTGGTAACTCTCAAATGGTTGATTTTCCCCGCGGCACGTAGAAAGCGGGCTTGAGGCGGGCCGAGCGCTGCCCGCGTTCTTACGCGCGCGCTGCACATACCTAACTCTATTATATGAATTATTGTTGTGGGTCAAAGGCATCGCGATTAACCTGCAACGAAAACAGCGTCATAAACGTGCGTTAACTTTGTGTTTCAGCTCGTGCTTGAGGACGCTGACGCGTTCGGAATGAATTCTGCTCTCAAACCGGTGCTACCGCAGCCGGGGGTCCCTCAACCAGGCGGGCAGCCGAGCCCGGCTAAGGGTAACGTAGCTAGCGTTAACCACTCAGTGGGTCATCCTCAAGGAGCACAGAATTCCCTCCATCACGGTACCAATAATCTGGTAGGGCAGAATTTGACGCACCACGCGCCGCCGCCGCCGCCGCCGCACGTGCCGGTGCCCCCTCACGCGGTGCCGTCTATGGCGCCAGTGTCTGCCAACATGGCACAGATGGCACAGAACATGAGTCACCATGGCAACCTGTCTCACGTCACACAAAACTCCGTCACATCCACAAACGCAGCCAGCCCTAGCAAAAGTACCCCTGGTGGACCCATTAGCCTAGTCCAAGAGAAGGCAAATGCTTCACAACCTCTAGCACTCACCCGCACCCCAGAAAAGAAGGAACCTGACTCCACTGGTCCTGCTAATGGCACTATTGACTCGGCAAAGTCGGGAACCAATGTGCCAAGTGCATTGAAACCACAGAATCCAGAGACTAATAAAGACAAGCAGGATATTGCTAGGACCTCACCAAGTACGCCAAAACCACCTGAAAAGCCATCCAGCACTACAAGCACACCACAGAAAAGTGAACCAACCAACCCTGTTAGCCAGACTGAGAGTCTGGCTCAGCCTAAGGTGGCCACAGCTAATGAGGCCCCTGAAAAGTCTCCATCAAAGCCTACTGAGCTTAAGCCGTCTCCGGCAGCAGATGTTGCACCAACACAAAGTGACAACAAACCCCCAGAAACTGCCAATGATACTCAGCTACAAGAAAAGGCACCCACGCCTGTGAAGCAAGATCTACCAGTAGCAGAAAGTGCTAAAGCTGAATCCAAACCAGAAGAAAACAAGGAGGAACCTAAAGTAGAACCACAGGCGATAGAAGAGAGCAAAAAAGAGGAAGTGAAACAAGACAAACCAGAGCCAGCTCAGAAAGAAGAGAGTCCAGAGAAGTCTCTCAGTGCAGAGGAGAAAGTTGAGGAGAAAAAAGTAGAGCCAAAGCCTGTAAAAGTGGAGCCTAAACCAAAATCAACTTTGAAGTTGGCCACAGTTACCCCTCCCATGAGAAAGAGGAGACAAACCTCTCCTAGCAAAGCAACTGACGGATTGGGGTTGGCTAAAAAGGGCAATGATGAAGGTACTCCAGACACAAGAATTAAGAGGAATAGAACTAAGGTCAGTAGTAAAGAAAGTTATTAATCATGTAATGGCTCTATCAAAAAGTTTTTGTGGAGGGAAAAACAAACTGCCAAACAATTACACTTTTTTAATAATTTCCAGTGTCATATTAGTATATGACACAGACAGACAGACAGTTCTAGTGAACTTTATGGCATAAACATGTGAAAGATTTGATTAAAATAAAAACTTTATTCACCAAAACTCATTGAAACATAACTTCCCCGATAGAGATTTTTTTTATCACTATATAAATTGGAAGAGAATAAATTGATAATGTGGATAGTTAGTAAAAATATTTATTTTAAAGATAAATAAACCTATAATATAGAAAACCTTACCTAATTGAAAAAAAATGTATTGCATATTCCTAACATATTTTAGACTAAGGCTAAGTAGCCTCAGTTCTGTCTAAATATAAACATGAATATAAACATTATTCATTCTTTACTCCCAAAATGAAGATTGAAATAATCTTCCATTCTTTATGGAAATATTGGCATTGATTACATCAATATCAATATGGCTTAAATTATGAATCACCATATTCTAAGAAGACTCAACATGTTTGTGTATTATTAATAAATTAATAATAATTATATAACATACTAGATTTTGCCCGCGGCTCCACCAGCGTCAAAAAGTTTTTCCGGGATAAAGTGTAGCCTATGTGTTAATCCAGGACATGATCTACCTGTGTGCCAAATTTCATCGAAATCCGTTCAGTAGTTTTTGCCTGAAAGAGTAACAAACATCCATAGTCCATACATCCAGACATCCATACATACTTACAAACTTTCGCGTTTATAATATTAGTAGGATAGTAGGAAGAAAGAAGTGTAAAATCAATTTCTCGTATATCTATTAAAACTACTATTTACAAATAATTTATGCATATCTGGTCAACAATAAAACTTTCTGTGTGGATTCTACGATTTTCTATAATCAATTTCGCCTACTATGAAATATGCAGCAAAACTTGTAATGTTTAGTATTGAAAATGAGTAACTTTTATCATATTGGGCATTTCCGCCAACAGCGAAAAAACATGTAACTGTTATCTAGCTCCTAAAATATTGGATATTTTTTTCATTGTAAATTTTTATAATCTCATTAAAGACCTTTTGTACACTAACAAGTAATATCAGTAATCAAACTTATATAAATATTACAAAAATAAATAAATCTTTATCATAACAAGTGTAATATACAGTGTAACAAATGATGTTTTTTAAATTTCAATTGAATTTAAAAAAATAATATCGCACAAACCGGCTTCAAATTAATATTTCTACAATAAATGCAGTTTACAGATATACGAATATAATACATTCGTATCATATATAACGTAGATATATATTCTTTTGCTTGTAATATAAACGTGGGTCCAAGATCGGTCCTTACCAAATCACTCACAAAACATAATTTTGTACGTTACGAACGCATGCTCCCTGCTACCTCAGTTGTGCTACAAGACGTGCGCGTCAGTACGCCGATGAGTGCTGTGGGTGATAGTTGTGGCGTACATATTTTGGCCCTGAGACGCGTTCTTTCACGAAATTCTAAAGTGTCATTACCTATACATCATACAATATACTGGTAAGTAAACGTTTTATTCCGTTCATTATTGAATGTCACATAGTATAATGTTCTTAAGAATCTATTGTCAGTGACTGGATACTGTAAAACTGTAATTAAGGTATAATATAATACAAAATGACCAAAATGTCATTACCAACACAGTCCTTACCGTAATAAATTAGAGACAACGGTAAAGACACGATAGCTACGGTGATGACAAAGTTTTGTAAGAATAGTGTCTAACAATTCAAATCTGGGGCTTATATTACTGTTGCATGGAGGCTTATTTAACCTTACATACGCTATTGTATTTTGAGATTTTTTTATATCACAATATATAGATTGCCACATAAACAAATGGGTCATATAATTATTCTAAGTGATCCTTACTGGCCAATGACTTTAAATACGCATAAAACTAGAAAAGTTTGTATTTGCTGCCAGATAAGGAAAAGACTAGGATTAAGGGAAGAGAGGAATGGATGTGTGAGATGTTCGGAAAATATCGTACAAAACTCAACAGCAATCTGTCACTTTTCTTTTCAATCTGCTACTTTTCTGCAGATTACTTGGGTATTACTATCCAGTATCCCGTCAAGTTGGTCCTTTCAATCAGTCATCACTTTGAGACTTTATAAACATTAATCATTATGATGATATTTCAGTAATTAACACAGAATGCCAAGGAATACCTCAGAAAATAAGGAAAGAAGAAATATAAATAAGAGGAAACGATATGAATTCATAAAACTGAATGACCCTGAAAAATATGAAAAATTACTGGAGAAGGAAAAGGAGCGTTATAAAAGAAGAAGACAAGCAAAAAAAAATTAACAGCGTAACGGAGATGACTGAAAGAGAAAAGAGAATAATAAGAACGCAATGGAAAATAAACAAAAGAAGTTCTAGGTACATTAAAAGAATAAATTCCATACCACACCAAGCTAACATAGAAGAAACAAACATAATTGAGGACATAATCAATAATCAGGAAGAAGATCCTCTAGAAAAATCGATAAATAATGAAGAGTGTAAAGAATCGAAGTTCACGAGTTTGGTAAATCGGCTAAAAAGGAAGGTAAAATTTTATGAACGAAAAATTAATATTCTTCAGAGGAAAAACAATTTATGCAGTGTCAGAATACACAGGCTAAAAAAACAAAATTATTATTATTATTATTATTATTATTAAGCCTCTTTATTTCCACATCATAATTTTTACAATTCAAATGTGTGTTAGACGTGTTAGTGTATATAACTTATTTATCTAATATTAGTATTGTTAGTTTTCCTTCTGTGATGTGGATCCCATTTGGGTATAGGCCTCCTCTTTCTCCCTCCAGAAAGTTCTGTCTCTGGCGAGGGTCATCCAATCTTGACCTGCTGTTTTAACAATATCATCAGCCCACCGTTTTGTTGGTCTGCCAACATTTCTTTTTCCTAGTGGCCCTTTCCAACATGTAGTTTTTGTGGTCCATCTATTGTCCTTACACCTCGAAATATGACCAGCCCATTGCCATTTTAATTTTAAGGCCTGTGTTAGCGCATCAGTTAAGTTTGTTTTTTGCCGGATCAATTCTGACCTTATTTTATGTATTTTCCTGATTTTCAGTATACTTCTCTCCATTGCCCTCTGTGTTGTCCTTATCTTTTCTTTCACTTTATGTGTATAAGCCCATGTTTGACAACCATACAATATGCTAGGCAGAAGACAGGTATCAAATACAGTTTTTTTTCATGTTAGGCGTATAATCTCCTTTTAGAATTTCCTTTAGGGTCCAGAATTTGTTCCAAGTTATTTTACATCTTCTTTCTACTTCTTCTTCATTGTTCGTTGCACTGAAAGACATCTGTTTCCCAAGGTATATGTATTTGTCCACATATTCTATATAGTTGCCATTTATGTTTACAGGAAGTTTTTGGCTATTTGTAATTAATTTTGTTTTGGAGGCATTCATCCCAAGTCCAACTCTAGCACTTTCTTGACTAAGTGAATATATCATTGTTTCAAGTTCTTTAGATGTTTCTGCTAGTACGACAATATCGTCTGCGAATCTCAAGTGGCTCAGATAAACGCCACCTACATTCAATCCCTTATTTTTCCAATCAAGTTTTTGAAATACATTCTCTAAGACAGCGATAAATAGTTTTGGTGACAGAGGGTCACCTTGTCTTACTCCCCTTTCAATTCTTATTTCTTAAAAAACAAAATAAACCTATACAAAGACCAAAGACGAACAAAAGAATATATTTTACAGAACTGACTTTATTGTTTTTATTAACTGATTATTCTGTGATTTTATTGTATTATATGAGACTGATTTTAAAAATGAGCAAGTATTCATAATTTTTATGTTCCTCAAAACTTTGTAATATTAGATTATATGAATAAAAACAATTACAATAAAAGTTGATTACATTTTTTTTCTGTTTTTAATCACAATCCTTATAATAATGATCACCATCAAGGTTCAGTACCTAATTAATGCATATTACTAATAAGTTGTCATTACCGTATTTTAGATGTCTTTACCGTTCGTTGGATATTTTCTTATTTACCATAGCTGCAGAATAAAAACTCGATAAACATGGTTATCTTTTAAATTTTCCTTTACATGAAATAGTTTATGTTACTTAATACTAACAATATTTATTAACATGTCCTTACCGTGTTTTTTGTGTCCATACCATTTTTTATTCTTCGAATATTTACTAAACAATTTAAGATATTTTTTGTACACACAAAGTGAAACCCTTATAATGATTGTGGAAATTTATTAAATTCATTAATACTATTTTATCTGACTCTTTTTTCTAATCTTTCAATTTTATTAATTTGGCGGAAACACCCTATTATCATTATCGTATTCTATTTTTATCGTGATCTATGAAATTGTATTTCAATTAAAACACCAGTCTCCAATTAACATCCCATTATGAAATAATCTGCTTAAAATTAACTAATAAGCAGCGCCGCGGGCCAAAGTGTACCCCTATGCTTATTATTAGAACAGCAGTGCTAAATAAAACAACGCAACTAAGTAATAAGCGCGTGCCCGCGCGTTCGGAAGAAAGTTCCGTTGTGCAAGTTTTCGCGCCATAATTACAGTTTCCCTTTAGTCTGGTCTGGCGTTATTCATTTTTTAAACTGTTAATCCTGACTTGAAATTAGCAAAATGTTCACGCTATTGCCATTAATAAAATAAAAAAAAACTCTTAATCTAATATGTTGGTCATTAAGAACAAACATATCTACTTCATAAAAATAACGTAATATTTCTCTAAGCATTTTTACAGTAAGGTTTACATACGTGTAATTTTAAAGCTTCCTATATAATCCTATCTATACTAATATTATAAAGCTGTAGAGTTTGTTTGTTTGTTTGAACGCGCTAATCTCAGGAACTACTGGTTCGAATTGAAAAATTATTTTTGTGTTGAATAGACCATTTATTGAGGAAGGCTTTAGGCTATATAACATCACGATGCAACTATTAGGAGCGAAGAAATAATGGAAAATGTGAAAAAATCTGGGAAAATTATTCATCCTTGAGGGCTTCCATTGCGTGCGCCGCGAAAACGGTTCAAGATACCAAAAATATATGTATGAAAGAATTATTCATCTTGAAATGATCTAAAAAAATGTCCACGACAGTATATGTCTATCTTTTAAGATTATCTCACTAGAACCGTTTTTATGGTAATCAAATTTGGTCGAAATTAATGCATTATTTGTTAAGAGTTGTATCAACGTCATAGTCATAGAGTGATTCAACGGGAAGGTTTTTATGTACTTTTAGCCCAGAAAAACTTATTAACGCGGGGGAAGCCGTGGGCAAAAGCTAGTTAATATTATAAAGGCGAAAGTTTGTTAGAATGTATGGATGTTTGGATGTATGGATATTTGGATGTTTGTTCCTCTATCACGCAAAAACTACTGAACGGATTTCTATGAAATTTGGCACACGGGTACATCATGTCCTGGATTAACACATAGGCTACTTTTTATCCCGGGAAAACATAAAGCGGGACTTTTATCCCGGAAAAACTTTTTAACGCGGGCGGAGCCGCGGGCAAAAGCTAGTAATATTATAAACGCGAAAGTTTGTAAATATGGATGTATGGATGTTTGTTACTCTTTCCCTCAAAAACTGCTGAACGGATTTCGATGAAATTTGGTTCACGCGTCACGCGTAGATCATGTCCTGGATTAACACATAGGCTAATTTTTATCCCAGGAAAAATATAAAACAAGACTTTTATCTCGGAAAAACTTTTTAACGCGAGTAAAAGCTAGTAATATTATGTAATTTTTCTACTTCCATCCAGAGTTTAATTTGTGGATATTTTACTTTTAAGGCCAGAAAAGAAAAAAATGTATTTGTGTATGTATATTTAAGTAAATTCATGTATTTAATATTGCTATTATCTTGAATTATCCACACAGGCGTATTTGTAGAAATTTTGACATTATTGAGGCAAATTAAATTCAACTGTGTGTGATTTAAAAACAACATTTATTTTACATCGGCCAGTAACTCAAATATTTCCAAGTGCCGCCATTACGTGTTTAACAACGATGATAAAAATAATAACATTTGTTACAAAGCAAGTTATGTAAACAAGAAATTGCAAATGTTTAGGAAATTATGATCCTTCACGTTAACATACGTCATACATACAATTATCTATGGCAAGCTCAATGTTGAATATATAGCTATAATCTGACTTGTTGAAAACAACATAGTTTTAGGTAAATTATCTGCACAATCGAGACATCTTTTTCGCGGTAGATATGTAAAATCCGTACATTAGTTGAAATAAAAGAACAATGAAATTTAGAATTTGGAACATCAATAAAATAACGTTTATTTTTAAAGTCTAGACACGCAGCAGCGTGTCAAGCCAATTTCAAGCAAAGGAACTGGCTAACCAGCGCCAAGAGTAATATTACACGAACCACTTGGTGCCACTTTTCACCCTTCTATAACTCAAAACATATTTAACGTTAACACATAAAACTGCGTGTGTTTAATTATATCCGTAAGGACATCTAGAAGCCCAAATTTCATGAAGCTAGCTCAAACGTATATAAAAATACAAAGGTCAAAAAGTCGTAAATTTTAGTACTGACTGCCTGACTGACATATAGTACCTAAACCTAACGTACTTTCAGATGACTTACAAGGATGAAATTTGGAATCCAGCTCGGTAATTGTGTGTAAGCGTAAGAAAAAATCTAAAAATAAAAAAAAGGTAAAAAATACAAAAAAAAATATTTTTAATGATAGCGTTGGAACCGTTACAAGCAAACATTTGAAACTATCCCAACATATGTATATATATTTCTGTTATATTTGCTATACTAGCTTTTGCCAGCGGCTCCGCCCGCGTGAAAGAGTTTTTCCGGGATAAGAGTTCCGTTTTATATTTCACGGGGATAAAAATTAGCCTATGTCCTTTTTCAGGTTCTAAAATATCTGTGTACCAAATTTCATTTAAATCGGTTCTGTAGTATTGGCGTAAAAGCGCTACAGACAGAGTTATTAATTTGATTACCATAAAAACGGTTCTAGTGAGTTAATCTTAAAAGATAGACATATACTGTCGCGGACATTTTTTAGATCATTTCAAGAGGAATAATTCTTTCACACATATATTTTTGGTATCTTGAACCGTTTTTGCAGCGCACGCAATGGAAGCCCTCAAGTATGAATAATTTTCCCCGTATTTTTTCACATTTTCCATTATTTCTTCGCTCCTAATAGTTGCATCGTGATGTTATATAGCCTAAAGCCTTCCTCGATAAATGGTCTATTCAACACAAAAATAATTTTTCAATTCGAACCAGTAGTTCCTGAGATTAGCGCGTTCAAACAAACAAACAAACTCTTCAGCTTTATAATATTAGTATAGATTACAGAAATATAAAAATAAAGTTAAGTCCAAAAAGGGAAACGCTCTCTATACCGGAACGGTAAGAGAGAAGAACCATAACATTAAGAGCCTATGTGAAAAACATATGGAATCGTGATGGGCGTGACTTAGCGTATTTCAAATGCGAGGCGCCGCACGGCCCCGCTGAGATAGATCGCGCGCCTCGGCCCTCGTCGCATCGCGTCGTTGCGACAGGTCGTTGCACTCAAGCCCGCGAAAAGATCGTCATTGCAAATGCATGTCTGTGTTGTAAATATTATAGTTATTATAATTTCTAATAAATTTATAACTTATATAACATAGAATTTATTTTAATTCGTTTATAGAACCATTATTATGTCACTATTATCTACCTAATTACTTGAACATTATGTAAAATGACATTGTAAGTTATCTAAACTCATCGAAAGTATTATTCACTTATAGTTGACTTTTGTTGACAAGATAAAATTTGGTGTGGTGGTAGGTTCGAGTCTTACCCCTACGTAGGTCTGTATATAGGTAAAAAGCAAAGCAGTATGAAACTTCTATAATATGTTTTAAATTATATTTTGCTTTGTTTTGATTTATTCTTGTGGACTTTCCTAACTTTGGTGGACATAAAATAAATAATAATACAATAAATGGCGTCACTATTTTTCGGCCCGACTCGGGATTCGAACCTGGGACCTCAGCACAATAGGCGTATCGTGTGTGCAACTACGCCTTGGAGGCAGTCAAACATAGCATCACACCTTTTCTCCTCACATTTCGTTAGCTATTTTAGGTCTTATCAAATAGGAGACGAGCTTATTGCCACATACCGGGCCCAATTCAACAGACCGAGCTGATACTGGACAGAAAAAAATAGTATTTGCCCGACGCGGGATTCGAACCCGAGACCTGAGCGTGGAGGCCGTACCGGGCACGTAATACAACTACGAGTTGCGACATCAAGGTAGTTTCGACAAGTCATTCACGATGAAACTTCTTCCCTGGAATGTCAGGTCTATTTTACGTAAATGATGCTTCACTCTAGTGCCACCATGCAATTTAAAAATCGAATTTTGTATGTAAAGGATGTTCGAAATTTATGCAATGCAATAAAATTACATAGCTTGATATGAAGATTGATTACATTATTATGGTTGAATAGTCACTATATAGGATATAAATGTTACAAATGTTGAAGGCGGCTGCTACCTATCTAGATAATTTTTATAATTTTTAATTTGAACTGTATGTAATGTGGGGTAAGAAAAATATAGCAAGGTCATTCTTACTACGCGGGTACTTATGCTTATAGAAAATTTGAAATGTTAATTACTTACAATTTTTTAAATATTTTTGATATTTTGTACAGAAGAATAGACTGATGTTTACTGCAACAGCTACTTCTTCAATTCTAAGGCATTTGTTTTTGTTTTGCAATAAAACAAAGCTCCGATATCCTTATTGAACTGAATGAAAAATAATGATGGCCATATTTTAAAAGGGGGGACGGGAAAAACTTCATAGAACTTTGGGCTTAGTGTTACAGATATAATTTATGCATTATTTTATAGTTATATTAGAACTATTTCCAAATGAGAAAGAAAAATCTGTCTGTCCAATGGGAGTAAAGAAAGAACCGCTGTAGAGTAGAGCTTCTAAATCATTTTTCGGTAAATAACTTTTTTTTACCTGATGACATAAGATGTTCACAGTACCTAACCATTGGATTGCCCTATTGAATAGTGAACAGAGCTAGCTTAGACAATAACCAGAATTGAACTTATCACATGGAATCGACGAGGACTGATATAAATATATAATGGCTCATTTACACTCTCGCGCGAGTGGTACGCCGAACACAATACGAGCCACGACGCGAGGTGTGAAGCTAGAGTGTTAGTGAGTCAATAATGTATTTCAATTTGACATTACGTCGGGAGCGCTGAACAAAGTTGCCAGTAAAATTAAATAATATCGACCAATATTAAATATCCCAAAAAGTTAAAATGTCTTTTTAGTTTAATTTCTAAAATACCTATAGTTTTTAATTCTTATTCTTTTTCAGCCTTTAAAAGGCTACTATTGCACATAGGTCTCCCCCAAAGAATTATTTATACTATTATGTCAATATTATTCTTGTTATACATGCTTGGTATTCTTTGAGTATGTAACCAACGCTCTAAGTTGGTGCCAGCGCCGTGTGTAATATTACACGAACCACTTGGTGCCACTTTTCACCTTTCTATAACTCAAAACCTATTTAAAGTAAACACATAAAACTGTGTGAGTTTAATTATATCTATAAGGACATCTAGAAGCCCAAATTTCATGAAGCTAGCTCAAACGGTTATAAAGATATGAAGTCAAAATTGTAAATTTTTGTACTGACTGACAGACTTATAGTATCTAAACCTAACCTACTTCCAGATGACCTAGAAGGATGAAATTTGGAATCCAGCTCGGTAATTATGTGTAAGCGCAAGAAAAAATCTAAAAATAAAAAAAGTTAAAAATACAGGGGTCCACATAAAAAAAAAATATTTTTAATGGTAGCGTTGGAATCCCAATATATGTTTTATTATATTTGCTTTATAACAGAAATATAAAGATAAAGTTAAGCCAAAACGTTTGTGGTGTCCCCATAAAAAAACACTTGTAATACGCGCTAAACAGCCGGCCAACGGTGTGTCGTCGGCGGCGCGCGGCACCACACAACTCAATACCTACCTAGTTTTCTTTACAAAAGTAATGATATCCCACCAAAAACATAAATGTAAAAGATATCACATTTGTAAATACCAGCAACTATTATAGGTATTCAATAAAGCAAACAAATAGAATTTAATACTTGTTCATAATGTTATTTTGTTCCTATAAATACATATTTAGATTTTGCATAAAACTTGGCACACATTTAGATCTCCATTCTTTTTGCGGCGAAGCCCACAGCTAAGCATAATTTTGGTATTGAACTTGGCTATCCTTTTTTACATTTATGTTTTTGGTGGGATATTTTTAAATGGAAGACATAAAAATAGAAGAATATTGATACATGCTTCAAAAGTGTAAGGTTAAGCCCAATTTAGGCCGTCTCCTTTATACCTATTAGAGTTTGTGGCCAGTCATGTCCAGCGGATTTTGATTTTAAAGCCAAATAGCCTTGAAAGAAAAATAAATCTAAATGGCGGCCTTTATTTAAAATTCTAACATTACATCTGCCTTTTGTGCACAAAACAATGCCCAGATATCGATTTTGAGTTCGATTGGCCTTAATACAAAAAACTTCAAAATGGTGGCTACTTTTTTCAATTCTGACATTGGATCACTCTTTTGTTAATAATGTTACACCCAGATATCGATTTTGCGGTCGATTAACCTTAAAACAAAGAAATTCAAAATGGCGGCCACTTTTTTCAGTTCTGACGGTGGATCTGCCTTTAGTAACTAAAGTGGTACTCAGATACCGATTTTGAGGTCAATTGCCTTAAAATAAAGAAATTCAAAATGGCGGCCAATTTTTTCAGATCTGACATTGGATCCGTCTTTTGTACCTACAGGCCTGCCCAGATGTCGATTTTGAGATCGAATGGCCTTAAAACAAAGGAATTCAAAATGGCGGTCATTTTTTCCAATTCTAACATTGGATCCGTCTTTTGTACCTACAGGCTTGCCCAGATATAGATTTTGAGGTCGATAAGCCTTAAAACAAGGAAATTCAAAATGGCGGCCACTTTTTTCAAGTCTAACATTAGATCCGTCTTTTATACCTAAAGGCCTGCCCAGATATCGATTTTGAGGTCGATTGGTCTTAAAACAAAGAAATTCAAAATGGCGGTCACTTTTTTCAATTCTAACATTGGATCCGTCTTTTGTACCTACAGGCTTGCCCAGATATAGATTTTGAGGTCGATTAGCCTTAAAACAACGAAATTCAAAATGGCGGCCACTTTTTTCAAGTCTAACATTGGATCCGTCTTTTATACCTAAAGGCCTGCCCAGATATCGATTTTGAGGTCGAATGGCCTTAAAACAAAGGAATTCAAAATGGCGGTCACTTTTTTTAATTCTAACATTGGATCCGTCTTTTTTACCTACAGGCTTGCCAAGATATCGATTTTGAGTTCGATTGGCCTTAAAACAAAGAAATTCAAAATGGCGGCCACTTTTTTCAATTCTAAAATTGGATCCGTCTTTTGTACTTAAAGGCCTGCACAGATATCGATTTTGAGGTCGATTAGCCTTAAAACAAGGAAATTCAAAATGGCGGCCACTTTTTTCAAGTCTAACATTGGATCCGTCTTTTATACCTAAAGGCCTGCCCAGATATCGATTTTGAGGTCGATTGGCCTTAAAACAAAGAAATTCAAAATGGCCGCAGTGTATACCAATTCTAACATTGGCTCTTAACATTTTAGTTATTATTGATTCATAATGTATAAATAAATGAGTACTACAAAAAATCATACTAAAATAATTTTATGGTGTAAAAATTTGAACAGCCTTTACATGCAAAATACGAATTTTTTAAATGTATGAGCGGCACGCAAGCGTCATTTACACAAAATTGGGCCGGCATTCCAGGGCGTCCCTAGCTATGAATTACCCAATATAAATAATACATACATATACTCTCACGTCTTTTATCCCCGAAGGGGTAGGCAGAGGCGCAACTAGTGCACTCACTTTCCGTCGTGCGTATTCCGTCCTATGATGTGATAGGGGGCAAGCCTATCACCATTTCGGGCTCAAAATCCAGACTTCGGGCTGAAAAGAAAAAAATCCAATATCACTCTGCCCGACTCGGGGATCGAACCCGAGACCTCAGCATTGCAGTCATAACGTAATACAACTACACCACTGAGGCAGAATAAATAACAAAAAAAAGCAGTGACTATTGTTTTTCAATCAGGGATTCGAACCCGGCACCTCAGCGTACCGATCACTAAATATAACTAAAGCAGGTCTCCGACTAGAAACAATTTACAAAGGTGAAAGGATGTAATAATTACGCTTGCTGCCTATCTTATAGACCTAATAGAGCCTATAATTTTATATTGATACACGGACGTGAGCTGGATACACTATAAAACAAAATTTCCAGGGCACCTTCAAATTTGCCGCGCGGTAGCGCGGACCAATCCCTACACTAGACGGCCAATTCGAACTTTGAAGGCGTCTGAAAATTTCGAGCGCACGTCCGTCGTCAGTAAAGATTCCGGACGACTGAAGCCGGCACGGGCCACTCCCATAACAGCGATGGCGTATTTGGACGTCGCGGATGAGAGAAAGTGACGGGAGGCGCACGCGTATGCCGAAATGAAATGGCGTAAGCGCCAAAACAATTTTCTTTTAATTGTGATTATACTATTTAATTCATTTTAATTGTGTATTGATATAAACTTTGAAAATATTGATTTATTGTATTTAAATAAAGTTACGAATGTACATATTCCACCATTTAGAGATAAAGCGTGTTTAAAGAAAATATCAGAGGTAACTTTGAATTTTTTTTCGATCTAGAAAATTTATAGCAATTGTGTTTTGGCTTTGACATATTATTGAGTTATACGTTCAATTTACACATATCCAAAAATCGAACTTCTGATCTTAGTAGTTTACGAGAAATTTGAATTTGAAAGTCCTTAAAGTTCCTTACATAGGCTCTTAACGAAAAACTATATTCATTTGCAAAGCTAAGCGATAATACTTACGATTTTAGTATTTCCGTAATTCATGCGCGCGCAATGTAAAGCGTACAAAAAACTGGGCGGCCGCCGCGCTGCGCCGGCACCGGCCCGCGGTCGTTAACCCGTCAACTGATGTACGTGTTTCATTACGATTTTTTTGAAATATTGACCTTTTTTACTATGTTTTTCAGAATAATAGTTTGATTTATCTATCCATACATGAAGCTGTACAGAAATTTGAGAAAATCCTACTAAAATTGTAACAATGCGATCGCGATTTTTTTAGTGCCATCACGTCAGGAATCACCAATACTCTCACCTGTATTTGTTTCCGAGAGCGTTTCCCTTCCACCCGGTATAAAAAACTTGTAATACGCGCTAAACAACCGGCCAACGCGACGGTGTGTTGTCGGCGGCGCGCGTCACCACATAACTCTATATCTGCCTAGTTTTCTTTACAAAAAGTATTGATATCCCACCAAAAACATAAATCTAAAAAAGGAGAGCCAAGTTCAATACAAAAATTAGGCTTGGCTGTGGGCTTCACCGCAAAAAGAATGGAGATCTAAATGAGTGCCAAGTTTTATGCAAAATCCAAATATGGATTTATAGGAACAAAATAACATTATGAACAAGTATTAAATTCTATTTCTTTGTTTTATTGGATACCTATAACAGTTGCTATTTTTTTAGAATGTGAGATTTTAAAGTAGCTTAGATTTGACTTGGTCCCATTACGTGATGGGGGCGAGCCTATCGCCATATCAAGCACAAATTCCAGACTCCGGGCTGATACGAATAGCAAAATCCAATACCACTGTGCTCGACCCGGGAATGTAACCCTAGACTCTCAGCATTGCAGTCGTACCGTAATATTTTACTACTTTGGTTGATAGAAATTACATACATAACTTTAGTGTTAAGTGGCTCATGCCGCTTTTACCGAAATCAGTTTATTCTAAACAGTGTCCTTACGCCTGATATTTGATAGCATCAATCGGTTCATAATATATTGAATGTTGATCACACTAAGAGTCCGAAGGACCAAGGGGACCAAGGCACAAGACATGTCTTGTGCCTTGACAAGACATGGGGGGGCGGACATTTGTCACTGGCCGAAACATACAGTGTATATAAGTCTTGGTATGAAGACATGGAAAAGTAAACGAGGCCCGCGTACATTTCCCCTCCAATTTGGGAACCCTCTTCTCCGCTCCCTTGCACCTTCATTTCTTCTGGGCCGCTGCAGTTGATAAATGTAAATAAAACTTGCAATAATAGATGTAGACTTAGGGACTAAATAAAACATGAGTTTTAATTTCATGTTATTTGTTTAGTAGTATCGACATAAAAAAAGCTGTTGAACAAATGTGCTCTAATTATAAGTAAAAACGTCAAGTGGAAATAGGGTTGCCAGGTCGGCAATCAAACCTAATAGCCGGACAGACCAGCCAGTTTGGCCGGACATTTGGGTAAAAAGGTCGGACACCCTAAATTATTAACGATTTTGTGTCTTAGTATAAATACGATGTTTTAGCTCCCAGGTATACACCTCCATGGCCTCCATGGCCGTTTCATTTTACGCATTTTGCAGCTTCTCTAAAGTCACTGGTCAAATATAAAAGCCTAACAAAAGCTGGACAAGCTGTAGTTTGGCCGGAAACGCATTCAAAAACCCTAACTATGTCCGGCTTTATTCGGATGCCTGGCAACCCTAAGTGGAACCGTAAAGATTACACAAAATTAACCACATTTATTTTGCCAGTATGGCTAGCTAAGGCCATTTCCATGTACTACATATTTCAAAGCACTAAAGGGCAAGATATCTGAAGACAAACCTTGTGCTGAACATCAAGAGATCAATCACGCCTCGTTATTTAGATTGTATAAAACACAAACAATTGACTGCCTCGGTGGCGTAGTTGTATTATGGTACGACTACAATGCTGAGGTCTCGGGTTCGATTCCCGGGTCGGGCAAAGTGATATTGAGTTTTTCTATTCAGTATCAGCTCGGAGTCTGGAATTTGTGCCCGATATGGCGATAGGCTCGCCCCCTATCACATCATGGGACGGAATAATGGCGAAAAGTGGGTGCACTAGTTGCGCCTCTGCCTACCCCTTCGGGGATAACAGGCGTGAGTGTATATGTATGTATAAAACACAAATATACTTATTGGAACTCAAATATCTACCGGGTCATATGAAAACCTCGTAACAATTTGTCTTCAATATTTATAAAAGTGATGTAATGAGATGACCTCGCCTAAATGATCTAATACACGCGAAAACCCAGTATTAGAAGTATATTAATGCATTCACAACAATATGAAGGTCTAGGTATAGGAAGCATCTGTGAAAGTATTGGCATAAAACGATGAATGTCGCTGTATTGAAGTTGTGCGTAGTTAACGTAAACAAAAAACATCGGCGATTTGTTTCGCGATAAAGTAATGACTCAACACATGAACCTAATTTTATTCAGAGTAAATTTTTTTTTCGTCAATGAAAATAAAAGTAAGTTCGACCACTAACCAATATATTTTTTTAATGTCACAGCATATTGCTGTCTTCTTCTTCTAGTGCCTCTTCAATGTTGAAGGTTGGCCGTCAGCTTCTTGTATTCGTCCTTGTTACTGGCCAGGCAGCACAGGTCTGGTACCGTTCCACTCCCGGATGTTTCTAAACCACGATTTTCTCCTTCGCCCAGCGCGTCTCTTCCCCTCTACCTTGCCCATTATTATTAATTGCAGCAGCATATATCTTTCGGGCATAAGCACGTGGCCGAGATATCCTGTCTTGCGCTGTTTGATGGTTTTCATATTTTTTCGGGGATTATTTACACGCTGGAGCACGGTATCGTCCCTTTTTGCGTCAACTGATGCGCAACATGCGACGGTAACACCACATTTCAAACGGTTCTAAGCGTCTGGTAGTAGCGTCTTTTAAAATCCACGCATCGCAACTGTACAGGACAGGCCAGATGTAGCACAGAAGTAACCTAACTCTGAGAGCTATGTTCAATTGACGGCAACACAGAACTTTTCTCATTTTATAGAAACAGGCGCGTGCAAGTTCTATCCGGGTCTTAATTTCTTGATCTGAATCCCATGTTTCATTTACCCAGGCACCCAGATATTTGAATTGTCGTAGACGCTCTAGTTCTTTCCTAGTTAAAGATATATTAGGATTTAAATCTGGGTTTCTGGAGACTATCATCAGTTTCGTCTTGCTGATATTTATCGTCAGACCAGCCTTTTGGGTACTCTCGTTGACTATATCTACAATTGCTTGCAAGTCCCTTGCTGAGGATACGATGAGAACAGTATCATCTGCGTAACGCAAGTTGTTAACGTCGGTGCCGTTGATTTAAACTCCAGCTTCAAGATCTTCAAGAGCTTCAGACATCAAAGCCTCAGAATAAACATTGTAAAGCAATGGAGACATACTCCATTCCGGCCGAACACTACGACAAATCTGAATTTCATCTGTGTCTTCTTTATCAGCCCTTATTGTAGCCACTTATTTTTCGTATAGATTTCGGATAATCTTTATATCTTTACCATCAAGAACAATGTCAATTAAAAGATCTTTGAGTTCTTGATGTTCAACTCGACCGAATACTTTTTCATAATCAATAAAGCATAGAAGTACGTCTGTTTGCATGTCTGCATTTCTACACAAGAACGTTGAGGGCGAATAGAGCTTCTCGAGTGCAAACGCTATATTGCTGTATATTCCTAAATTTCCGAATGGTATGCTTTAAAACTGTAATGATAAGATTTTTTCAAAGTAACAAAAAGTAAATACATGGCAGTAAATAAATTTTGGATGCAGTCCGCTTTTGACAGGTTCATCTGTAAATGTTTAGGGGAGTCCTATGTTCAGCAGTGGACATCATATGGCTGATGATAATGAAATGAATATTGGGTAAAATTTTGAAAGAAAAGAAATATCTTTGTTATTGGAATAAAATCTTACGTAAACAAGTCATCATATCAAATTATAGCTACCACAATATTTTGGCAGCTATATCAGAAGTTCAGGCTTAGGCAGTCTGCCGCTGGTTCAAAAGTCCTTTAATACACGTTAAGTATGAATCCATCAAAATACCGCATCCATTTCAGGTGCAGCTGTACCAGTCTCCGACTCCTGAGCTGGCGATGGCCACCAAACTGTCCGCGTCGGCCGGTCGCTCCACACCGACCAAACCCAACGATGATAAACTCATCGTGTTCTATAAGTAAGTTACGTGATTTTGTCTTTAGTTGAGATCCCAGCTTGATAAACTCATAAAAAAGGTATAAAATGAAAATTATCGCCGCCCCATGCACTCTCAGAAGTGTTGAAAATTAAAACATTAAAAATATTTATTTGACATAGAAATTCTGCTATACACAAAGAAGTATGAAGTAAACAGTGTTGCAACTTTACTATGGCTCATTTATGATTCCTAAATATTTTACTGGCTACAGTAGTCTTAAGCTGCGTTTCCATTTCCCTAACAGACTGCATGCAAGTTGCACCATGCAGCTCACACAAGCTGCATGCAACTTTAGTGGAAAATTGTGCATGCAAGTTAAATGCAGGTAGTTTTGAACTTATACGTATTTTGACGTCATGTCTGCGTGCAACTACTTGCACAATGGTCACGAAGTTACAACGCTTGCGCACTGTTTGAAGAAACAAAACCATTATACCAGACACTCTCCTGACGTACAAAAGCTAACTTAATCCTACCAAACTTGGTTATAACCTTAACTTTGCTCTTAGGAACGAATACCTAGCAGTCCGAAACGCAGAGGGCGGTTTCTATGTGTGCCAAGCGATGCAGAATGTGTACCGCACGACGCGCAAGATCAAGATCCGTTGGCTGTCACAGGACAAAGCCGCGGACCCGTCTGGGGAGACATACAAACCTGACTTCTATGATGTTACAGGTGAGAAATTAAATAAATTACTCGAGTTCATAAAATTGACAAGGCATAGTAACCCCACTGCATCTGATGGTAAGCGAAGAGAGGTCCAGATAGACTGTTAACTGACAAGTGATGAGCATTCCTCGTTAGTTCGCACAATTATGCCAGCCGATTTACATAGGCTGATCTCGGAATGCGTCACACTTACGTAGGTCACTATGGCCACGATTCTGTCAATATGCTATTACTAGTATGGAAAATAGTTTCGACTGAAGAAAAACAGGCAAGATAGTGTTACTTTTTTCACAACCAGTTCAAGGTATAAAGTACAGTACATAATATAAAAATATACATCCGCCCTGTGTTATATATTCTCACTCCTTGGGCCATTTCTATAACTGTGCTCATGCATGACCCAAAATTTGGTCTTGGTCTAGTCATTCCGAGCCCTGTGTCTAGGCACTGTGTATTGATTGTAGTGTTGGGTAGGACATACAAGAGGCGGTACATTTGTCCCGTACATGACGTCAAAATGTAAGAGCGGCGTTACGTTATTCTAAATTGAAATTAAGTAATTCTTGTACTCGTTATTTGAAATGTATCGCCGAGCTTCATTACGGCTCGCCTCATTTGAAGTAGGGCATTGTACTGGCTTAGTGCAAGAAAGAGGCTACTCTTGCAAACGCTTTTTTATGTCGTGTCCTATCCAACACTAATAGGGTAGTTGACTACGTTTTTTTAAATATATTTATAATAAAACTAAACCATCCTAAATCTTGCAGATAAAGAATTTTGAAAATGCAAGCAATAATAATGAGTTATAAAGCTTTGAAGTTTGGTGGAAGGGGTATCTGTCACATAACGGAAACAGCAGAATGTGACGTCACCAATCGTCGCCAGCTATAATGCTGCGTGCGTGAGAAAAAGACAACGCGATATCCCTACCACACTCCCACTTCAGCTCACAAAAATATTTCAAATTGCATAACTGTTTTATTTTTTCAACCAATTTTGATGCTGATTTCACAGAAGATTTAATTTTTCGTATTAGTTTCTGTTACATCTATACTAATATTATAAAGCGGAAGAGTTTGTTTGTTTGTTTGTTTGAACGCGCTAATCTCAGGAACAACTGAACCGATTTTGAAAATTCTTTCACTAATAGGAAGCTATATAACTCCTGAGTGCTATAGGCTACTTTTTATCCCGGGAAAAAATTTTTGTCCCGTAAAAACTATTTCACGCCGGCGGAGCCGCGAGCACTACTAGTATAAAATAATGTGCAAAATCGAACAAAGGAAACTACCCTATTGATAGTGTGTAAGATGTGATGTGTGTGTGTGTGGTGTGCAGACATGGAGTGCGTGCTGACGACGCTGTCGCTGTCGCGCGCGGGCGGCGGCGGCGGCGCGCAGCTGCTCCGCGCGGGCGAGGCGGCGCGCGCCACCTCCATCCTGCAGCGCGCTCTACGCGCCGAGCGCGGCTCCGGCACCCACCACCCGCTCACCGAGGAGCATCCCGACGGACGTCAGTACACGCACCACCACCACACACCAACAACACCACCACCACCACACCAACAACACCACCACCACCACACACCAACAACACCACCACCACCACACACCAACATCACCACCACCACACACCAACAACAACACCACTACCACAGCACACCAACAACAACACCACCAACAACAACACCACACACCAACGACACCACCACACACCAACAACACTACCACCAACACTACCACCACCACCACACCGACACGTACACACGTCATATCCACACACAAAAAGGGACACTCCGACACGCACACACCAACACAAATACACATGTCTCATTATGTAACTAATACTCCAAATAATGCTTTTATATTTCCACTACTATGTTACTTGGAATGTCAACAAGGTAGATGTCAGTCACACTAGACACAAGTGATTCATAGATTTCTAACTAACTAACTAACTAACTACTGCTAATAACTATTAAATTATGATCTATATGAATACGGCAAAGGCTTCAGGTCCTTTTGCCGCATTTTCTTACCTAAATGTAAGTTCAACACACCAACCGCCTCATAGCGAGGAACCGTACCACTGCGCAATAAGATTTACAATCCCGTGCCGTTGTGGGAAACAGAAACGTGACATGCAAATTGAACTTCGAAAATTCCAATTTTATTACTAAGCAGAGGAATGAACTAAATATTAAATGTTAAGTCCTAGATAAAGTAAAAAATCCGATTATTCTGTGTTATCAATAACCAGTATTGAAATTGTAAAAATAATCCAAAATAAATAACGCCTACGTGATGAATAAAATACTTTATTCATCACGTAGGCGAACATAGTTGCACTTATGATATGTCAAGATACATTCAATTAAGAACTTATTACAAATAGTCACTTATATAACTAAAGACATTTTTAAATGGAGCAAAATCAATGAGAACTAAATATAAAGAAGCCAAGCTTGGGCTGGAAGGAAAACCAATTGTGATTGTCTTCATTCATCTCTTTACTTCTCATCTTAAATGCCATGCCATTACAAATTACCATGACAGCATTAGTAGTATTCATACAATATGTTATCGTGTGTTTGCAAAAAAACATTTATATACATATACATCCCTAACTTATTATCAAAGTCCCTAAAATATGTAATGCTAAAATTGCAAACAAATTATTTATCTGCTTCAAAAACATGTCAAAATTTCTTTCCCAGACACTATACGACTAAATATAAAATAGCACTATCCGTGCCGTGAAACCGTGAATTATTTGGAGTGATCATCTCTCCCGACTTACCCTAAAGGATACAATGTAAAAGTTACTAAGAAAGCAAATTTTAAGACTATAGACGACTTATTTGCCTACCAAACAATATCGATAACATATTGTATGAATTACTGTAACACTCAACCGAGTAATAAAAATAATGGTAATCATTTTTGTTCAGTGGATCTATCGCTATACACAGACGAATCACAGCTGGAGAAGAAGTCTCGCAAGCGGAATAGCTCGAAGTCTTCGCCGCGCAACAAACAGGACAACTCTGAGGACGCTGCCGTAAGTTTTGCCTATTTGCATCATTAGGCCTAATAAGTAAAAAATAAAGCTTAATAAACCTTAACCTTAGGAAATACAACTCATAAGTAGCCTTTACCACGACCATGGTAAAACATAAGCCGAGGATAGATTTACTAACCTCTGAAAAAAAAAAAAATTTGTGCATTCTAAATATTTTATGATATGGTTATTTTTAACAATTGATTTTTGAAAGACCATAAATTTGTAAATTGCGTTTTTAATACATCAGAATTAATTCTAAACGGTAACAATTACTGTCGATTGTTCCAGAATGACGCGCCGACGCCGAAAAAAGCGCGAACGACGCCAAAGCGCAGTCCAAAAAGCGCCAAAACTAAAACCCCGCCCGCTCACAGTAAAACAAACAATAAGCGAAAGTCGTCAGGTAGTACGCCCCTAGTGGCGACCACAAGCAAGGTAGGCATAGTACAACGGATATATAGAAATGTACGTATCCGCAACCACCAACCATTACATTCATGTCAGGCGAGTGAGTACGTGTGCCTTACTGCGTCTGTCGCCCTCTCGCGAGCGAGCGAGACGGCGATATGTCCTGTGAACTGATTCTAATTCTATTTTATTAATAAAATGTCACGCAGCCATGATGAGCCGCCATTTTGTGTCAGTGTGACGTATATAGGAACACAAAATGGCGTCCGAGTTCAAGGACAAGGCGTATAGTATTTGGTTCGTTAAGGTTTCTTAGTTAGAAAAGAATGAGTTACAAAAAATATTGATGGTTTATTTTATCGGTGCATGCAGTACAGTCCTCAGGTCATAGTGCAGTTGACACTATGTGACACTGTTACAGTTTATAACAGATATCTTATTATTTGGGTAAAGGTATATAATTTTTTATTACATCTCATTCATGCATTGGAGCCCATAGATTGATTATATTATTCCTATTGTATTTCGTCAAAAATAATTAGGTGAGGGATGCATGTAAATGCACGGAGAATAAAACTTGCCTGTTAGGTTAGCTGCTATCAAATTGACCCCAAAACAGAGTTTTACAACATTATTGACGTCAAAAACATATGACGTCACTACTAAAATTTACCGTAATTTATTTCTTATTTTTATTAATAAAAACTTAACACTCAGTCTTTATAGGATTTTTTTCTGTCTCTATTAAAAAAGTCTATTAGGTCTCTAATGTTGGTGATGTAACGAATTGAGAAATGGAAGGGTCCGTCTAGACTAAAAATGGCGCGGTATTCTCATTACTTTACAGCGCGAACTCGCGGTATTTCATGCGCAAGCGCAGTTATACTGTTTCCATGCCACATATATAGTAAATAATCGCGCATTGTTCTGTCCGTGTTTGGCAGAATACCGTTATCAAATTATATCAAACTAGCTTTTGCCCGCGGCTCCGCCCGCGTTAAAAAGTTTTTCCGTGATAAAAGTCCCGCTTTATGTTTTCCCGGGATAAAAAGTAGCCTATGTGTTAATCCAGGATATGATCTACCCGTGTGCCAAATTTCATCGAAATCCGTTCAGTAGTTTTTGCGTGAAAGAGGAACAAACATCCATACATCCAAACATCAGGATTGTACATTTTAATCATCAGTCTGATAATATACTGTCAAACTGATTTCCTTGATTCGATCCATAAGTTATCCAAGAATATAAGTTGTGCCCGACATTGGCGTCCATTTCGCCACTTTAAATGGGAATGAGCTGGACAAGTTTTTACAGCATTAGCTCACCCCATTGGAGATACAAGCGTAAACACAATGAAACATTATAATTTATATGATATTTTTTATTAAGCGTTCTTTTAATTACTTCTCATGATGTACCAACCTTGTATATCTGCACTCTAAGGTGACTAGAAGAAAATTATTCTAATATGTCTGCCTGTATACTTGTATATAAAGTGCTATTCGTTACATCACACTACAATACTAACCCGCGTTTCTCATCACTCATCGTCGTCCATCATCATTGCTTGCTTTGTGTTGATTGTTATTTTCTATTTGTTGGCCTTATTTCTTCTTTTATTTGCTAATTATTTATCGAATAAAAGCTATCTGCATGTGCAAAATAAGTAAGATAAATGATAAGTATGGATGTGTTGAGGAGTTATTCATAAAAAAATATTTTTGTATGAAAAGTTTCAAACAATAATCGAATTTGTCAATGTGTTGCTTTAGTACATAATATATTTTCTCTATTTTTCTCAGATTTGTAATGTAAAAAACCTAATGGTTTTGATATTTCATACAAGTATGATTTTGATTTGTAAATTGTAAAATACATGTTATGAATCACTCCTCTATAAATGTTGTCAGGACAAAATTTATCGACATTTCGGTCGATAGAAGAAGGAATGGTTTGACTGCTTTGAATGTAAACTGGCCCTGAATCTTGTAACTTTTATAGCTGTTATTTACTAATTGAAATAAGAAGCAGCGATTCTACGATGTTTTTAAACATAATGTACAGATGAGTATTTTTACGACGAAGTGATTAATCTATTCGTGTTTTGAAGTCGATTGGCAAATAAAATAATAACTGAATTGAACTAATGACACTATATTTAGAAAATAATAGCAGGAAATTACTTGATGGGCCATTAGTGATTGAATTGTAGTTTTCTGAATGAAATAAATTTTCACAGACTGCTACAGCGGTGACGGAAAAAGCCAAATCTAAAACACCGGCCAAAAGATCACCGACCAAACAGAAAGAGAAAGCTGATACGGCCGCTACGCCGGTGCGCCAAGGAAGGAGATCGGTTAGAGGTATGCCTATCCATAACCTGTTATACTATTCATATTTTATTAAGTTTTTCAAAAGTTTCATTTCGTTAAGTTTTCAAAAGTTTCATTTCGTTAAGTTTTTAAAAGTTTCATTTAGAATCATAACACAGAAACCGGTGAAAAAATTCCAAGATATGACTTTGGAATTCAATGAAAGGGCTAAACGTCCAAAAACGAAATCGATAAGCAATATTGTCTTGTAACGTCATCAGGAATCATATTGTTCGTCATAGCGTGCTATTCCAAATTTCCAACTACACATAGCAATATTTCGAAATATTAATTGCAAACGCATTTTGTACCAATTTTATTGATGCTTTCATAAAAGAACTTCTATTCGTATTATTATCTGTTGCTTTTGGAAGAATCGACACAATAACGAGGGGTCCAGAGAGAGTCGCCTGACGAGCGATGATTGTCCCTCAAACGTCAACACAATAAGGTGGTTTCCTATGTTTGATTGTGGTCATTGTTTTATATGTAACAGAAAATAATACAAAAATTAAATTCTTCTGTAAAATCAGCATCAAAGTTGGTCGACAACCAAAGCAATGATTCATATTTGAAATATTGTTGTGAGCAAAAATGGGGACGTAGTGGGGATATCGCGTCATCTCTTTTGCACGCATGCAGCGTTATGGCCGGCGACACTCGGTGACGTCACATTTTGTTGTTTTCGTTATCTGACAGATACCCCTTCCACCAAACTTCAAAGCTTTATAACTCATTTATTATTGCTTGTATTTTAAAAATTCTTTTTCTTCTATATTTTAGAAGATATAAATTTATGATAAATGTATTTTAAAAAAAGTAGTCAACTACCAAAGTAGTCAATTATGCTGGTTTTGAACCGCATGCACACAGGCTGAACCTGGAGTGCGGCACACTTATGTGGGCCGCTAATGGTGGTGACTGTCCAGGCGAATATAAAATATATCGTACCATCAGCATTTATGAATTTCGTTCCACAATTCTGAACACGCAGAACAAAGAAACTAAACTTGTACGGCTATACCGTACATAATATCATACGCACTCAGCACTTTTTATTTATTTTCTTGCCCACAGAGTCGAAATCGTCACCGATAGTGCCGACTCCGTCGACTTCCACCGGAAAGACCACTCGCACGCCGCGAAAACCGCCGGCAAAGAAATAATACACCGAAACGCCTTGACGGTGTGGTACAAGTGTTTGGACACCTGTGGCTAACACATTAACCTATAGTAATGTTAGCGGAACGAGACGATTGTGTGCGTAGTGGTAAGCAACCCCTCAATTTTACCCCTAAATCGATCGATAATAAGGTCGACAATGCGTCAACTCTGTATTGATGGGTGTTCCGATAGTGACGGGTATAGAAAACTTGTTGCTCGACTGATTGACAAGTTGGCAACTCCAACGAATACCTACCACTGCATACAGAACCGAGTCGTTTCTATAATTTCGGATATGTACTTTAAGTGTCTTACCTGATATAATAAGTACCGGGTGCGAGTTGTCCCCGATATTGTCGACATCTGAGTCGATATGTCGATTGGCGGGGCTAGAGTTGGACACGGCCTATCGATAAATAATGTCTGAGGTTTAACATATATTCATGCGGCTCATAACGTATTCAAGTAGGTCTGCTTTCGATCTTTTAGTGAAACAGTTATTTGCAATGCTTCAGATAATGTGAAGTAACTCACTTACCGACGTTATTTTGAACATCGTAGAAAGGTATATGAAATTCGATGAACATTACACAAAGTTATATACAATTTGACCTAAACAAAGTCAGTGTTAATGAATGGTTAATAGCATGTAAATATGCAAAAAAACCGTATAATAAGTAAATTTATTGTGCCTTGAATTTAAAAAGGCAACATCGAATAAAATGAAACTACGTGTCGCCGTGTGTTCACTCTAACCCCTTTACAAATTTTATCGATATTCGATAACGTAGAATCGATCTATCGACATCGATTTATGAATGATGTAAAAGAATATAATAGAACACAATGTGGTTAAGTGTGTGAAGTGTAGTTTTAATTCTATTTTTATTTGTTATTTCTGTATTGTTGTAGTGGTTTAGGAGTACTAGCCTTGAACAGGATATTATGGTTTGCAGTTTAAAAAAAATAACATCAATGTATTGCCATACAATGCTACTTTTTAAAAGGAATATTTCTTATGCCCATCATTTAATAAAAAAAGATTGAAGCAGTGATATTTTAAATACAGATTTGTGTGGTCAGGAAACTATGTTGAACAACTATGACCGACTTTAAATGTGGGAGAGCATTATGTTGATTTCTCTTAATATATAAAATTGTAAAAAGCAATACTTTTACATTACTGTGTATAATATGCTCTATAACACAAGCTCAGATCTGTTCAAAGCAAAGTGCTCATAAATCAACAACAGCTTAATATCTTGTATCTTTTTAGATTTATATTTATTTCATTGTCAGTGTACTCACACCCGCATAATCGTTTCTTTGTTTTTAATTGACTAATTTCTATCTTCTATACGAATGTTGTAAAAAAGTTTATTTTTATGTATGCTTTTTAATAATAAGTACATGTTATAACTAAACAAGTAGCACAATTTAATTAAACATTTTATTAAGTTTGATGTTAAGATGAATTCATTAATGTTCTTTGATGGTGTCTCATACATTTAAATCAAGATAGAATAATGGAAGTTTATATTTAGTGCTTTTCCTTGGTGTCCGATTAAGTGTTGCCATGTTCGGTGTGTAATTTCTTCTAATTTTTTTTCTTGTAAACCGTAATGTGAAGCAATAACTGTGTGTTAGGCCACCTTCATATTGTCGAATCAAACAGATTTTAATATAGTACTTGGTGTGGAGGCGTCCTTGTTAGACAATGAAGATCTATAACATCACAATGTTTTTTCTAATAATGTATTTTGGGCGTTTGAAAAGTGAATTAATAGCAAGTTAATATAGTTTTACTAATGTGGAATAACTATTAAGGATAAGTAAAGATCCCTGTAAATATTATACATTAACAAGAAATGTTAACGATTTACCGTGTTCGCTGTGTGAAAGGGTCATGTTACATTTATTCGGTATCTTCTATGAACATACATACAATTGATTTATCGTATAAAGCTTGTAGAACTCGCCGCAAGTGGCGAACATTTAGGCACTGCTCCGATACGTCCATGGGATGGGAAAATAAATGGCATTTATAATTTGGAACTCATTTATTGTGAGGACTGTTCTTTTGCTGCGTTAGACAAAGCCGTGTATAAATGTAGACATCCCTTGAAATCAGCTGCACGCGACGACGGGAGGAGGTACTTTATACCTCTGTAAATTTTAGGCAATAGCTTTAGTTTTTTTTTGTTTTTGTAAGTTTAGGCTAAAATTCTAAATTTTGCGAGAGTATTCAATTGGGTATTGCGACGGAAATCTTGTATATCAGTACAAAGAATTTAAAAAATTATCATATAATGTTTTTATCATTGGACGTTTTCGCTTCACATAAAATATATTTTGATATGATCAGTGTTGGTTTAGCGTGTGGTTTTGTCGCGCGTGGGATATTCAGTCACGTTTTGTGTAAAATTAAGTCGTTGAGGTTTCAAAAATTTCATCGATATACGTTACTTTCGATGTCTGGACCAAGGTTTTTAAGGTAAAAAAATAATAATTGTGTGATTAATTCACTATATCATGTACAGTCAAACTCCTCAATGTTTATATGAATCACTGCCTCCTTTAAAAAATATCTTGAGACATCTTATAGATAAATCAAATCTTATTCTTGTTACACACAACTTCATCAATATTGGTCGAGTTTTATGGGTATTGGTTATATGAATTGTTACATTCAAAATACAAATTAGATTACCAAATAAACTGTCGTTCTTGAGCCAGTTCCATTTTGTGGCAGCTTACAGCTACTATTGTATTAATCTGCCAAAAAAACCATTACTACCTTTACAAAAATATTAACATTACCTATGAAACTCGAGTACTTTAGTACACGGTTTTTATGTATTGCCATAGTCTCGTGATTGTCAACACAATTCTGATGGTAACGGTATCGTATGTCTTCATTATTTTGTTTTCACGTTCAGAACGCGTGCATGTGACACGTATTAGAAAATTTAAGTACCTAATTTCTATCATTATAGATATTGAATAGGTTAATTTCTAAAGAGATATAAGCTTAGGTTATAAATTATTGTGTGTGTATTTTCTGTTCATAGTGTGAACGCAGGGTGGGTATGTGTCACATCTTGGCACTCTGGTACAATAGTGTATGACATATTTTAAGCGTTTTATACAAAAATTATTGATATCAGTTCAAGAGTACTATTGTAACAGAAAGTCCACAAATTTATATGCAATTCAGAATTAAATATAATAATTTAAGAAAATCATGAGTGTTTTTATTCATACTGTCTAATTTAGTTGGTCAGTAAAATCCTGTTTATACTCTCCAGGTAGTGGGCAACATGTAGGCATTGGCCTGTGCACTGGATAATCCAAAACTTGTTAACAGGGAAGGGTCTGATCCTAAAACCTAAGATGAACCACTGTTCACAGAAATCTGTGCTCCATATAATTTCTCCTAGCCAGTTTCGGCCACGGCGGCCAATCTCAACGGAGATCAGCCAGGTACGCAGGAGATATTATAGTGCACAAGTGTGTGCGCAATACACAGATGCACTCGCTATTCCTTCACTCTCATAGTCCGGTGAGACGGCAATCCGACATGACCGGAGAGAGATCAGGCGCAGGACCAACGGCTTTACGTGCTTTCCGAGGCACGGGGGTATCACACCGCCAACTTCCTGACTCCGAGCTGCGACTGAGTAAATTTTAAGATGGAAAAACCCAGTCACAATGTTTTTGGCTTGACCCGGGATTCGAACCCAGGACCTCAGCGCGCAAATCGTACTCGTAATGCGTACGCAATACAACTACGCCACCGAGGCAGTCTCCATAATATATACCTATATGCATATATAAAACCCACATTGAAGTTGATTCAGAGCAAAAACATGCTGAGTAAGTTTATATATCTATACTAACATAAAGAAGAAAGTTTGATTGTTTCTTAATGGATAGACTAAAAAACTACTGGACCGATTATATTATAGTCCACAACGCTGGCCTAGTGTGGGTTGACAGACTTCATACACCTTCGAATTTTTTATATAGAACTCAGGTATACAGGTTTCCTCTCGATGTTTTCCTTCACCGTTAAAGCAAGCGATAATTCACAAAGAATATACAGAGTATAACTTTAAAAAATTACAAGTGCATGCCCTTGGGTTTGCACCTGCAGACATTCGTCTCAGAAGTCCGTCTCACTCCCAACTAGCCTATCGCCGCTTCACACGTTTCCCCTACATACATTAAAAAACAAAGTGTATCTCATCTTACTAAATGTCAGCATCATCACCTATCGCCACCTAGTCTCACTAATATAAATGGGAAAGTTTGTAAAAAAAAATGTTAGAAATAAACATTAAAACTATTGAAAGGATTTAGATGTAATATGGCACACAGGTAGATCATGTTCTGCATTAATACATGGCTACTATTCATTCTGGTAATTTGCTCCAATGGGAAATAATGGATATTTTTTATCTGATTCTTAAAGTAGATGACGCTGGTGTTGCACGCTTTAGGGACTTGTAGCGGTAAAGACACGCGGGCAAGTCGCGCGCAATAACTAGTATACCGGGTGGAAGGGAAACGCTCTCTATACCGGAACGCTAAGAGATAAGAACCATAACATTAACGAAAAACTATATTCATTTGCAAAGCTAAGCGATAATACTTACGATTTTAGTATGTCCGTAATTCATGCGCGCGCAATGTAAAGCGTACAAAAACGATTTTTTTGAAATATTGACCTTTTTTACTATGTTTTTCAGAATAATAGTTTGATTTATCTATCCATACGTGAAGCTGTACAGAAATTTGAGAAAATCCTACTAAAATTGTAACAATGCGATCGCGATTTTTTTAGTGCCATCACGTCAGGAATCACCAATACTATCACCTGTATTCGTTTCCGAGAGCGTTTCCCTTCCACCCGGTATAATAAATTTTAATCAGTTTGATATCTATTTGATCGATAAATATAAATATGCTTTAAGGCGTTTAAATGAGAGTATGTGGGCAGACTGGGCCTGGCAGCTTGTGCGTTCTTCTACGTACAGGCTGAGCACTGCCCCCCCCCCCCGTTGGCTCCTGCCGCAATGATCAATCAAGGTCAAAGTGGCGGGACCCTCAGTGCAGGGCGGCGCTGGGCGGAGATCGGCTAACTGAAAGGTGCAAACCTGGAAGGAAGCCTCAATGCCTCCTAGGACCCAGCTGAGCCACAGCCGAAACTCCCTATGGTGTGTAGCCCTTGGGCATGATGCCGGTGAAGCGGGCCGACCCAAAGTGAAAATAGCGGTGCCACCCAAACTGGGATTAAGGGTGAAATAATTCCAATGAAAGCGAACTGATCACCAGTCTGCGCAACTGCGTACGTCCCCACAAAACATACATACAAGGCGTTTAAATTTGACAAATAAATAGAATAGCACTCGAAGTTCATAAATAAAAGAATGTTGATATTTGACAAAAACAATCTACTTTATTCTTAATCATCATCTAATGTTTCCAGAGGGTATTCAGTCATGACCAAGCCTCGTGACCACAAAGTGTCCACTAACTGCAGCTTATCCGAATCATTTGGTATGTCCAGATTCTCTACAGCTACATACTCTGGATAAGATAATATAAGTGTTTCAATAGCTGGAGCAAATTCCTCTTCAATCTCAAAGTATGGTAGTTCATTTCCATGGTATTCAAGTGAATTTTCGACATAATAGTATAACCTAATCTTTTCTTCAGACACCATCCTCAATATATTTTTACGCAGTAATCTTATCCGTGTATCTAGACTTATTTCAACCCTGTATATAACTTTACCATTTGCTGACATGACATCAGTATCTCCAAATACAGTAACAGCTTTTTCCCTGTCATTTAATACTGGTGGCAAAGCAGCATGCAAGAACATCTTGTGCATCTGATCAACAGAATCATCAATTGGTAAATGCTCTTTCATTTGTTCAAACAATGTATGGATAATGTCTGTTATTTCAGCTCGTCGTGGAGTGTTCACATCTGAATTTACAAGACCAAAGTTATCATATAAATCAAATGGTAAACCCCGTCTGAATTCAACATTTTCATTTATGGCTAATTGTAAGGCTGCTGGAATCATTTTTGTGAACAAATCTGCCCAGGAATGTTGTTGGTACATGCTGATGGTGACATGGAGGGAATGCTCTCCATCAATAGTGACACCTTGGTGAATATATCCTCGAGGAAAGTAGAGCAGATCACCAGCTTCCAAGGTAACTTCCATTACTGGATCACCAATTTCTTCTTGTTCATAGTTCTTTGAAGAAACTCGAGGCAAAACTTCATTTTTATTCAAAGGTTTATAAATACGCCAGTGTTTTTTTCCTTCTGCTTGTAATATGAAGGCTTCAATGTCATCATAATGAGGGGCAAATCCTTGGCTGTCTGGTGGAGTGAGGTAAGCATTGGCACCAACAAATGAATTGAAGAATTCTTGTAACGTTGCATTCATTAGATGCAATTTTTGTATGTATGTTTGTGGGTTTAGCAACCTGATGCTACATCCATTGAGATAAGAGTCCCAAACACTATGGGCGTAAGCTCTGCCTTCCGGGTTGTGGGTTTCCCTCTTATAATCCACATATGAAGTGATATCTATGTTTTTAGTATACTGGATATTCTCATTGCGAAGCATCTTGTCTATGATTGGTGTTGATATTATCTCTTTGTAATATCTTGGTTTCTTTCGAGCAATATGTAATGGTTTGTTCTCCCACACCTTGTTAAGGAATTCATCAGGATTGTATGGCGCTATCATCCATTTGAACACTTTAAGGCCCTCTTCGACACTGTCTGTGCAAACTGGTACGAACGGGAAGGAACAAGGGTCTTGTGACTCATCAGAACTATAATCTGAAGCAGGATCTCTGGCCTTCACAAGGTTTGGAATGTCTTCAGCCCCTGAAGATTCTGAGTCTTGTTTAGTATCTAAGCCCTCTTTCTTACGTGGTAGACAGTCGACATTCTGTTTTTTAGCTCTCTTTTTTTTATGAACCTTTTTCTTAATACCATTTGAGACTTTCACCTTCTTTTTTATTTTTTTAGCTATTTCGATCTGGACCTCTCGTGGTACATCTTTTGGCGCATTGTTATCTAATAACAAGGCTTGCTTCTTCAGCTTCTTTTTATCCTTTTTCTCTTTATTTGCTTTTTTATTAACGTTGTAGATAGCGAATGCTGATATTGGTGTATCCATAATGCACACGTTAGACGATATTATACGATTATAAACACAATTTGCGAATTAAGAATACATATTCAATGCGTCTGCTTCGCAATTTTTTATATTCTATAAGTCTGTTGCACTTTATCAATTGAAAACTGTTGCCGCCGCGCTGGTCATATCACAAAATACATATTTGATATTATGTCGATTTATAGGTTATTAGCAATTAGTTATAATTAGGAACGGAAGTCTAATTTGACAGTTGCACGTTCCGTTTTGTACCATTTTGTAATTTTCTAATAATTATTTAAATATATTTATTTAAAATATTTTTTCATAAATTAATTTTTATTTTTGTTAATATGTTTATATGCTTTAACTACTGAGTATTTTACGGATTACAAAACGATAGTTTAAAACATGTAGGCGGGTAGTTGGAAATTGGAATGGTATGAATATATTTGAACTAGTTCTTATGGGAGTAATTTCTTGAGTACCAATGCTGTACGATATATAAGACGGTAAACCGGTAATGTGATTTTGATAAAATTGAACCCACCAAAAACAGAAATGTAAAAAAGGAGAGCCAAGTTAAATACAAAAATTATGCTTAGCTGTGGGCTTCGCCGCAAAAAGAATGGAGATCCAAATGAGTGCCAAGTTCTATGCAAAATCCAAATATGTATTTATAGGAACAAAATACTATTGTCAATAAAGTGCATAATATTGACAATATTATTGTGTGTGTGCAGGCAGGCTATGGAGTTGTGTGGTGCCGCGCGCCGCCAACGACCCACCGTTGGCCGGTTGTTTAGCGCGTATTACAGCGACTATATAACCCCATAGTCGCTGGCGTATTACAAGTTTTTTGTATGGGGACACCACTTATTTTTGATTTAACTTTATTTTTATATTTCTGTTATATAATGTAATATAATAGTACATATATTGGGATAGTTTCAAATATCTGCTTGTAACGGTTCCAAGTCTACAATAAAAAAAAATGTATGGGGACCCCCCCTATTTTTTCACTTTTTTATTTTTAGATTTTTTCCTACGCTTACACACAATTACCGAGCTGGATTCCAAATTTCATCCTTCTAGGTCATCTGGAAGTAGGTTAGGTTTAGATACTGTATGTCAGTCAGTCAGTACAAAAATTTACGACTTTTTGACCTTCATATCTTTATAACCGCTTGAGCTAGCTTCAAGAAATTTGGGCTTCTAGATGTACTTATAGATATAATTAAACACACGTAGTTTTATGTGTTTACGTTTAAGAGGTTTTGAGTTATGGAAAGGTCAAAAGTGGCACCATGTGGTTCGTGTAATATTACACTCTGCGCTGGCTAGCCAGTTCCTTTGCTGCCGCGTGTCTAGATAACTAAATAGCCTACCTACGATGTATCTTCATCTCTGAATATTATACGTGATTATTTTCTATTGTGTAGTTTCACACGAACTATTTGGAGCTGCTTTTGATGCTTCTATACCTAACTCAAAATCTATTTAACGTAAATACATAAAATTTGGTTTATTTATTAAAGTATAGAAGGAATGTGACTCGTTTATCCTATTCGTGTTGAAATATTCTTTTCGATGATGTATAATAAATTAATCAGATTTTATTTAAAAAAAAATCACGATGACAAGTTGAATGAAATAGTCGAAATTTCAGATGCGGCCTCTTAAGCTCATGATTTGTCTGGCCTAGTTTTATCAGAAAACAACATTTTTAGAAGAGTAGGATAACATGATGACCTTACAATATAAAAACAGTAGGTATCCAACGTAAAGAAGATACGTTTATTAGCCAAATATAAGAAAAAATGTATGAGAAGACTAGCCAAGTCAAATATTTATACTAAGTTATCTTCGTGTAAATAATTTGAGTGTTCAAATTTAAGAAGTTATATTTTTTGATATCATCATTGTCGTAGCGAAAAAGAAAAATATTAGTTAAAATTTATTTTAGAATGGAGTTTGTTCCCACATTTAGATTTCAATTCTTTTGTCGGTGAAGTCGACAAGCACGCTTATTCTTAATATTGGACTTGGCTTCCATATTCCACATTTATGTTTTTGATGGGATATTAGGTACTTACTCTATGACTGACCGATATTGGTCCAACCCACATTTTGTTTCATTGCATTGAATGACGAGACGATCCTGCCGTTCGCCTGATGGTCAGCGATACGACCACCCATAAACAGTAGCAACACCATCAAGTACTTTGACTTACAAAGTACTGTGTGGCATTTCACTGCGCTCTTCACACACACACACACACACACACACACACACTCACTCACGCCTATTATCCCCGAAGGGGTAGGCAGAGGCGCAACTAGTACACCCACTTTTCGCCGTCATTCCATCCCATGATGTGATAGGGGGCGAGCCTATCGCCATGTCGGGCACAAATTCCAGACTCCGAGCCGAAATTGAATAGAAAAACTCAATATCACTTTGCCCGACCCGGGAATCGAACCCGAGACCTCAGCATTGCAGTCTAATACAACTACGCCACCGAGGCAGTCTGCGCTCTTCATCCTGAGACATAAGATGTTAAGTTAAATATATCCAGTAGTTACACTGGCTACAATGTCCTTCAAACCGAAACATAGCAATGTATGCACCCTGCTGCTTTGCGGTAGAAGTAGTCGTTGCGGTAGTAGCCACCCAGACCGACTCTTACATTTCGGCGAGTGGTTTCGCAAATGGCGAATCACCGTCAATCCCACCAAAAGTCAGGCTATCCTTTTCACTAAGAAAAAGTGAGTCCATGTGCCCCACACCTCAGTCCGCATGACCAACCAGGTCATCCCCTGGACGGACACAGCCAAATATCTAGGAGTTACCCTTGATCAGAGGTTGACCTTCATCCCACATATAAACGCGCTACGCGCGCGAGCCGCATTCGCGATGAGACAATTACATTGGGTCTTCAACAGGAAAAGTAAAATGTCAATCCGCAACAAGATTAGGATCTTTACGACTTGCATTCGACCTATCATGACGTACGCATCGCCCGTATTCGCCCATTTTCGCTTGCTCGTGTTCAGCGTATGCAGGTCTTACAAAATGAATGCTCAGACATGCTCTTGGTGCCCCGTGGTACGTTCGCAACCGCAACCTCCACGTGGACACCAACATGCCGACCATCAGGCATTTCATGCATATGGCCAGCAGACGCTACTTTGATCGGGCGGTAAATCACCCAAACACGTTGGTCCGTAAAGCGTCAATATATACTCCATTCGACCGCGCCAAATGGAGACGGCCGCGTTCTGTATTAACCGACCCAGAGGACGAAATCACTCTGGCCATCCGCCGTAAGAACGAGTTCTTGAAACTCCAATACTCCACAAGACCGCAGTTCCGTCCTCGCCGTCGAGGACCTCGCCGCGTTCCCCGTCGCCCCCCCGGCCTCCCTAGCAGTTCCGGCCCGCGTGCCGATGACAACACAATCTAATAGGATTAGGAAAAACCAATCTTTCCCTAATCGTTGATGTCTCATCCTCTCTCAGTGGCCGTCTTGAGCCGAGGTTCGTAACCCGTTAGTGGGTTGCCCTCAGCATGGTCACTTGATTCAAAGGGTTGCGAGCGCCTTCTGCGTTCACCCTAAAGACCGGTGTGGCCAGAAAAGCCGACTCGTGTCAGGCTACTGGCAGTAGGGCCATTAACAAAAAAAAAGACTTACATTTGACAGAACTACCACCACCACCACCACATAAAGATATACAGGAGTTGCAGCACTACGCAGGAAAGCTTATGTTTAAAAACAGTTTACTTATCTCAAGATCCCGTCGTCAATATAGGGTTCTGGATGTGATCCAGTGTATGGATAGAATACGTTAGACCTCTCGTCGATCGTTAAGATTTAGGAACTCGGTCCACTGTCGCGACTGGCATACATCAGAGGATTTTTATCCCTCAACGTTTTATATCTAGATTTTTAAGGCGGGGACTTAATACCTATCTAATTTCATTCTCTCTCATTTGTCCAATCTAAACAGTCTATCATTATTTCTCGTAACGTCCTGGCTACGGTTTATATTTGGTATTTTAATTGTGTAGATCCGGTTGTCGGTCCTCAACTTTATTTTGTTTTCAAGCTCATTTGTAATACCGCAACTTTCTACAATATAATCAAAATAAAACAATGATAATACATTTTCAAGCTGATTTATTTACGAATTTTTGATACACATGTATTATGAATATATCCATCCAAGGCATTCTGTTGTAAACTACGCTCTACACTAACAACTATTATTTGTTTTAGTACATCGATTATGGAAACATAGGATTAAGAGTACACGCTTATTTTACTTACACATAGATATTTGATTTCATTCTAACATTGAATATATTTTTGATAGATTAACGTTGAAAAAATATGGAAAAATTTGAGCGTTTCTATTAGGTACAAACTTATTTTGCTCACCTTCTAAAGTCATATAGATAGAATAACGACATGTAAAAAGGTAAAGTTTTTATTCTTGTAATAAGCACTAAATCATATTTTTCCAATGTTGTGCACAATATATATTTTTATTATTATGCAGATATATATTCTGTGTTTGCTGATAGTGCTAACCTGAAACGTCTCTGTACAATATAACTTGAAACTAAACATAGATAGGGAAGTATTTGATAAATGAATGAAATGAAAATGTACTTATCGCCAATAATTGAGTAAGTATAAAAATACATTTTTTATGATCGTTTCATAAGTTTGATTATATTGTCGTTATGTTCATATACAAAATAATAATTATCATTGAATAAAACGTAAATCTACAAATGTTTTTATTTTACAAATTCACAGCCGTATAATAAATTTGTAAATGAAAGAAAATCAAGCGCGATATTGTCTTAATTAGATAAATTGTAAAAATAATATTTCATGTTAGAGTGGTAGGTAGTTGCATTTTTGTAATTCGGCGACGACTAGCGATGTTGCAAACTGTAATATTCATAATTTTAATTGAATTTGGATCTTAGAATTTTCGTCTACAGATAGATACAATATTCTGATTTAATCTTCTTATAGCATACTTTATTTATTTTACCAATTATAGAATAGAATCTAATATAATTTTCCAAATTACATTTGAGTGTTTATAATATTTAATATTTTTATAAGAGCTTTATTATGTAAGATATATTTTTATATAATCCAATGAAACTACAAAATTATTGGTCATCTATCACACATAATTGATACGTCATAATTTACACTAGTTTTGAACTCGAATAAATATTTATATTGATATCAGAATCGATTACATAGTTTATCGCGTCTACCACTATTCAAACATATGTAAAGATATTTTGGTGATTTTCTATTATGTTAATTGTTTTGCTTTAAAGTTATCTGTTTTATTTACTGTATTATGCATTGTTATATTTAAAATATATTTATTTTAAAATAGAAAACTAATAACACTGCTTGATTTTGATATTATTTCATTAATGTTGCCAATTGAGGATATTTTTTTTTATCTGGCTCTGTCCTTTGGGATTGAGGAATATTTATTAGTTAGAATATTTTCATTTTGATGTGACTGATATTTTAGGAGACGGTGTATGTTTTATGAAATTTCTTAAAGTTTAGACGTGTGTAAAACGTATACATATAGGACATTTTAGGCAGTCTGTTGAAATATTACATTTTCGTCATAGGTTTAAATTCGTCCGCCTCGTTTTGCGGTAGATAAATATTTAAAAGTATAAAATGAATTTAGAAAAGTGTGAAAATTTGATAAAGTTCGTCAGTCTTATTTCAAACACGATTCACTTTGGTGAATACGTTTGTTTTAACTGAGCTATCGAAACGTTAAATGCCAATTTCGAGTTTATCAATGAAACTTTAAGGACGGTAGTCAACATGAAAACAAACGTAAATACTTGCAAATACTTAAAATTAAACAAAATAATCCGTGCTCTTTATTACATTTTTACAAAATCAAACACACCGATTCAATACATAGCCACAACTCAACTACAACACATAGAAACATTGAATTTTAAATTCACACGTATCCGTTCGGGGAACATTCGAGATAGTTCCGTGACGTAGCACCAACCGTTTAGGAGCTGGATTGTGAAGCTCGTTTAGTGGACCCTCATGTCCCTCGCGTGGACGGGTGTGGTGTCCTCGGGGCTGGGGCTGTCGTCAAGGTGAGGTCGGATCTGCACCACGGAGCGGCGCTGGTCATGGTGGTAGTCCCGCATCACCAGCCCACCGATGCCGTACCCGGGGCCCATCACCCCGGACCCGCTGAGCCGCATTTTCTCAGGGTCTTCGTCAAGCTTGACCGACGAGAACACGGTGCTCAGGTTCAGTTGCGGGATATCGTAGAATACCGTCAGGGTCAGCATCAGGAATGTCAGGCCGATGATTAAGTAAACTGCACGGAATAATAATGTTTAATCAAAGAATTTTAAGATTATAAACTATTATACTTTATAATGTATTTGTGTTTAATGATACAAAAATTACTTTTTGTATAATTTATTGTCTGACAAAATAAGTACCTGTGATAAATACCTATTTGGAGTTCTTTAATATGGTGATTTTTTTACGTTAAAAGAACTTGGATGATAACAAGCGTATAGTAAGAAAATCAGAAAACTTACAAGTAGTGGCAACTTTGTAGAGAGGTCGGTAGGACTGGCCAGGCGAGTCTCCGGGTATGTAGTCTCCCAGTCCGATGGTGGTTAGCGATATGAAGCAGTAGTAGAACGAGTCTAGAAAGTCCCACTCCGGCTCCATATACGCAAACACGCACGCCGGCACCACCAGGAATAACACCACCAGAGTCATCACTGCAAAAGGAAGCTTTATCAATTTCATTCAAAACCAATCAGTGGAAAATGATAATCCAATTGAGAATTATGAATAACAATTAGTGTCAAGATTGTTGAAATGTCAAAAGAAGGAACAATTAATGGAGCTTTGTCTCTATTAATTTATCACCATTCTTGTTAAACAAAGTCGATCAATAATGTTCAGTGTTTTTGGTATGGTTAGCATACAGCTTATCAAATTCTTAAAACACGTTTGAACAGTCAATAACAAAACCCATCTAACCACATCAGTACTAATATTAGTACTGATGTGGTTGGTACTAATCTTTCACTCACCAATAATAGACAGATGCACCAGCCGTATAGTGAAAGGTCGATACAAGTGTCCAAGCGAGGCGTTGAGGGCTCGCAGCATCGCCGTGGCCGGCAGCAGCAGCCGTTCCACCAGCGCGGACAGCAGTACCAAAGTCAGCGGGATCCCGAGCAGAGCGTACACCATGCAGAATAGTTTACCAGGCTTAGAGAGTGGTGTTACGTGTCCGTACCCTGGGAAACAAGGCATTTAGAATGAAATAACCAGCAGAGTGGTCGGTAAAATAAAATTAAAGCTGAAGACAGCGACTATATAACCCCTAGACTCCTACCGCCTTATTCCAAAACGAGGTTTAACTATAGTACCGAGTATATTACCAGGTTTAAACTATGGACTTAAAAAAAACTTTATTACAAAACCGAGTTTATCGCTTGTACGAGGATTATCTATGTTACTAAAGTTAAACCGCCGTGACCCCTAGTTTAACTTCAGTACTAATCTCAAAACGTAGAACATCAAGTCGCAATTGTGTTTTAAGATAATCGAATAATCAACAAACATACAAAAAAATACATAAATTCCATCGAAGTAATGTATTTGGAAATGTTGGAAAGAAACCAGCGGTTTAATGAACCCCATAGTCGCGCGAATCATTTTTCATTAAGTGATGAAGATTGTTGCTATAAATATAGGTTCACTAAAAGGTTAGAAATTAAAATAGAGGATTTATTTCGTCAGAATTTAGTATAGACCCTCGAGAACACTCACTCCTGAGGTGCTAGTGGTTTGCGCATTACGCTAGCGGGCTCGTCATGAAGTAAGTGTACAAAGTAGGTACCTAATATAGGTAAATTGCAGACACTGCTAGGATATCTCAAACACTGGTGTGACTGCTAATTATTGTTTTTTTTACAGATTCAGTAAGATACTGGGAATTTACATGGTATATCCCAGCCAGTAATTAGCAAACTTGCAATCAAATTCGTATTAATTAAATTAAATGTTATGTAACGTTATTACACTGTTTATTAATAATATGATTAATTTGAACTAACCTTTACTTCAACAGTCCAATTTGCACCCCTTTTTTCTTTGATTGCCCTATTTTCAACTAGAATAACTGACGTAATAGTTATGTACGTGATTTCACAACAAAAACTATTGCACTTGTGAGTTGTGACGCTGTTGCCGTGCCTAAATAGTTGTAATAAAAGAACAACGTTTCTTTATGTTATTTGAAGTGCTATTCAATAGAATCATAAATAAACCGAAATGTAAACATTTCAATAAGATCCAAATACGCGGACCGCACACTTCATTCCATTGTACGCTAGCTAAATAAACAAGTCGACAGTATTCAAAAACAAAATTCACGCCATTTCAAATTAGTCAGATTTGAGATATTATATTTAAATGGCAAGATAGTATATATTTAGCATCATCATCATCGTCAAAATCATATTTTATTAAACGTTTCGCTTCTCTCTTCACACAAGCTTATGTTAAAAGGAACGGTGCATCAATCGCCGAGTGAATGAATTAATGTATCACTCTAATTTTTTGCTTACAATCTGTGGATACTAATTGAATGAGGGACTATATTCGGTACTAAATGATCCTCGAATAATCTTGGATTTGTAATAAGAATGAATTTTAGTACGAGAACGAACTTTAATACCGTAACAAACCAAGACTTTTTAGTCTTGGTTTAAACCCAGTACTGAGCTATCTTTTTGTAATAAGACGGCTAATGTTCAATATTTCTCTTCAAATTAATTCTGTCAACTACCTGAGGTTTGAGGAAGCAGGGTACTGCATTATGATTGGTTATTCCAACACCTTATCGCATTATATAACCTTGGAAACATAGGCATAGGGATAGGACGAGTTAAATGAAAACACGATTTTTTTATCGATATTACTTTTATGCAATAAAGTTTTATAGTAATATTATCATTATTATTTATTAAACATATTAATATTTTAACGAAACTCTTTATGTTATCGAATGACAGATGGCGCTTAGTAAGTCTCATCGACATTAACAAGAATATTTGAGCTGACTTGTAGGAATAACACAAAGAATAACTCAAAACAATCGTTATAATCAACAAACAAAATAAAAAAATTATCCTAATAACATTTATTTCTGATACCGCTAGTCAAAAATATATCCTAATCATTTTTAAAATGAATTAACTATTACTAATGAACTAACCATTTAAAATAAGAAGCCTGTTAAAATTAAATAGGCCTCAGATAAATTGATTAGTTGAGTAGCGTTTGAGTATTCGGGCGACAGTTTCTTTTATTTTTAATTTTATCGATAGAACTATCGACAAATCCTTTTGGTGTATCACTTACTTTTAATGTTAAAAAACAAAACGAAATAGAAAATATAAAAAGTACTTTCAAAGGAAAGAGATGCAAATATAACAAGATGGCGCGTAAACACAACATGGCCAGTCTAAGATGAACTCCGTAAAATTTTAAATAAAATGTGATTATGTGTCGTTATTGACTTACCTGTGAAATGTAATGCCATTTTTCTGAAAATTTGAATTATGGCTATTTATACCACACCATTTTATTGTGCACGGGTTCATTACAATAGTTATTTATTCGCAAACACGGAAGTATTTATAGCTCACAGTTGTGGTCGCAACTGACTTGAAGATTTTGAACGGTAAGCTACATTGGATCTATTTGTCAGATGTGTTGCCCGAAGCCGATCGTCTGTTATTAGGAGTCTAGGGGTTATATAGTCGCTGCTGAAGAACAATATTGACTTTCCTAAAAGATTTCACTTCTCTTGTTCGATCTTCCCTTTATCAGTTTTGTTAGTTCTGTTCGACTTCGGAATATGTAGGCGATCTTTATTCAGTATTTTAGTATTAAAAGTGTGAAACAAAAAATGACCTTAGAGTAACTAAATTGCATTATTACCGATAGTAGTGACAACTGTAGAGGAGAAGAACAGCGACTGTCCGAAGCTCCAGTTGGGCCCGCCGCTCACGTTCCGCGACGCGGACACGCCGCGGTTGCTCGCGCGCACCACCTCGTCCAGCAGCGCTTCCAGGTCGTCATCTGATCAAGATATAAAGTTGTCAATCCTATTGTTTTCCTCTTTATCGGCCATAGACGTTAAAACAGAACACCTTATAGTTTTGGTCCTCACAGCCAGATATTATATATTATTATTATATCATTGTAATCTGTGGTTATCTAACCCAGTGGTATTTACCTTAATTATACAAACTAATTAACCACAAAGGTCAGCACTCGGAGGCTGAGAACGCTTCGCAATTATAATCCCTAAAGTTCAACATCGCATATTTCAAACCCTAATCCCCACTCCAGAAATGTTAACATCGCATCTAATTCAAGTACTATGGAATCGTATGAGTATTAACCTCAGCATCATTTTCATGTTTACTTCCATTCAACTTTAAAAAGGAATTAATGACGTCACAACACTGTCGTCATTACCCCAAAAACCTACTTCCATTAAGAAGCCACTTCGAAAGATAAACATGGCTGTGCCGCATCACTAATGATGATATAAAAATGTATGGCAAGGGGCGGATTCATTAAAAGTTTTATATCCCAGTCGCTAAGTAGCGGCTTTGTACCAAACATCTGGGCCTGCGGTCCAGGTGTTTAATTAATTTACATCAAGGAAGGATCTCTACGGACGTTATGTTGCTTTAGGCTTTGTTGAAGTTATATTTTTTCAGGAATTTAGAATAATATGGATCATCATCATGGTCGCTTTGGAACGTGTATCTCAACGCCTGTAATATCATCATATAATATCATATTTTGTCACTTTACGAATTGCGTTGTAAGTATACATTTTATAGTGAGCATTTTTTTTTATGATATATGGGGCAAACGAGCATACGGTTCACCTGATGGTTAGTAATCACAGCCGCCCATGAACATCTGCAATACCAGGGGGTACAGAGATGCGTTGCCGGCCTTTTAGGTGGGAATACGCTCTTTTTTTGATGGTCGCCAGGTCGTATCTGTCCGGAAATGCTGCTGGCGGCAATTGGTTCCATAGTTTAGTAGTACGTGGTAAAAAATGTCGCCTGAAACGTACAGTGGTGGATTGCCAACCTCCGAGGTGATGTGGATGGAATTTGGAGTTCTGCCGCGTTGTTAGGTGATGGAACTCAGCAGCAGGGATAAGTCCGAACAATTCTTCAGAGCACTCCACGTGGTAAATGCGATAGAGAATGCAGAGCGATGCTACATCTCTACGCAAAGCCAAAGGATCAAGCCGATCGGAAAGAATACGGTCGTCAACGATACGAGCTGCCCGACGTTGAATACGGTCAAGAGGGAGAAGCTGGTACTGGGGAGCCCCTGCCCAAAGATGGGAACAATATTCCACATATAATATAATTTTATAGGTGAAATGTATTTAATTTACTAATCGGTTTGATCCAATTAAAACTATTTAGTATCTAATCTTATATGTATCACAAGCAATAAGAGAATACTTATCGCGTATGGCAATATTGAATACCGGGTGGAAGGGAAACGCTCTCGGAAACGAATACAGGTGATAGTATTGGTGATTCCTGACATGATGGCACTAAAAAAATCGCGATCGCATTGTTACAATTTTAGTAGGATTTTCTCAAATTTCTGTACAGCTTCACGAATGGATAGATAAATCAAACTATTATTCTGAAAAACATTGTAAAAAAGGTCAATATTTAAAAAAAAACGTAATGAAACACGTACATCAGCTGACGGGTTAACGACCGCGGGCCAGTGCCGGCGCATTGCGGCGGCCGCCCAGTTTTTTGTACGCTTTACATTGCGCGCGCATGAATTACGGAAATACTAAAATCGTAAGTATTATCGCTTAGCTTTGCAAATGAATATAGTTTTTGGTTAATGTTATGGTTCTTCTCTCTTACCGTTCCGGAATAGAGAGCGTTTCCCTTCCACCCGGTATACATGATAATTTATACTGGTAAGTCCTCGATCCTGATATGTTTAAAAAGTTACTCATTCTAAATAATAAACTCAAATGCCTTTATATTACTGTCCAAGCTTGAAATTGATACTGAGGAACAGAAAAGATCAATTTAAAATTATATAATGTAGGTACTTTTATCATAAATAGACGTAGCCCAGACTCATCGATTTGTTTAAAAGATAGATAAGAACACAATTTTAACGTTATACTAAAGAGGCCTAACAAGATTTTGTGGGGCTTTGGACCACCGCACAGGCCTACTTTCTAGGACTATACTTCAACACGAGCGAACATACAACAACCCTTATCCAATCTTAATTAAACATTAAATCATCGCTCACGCTATTGTGATAAAGTGACGCATATAAGGCTTGTACACACACTCGTAAATCATGAGAGTGCGTTGTGGCCGCGAGTGCACGATGACCCGGCGGTGGCCGGGGGGTATGTCCCCGATAACCTTTCACAATTCACTCGGCGCGCCGCCGTGCCGCAGGGATGCCATACGTACCAATTTCCTGGTATCCGTACCAGTTTGCAGGGTCTTCTACCATGTACCAACTAAACGTTGTGTTGGTACCAACTTTCCACATCAATCACTGAATGGTTTTTATCTTGTAAGAATATATCACTATAAGTTGCATACAAATTGTAGTTTTGAGACCTAAAAAAATGGTCGCTGGACAAAAAATTTGCACAAATTCTTTATGTTACAGTCGCAATTTATGTATATTATTGTGTGAGTACCGTTTCTTTTGGTTGAATACCAACTTTCTGTGACATCTATACCAGTTAGTGGTATAACGAATATTCGCATTCGCCTTCGCGTTCGCGAATATTCGCATCTTTTTGAATATTCGCATTCGCATTCGCAAAAAAATATTCGAATATTTTTTGCTATGGCATGTGAAAATAATTTATAAAATAACACTGTAACAGATTGTGTTTACAATGGATTAATAATAATTTTGTTAGATTGATATTACTCATACAAAATAAAAATTATATTCAACTTTCTAAACGCACTTAAGTACTTTTAATTATTTTTTTACCGAGACCACAACGTGAAAGGATTTATGTTGTAATTTATATGACATTTATGACATTTCCAATACTTAATCTATTATTAGTTTATAAAAATATTATAGGAATATAACGAACAAATAAAAATCTTTTAAACTATTATAAATCATTGATATTTTTCTGGCTGATGACTTAACCTGAATAGACTAGTTATGTTTTTTTTACCCCAATTAGTGTTTTTTTCTTAAATTGTTATGATTGGTACCAATGTCCATATATGGCGTTGCAGTCTTCGGAGGACGCTGAAGCATATCGGAAGCTCGATCGACAGGCAGGGAAATCTTCCTGACACGACGTCCGTGCTTACAATGAAAGCATCAAGGAGACGATCGAGCGGAACAAAGGCTCCAAATTGTTCGCAAAAGAACTGTTTATCGGGTAAAGCCAAATGGCCAAGCTGAAGACGGCAATGTAGTGTCGAAGAAGGCAGTGAAGTTGAGAGAGCTGGAGACGTTTTACAACAAGGCAGCAAGCAAGAACAGAGTCACTACAGAAGTTCTGTAAGCGGGTGCTGCGCGGATACTAAAAGTCTTTCAGAGGCTGTTTTATTCCGCGCTGCTCGAGGGTGTAACGGCTTGAACAAGAGTATGATGCGGTTATTCAAAAAAGGTCATAAAGAATTAATGGCCCATCGCACTTCTGAGTCATGTTTATAAAGTATTCTCGAGGATTATCACGAATAGTCTCGAGTTCAGGCTAGGTAACTTCCAGCCTCCCAAGCAAGCCGAATTCCGAAAAGGCTATAGTACCATAGATCACATTCATACAATGTGGCAGGTTATATAGGAAAACTGAGAAATATGACTTGCCACTTTACTTAGCGTTTATGGACCGTGAGAAGGACTTTAATTCGACCGAGACTGGGCTCCGTTGCAGTTCCTCCAGAGGGTCACATTGACTATCGGTATACACTAAAAGTGTATACGCTATCCGTGCACTGTATGGCTTAAAACAGTGCTTTTGGAAACAATTAATATCCATCTAAACATTGTTTTAAAAACATATTAATAAGAAATCATTTAAGAAAATGTTGTCTTCTAATTAATAAGTTAAGAAAAAAAAAGATTTATAGAGTATTTGTGAATTCTATAATATTTACTGAGCACAGGTACACAGAGGCGTGAGACGGGGAGATGTTATTTCTTCGAAATTAGTCTTCCCACGTTGGACGATATCTTCAAGCTTTTCGATTAGAAAGGATCTGGAATTAGCTACAATGACGAGTACAATTACTCACCTTTGATTTGCTGTAATATTGTTGTCTTGTCAAAATCATTTGAGGGCATTATGCTCATTTGCTCAAAGACCCCAACCGAGTTTCTCACCTGGTAGGTCTTAAAATGAACAAGGCCAAAATCTAGTCCAATACTCATTTTGTGGATATGCTGATTAGTGTTGAGAACGCAACTCTCGAAGTTGTCGACGAATCTGTCTATCTAAGAAAACTGGTCCAGTTAGGTAAGTCCACCTTCAAGATAGAGGTCAAAACCAGCTGGATTAAGCAGCGTTCGGGAAACTAGGCAAGTTGTTCTCATCTAATATGTCTCAGTGCTTGAAGACAAAAATTTTCAATCAATGAGTATTACCAGTGATGACGTACGGCTTTGAGACGTGGCCTCGGAGTATGGGTCACTCATCGAGCTATGAAGATGCTCGGTGTTTCAGCGCAATCAAATTGGAAATGAGGAGATTCGTAAGAACGAATGTCGCTGACATGTTTCAAACAGGCCACTCTATCTGGACCTCACGACGCTTACTATGAGGTGCAGTGGGGTCACTTTGCAGCTATTTTCACGTTACGTACGGTAAAATCTTTTGGCGCCAAATAAAAATTCAATATTTGCATTCGTATTCGCGAATATTGGAGTCAAATATTCGCATTTGCATTCGGGAATGTTGGAAATTGGACATTCCTTACACCACTAGTACCAGTATTAGTGAGACACTATCTGGCATCCCTGCCGTGCCGGCCATCACGCATGCCGTTGAATGTCCGCTGAGTGCTGACGTCACATAGCGATATTGGCGGGAAATTTACCGGGCATTTGAAGAATGTTATGTAAGTACTACGTGGTACTACGTAATGTTTATTACTTTTGCTTTAGATGCAACGATAGAAGGGATGTTTTAGTTCTACCTACGCAACTCGGATTTACTGGAGCGTGCATCCATTGTTAATAACTCGCCTTAACAGCAAAGGCAAACTTCAAGAGGGAATATACCAAAGAGTTCGAAGAATTTAAAAGGAAGTACCTTGTACCCTGTGTCTACAAAACTTTATCCACAATTTTTTTATATTATAAAACCGTTATACCCAATGGATAAAATTATGGCCTAGCGACATAAGTGAATGTGATTTATAATCTAGCCAATAGTACATGAGGGCCGTTTCCATTTACTTATCTCTTTTACGTTTTTTTATTGCATTCTAATGATCAGCCAAGCATGCCGCTCGCCCTATGTTAAGCTTTAATACCGCCCATACTTAAATAAATAGTAGTAAGACGTGTAGCAACACCGTATAGAACTTTGAAATACAAACTACTGCGTGGGTCTCCACTGCACTCGTCACCCTAAGAAATACAATTTTAATCTCACAAAACCCAATAATTAGGCTGGTTACAATGTGAAATGTAATTCAAACTGGAAAACAACAGTGCATGCACATTTAACACTGCTGCTTTGCGGTAGAAATTGACATTGCGCTGGTACCTACCCAGACCGCTCCTAGACCGACCGCTAGACCGCTCCTCGCATACGAGAGACTTACCACCTTGGTAGGTCTCTCATATTTAAGAGTCCGCCTGGGTGGGTGGGTAGCCCCGCAATGTCTTTTTCTACCGCTAAGTAGCAGTGTGCATGCGCGGTTGTGTTTTGGTTTGAAGGAAATTGTAGCCAGTGTAAGTACTGGACATATGAGGCTTAACGCCTTGTGTCTCAGGATGCCGAGCGCAGTGGAATACCACTTATTTTGTAGCTCAAAGTGCTGAATGATGTTGCTACTGTTTATGGGTGATCGTATCGCTTACCATCAGGCGAACGGTATGCTCGTCTCGCCATTCGATGCAATAAAAAAAATAAAGAAAAGTTACGTCATTTTACTACTTAACAGAAAACAACATGTTTGAAAACATAAAGTAGTTGCCTAATTAAATTACAAATATGCCTCTATTTCACAATTTATATTGCGGGCCTAAAATTACCTATTTGGTTTTGGGTAAGCAAAAACTTCAATTATCATTAATGTTACCTTAAATTACGTTGTCAACTAATTGTTATATTTGGCTAATTGCCCAGATCACGGACCAGCCTAGCTGCTAGATCGGTAACATTCATTATCCGGAATTAGGTAATGAAATGTATGACAAAATGTGTTATACTTGTTTTAACAGCTTCTATGATGACGAGAGAGAGAGGTCACAGGTTCCACACAAATTCAGATTCGCATTTTTTATTACGGGATATAGGTAGCATTGTGGGTTATGTCATATCATAATGGGAAATGAGGTTAATTGCCAAGTAAGCCGGTCTGCCAAGCTGGTCTAATTTGGCAACAATACAGAAGTAACACTTGTCGGTAAATTCAGTAATAATGTTGAAAATAGTATTTTAATGTACGAACTAAGTGTCTTTGTGACTTGTTTTACTTGATAAGGTAGATACTTCACAAACGTGGTTTTTATCGAGACATACTCTTAACCTAAAATAACAAACTGCACAACATATCCACTTGAATTTCAACTTTAAATTCCCTCCGAATTAAAATGAAAAATGTCGTGGACTTTTCTCAAGTTGTATTCAGCGACAAACTCTTAAACTGAAGCTTAAGTAGAGAATAAAGAAAATTATTTTTTTAACAGATCCAGCCGTACTTTCAGAATATTATTTATCAAAGATACTTCTATAATGTGACGGTGATGTGAGCACTTAGTCATAGGTATTGGACAACATACCAATCTCAATAAAAAAAATCAAATCTCGATCGAGAAGAGGCATACCTATACAGTATAGGTACATAGTTTCTTTAGTCGTATAAATCAAACTTGCAACTCATAGATTACACACCTAGTAGTTCTTAGTTGTTACTAGGATTATAGATAAATACCAAAATACTTAAGTAATTTGTATTTCCTTCTCACTTATAACATCTGTAAATTCGATAATGTTTGACAACGCAGTGCTCCCAAACTCGCGAAGCTGCACTACTAGGTGTCATAAGAATATGCGTTTGTGAATATGCAGTCTGCAGGTGCTTTACACCCATTTGGCTTTCAGGGATGCTGGAGCCGCTGAACACCCACGTAGTCGGCGCCTCTGCTTAAAGGAGTAGGTATTTAGGCCTGCGGGTTCGGATAGATCGTGTTAAAGACAGCCCGTTACACGATATCTCATAGATATTATGTAGCATTCACTATATAAAGTATCTATTCAAAGGGAAAGCATGCAACTTAACCCCAAGTTAGCTAGAGTGGAAAGCGGTGAATTATTTCATATTAGATGTTTGTCTCTTGAGGTAGTGTTTGCAGACCACAGCTGGAACTTTATTTTGAAAAATATTTACACAAAGATTGACGTAAGAGAAATTGCAACGGCAGCAACATAGCATTTTAGTTTATTGGCTCATGACTACATGAGTAAAGTAAACGTTTATTTTTCGTTCGACTATGTACTAACATAGTCGAACGAAAAATAAACGTTTACTTTCATCCCCATTTTGTTGTAAATGTTTCTTTAAAGTAGGTCAGTAGATATCAATCTGGAATCTCAAAATGTGAACGATGAAAAGCAATAAGCCCGACCCCTATAACATGGGACCTATCACATAGTTTTCGAAATGTAAGTGTGTTAGGTACACCTCTACCCACGCTTGGAAATGGAAAACCCATGATGCTATGTAAATAAGTAATTGGATATAACAAAATAAAAATGCAACTAAATATACACAAGGCAAAATCAAAACTGAAAACGTTACGTTTCAGCCTAAATGGCAGAAAATAGGCTACTATTTATTTACCTTTCGTTTTCCCTTATATAAATACGCTATAAATTCTTGTAGCTAATTATTTCTTATAGACCTCAAAGTTCAAACCAGTTCCTAGAACGCTATCTCTTAATTACACGTAATTAATGGTTATTGGCAATAACTATAATGACTTCTATTAGTACATAAATATTTGTTGCGAAATATTTTTTATTGTAGCGGCCGTGAGCTCGGTGGTTGCCGCGATAATTATTTGAGGATGTACCATGTAAAAAAAATATACTTCTTACGTGACCGTGAACGCTTAAGTTTTTTCTTAATTGGATGATACGAGCAAGTAGGTGGTCTTAAAAACTTCGAATAAGAAACTATTGCGACAGAATTGCACTCCTCATCCTTAATATACACTAGCTTTTACTTGCGGCTCCACCCGAGTGAGTGTTTCCGGTTTAAAATTCCCGCGATATATTTTCTCCAGATAAAAGTAGCCTGTGTTCTTTCTGGGATCTCAAACTATCTCCATACCAAATTTCATCGAAATAAGTTCAGTAGTTCACGAGATTACTTCCTTGAAACAAACTTACAAATTTTACCTCTTAATAATATTACTATAGATATAGTTAATATGGACTGCCTCGATGGCGTGGTTGTTTGTATTGGCGCATAAGCGTTACGAGTACGATTTGCGCGCTGAGGTTCTGTGTTCGAATCCAGGGTCGAGCCAAAAACATTGTGATTGGGTTTTTCCATGTTAAAAATTACTCAGAGAGAGCTCGGCCTCAGGAAGTTGGCGATGTGATACTCCCGTGCCTCGGGTCGCACGTAAAGCCGTTGGTCCTGCGCCTGATCTCTCTCCGGTTATGTCGGATTGCCGTCTCATCGGACTATGAAATTGAAGGAATAGCGAGTGCACCTGTGTGTTGCGCACACAATTGTGCACTATGGTATCTGCTGCGTACTTAGCTGATTTTCGTTGAGATTGGCCGCCGTGGCCGAAACTGTCTAGGAGGATTACGTTTTTTTATAGATATAATTTTAGTCTTGCAATGATTAGTCATAATGCCGTTTCAATATGGACGATTAGATCATTTTGTATATCCCAATTAGACTGTGGAAGTTGGTTTAGCATCTTGTTAAAAAAGGCATAAAAATGCTACAAAATACCGATCGAAACGAAAAATACATGTCATTACTGGTGGTAGGTCTCATATGTAAGACTCCGTCTGGGTGGGTACCACCGCAATGTCTATTTCTACCGACAAGCACCAGTGTGCATGCGCTGCTATGTTTCGGTTTGAAAGGCATTGTAGTCAGTGTAACTACTGAATATGATGAAACTTAACATCTTATGTCTCAGGATGACGAGCGCAGTGGAATGCCACACAGTACTTTGTAACTCAAGGTGCTGGATGGTGTTGCTACTGTTTATGGGCGGTCGTATCGCTTACCATCAGTCGAACGGGAAGGCTTGCTCGTCTCATCATTCAATATAAAAAAAAATAACTGCTTTGCATATAAATTGTTCATTATCCGGAACTAATCCGTTCAAAGTCACGAGTTTTTTCAGTAAGCTATTAGAACGACTTTAGTTAGTTTTTTACTTACAGAAAACCAGTTCGACCGGACCGGCCGTTTCAAAGCGAAGGATTGGTATAAATCATAGCAATTACTTGTGCCTCTAGCACACCTCTATAATAATGGGTGTAGTATGGGTAGGTACCTAATGCTAGTAATTTAAGTTAAAATTATGGTTAAAATATTTTTTTCGTCGCGCAGCCGCTAGTGATGCGGCTGAGACACGAACTTTAGTTTTCTGGACGTTCCGGATATAACATTATGGGACTATGTTGTGATGACAATGATTCAATTCATAAAAATATCACCTATGATAATATTGGATCTAATATTATAGGTTTGCCCGGGCATCGATTTGGGACATTTTGGGAGGCGTCAAAATGACAAAAATGAACCTTAATGGGTGCACCGCATGACTCTTATTTGTTGAAATGACCTTTTTGATGCCTTGGGGTGGCAAATTTTGGGTCCATGAACTCACGCTACGCGACTGGCCACTAGCCTTCAGGCTACGCTTACCTTCAGGTAAGCGAGCCTGGCTACAATGTCCTTCAAACCGGAACACAACAATGCATGCACACTGCTGCTTGGCGGTAGAAAGACATTGCGGTGGTGCCTATCCAGACGGCCCCTCGCATACAAAAGACCAGACCAGTAGTAAATTGTTCAGTTTATACAGGATCATTTTTACATTGCGTTACTAAATAAAACCACATATTCGTCTATACCTCAGCTAACATCGTGCTAAAAATTATCAATGAATAACGAATACTTTCGCCAAAAATCTCGGGTGTAGTATTCAAATTTTTTTATCCTTTTGTAGTTTAGTGCGAATATGGTGTGTGCGTAAGTGTATTTCTGACTGAAAGTGTACCTAATGCTGCTGCGAGGAATTCTCCTAGATAGGCATTAGGGCGTGTAAACTTAAAGTTACTTTTTATTGATATTTATTTTCTTCGAAACTTACACTTTTTTATTTTACATCTATTGTTAAAATAAGATAATGAAAAGTGTTATTTTCAACGAGATAAGTATGTGGTTTCATTTATTAACGCAATGTCAAAATGACCCTGTATAATATTTATTGTAAGTATGTGAAGTTGTTTGTATGTGCGTCAGCTTGATAGGTGCAGTATTGAAGATGTAATGCGGGGTCGATGCATTTTCCGCTAGATCTGTGTTAACGTCCGGAGCTAGGTCAAAAAACCGGCGCACAATGTCGTAAGCGGCGAGGCAGCGGGGACATTAGCGAGCGATTTGAATACATGAAAAGTAAGGCTAAAAATATAATGACATTTTTTCGTACAAAAATATAAATGCCTAGCAATCATGTTTAATCATAAAAATAGGTTTGATATTTCCTGTTTTTTTGTCTAATATTTGTAAAGACTCATGATAATTGGCCATGCATATTTTTTTTTAATTTTATTTGACTACTTAACTTTTTAAGGGCTAAAGATAACTGCCCGACATGTGTTTTTAAGGATATCGTTCGTTTGAAACGAAGCAGGAGTCGTTAATCTCGAGTGCTTAATATCTTATCGATGCTATAGGGCCGATATAGTTATCAGTTATCAAAACGTAATCTTTTATAACGTAGTGGCTAATTTCATTAAATCATACGAAGTATTTGTAATGTAGATTGTAGTTATACCTTGACTAGAAAAAAAAAACCCGCGTGGGGGCGCCTCTTTTCGTTTTAAGTTGTTAATACAATAAATTAGTTTCATATCTTACAACGAATAGTAGGATATTTTTCTAGTTAAACTATAAATCATTATGACTGTATGTAGCATGTTATTTATTAATAACAAACAACGCATATGTCACCTGACGTATAAGAATTCGGTTTGTGATTAACAAAGAGAATATAAACACTACGTTAGAGTGATTAGTAAAAAAGTTGTCTATGTCCTCTCATGTATTTAATTTTTTCCGTACAAAACATATGACGTGAAATCGTAACAGAAAGACAAGAAAAGTTACTTTAGCATTTATAATGTAAGTAAAGATATTGAACCCAGGATAAAAACAACCGCGTCGTGCACACCTTAGCAGTGAGTAACGTACTATGTATACACCACTAGATTTTAATTATCAAAAATAAAAAATGCGTTATCTGCATCCATTCTTGAACACATATTTGATAAATAAAAACAAAAATACGATATCATAAAATAATCTCTTAAAAAAAAAATATTAGTCAAAAGAGAATCATCTTTATTAATAAAAGTCAATCTGACGTGCGTTCTAAATAGTATTTGGAATCTAATAGGAATTGCGTCCATAATTTTATTCAGTATTTATGAAAATTTTAACTCCTCTTAGCTTTGGCATTACCATACTACAACAAACAATTTGACCCACATTGATTTATAAAAAAAAAACCCACACTTCGCATAAAACCGCTCCGCTCGTGTAATAAGTTTGGGCTTTAGCGAAATCGCTCCCGGGGTCAGCCTATCTACCAAGGGGGTGTGTCAGATACCACGCGTACATATTTGTAGGGCATATACTACGTGTTTGATATTTATTGACCCGTTGCAAGTAAATGGGGTATGTATTGGAAAATTATTTGATAGTAAAATTATAGCTTAGGAATAAGTGCATTATATTTCCTACTAGCTTTTGCCCGCGGCTCCGCCCGCATTAAAAAGTTTTTCCGGGATAAAAGTCCCGGTTTATATTTTCCCGGGATAAAACGTAGCCTATGTGCTAATCCAGGACATGATCTACCCGTGTGCCAAATTTCATCGAAATCCGTTCAGTAGCTTTTGCGTGAAAGAGTAACAAACATCCATACATCCAGACGCCCATACATCCATACATACTTACAAAATTTCGCCTTTACAATATTAGTAAGATAATATGCTTGAATATGTGACTATACATTGGGGTGGTCTTAACTTTTAAGGCAGGTGGAAAATAAGTTTCCTTGGTATTGATAGTGAAGTGGGTAAGTAATTAAGGATTTTCTGTATAAAATTGAAAGTAAATCGACTGTGGTGCGTAGCCATAAGGCATAATTAGGTATGAACTTTAGGCCTATGCTTTTTTGGTAGAAGAGGCCCATGACCATTAGTGGGATAGTAAACATATGCCTGCTGTTGTATAACGTATCTCATACGACATTGTCTTCATTTTTATAACGATTAAGTGTATTTACCTACAAATTCCCTCTTAAATTTCACATAGAAAACGAAAGGAGCCTTTACCAATTTGATATATATAAGAAATTAACTTTCAAAATAATTGTATTCCTAACTTTGACTTTCTAACTTAGTATTGTGTTGTTACATTTCGGAGTATTGAGTTATTGACTTCGGCCCGAGGGTTTAATATTCCACGATCAATGAAACGTTTATTCATAGCTTTATAAGTTAATAATGGCTTTCAATTGACTACTGCCGGTCTGCCCGCCAAGTGTGTGTAGGCTATTGCGACTATACAGTATGTAAGGTTAGTCAAAGGCAGGGCTGCCATCACCTAAATTGCCGACGCCATGTAAACACGGCAAAAATCCCGGACAAAAATTCCCGCCAAAAAATTACCGTGCTTTTTTAAAAAGATATCAATCGACAATTTGTCTTTAAACTAATTTGAGGATAACGTTGTGGGTTACACATTTAGTATTTGTAGCATTAACATGTATTTTATAAGATTTAATACCTATTGTGTAACTGTTTGTTGTCCCATTATTATAAATAAATAAGTAACCCACGTACACTATGAATTAATTTCTAAATAAGATTTGGCTTCGATTTATCGCATATCTATAAAAAAATGGATTTCTCCTGACAACAAAAGTGTCCGGGCTACACCCACTTTTTAAAAACCCCTGCCGGACGGCCTTCGGACGCCCTTCGAGAACAATCCGGGGAATTCCAGACGGATGGCAGCCCTAGTCAAAGGGCATATTTATTTATTTAAAGCTTTATTGTACACAAAACACAAAAACAATGTACCTAAGATCAGTGAAAGCAGAGAAGAGGTACAATTGGCGGCCTTATCGCCCGAGGCAATCTCCAGACAACCATTGGCCATCCAATAAAAGATAATAACGAAAAGCGTAGTCTAGGGCGTACATAAAAGCAAATATTAGTATTATTATATAAATATTATTAGGTATTTAGTGTTTGTTTCTCGTCCCAAATAATATAAAATATTATATTATTTTATTTTTTATGAGAATTTTAGCACCACGGTATTTTGCTTTGCTAAGCCAGATTTGACGTATGGTGCGAAAACGGATCATACTTAAAGGCATATTTATACGCAATGAGCGATAAAATTGGTCAAACAAGTAGCTAGCACAAGGGTACTCGCAAGTCGGGCCCCGTTTCAGTTTTCACGATATTTTGGACGTTTATTCTGTAATTCTTTTGCATATATTTCCATTAGTAACATGCATAAACTGCCATATCTTTAAAAAGGTCCCTCGACTAAAAATACATACTGCTTATAATGGATTCTAAACTTGGCTGGGTTCTCAGAATAAAGACTAAAGCATTCTCAAGGTGGCTTGCACAGCGACTTACTAAATATCTAAGTAACGCTAAATGATATTTAATCATAGTGCTGTCTTTGTCAAATTTAATGGATAACAGTGACAGCACGAGTTTTAAATGTATTTAGCGTTAACCATACCTACTTAGTTACACTTATGAAACATCAAGATTTAAAAATATTAGATTGTATTACAATGGGGAAAATATAAATAATTATTTTATGAATTGTACTGTAACTGACTTCCTGCATCGGGATCATCAGGCTGTCCTCTACAATGTTGCTAGTTATTAACACGAAGTGAGTAGTATCGATTTAAAACTTATTTCGTCTCGGAATTTTTATTGTATCAATATTTATTTTATCATCAGTTATGTCATATACCAAGCATGTATAACAAGAATAATATTGACATATTAATTAATCTTTGGAGGAGGCCTATGTTCAGCAGTGGAGTTTTGAAGGTGAACAAGAAGAAGAATTAATAGGTTACTATAAGTTTTTTATAAAATAAACTGAAAAGATATTTTAACTTTTTGGGATATTCAATACTGGTCGATATAATTTTATTTTAGTGACACCTTTGTACAGCGCTCCCGACGTAATGTCAAATTGAAATACATTAATGGCTCACTTACACTCTCGCTTCGCAGTCCGTCTCGTGGCTCGTATCGTGTTCGTCTCACCGCTCTCGCGAGAGTGTAATATATATTTATAAGAGCCATTATCTATACTAATATTATAAAGCTGAAGAGTTTGTTTGTTTGTTTGTTTGTTTGTTTGTTTGTTTGTTTGTTTGTTTGTTTGTTTGAACGCGCTAATCTCAGGAACTACTGGTGCGAATTGAAAAATTCTTTTTGTGTTGAATAGACCATTTATCGAGGAAGGCTATATGCTATATAACATCACGATGCAACTATTAGGAGCGAAGAAATAATGGAAAATGTGAAAAATGCGGGGAAAATTATTCATCCTTGAGGGCATCCATTGCGTGCGCTGCGAAAACGGTTCAAGATACCAAAAATATATGTATGAAAGAATTATTCCTCTTGAAATGATCTAAAAAAATGTCCGCGACAGTATATGTCTATCTTTTAAAATTAACTCTCTAGAACCGTTTTTATGGTAATCAAATTTGGTCGAAATTAATGCATTATTTGTTAAGAGTTGTATCAACGTCATAATATTAATCTTTATACAAATAAATGTGTTGGATAGAGTGATTCAACGGGAAGGTTTTTATGTGTGTACTTTTAGCCCGGAAAAACTTATTAACGCGGGCGAAGCCGTGGGCAAAAGCTAGTATATTTATAAGAGTCCTCGTCGATTCCATGTGATAAGTTCAATTCTGGTTATTACCTAAGCTAACTGCTCACTTTTCAGTAAGGCAATCCAATGGGCAATGATTAGGTGCTGTGAAATGTGAACATCTTGTGTGATCAGGTAAATAAAAAGTTATTCACCGAACAAATGTTTTAGACGCTATACTCTATAGCGATTATTTCTTTACTCCCATTGCACAGATAGATTTTGCTTTCTCTTTTGGAAATGGTTCCTTTATACCTATAAAATAATGCGTAAATTATCTCTGTAACACTAAGCCCAAAGTTCTATGAAGTTTCGCCCGTCTCCAAATAAACTCTAAGAACACTTATAAGAAAGTTTACCGTGTACGAAGAATAAAAGTTATGTAAAAAACGCGACTCTCAGGATTTATTTTTCCTTTAGATCATTTTTAAATTATACTTTCCATCTAAGTAATGCGTTACATGCTCCTTAGGGTCTATTTTAGTTTGACGCTTCGCATAGTTTGTAATTTTAATGTTCATGACTGCTTCGGTCGGGGGTCACGGGTGGGTGGAAGGGGCCGTCCACCTATTAGTCTAGCCAACTTTTGTGACCCCCGTGATGGACGGTAGCGCGGCGGTTAGGCCTCACGCTGCCTTTGACGTCGAGGGCGCCCTTCAGTGTACGGGGCTTCTGAGCCCCCCAACAACAGGAGACGGACCGCAATAGCGGTACGCGCAGGGGCGGTTGCGGACGACAACTTAGACGTGAGTCGGAGGAAGCCCGCAGCCGTCCCTAATGCGCCGAAGATGGCCACCGCGGAGTTTTAGTTGGTATGCCGTGCGGTGTACATAGGTTACGGACTCGGCCCGGCGGTCGCTCGACGTTTTCAATTTCTCCGGGCGGCTCAACGTCGGGTCGTAAGGCACGGTGAACCCAACATAACTGCTCAGTCGTTCCCCTTGAACACTGGGCGGTAGTAATAATTCACTTTCTCTGCGTAAACAAAAAAAAAGATGACTGCTTCGGTGGCGTCGTTGTATTACGTGGGTGGTATGACACCGCTTTGAAGTCCCGTGCTCGAATCCCGGGTCAGGCAGTGATATTGGATTTTTCTGCTAAATATCAGGCCGTTGTCTGAAACTGCCCTATATGGCGAAAGGCTCGCCCCTTATTACATTCTGGCACGCAACTTTCATTCTCGATACGAATAAGAGACGAAAACTATACAAAACGCGTAAATTCCTGCTTGGTGTACCACTGGCACTTTGTATGTATGTATCTCTACCTAGTCGATTTCGGCCACGGCAGCCAGTCTGAACGGAGATCAGCCAGGCACGCAGGAGATATTATAGTGCACACTGCACAAGGATGTTCGCAATACACAAGTGCACTCGCTATTCCTTCACTCTCATACTCCGGTGAGACGGCAATCCGTCGGACGACTAACGGCTGGACGTGCTTTGCGAGGCATGGGGGTATCACGCCGCCACCTTCCTGATTCCGAGCTGCAACTGTGTAATTTTCAAGATGGAAAAACCCAGTCACGGTGTTGTTGGCACGACCCGGGATTCGAACCCAGGACCTCAGCACGCAAATCGTACTCGTAACGCGTTCACAATACAACTAAGCTACTGAGGCAGTCGGCTGGACTCTATGGAGATAGATAAAGCATGTGTGTTGTTTAATGTTCATTGTATAATTAACTTTGCTTATAGGCTGACTGATTAACTTTTTAACCATCAGATATCATCAATGGTGATGTTCACTAACTATTGTTACTAAAGTTGTAGGTTTATTGCTTTTTAATAGCTTATAAATGGCCCATTGTTGGAAACGGACTTAATTTCAAACTTTCACGATGAGTAATGTTAAATGGACGATAGCCTAGTTGGGAATGGAACGGTCTGCCGAGACAATGTCCGGAGGCTCGAAGCCCAAGGCACACACCTATGACTTTTCAAAGTTACGTGTGTATTGTTTATCAATTATCGTTCACTTTAACGGTGAAGGAAAACATCGTGAGGATACCTACTTACCTGAGAATTCTCCATAAGAATTTCGAGGGTGTGTGAAGTCTGCCAACCCGCACTAGGCCAGCGTGGTGGACTAAGGCCTTAACCCTCTCAGTATTAGAGGAGGCCCGTGCTCAGCAGTGAGCACTATATAATACAGGGCTGGTATTATTATTATTAATGTTAAATAGCCCATGTCGCCAATCGAATAAGAGTTGGGGGTTATTTGTATTTTGTAAGTACATAATATAGTATTGACTGCCTCGGTGGCGTAGTTGTATTACAGTACGACTGCAAAGCTGAGGTCTCGGGTTCGATTCCCGGGTCGGGCAAAGTGATATTGAGTTTTTCTATTCAGTATCAGCCCGGAGTCTGGAATGTGTGCCCGATATGGCGATAGGCTCGCCCCCTATCACATCATGGGACGGAATAACGGCGAAAAGTGGGTGCACTAGTTGCGCCTCTGCCTACCCCTTCGGGGATAACAGGTGTGAGTGTGTGTGTATAATATTGTATAGTACTCGTATCCTACCCTCAGTCATTAAAATCTTTGCTTGTCATTTTTAATAGTTAGAAAAAACGTCATATTCAAGGACTATTTAGGAATACAAAACTTCGTGCTGAATTAACAAAAAAAATAATTGCGAAGGTTTTCAATTCCCCGCCCGATATTCTAATACAGATTAAGTTTAAAGAAACCAGCAAGCATGTGGTCCACTAATATCTCGTTTCACTTGGAATGAAGAACAAAAAGTGTTTTTATAACTAACAGAGCCTCGATCCAGAAATAAATCTATCTTAAATAATGAAGTGTCCGAAACAGACCATGTCTACAAGCTCGCAGCGATGCTCTATTTATAATCTTAGTTGAGGCTACACCAACGTGTCTCAAGCTAAACGGTAATTCTAGTTTCCAATTATATAAATAAACTAAAAATATGTTCCAATTCTTCATTTGAAGGCGTAGGAGTGCCATCTATCAGGGCTGTCAAACACATATTAAAAGGAAATACTTAATACCTACTTTGAAGTGTGTTTGCTTAAAAATAAAATTATAAGACGTAGTCTGTCACTGAGGAACTATGTGACTGAAACTTAAGAAATTTTACGTTCGTTGTGGTACAACAGACATTTCCCCATAATATGGATCCATAAGTTTTATCTATCACTGATCCCTTTACAATATTAATGTAGATTCTTTTGAATACGATATCTGATACTAATAAGATGTGTAATATGTTCTTTTCCGGAGTCTTTTACTTATATTCATACATAGAAACTCAGGCCTTTTATGTATGTATTTTACACGTATTTTATGTAGGCAGAGGCGCAACTAGTGCACCCACTTTTTGGCATGCGTATTCCGTCCCATGATGTGATAGGGGGCGAGCCTATTGCTATATCAGGCACAAATTTCACACTCCGAGCTGATATTGAGTAGAAAAACTCAATATAATTTTGCTCGTCCACGTTAATATATTGTAAGGAGTAAACTATAAATATGAAAATAACAAACTAGGGTTATTTTCTGTTAGCGTTCCAGGACCATGGTCTTTAATACCAGGCTACAGGGTTTATAAATGTCAAAGGTAATAATTTCATAGACACCGGCTTGCAGAATTCTAGATTCTAAAAATAGACTCTATTGCACTTTCCCCTGGTTGACAATGGACCCCGCAGGTTTATTGTGAGGAATTATAAAACTTAAGAATAGTTACGAATTTTGTAGATTTATAATTAGTTTTTTTTTTGTATTGTAAAGTAATTTTGGTGGATTGAGCTGTGCGTTAATTTGAAAAGAGTCTACAATAGAAACCAGATAAAAAGTAAAATATGATTGATGGCGTCAAGTGGACCTGTGTGGGCGAATTAAATATTATAAATCGAATTCAGAATGATCATATTCTTCAATAACTTCACAACACTGTTGAGTAATGATTCTCGAATAACACTAGACACAGTCTGCGCGGTTACTTCCTTTTCAATAGCCTTTTATTCGCATGTGTAGGATGTAAGACTAAAATATTATTTTGCATTATATTGGTACTCATTCAGTAAACGTTGTATAGATCACAAAGTTACGCGAGGACAGTGAAAGTACCCAAGTCGTGCCCCGCGATAACAATGTCAATCGTACTTTGTATAGTTGGATACTACTGTAATGCCATACTAATTAACTTTAATAGTCTTCTAATTACTATCACTTTCTTACGTCAAACTATTTGAGAGTTGACAGTATGAGTGGTTGTTCTGTTTCACAAAGATTGTATTTTCTCACAAGCAGAAATGACAAGACCAGTATATTCTAAATATGATGTAGACTGCAGGCCAAAGGGAGGACTTGTAATTTCACGGATGCTACTTATAATACTAGTGTTTCTTACGTATACAGACTATACCCAAAACCCGACGCATCCGGACGAACATGTCCTTTTTTTATTACGCAGTAAAAAATCTGTCTTATGGAGACTTATCCTAAGCCTGGGGAGGGGAAGAATAGTAATGTCGGGCTCGGCGGCCTTCCGACCCAGATGACACCTAAATGACCTCTAGAACGGGTCCCTTAAATTATGTCAGCATACCGGCTAAAACCCGCGGTGACCTGCTTCTGCACATGTGGGACGGTTCCGGGGAGACGACCATGTCTAGTAGTGATGTGATTAATGGTTAAAAATTATTAATGGTTAAAAGTTAAACATTAAAAAAAAATAACGTGTTAAATTAATAGTTAAGTTATAACGGTCAAGAAGTAAGGAGTTACGTGAAAAGCATTAGCGATAACATGTTCAACACGTGTCTTGCGTCGTTTATTTTAATTATGTTAAATTTTTTAACATTGAACCAATAACCAACAGGTTAATTTTTTTTCACAATAACAGTCACATCGAAATAAACATTTTCTAATTATAACGTATTCATGAACATTTGTGTAAATGACGCTTGCGTGCCGTTCATACAATTGGAAAAATCTGCTTTGAGGTGTAATGACTGTTCAATTTTTCACACCTTAAAATTATGTTAGTACGTATCTTTATATTACTTATTTATTTATTTATTATGGACATTAGCACTATAGTATTCAGAACCAATGTTAGAATTGGTATACACGGCCGCCATTTTGAATTTCTATGTTTTAAGGCCAATTGACTTCAAAATCGGTATCTGGGTATAACTTTAATTACTAAAAACTGATCCAATGTCGGAATTGAAAAAAGTGGCCGCCATTTTGAATTTCTTTGTTTTAAGGCCTATCGACCTCAAAATCGATATCTGGGCAGGCCTGTAGGTATAAAAGACGGATCCAATGTTAAAATTTAAAAAAGTGGCCGCCATTTTGAATTTCTTTGTTTTAAGTCCAATCGACTTCAAAATTGATATCTGGGCAGGCGTTTAGGTACAAAAGACGGATCCAATGTTAGAATTGAAAAAAATGGCCGCCATTTTGAATTCCTTTGTTTTAAGGCCAATTGACCTCAAATTCGACATCTGAGTATAACTTTAGTTACCAAAGAACATTCCAATGTCGGAATGGAAAAAAGTGGCCGCCATTTTGAATATCTTTGTTTTAAGGCCTATCGACCTCAAAATCGATATCTGGGCAGGCCTGTAGGTACAAAAGACGGATCCAATGTTAGAATTGAAAAAGTGGCCGCCATTTTGAATTTCTTTGTTTTAAGGCCAATCGACCTCAAAATCGATATTTGGTCATGGCTTTAGGTACAAAAGACGGATCCAATGTTAGAATTGAAAAAAGTGGCCACCATTTCGAATTTATATGTTTTAAGAACAATTGACGTCAAAATGGATACTTGGGCATGTCATCGTTAGTAAAAAACAGATCTAATGGTAGACTCAAGAAAAGTTGTCACCATTTTGAACTTCTTTGTTTTAAGACTGATTGGATTTAAGATAGATATTTGGGCTTGTCTTTAGCCAAATAGAATAAATCGAGGTTGTAATTTTACTACTTTAACAATTTAAATACGCAGTCACATCAAAATTAAATACTTAAAAAAAATTAATAAGGTAATCAACGTGAGTAGCCTTTTAAGTCTGGTGAAGGGGGGTAAATAAAAAAAAGATACATTAATTGAATGGTCAACCAACAGGGCATAACGATGTGGGGGAAGAAACATATAGAAGATAATTTCTACTACGCGGCTAATTATTCTTATAGCAATAGTTGAATTGTTAGCGACTCCCTGATTTTTAACCGATTTTGATGCTTTCACAGAAGAATTTACTTTATTTGCTGTTTGCTGCCACGGGCCACTTCTTTGTTCTTCAATTCTTTATTTTGCGACATAACAAACCTGCGATATCGTTATTGAAGAGCATTGAATAAGCATTGATGGTGGCCATATTATTTAAAAGTTCTATAACCTACTATAGTTTGTGGCCATGTCCAGCGGAGTTTGATTTTAAAACCAATAGCCCTTAAAACAAGAACATTTAACATGAAATGCAGTTCTTGAAATTCCAACCTCGATTTATTCTATTTGTCTAAAGACAAGCCCAAATATCTATCTTAAATCCAATCATTCTTAAAACAAAGAAGTTCAAAATGGCGCTCATTTTTCTTAAGTCTAACATTAAATATGACTTTTACTATCAATGTCATGCCCAGTATCGATTTTGAGGTCAATTGGCCTTAAAACAAAGGAATTCAAAATGGCGGCCACTTTTTTCAATTCTAACATTGTATCCGTCTTTTGTACCTAAAGCCATGCCCAGATATCGATTTTGAGGTCGATTGGCCGTAAAACAAAAAAATTCCAAATGACGGCCACTTTTTTCAATTCTAACATTGGATCCGTCTTTTGTACCTACAGGCCAGCCCAGATATCGATTTTGAGGTCAATTGGCCTTAAAACAAAGATATTCAAAATGGCGGTCACTTTTTTCAATTCTAACATTGGATCCGTCTTTTGTATCTAAAGGCCTGCCCAGATATCGATTTTGAGATCGATTGGCCTTAAAACAAAGAAATTCAAAATGGCGGCCACTTTTTTCAATTCTAACATTGGATCCGTCTTTTGTACCTACAGGCCAGCCCAGATATCGATTTTGAGGTCAATTGGCCTTAAAACAAAGATATTCAAAATGGCGGCCACTTTTTTCAATTCTAACATTGGATTCGTCTTTTGTATCTAAAGGTCTGCCCAGATATCGATTTTGAGATCGATTGGCCTTAAAACAAAGAAATTCAAAATGGAGGCCACTTTTTTAAATTCTAACATTGGATCCGTCTTTTGTACCTACAGGCCTGCCCAGATATCGATTTTGAGGTGGATTGGCCTTAAAACAAGGAAATTCAAAATGGCGGCCACTTTTTTCAATTCTAACATTGGATCCGTCTTTTGTACCTACAGGCCTGCCCAGATATCGATTTTGAGGTGGATTGGCTTTAAAACAAAGAAATTCAAAATGGCGGCCATTTTTTTCGATTCCGACATTAGATCAGTCTTTGGTAACTAAAGTTATATCCAGATACCGATTTTGAGGTCAATTGGCCTTAAAACAAAGAAATTCAAAATGGCGGCCACTTTTTTCAATTCTGACATTAGATCAGTCTTTGGTAATTAAAGTTATACCCACCTACCGATTTTGAGGTCATTTGACCTTAAAACAAAGAAATTCAAAATGGCGGCCACTTTTACCAATTCTGACGTTACCTAAATAAAATGATTTTCGCAATCATTGCAAGTGGCGATTTTATTGTTCACAAATCACGACAAGGCATAATTTAAGTCTTAGCTAAAGAAAAAATATCATTTTTGTACTTATTAGTAGTATTAAATTTCATTTAATAAATAACCTATAGACTATAGAGGCGTTATTAGCATTTTTCTATGATTAACAGTTATCAAGTTTAGTTTAACAGTTATCAAGTTTAGTTGAATGATAAATTAACAGATGGCATTAACTGCCTCCGCAGTCCGTTCATTAGTTTAAACGTTTAATGAATATTGCAATAGTAGTTAATAGAATTAACAGCTATTTTTTTATAATGAGTTAAATTAACAGTTATAACGTTTAATGATCACCTCTAATGTCTAGCAGGTTTTTACGTACCTATACCTAATTGCCCGTAGCTAAGATTGAGTCAGACCGTTCATGTAATTATCTTGAACCCACACTGCAAAGAGTTACACGTGTAGTTTTTTTAATTTATTCCTAACTTTAAAACAAGTGTTCGGTAATATTTGTATAAGTACCTACTTCCTTGATAGGGATTTAAAATTTTTAGAAGTAGCTATGTAGAGCAGAGTTGTAGACCTACTGGGAAAGTAAGGTCTATTATAAATTAATAAAAAACTAAGAAACACGCTTTATAGAAAATAGAACTATAAATGGAAATAAATTTGAATTAAGAATAGTGTAAATAAGAAAAAAAAGTATTGTATTATTAAAAATAATCGTGGGGTGCATGTGGGGTGTATCTAGGCCTTGAGAAGAGTTTATAGATACTTTCTGTGGTCAACAGATTATTATAGGTCGTGGATAACAAGAGTTAATAGGAAATGTCATGCCCTCAACATCTTAAAACCAATTTTTACGCATTAAACATTTTCAAATATGCGAATGGTCTTTTACTTCACTGCTAAACGCCTATTTGTAACACGGAACAATCATGTGATGAATAACATATACTATATTAGACATGTAACCTACTACATTGACATAATATAAACTCATTTGCAAAAAAAACGGGCACCTAAGCAATAAACCATTTCAAATGTTACTATTGGTTTGTTTGATAATTATAGGTAGTTTTACTTTCACAATTTTGTAAATTAATAAGCAAATAATCGTTTTCGTCAGTATTATCATAAAATTTTGATAAAATTTATGGGTTTTAATGCTAAAGTTCACTAGTAGTGTATGCTCGCTAGTAGTACATATGCTCGTGAAGTAAAAGTTAACAAAGATTTTTGTTTGTTTTTTCTTTAATAAAGTAAAAGCAGATAAATGTTTAGTATCGAGTGTGACCCCCTCTAGCTGAAATCACAGCTTGAATTCGTCTGGGTATGCTAGCGAGGATATCCCGGATACTTGCTTGCGGAATACGTTCCCACTCCGCGGTAATCAAATTCTTCAGCTCTCTGATGGTTTGCGGAGCCGGTTGTACTGATCTCACGCGTCGTTTCAGAACGTCCCAGACATGCTCTATAGGATTGAGGTCGGGACTTCGAGCTGGCCAATCCAAACGACGAATGCTGACCTCTTGCACATACGCTTCCACATCGCCAGACCGGTGGGCGCGAGCGTTGTCGTCCATAAAAATTGAGTCTTCGCCTAAAGCGGCCAATGCGGGTTGTGCATGAGGAATAAGAACTTCCGTTATGTATCAATGTCCAGTCAGTGAGCCGTTTTCAATTAAGACTAACTCTGTACGATCCATTAAATTTATTCCTGCCCAAAACATAACAGAGCCCCCACCATAAGGTGTGATTTCTTCAAAACAAGCCTCTGCAAAGCGTTCTCCTCGTCTTCGTAGCACTCGCCGACGTCGATCTTCACCGAACAGAGATATCCTGGCTTCATCGGAGAACAATACCTTATTCCAGCCTTCTTGAGTCCATGACTCACAATTTCGAGCAAACCTAAGCCTGGCAACTCTGTGCTCACGGAGTAACTTAAGGCCGCCGGCCGGGCGATGACTGCGTATATTGGCCGCGAGCAGCCTCCTCCTGACCGTCCATAGACTAATATGCACATTTCTTACTTCTTCGAGGTTGTTCTTAAGGTCCACATACGAAGACTTGCGATTTCTCAATGCGCGACTCACAAGAAAACGATCATCCCGTGGTTGGGTACATGGTTTTCTTCCAGAACCAGGCCTTCTCTCGACGGAACCGGTGTCTTGATACCGCTGCCAGGTCCTTAAACCGTCGAGCGACTCACACTTAGCCTCTGAGCCACGAAGCATTGGCTGCAGCCCTCTTCGAGCAGCGCAATAATTTTTGTAGCTTTTACCACTTTCTCTAACATTATTGAGACAGCTAAACAGCAATAAATGAAGCTTTGACAATTAAGAATATGAAATAAATTCATAAAAATTGACTAAAAGTTATGAAAACCGATATTATCTTTTGGAACTTCGCACCAAAAATGTAGGATAAAAAGTGGTTTTCTGTAAAAACGAGCATCAAACGAAAATTTTAATTTGGAACGTACTGTTTTAAACACCACGGCATTTTTAAAACTGGCCAGTAACATGTACAAGTGATTGAAATCATTTTGGTACCGTATTTTTTTAAAAAAGAATTAAAATCCAAACCGCCCGTTTTTTTTGCAAATGAGTGTATATTAAGGAAAGACAGCCGACCGATCATTTTGTTGTGCTGGCCTTTATAAGTTTATTTTATTAACCCAAAACCTTGAAAATTAGGAATAGTACTCAAAAGAAAAAAAAAGTTTTTGTTAATGTAGGCGAATGCACGTCGTACATCGTTATTTTTTTTGTTGTGTCTAGTTTTAAGTATTTGTTGCCTGCCCATGTATTAAATCCCTTCATTTGGATTTTATCTCATTTCAGCGGTGATGTGCGTGCATTAGCTTTTGTAACTAATCTGGCTTTGTATACGGCTCAGAAATATTATAACAATAATACCAACCCTGTATTATATACTGCTCACTGCTGAGCACGGGCCTCCTCTACTACTGAGAGGGTTTAGGCCTTAGTCCACCACGCTGGCCTAGTGCGGGTTGGTAGACTTCACATACCTTTGAAATTCTTATAAAGAACTTCTCAGGTATGCAGGTTTCCTCATGATGTTTTCCTTCACCCTTAAACTGAACGATAATTGATAAGCAATACACACATAACATCGAAAAGTCAGAGGTGTGTGCCTTGGGTTTCGAACCTCCGGACATTGTCTCGGCAGACCGTTCCATTCCCAACTAGGCTATCACCTATCGTCCGCTCAATGTTTCTTTTTTTTTTAAATATTGAAAACAAAGAAACATTGAATAAATGATGACAAAAAGTAAGCCCGGAGTTTCTTTCTGACTTTCTTCTTCGGGTCGTAATCGCTTAGGTAGCTAGTGAAAGGCTGGTAGGTTAGCTAAGCTAGGGCCTGTAGTGTCCTCACCGGTGAGGATCGCGACGCGTTCCTCCCATTATTTATTTTTTAATAAAAATTATCATTTTTTTTTCATATTGCTTTTCCTGCCAGCCCGAGCTGGCTTCTTACTTTTTATTTTTCATCATTTATTTTACTCCTAATAAGAATGTCTCTAGTTATATAAGTGACCTTAGCTTTGGTATTTAAAATATTATTGTAATCCATTTAATGTATCTTGACTAATCATAAGTGCAACTATGTTCGCCTACGTGATGAATAAAGTATTTCATTTTATTTATTTTTATACACACACACTCACGCCTGTTATCCCCGAAGGGGTAGGCAGAGGCACAACTAGTGCACCCACTCTGCGCCGTTATTCCGTCCCATGATGTGATAGGGGGCGAGCCTATCGCCATATCGGGCACAAATTCCAGACTCCGGGCTGATACTGAATAGAAAAACTCAATATCACTTTGCCCGACCCGGGGATCGAACCCGAGACCTCAGCTTTGCAGTCGTACTGTAATACAACTACGCCACCGAGGCAGTCGAGCAGTATTTTTATACTTTAAACATATATTAATATGTGATAGACAAAGGTTAATAAAATATTGATAGAAAATTATTTGGTTATTAAAACTTCATGTTCTGTTAATTTTAACACAAATATGTAACACAAATATATCGTGTATCTTTATAATAGTTTGATTAAGACCTAATGTGAGTCAAAGTCTGTGTTAACTTGTTTATCTCGTGCATGACAACTCTGGATGTGTTAAATAAATACAGATAAAAAAGAAAAGAAAGCTGCGGCAATCACATATTTACTTTTCAATGAAGACTCTTGTTAATAATAAAAATGTATTTGTTTAATAGGTACACTAAAAATAAAATATTTCTCAACTAGCTCCAGGAATTAAAATGTAATCGTCGGGATAATACGAATTACTAAAGTTTATCGTCAGTTCGCCTAGCACGCGTCTTGACCAATGACTTGTATGTTAGGTTTATTTCAATGATTCTTACAGATTATTGTTTCATATCTATACTAATATTATAAAGAGGAATAATTTGATTGTTTGTTTGTTTGTAATGGATAAACTCAAAAACTACTGTACCGATTTTGAAAATTCTTTCACTAATAGGAATCTACATTACGCCTGAGTGTTATAGGCTACTTTATATCCCGGAAAAATATTTTTATCCCGGAAAACTGTTTTCACGAGGGCGAAGCCCCGAGGATAGGTCTAGTAGGTAATCAATACTTATATCACTCAAAAAGGTAAACTTCTCCATCAGTTACCTAACGACTCGGCATTCTTCAACACAAGCTATGTCAAAATTTGCATGCTTATGTGCTCATGACTTGGTTCTTTATTAAGAAATAATAGAGTAATTATTAGTTTTATATCTATACTAATATTATAAAGCTGAAGAGTTTGTTTGTTTGAACGCGCTAATCTCCGGAACTACTGAACCGATTTTGAAAATTCTTTCATTAATAGGAAGCTACTTTACTCCTGAGTGCTATAGGCTTTTTATCCCGGGAAAATATTTTTATGCCGGAAACTTTTTCACGCGGGCGGAGCCCTATATAATGTAGGATCTGGCCCTCTATTGGCACGGTCCTCTTCTTCTACTGAGGAGAAGGTCCATTATTATTCCGTCGTAATCTAGAGGGCAGAAGTTGAAGGGGTTCATATGTCCGACTTACTGCTATATCGATTACCAGGGCAGCATTATCTTGTCCAGTATTTATAACGAGCTGCCTCGGTGGCGTAGTTGTATTATGGTACGACTGCAATGCTGAGGTCTCAGGTTCAATCCCCGGGTCGGGCAAAGTGATATTGAGTTTTTCTATTCAGTATCAGCTCGGAGTCTGTATTTGCGCCCGATATGGCGATAGGCTCGCCCCCTATCACATCATGGGACCTCTGCCTACTCCTTCGGGGATAAATGGCGTGAGTGTGTGTGCGTGTGTGTATTTATAACGAGCTTTAGTATGTAGACAGAGGGACAATACTCAGCTACTTTTCGCATTAGCCGAACAAACGAGTGTGTAATCTATACTAATATTATAAAGCTGAAGAATTTGTTTGTTTAAACGCGTTAATCTCAGGAACTACTGGTTTGAAATGAAAAATTCTTTTTGTGTTCAATAGACCATTTATCGAGGAAGGCTTTAGGCTATATAACATCACGATGCAACTAATAAGAGCGAAGAAATAATGGAAAATGTGAAAAAAGCGGGGAAAATTATTCATCCTTGACGGCTTCCATTGCGTGCGCTGCGAAAACGGTTCAAGATACCAAAAATATATGTATGAAAGAATTATTCCCTTTGAAATGATCTAAAAAAATGTCCACGACAGTATATGTCTATCTTTTAAGATTAACTCACTAGAACCGTTTTTATGGTAATCAAATTTGGTCGAAATTAATGCATTATTTGTTAAGAGTTGTATCAACGTCATAGTCATAGAGTGATTCAACGGGAAGGTTTTTATGTACTTTTAGCCCGGAAAAACTTATTAACGCGGGCGAAGCTGTGGGCAAAATGGTTTATAATGAGGAATTTATCTTAACATAGTATAAAACAAAGTCGCTTGCCGCTATCGGTCCCTATGTATGCTTAGATCTTTAAAACTACGCAACAGATTCTGATGCGATTTTTTAAATAAAAAGTGATTCAAGAGGAAGGTTTATATATACTTTTTTCCCGGAAAAACTTATAACGCGGGCGGAGTTTAGGGCAAAAGCTAGTATTCAATATAAAAAAACATTCACTAAGGGGCCGTTTCATCCGTGGTGAAGTAAAGTTAAGGATCTTATCACATTGGCAAATTCAAATTCAAAACGCTGAGCTTTCGTCCAGTGTAATAAGACTGTTAAAATTAACTGACCATGGATGACACACCGCGTCGTAAATCAGCTGCTTTTTAATTGAAATAAAACTATTTTGCGCAGTTTATTACGTTTTTTTAATTTATATTTTTTACCCGAAACGTCGGGAAATCCGCAAAATAGTTTTATTTCCATGTCTAACATTCGCGTAAATATAAGAAGTCATTAGCCGATTTTTAAGTTCAAATTAAAAAATATATAACAAGATGCCATGTCATTGAGCTATGTTGAGTGAGTCCACCCACACCATGCCTTCATACCAAAGTTTCCGTCCAAACCTGTTATTTAATATTTGGGAACACAATACATTGACTATGAAGCAATAGCCTTAATTAGTTTAATACAATGCAAGTATTTTTGGATATTTAATGTTTTATTTTAAAATAGGTAATCGAAAATTGAGGAAAACCGAAAAATACATTCGATATATTTTAGGACACGATCTATTTTAAGCTTCATGGTAGTTTTTTCTTATTATAAGTATTTATATGGTTTTAAAAGACTAGCGTTTCTACGTCTGTAACACGAGCTAACAAGTTAAATCATTAAAGCGTTTCTAATGTACAACTATTTGTTTTTCCTTAATAAAATAAAAATAAATAAAATAAAATAAAGCTAAAAGTACTATTAGTTAAGTTTTACAAACTACAATAGCTATTTCAATATGCAATTTGTAGGTAATCGTTAAAATTACCATATCTATTGTCGCATAAAATATATTGAAATTTTATTTATATTATACAATTTGTTTATTCGAGCACAATGAATGTCAACTGTGAGATAAAAAAAAACATATAAATATGTATGAACATTACTTTTGAATCAGTAAACATTATCAGTTTTAATTTACACATTAATGACACAATGACACATTAATGACATATAACCTGCTATAATTCGAGACAGAATAAATAATTTTAACAGCTATATAAATTTAATTAACTGCATATTATGATATTTAAATTATAAACAACTTCCTAAATTACCTGTGATGTCTGGATGGCGCATCATAAAGTCTGTTTTGGCTCGGATGACGTCCAATCTAATCTGGTTCTCTAGAGGTGCTTCTAACGCCGAGAATACCAGAGCGCCCGACACCAAGTAGGCCGTATAGAAAATCACGTAGATCAGCAGCAAACAGGTAAACCTCGCCTTTCCGAAAAAGCGGGTAGTCGCAAAAAGCGGTTGGAATGGCGGATTCTCTTCTTCGTACAAAATTTCCCTTTCCACGACCATTTTCTTCGGATAAGGAAACAACTGGCTGTGAACAGTCATGTCGTCGTCGCTTCTACCAGAACACATGCTCCCGTAAGACTGTATACGAGTATACTTTGGCTTCTCCATTTTTGAAAAAAATAATTCACCGTCAAAAAGTTTCCAATTAAAAAGTATCGAAATAATTAAATTCAAAAATTGTTTATGATTCCAAATACAAAAACACAGAGCGCGGATTGTCCTAATCGGCTTGTCTACAGTCCACAGTTCCGAAACACAAACCGAAAATCCCGGAACGTTAGGGATCTTGGTCAACTGTACTTGAAGAAACGTTTGGGATGATTAGGTTCGAAAAACAACGCGAATATCTCCGTCACATTTGTATCACGACGACAATTTTCAAGTTTGAGTATCACCATTTTGATGCATTTTAGTTGGGTCGCGATTGAAATTAAATATGGCGGACGCCTTAAGTTCTTAACTAATCGAAAGGCAGCGACTGTCCTACACTACGCCCTGTGACTGACTGACTGCCTGTGGGCAGCACTCGAACACTTAACCCGTAACCGCTATCTTCGTGGTGTTGTCATTCTTGTTTGTAAATACCCCGAGAATGATAACGATAAAACTCTTTTATAACCCGAATAAATCGATAGGTCCTTTGGATTAATGACGTTCAAACGTTCGAGTGTCTTCAGATATTTGTCGATTAGCATTGGTGGATTATTGCTTGATTTGCACTTTATATTTTATCTTATGGTAAACTAATGTAGCATTGAAGTATTTTGTAAACTACAAATTATAGGTACAAGACTAGAACGAGTCACTAGGAGGAAGGACTCTCTTCAACATAGGTAGGTCCCGTTGCAATTTTTTTTTCTGTAGTCAATCATATATATTATTGGATTTTTATGTGAAGATATTACTCACAGATGATCAAACCATAAACATGATTTCTTCGTATCCGCAACGATGGAATAAATTAAACGAAACATTTCGTAAATATATCATCTAGTTTCTTCCCATCCAAATCCAAACTAGAACCCTGCTATCTAAGTAATACTTTAATCAGGATATCGTTACATAAGTGACTAGCTTTTGCCCGCGGCTCCGCCCGCATTAAAAAGTTTTTCGGGATAAAAGTCCCGGTTTATATTTTCCCGTGATAAAAAGTAGCCTATGTGTTTTTCCAAAACATGATCTACCCGTGTGCCAAATTTCATCGAAATCCGTTCAGTAGTTTTTGCGTGAAAGAGGAACAAACATCCTTACATCCATACATCCAAACATCCAAACATCCATACATTCTTACAAACTTTCGCCTTTATAATATTAGTAGGATTTGACATTGTAAATTTATGAAAAGAACTTGGCTAAGTTATAGTGCGAACACACTCAAGCCTGTTATCCCCCAAGGGATAGGCAGAGCCGCTACTAGTGCACCCAGTTTTCGCTGTTTTTCCCTCCCATGATGCGAAAGTGGGCGAGCCTATAGCCATATCGGGCACAAATTCCAGACTCCGAGCTGATACTGAATAGAAAAACTCAATATCATTTTGCCCGACCCGGGGATCGAACCCGAGACCTCAGCTCTGCAGTCGTAGTTATAGTGCCATCAATAATAACTTATAGATAAAAATACAAATTCAGTCTACTTCATTATCTAACAGAAACATTTAATGAATACTAATATATAGAGTGACATAATACGGAAATTTAAGTGTATTTATTTACTTATTTATTTAAGTTCTCCAAGAAATAACACATTTTGAATAAATTAATAATTAACAGAAATAATATTATACAAATGTGCATCTTAAATCCGAGGAGACACAGCCTGCATTGCACACATCTATATATATAAAAGAAAGTGGTGTTAGTTACACCACTTATAACTCAAGAATGGCTGAACGGATTTACTTGAAAATTGGTGGAGAGGTAGCTTAGAACCAGGAGACGGACATAGGATACTTTTTATCCCGGGAAAATATAAACCGGGACTTTTATCCCGGATAATTGTTTTCTGCCAGTGAAACCGCAAGAAAACAAGTATAGAGATATTTCGAGATCCAGTTGAGGACATAATTACTCTTATCCCGGAAAAAGATAAACCGGGAATTATATCGAGCCGCCACGACTAAACCACTGAACCGATGGCGATGCAATTTGGCAGGGAGATAGTTTAAAACCTGGGAAGAATCTAGGCTACTTCATATCCCGGGAAAATATAAACCGGGACCATAATCCCGGAAAATAGTTTTTTGCCAGTGGACCCGTATGAAAATAAGTATGGAGATAGTTTGTGATCCAAAGGAAATCAATCTCAAGTTTGAGTTACATCTACTTGAGATGTAACTCAAACTTGAGATTGACCTATTAATACCGCCCATAGGCCACTATTATCCCGGAAAACAGACACCGGGAATTTTATTCGGGATTTTTTTCCGGAAAAAAATATGGTTAGGTATTATTTACGGGGGGGGTGGGGGTGTTTAGGGATTTTAAAATTTCGTTAAATAAGGACTCATTTGGTGGCAGGGAGGTTTTTTGCAAGAAAAATACGCGGAAAATTTGAAAATTTAAGAATACTTAACCGCCATATTAAACGTGTATGTCACTGAATTCCCCCTAAGCGGCTGGACCGATTTTAATGATTTTTTTGTGTCCTCAGGTGGGTTTGAGAATAGTTTCGATTAACAATTAGATCCGGTAGGTGGCGCTGTACTCGGGTTCTAGGATTTCATTTCCTTTTTCGGGCAGGACAACGTCTGTCGGGGCCGCTAGTTTAAAATATAATATAAAAAAATAACAATAAATGTTTGAATAAATAACTAACTAAATCAAACATGTTTCTTTTATAGCTAACGGTGGAAAATCGTGGTAGAAAATTATAAAAGTCAAATTATTTAAATGTTCATCAGGCAAAAGTAATTCAAAAGCGACAATATCGAGTAAAATAATATTTCTCACACGTTAACAGGATTTGTCTATTCAAGAGCTGATATGCTAAAAATAGATCAAGTTTAAATTAAATTTTATTTTGACGTTCTTGTTTTAAAATCATATTTATACCGATATAATATGCTCAAGAGGTGTTATTTTCTGCGCTAACAAACATCTAAAAGCGCAATATTCCTTTCGCCATATGGACGAATCTTTGTTACATAACGTGCGACAAAAAAAACCGGTCAAATGTAAAAAGATTCGATGTACTTAATTAATTTTAACTGCGTGTATAGCGGTCGCAATCTATTCCGAAACGTCCACAAAGAATACTTTTGTACGCATCGACCTCGCTATTCCAGAATTCTTCAGCTGCACTCGAGGCCGGAAAATGAAAATTTCAATAAAGTTCTACGTTATTGATTTGGTATCTTTAAAGGAACCAAAGATATTTCAACGGGAATACAATAACGTCTAATAGCATTAACAATGAATAACAAAGGAAATAATAATCACATCATCTGGTTTCAAGTAAGAATTTAACATTTAATTTTAATTTACACAGTACTTTTTGTTATTTCGCAATATCATTTGATTTATTGGAATAGATGGTTTTCTTTGTTTACGTATTTTTTTTATAGAAGGAAGATGAATAATTCTAGGATATTAAAAAACTAATTTGCAATTCAACGATTCCATTTGTCAATGTAAACGGCCGTCACATGTTGCACCTGCGATTCGCCGAAGACCGCTTAGCTGACTTATAGCTGAGTCCGCTGCAGATCTCTAACTCATGCTAAATGAGCTCCACGAAGCGTCTGGGTGCGATGGTTTGAAGATGAACATGACCAAGATCAAGATTATGGCTAACCAATCACTTACGCCAAAGGTCGGCGCTAATAACTTTTTTTTTTTTTGACGCGGAGAAAGTGACTTATTACTACCGCCCAGTGTTCAAGTGGAACGACTGAGCGGTTATGTTGGGTTCACCGTGCCTTACGACCCGACGTTGAGCCGCCCAGAGAGATGGAAAACGTCGGGCGACCGCCGGGCCGAGTCCCTAACCTATGTGCACCGCACGGCATACCAACTAAAACTCCGCGGTGGCCATCTTCGGCGCATTAGGGACGGCTGCGAGCTTCCTCCGACTCACGTCTAAGTTGTCCGCAACCGCCCCTGCGCGTACCGCTGTTGCGGTCCGTCTCGCTGTTGTTGCGGGGGCTCAGAAGCCCCCGTACACCGAAGGACGCCCTTGGCGTCAGAGGCAGCGTGAGGCACGCTGCCTCTAATCACGGGGGTCACAAAAGTTGGCTAGACTAATAGATGGACGGCCCCTCCCGCCCACCCGTGACCCCCGCGTCGCTAATAACTGCACCATAGAAACATTTACGGACTGTATTTATCTTGATCATCGATTATCTTTCGACAGGGGCTCTCAGCTGACAGAGATCGCTAAGCGAATCCAGCTTGGGTGGGCCGCCTTCGGTACATTAAATAACGTCCTTAAGTCAAAATCCCACAATGCCTGAAGACCAAGGTTAACAACCAGTGCGTGCTGCCTATACTCAACTACGGAGCCGAAAAATGGCCCCTTACTGTAACACATATCACATATGTATATGATCCGCGTAGCTCAGCGAGCCATGGAACGGGCCATGCCATGGCCATGTAATACCTATTCACTTGGTAGATCGTGTGCCAAACGTAGAAATTCGACGACGCACAAAAGTTGAAGACGTAGGCACACGTATCGCCAAGCTGAAGTGGAGATGGGCGGGTCTCTTGGCTAGACGGGACGACGACAGGTGGACCAAGGCACTCACCAAGTGCTACCCGAGGAACGGCTACAGAGAGAGGCAGACCACCAGCCCGATGGTCAGATGACAGCGTAAGGTGTGCCGGAAAGCAGTGGATGAGGCGCGCACAAAACCGGAAAGATTGGCGTGATGGAGAGGAGGCCTATACCCAGCAGCAGGTGGAGGTGGGCTGGTTTGTTTGATTGATGTCATTTTTGAATACAATAAAATGTAACTGCATCCTTTCATCTTAGAAGGTGAATCTTCTAGTAGTTAAATCTATACTAATATAATAAAGCTGAAGAGTTTGTTTGTTTGTTTGTTTGAACGCGCTAATCTCAGGAACTACTGAACCGATTTTGAAAATTCTTTCACTGATAGGAAGCTACATAACTCCCGAGTACTATAGGCTATTTTTATCTCGGGAAAATATTTTTGTTCCGGAAAAACTTTTTCACGCGGGCGGAGCCGCGAGCACTACTAGTGTAATTATATTTGGTCCTCTCGCAAAATAAAATTAAAAGAAAGCCTGTCCTACACTGCTCTGAGATAGCATTATATCCTAACTAGCTTTTGCCCGCGGCTCCGCCCGCTTTAAAAAGATTTTCCGGGATAAAAGTCCCGCTTTATATTTTCCCGGGATAAAAAGTAGCCTATGTGTTAATCCAGGACATGATCTACCCGTGTGCCAAATTTCATCGAAATCCGTTCAGTAGTTTTTGCGTGAAAGAGGAACAAACATCCTTACATCCAAACATCCAAACATCCAAACATCCATACATCCATACATTCTTACAAACTTTCGCCTTTATAATATTAGTAGGATAATAACTTCAGGAATGCATTCAGTACGGCCGTTAGTTCTCCATTATAATGGATGAATTACCGCAAAAGCCTTTGGTTCGCTCACCTTACTTATACAAAGAAATCACGTACAATATTGTTTCACCTCGAAGTGCCAGTTTGAGCTGTGTTTGTTGATTACGTTACAATTCACATGGAATACAGAGCCAAGGTTCCAAATTGCCCCATTTCTGTGGATTTCTAGTAACGTGGCAACACTCGCATGTGTAGTACTAGTTGTACTAGATATTCGATACGCTACAGTTAAAGTTCATCTACCCACTACACTAACTAGTGCATCTGACGAGAAAGGGAAATTCCTTAATGACTAAATAGGTGAGGAATGAGGATAATGTACTTTGACGCTAACATTATAAATCAATATTATATTACTTTACGAGATACTTTCTTTCTATGTCTGTTTAAGAATGATAACCACAATAGATAATAATAAACATAATTCCAGCATTAAATTGTCCCATTACGACAGGCTCGGTCCCTATCACATCATGGCACTGAACACACAAGGCCAAAAGTTGGTGCCCAACTGTTTCACTTTAGCCCGTGGACTGGAAAGTGGAGTAGCTGGCACAGTTTGGCCGAAACTGGGTTCAATAGTTAAGGTTCAAGTGAGACAAGTGGCCAATAATAAACAATAACCCATTTTTTTATTATTTTTGAAATAGTGTGTTAATCTCGCAATCTAGAAGGCTATATTGTCCCCTTAGTATAGGCCTCTATAATTAAGTAACCTTCCTTCTCTACTTCTGTGTTCTTAATCTATTTGCTTGAGAATAAGAAACTATATTTCCATTAAAGTTGATATCGTATTAACTACCTATCCTTAGATTTTATACTACCTACCACTTTCACAATTAATTCTAGCGTTTATTACAAAGAGGATCACGCCCGTCCCGTCACTTAGCTATATCAAAAACAGCATACACATTGTAATTAGTTTTTCTTACTTATATTACAAATAGCAAGCTGCCTCACAGGCTTCCTTGCTTTTATCCTCTTGAACGGATGGCTCACACTTTCATTATAACTCGAGTGATTTCTTGAAACTCGTAGGAAATACAGATGGGACAAAAGTAGTATTTCCAGGTATCTTGATTACGTAAGATGTCCTGTCTTTCTGTACTTCAGTACTGTACTTGACTCCGGATATTATATGTACTATATGCGGTAGTGTGCAGGATATAAGTAGTAGCATGTAATATGTCTTGCTTGACGCTTTTAAAATGACATTGGATTAGTTTTACTGGTGGTAGGACTCTCATCGACATAATGAGACTTAACATCTTATGTCTCAGGATGACGAGCGCAGTGGAATTCCACACAGTAGTTTGTAACTCAAGGTGCTGGATGGTGTTTCTACTGTTTATGGGTGGTCACATCGCTTACCATCAGGCGAACGGCATGCTCGTCTCGTTATTCAATGCCATAAAAAAAAGTTTCACCAACAAGGATTCCCTTAGAGATTAAAAGAGTTAGTAATATTAATTCATTAATATCTCACCCTCAAATCTCAACATTACACAGATGTCAAAATGCCGCAACAAGCTAGTTAAGCGACTGCAAAAAAAAGTTTTCATTACAACTTTAAATATACAAAATATATTGAAATTTAATATAAGTAAAATATAATCAATGCAATAATATTGTCATCGGGCAACGTGTTTTTTTAATACGATTCTTTGATATATCTTTTTTTTTCTCGTGACGAAGGGCCCCTTTTTGCCAGATTGGCAAATCTAAATATCTGGAAAACATTTTAAAATGTCATGATTTTGGAGTTGTTGTCTTGAGAAATTCACTAAAGGCATAAATAATAATTATCAACATGTTTTGACACATAAAGTTCGTTGGGAAAATCGGACCGGGCTCTTCCCATGTAAATAAGATTGCATGTTTTTTAATTTTTATTTAAGTGGAACATTTTAAGCGGTTATTCGGGAGATTTTGTTATTTGTCGAGACATCACATGAATTATCGGGGGAATCCAGACGATTCCCAGTCATCTAATTTACCTTTCAGCTTATCCGGCCTTTCTTGCGTGCGACACAATTCGGGATTTCGTGTGTTGCCTCAAATGGGAAACAAACTCAAGACCTCCCATTCCCTATACTCTAGGTCAAGAAGCCGATCAGAATAAAAACGTAACGCAAAATTAATCTCATCTCTCATCAATATTACTACGTCATCTCCAGCATTGTGTATTAGTTGATTAAACCGTCCTCCTTTATAAACTTCGGGTCCCCTTTGAAACGATGAAATGGGTTCCTCCTACATTACAGGATCAAAGGAACCTGTGTGGGTTCTTTATAGTATTGTTGCTGATAATATTGTAGAACATAGCTAGATTTCTAGAGTAAGTCGAATACAGTGGAATGTTTGTACTTTCTTGATTATTTGTTGTTAGTCATGGCATTAAGTGGATTAATACCAAAATATATTTACGTAAGTATATTTTTTTACAACTTGATATTTATTTCGATTCCTGATCATGCTACATCAAAAACACCATGAAACATTTTTATGTGATTTTCGACGTGGACTTCGTCGAAGTTTGCTTTAAAGTTGTAAAAGTACTTTTGCAAATTAAATAATATAATTTCGAAGTATGATGATAGTATCTCTGCGAAAGTAACACATTTACTGTTCTCAAGCCCAATTAGTTATCACAAGCCGATACGAGTGACGTACCTACTGATAACACTAGTACCTATGGGTCGTGACTCGATCTCAATAGATTTCCTTCTGATTGGACGCGCGTGTTAACGTCCTTATTATTGTGAAGCTATTTAATAGATATTTATTGTGGTGGTCTTAGACCGAGCGCACATCAAACGCTTTTGCGCGTTGAGTATATCGCAATCGTATATTGACGCAATGAACCGCCGGGCCGCGCCGCGACGCCTCAAATACAATAAGAGCTTGCAGACCACGAAGAAAAGAAGAAGAGTTGCAGACGAACAACGAGATCACTAAATACGGAAAAGATCATAGAACTTAGAAGTACAAAAAAGCATCATGTACGTTTTTGCTTTATAGTTACCTAATCACTCTGTAGCCAAAATGCTTTTCCACAAGAGTTAACGCTAATAGAATACAAAAAATATGTATCCTTGCGATAAACTTATCGATAAGATATGACATTCGTATATTTGTAGAAAGGCATCACGGCTACAGGCTCTGGGATGAACAGCAAAAAACTGATTAGTACAGGCATCACACTAATCCAGAAGCACACTCAAATCGTACAAGTCATGCGTAAGTCGATAATATGCGTATGCTACGCTTTCTGATTCAAAGTGCGGTCGGCCTTAGTGCAGAGCGAGGAATCACGTGATAGTACCTACTACTACCTATACTTATTGATAGAGTCGCCTGTTTGACGTCACACCTCTAAGTACTAATCTATAAGTGTACACAAGATAATAAAATTATCCCTTCCGTGAACTGGGTATTGAGAATTCATATCTTGTCAGGGTGGTCAACCGTGTCGCTATGAGTTGAATGACTTATTTCCTTGAAAGGATTTCTGAATCCTGGGCAAATTCGATCGAGCAAAGTGATATTGGGTTTTTCTGCTCAGCCCAGAATCTGGAATTTGTGCACGTATGGGAATAGTGGGTGGCCTGGTTGCACCTCTGCCTATCCCTTCGGGGATAAAGGCGCGATGTGTCTTGTATGTCTTGCTTCATTTAAGCATGAACACATTAACATAAGTTTAGCTAAGTGGACAATAGTCTACTTGGGAAAAGAACGATCTGACAAATGTCCGCAGGTTCAAAACCCAAGGCAAACACCACTGATTTTCCGAAGTTATGTGTGTATTTGTTTATCAATTATCGTTTGCTTTAACGATTGCCTCGGTGGCGTAGTTGTATTACAGTACGACTGCAAATCTGAGGTCTCGGGTTCGATCCCCGGGTCGGGCAAAGTCATATTGAGTTTTTCTATTCAGTATCAGCTCGGAGTCTGGAATTTGTGCCCGATATGGCGATAGGCTCGCCCCTATCACATCATGGGACGGAATAACGGCGAAAAGTGGGTGCACTAGTTGGGCCTCTGCCTACCCCTTCGGGGATAACAGGCGTGAGTGTATATGTATGTATGTGAAGGAAAACACCGTAAGGAAATATGAGAATTCGCCAAAATGATTTCGAAGGTATGAAAACTGCCAACCCGCACTAAGCCAGCGTGGTGGACTCAGGTCTAAACCCTCTCAGTAATAGAGGAGCCCTGTGCGCAGCACTGGGCAGTGTATAGTACAGCCCTGGTATGGTAGGTATGGTATGTTAAACAAAAGTTCACACTTTTAACCGCACATGGTTTGGCAAGATATAGCTAGTAAAGCCATATAACGCCGAATTTACCTCCGTCATTATTTTACATTGAGAGACCCTCGTCATTCATTTGCCACAAAAACCGTATTTATCCTAAGCCTTTTCCTTTATTTGATGGTTTTCTAGATATTGATATGTGACTGACCTTTTACACAGGGATTTTTCTTAAGGAAGTCGTTTTTGAGGATGATCATCTTCTGCTGAAGTTCTATCTCCAAAGGCTCCTCGATCGCTTGGAACACTGATGCACCTAGTATAAACAATTATTAATTATTATTAACGTAGATAGACTTTTTTTGTCGCTTATTGTAAATGGATTGCGATCATTTACATAATAATATATTCAACAGTATATAAAGATGGGCAAATAATAATAATATATTAATAGATAGTATGCATGTAGCCGATTTCAGCCACGGTGGCTAATCTCAACGAAGATCAGCCAGGTACGCAGGAGATATTATAGTGCACAACGTGTGCATAAAAATTAAAAAAATATTAACTATATATAGATAGATGGTAGACTGGTAAAATATGAATTTAGAAACTGCAAGCGGACAATATTAAAATGCGAACTGAGAGTAAACAAAAAATATTCGCATGTAATAAAATTGTAGCATATTTGTGTTTCATACTTTCAGTTTTTTTTTAACTGCATCTCGTCTTTTACTCTTCGGTAGCCTCTTATAATATTAATTTCAAAAATGAATTTGTATTTCAGATTGAAACAATTTTTTTGCCATAACCTAAACCCCTAAATTCATAATACGTATATAGGTAAGTATTCCTTTAACAAATATCTATTTTCGTCTATTTTTAATAAAATAATACTCAATAAAGACATACAAATATCAACATTCAATTACGTTGATTCTGTGACTTGATTTTTTAGTTCAAAGTTCAAACACGTCTGCAGTTTGCGATCTCATCAACAATTTAAAATTTAATGTATTCTGAAAGATATTGAATTCTTTTATCGAACACATTATATTGAATGAGAATGCTTTTTCAAGAAAACTAAACGATGGAGGCACGTGTCATCAAAATTCAAAAGCTTGAAAGTTAAGTCGAAATATGATAAATTATTCTCCGTTTACTTAAAAGTTGAGTTACAAAATTGTTTTTTCTATATTAACATAAAAGAGGGTTACTAAATAAGTATTAGTTTAGAGTCCGTCTGGGTGGGTACCACCGCAATGTTTATTTCTACCGCCAAGCAGCAGTGTGCATGCGCTGTTGTGTTTCGGTTTGAAGGGCATTGTAGCCAGTGTAACTACTGGACATAATGAGACTTAACATCTTATGTCTTAGGATGACGAGTGCAGTGGAATGCCACAAAGTGTTATTTTCTTTGAGGTGTCAACATGTTCTGCGCTGTCAGTTTTTATTCTGAACATATGAGACAAGTGATCGCAAGCGACTGCGAATTGCGACAAATTACCTAAGCCAAATGTGTTCTACACATATTGCAGCTTGTCTCAGCTCGGCCAACTAGGTAATCGACACCGAGCGATGACAAGGCCAGACAAATATGCTCTCTATACGTTAGCACTGGTCTTCATTTGGCAAAGCTCGGCCAACGTTACCTAATGCCAGCTTCAATCAGATCTGTCATTGTCAGTCATTTATAAACTACAATTTAATGTATGAAAATACCTAAATAGTAATAATTAATTACTCTAAATGGCTTTCGTTGATTTTCGGTATAAAATATCATACTTTTAACAAGACATTGACCTCATCAAGTTACCACAGCTCAACGCCTGATAAATGACATTGAGCAACAAATCATTTTCGGGAGCTTAAATTGTTTTGCTGACTTTGTACTTGTAGGCTTTATATATTAATTTATATTTGAAATTATACTTGACGTTCGATGTAAATATTAGAAGTGTTAATACTGTTGTTTTCTGGTTTGAAGAATATTGTTTTTGTTATTAAAACCAGATATTATAATTTACTCGATGTTTCTCGCGGAGTCGCCCGCGTGAAAGGACTTTCTCGCTACACGTCCCAAAAACACCTTACGACACCAGCACCTAGAATCTGATAAAATATTCCATTATTTATCATGGGAGCCAATTTTCCGGGATATAAAGTACCTATGTGTGCATATGTGTTATTCGATATGATATGGTTTATCCGTGTGCCGAATTTCATGCAAATCCGTTCTGTTTTTTCTGCGTATACTTCTAACAAACATACAAAAAGATTCCCCATTTTGCATATTTTAAGTAAGTTAAGCATTTAATGTTTCTGTATGTTGCGACTCGCTTGCGGACTTACCTAACTACCTATGATCTACTTCGATTTCTATGTTAGAATAATTTAGTATTTCTTCAAAAGTCCTATTAAAACAAGCCATAAAATTTGGTCTCGACAACCTATTAATTCCCTACTCTAGGAAGGTGTTAGCAAAAACATTAATAGCACGTTCGCCCAAATACGTCCTTCCTTCTAGCATGGACTAATTATTAGTCCATGCTTCTAGGCAATGTGTCGCAAACGAAAACCTGTTTAGTTCGTTATTTTCTAAACAACAGTTATAAATGTAACGACTAGTCAATCAGCATATTATAACTATTAAAGTAAGTAATCATTAAATACGGTTTGAGTGCTAATTAGTTGATTTATTGGGATTATATAAATTTTATTTGCTTCATAACATTCATACATAAGTGTAATTATTATGTTATAGTCGAGATTAACTTATAATTAGTCATTATTTACTTTATTTATTTATATTGAATGTGGTCTTTTTATGTGACTTTCAAAAAGAGGTTCTCAATTCGGCTTATTAGACAAGCTTTTTTTCAATAACATTTGGTACCTACTCTTTCTAAATATCAATAAAGTACATACTAAATTACAAATGGTATATAAACCTATTTTGGTTATCGAATGTTTTGCCTTCTTCGAACGAATTTTGAATTGAGTTTGAAGGAAGACAAAACATTCTATACGGGGTCATTTTTACATTGCGTTACTAAATGAAATCACATATTCGTCTATAACTCTGCTAACATCATGTTAAAAACTATCAATGAATAACGAATACTTTCGCCAAAAATCCCGGTTGTTGTATTCCAATTTTTTATCATTTTGTAGTTTAGTGTGAACATGGTGTGTGGGTAAGTGTATTTCTGACTGAACGTGTAATGTTGCTGCTGCGACGAATTCTCCTAGAGCAGTCATAGTGACATTCTCATAGAGAGTGAAAACTTAAAGTTACAGTTTATTGATATTTATTTTGTTCGAAATTTACACTTTTTTTATTTTACATCTATAGTTAAAGTGTTATTTTTAACGAGATAAGTATGTGGTTTCATTTATTATCGCGATGTCAAAATGACCCTGTATTGTTGGGTTTTGGTATGAAAACATTATATCTAATTTGTCGCCATTGTACTTACACACACACACACACACGCACACCTTTTAACCCCGAAGGGATAGGTAGAGGCGCAACCGTCCCATATGATGGGGACGAGTAAATCGCCATATCGGGCACAAACTCCAGACTCTGAGTTGACACTGAGTAGTCAAACCCAATATCACTTTTGCCCCGACCTGAGAATCGAACCCGAGATCTCAGCACTGTAGTCGTACGGTAATACAACTATGCCACCGAGCCAGAGTACTTACTGGACATTATAAAACTCAACATGCACGTGTCAGGTCAGTTACACTAATGCGGCAGATACGTAGTGCTTTTCTAGAAACATAGATTTCTGAATGGCAATGTTGGCTTTGTGAGCCTTCAAACTCGCGTATTTTTTTTAGTTAAAACTAAAATTGATTTTAATATTTAGCTCGTCTATTAATATCATAACTGACATAACCTTTTCGTCCGTACCATTTGACCTATTGATATTTCCCTAGCCCTACGACAATACCTATTTTCGTAACAAGATAGGCATTTACCGAAGCTAAAATCAAACACGAAATGTGTCGGCTTTTACTATCTATATAAGCCCTAAGCATCTTATATTGAGATATACAGCAAACGAATATTTTGTTACAATAGAATTTATAATATTGTCAAATACTTGTAAATTTTTTTACTTGAAGTGTAGGTATAGAACATTAAAATGACTTTAAACCATTTGTTCTTTAAATCGCCTTTCTCCTAAATTGCATATTTTACAATTATTCAGATAAAATGATAAATACTATATAAATGAAAAAGCACATAGTTTTTGTCTATACCTCATATGTGTTCATAACGTAGTCCACTACTCACGGAAATACAATTTAATACAATATACATGAGAAAAAATATTATAGTTGTCGATGTATGATGTTTGTACTCTCTTACAAACTATAGCACCCAACATCCTTCATAAAAATTACTTAGGTCATATTTTCAAATCATCGCAGTCATCTATAATTCAACATACAAATGATTTATAAACATTATTCATCTTATTACAATCCAATCACTCGGAAAATTGCTAAAAAATACAATTTGATAAGTGCTTTTCACATTAATAAACATTAACCTGTATACGAAAATCCTTAAATCCTCTCCGTATTTATTTTCCACTTTAAGTGGAATCTACGAAATTCACCCCAAATAGATTGTCATTCATTTTACGTTACTTAAGTAAGGGAGAGAATTTTTTATTTATGCTTATAACTTTCCTAAAGCAAAAATCTTTATAAAACCCAAAATCCTTGGAGAATAAACAAATATATTAAATAAGTTACCTTAATGGCTCTTAATCTTTTAAAATAAAAGAATTTTCTAAGGTATTCGTAATCTGAAATAAAAAAGGAAACTTTTGTGCACGTCAAAAAGATTTAAGGCTCTTGAAACAACTGGTTACGTACTGAAGGGGCGTTACTGTGGTAACGACCCCCATACTACAATATGTTTTTTTTATTGTACTGAATGACGAGATTTACTGGTGGTAGGACTCTCATATGTAAGAGTCCGTCTGGGTGGGTACCACCGCCGTAATGTCTATTTCTACCGCCAAGCAGAAATGTGCATGCACTGTTGTGTTTCAGTTTGAAGGACATTGTAGCCAGTGTAACTATAGGACATAATGAGACTGAACGTCTTATGTCTCAGGATGACGAGTGCAGTGGAATGCAACACAGAACTTTATAACTCAACTGCTGGATAGTGTTTCTACTATTTATGGGTGGTCGTATCGCTTACCATCAGGCGAACGGCATGCTCGTCTCATCATTAGATGCCATAAGAAACAGGTTTTTTTTTAGAAAAGACAGAGGTGTGTGTCCTTGAGTTTTTCAACCTGCGGACATTGGTTCGTCTCGGCAGTCCGTTCCACTCCCAACTAGGCTATCGCCGCTTATAAATTAAAACATAAAACTTTTACACGCAGGGGAACCGCGAGCAGAAGCTAGTTTAGTAAGTAATCCTACTATCCTACTAATATTATAAAGGCGAAAGTTTATAAGAATGTATGGATGTATGGATGTTTGTTACTCTTTCACGTAAAAACTACTGAACGGATTTCGATGAAATTTGGCACATGGGTAGATGATGTCCTGGATTAACACATAGGCTTTTTATCCCGGTAAAATATAAAGCGGGACTTTTATCCCGGAAAAACTTTTTAAAGCGGGCGGAGCCGCAGGCAAAAGCTAGTTTCATAATAAACTTCATTTAAAATACAACCCGGACACAAAAACGGCGTCTAAACTGACTCAATTGGAGGGTAATTATGAAAGTCAGCGGAGCGGGCGCGGCGACGCAACGAGGTGCTGTGAATTACACTTGTTACGGGCCAGGCGGAAAGATCTCGTCAGAAACATAATTGGAGATTTTATTTTTGCAAGTTAATTTAAGTTAATTACATTTGATATTGGTATAGATTTGTCAGTAGGAAAAATATGTTAATCGCAGCATATATACTGGTGTGATATCCTTCTTACATAATATACGAAGGTATTTAGTCTGTCTTCAGGGGTGTAACCAGGGTAGAGCAGGAAGAAGTAGCTTGCCTTATTCGCCCAAAAGTAGGGATTTAACACTGCCGGAACCAAAAGCTAATTAGATACGGCCAGCTGTCTTTAAAGTTTATTACTTACCTGATGCCAAATAGAGCGCCATGAAGCCCATGAGGACGAAGACTCGAACCCACGGCATATTGCGTAGGTCGTTCACACACCCCGGCACCACTAGCCTCATGCTGAATACTCTGACAACAAAAATACAACTTTAAACCAACCGTTTGTTATATAGATTAGGGTCGACTACATGTTTGCATAAACGTGGTAAAGTTACGAGTCTTATTTTAGCATTTTTAGTTTTAACGGCCGGTTTGTATCAGTGAACTCTGAGTAATTATAGCATTTAGAAGTTAAACTTCATAAATTAGCTCTCTTTTTGTACTTATGATGAAGACGTAGCTCACATCATAATATGAGGTCCTGTATAATGCCCTTCGTTAAGAGGTACAATAGATTATGTATTGTTACATTACTCTGTACTGCGCTAGATATTAATATTTCTTAAATATTGTACCTAATGTTTCAGAATTACACTAACTACAATTTTGTAATCGGATCACATTAGTAATTGTACATTGTTGTTTGACGAAATAAACGTTATACTAACTAAAGTACAGACATAGTGCTTAGTAACTCAGTTTTTTCTTTGACAAAGAAAGAAAGAAAGAAAAACCATTTATTAGTCACAGTCGCGACGCAAACATACAGTTGACATAAAATAACAATTAATAGTAACAGTGGCTAGTAAAGCTGGCAAAGCGACTAACATTTAAAATATTGGATTTAATACTAATCGTAAAAATGAAGTCTTATTACATTAGTGATCCACAGAGGTTTAAAAGTTACAGGGATTAGAGAGAGCGAAAATTCGAGTAAATTAAATTACTTTTAAATCTTGGATATTTAATAAAATTTTACGTCGAAGACAAATCATGATAGAAAATTGTAACGATTCAACATATTGTTTCCATGCATTATAAAACTAAGAGTAGCTTAAACATGCTGTAGACAAGTATGACCGCCATACGCAAGGCATTGCTTGCACGCAAAAGAAATAACCTGTAACCTAATTATGTGCATTAAATATGAATAAATAAATAAACGAAAATTCAAAGGAACTTTATAAAATGAAGATTTTTCGCACTATCAATAAAGCAGACCACAGACTCGGTGTCAATATCTCAACAAAAATTAGCCCCCTTATTGTATACTTAAGTACAGCTCTGTGAAAAATAAAGTAGATTATAAAATATTTTTTTACGATTACTGCGCCCGTAAACAATGATCTCCACGAATGACATACTGTTCAGGTCATTCGTTTTACTACCTCATACGGCTGTCGTGAAAAATGCAATAAGTATTTTAAGGACATAAAGTTTATTTTACGCCGTATTACTAAATAAGGTTATATACCTTAATTTTTGAGCATTAAAGTTACATAAGTTTACGTCTGTGTTTTGTAAGATTAAACACTATACAGTACATTATTGTCAGAAGTGTGCAATATTGTTTTCTGGCTCACAAGTAAGATTATCAATTTGTAACTGATCGTTATGAGGTTTTATCTAATTTTTCAGGCTGATGAGCTCATTGCAGTATCATGCAGTGTAAAAATTATAGTATAACTGTATATGATATGATGGACACCATCGGACGAGGGGTATATTGGCCTCATTTATCTACTAGTTTTTTCCCGCAGCACCGCCCGCGTTTAAAAGTTTTCCGGGATAAAAGTCCTGCATTATATCTTCTCGGGATGAAAGTAGCCTATGTTTTAACCCAGGACATGATCTACGCGTGTACCAAGTTTCATGAAATCCGTTCAGTAGTTTTTGCGTGAAAGAGTAACAAACATCCATACATCCATACTTACAAACTTTCGCGTTTATAATATTAGTAGGATATAGTATATAGGAGTCCGCTCGTTGATCTGCCCAGGTCAAATCCATTTCAATCAGTTTAACAAGTTTAAATTAGAAACCAATTATCCTGCGATGTCGAGGCGTTAATTAAAAACCCAGCATATTTTTATATAGAAGCTCACAACCGTGCTGTGGCAGGATATTGTGATTGGCGATAGATCACAATTCACACCGTACGCGTACGGACAGACGCGGGAGTCTGTTTATATATATGTAAGAACCAAAGAGATAAGACGCATTACAAAATGTACAGTAACTCAAACAATATGTTGGCCTTTGGTCTTACGACGGATCTCTTTCCGGTCATGTCGGACTACCGTCTCATCGCACTGTTGTAATTATATCAACAATCTTTATGCACTATGGTATTGTCTATGTTTTATCAGGATACACCTGTTATGTTATGTTATTTATTTGAATAAAACAGTTAGTTTGTTTATTGTCACTGAACGTGTCGTACATAATTTATCGCGGCCTATGAGAGTGAAGGAATAACGTGTTCACCTGTGTATAGCGGACACACTTGTGCACCATAATATCTCCTGCGTACCTGGCTGATCTCTGTAGAGATTGGCTGCCGTGGCCTAAATTCGGCTAGGAGCTGACTTGATTTCGGATGATTCCGCTAGCAAAAGCTAGTCAATAATAAAAATACTTTATAGGTATGCCTGTTAGGCTGATTCTCGCAATTGTTAAGTTTATGACTATATACATGTCAACTATCCATTCAAATAAATGGTAAACAAATGAATATAACTTATCTACATAAGTTCTCTAATACCTCTTGAGAAGTGAGACAGATGGCGCTAATTAACTGAAATTCGCACTTTATCTACCCTTTCTAGTTTCAAAGGCGAATACGACTAAAGTGCAGTGCACTCGTAAGGTCATACACTCAAAACATTGACATTAATCTGACGGGGCTGGATCGCGGCACCATGGACTAATAAGAGTATAGACTGACGATCCCCATACATTGAAGCGTTCACCTGAAAAAGTGCAAAATCCCGGCTTATTGCTAGATGGCGCTGATAATTAGCCTGGAAACTTCAACATCTGCCGGGTTTCAAAAATGTCCCGTTAGGTGGCATTGTACCGTAAAACAAAATAGTTTAGCATTAGAATGGACATACAACAGATGGCAGTAAGGCGCTTCACACACTGCCCCGCACCACGCGCGCGGGTGCCGGGCGAGACGCTAGGTACGCACAGCGAGTTCTGCTGTGCGTGATTTCTTCTAATTTGAATATACAAAAACCAAACAGATAATATCACAGTGGGTAAAATTTCGCATGGTCAATATCTCGGAACCTATTGAGGAGGCTCAGATACTTTTTCACCTAAATCAGGGGCGCGTCAGGGACGATGTCAGAGCCACAAGCTATTTTATCAAGGTTCACTTGTTTAGCGACAACCGGGGATCAACGTGATTTTGTTGATTTTTTACCAAATATTTTGCATGTGCGGTGCATCAGCTTACAAAAGTCAGTTGGTTATGTTATGTTTACATGATTATTATAGTATTTTTTTAGGCTTTTAGGCTTAAAGGGCAGATCCAATGTCGGAATTGTAAAAAGAGGCCGCCATTTTGAACTTCTTTGTTTAAAGGCCAATTGACCTCAAAATCGATAGCTGGGTACATCTTTGGTTACAAAAGACGGATCCAAGGCTAGAATTGATAAAAGTGGCCGCCATTTTGAATTTCTTTGTTTTAAGGCCAATCGACCGCAAAATCGATACCTGCGCATATCTTTAGTTACAAAAGATGGATCCAATGTCGGAATTGTAAAAAGAGGCCGCCATTGTGAATTTCTTTGTTTTAAGGCCAATTGACCTCAAAATCGATAGCTAGGTATATCTTTGGTTACAAAAGACGGATCCAAGGCTAGATTTGAAAAAAGTGGCCGCCATTTTAAATTTCTATGTTTTAAGGCCAATTGACCTCAAAGTCGATATCTGGGCATGGCTTTAGGTAAAGAAGGCAGATCCAATGTCAGAATTGAAAAAAGTACCCGCCATTTTTTATTTCTTTGATTTAAGGCCAATCGACCTCAAAATCGATATCTGGGCATGGCTTTAGACACAAAGGGCAGATCCAATGTTAGAATTGAAAACAGTGGCCACCATTTTGAATTTCTTTGTTTTAAGGCTAATTGACCACAAAATTGATAGCTGGGTATATCTTTGATTATAAAAGACAGATCCAATGTCGGAATCGAAAAAGTGGCCGGCATTTTGAATTTCTTCGTTATAAGGCCAATTGACCTCAAAATCGATATCTAGTAATTTTTTAGCTTTTATCTATAAAAGGCAGATCCAATGTTAGAATTGAGAAGGCACCGCTATTTTGAACTTGTTTTAGGGCCCATTAGCTTTAAAATCGATATTTGGGCATGCCTTTAACCACAATATAATGATTCGTTTTAATTGTGATAAAAATGAGCACCATATTGGATTAATTATTTGTTTTCAAAGTCTTCCATCAACCATACAGCCTGTAAAGTGTAGAAGTTTCATAGAAGATTGACTTCCAGAAACAGATTTGTTTGAAATAGCAACGGTAGCTTACTATTCAATATTTTCAAGTTAGTTGAGACCACAGCTGTGAGCTGTTAACACTTCTTCATGTGCATTTTAATAATCTATTATAACCACCCGTTGCAGAAACCAGTGTTATTGTAAAATCAAGCAAACTTCTGACTTTCAGAAGTGTGGGATATTGAAAATTAAAAAAAAATCTTTCTTGCTTGGCTCACTTCTGTTCATCCCACATTATGTTAATAATTTCAAAGTTATGTCAATAGTTTGACTTTATTCAACTACATTTTACACTATTTTAACGGCTTAGTTTTTAAAAATTAAATGAAAATGAATACTTAGAATAGCAATAGATGGTGTAATAACAGATGCTACATAGCAGCGACACCAAACTGTATCCCCTGAATTTATAACATACATTTTTTGGATTGCTTTCCATTATAGAAAAAATTGAAATATATTTTCACATCAAAATTAAATACTTTTAAAAATCAATAAGGTTATCAACTTAAGTAGCCTTTTAAGTCTGGTGAAAAGGGGTAAGTTAAAAGGGATACAATAATTAAATGGTCACCTAACAAGGCAAAACGATATGGGGGACGAATAATATGGTAAGATCATTTCTACTACGCGGTTACTTATGCTTATAGCAATATTTCAAATGAAGGTTAACGACTCCCTAATTTTGTTACCAATTTTGATGCTTTCACAGAACCATTTACTTTATTTCCTGTTTGCTGCCACAGGCCACGAAGACTTCGAACTTCGTCTTCTAAAATTCGAACACAATTTATTTATTTTGCGATATAGCAAAGCTGTGATATCGTTATTGAAGAGAATTGAACAAGCTTTGATGGTGGCCATATTACCTACTATAGTTTATAGTCATGTCCAGCGTATTTTGATTTTAAAACCAATAGCCCTTAAACAAAAACATTTAACATGAAATGCAATTTTTAAAATTACATCCTCGATTAATTATTCTATTTGGCTAAAGACAAGCCCAAATATCTATCTAAATCCAATCAGTCTTAAAACAATGAAGTTCAAAATGGCGACCACTTTTCTTATGCTCAAGTATCGATTTTGCCGTTAATTGGCCTAAAAATAAAGAAGCCTAAATATTGGCCACTTTTTTCAATTATAATATAGGATATGCCCTTTGTGCCCAAAGCCATTCCCAGAGGTCGATTGGTCTTAAAACAAATAAATTCAAAATGGCGGCCTCATATTTCAGTTCTGACATCGGATCCGTCTTTTTTAACTAAAGATATGTCCAGATACCGATTTTGAGGTCAATTGGCCTTAAAACAAAGAAATTCAAAATGGCGGCCACTTTTTCAATTCTAACTTTGAATCTGTCCCTTGTACCTAAAACCATGTCTAGGTATCGATTTTGAGGTTGATTGGTCTTAAAACAAAGAAATCCAAAATAGCGGCCACTTTTTCAATACACATTTTTTTTTAAATATCTAGTATCCTTTTTGGTGTAAAAAGATATCTAGACACGCCGTAGCGTGTCAAGCCAAGTTCAAGCAAAGTAACTGGCTAGCCAGCGCCGAGTGTAATATTACACGAACGGAACGTAATTGTGTGTAACCGTAGGAAAAAATCTAAAAATAAAAAAAAGTTTAAAAATAGGGGGAGTCCCCATACAAAAAAAAAAACATTTTTTTGTAGCGTTGGAACCGTTACAAGCAGATATTTGAAAGTATCCCAATATATTATGTATTATTATATTAGCTATATAACAAAAATATAAAAATAAAGTTCAGTCAAAAAAGAAGTGGTGTCCCCATATAAAAAAACTTGTAATACGCGCTAAACAACCGGCCAACGATGTGTCGTCGGCGGCGCGTGGCACCACATAACTTAATACCTGCCTAGTTTTCTTTACAAAAAGTAATGATATATTTAAGTGCCAATGCCAGCGACTATATAACCCCTAGACTCCTAATGTTCAATATTTCTCTTCAAATTCATTCTGTCAACTACCTGAGGTTTGAGGAAGCGGGGTACTGCATTATGATTGGTTCTTCCAACACCTTATCGCATTATACAACCTTGGAAACATAGGCATAGGGATGGGACGAGTTAAATGAAAACACGATTTTTTATCGATATTACTTTTATGTAATAAACTTTTATAGTAGTATTATTATTATTTATTAAACATATTAATATTTTAACGAAACTATTTATGTTATCAAATGACACATGGCGCTTAGTAAGTCTCATCGACATTAACAAGAATATTAGAGCTGACTTGTAGGAATAACACAAAGAATAACTCAAAATACGGACTGCCTCGGTGGCGTAGTTGTATTATGGTACGACTGCAATGCTGAGGTCTCGGATTCGATTCCCGGGTCGGGCAAAGTGATATTGATTTTTCTATTCAGTATCAGCTCGGAGTCTGGAATTTGTGCCCGATATGGCGATAGGCTCGCCCCCTATCACATCATGGGACGGAATAACGGCGAAAAGTAGGGTGCACTAGTTGCGCCTCTGCCTACCCCTTCGGGGATAACAGGCGTGAGTGTATATGTATGTAAAAACTCAAAATAATCGTTATAATCAACAAACAAAATAAAAAATTATCCTAATAACATTTCTGATACCGCTAGTCAAAAATATATCCTAATCATTTTTAAAATGAATTAACTATTACTAATGAACTAACCATTTAAAATAAGAAGCCTGTTAAAATTAAATAGGCCTCAGATAAATTGATTAGTTGAGTATTCGGGCGATAGTTTCTCTTATTTTTAATTTTATCGATAGAACTATCGACAAATCCTTTTGGTGTATCACTTACTTTTCATGTTAAAAAACAAAACGAAATAGAAAATGTAAAAAGTACTTTCGTCGGAAAGAGATGCAAATATAACAAGATGGCGCGTCGACACCCAAATGGCCAGTCTAAGATGAACTCCGTAAAATTTTAAATAAAATGTGATTATGTGTCGTTATTGACTTACCTGTGAAATGTAATGCCATTTTTCTGAAAATTTGAATTATGGCTATTTATACCACACCATTTTATTGTGCACGGGGCCATTACAATAGTTATTTATTCGCAAACACGGAAGTATTTACAGCTCACAGTTGTGGTCGCAACTGACTTGAAGATTTTGAACGGTCAGCTACATTGGATCTATTTGTCAGATGTGTTGCCCGAAGCCGATCGTCTGTTATTAGGAGTCTAGGGGTTATATAGTCGCTGGCCAATGCAGTCCATAAATACGCAAAATAATTGTAGTAGTCTGTGAGCTAAACAATTTATAGCGCCATCTAGGCGTAATAATAACTATCGGATAAACCGATAGTTGTTTATTTTATCCATCCACTCATTTGCGCCATTGAAATAACCATTTCAAATGATTTTATGGATCTTAGTGCCATCTAGTTGAATTCAATGTACTAAACAGCGAAGTACGCTTCAATGTATGGGGATCGTTAGTCTATACTCTTATTAGTCCATGGCGGCACGCAACTAGTTTTTTTTTTTTTTTGTTAATTTATTCATGTCCATGGATACAAAGTCCTTCAGACGCATACTTGTTTCTTGTTTTATTATCCTCAGTGCTTACTAACTACTATGTCAAAGTAAAGCAGTGGTTACCTTACCAAGACTTTATCGAGGAGTTTTGGCGGCAACAAAAAAGCACTTGATTAGCACAGTTATTTCAATTCACTTCATTTGAGCCCTTTAATAGAACTATATTGGATAATATACCACCATAATTATGCAACATAACACTAAGTATCACCAAAATAATGAATTAAAACAAGAGCACCTCATGACACTACCAAGTTCCCGCCAAAACTCTCGCACGCAACTAGTATGGAGGTAGGGTTGCCATTTAAATGAAAATTAAAAAAATAAATCCTGCTTTCACTGAGTAACTGTCTTGTTTATTAGATCAAAAATATTGGTAAAGAAGGTTTTTGATTAATTAAATTATTAGAGGAGTGCTTTTAATAATGATTCCTTATGTTTACGCGAATGTCAGATATTGAAATTAAACTACTATAACGGATTTTATCGCGGTTTTTTATTTTATTTTTGTCCCGACGAAGTTTCGAAGGCTTTGCAGTACTTCGTGGTCACAGGGCGGACTAAGATTTCGGTGGTCCGAAAAGTTACTGTTACAAATCTACCTTCAATTTACAATTATGCAATTTTAAGATGTTAGCAACAAGGCGTATACAAGACGGACTGTCAGTGTGGCCTCTCTTATATTGGTCAAACAATAAGACATACCTATAGCGACACGCGTGAAAGAACATATAGCTGACGTGAAACACCGATGCTCTACGAAATCTGCAGTAGCTGTAGACTCAGAAGAAGGTTCCAACAATTACCTTAGATTCAACAAGCCACAAATCTTTGCCATAGAACAACGATTCCTGTCTAGGTTTCGCGAAGCTATTGAATTTAAAAAAATCATCCCAATTTCAACAGAGACTGTGGTTGGAAACTTACACAAGCCTGAGACCCGGTAATACATCTAATTAAATCGGGCCCCAAAAGACCTACTGCCAGACCTCAAGATATTGTGAGCTCTTACTGCGTAGACCGGAGCAATGATTAATATCTTAAAATTGTATAATTGTAAATTGAAGGTAGATATTTTGATATCACTAACTTTTCTGACCACCAACATCTCAGTCTGCCCCGTGACTACGAAGTGCTGCAAAGTATAAATAAAATAAAAAAAACCGTTATAAAATCCGTTGAACTTAATTTCAAGGGCTTTTAATGATTTTTTTAAAATAATTATTATATTTAAGTGTTGCAAGAAATAAAAAGAAGTGTGGCACTTGGAGACTGCCGCGGTAAAGCTATTGCATAAATTCTAATATTTATAAGCTCTTTGAACAGATATAAAATAAAATATTCATCGATAGATGGCAAAACTAAAAAAAATATGAAAGACGGGATCAATGGACTAGTATCCAGAGCCGTAATATTTAAATAAAAACCTGTTTGAACATATAAAAAATAAAAACTTTTAAAAACATTCACACTTAGAATCACGTTATCCCGCCGCGTTTGACATTTCGATACGTTTCACTGATTGGAACAATTTTTAAATACACGGTAATTTCGACCTTTTATCGTTTTACATTCAGCTCATATCCTCTTACATATTGTATTCTTACTGACTGCGATATTAAATTTACTTATGGAATTTTACACTCTACATGGTTGTGATAGAGTTGAAAATATATATCACCGTGCTGTCGGTCGGAGTGAGGGGTGACAGGTTTTTTCGTTACGGAATTTCTGGATTCGGTCTCCACGCTCAAGGCCCGCGATAGAAGCTATGCAATAGCTTAAAAACACAATGAACTGACTCAGAACTTGAATTTAGACCAGATAGATGACAATCTCGTCCCACATTATAGACCGTAGTTGGTAGTCGCTTCACCTTTAGGGAAAACTTTAGTTTTATGTGAATTTCGGCAGGTATCAACCCTATTCTTGGCTAGCGAACCAACGAGCTAATCGCGTGCATTCTAATTGTAATGCGATACGCTATTGTCGCGGCAAGTGTTAACTGGGCTGTAAAATACTCAAGGCCTTTCATTTAGACTCGTCTTACATGCGAATCAGTAATAAGGACACTCGTAAACCCTCTGAGGAATGGGACTGTTGGAGTCACTTTGTAGGTTTTTCGTATGAGACTATCCTTTTGTCTATTAAATCAATGTGTAAATGTGATCCAATTGAAGGACAGTGTAGTTAATGTTGGATATTGTCATCATCATCATTGCCCCGTGATGGACGGCAGCGTGTCTCACGCTGCCTCGGACGCCAGGGGTGTCCCTCGGTGTGCGGGGGCTTCTGAGCCCCCGCAACAACAACAGGAAAAGGACCGCAACAGCGGTACGCGCAGGGGCGGTTGCGGACGACAACTTAGACGTGAGTCGGAGGAAGCCCGCAGCCGTCCCTAATGCGCCGAAGATGGCCATATAAAAAAAAAAATCATCATCATTGCGTACCTATGGCTTATTATCCTGCATGGATCAAATTTCTAGGTCTAGTTGCTTCAACCAGTTTGCTGCGGCAGGCGTGTACTCGTGAAGCTCAGCTATACCGCCGGGAAAACAGCGAAGCGGACATTCATTCACCACATGGGAAAGGGTCTGGTCAGGTGCTCCGCGGTCGCATTGTGGTGACTCCCTCAATCCCCATTTGTGTAGGTGGTGGTTTGATTTCCCATGGTTGGCCCGAAATCGATTTAAGCGGCTCCATGATTTTCGGCCAGCATTAAAGCCGGGTAGCTTTTTTGTAAGGTCCTTAACAAGGTGCGAGTAAAAGTTTTTAAAGAGGCCCCACTCCGAATGCCATGCCTCGTTGAGTTGAAACTGGTGTTGGATCCTCTCCTCTGTCCAGATTGAAGACCTGGAGTTTAAACGAAGACGAGGGAGCTCTTCCGGTGTTTTTCTGATGGGCATGGGTTCAGAGTGGTTTAGCTGAAAACATTTCTCCCACTTGTTCGCAGCTGCTTTGCATCTTCGTAGCTCAGGGGGTGGAATGTGCGCCAAATCAGGAAGCCATAGAAGTGGGGTTGATGTTATTACTCCATAAATAATACGCATCGCTTCATGGAGCTGAGTGTCTACTTTATTAGTATGTGCGCTACGATACCACACAGGTGCGCAGTACTCAGCGGTTGAGTATACTAGCGCTAGAGCAGACGTGCGAAGAACAGTCGCAGAAGCTCCCCAGCTTGTGCCTGCTAGTCTGCGGATAATGTTGAGCCTCGTTTTCACCTTCTGCTTGACATTTTCAAGGTGTGGTTGGAACGTCAGAGACCTGTCAAGTGTAACACCTAGGTACTTTGGTGTATAATTGTGTTTGACAGTTTCACCGCAGAACGCGACATTCAGTACAACACCAGTATATCTAACAATGTTACAACTTATTTAATTAATCGTTTAACAAGTTGAACACCTAACTGGCTCAAAAACTTATGTTTTACGCATTATGATTTAGTCTATGCTTTGATCTATAGTGTATAAAACATTGTTGATTTGTAGTAGCCTCTCACTTGACACTTGATACAAGCGATACACACACACTCACACGTTTTATGCCCGAAGGGATAGGCTCGCACATCTAGTGCACCCACTTTTTGCTGTACGTATTCTGTCCCATGATGTGATAGAGGGCGAGCCTATCGCCATATTGGGAACAATTCCAGACTCCGGGCTGATTCTCACCCAATATAAATTTTCCCGACCCGGGGATCGAACCTGAAACCTCGGCACTGTAGTCATACCTTAATACTACGCTACTAAGGTAGTCAAGCGAGAGCTTACGTTATAATTCATCGCAACTTTTTCATTGCCCTAATGGCCTTTTCCAAGTACCTAAACCTTTTACCTTAAACAACTACATTCGCCAACTGAAAATGGACGCTAGAAATACGAGACTGGAATAAAGCGCAAATTGCTAATGCTAATTGGACCGCACAGAAATAGATGTCGGGATCAAGCCCGAGAATAAAGTGACCTCTGCTCGCCACAGAATATGAAATGTAATTTGTTTAAGAATGTCAAAGAGTATGTTAAAGTTGGAATTGAATTAATGAGTATTATAGTTTTACAAAATGGATATGATAATAAGTTGCTTTGATGTATGAAAAACACGACAAAAACGTAAAATTAGTTAAAACAATACAAAAAAAAAAACAAAAGAAAATAATAGCTTCATACATAAAAGGATTTTCACTTACGAGAAATCTACCTAAAAGTTTATAATATGTTTTAACTTTCCTGACCAGTCACTGTTGTGTTTACCTGCCCCAACGAATTTTATATTTACAAAGAACATTCGAGCGATAAACATGCACATTTTGCCCCAACTCGGAGCTAAGTTCATCGGCTCGTGCCGTCCTACTCCGAATATAGTTTTAGATCTTCCAACAGACTTAAAATAGGTATCGATAGGACATATTTCTATGTAATATATTAGCGGATCTCGTAATTTGCAAATACAATTCAAATCCGTTTGGAAATTATGTCAAAGAGATAAATTTAAAAGTTGATTGGACGCCATACAGTGACAGGAGCCTTGGTTGTGAATGTGTGATGTATTTTTGAATGGATTGTAGGTACTCATAGTTAGATTGTCGTGATCCAAAAACAGAATTCAGTCTCGTCAAATTACTATATCAATTAAAATTAAAGCCTACATCAGAAACATAATCAGGTTAGCAACTTTTAATACTAGGTGGTAGGACTCTCATATGTAAGAGTCCGTCTGGGTGGGTACCACCGCAATGTTTATTTCTACCGCAGTGTGCATGCACTGTTGTGTTTCGGTTTGAAGGGCATTGTAGCCAGTGAAACTACAGGACATAATGAGACTTAACATCTTACGTCTCAGGATGACGAGCGCAGTGGAGTGCCACACAGTACTTTGTAACTCAAGGTGCTGGACGGTGTTTCTACTGTTTATGGGTGCTCGTATCGCTTACCATCAGGCGAACGGAATGCTCGTCTCGTCATTCGATGCCATAAAAAAAAAACTTGGTACATTAGTACCTACTTACTTAGTCAAAATTAATACGAATGTGCCCGTGTGACTTTGTTTTTGCCGGAAACTCAGAAAAATAATAACTCGCAGTAACTTTTTATTTCTTTTTTGTTTCGCATATTTCAATATTAATATTGTTTCCTTTACTTCAAAGTTTGTTTCGTAATATGGCTTTAGCAATACTTTAACGCTATTCTTTCTAAACTAATATTTATGAGAATGAAGTAGATTCTACTCAATAGTAATCTCTATTTTACTTCTTGTCTATTAGAAATGAAGAAGGTAATGTATTTTTCAAATACAATTCCCTCTTTCCGAGTAGGACTCCTTGCAAAGAGGTGGATAGCGCCAGAGACATCTCACGCGTGTAATTGCTGTAAGAGAAAGAATTTCGCGAATAAATTGAAATCCTTTTACGTGTACGTGCCGGCTCGAATTACATTATCTTGGGGTTGAAAAGCATCATTTGCATGCTTTTACTGTTGTCAATGATCTTTCTATACGTATTTTGAGATCAAACAAAAGTTCTTTATTTTTTTGTGGCGTCGCGAAAAGCTGGTATATTTGTACCTATTCGAATGCTGGTTAAAGGTCACCGTACACAAGATTGGGATAAAACTGTGTATATCCAGTTTCAAATAGGCCGGTGTAATTGTATCGACTGGCGAGAAATACTCATCTCTCGTCTACGACACTCTATCTCGAGCCCACTCACTCATAAGTGCAGTGGAGTTACTATGCCGTGATCCCATAAAAAGCCGCCACTTTGTAGCTCAGAAACACTACGTACTATATGACAGTAGTTTCAGCAACTTTAGATGCCGATGTTATCCATAGGGTGGTAGGTCACCAATGTGGACCGACCAAATGAAATTAGCAGTGAGAGGTCCACTAACAGATTGATGGAGAGAGATCGTGCAAGCTACATCATAGTTCGGACACAAATCGTGTTCGGACACAAATCGTCGTAACCACGAGCCACGACCGCTCTTTTAACAGCGAAGCGAAGAAGACAGGGGAGGAGAAAGAAGCTTCACGCTCACATAGGCGAAAACACCTTACCTATCTTTTTTTTTTGCTCCCGCCGGCTGCCCTTCCCCCCCCCCCCCCAAATCTCAAGCTAGGCCAATGATCTCCATATGGGGCCCAAATTCCAATACCAGGCAACTGGAGTGTTATTCAAATCGGAAAAACTCACATATATTGCGTCCCGGTGCGCTGGAAAACCGGGAAGCTCGTCCTGCTGAAGAAGGGGGGACGACCCGCAGAGTCGCCGTCGGCCTACCGGCCCATCGTGTTGCTCGACGAGGTGGCAAAGCTCTTCGAGCGCATCATCCATACTCGCCTCGTCGAGCATCTTGAAAGGGTCGGACCAAATCTGGCCGACGAGCAGTTTAGATTTAGGAGGGGACGTTCCACTGTCCACGCGATTCTGCGGGTGAAGACACAGACGGAGGATGCAGTGGCCGGGGGCGATGTTGTTATAGCGGTGTCGTTGGACATCTCCAACGCTTTCAACTCGCTGCCCTGGCCCTGCATCCACGAGGCACTGCGGTACCACGTGGTGCCGCCCTATCTCCGGCGTCTGGTGCACGCGTATCTGTCTGACAGGCACGTGGTGTATCCGGGCGCCGATGGGTGGCACCGAAGAGCGATGTCGTGCGGTGTTCCACAGGGCTCGGTTTTGGGCCCTCTCCTGTGGAACATCGGGTACGACTGGGTGCTCCGTGGTTCCAATCTCCGGGGCGTCGGCGTGACATGTTACGCCGACGATACGTTAGTCACAGCGACTGCTGGGACCTTCCGGGACGCCGCAACTTTGGCGGCGGCGGGCACCGGCCAAGTAGTTGGAAGAATTCAGCGTTTAGGTTTGAAGGTGGCCCTCGAGAAAACCGAGGCCGTGTGTTTTCACGGACCTCGGAGAGGGCCACCGGCCGGTGCCGGCATCATCGTTGGGGGGGTGCGGATCCCCATCGGCTCTAGCATGAAGTATCTAGGTTTAGTCCTAGATAGCCGATGGCGATTCCGCACCCACTTTAAGGAGTTGAGGACGAAATTGTCCCGGGCAGCGGGCGCTGTTTCCAGCCTGCTGCCCAACCGTAAAGGTCCTGGCTTCCCTTGCCGGGTCCATGGCCCTTTATGGCAGCCCCGTTTGGGCTGACTCCCTGGGCCGCCCCTGCATCGCCCTTCTGCGCGCCCCGCAGAGAGCCTTAGCGCAGCGGGCGGTCAGGGCGTACCGCACGGTCTCTTTCGAGGCGGCTTGCTTATTGGCCGGATTTCTGCCCTGGGACCTGGACGCCAAATCCCTTGCCGATGCATTCCATTGGCGGGAGGAGGCGTTCAGTCGCGGGGAGCGTCCGGCCCTGAAGGAGGTGGAGGCCAAGAGGGCCTCCTTACGGCGAGCCGCCGTGGAGGAGTGGCGTCTCAGGCTGGAGGCCCCGTCGTGGGGGCACAGGGTTGTAGAGGCAGTGCGTCCTGTCTTTGCCGAATGGCTAGACAGGCGCCACGGAGCGGCAACATACCGCCTGACGCAGGTGCTCACCGGGCATGGCTGCTTCGGTGAGTTCCTGTTTCAGGTAGTGGGGATAGAGGAGTCGGCCGTGTGTCACTATTGTGACAACTGCCCAATGGACACGGCTCAACATACGTTGGAGTGTTGTCCAGCCTGGGATGAAGAACGCAGCGCTCTCAGAGCAGTCGTCGGAGAAGACCTCTCGCTGCCGGCCGTGGTCGCTTCCATGGTCGGCGGCCGGGAGGCCTGGCAGGCGGTGGCCCACTTATGCGAGGCGGTCCTCTCGCGGAAGGAGAGTGCCGAGAGGGATCGCCAGCGCAGTGGTGATCCCTCCCGCCGCCAGACGAGACGTAGGAGGCGTCGGGTGGACGACTGACCGACGTCTCCCGCCCTGTGGATTGGGGGCGTTTGGAGAATTCCACCACGGTATCCCCTGCCTGTCGTAAAAGGCGACTAATAGGTGCCTCCGGGGGTCACGGGTGGGCGGGAGGTGCCGTCCACCTATTAGTCTAGCTAACTTCTGTGACCCCCGTGATGGACGGCAGCGTGTCTCACGCTGCCTCGGACGCCAGGGGCGTCCCTCGGTGTGCGGGGGCTTCTGAGCCCCCGCAACAACAGGAAAAGGACCGCAACAGCGGTACGCGCAGGGGCGGTTGCGGACGACAACTTAGACGTGAGTCGGAGGAAGCCTGCAGCCGTCCCTAATGCGCCGAAGATGGCCATAAAAAAAAAAAAAATACATATTGCGTGACTTGAGAATCGAACCCGGATCCAGCCACAGTCCAATACGCTGCCACAAGAACTTTTACGGTACGGAGTACGGAATATTAAAACTAAACAAACAAAATAAATTACGGTTCGATCCTGTAAATCCCTAAAGGTTTTGGAACAAAATAAGGGACTTATTTCCTAATTGGGTAGATTGAAATTTATAACAACAAATTTGGTCCTGGATGTGTTTACTTAGGTAAAATAAGATTAAAGTATTAATCTGTTTCGGACCGTTCATTAATTATAGAAATTGAAATGCAGTTTGCACAAGCGTTACCTAGGTATTTCATAAGTGTAAAGACATTCAACAGTACGTATAGTTAGATAAAGTGACTTCTAAAGTATAAACCATAATTTCCAAAACACAAACGTCTAAGGTTAAGTCAAAAGTGGTCAAAAGCCATATGATTTACCAAGACAACCGTCATAATTTTCACAAAAGTAACATATGCCGCCAAATTGGAATTGGAACATAGGTATAAAATCTATGAAAAAAATAGGCCTAAGGAAGCAAAACAAAAGATGTACCTATTGTCTCATTTGTATGTATTAGATTTTTTTAATTAGACCTTATACTACCCTTAAAGATAGAAAAATATTTCTTCTCGAGTATTTAAATGTAAATATTGAAAGCAATTTAACGTAGTCGTGGCGGGATCGATTCAGCGAACGTTCTATTTGAGTCGTGCCACTATAAATAGCAACCATTTGTACACCCAGGGCCCACCCGGGGTGGAAATCATTAACTTGTCAAATACAGGGTCATTTTGACATTGCGTTAGTAAATGAAATCACATACCCTAGCAGCCCTGTATTATACACTGCCTACTGTTGAGCAAGGGCCTTCTCTACTGCTGAGAGAGGAAAGGCCTTTGTCCACCACGCTGACCTAGTGGGGGTTGGCAGACTTCCAAATTCAGAGAACTTCTCAGGTATACACGTTTCCTTAATTTTATACGCCCTAATGCCGCTACTACTATAAGAGAATTCGTCGCGTCGTAGCGGCAACATCGCACTTACAGTAAGAAATACACTCACACACATGTCATATTTGCACTAAACTACAATATGATAAAAAAATGAGAACAGTAAAAATGGAATTTTCAATGAAAATACACTCATGGATTATATTTGGCACATTGTTAGCAGAGGTAAAGACGAGTATTTGGTTGAAATTTCCAAATTACCCCGTATAGTCTACCTACTATAACAGAATCAATTAGTCAATGCTAGTGTGTTTTATACAAAACAACATAACTCCACTGCACTTGATAGTAAGTGGAGTGGGGTCCAGTCAGAGTGTCGACTGACGAGATATGATTATCCCTCGCCAGTTGACACAACTATGCCGGCCTGTGTGAAAATATACACGGGTTAATCCCGGAACGTGACACTTATGTCGGCCACTGTGGTGTAATTAATAACACCATGTGTATGGCCCAAATAAGTAGTGTGTGCGTTTATTAAAAAGAAATCTATTTTATCTGACACTTGGACACGAGAGTCCCTTAGAATTAAGGCTCCGCGTAGAGTAAAGACACACTTTAAATGCAGCACTTTTCTATGCCATTCTAGCTTCATAATCATCAGCCACATGATCACTGCTGAACTGCTCACCTAAAGACTTCCAGACGGACCTGCCAAAGCCGCCTGCATCCAGCGTGTTCCTGCGACCTTTATTGTCGTCTGTCCGCCTTCCATCCTAGCTTAATTAGTGTTAATAATTTCTTTTTTAACAGATGTCACACCTACGACAGTTTTACCTGATAAAAATGTAAACATGTTTTGATGGTATTTTAAATATCGTTAAACGTTTAAAAAACACTTCATTAAGTAATAACACCTACATACAAAAAACAGATTAGTGCTTCCCACAACTCGAAGAAATGGGGGGGGGGGTAAGAGTTCGATTTTTAAATATGTATAAGAAAACAATAATAATAGGTATACATGCTTGTTTGTGGTAAAATCCAAATTGTAAGCTAAGCCATTATTCATTAGGTAATATAAACGTAAATTCATACTGTACCTATAAAGTCATCCTTACCTTACTACATTTACATAATATGATTAAAATTTATATGATAGTATATACTCAAGTTCATAAATAAATATCTACACTAGAGCAAAAATGTAAATCATTGTATCAGTTTAGTGCCCAAACGTACATAATTAGAAATAAGAAGAAGATAAGACATGACGGATAAAAATACATTACTGGATTTTTCTACCCTATGGGTCGTTTTTTTATTTTTAATCACATGCTGTTTTTAGCAAATTTTCAATATGCTATATACCTATTATCATCATCAGCCTCATGACGTCTACTGCTGAACACACGCCTCCCCCAAAGATTTCCAGACGGAGCTGTCAAAAGCGGCATGCATCCAGCGCGTTCCTGCGGCCTCTATCAAGTCGTCTGTCCACCTTACAGGTGGACGGCCGACGCTGCGCTTGCTAGTACGTGGTCTCCACTCGAGAACTTTTTTTCCCCATATGCCGTCGGTTCTTCGAACTGTATGCCCTGCCCATTGCCACTTCTGTTTACTAATCCGCTGGGCTATGTTAGTGACTTTCGTTCTTCTACGGATCTTCTCATTTCTGATTCAATCGTGTAGAGAAACACCTAGGATAGCCCTCTCCATAGCTCGCTGAGCGACTATGAGCCGTCTTAGGCGGCCCATAGTCAGAGGCCACGTCTCAGTGCCATGTGTCATCATTGGTAACACACATTGATTAAATTTTTGCCTTCAGGCACGTATATATACGTATAACCTCTGTAAAATAATTAAAAAACGACCATATGGGGTTAATATTTTCCCAGAGAGGTAGAGTCACGGGCAAAAGCATGCCGTTCGCCTGATAGTAAGTGATACTAAAACCCATAAACAGTAGAAATACCATCCAGCACCTTGAGTTACAAAGTACTGTGTGGCATTCCACTGCGTTCGTCATCCTGACATATAAGATGTTAAGTCTCATTATGTCCTGTAGTTACACTGGCTACGATGCCCTTCAAACCGAAACACAAAAGTGCATGCACACTGCTGCTTGGCGGTAGAAATAAACATTGCGGTGGTACCCACCCAGACGTGTTACATATGAGAGTCAAAACACCTCACTCTGGTCGCCCCGTTACGGATAAAGTGATCGCCAGTTTTGAAAAAGTGGAACGTGATTGACATATTGATCAGTACTTACGACATAGGTGAAGAACTGAGAATTGACCACAAAGCAGTTTTGACCCATTTGATAAAAGCTGGATCTACAAAAAAGCTCGATATTTGGGTGCCACACGGACTTACTGAAAGAAACCTATTGAACCGTGTACTCATTTGCGATTCTTTATTGAGACGTAATGAAACCGAACCATTTTTGAAGAGATTGAGAACTAGTGATGATTAAAGCAAGAAGTTGCGAGAAAGCGGTTGGAATTGATCAAGAGAAGATTAGGTTTTTCACCACGACAACGCTAGATCACACACATTTATAGCTAACCAGCAAAAATTAAAAGCGTTTAGCTGGGAGGCGTTAATACATCCACCATATAGCCCTGACGTTGCACCTTCAGATTTCCACCTGCTTCGGGCTCTTCAGAATTCTTTAGCTAGTGTCAGGTTAACATCAAGAGAGGACTGCCAAAACTAATAACCGCGTTTTTTTTATCAGAAATCCCAAAATTTCTACAGCAACGGGACTATAACATTACCTACAAGATGGTAGAAAGTCATCGAACAAAATGGCACCTATTTAGGTACTATAATCTATCTATTATATAAAAATGAATCCCTATTTTCCTTGGTCACGGCATCACGCGTGAACGGCTGGACTGATTTCGTTATTTCTTTTTTTGATGTGTTTATTATTGTCAGGAGAAGGTTCTTATGAAAGAAAAAATTAAGAAAATTGCGCGGAAAAACGGCTGGACCGATTTTAATGAAATTTTTTTGTGTGTCTTCAGGTGGATCGGTAGGTAGCGCTGTACTCGGGTTCTAGGATTTTATTTCCTTTTTAGGGCAGGACAACGTCTGTCGGGGCCGCTAGTTAAATATAAATAAACTTTGAAAAAAGAAGTCTTGAGTTTTCATATAAAATGCGGTAACACTTTTTCCCCAACCAAATATTTCAAAGCTTTAGAGTAAAACCCTGCCAGGTAAAAACCATTTTTATAAACTTGGCGCAAAAATAACAATAAATTGCTCATCTGAAACAAAATTATTGTCCGTAATGGAATCAATTCGGCGGGAAATACGATTACACCGCTAAAATTGAATTTTTATGAAAGCATATTCAGTTTGGCATTTAATTAAATGTCGAATCCTATTAATTGGAACGTGGTCCAAATTTAAGTTGAAACCGAAGACTAAAATGGGTCACCTGATGGTAAATTACCACCTCGTCTACCGTCCATAGACAACGGCAGATGAGTTATAGGTTCCATCCTGTGGATTGGAGCGTTTGGAGAATTACGCCGCGGTGTTACACCTGCCTAATCTAAAATGTTAATCCTGCCTGTCGTAAAATGTGACTAATAGCGGCCACCGGGGGTCGCGGGCGGGCGTTAGGAGACTGTCTGCCTTTAGTTGCGTAGGTATAATCTGTTTTTTATGGCATCGAATGACGAGACGAGCATACCGTTCCCCTGATGGTAAGCGATACGACCACCCAATAACAGTAGAATCACCATCCAGCACCTTGAGTTACAAAGTACTGTGTGGCATTCCACTGCGCTCGTTATCCTGAGCCATAAGATGTTAAGTCTCATTATGTCCTGTAGTTACAGTTACAATGTCTATAATGCCCTTCAAACCGAAATACAACAGTGCATGCACACTGCTGCTTGGCGGTAGAAATAGACATTGCGGTGGTACCCACCCAGACGGATTATTACATATGAGAATCCTACCACCAGTGCTTTTAGTATATTGTTGCGATCTCCATGATGGACGGCATTGTCGCAGGTAGACCTCGCGCTGAGATCGTCCGTAGGTGCACGGGGCCCTCTGAGTAGGGCTGCCATCTACTAAATTGCCGACGCCGGATAAACACGGCAAAAATCCCGGACATTTGGGCAAAATATGGGTATTTCCCCGGACACCTCTGAAAAATATTTTGCCGTTCCTCCTTGAATGCGGGGAAATGCATGAAGTTTTAACTAAGATTTATGTCAATTTGTCGCTCATCTATAAAAAATGGATTTCCCCTGACAACAAAAGTGTCCGGGTTTTGCCCGGACAATTTTTAAAACCCCGGCCGGACGGCCCCCGGACGCCCTTCAAACTAGGACAAATCCGGGAAAATTCGGACGGATGGCAGCCCTACCTCTGAGCAACCCCCCCTCCCCCCTGTCTCCCCACAATAGGAAACGAGCGGACGAGAACTTAGACACTTCCGTCAGAGGAAGCCCGCAGCCGTCCTTAATGCGCCGAAGATGGCCACCACGGCCATGGTGCGTGGGAAGGCACGGTGGACCCAACATAAATGCTCAGTCCCCCCCCCCCCACGATGGCCGGGCGGTAGTAATAAATAGTAATTTATTTTCTCCGCGAAACTAAAAAAAAGAAATATTAATCATGGGTGTTTGACGACAGAGTATTTTTAATGGAACGGGCAGTGGGATTGAAGCACTTTTTTATTGTTTCTATGCATAACTAAAAGATTTATCGATAAAAGATTACTTTTATTATTTTGCCATCCCGCTATCATCATACTTTTATATTGAATTTGATTTACATGATTGTGTTAAGTTCCTAGTCCTAAGTTTCGAATTAAGAAGAATTAAGAAGCGATAATTTAAACTACTTATTTTTATTAACTTCAGGCGTAAAATTGTCTTTGTTATGAGCTTTCTATCATTTTTTATTGTTATCGCTGAAGATACTCGCCACTGTTTTATAAAAAATGTATTTTATTTCTTTGATAGTCCAAAGACTATAAAAACAACTTTTGATTATCCTTATAATTTTAAAAAAAGAATTTTAAAACATACTTTCTATGTTTATTTTAGTTTGACCAATACTCAAGCCTCAACCATTTATAAGAGCATTGTTTTAAAAATTACTTATAAATGGAGGGTTCTAAAAATATCTTTTTAATGAATTTAAGATCCCATATTTTGTCCCATTGGCCACATATCCAAGAAATGCGCAATTAATATTTTTCATTATTATGATATTAAATTGTCTGCGTGGAGTGTTCTCCAGCCAGGTCAAGAGGGTGCAGTTGGTGCTGCCGACATCCACTCCATGTCGAGTGCGTCAGGTTTAACGGCTTTTGCGCACAAAATGAGGAATTCCACAACATTTTTATTTCTGAAGAGCGGAAAATCCACGTATATATATAAGAGTTTTTATTTTACAGCCAACTAATTATAATATTGACGTTGGAATATAAATATTTTACCAAAGTACTTGTGTACGAGAAGGCCCACATAGAAACAAAGGATCAATCAATTCCACGAAAATCTGTTATTATTGACTATGGGGCATAATGAACTAATGAAGGATACTGCTGCTACGAGCAACGAATGAAGTGCTTAATCCTACTAATTAACTTATAAAGTAACTTAGTTCATGTTTTTTCTTGTAAAACCAAAACTATCGGTAAATTCCTTCGCTATCTATACATAAACAATTCATTACAGACATTCGCAACATTATCAAACTCTGAAAACAAATATTTTAATAAAGCGCGAATTTGATAGATCAACGCATCAACGCGCGTGGACTGGCCATTGAGGTCGCCTAGCCTGGCGTCAGGGCGCGTTCTGCATGCTGATCCCAGGATCGATCGGCTCAAGGTCACGGAGTATCGGCCCGCTTCATTGACAGATGCCCGCCTGTCGCCAGGTGGCGGGGTGCCAGGTTAGTCGGCTGTGTCAAATCTTAGCGTTGCAATGACGTAGAAACTTGGCCTTAATTTATGTTTTGTTGTTAAAAGCCGTCCAACAATTACAAACTCCGGATAATTATATTATCTATCCCTAAAATAAAGAGAAAATAAATGAAATGAGTTTGATATTAGATTTTTAAAACTTTGATATTACAAAATAAATCTCGTCTACCTTTTACGGAAAATTTTAATTACACTAAAAACAGTTTTATCGACATCCATAATCGAATATGAAACGTTTTCATTAAAACGAAAGCAGTAACGTTTATCTTCACATTCAATCATAAAATCGGTTAATTTACCTAGCAACACTCCCCAGCCTCCCCTCTCTACTCGGGGTGATAGGGGGTGTAATGAGTCTATTGATGTTTGTTATTCACATTCAAAGTATTTGATGAAGACGTCTTATATTAAATCCCGCGCCGTGACCGGTTTGTTTTTATAGCACCATAGATTAGTATATAAAACCAATAGATACTTTTTTATGCTCATCGGTTATTAGTCTTGTGATCTCTTCATTGGTCTAGAGGCAGTGTTCATGGACTGTGAGCCGTGGGTTTCCAGGGTTCCATCCGTAAAATAAAAAAAAATATAGATTTTTCGTGTAAATGTTCCAGCTTATCTAGTATGGGAGATAAAATTCGTAAATATATTAAAAGATTACAATGAACACTGATTCTTCAGGAAAAAATCAAATATTGTTGACCGCTATAATGGAATAAATTCAGAGGCCTTCAGCAATCTCCCAACCGCACGGAACAAATATCCACGTCGGTTTCATTTAGACGTAGACTGTAATGTTACCTCGATAGAGTCTCCCGACACACAAAATATGTCTGTAAAGAGGATTTATACAGTAAATATTACCCGCACTCGCCACTATGGTGAATTACAAGTCTTAGGGCGGTATTAATAAATCAATCTCAAGTTTGAGTTACATCTCAAGTAGACATAATGTATGAAGAGTCAAATACATTGTGTCTACTTGAGATGTAACTCAAACTTGAGATTGAATTATTAATACGGCCCTAAATCTTCTGACTGCCTCGGTGGCGTAGTTGTATTACAGTACGACTGCAAAGCTTGAGGTCTCGGGTTCGATCCCCGGGTCGGGCAAAGTGATATTGAGTTTTTCAATTCAGTATCAGCCCGGAGTCTGGAATTTGTGCCCGATATGGCGATAGGCTCGCCCCCTATCACATCATGGGACGGAATAACGGCGAAAAGTGGGTGCACTAGTTGCGCCTCTGCCTACCCCTTCGGAGATAACAGGCGTGTGTGTGTATGTATGTATGTATGTAATCTTCTTAGTATTAGAGATCACCTGTGCTCAACAGTGGGACAGCATAAATTACAGGGTTGGTATTATAAAAAATCGTTAAGAATTAAAATAAACGCAGGCTCATTGTTTATTGTTCGTACATCGACTTCACAGCTGCAGGCGCAATGATCTAACAAATTGATATGTAACTAGAAAACAATTTTAATAACTTTTAAAACATGTTTCGTTTTGTTTGAATAAAAGTTATAAGTCTTCTACATATCGGGTTCGCAGACTATACCAACCTGTAAAATATTAACGTAGTCGGGAAAAAGAAAAACATCATTGTTCTTTGTTTCACGTAACGCTCATATTGTACGAAAATAAAATGAAATGTCTACACATTATTAGTTATTGCAAACATTTAACCTATTCTTGGGCTAGATTGAATATTGGTACAATTTTTTCTCAACTTTTTGTGTTTGAAGACGTAATATAAGAAATATTTTTTAGGAAATTCTCTTACAATAACACTTCATACTCTCCAAGAACATGTTGGTTATTGGCAAGAAATGTTTTTATTGAAAATTCATTAGCCAAATACTTTCGAAATCCACCATTTTGTTGTAAACGTCAACAACCAAAATCAAACTGGCTGCTATTTTAGGCCAGCACTAAGTACATGTAATGTACAGTTGTGGGCCTTAATATCTAGAAACGGCGGCAGATCGATGAGCTGGAATGACGTCATTCGCTCCGTACGGTGTTCCTACATAAATATACCTACATCAACCAAATGGAGCGTCAAGAATCAAGCTACAATGTAAAATAGTACGCGGCTGAACCGTACGAGCTAGTGGGACAATTAACGAGTAAGTATTATACTTATTTATGAATTCATTGCTCGAATTTTTTATGGATCGATAGATGATCCTGTATTATGATTTTTTAATATACATATGTTAAGGGCCATGGAGTGCCTGGACAATGATCTTATTTTTAATAGAAACAGTCGAAAGCGGGATTTGACCGGGCAGGCAGGAGGCAGAACCCGCGACCTCCAGCGTACCATGCCGGTGATCTGCCAACTGAGCTATCTTGACCTTACCTTCGTCTGTTCAATTTCAAGTTCCCTATTTTATCTCTTTAAAGGAGATTCCTGAACCTGCTTTCGATTGTTTCTATAGATGATATTAATCTCTCCGTTTTAACCTTCCTTGAAAATGAATATTCTTAAGTGGTGTAGTACGAACTAAAATTGTGAATTGTATTTTTATTGCCTTTAGAATCCAACGCGGTCATTATGTGGCCCAAAACTAGTTTTTTTAGAAACAAATATTAAATATCACGTTGGACTTTTTTAAAGTTTTTAATTAAACATAAAATATTTTTTCCTTTTAGTATAAATGGTGAAGCGTAAACTAAAAATATACATTTCTGTTTATTCTACGCCATTTCGTTCGGTAGCTTTATATTTTATGACTACGTTTTCGACCAGTTTTTAATTAAAACAAATTCTTTTCATGCTTAAATATAAACTCCAGCTATTAATCTACGTAAAAATTGTATACAACATTATTTGGCTATGTTTATCTATACTAATATTATGAAGAGGAAAGATTTTATTTTTTGTTTGCTTGTTTGTAATGTATAAGCTCAAAAACTATTGGACCTATTTTAAAAATTCGTTCGCCAATGTAAAGCTTCATTATCAGCGAGTAAAATAGGCAACTTTTTATGCCGGGAAAAAATATAAAGCGGGACTTTCATCCCGGAAAAACTTTTCACGCGGGTGAAGCCGCGAGCAAAAGCTAGTAGTGGTACCTATAAACTGTACCAAGACAAAGTGTCTTAAAAAAAATTTTCTAGGCAAAGACAATCTCGAGTACTCTTCCACGACAATAGGCTTTGAAGATCTTTGTATCTAAGACTACTGCATTTTATATCGTTGGTAAATATCCGTTCTTAAGCAAGCCTTTCATAAATCAAAATGAATAAATAAATAAATCCAGGACAAACGTAGGTTGACATTTGTGTTAACAACTAGATAATGCACCCCTTTTTAAAGTTACGAGCTTTTTGTGTAAAAGTTGTTGCTATATGAAACGTTTCGCATTACTTTTTTTATGTATCGCACTTCTTGAAGGTAGGCTGAGAAATATATTAAAGTGGATTAGTTCTTAAAGTTTTTCTGTGTTAAATATTAAGTTGATTGTTGAGGACCATAATATCCTTCGATTCGTGATGCAAGACACAAGAATTGCGTCATAATGTAGGCTAAGAATAAGCTATTATTTCGTGTTTTTTTGCTAAATTGTTTCACAAAAGTCCATGGCACAAAATCTTGTTTACAATACCTAAAAACCTAACCCGATTTTCGATTACAACGACACATATTTCAGAGGCTAAACCATACCTCAACAGTTTTATGTAAATCCTAAGCATTTACCAAAATTTTACAGAAAGATCGAATGTAAACAAAAAGTTGCTTCGAGTAAACGCTTTACCTCCACAATATGGACAACTTTATTTATTGTTTTGCCCAGCGTTTATCTTTCTTTAACGTTTTTCTTTGTGATTTATTCAGGGATTTTCAATGACGCGCCGAAAGGTAATGTATTTTTTGTCGTTCTTTTAAATGTAAATTTAATGGGCTGCGTATCAGCAGAGTTCATAATGTTTGGGCGTTATCGTCTAGTTAATTAAAAACGGGTTGTCATTAGAGAATTATATGTTTAAAATGTGGTAGAGCCTGCGATGTATGGGTGTAAAGTTATCACGGTTGTAATTTGTGTGTGTGATCCTAAATGGAAACAATGCATAAAAATAATTTATTTATATGAAGAATAAAAAGTATAACGCATTTTACCCGTGATATTAACACGATGTTCAGTACTTATTAAAAAATAGGAATGTATATACAAACATTTAAAACATCTATACGTACCAACGCAGGTAACAACCAATATAAAAAGAAATAATACGTTTTTATTCATATGGAAAGATACACATTGGTGTCGCGCGAACAGACATCACAACATTTCGCGTGAGCGGGTAATGGCGTTCTACCCTACAGACTTATTGTATAATCGCGTTACTTCTACACAATCGCTGTGTGGAAATTGCTTGGTTTAGCGGCTACGAATATGGAGAGTGTAGAGATCTTAGTTCGATTCTCAGGCACTTTGTGTGGTCGTAAAAACTTTACCTAATAGTTTCTTCAACACACACACACACGCAACTAGTGTACCCACTTTTTGTCATGTATATTCCGTCCCATGATGTGATAGGGGCGAGCCTATCGCCATATCGGGCACAAATTCCAGACTCTGGGCTGATAGTGAGTAGAAAACATCAAAATCACTTTCCCCGACCCGGAGACCGAAGCCGAGAGCCCAGCATCGCAGTCGTACCTAAATACAACTACCCCACCGAGGCAGTTTGTGTTTTTACCCATTTAACGTCCATAAATTTGAGCCTAGTTAGATTTTGAGGACCTGTCCCCATACAAAATAACGGCCATCTTTAAAAATATCTATCAGCTTTTATTTTAAACTAGCTTTTGCCCGCGGCTCCGCCCGCTTTAAAAAGTTTTTCCGGGATAAAAGTCCCGGTTTATATTTTCCCGGGATAAAAAGTAGCCTATGTGTTAATCCAGAACATGATCTACCCGCGTGCCAAATTTCATCGAAATCCGTTCAGTAGTTTTTGCGTGAAAGAGGAACAAACATCCTTACATCCATACATCCATACATCCAAACATCCAAACATCCATACATTCTTACAAACTTTCGCCTCTATAATATTAGTAGGATCTTATTTAACATGAAAATGAGTGAGTGAATGAGACAGAAGACTGAGATACTCAGAATAAAGACTAAAGCTGAGATATCTTCCATATACAAAACTTGACAGATTAACGTTTGAAAAATTTAAGTTCAGTATACAAAACTCGACATTATATCTTACTTAAAAAAATGTATATACAATTAGTTATATAATCTTTCGCATCAGAAACACGGTATTTCGTGTGTTTAGAGGTATATCGCTGTGTGATTTATTGTTATTGATAAGAATATGTCACCAGTGGAGCGTCAAAATATCGGTCAGGCATTACAATAGTTATGGTCTAATTATTTAAATGTATTTTTATTTCATTACATGGTCGTAATGTAAACCAAAGATTTTGTCTCATTTTTGGTAATTTAGTAGGTACGTAACATGTAACATTTCCAGTAATTTGACGGGTTAATCACTTTCGATAAATAAAACGTGTCAATATAATATGAAATTATTGATAATCTAACGGATTTGAATTAACCGGAAGTGGTACCTTTCCTTAATCCACTACAGGGAAAAAGATGGTTCGAAGTTCGCCGGGTATATTATAAATATGTCTACCCGCATGAAAAGGTTGCACGGATGACAAGCCACGATCTTTCATGCGACCCATCGTCACTAGCGTAACAGGAGACGCGCTAAGTAACCCAACTAATAATAGGCGAAGTTTCTGGAAGTTGGTCCTGTCTTTGACATCCGAGAACTTGATATTAAACTTCTTACTTCATTCAGACGTTTTAGGGTCATCACGCATTACATTTTCTTTTCTTTATGCTATAAAAGCACGTACTGGCAAACGCAGCGTCGGACGCTCACTTGCAAGGTGGATAGACGAATTGATAAAGGTCGCAGGAACATGCTGGATGCAGGCCGCTTTGGACAGGTCCGTCTGGAAATGTTTAGGGGAGGCCATTGTTCAGGTGTGGACTTCATGTGGCTGATGATGATGATGATGATGAAAAAAGAGACAAGAAAGTCACTCGGCTGAGCGTCACAGCCACCTACAAAAAAGAATAATGGCTACCAAAATTTTGATTACAAACTACTGGCAATGCACTGCGATTTGATAAGTTGTTAAGCTCAATAGAGACTACAATACTATGTACTTTTCTATTTATGCATTGTCGATAGAAAAACGGTTTATTAAGCTGTCTTTGGTTATGTAATTAAAGTACTGCGCACTCTTTTTCTTTTACAAGTACTGTATATTCACGACATGGGTAAGTGGTAGATGTAAATAGAGCTTTTATCATATTCGATGGCAGTCTGAACGAACCTTAATAATAAAGGCGAAGTCATTTAATTAATCATCTCAACCACCTCCGAAAATCTATCAGATTAAATTGACCACGCTTATAAAACTGACCAGGCTCAATATTCTTTATTCTGCTTTAATAAAAATATTTCCCAAGTTTTAAGCCATTTTCCATACCTACTTAAAAATACTTCCTAAAAAGAAATCACTAAAATTCATTAATTTACTTCCTAGAACTTTTCTGTAGCCCCCCAATCAATAGGTATCAATAATTCAACGGCAGCTAAAGCCAAGGGCGTATGCTATAGCACCGGTGGCAGTGTACTGGCCGGCCCGTCCGCTCGTCCATCATTAATTCAAAGGGTCTGACCGTGATCCATGAGGGTTATTGGGTCATACGTTAATGATTTTTGTATAATTAGGAATGCCTGTTTTTTTATAAAACTAAGCCCGTGTGGTTTCATCCGGGGTCAAATAAAGTTACCGTTCTTATTACACTAGACGAGCGCGCAGCACCTTCGCTTCGTACTGAATTCGTTTTTAATCCTCCAGTCATATTAAGAGCCTTAACTTTACCTAACCATGAATAAAACATCCTGGCTTAAATGAGAAGAAACTCTCAGTTTTTGTCTATGTCAGCAGTGGGGGAGGAATTAGAATTATGTTATGACTACATACAGAACTAATATAATTAAATAACGGTATGTGTGACTCGCTTGTTACTGGTAGGTGTAAGACTTATAGGTTCAAAATGATGGAGCATACATATTTGGCTACAGAGTGGTTGGATATATCAAGATCTAATAATAGTACCGATTCGTATTTCCGACAACATTGAGCGTTTGTCTATAGAATAAATAAACCTTTGAAACGCGAGTGTCCACTGTCCACCGCAGACGCAAAACGTGCGTCATGGCGCCGCGTGACAGTTTTTATAAAAACGAGTGGTCGTTCAGTGGTCAAAATTCGATCGTGGAATTTATTATAGAAGTAACAGACATTATACATACAAAAATATTTGTGCGTACAATGTGCTTCAAAGGAGTGCAAAACTTTTACTTTTTTCTTCACGTATGTAGGTATATATAAATATTGTAAAATATGAGTAGGTATGTGTCGTATGGGCGTATATGTATAAGGGGAGGAGGGGGTTTGAGGCTCCGGACCCCGCCCCCGTAGTTTACAACAAAAATAATCTGGGCTCCAAAACTTGTACACATTATTTTTTTTTTTTACTTTTGGTGACGGGAGGGGGGTATACATGACATTTTGGTATCCTGGACCCCCGTCCCTATGTGAAAGCTATAGCTACGCTCGTGATGTGGCGGCACATTACCATACACCGTAACTTATCAACATGGCTGGGAACTACTACAGTAAGTTGTCAATTACGACACTCATCCGTCAGACATCGAAGTGGTATTGACAATTACCAGATGACGCCTAATGACACCGCTATTTGGCACACGATCCTGGATTGCGATAGTAATATTTGCGCAAAGCGCTGTATATATACCACCTCCGAGTAAGAATCATCGGAGGGGCCGCGGCAGATCAGGAGCAACATCTGCCTGACTGGGTATCTTCCAGTTCCATAGAGGAACTCAACCATCTGTTCCTCTACAGTGGCGACGACCTTTCGCCGCTAAAAGTAGGTCTAAAATATTGTTTTTATATCCGACAGGTACAGTGTAGTTGAAAATAGGTTAAGACCTTTGATTAATAATACACAAAGGTTAAGACGCGATAAACAAAGTTCAAAGTCGATCGACTGGAATAAGGAATTGTGCCCGCGATGCTGTTCTTGGAAGTGAAGCAGGAATTGGAAAACAGGAGAGTGATTGGTCGTTTTTTATGAATTTTATTTTCATAATTTAAAAAGCTATCTTGCGCCAGTTTTCTTCTTTGCGAAGGCTTTTTTGATGCGTGTATAACGCGATTCTATCACACAATAATAATTATGTAAACAACCACAAAAGCATTTTACTCCATTTATTCTACATTTGCGACAAAGGAAGCGAAACAAAGAAAAAATGAAATTGTATATGCCTTGAAGCTTTGTTCGCAATATTTCCATTGAATTATAAACCGATGCTGTAGTAAATGGAATTCGCATATGAGATGCCTTTAGTGGTTCCATCTTGTATCGCATTAGTTTAATTGTATTTGGGTATAGCTCCATGCAGTGTGAAATTGAATTATGTCAGTGAACTTGTTACTTCTGTGTGGAAACTATAACCCACCGCTACCGGCATAAAAAAAACCATGAACAAAATAAATAAAAAACTTTTTGAAAAAATATGTTCATTGTCAATTTTTAAATCAAAATATGTGATGATAAATTATATTACTGGATGGTGAATGTTAGATAGTTAAGTACTTTGTTTGATATCATTTGAGAATGAACCCAAACATCATTTTGAAGAATAAGAGGCATGCCTTAATGGTGGTTACAAACCTGTGACTCCATCCCATCTATCCGTGGCTCTCCTCGCTAAACTACCGCTACATTCAATTAATATAAATTACCAACAAGACTCATTTTACATAAGTAAATGGATAGACAAAAGGCTAAGTGATCACACACATCACATAAATCTCTTGTGCCTCTTCAGTTCGTTTTAAAGTGGTCAAGAGGATTTGACCGAAGGCTATTGTTCCACCGGCCTGTGCAAATACTTCACTAGGATAACTGTCAAAGTTGCGGTCGGACGCGAGAGTCTATGTCATAGTGTCAGAGCGAGTCAGTGAATATCAATGCATGTCAGTCAGTCACTGTCACATAGTGTTCTACATAGGCATACTTTGTACGTTTCCTTCGCTCACCAAAAGAACTCAGTGGGGCTAGGACGTGAAAAAAAAACACGATGCGTCTCCGTTTCGTTTTATTGTCACTGGTTGAGTGACTGGCGCATCGGTATTTTGATGTTTGTGATTGATCGAGTGACCGATACGTCAGTCTCTCAACCAATCACAATAAAACGAAGCGGAGACGCATCGTGTTTTTTTTCACGTCCTAGCCCCACAGATCTTGTTGTATTTCTGTTTGAAGTATAGCTTGTCAAAATATTTAGTCAAAAGCTTAGTTATTACCTATGTCGATTATTGATATAAAACATTGTTTTGAATTCTTTTAACAAACGACAAACGATCTGAAAATAATTCGATTAATTTTAATTCTGAATTAATTGACGAATTTGAAATTCCGTTGAGAACAATGGCGGATTAGGAATGCGTCTTTCAATTACTGCTCTCAGAGCCGGCTCAAATTTATTACATTGACAACCTGCATTGCTTAAGAAGAAAAATTTGGGGTAGAGTATAAAAAAATATAATAGTTGTTATAATGTCAACCCCAAAACATGTTATAATATACTTGGCTAAGACAGATACTTTAGGATAAATTAAATAAGAGATGGGAAACACATTTTTATGATTCGAATGAAGTTTATTTTAAAAAATTATCGACATTATCATTATAGACAAGCTATTTACATCCCTTTGTTGGGTATTTATCGCTACTTTAAGGCAAGCCCTTGGCGTGCTTGGCGTTCCACGTGGTTTTTTACGTAGCGGTCAAAAGGTTAAAGAAAGAAAGAACAACTATTTGTGTGTGTTTTAATTATAGCAAGGAAAATAAAATAAACATACGAACATGAAAGCTTACGGCCGTGACTGCATGGGCTCAGCCACTTCGGTTTCTCTTCGTGAAAATAATAAATTACTTAGTTCTATCTCGCACATTAACCACTACTAGTGTTTATGAAATGACAAAAGTAGTAAACTAAATAGCAAAAACTGTCGAAAATCTTGTTTTTGCTCCCTTCTCAAAATCACATCAAAACAACAAAGAAATATTAGTTTAAATTTATTTTAGAATAGATTGTGTTCTTATAAATAATTTTCAGGATAATCTACAGGGCTTGGCAACCATTAAGATTTCGTTTCTTTTGTCGGTGAAGTCGACCAGCACGCATATTCTTAATGTTAGACTTGGCTTCCACGTTTCACATTTATGTTTTTGATGGGATATCATTACTTTTTGTAAAGATGTTATTTATTAAAATATTGAGTTAAGTAATTAAAACAATTACGTAAGAAGTTACCTTTGATCAATATTCATGAAGTTACTTATTTTAGAAAGAAAATAAACAATGTATTAAAAGCCGTAAACCACTTCATCACTCGGCTATGTGCACGCGATGAAGTCCTCTTGGTATAAATACCTCTATTTAATAAATACTTAAACTCTATGATTCGCAAGTATTATTATAGAACGTCCAATGTCATATCATGTCAAAATAGTAAACGTCTTAAGATGTAAATAAACATTGTAGAAATCAGAATTTTTTAATTCGAGCTCGAAACAGAAGTAAATATATAATTTAAAAGACTGAAGAGTGGGAACGAGTTGCTGATGCCTATAACGTATCTATAGGAACCTATCGCCGTGTCCCACAACAGCTCTGTCTAGTCGGAAAATTTATAGAAAAATTCAAGCAAAAGTGATGCCCTAATACGGAGGGATTAATAGGGATAAAAGGGAGGGAATGCCCTAATACGTAATTAACGGGTCAAGGTAAATAGTATTTAATGTAAAATAAAGCATCAATGGACGTGTACGCCTAAACGTTCATTATTCAGAAGATAATTTATAGATAGTATGCAGATTTTCCGATTGCTTGGAAAATGTTTCAAATCTTAAAAATGTATTGTTTTCAGATTTTTTTCTTTGTATACATACAATTACCTACCTGGACACCAAATTTCAACTTTCTAGGTCATCTGGAAGTGGGTTAGGTTTTTGATCTATATGTCAGTCAGTGATAAAAATGCCGATTTTTAGATGTTAGTATCTCAATAACCGTTTGAGCTATATTTATGAAATTTGGGATTCTGGTTAACTTGAGGGGGTTGAATACATAAAACAAATCTCAGGTATTTACGTTAAATAGATTTTGAGTTATAGAGGCGTCAAAAGTCGCTCCAAATGGTTCGGGTGAAACTACACTAGGCAGCTTTGACAAGTTTTTTTTTTTGCTTGGCTTGACACGCTGCCGCGTGTCTCGATTCTTCTCAAGAATCGAATAACTTCAGCGTTACTTTCAACACAGTCAGGTAAGAATACTTGACACCTAATTGAGAGCGAATGATAAAAGGGTGCAGGAGCGGGGCCACACCGCCAAAGCTGTGTAATGGAGAGCTTTTACCCACCCCAGCTATTAAAGCTTTCACCATAGTGGTAATGGCGTGTAGCGAGCCTAAATATTATGGTGTTGTATTTAACCTTATTGGTATAGTAGGTGCGTGTACGGACTGTGACCGGGAGGTTCCAGGTTCGAATTCTAGGTCGGGTAACATTTTATATGATACCTTTTATCCGCTTTACTCAGGACTGGATCTTTATGGGTTATTGTCAGGTAAGCAGAAAGTCATAAAATTAGACAAATTTCTTACTGAGATATGCTTGAAAAAGTCTGTAGATGGCAAAAATTTTACCTAATGATAGGGGACTTGGATTATAAACTTGGCGAGATTCAATATTTGTGAGATTTACCTAAATTTTATAAACAATTGGGACGCGTCAATTGCGATTGTGAAGTTGTTAAAGGCTAACACCGTGGGATGAATTTAATAAGCCCAATTAACCGTGGGTGCATCACATGTATCGGATAATTCATAATACTAATAAATAAAGTAGGCGGACTCCACCTGTGTTTTCACCTTAATCTCTAAATTTAGTTAAAGAACTTTTTGTAGCACCTACAACATACGTAACCTGATTGGTAAGCTACTGTTCTAGTTGTTCGGTTATGTAAAAAACAAATTAGAACCTATTTCGGTAGGTACTTGGTATCAATCTTATTAAGTTTCAGAAAATACAGTTCAAGAAAATAAATGTTTATTTTCCCTATTGACATCTTATCTTATACTTCTTACTAATAATATAAATGCGAAAGTTTGTGAAACTGTTTGGATGTTTGTTAGAAGTAAACGCAGAAACAACTAAACGGATTTCGATTAAATTTAGTACACGAGTAGATCATGTCCTGGATTAACACAGCGGCAATTTTTTAACTCGGTCATTTGCTCCCATGGAAAATAATGGACATTTTTAAGCGGGAAAGGCTTTTCAAGCGGGTGAAACCGCAAGCTACATCTAGTGAAGTATAAAAATAAGGTTTCTTAGTAATGGTTTATTTAAACTACGTAAAACACCTAAGATTTTCTAAGAAAACAATAAGCGAATTCCGATACTTTCAAATTGCAATAATCAATTTCTTGGTAAAAAAAATATTGTATCAAAAACAAAGTTTATCAGGTGATATTGTGTAGGTGACCCCTGTAAATTGGCCAGAATTCGAATATTAAACTTAAATTTGTTCCTGGAACTGGACTAACCTTAACTCTTCGTCTACTACTTTTAAACTATTTATTTTCATAGCGGTATATTAGAGGAGAAGCCATGTTATACGATTGGCACGTCAATGCCCGTAATTGAATATTTCATCAAAATTTAAATTAAATGTCCATAAGGGTAGCCTTAGGAAGGAAGTCTTAGGCCTTAGAACATTTATTGAGCATTAGAACGCTGCTCTAACCAATAACCGTATAGAACAGGTACATTTATCGTCGATTTTTGTTGACGATAGTAAATACCTCTATGAAGTCTATAGGCTATTTGACAGTAGGTAAAATAATGAATTATTTATTGCCATTCGCGGACATTATGGAGTTTTATTAAATACGTAAGACTGGCTCGGTGGCGTAGTTGTATTTCGGTACGACTGCAATACAGAGGTCTCAGTTTCGACCCCTGGGTCGGGCAAAGTTATATTGTGTTTTCCTATTAATTATCAGCCCGGAGTCTGAAATTTGTGCCCAATTTGGCGATATGCTCGCCCCCTATCATATCATGGGACGGAATACGCACGGTGAAAAGTGTATGCACTAGTTGCGCCTCTGCCTACCCCTTCGGGGATAAAAGACTTGAGTTTGTATATCTAAATTATAAAACACGCTTTCGCTTATCGCTTCGTCTTTACAATTACTATGTCCATATCTCGTTGCTCATAAGCATATCTGCAGGCGAGTTAATCTCATTTATAGACAGTTAACAACGTAAACGTAGACTAACTAACGACGTTGAGAGTTCCCAGGTTTGACTTCTACGTTATATCGTATGAAAAGTTATATCTATATATATAAAATTCTCGTGTCACAGTTTTCGTTGCCATACTCCTCCGAAACGGCTTGACCGATTTTGATGAAATTTTTTGTGCTTATCCGGTATCTATGAGAATCGGCCAACATCTATTTTTCATCCCCCCAAATGTTAAGGGTGGACCACCCCTAAATTTTTTTTTTTATTTTTCAGACAAAATTTTTTGTTTTAATTTTTTTATGATACAGCATACAAAAATACCTACAACCCTAAATTTTCACCCCTCTACGATCAACCCTTATTTTTTAATAGCCATTTTAGTTACCTTTTTAGGGCAGGACAACGTCTGTCGGGGCCGCTAGTTAGAATATAAAAATGTAACAATTTGAATATTATCTTTTATATTCTTTATGGATTGCATTTTAAATTGCTACTAATTTTATGAAATAACGATACTGATGCAATTATATTATAAATTCAATTTAGTTAAGATTTTTTTATACATGTTAATGGCCATGTAAAGCCTGGATAATATTCTTAAAATTATAGAAACGTTGAAAAAGAAACAGTCAAAAGCAGGATTTGAACCCACGACCTCCAGCGTACCGTGCCGGTGCTCTGCCAATTGAGCTATTTCGACCCTACTCTCGGCTGTCCAATTTCAAGTTCCGTATTTGATCTCTTAAAGGAAATTTAAGAATATTATCCAGGCATTACATGGTCATTAACATGTATAAAAAAAATCATAATATAGGATTAGAAGAAAGTTTAATGACTTCGTTTCAGTGAATTTACCCCTGTAAAGAGTACTAATGCTGAGTTAGTAATTGTAATAATTGCTAACAGATGTTGCTAGTCATCTCCTTTAAGAGATCAAATACGGAACTTGAAATTGGACAGCCGAGAGTAGGGTCGAAATAGCTCAATTGGCAGAGCACCGGCACGGTACGCTGGAGGTCGTGGGTTCAAATCCTGCTTTCGACTGTTTCTTTTTCAATGTTTCTATAAATTTAAGAATATTAGTTAATAAGGTTAAGTCATGGCCTTATCCATATGTAATAAAAAGTATTTTAAACTTATTTGTGAAAGCGATTTAAACAGAATTCGTCATAACAGAAAGATAACAAAACCAATCAAACAATTGAAATGAGTTATTAGAAAGTATTTTAATTTATTCCCAAATAAAAGCGAAAACTAAATTGTTTATTGAAACTTTCAATTTGTGTACTCCAACAAAAAGTCCAACGTTACTACTTTTCAATACAATACCACGAAGATTGTAGCTCGTAGCTACGTAGCCGTAGCGTGTTTGCTACGTGTAGTAAGCTGTAATTATTATGCAATGAACGAACGAAGTATTGGAAAGTTTTAGCTTTATTTTGATATTCATATGTATGTTTTCATTTCTGATATTTTGTTTATTTTATTTTGCATGTGTTTAAACCATAAACGCCACATAATCATGGGAAAGTTGGAAAGCCAACAGCAACACTTCTGTGTATTTAAATACTGCTTCTTATAAAATTTTGTGAAGTTAGTATTAGAAATATATTTTTAAGATCAATAATAACCAAGACCGATGACGCAGCTGAAATTGCATCTCAGAAGCGCGGAGAGATTAGATTTAACCGCTAAACATCGTCAAACTCTATTATTAAAAGGAAGAAGCGCAATTAATGCAACTACGGTCCTCAAAGCTTATTTATATCCCATATTGGGGAACTTAGCTTACTCGAGCTTAATAAAAGCTTCAAATGTAAGATCCTTTAATCTTCGACTCAAATAGATGTTTATTGTCATGTTGCTTGTTACATCCAAAATATACAGCAAGATAAAATGTTTCTACGGTCAAACAACTGCATGTAATAATAGAGTAGAAAAGTGAAGCAAGATTGTAAAATATTTCTTTGCAACCGAAGCCATAAGTAGGTCACTTGTAGATATTTTGAAATCTGATTATTGCAAACTTGAATTACTTACAGTGTCATAAATAACTATCATAATAATAATTTTAGGTACTTAAATTCATAATGACAACTCATCTACATACAGTGTTATTTTGACATTGCGTTAACAAAATGAAACATACTCGTCTTTACCTCTACTAACATTATACCAAAAATCGTCCATGAAAAATTAATATTTTCATCAAAAATCTCAATTTCACTTTCCTGATTTTTTATTCATTTCGTAGTTCAGTGCGAATATGCAGTGTGCGCGAGTGTTTTTCTGACTGAAAGTGTAATATTGCCGCTGCAATGAATCCTCTTAGAGTAGTAGTAGTGACATTAAGGTGTATAAACTCAAAGTTACTTCTTATAATTTATTTTGCTTGAACATAACTTACTGGAAAGTGTTTTTTTTTTTTCAAGGAGATAAGTATCTGATTTCATTTATTAACGCAATATCATAATGATACTGTATACTATTCAAAACTTTATTCTCTTTAGCTCAACGAAATTTTAGAAGAACATCAGAAATACTTAATCTTCTTCTAACTACTTCATAAATAAAATTACGAAAGAAATTCGATACTTTCTTAAAATCAAATTAAGCACATTAAATAAAGTACCCATAAGATAGTAAATTCTTAAAAAAAATTAGGTGCGCCAACTTTGTTTCAACAACTGCACCTAAAATCGACAAAATAAAACCAGGCTTAACAAATCTATCAACATAATAAAAACAAAAAACATGAAACTTTTTAAAAAACGTTCTAAATTTAAACTCACCAGTTTTCGGAGCGCACGCAGGTCGTTGGCAACCTTTTTGACCGCGAAAAAGTTAATATAGGTTTGTATAGACAAGGGCTGGTTGTATAGGTAACGCACAGGTCCGTCCCGCCGGCGGTTGGGGCGGCATCTGATCCAGTCCACATTCTCCGAACCACCGGCCTGATGACGTTCACGCTGCTTTTTCCAGACTTTTTACACGTGACGTCACGATTTTATCATATATCGTTGGCATTGAATTCTATAGTGTCTTTAAATTAAGTTAGACGCCATTTATTAATTTATTTTATTTATAATACTTTATTGTTCACGTAAAATAGAAAAATACAGTATATCCACTAGAAATAAAGTACAATGGGCGCCGATATATTATATAGTCCTTAAAGCAATATTACTGTAAAATTAGCACTATAGCTTATAAAGACCGGTAGGTGCAAAGATTCGATTCAATTAAACTCTGCGACCACTTTGTACCCTTCATCCTTACTTACATAACATTATTAATAGTATACACGACTTTTACACAACACTAAGTAGCTTTTGACAGCTTGATAGCAATCAAGAGAATATCCCCGTCCAGTGTTGTTACCCTTGTGACAGATATTTTGCTATTTTCTCGCAACTACATATATTACGCCAAAAAATACAAGTATACATATTTATAAACTAACTTAGATATAATTTGTCTGTGAGATTAGTTATAATTGATAAATATCTACCAAAGTTTCTCCAGACCAACCGACTAAATGTTGTATAGTACAAAAAGAACGAAGGGCAGTTCAATTACTTAGAAAAACTTGCACAAATGTCTCTTCTAAGAGTATTCGAAAAATCGTTTTAAGCTTTAAAATCGTCAGCATAATATCTGAAAATGTAAACGCCACCAAAACATAGTATCAATGGTTGTATAAGCAGACGGGCGTGCGCAATTCGCGCCATCCGCCGCCATGCTTTATCAATGGGCCGGCCATCTTGTTGACGTCATCAACATGGCCGCTTTTATGTAATGTTTGTTTTCGTATTGTCCCCGGGGTTTATGAGAGCGCGCACCGGCTTTCTGTGTGCAAACTACAGATTAAATAGATTTTAGGTTTAATATTCAGGCAATGCTGTCCAGCGTTAAGGATTGTTTATTTCGATTCCAAGGAATGTTTGATTTTGTCTATACAAACAGCGGTTAAGCACTAGGGGGATGTTATTATTGTCAATATAGAAGTCGCCTCTAACATAATAATAAACACGTATCAAAGTCCGTTCAGCCATATTTTTATGTTAATCTACAATAATATTCAATCAGCCAGTTTATTTATGAAGTGAAAAATAGCAGCTGCCACTCAATCGTCATATTTTTGACGATAGTAACAAACATTTTATTGGTATTGCCAATTAAACTTACCGTTAAATATTAAAAACGAAAGTGTTTTTTTGTCTGCTGACACTGTTCAAAATATTTATTATAAATTGCAGCGCTTTGGAGACCTAAAGTTTATTTTAAATTCGACGTAACGTATAATCTACAAATATTTATTCTTGGTTGGATTTTGAAAAACTCTAGGGTAACCACTTACCTGGCACAATATGTCTAGGGCCTAGGCCCTGCCTACTTTAGAGTGACTTTTTTCCTGGGACACTAATTTCGTAAGAAAAATAAGTTATTTATTGTAATGGCTCAGATCTCAGAAGCTACTCCGTGTACCAATGCGCTAAGGAAAGGTCCCGGATTTATTCTATTTGTCATATATCTTACTCATCGAAAGTTTAGATCCCGATTTGGCTCCAGGATGTTATGGCCTCTATTGTAGAGCTACTGGTTCTCTGTCACAGTCAGGAACTAAAGAAGCAATCTTGTTCGACATGACATTAAAAATCAAGAAACAACCACTCGCTAAATATATTTTATAGCGTGGAACTCAATTAACCCATTCTAAAGATGACGTCCATGTGCCGCCCACGTGCGCACATTAATTAGTTTCAAGAACTTATGCATTTCTTACGTATTGAGATTGTTGCTGTTTTCTTATAAAATTAATTTTTATTTTAGGCTGTCACGGTGGCGTAGTTGTATTACGGTACGACTGCAGTGCTAAGGTATCGGATTCGATCCCCGCGTTGGGCGAAGTGTTATTGGGATTTTTTACTCAGTAATAGCCCAAAGTCTGGAATTTGTGCGCGATATGGTGATAGTCTCGCACCCTATCACATCATGCGAAATACAGACGGCAAAAAGTGGATGCACTAGTTGAGCCTCGGCCTACCCCTCCCGTATATAGACAAAGGTAACCGAACATACAGGTTCGTTTCATATTCATAGTCCATAGAGATATATTTTTACGCACACCGATGCCACTACTGCTGTACAAGAATTCGTCACGTGTATACTTCGCTAAACCACAGCATGATGAAATAATCTGAATACTAAAACTGGAATTTTTGAATTAAATATTCGTTATGTAATATTAATGAATAATTTTTGAAACAAAATAGCAAAAGTGACGAGTATGTGGTTGCATTTAGTAACAATATATCAAGATAACCCTGTATATGAGAAATCAAGTCAATTCCATGGGATTATTAAAACTTACCTATTATTGGTACCGCCCGCCTTGCGAAACGTAAAGCAAGGCGGGCGGCGGCGCGGGCGCGGGCGGCTGACAGTGATCAAGAGGCCTCCGCGACGCGACGTCCTCTCCGCACTCGCCTATGAAGATAAACTTCGTAATAGGTCGAAACTGGTCGGCGATTCTGACCAATAATAGGTACGTAAGTGAAACCGTTATTTCTAATAATTAATCCATGGGATTAATTACCAATAAGAATATGTCACTTAATAACTATGGAGATTTGTCTTAAGGTAAAAGTGGCACAACCAATATGAGCTGACTGGTAAGGTAAGCGACTAAGGTTAATACGGATTTATAAATAAGTAGAGACGAGACGTTTGCAAGGCTGGTATTAACGTGTTGCGACAGTCCGGCATAATGGTGGCGACTGTCGAAGGACGCACTGTCTACCCATGGTCGGCATATTAAACTACGTTCTCCTTACCGTCAAGTCTATTGTAGTTTCTGTAGTATATCAGGAAAAAGATAGTCATAGTTCCGTTACGGTGAATGTTTTGGGCCTACGAAAGATCAAGACATTTGATTATACATGCACAATTTTGTCTCCTAGTTCCTAGTATATGTCATGTAGGTAAATACTGGGGAGTCAAACTAACGTAATCCACCTAGCCAGTTTCGGGCACGGTGGCCAATCTCAACGGAGATCAGCCAGATACGCAGGAGATATTATAGTGCAATACACAAGTGCACTCGCTATTCCTTCACTCTCATAGTCCGGTGAAATGACAATTCGACATGAGCGGAGAGAGATCAGTTGCAGGACCAACTGTTTTTATGTGCTTTCCGAGGCACGGGGGTCTCACACCGCCAACTTCCTGACTCCGAGCTGCGACTGAGAAGTTTTTAAGATGGAAAAACCTAGTCTCAATGTTTTTGGCTCGACCCGGGAGTCGAACCCAGGACCTTAGCGCGCAAATCGTACTCGTAACGCGTACGCAATACAATTACGCCGCCGAGGTAGTCAAACTATATATAACGGGTGGCACAAAAGTGTAAAAAATTGGCAAGCATACATAATTTTTGCATTTATCAAAGTATATATTTGTAGTTTTTCTTAAACTGTTTTTCTTCTTTCTTCCTTCACAATCCTTATAATCCAGTGTAGTGTAGCCACTTTGTCCTAGGAGCATTCAAAATTGCTACATAAATGATTTATCCTACATAAATACGAGACTACACGCCATCTCTATGATAGAGACCCTGTCTGGACTAGTCGCTGGTCTGGACGGATCAACGACCAATAACTAGATTCAATCTAACGCTGGACTTAATGAGGCGTTCAAGAACGAGTAGTGGCCACAGACATCCTATTATTTTGTATGAATCAGAGAAGTTTCAAAGCAATTCCATAACATTAACAAGTTGTCTCGTATAAATGGAGTAAGCAGAGTTACAAATAATTAAGTGTACGGTGTACCCATGTTCAACTTAGTTTAATAATTATTTACTTGTCCATGAGGGATGAACGTATAGACCTAATGCATATTAAATTTATTTATTTACTAGTATCGCTCGCGGCTTCGCCCGCGTGAAAAAGTTTTTCGGGACAAAAATATTTTCCCGAGATAGAAGCCTACAGCACTCAGAAATAATGTAGCTTCCTATTACTGAAAGAATTTTCAAAATCAATTCAGTAGTTTCTGAGATTAGCGCGTTAAATCAACCAAACAAACAAACCAACTCTTCAGCTTTATATTATTAGTAGAGATGAGTATAGATTATGGTACACCAACAGCATATATATAAATGAAATCATTAAAAAAGCATTATAGTACCTATTACAAAGCGAAATATAATATACTCATAGGCGCATCTGTTGTCTAAAATTGCATATTCCAACGAAGAAGAAAACAAAAATAAGTTACTTATAATATAAATTATAATAAATTATATTTGTCTTTATTTGGACATTTGACGCCAAAAATATCATCATCATCATCAGCCCGTTGCAGTCCCCTGCTGGAAATAGGCTCTCCCAAGATACGCGTCTTGGTAAACGTAGCGTGGGACGCCCTCTAGCCAGATGGCGGGATGACTTGCACAAGAGGGCCGGCAGCAACTGGATGCATAAAGCAGCAGACCGGGCTCTGTGGCGTATCTTGGGAGAGGCCTATGTCCAGCAAAAATATCCAGTTCCACAATTTTGTTACTACTAAACAACTGATGTGCAGTTTTCAAATTGAAAATTCAAGTATTGCACTACTCTACTTGGGCAATGCGGTCAAACTCGTCTTAGTTTTACAACCTAAGTACCTACCAACAACACTTGACCAACGCATAGAAAACTTTTCGGCGTATTCTAAACCTCTTTGCATTTATGTCCCAAGTCCTAAAGATAATTGGAAAATATAAAAATGATAACGATAATTATTTATTTACTGTAATATATGCGGCAACTAACTAAAAAAAATATTGTGACCGGTAATATAATCCATAATAGCCCATTAAATATCCATACAAAGAACTGTAATGAAGTCATATCGTATTATATTGTGCGAAAATTCTAAAACATCACACTATTATCGTTTCCTACGCACAACGTTGAGATTCGCACGAGAGAAAGGGACAAAATCCAACCCTCTTAAAACGCACATCCCTAAATTAAGGGTCGCATATGCTATTCGCGCGCTTGCGCGAATCAATAATCTACTTAGTACCACTATACTTCTGGTCCTTGCAATCCTTTGATAAATATGAAATTTCACTCACCATTGCTGTGTCAGTACTACTAAAGGTATGGGTTACGCATAGTAAAGCAGCAATGTTAAAGCTATATTCGACTGAGTGGATATCATTTGCGTAGTTACTAGGAATCGTGGTAGGTGCTCGCGCCTGCGCTCTGCATCCGCGGTCCAAACATTGGACAAGTGTATCAAGATCAGTGTAAAGTGCATCGAGTTTTTTGTGAAATTATATATTATATAATTAATAAAGTGAGTTTTACATAATTAATTACGAAAAATCGTTGTAGTTGAAAACAAGAATCGATGTGTACTTGTGTTTTTAATAGAGCCAAGTTATAAAAACGACCAATAATTATAGGCAAATTGATATACAGCGGTTGAGTAGAAAGCTTTGTATTATGTAAATTTAAGCTTATTTTCATTTTGATTTTTGTTTCAATTGTAATGGCACTTATAAAACCTCGTTTCACTTGAAAATAACATAGGTATAATATTTTACTTATACTTTCTGGAGTCTTTATTAATATTCTTATTGCCCAATGGAATAGTTCGGATTTGATTGAACGAATAAAAAAAATATAACAAAATTACTTTCACCTAAAAGCTTTTTTGTGTTTCATGGGATAGTAAACCTTTTATGTGTTTTTTTTTATAAATGATTAAAATAATACGTAGCTATAAGTATTAAAAATACCTAGCTTAGAAAAATACTTAGACCCGTAGGCCGAGAATTTTATTAAGCTTCCTATTATATTTTCTGGGTACCCTTATTAAATTCTCAGGTATGCAGGTTCCCTCGCGATGTTTTCCTTCATCGTTAAAACGAACGATAATTTATATATGTATTATGTTTCTTACTGTCTAAACTCTTCCTAGCCTGACGAGCGACGGCTTATGCAAGAACACCGGTCTTTTGGGTGAGTGCAGAAGGCGCTCGCAAACAATACACACAACTTATTAAAAAAAAAACAGGCCGGCATAATTATGTCGACTGGCGAGGAATCATCATCTCTCGTCAGTCGACACTCTATCTACACCCCACTCCACTCACCATCATTTGCAGTAGGGTCTCTATAGGGGCGGTTGCGGACGACAACTTAGACACTTCCGTCAGAGGAAGCCCGCAGCCTTCCCTAAAGGCGGCACCACACTTCGCTATGTGCTATTTGTTATGCGCGTTATTCTCCCGCATGTGACGAAGTGTGGAGGGCTCATTCGTCTATATTTGCTTTATTCGCACGAATAACGCATAAGCGCGAATAGCAAATAAGCTTATCCGTTCACTTGTCGGTTTTTGACACACTTCAAAGGACACGAATAAGCCGAATATGTGTGTCGACTGCCCACACTTCGTTCACTCATTCGGTTTTGTACTCAAGCCACATGTACGAATATATTTGGCATGTTTGGCACGCCGGCACCAAGTGTGGATGGCATGTTTGTTGTTCACTCACATAACAAATATTTGGGCGAATATAGCGTAGCCGCTTATCAAATAACACATAACGAAGTGTGGTGCCGCCATAATGCACCGAAGATGGCCACCGCTGAGTTTTGGTCGGTATGTCGTGCGTTGTAAGTACTTACATATGTTAGGGACTCAGCCCGGCGATCGCCCGAAGGTTCCAACTCTCCGGGCGGCTCAACGTCGGGTCGTAAGGCACGGTGAGCCCAACATAACGGGTCAGTCGTCCCCCTTGAAGGCTGGGCGGTAGTAATAAGTCACTTTCTCCGGGAAAACCAAAAAAATAACTTTAACTTTGCAGTGCCCGTATGAAAAAATATAGCGAAAGCTTGAATTTGTTAATTATCCATAATTGGATTTGTAAAGGAGTAGACGGATCATTACATCTATTTCTCGAAAAAGATTTCAAACGTCGCTTCTGTTTAGTTTAGTTCCGTCGGTTTAGCTCCGTGAGTAGGAAAGATTTGTGTGTCTTGATAAAAATTGCTTCGAGTAATTGTAAAGCCTAAATTACTTCCGTACTACTTCGTAGTCGATATCCTTAACATAATATCACTAGTATTAATTATCGAATTATTTTTTTGTGTGTATATATCTCATCATTATTTAGCAATAATAAATAGAATCCAACAATCCCTTTACCTAAATTGCGCACAGGCTACAGACCCCACCTTGACACTATATCCCGCATGCTGTACTTCTATCGTTTAACTTACTGGTTCTGTATGTAGGATGACATGCGGGACAGAGTGCCTGTCCCTGGGTCCGCCCCCGGACTCGATCCTGCACATGCCACCGCCGCCACTGCCCGCGTTCCTGGCTAACGCTGCCAACCTGACGCCGCCGTGTCGCGCCTCCAAGTGTCCCCCACTGCCCAACAGCGAAGACAACGCACTCTTCCCAGGAGTAGAGTACCATGAGCTACCGAGACATGGTAAACATAATCTACAGATATTATACTTATTATATTGTAATTACTGGTCGAATAATTTGTACTTGGGCTTTATATGACGGCCAACATAATTTTGCGAATTATTTGATTAATGATTTGGTCGTATCTACGTTTATTGTTGGATGTTATGGGTTTGCGTTTTTGTTATTTCATCGTTTAGCAAACGAGCAAGTGGCTCTCATGATATTATGTGATCAAAACCGTTCATAAACACCCACAACACCCGAAGAATCATTGATTAAAGGAAAGGTGTAAAATATTAAATTTATGAATTGAAATTGTATTTGCTTCCATTACATTTTAATCACTTAAAAATCTCTATTACCTACTCGTCGCCTACAGAAATTGTAACAATGCCTAGTATTTGTTCCAGAGCCGGCCAGTAATGACGACACGTGGTTCTTGGTGCTCATCACGTGCTGCATCGCCGTGCTGTGCATCGCAGCCTTGCTGGCGCTGTTCCTGCTCAAATGTAGAGAGTAAGTAATGAGCTCAAGCTTCTATGCTCTATGCTTCTATGGCGAGTCGATCTTATTTTAAACATAAGTGATTCTCCTGAATTATTATAACTTGGTTAAACCACACTGTGGTGTAGGCAGGATATTATCATGGTTAAAAATAATCTATGAAAATACGTAATTTACAATTTCTTTAAACTGAAATACTTTTCTTATATTTAAAATAGATGTTCTATAATCAGGGCCCGTGGGGGTTGCAAGAGCAGTACAGGGAAGGCGGGCGGATCCAACGCGCTGTACGGGGGCGCGGCCCTCGACTCGCGCGTCCTATGGGCGGCGCTGACCCCCCGCGGCACAAGACACTTCGTCGCCGACACCTACCCCCACGACGAGACTGAGGACCACCACTACGAGTGCGTCGAACCCCCCCTGTACAAGCTAGGGCCTCCCGAAGACCTTGCCATCACCAGGCACTTCAACGTAGAGTACGAAGACCCGGCGCCGCTCATCGAGAGCTACACTGATAGAACTGAAGAATACTTCCGTAATGGAATGGATACTCTGAGACGGACGAGGCCCTTAGTCTCATCTCCAACCAGGATCGAACGCCCGAACCTACCTCCCTTGAACTTGCAGCCGAGGACTCTCCGCCGTGCGCCCCACTCCCGTCGCGTAAGTGATGCGAATAATCCCGAAAAATCGGCCATCTGAACCGAGACTGGCGCGGTCTTCTCCGTCGCCGACTCAGCTGATATCGATTACGATTGGCAATCACTCGAGAACTCGAATGTCGATCGTCTCGTTTAAACCTTGAACTCTTGACGTCTTGAAGTGTCTAGCCGTTTTGTGTCTAACAGTGGAATTAGGAATGCTTAAAAGACGTCCATTTTATTCTTAGAACGAAGCTTCGCAAGAATCGATGTTCATGTCACGGGATTGTCTATAAATAGCTTTATGTTTCTTTAATAATGCTCAATAAATCAATTAGTGACTGTTGCGTCCGTGCCGCAGAGCCAAACTTGTCGGTGCGGCCGTTTCTAAATTGGTAACCTGTATCTGCGGTCATATTTCGTCCTATAGTTTGATGAAACGTAATACAAATTATATTGGATACTCTGGTAGTACGAGCATCAGAGACGATATTACTAAAATGTTGCGCTCTCCAGACAATCAACGCTCTTCAAATTGTGATATGCGTACCTCTGCTAAGACTGATACCGATTCGAATGTCACAATTCGAAAGAAAAATCAAACCGGGCGTGAACTGTTAGATGCCTTTAACTTATTTCAAGAAAATATTGTAAAGTCCTTCAATGATTTTCGATTAGATATTAATACCCAGATAGAAAAGCTTAATGATAATATAAATAATATGAAAACGGATTTAGAAGTTTATCGCACCGAAATAAAAAACGAGATTACATCGCTGCGCTCAGACCAATCTGCGATCTCACGACGTGTTGAAGACCTGGCACAAGAAGTAGTCTCAATTAGTAACTCTGCCCAATTCATCTCGGAACAGCATGATGAGCTCAAAAAATCAATGAATAATCTTACGCAAAATGCTATGAAAATTAAACAAGACGAGCAATCCTTTGCAATGTTGGAGGCGAAAATTAATTCTGTCGAGCAACAGGCCCGCCAGTGCAATGTAGAAATAATGAACGTTCCTGAAAAACGCGACGAAAACCTTGTGAGTATCCTGGAATCAATAGGAACCCAGATTGGCTGTACAATTAGTCGACGTGACATTGTCTCCGTTCATCGTGTCCCGCATGCTCTGCAGAATAATAAACCGAAAAATATCATAACCAAATTTACAACGCGTATGCTGCGAGACAGTGTTTTAACAGCCTACCGGCTAAAAAAAGGGTTAACATCAACTCAACTAAATATATCTGGTTCTCCTCATACCATATACGTAAATGAGCACCTCACTCTTCACAATAAACAGCTCTTTCGTAAGGCGAGGGACACAGCTAAACAAGAAAAGTTCCGGTTTGTATGGGTCAAGCATTCTACAGTCTTTGTCCGTGAATCTGAGAACTCCCAAGTTATGGCAATTCGCTCAGAAAAGGACATTCAGAAGATTAAATCCAAGCAAAACACTGGCCTCAGAAGTAATGTTTAAATGTCATATTAATTATCTTCGTATTTTTGTGTTATTTTTTGTAAATTATGAATTATTTCGCCATGTGTGGTTGTGTCTTAAAATTTGTAAAATCCTGCTTATAAAATGCATTTATTTAAATGTTTATTGCATGATCTCTATAATATCGAATGTCATCAATGAATTCAGTCTATTTACATATTGGTTAAATTGTATCGGTTTCAATATTAACAACATACCTGAAGATTTTACTATTAACATAATATATATAACAATATTTTTTTATGTATACTATTATTCCTACTTGGATAGTAAGCTTAACGTCCGCTCAGTATCATGTTCGACTATCGTCATTGGATTCGTTTTTGAAAATGGCTCGTAATCTAAGCATATACTACCAAAACTGTAGAGGAATTCGCTCCAAACTACATACTTTGTATATGAATATAATCAGTAATTGCTACGATATTATTATCATAACCGAGACTTGGCTTATTTCAGACATAAGTGACAATGAATTTATTGATGGGCGGTATGTAATTTTTAGGTGCGATAGAGATCGCCTAATTTCAAACAAACAGGATGGAGGAGGAGTTTTAATTGCCGTTTTACGTACTCTGAAACCCCTAAGTGTCTCTTTAGATTGCGCTACCGACTTTTACAAGTATGCTGAATTAACTGTGGTAGGACTGCGGAGTGCGGATAGTGGTAAGCAACATATTATTAGTGCGGTATACATACGAGATAAATCCCCATTTGAGGCTTATAGTTTGTATTTCAATTCATTGTCGAAAATGTTAAGCGATCCAGACATCGACAACTTTCTTTTATTCGGTGACTATAACATACCCGATGCGAACTGGACATCCATTAATAGTCAATCTCCCAACTTGACTTGTTTAGGTACCTCAGCTATCTGTACAGGTCTTAATAATTTTCTGGGGCTCATTGGAGGGTCACAATTTAATATTTTCAAAAACTCTAATCATCGTATACTTGACTTGCTTATCTCTAACACAAGATGCACAGTTCAGCAACCTAGTATATATTTGTTACCAGTTGACCATCATCATCCTCCTTTTAGTACTTTGGTATCACTAGATTTAAATAATATCAGGTTAATGCCATCGTGTTCAAAAAAGGATAATTTAAATTTTTATAAAGGCAAGTATACAGAGATATGTAACGAAATTAACAAAGCTGATTGGAAAGGTATATTAAACCACCTCCCAGCCGAGCAGGCAGTTACCACTTTTTACGAAAAAATATACGAAATCACTCGCAACTATGTACCACTCTCGCGACCAAAAAATGCTCTGTATCCTAATTGGTTTACTCCTTCTCTTATTCATTTATTTAAGAATAAACAGCGAATTTGGGTTAAGTGGAAGAAGTATAAAAACCGATCAGATTACGAGATTTTCTCTTTATATAGAAGTCGTTTTAAAACTGAGTGTGAAAAATGCTACAATACTTATGAAAAGTTTATCGAGGATAGCGTGAGGACTAACATTAAATTCTTCTGGTCTTATATTAAAAACCGCAAAGGTAAAACTGGTATCCCTGCAAATATGTCATATTTAAGTCAGCGTGTTTGTTCTTCCTTGGACATTTGCAATCTGTTCTCAAGATTTTTTAAATCAGTATACGAGCCATGCACTTTGGGCTTAAACTCATGGTCACCCCCGGAAGAATACTCTCCCAACAGTACTCTATTAGCTAACCTTCACTTCAGCCTTGCTGATGTTAAAGTACAACTGAAATCCTTAGATCCTTCCAAGGGTGCCGGTCCAGATGGTCTACCTTCTGTGTTCCTGAAATCTACCGCTGAATACATTTGTTATCCCTTATATATAATTTACAATAAGTGTATTACGGAGGGTATTTTCCCAAAAGTTTGGAAAACTGCTAACATCACCCCTATTTATAAAACCGGATCCAGGTACGAAGTAGAGAACTATCGCCCAATCTCCATCCTGTGTGCCATGTCAAAGGTCTTTGAAAAGCTCGTCCACAGCAAAATATACCCAGCATTAAAAAATGTTATAATACCCGAACAGCATGGCTTCATGAAATGCAGATCCACTACATCGAACATGTTGCTATTTACTGGATTTATATTTGAGAACTTGGATAATCGCCTTCAAGTAGATGCTGTTTATACTGATTTCCGTAAAGCCTTTGACAGAGTTGACCATGAACTCCTTCTATCCAAAATAGCCTTTAATGGTATTAGAGGTAATCTTCTTCGCTGGTTTGCTTCTTATATCTCTAACAGAAGCCAACGTGTAGTCATCAATGGTTTTCAATCGACAGCAGTTGATGTGACTTCTGGGGTTCCACAGGGCTCAATACTTGGGCCCTTATTATTTAATTTATTTATAAATGACATAAGTAAATGTTTTCTTAACTCTAAATGTCTACTATATGCAGATGACCTTAAAGTATACCGTGATATTCATTGTCCCAATGACGCTTTGCTACTTCAGCAAGATCTTAACCGTTTAAGTGAATACTGTGTGTTGAATAAACTTTTATTAAGTATTCCCAAATGTCACACAATAACTTTCACGAAGAAGAGGAAAATTATTCACTTTAATTATTCTCTGTGTAATGAAACCTTAAGAAAAGTTAGTACTGTACGGGATCTGGGAATTACTCTGGATTCTAAAATGAATTTAGATGTTCATGTCAACAATATCACTACCAAAGCCTATGGGATGTATAAATTTGTTACCAGGTCATCTATTAACTTTAGACAACCATCTACTAATCTCTACTTATTTAATTCATTAGTTAGGCCACAACTTGAGTATTGCTGTACGATTTGGGATCCATTGTACAATAAATATGTTAATGTTATTGAAAAAGTTCAAAATAAATACCTTAAAAGTATGCATTACAAACTGGGCGGTCGTGAGCGACTATCATATAATCATCTTCTTAACAAATATAAACAACTTTCTCTACATTCGAGACGTATACTTCTTCAGGCTATGTTGCTATATAATATTTGTAATAATGGACTCGACTGCATTGACCTGAACAGTCAGTTGGTCGTTTCAGTACCCAACCATTCTCACCAGCGGAGCACTAGAAGCTATGCATTTTTTTATACGCAATTCTGCCATACTAACGCTGGTGAACGAATTCCATTAAGACGAATTTTCGCGTTGTATAATTTATACTTCTCAAATTTAGATGTATTCTCACTTACCAGGAATAGTTACAAAAAGGCAGCGATTAACACATTAATCACACGTGATGCGAATATAGGACACTAGTACCTATACAGAAATTTCATTATAATTGTGTAATGTTTGTACTTGGTGCAAATGTGAATTTCTTAGTTATGTATTTTTTTTTTTACGTCTCTTTTGTTTTTTAATTTGTGTCTACGGCAACTTGTTTCTTTGTAGTAAACTGTGGATAATGGTGTGGGCTGCACATCTATGTAAATGTTGTTAAATACTATTGTTTGTATATTGTGTTGTGCAGCTGTTTGTTATCCCTAAATAAATAAATAAATAAAAATAAATTAATAGAACTTAATGGATTATGTAGTACCAACCGAAGATATCCATGGACTACACTAGTTATGCGTAGTCTTTCACTTTTGCTCGCATCTGTACACTGTACCTATGTACAGTTCTATACAGCATACTTGTTAACATCCTGAGCACAGATATCTCTGATATTATACGAGTTATACGACAGTAGTCACTAGGCAGATAGTCATTTAAAGAATTTTTGTTCATACCAGTAACAATCCTAAAATAATTGCAATCCATGAATCTTTTTTCTTTCACATTTGACTAGGATTAATAGACAATCCTTGGCCTTTGTACTCCACGTAAAAATATTTGTAAAAAGTTTTAAAGCTCAATTATTTTGGTAGCAATGTGCAATGTAAATGCTATTAAGCATTAATCTAGTCTTTAGTCTTTAAACACTTTTCTAGTCATTCTTAGCACTAATATGGTAGGTACGCCGTTACCTCTAGATCGATGTCTATTTTACTCAATAAAACTGCAAGAATATGCGATTTTAAAATAAATTGATTTGATACTAACAATAAAGTGAAAATGGGTTTTTTATTCCTTTGCCTATAAACGTCAATATTAGATTGTTGGTCAATATGTATAGTCGTAAATAATAATACATATTATTATCTTTTGGATCTGTATAATAGATATATCTCTAGGTACATACATCTGTACTAATATTATAAAAAGGTAGGTAGGAGTTTGTTTTTAGGAAATAATCTGGAACTTCTCAACCGATTTCGATGAAATTTGGTATAGAGTTTGTTTGAGATCCTGGGAAAGGCATAAGCTACGTTTTATCCGGGAAAATATAAAGCGCAAAGTTTATCTCGGAATAGCTTTTTTACGCAGGCGGAGCTGCGAGTGAAAGCTATTTTATATAAAAACGTGAAAGATAAAAAATAATTAACTTGCGGGAACGATGTTATTAAAATGCCAATAATTTCTTTCTAAAATCAAACTTATAAATTATAAGTTTTAGTAGGCGAATAATTATTATAAGTTATACCTAAGTCTCTCTCTCTTCCAAGCTATACATCCCATATGGTGGTGGGGTCAGCTTATAAGTAAGGTATAAGTTATACCTAAGTAATAATTTTATTATTCACCTGCCCTCACCGTCAGAATAAGAATGCTTTAGTCTTTATTCTATGCCTCACCCCATTCCAATGACGGGTGATTGCAATTCGAAACACTTTTTTACGCTTATTGCTTGAGTTGCCTAACCTGGGAATCGAACCCAGAGCTACCCGTACGGTTACATACAAGAAGATTATAATATATCTACGTTACGTACGATACGTTACTACGAACTTGTCACTGCCTTGATCAAAGACGCAATTAAAATAAAATGCATATAAAACACCGTACCAATATTAATGTAAACCACAACCTCAATTAAAAATGAATTAAAAGAAATATTTTTTCTATGGAATTATGATAATTTTTTTTTAAACCTCGACTTTGTATTTTTCAACGAAATTTTCTAATGTCCATCATTGTCATATTGGTCATTTTCTTCTTCTTCTTCTTCTTCTTTTAAGTTATGGCTCCACCGTTGCAGCGGTGATTTTGCCAATGTCTTCATGTAAATGAAGTTACTCAAAAGTCGGAAAGCATAACTTCAAATTTGACAATTTACTATCAGGATCAATGACAAAATCCGGCCTGAAGTATCATATGAAAAGTTGAAGCTCAAAGTGATCAATATATAAACTATGAAAATTAATGACGTTGTATATAAATATAATTAGTTTTTTTTTTTTTATAACCAAAAATAAAGGTAACAAAAAATATTGATGCTCTTTTGGATAGGATTTTGGATAGACTATAATCATAAACAATAAAGTAAATATAACCTACCGGAACCGGATTTAGTTGAGAATGGATAATGTTAAATGACGTCATTAGTATACTGGATAAGAGTAAAAAGAACAATGACAAAGGTATTAAATGTGTATTTTCCACCCACATGAGAACATCTAAACATATAAGTACTTGTAAGTAAATCTGAAATGGAAATATCAATAATTGAACGGAGCCTATTGTGGGAAAGCTAGATGAATTAACACAGCGTACAACATACAACATTTTGTATACACCTATCCGCAATAGGGAATAGTGAAAAATAGAGGGTAAGTATTATTAAATGTATACCACGGGGATCTTAAAGAAATAGGTTATTCTTTTCGATAAATTTGGCCAAATACTTTACCTGTTTAGAAAAAACTGTTGTCAACAGAACCTTGACATTCACAGGTCTGGGGAAGTCGGCAGGAAGGACCTCATGCATAGAGTATGGGACTTTGGGACAATTGAAAAATAGATGTTCTAAGGAACCCTCATCCAAACCACATTCGCATAGTGAGTTGTCTCGGACTCTAATCTTGGCGAGGAATACTGGGGAACAGACGTGACCCAGCCGTAACCGGATAATTGTTGAGGTAACTTTTTTATTTATGTTGCGGCATTTAAAAAACCAAGGCTTTGGGGGGATTGAAGGTTGAATGGAGCCATAAAAAGATCCTTTAGATAATTTAGAAATCTGCCATTGGTTGTTCCAAATAGACTGTAAATCTGATTTTGTCCTGCTTAATAAGTCACGAGCAAAGCACAAATTATAGGATTCCACTCCAGAGGAAATAGCCAAGCGTGCACATTGATCCACGGTTTCATTCCCTGGGATACCCGAGTGACTAGGAATCCATGATAAAACCACCTCTAATCCAGAATAATGGCACTGATATAGTTTCTCTTTAATTTTCAGTGATAGATAGAAGGGATGATTATGAAAGGAGGCTTTTAAGATGTCTTGCAGAAGACTCTTGGAGTCTGAGAAAATCAAAGATTTGTTGATCTTATGAGAGAGGACAAATTGGACAGCTTCCAGGAGAGCCACTGCTTCACCCGAGAAGATGGAAAAATGGGAAGGACATTTAAAATTCAAAATGATCTTATGCTTGGGAATCCACACTGCAGCTCCAACAGGATTGGCGTCTGAGAGTTTAGAGGCATCCGTGTAAATAGGGAACCAATCGCCCCATTTTTCAGCTAAGATTTGTTTGAAGTTATTTGCAGCGTGTGTGTCGTCTTTGTGGATACCAAATTGGAGATTAACATTAGGTTGGAAAATTAAGGCTTGGAAATCAAATGTGAAGAGAAAATGACAATCCGTTTGAAAAATTTTAAGAGAAGAGTTAGTAAATTTTAAAAAACTTTTGACCAGAGGAGGGGGGGTTTTGCGGGACCAGTAAGCGGAGGTGTTAATGAGATTGGAAAGGTTAAGGAGTTTGTTATGGAGGGGATGGGATGAACGTTGAAGAGAATTGATGAAAAACCGATCACAAATGTATTGCCTACGTAAGCATAGAGGGGCTTCTAGACACTCAACTTGAAGGGCATTAATTGGGGAAGAACGCATCGCACCAGTTATAATCCGAAGACACTTCGATTGTAAGTTATCTAGAGTTTTTAAGGCAGCTTTGTTACAGGGTTCTAGAATGAAAGACCCATAGTCAAAAAGACTACGAATGATAGCATTATAGAGCAGTTTCTGATTGTAGGGATGGGATCCCCAACGCACCCCAGAAACTGCCCTGATAACATTAATACCTTTTTCGCTTTTTTCTGCTATATATTTTAAATGGGGAATGCCTGTTAACTTTGAGTCCAGAGTAATACCCAGAAACTTTGCTTGGTTGCAGTTGTCAATTGTCTGATTGTTAATATGTAAGGAAATGGAAGGAGGGTATCTTTTACGGGAGAAGGTAAGAGCTTTGCTTTTAGAAGCAGAGGGCGAAAGGTGATGATTGCACAGCCACTGATTTAAGTAGAAGAGAGCCGAGTTCATTCTATTAGAGGCGACTGTGGGAGATTTGGAAGGAACATAAAGGAGGACATCATCAGCATATTGTAGGATGTTGACAAAACAATTGACAGATTTGTCAAGGTCAGCTGTGTATAAATTGAAGAGAAGAGGACTAAGCACGGAACCTTGGGGAAGACCCTTCCAGATCAATCTTGGTTGGAAGTTGCATGACTGAGCATGAGGACTAAGGATGATGGATCGGCCCAAAAAAATATTGCTTATAATGTTAATCATCCTCGCCGGAATACTCAGATTGAGCATCTTTTGCCTGAGTATGGGAAGATGGACATTGTCGTAAGCAGAAGAGATGTCAAGAAAGACACTGATGACATCTTCATTATTTGAAAAGGCCGTACGGATGTCTGTTGTAAAAATAGATAGGTTATCTATAGTACTCATACCCCGTCTAAAACCAAACTGTGAGTCAGATAAAAGTCCTCTGTTTTCTACCAACCATTCCAAGCGGTTTTTGATGAGATTTTCCATTATTTTACACAGAGTGGATGACAATGCGATGGGACGGTAAGAAGAGGCTAGATTTGGATCCTTTCCCTGTTTGGGAATTGGAATGATGATTTGGGTTTTCCAACAGTCAGGGATTTGGTTGCTGATGAAGATATGGTTGAGAATTTTAAGAAAGAACAATTTGGCTGATTTTGAAGAGTTGGTGATGAATGAATAAGGAATGCCATCAATGCCTGGGGCTGAGTCTTGTAAGCGTTCCAAGGTGCAACACAGCTCGGAGAATGTAAAGGGGTCATTAAGTTTATCTGAGGGGTCATGTTTAAGGGGAGAGGGGAAGCAGTCAACGGAAGGGACAAATGGAGGTGCTAAATTAGTGAAGAATTCCTGTAGCCAGGGTTCGGAGTCGTTGGAAGGAAGGTCGGAATTGCTGCATAATGATCTCCGAAATATTTTCAGTTTTTTCCAGACTATTGATGGAGGAGTACGGGGGGAGAGAGATTCGCAAAAGTTGGACCAACCCTGAGCCTTCTTCTTGGCCAGTAAACGTTTAGTTCTAGCTGCAGTTAATTTGAATTTTAAGAAATTATCCATAGACATATATGAGGAAAAGGAAAGCTCAGCATCATCTCGTTTTTTAACAGCCTCTGTACATTCAGAATCCCACCATGGAGGGGATGAGATTCTACCGGTGGAAGAGTTTTTGAGAGGAATGGAGAGGTCAGCGGATGAGATTAGGGCGTCAGAAAACGCCTGATATATGGAGAGGAAGTTATTGGAAGATATGTCATGTGGAATTAATGATATTTTATTATCTAAAATGGATTTGAAGCTGGACCAGTCTGCTTTGGAGAGCCTGTGTCTCATTAAAGGCTTAGGCTCAGGTCTGGGGGGGATTGAAGAGAGCCAGGAAGATAATATGGGAAAATGGTCGCTGCCGTAGGAGAGAGGAAGGGTTGACCATGAGATAGAAGGGCATAAGTGGGGAGAGGCGAGGGTGAGGTCAACTGCACTAATGTTTTGGATTGGAGAAACTCTCCTAGTAGGAGAGCCGTCATTTAGAATACAAATGTTCAGGTCATCAAATAATTGGAGAAGGATCCTTGAGTTTGAGTCATTGCAAGAAGAACCCCAAAGGGAATGATGGATGTTAAAATCGCCCATTATAAAAAGAGGGGCAGGCACAGCCATTAATACTCTCTGAAGGTCAGAGATAATAGAAGGGTTGGGATGAGGGATATATAGTGAAATAAAAGAGGTGTTGAAGATTCTGGCAGCAACAATTTGGAAAGAGGGATCATGGGGCAGAAGGTTAATTTGGGAATACGTAATAGACCGTTTAATGAGAAGAGCACAACCAGCGTAGCCATCATTTCTGTCGTCCCGAAGACAACAGTAGCCCGGAATTCTAAAAGAAGATCCGGGTTTTAACCAAGTCTCCGAGATGGCAAAAACAATGGGGCTATGAATATTTAGAAGGTGGAGAATTTCGTTTTTCTTGTGTCTAATGTTTCTGCAGTTCCACTGTAGAAGACTGAGAGCCATTGTTAATGGAATTAAATTGGGTATACAATTGGTGAAGCAAGGAGATGACGTTAGGGGGAAGGGCATCACTGAACTTGTAAGAGATATTAAGCAGGATTGAAAGTAGAAGTTCTGTAAGGTTGTCGTCTGGGGAAGGAACAGCATGCGCAGGTTGCGTAAATAAAAATTGGCCAGCTTTCTCTGGAGAGAGAAGAGCGCAGCCATTAGGAAGAGAGGAATTAGGAGTTTGAGTTATAACTGAATGATTTTGAATGTCATAACCTTTATCGTGGGAGGGTTTGGGCGAACGATTGATAAGTACTGTTTTTTTATAGGACTGTGTAGATGAAGATTGCGATGATTGATGAGGGGATGGTGCAAGAGGGGGGACCTGGGGAGTGGGAGTATGAGGTTTAGTAATATCTGCAAATGACCTGCGGACTGGTTTGAAACGGAGAGCAGCTTCGGAAAATGAGATATTCTCTTCCGTCATAATCATTTTAATGGATTTTTGTCTGCAGTGTTCCGGGCAGTTAGGGTATGTTGCAGTGTGGTTGCCTGAACAAAATAAACATGTGGCAGCGCTCTCGGGGACTGAACAAGAATTGCCCCTGTGGGGCTGTGAACAACGGTAACAACGCGGCTGAGATCTACACTGCGAAGTGACATGACCAAAGCGGCAGCATTGACGGCATTGGATTGTGGGAAGTTGGTATGTGGACACAGGTAAGGATGAGTTATAGCAGAAGATACGTTCAGGGAGGACATTGCCTCTAAATGTCAAGACTACTGTTGTAGATGGAATCCATTCTGTTGAGCCATTACTTATAATTTTTCTGTTCAGCCTGCGGGCTTTAACCACTTCTCCACAGCTTTGTGGATATTGAATATTAGGAATGAAATCATCCAGGGACCACTCCGTGGGAATATTTTTCACTATACCCATACGGGACAGATGGAATTTGGGAATTGAGGCACTGAGATTTTGTTTAGTAATAATCTCCGACTTAATTAGTTTATTGGCAGACTCTGCAGAATCAAATAGCAATGCGATTTTCCCTCTACCCACAGGTTTAATACTACCCTGAACAATACCGGAAACATTACTTGTAAATAGGATCTTAGCAAGCCTGAGAGACTGAACTGGGGAGGGGCTATTAGAAGAAATATGGACTAGGAAGGGACCCTTGTCCAAGCTAGAGTAAGTAAATTTGTCGTCATAATTAGGGCAAGTATATACGTCTTGGATCGAAGAAGCTGGGGGCGTTTTCTTAGGGCTAGGAGTATCTGAGTCCAATGTTAGAGTGCGTTTATTGGCCTTTTTAGTTTTAGTTTCAATGGAGGGAGGGCATGCAGAAACCTCCATTTGGACAGAACCACCACCTCCATCTGGAGGTTCATCCTCCCCCAAATCCATTTAAATTAGATAAAGATATATAAGTAGATAATCTTAAATAAATAAAGTATTGTAATATATAAAGTACTTGTAATGTAATATAAAGAAAATATGTAAAATGTGAAAAAATAAATTTATTTGTTAGAACTTATAATTAGTTTTATTACAAACATTAAAGGACACCACGACACAGATCACCACATACCTAAGCACAGGAAGGGAACATCAATAATTTATATTGAATCACAATAAATAGGAAACAATAAAACAAAAAAAAAAGAAAGAAACTGGAAAAGCAAACAGCCGCGAACACGTGTTTAACCTAAAACAACGACAGGCCGAATCGTCGACAACACTGTTATCTGGTCATTTTAATAATTTGTCAATTCCCATATTTTGTCATAAACTGTCAAATATCGAATGACAGATGCAGTGTTGCCAACATAGTGGATTTTTCACTAAAACTGGTGTTTTCAACTCCCTGTTTGGTGGCGAAATATTACCATGAGAAGAGGAAGAAATTATGCGGCGTGGGTGCATAATATTTATAGTAAGTTTGATTGAAGAAATAAAAAATAGGCTAAGGGAAAATTTAACACTGATGAAAAAGATATCCCGAATAACTGCTGAACAAGCACATAATAAAGAACCACTTATTGACATAATGACTCAGTTGAATAAAAGTGCAGAATTAGTAGCTCAAGTCAATGGTCAGTGGCGACAAATTCATTTACTAAAATGAAATGAGACGAAAAACACAAAACATTTTTGGAACGAAATATTGCATTTCATTGATTCTCAAAGGAGAATCCAGATTTGAAAAATTGGCTACGTTTGCGATTACTCTCCTCCTTGCCTCCTTGCCTCATTCCAATGCTGATATTGAGACACTATTTAATGGTACGAATATAATAGAAAAAAAAGCGGAGGAATCGAATGAAAAATCGAAACGGGAAAAATTTGAGTTAAATTTTTTAACTGCTATACTAAGAATGCGCTGTAATTTGACGTTGAAAGGAAAATGCTGCAACCAATATGAAATTCCATTAACCCCTCAGGCGTCCGCTTGGTCACATTGGCCCAGTACGCGTGATCTGTCAACAAGCTAAAATCATCAGCATCGTAAAACAAATCGGTACCAAAGAATCATAATATTATCAATGCAAAACCAACGGTGATGATGAAGACAAAAATGATTCATCGGAAGAAGACGAATAGATTTTAAATAATCGTTATTGCATTATTTTTATGTTGATTAAACCTACTAGTGTTAATTTACCTAAATTATTTTACGTTATAATAAAAGAAACATATATTAAATCTTTGTTTTCTTTCGTAAATAAAAGAATAAAATGTGCATAGTGGAAAATTTTGCGATTACGAGTGTAGGTCCCTTTTTTGTTAGTGATTTTCTGGTGGTTTTAAAAGTTGAATCTGGTGGGGAGCCAGTTTAACTGTTGGCTGTTGGCAACACTGAACAGATGTTTGACGTGATGGCTCGCGTTGTTTCATGTTTGTGAGATTTATTTAAAAAAGTATGAGATAATATCAAGTAAATTTATTAATAAACTTAAATAATAAGCCTAATTTAGTAATTAGTAACCAAGAAACTAAAAAAATGAGTGACGACGTGATAAAGCACTCGGTACACACGCTAGTGTTTCGATCTCTAAAGAGGTCGCACGACATGTTCCTGGCTAACCAGGGATTGTTGCCGCCAATTGACGAAAAAGCGTGAGTCTAACCATTCTACTACCATAGCATTACAAGTAAAACCACAGTTTTCATTAGGCCGTTCTGATGGCCCGCCGCTGCATGTCTTTGGTTACTCATTATTACCTGTCTTTCCTTATTATTTCACAAAGAAAAGACATTATCTTTTAGACCTTTCACTGCTTCTGCTATACCAAATTACACATCTTGGACCATAAAAATGTACAGAATAAATAACCTCAAATGATATTTTAAACCGGAATAAATGGTAATGGTACCATAACTATAAATTGTCCTACTTTTTATTGGCAGAATAAATAAAAATGCAAAGATACCACATGTTGCATTGCAATAAAATATAATATTATCTCTTATAGAGAGAAGGTGCTGAAATCAGTGAAAGCCCGAGACAGTTATGGCCAAGTGTTGGAGACAGTTCAGAAGGCACAAGCAGTCAAGCTTCAAGAGACTCCCAGCCTGCCTGAAGTTCCACATGACACAGGTATGTCATAATGTACAATATGAATATGATAATATCCTTCACTTGTTATGTACAGTGCAAGTTCTAGTAAGATAAGTAGTTTCTGATATCTATTACAAAATACATGATCTGCTATCCATCCTAGACCTGTAATAGGTAACCTAGATAAGAATAATGATTTTTTGGTCTAAAAAAAGTATTGTAGAGCCACAACAACAAACATTTGTACACACTTACAGTATTAACAAGTTAAAACAATGGTTAATATTTTTTATCATTCAATTTGTTGTAATCTGTTCATGATCCTGGTACAAAATGAATGTACTATTAGTTCTGTACTGTTTCTGAAAAAAGACATGTTCTATTGCAGCTTTCTTTGATGGACCTCCGACTGAGACAACCCGTAAGCATATGCCTCTAGGGCCCTTATGCAGTTGCATTATTGTTTATTGCCTTTCAGGGGTTTAAAAGATCAAGGATCTCAATATAAATAATGCCTTGATACTGCACACTATTATATTTTCAGTCGCTTGAGACTCTTAATTTGCTATGTACCAAATTTACAATTGCACCAACATACACTACATTCATAGAGTCTGCCATTGTTAGCACCTATCCGAAGAATTCTTGTTATTTATAAATAGTCTTCTTCCACAATGATGCTGATTACAAATTTTTGAGCATGGGGTTTGGGGGTTTGGAGGGTTTTGTAGTGTGTTATCACTGTCCACTTTCTCTGTAAGCGGTTACGACAATTAGAGGAGCACGTCATTGTGGATGACATTATCTATAATTTTATATTTGAATACATCTGATAATATGCACCTGACCTACAAATTTATTATTGTACCTTTACTTATGTCTTTGTTATATTAACCCCATAAACTTTTTTTAAATATTAACAGAAATAGCAGAATCTGCAGCACTAGGCTCGGAGGGTGCTATCGTCCCGTTCAGTGGACCCTCGCCCGCACCGATGCCAGCACCTCCCTCAGGAGCGCTGACGATGCCTCGCAAGCCCCCCTCCATGCCCAAGCCAAAGTGGCACGCTCCATGGAAGCTGTGCCGGGTTATATCTGGACATCTTGGCTGGGTGCGCTGCGTTGCTGTGGAGCCTGGCAATGAATGGTTTGCTACCGGTATGTGTGCAGTGTTATTTTTTTTTTTAAGTCTCAGTTCCATGATAACCCTGTAAATTCAAAAGTTTGTAAACATTTCCATTAACAATAGGACCCTTTTTTGTACTTGTGTATTCCTAAACTCATGTCTATTTGGTGTTCGATCCATAATAGTAAATATAAAGTTAAAAAAAGTATAGACAGTGATATTTTCATGTTGCATACAAAGGATGTGAAAATTAGTTGATTTATGCAATATGTTTTAGGTGCTGCTGACAGAGTGATTAAGATTTGGGATTTGGCGAGCGGTAAATTAAAAGTATCTCTCACTGGACATGTGAGCACAGTTAGAGGTAACTAATTTACTTTAAATCTTCAGTACATAATATCTACACCTCAGCCTAATATATTACTTGTCCACAGGTTTAGAAGTATCATCAAGACATCCATATCTCTTCAGCTGTGGTGAAGACAGACAAGTGAAATGTTGGGATTTAGAGTACAATAAGGTTTGTTAGTTTACAATGGCATTATAATTATGAAAGTTTTGCAAAATAAGTATAATATCATTTTATAAGAAATATTCTTGAAAGTAGTATTTTTCACTTTATAGTTTTTCTTAAAAGTCTAACCAGTAATTGGAATAAACAATACCATTCGCTCTCTCTCAATCAAATACAAATATGGAAAAATATTATGTCGCTTACAAATTATTTATTTTGATTGGTTTAATCACGGGATTGATGATTATAATTTATTGAAACCCCTTAATTACTTTTTATTCCCCAGGTGATCCGGCATTACCACGGACATTTGTCAGCAGTGTACACCATCGCGTTACATCCCACCATCGACGTGGTGGTGACGGCGGGGCGCGACGCGACCGCACGCGTGTGGGACATGCGCACCAAGGCCAACGTGCACACGCTCACCGGACACACCGATACCATCGCCTCGCTTGCCTGCCAAGCCGCTGAACCTCAGGTCACTCATTTACATACATACATACATACATACCTACATACATAAACACTCACGCCTTTTATCCCCGAAGGGGTAGGCAGAGGCGCAACTAGTGCACCCACTTTTCGCCGTTATTCCGTTCCATTATGTGATGGGGGCGAGTCTATCGCCATATCGGGCACAAATTCCAGACTGAGCTGATATTGAATAGAAAAACTCAATTTGCCCGACCCGGGGATCGGACCCGAGACCTCAGTATTGCAGTCGTACCATAATACAACTACGCCACCGAGGCAGCCACTCGTTTATGTATTAAAATAGTCATCAATCTATGTTTCTCACTTACCCGTTGTCGTAGGTGAGCGAGCGACGCGACAAAATGCGACCAATACTTCAATTCACACTGATTAAGGCGACAACATAGGCCACACGTACATACAACGACTATTTGATATTTTCGCGTCCTGTCGCATTATCGCGTTTGTCATTCACCCAGTGGCGAAAGGTGACATTTTCCGAAAGGGAACCCTACACAAAATATGGTTAATAATATGAATAAATACGGTCTGCAAATCGTTCCAACTATAATTAGATTTTAGCCTATTAGGTACGCTATAAAAATCATAAAAGTCTAGATGCATTTTGAAGGTGGTTTTGTAAAAGTACTCAAATCATTATAACAGCTACTAGAAATCCTCCTCCTAGCCAGTTTCGGCCACGGCGGCCAATCTCAACGGAGATCAGCCCGATACGCAGAAGATATTATAGTGCACAAGTGTGTGCGCAATACACAGGTGCACTCGCTATTCCTTCACTCTCATAGTCCGGTGAGACGGCAATCCGACATGACCGGAGAGAGATCAGGCGCAGGACCAACGGCTTTACGTGCTTTCCGAGGCACGGTGGAACAGCTACTAGAATAGGTGATTAACACCTAAACAAGAAATAAAGCAAATCACTTCATAGTTCTTACCCTATTATGACGTTATGTATCTACCATGCTCCGCGTTAGCATATTTTTCGTAAAAAGGTAGAAAAAAAACTATTATCTAAAATAGGTAGATACATACTTATCTGATATCTCTTATAGTAAATAGGAGCTAGGTACTATTTTGCTTTTAACTAAGTTAGTGCCTCCAAAAAAATTACAGGTATTTTATCACATTTGAAACTGAACTTTAAAAACACAGTTTACACAAGAAATTAGCCGCCAAGCAGTAGTTTCTGTACCTTATAATAATCGATGTATAATACGAAGCAACACTTCACAATTTCTTAAAACATTAAAAAGTTCTTCTATGTTATAAGTAAATAACGCAATTTTAAAACTATCTCATTAATCTAGTCCGTAGTTATAATTTAATAGTTGCACGTACCTCCACACTACACACAAACGTTGATAACACTTTATAACACACAAATTCATTATTATATTCCACATTTACTAATTAAAAACAAGCTTATCGAACCGGCAAAATTGTTTCCTTGAGTTTTCAAACGTCAATAATACAAATATACGCTTCTAATTAAAAAAGACCTCGTAAGTCTTAGTTGGTCGTAGTTGGTGAGCAACAATAATTCATGGTCGGTTAATAGTGAAGCTAAAAGATCTCGGCTTACCTCTTACGCATCTCTCCGTGAACGAAAAATGTATCGGTATGAATGAACAAATAAGACAGAGATAGCAAATACGCAAACATGCGCGAGGAATAAAGAGACGGCGAGGGAAGCTAAGCGACAGCGGGTTCCCTCGCGCGGCCGCCGTGGCGACGGGTCACAATGGCGCGAAAACATAAACACTGAAAATCTAGCCGACCGGTACCACATTACAATAGTCATAGCAATAGTTACTACTTTTATTCATAATAGGAAGAAATTCATGTTGTTATCGTATCAAATATGGAGGTGCCTTTTATACCCTTGTACTTCCAAACAAGATTTACCTTCCCTTCTACCTATTTTGTACAACTATTATTTCCCACTTTTCCACAAACCCAACTTGAATTTCACAGTATCGACAAACCAATTTAGAACATGACGTAATACGTATTAGTTATTACCACTTTATTTATACCCAATTAGCAAATTACAAACTGAACTCACACTGTAATAACAAAATATATCAAAAACAAACAAAAAACCCGACTGCATCAATATCTGCCATCTTTATTAAATTAATTGAAGAACTGAAAAGATAGAAACAAGATTTTAATTTGAATATTTTATTTTGGTTTTGAATAATATTAGTTGACAGTGTTCACAAACGCTGTCGGAGGGATAACACGATCACTTCTCATAATTTGGTTAGTGCTATAGGTAGAGCAACAAAATCCCGGAGCGAGTAGACCTCTCTTCTTCTTCTTACCCTCCTTCTTTCGCAGTCGGGTAAAAAAAGACAATTACTATATGTAAATCTACCATTGCAGATTATAACAGGATCACACGACTCAACAATTCGTTTATGGGATCTCGCAGCGGGCAAGTCGATGTGCACACTAACCAATCACAAGAAGTCAGTCCGGTCTATTGTCATACATCCAACGTTATACAGCTTTGCCTCGGCCTCCCCTGATAATATCAAGCAGTGGAAGTGTCCTGAGGGGAAGTTCATACAGAATCTGTCCGGACACAATGCCATAGTGAACTGCATGGCTGTCAACCCTGAAGGTGTGTTAGTGAGCGGTGGGGATAATGGTACAATGTATCTATGGGATTGGAGGACAGGGTACAACTTCCAGAGGCTACAGGTAAGGTTTTTTCTATTAACCGTAATTATTGTTGTCCATACTATAGTATTCAAAAAATTCCATATACACTATGCGGGAAAGCCATTAAAGAAAAAATCTAAAATGAAAAAATTTTAATTCAATCAACCTTTGTTTAATACTAAGTAAAGATAAAAGCTTGTCGCCTTTTTTCTTAAATATTATTGTTTTCTCAAATTTAACTTTTTTATAATTATAAATAAGTTTTACACACACACTCACGGCTTTTATCGAAGGAGTAGGCACAACTAGGCACCCACTTTACGTCGTGCGTATTCCGTCCCATGATGTGATAGGGAGCGAGCCTATCGCCATATCGGCCACAAATTCCACACTCCAGGCTGATGCTTAATTTAAAACAAAAATATTTGTTCATAGTATCAAAATGACTTCAAAATCATAAAAACTGTTCTATTGTGCACAGGCAGCGGTACAACCAGGTTCCATGGACTCGGAGGCGGGTATCTTCTCGATGACCTTCGACCAGTCAGGCTCACGACTCATCACCACAGAGGCAGACAAAACCATCAAAATATACAAAGAGGACGACACGGCGTCCGAGGAAACGCATCCGATCAACTGGCGCCCCGAGATATTGAAGCGAAGGAAGTTTTAGATAATAAATATTTTTTACCTAAGTTTATTATTATTTGTTACTCATCTCGTTAATCTAAATGATTTCTTTAACATTAATGTTTTTGGATATACAAAACACGCTCTGGTACCAGAAACGTTAGACAAAGGGAAGCCTCATGAGACACACTTGGCTGCTCTCATCTATAAGAAACTGAAATTACTCATCGAATAATGAATACTCTGTTTTTAGCCAAAAAAATTACTTTGTGCATCTTCAAAAATATAGGTGTAAATTTTGCAGAAAATTTACAACCATTTAATATTTTTGCTATAGTAAGGGACTGAAGTGCGGGGAAAGAAAACAAAACCACAATTTCATATGAGACTGACACTGTCAGGATAGTTCTTAACATTTTGGTTGAACTTGGTTCGCAATATTTCAATGGATACGATAACTATTTAAATATTTAATTTTATAAAGAAAGAAGATTGAATTATACGTAAGAACCAGTTTTTATCAGAATTAAATATATATATGTTGAATAACTTTCTAAAATTACTGATGTAATGAAACTGGCCAAGTCGAATCTTACCTATAGACCGTGGGCCAGTGCAAAATTTCGTCAGTCATTTTCTCCCGAACGATAATTGGTGAGATGCATCAGAGACGTGTATCATAAAGCCTCGTGAACGTCAGCTTCGGCTCCGTGGGTGCCATGAGCGGTGGTAGCCTCCCAAAGATGTGGAAAAAAAAAATATTATTCAGTCATTTCCTCCCAACTAAGAATCATTTTAAATTGTAGCTAACCCGATACCTTGAAGAAAAAAAATAATCAGCTGACTGTAACTTGGGGCATTATGCGTCAGCTGGTCAATCAAACATGTAAAAAAAATAATATAATTTCAGTGATTTCCTCTCAACTACAAATTTACCTGATGATAGCTTATACGCAACTATGAATAAATATATATGTCAGCTGGCAGTATGCCGGGGCAAAAACCGTCAGCTGATGCCTTGAAAGTTATAACGCAGGTGTTAGGCGAGAACTTCTATTACATAATTACATGCATCAGCTTACAATGTTTCCCTCGAGTTACTGATAGTAGATTCGCTTTATTAATTACATCATTGTATTATCAATCTATACATGTAAAATGCTTTGTCCTGAATGACTGACTGACGGTTAAACGCACAGCCCAAACCTCTGACCGTAGAGATCTGAAACTTGCAGGGTGTGTTCCTTGTATGACGCGATGTAGGCATGCAACACTTTTCTAACCCTTAGATTAGAAACGTGTTGCAAAGGTGGTACCTGCAGTAGGTTGTGTTAATCTGAAAAGTCTTCTGCTGACCACTTTATCTTACTCCAGAGAGTACAATAAACTATAAATTCATAATCACTGTTCTTAATATTTCTTCAGTTATTTAATTATATACGTATTAGTCGTAAAGTATTTATACATTTCATCGGAAAACTCATATCTGAGCGTAAAGTCAAACATTTAAGATACATTATATCTTCCCAGATGAAAATTTATAAGCTGACTAGCTTTTGCCCGCAGTTTTGGTCGTACGAAAGAGTTTTTTTCTTTTTGATAAAGGTCCCACTTATACATTGTCACGGGATAAGAAGTAGCCTAAAACTTTCCAGTTTCCCAGATGCTCGAATTATCTCCATACCAAATTTAATCAAAATCCGTTTGATAGTCTTTGAGTTTATCGCGTATAATCTTTTTACCCCATTAGGGGTTGAATTTCGCAAAATCCCGTCTTAGTGAGCTCCAACGTCCTAAAAGGAACCTCCACAAAATTTGAGACTCCTAGCACGTGTAGCTTCTCAGATTTCGTGATGAGTGAGTTAATGACCTTTCGTTTTTATACATATTATATATTACGGGATGAATTTCAATAAAACATGAAACACGTCTTCTATCAGTTCTGTTAAAAATAAGTTGCAGCAATATTTGAAGTAGGTTGGACCAAGGAATCATGTTGGCCCATACAAACTTTGCCCCCCTTTTTCACCCTCTTAGGGTTAGATTTTCGGAAAATTCAATCTCATTAGATGCCTGAGATGGCATACAAAGAACACACCCTGCAAGTTTCAGGTCTCTACGGTCAGAGGTTTAGGCTGTGCGTTTAACCGTCAGTCAGTTTTTCAGGACAAAGCATTTTACATGTATAGATTGATAATACAATGCTGTAATTAATAAAGAGAATCTACTGTCATTAATTCGAGGGAAACATTGTCAGCTGATGCATGTAATTATGTAATAGAAGCTCTCGCCTAACACCTGCGTTATAACTTTCAAGGCATCAGCTGACGGTTTTCGCCCCGGCATACAGCCAGCTGACATATATATTTATTCATAGTTGCGTATAAGCTATCATCAGGTAAATTTGTAGTTGAGAGGAAATCACTGAAATTATATTATTTTTTTTACATGTTTGATTGACCAGCTGACGCATAATGCCCCAAGTTACAGTCAGCTGATTATTTTTTTTCTTCAAGGTATCGGGTTAGCTACAATTTAAAATGATTCTTAGTTGGGAGGAAATGACTGAATAATAGTTTTTTTTCTACATATTTGGGAGGCTACCACCGCTCATGGCACCCACGGAGCCGAAGCTGACGTTCACGAGGCTTTATGGTACACGTCTCTGATGCGTCTCACCAATTATCGTTTGAGAGAAACTTGGTCATCGAAATCTGTCACTGGCCCACGGACCACTACTTTAAGATCTCATATTTTTAAATAACAGCAACTGTTATAGGTATCCAATAAAGCAAAGAAGAGTTTAATACTTGTTCATAATGTTATTTTGTTCCTATAAATACATATTTGGATTTTGCATAAAACTTGGCACTCATTTAGATCTCCATTCTTTTTGCGGCGAAGCCCACTGCCAAGCATAATTTTTGTATTGAACTTGGGTCTCCTTTTTTACATTTATGTTTCTGGTGGGATTATAAATACCAGATTTCGCATCACGAGATCCATCTTTAGATATTTTTCCCATGTAGGTACACTAGGACACTTATTGCCCGGTACAAATGGCGTGTTGCCACAGCCAGCGTTAACCCCTGGAATGCCGGGCTCAGTTTGCGTAAAAAACGCTTGCGTGCCGCCCATACATTTGAAAAAATCGGATTTTAGGTGTAAAGGATGTTCCAATTTATACACCATAAAATTCTTTTAGTACGAATTTTGAAATTATTTATTTACTTATTTATTATGGATCAATGGTCACTAAAATATTTAGAAACATTGTGAGATTTGACATAGACGGCCGCCATTTTGAATTTCTTCGTTTTAAGGCCAATTGACTTCAAAATCGATATCTGGGCAGGCCTGTAGGTACAAAATACGGATCCAATGTTGGAGTTGAAAAAAGTGGCCGCCATTTTGAATTTCTTTGTTTTAAGGCCAATCGGCCTCAAAATCGATATCTGGGCAGGCCTTTAGGTACACAAGACGGATCCAATGTTAGAATTGAAAAAAGTGGCCGCCATTTTGAATTTCTTTGTTTTAAGGCCAATCGACTTCAAAATCGATAACTGGGCAGGCCTGTAGGTACAAAATACGGATCCAATGTTAGAGTTGAAAAAAGTGGCCGCCATTTTGAATTTCTTTGTTTTAAGGCCAATCGGCCTCAAAATCGATATCTGGGCAGGCCTTTAGGTACAGAAGACGGATCCAATGTTAGAATTGAAAAAAGTGGCCGCCATTTTGAATTTATTTGTTTTAAGGCCAATCGACCTCAAAATCGATATCTGGGCAAGCCTTTAGGTACAGAAGACGGATCTAATGTTAGAATTGAAAAAAGTGGCCGCCATTTTGAATTTCTTTGTTTTAAGGCCAATCGACTTCAAAATCGATATCTGGACAAGCCTTTAGGTACAGAAGACGGATCCAATGTTAGAATTGAAAAAAGTGGCCGCCATTTTGAATTTCTTTGTTTTAAGGCCAATCGATCTCAAAATCGATATCTGGGCAGGCCTTTAGGTACAGAAGACGTATCCAATGTTAGAATTGAAAAAAGTAGCTGCCATTTTGAATTTCTTTGTTTTAAGGCCAATCGACCTCAAAATCGATATCTGGGCAAGCCTTTAGGTACAGAAGATGGATCCAATGTTAGAATTGAAAAAAGTGGCCGCCATTTTGAATTTCTTTGTTTTAAGGCCAATCGACCTCAAAATCGATATCTGGGCAAGCCTTTAGGTACAGAAGACGGATCCAGTGTTAGAATTGAAAAAAGTGGCCGCCATTTTGAATTTCTTTGTTTTAAGGCCAATCAACCTAAAAATCGATATCTGGGCAAGCCTTTAGGTACAGACGACGGATCCAATGTTAGAATTGAAAAAAGTGGCCGCCATTTTGAATTTCCTTGTTTTAAGGCTAATCGGCCTCAAAATCGATATCTGGGCAGGCCTGTAGGTACAAAAGACGGATCGAATGTTAGAATTGAAAAAGTGGCTGCCATTTTGAATTTCTTTGTTTTAAGACCAATCGACCTCAAAATCGATACTTGGGCATGCCATCGTTTTAACACTAATGGGATTTAAGATAGATATTTGGGCTTGTCTTTAGCCAAACAGAATAAATCGAGGTTGTAATTTATTAATTTAACAATTTAAATACGCAATCACATCAAAATTAGATACTTTTAAAAATGAATAAGGTAATCAACCTGAGTAGCCTTTTAAGTCTGGTGATGGGGGATAAATAAATAAAAAGATACAGTAATTTAATGGCCACCCAACAGGGCATAACGATGTGGGGGAAGAAAAATATGATAAGATAATTTCTACTACGCGGCTAATTATTCTTATAGCAATCGTTGAATTGTTAACGACTCCCTGATTTTCAACCGATTTTGATGCTTTCACAAAAGAATTTACTTTATTTCCTGTTTGCTGCCACGGGACACTTTTTCCTTCTTCAATTCTTTATTTTGCGACATAACAAAGCTGCGTTATTGAAGAGAATTGAATAAGCATTGGTGGTGGCCATAATATTTAAAAAATCTATAATTAAAACGTACTATAGTTTGTGGCCATGTCCAGCGGGTTTTGATTTTAAAACCAATAGCCCTTAAAACAAGAACATTTAACATGGAATGCAGTTCTTAAAATTCCAACCTCGAGTTATTCTACTTGGCGAAAGACAAGCCCAAATATCTATCTTTCCTCTCGCGGAAGGAGAGTGCCGAGAGGGATCGCCAGCGCAGTGGTGATCCCTCCCGCCGCCAGACGAGACGTAGGAGGCGTCGGGTGGACGACTGACCGACATCTCCCACCCTGTGGATTGGAGGCGTTGGAGAATTCCACCACGGTTTCCCCTGCCTGTCGTAAAAGGCGACTAATAGGGGCCTCCGGGGGTCACGGGTGGGAGGGAGGGGCCGTCCACCTATTAGTCTAGCCAACTTCTGTGACCCCCGTGATGGACGGCAGCGTGCCTCACGCTGCCTCGGACGCCAAGGGCGCCCTTCGGTGTACGGGGGCTTCTGAGCCCCCGCAACAACAGGAGACGGACCGCAACAGCGGTACGCGCAGGGGCGGTTGCGGACGACAACTTAGACGTGAGTCGGAGGAAGCCCGCAGCCGTCCCTAATGCGCCGAAGATGGCCACCGCGAAAAAAAAAAAATCTATATATACAATCAGTCTTAAAACAAAGAAGTTCAAAATGGCGACCACTTTTCCTAAGTCTAACATTAAATAATTATGACTTTTACTATCAATGCCATGCCCAGTATCGATTTTGAGGTCAATTGGCCTTAAAACAAAGAAATTCAAAATGGCGACCACTTTTTCAATTCCAACATTGGATCCGTCTTTTGTACCTAAAGGCCTGCCCAGATATCGATTTTGAGGTCGATTGGCCTTAAAACAAGGAAATTAAAACTGGCGGCCATTTTTTTCAATTCTAACATTGGATCCGTCTTTTGTACATACAGCCTTGCCCAGATATCGATTTTGAGGTCAATTGGCCTTAAAACAAAGAAATTCAAAATGGCGGCCACTTTTTTCATTCTAACATTGGATCCGTCTTCTGTACCTAAAGGCCTGCCCAGATATCGATTTTGAGGTCGATTGGCCTTAAAACAAAGAAATTCAAAATGGCGGCCACATTTTCAATTCTAACATTGGAACCATCTTCTGTACCTAAAGGCTTGCCCAGATATCGATTTTGAGGTCAATTGACCTTAAAACAAAGAAATTCAAAATGGCGGCCACTTTTTTCAATTCTAACATTGGATCCGTCTTCTGTACCTAAAGGCTTGCCCAGATATCGATTTTGAGGTCGATTAGTCTTAAAACAAAGAAATTCAAAATGGCGGCCACTTTTTTCAATTCTAACATTGGAACCATCTTCTGTACTTAATGGCTTGCCCAGATATCGATTTTGAGGTTGATTGGCCTTAAAACAAAGAAATTCAAAATGGCGGCCACTTTTTTCATTCTAACATTGGATCCGTCTTCTGTACCTAAAGGCCTGCCCAGATATCGATTTTGAGGTCGATTGGCCTTAAAACAAAGAAATTCAAAATGGCGGCTACTTTTTTTCATTCTAACATTGGATCCGTCTTCTGTACCTAAAGGCCTGCCCAGATATCGATTTTGAGGTCGATTGGCCTTAAAACAAAGAAATTCAAAATGGCGGCCACTTTTTTCAATTCTAACATTGGAGCCGTCTTTTGTACTTAAAGCCATGTCCAGGTATCGATTTTGAGGTCAATTGGCCTTAAAACAAAGAAATTCAAAATGGCGGCCACTTTTTCATTCTAACATTGGATCCGTCTTCTGTACCTAAAGGCCTGCCCAGATATCGATTTTGAGGTCGATTGGCCTTAAAACAAAGAAATTCAAAATGGCGGCCACTTTTTTCAATTCTAACATTGGAACCATCTTCTGTACCTAAAGGCTTGCCCAGATATCGATTTTGAGGTCAATTGACCTTAAAACAAAGAAATTCAAAATGGCGGCCACTTTTTTCAATTCTAACATTGGATCCGTCTTCTGTACCTAAAGGCTTGCCCAGATATCGATTTTGAGGTCGATTGGTCTTAAAACAAAGAAATTCAAAATGGCGGCCACTTTTTTCAATTCTAACATTGGAACCATCTTCTGTACTTAATGGCTTGCCCAGATATCGATTTTGAGGTTGATTGGCCTTAAAACAAAGAAATTCAAAATGGCGGCCACTTTTTTCATTCTAACATTGGATCCGTCTTCTGTACCTAAAGGCCTGCCCAGATATCGATTTTGAGGTCGATTGGCCTTAAAACAAAGAAATTCAAAATGGCGGCCACTTTTTTTCATTCTAACATTGGATCCGTCTTGTGTACCTAAAGGCCTGCCCAGATATCGATTTTGAGGTCGATTGGCCTTAAAACAAAGAAATTCAAAATGGCGGCCACTTTTTTCAATTCTAACATTGGAGCCGTCTTTTGTACTTAAAGCCATGTCCAGGTATCGATTTTGAGGTCAATCGGCCTCAAAACAAAGAAGTTCAAAATGGCGGCCACTTTTCTCAATTCTCATATATGATTAAGATTTGCATCCAATGAAAACAAAAAATAAGCTAAAAAGAAACCACCTGTAGATGTTCAGTTTTCATACATTTTGCAGAAATCGGCCCGAGCGCGGATCCACGCTCCCGGCACGCGAGGGCTTAAAGGCAAAGAATTATTATAATACACTAGTAGTGCACGCGGCTCCGCCCGCGTGAGAGTTTTTCCGGGATAAAAATATTTTCTCGGTATAAAAAGTAGCCTATAGCACTCAGGAGTAAAGTAGCTTCCTATTAGTGAAAGAATTTTCAAAATCGGTTCAGTAGTTCTTGAGATTAGCGCGTTCAAACAAACAAACTCTTCAGCTTTATAATATTAGTATAGAATATAGATATGCAGTTGAAGGCTAACTGACAGCGTATAGCGGACTATTCCACCCCGCAGCTGCCAAAGGCGTGGTACAGATTTTGCGGGCACACTAAACACGAAACCATACGAAACAACTTGAATATGTTTTAGGATTTATTATCGTTAAAATAAACATTGAATTTACAACCTCTGTGTAAAGCAGGATAAGTGTCTACATTGAGTATTGTTACAAAATTTGGAATGTGTTATACATTCAATATAAAATAAAGTTAGAGCAGTAAATAAACGTAACATAATCTACGATACACTGAGAATATACTTATAAAAACCTATTCCAATCATCCTCACATCATGACCAAAATCTCGCTTTAATAGTACAAATATCTTCAAATATCTGTTTTCCATCTTTGACATTGCATAAATATAAACAAATGGACAACTTAAAGGCATTTTCGTGCAACTTTGTTGATTAAGTGACATTATGGTGTAAGTTTTTATTTAATGTTACCAATTTATTCAAAATTAAATACATATCCAATTATAGTAACATTAAATTACTTTGATACAAAACTCCTTACTGCATATATTGGTTACATTATTTCTCCTCAAATCGCTACCACAATTTCGTATAAAGATATATAATGTTATTAAAATATTAAAGCATTACATTGCAGCCTGCCAGCAAGCTAAATGTACTCAACATTCGTCCAAACTCCAAACCTTCTTTACTACGTCCAACCAGGTTATTCACAAATTAATATTATGCACCTTTTGTAGGCCAAGAAATTTGAAAAAACATTATGTGGACACAGTAACATACTAACGACACGATAGATTTTGCAGATTATTTAATCTTGTTCTGTAATTTTAGCAAGTTAATTCTAGATAATTCATGAATGTCATGATTAACTTTTAAGAATAAAAAAAATCAGATTTAAATGTGCACCACTTTTTCTGGACTGCTAATTGCACACATGATTTAAAATGCTAAACAAAATAAATACTGACAAAAGTCTATTACAAATCATAGAAATATGCTCTACAAAACCCTGTGAAAGCAACTGTAAGCATATTTTTTCATTGGACAGAAGACTAAAAGCCAGAAAATGCTGCATGTATTTTATTTAAATTAAAAATGAATTGAACCTTTTCTGAATACCACAATATTATTCAGGGTGACAAAATACTATGTAAAAAAAAAACACAATTGAAATAGCAAAGTAGTTGATCAATTAAATAATTTAAGACGAATTCTGTAAACTTTTTCCCAATACAAACGCATGTTAAAATGACCAATATCAATATGAAACAATCATGCATACAAAAATTTTGTTCTTGATAGTCCTTTGTCCAATGAAAAAATGCCTACAGTCACTCTAAAGCGTTAGCGTTTAGGCGATGCAGAGGGTGAGAGTGCCGCTCCACAATCATATCTCATCATCGAGATCAAACTCCTCCTCCGGGAAGTCTCCAACAGTCACATACACAGGCTTCACAAATCCACCATACTTAGGAGGGCATGTGAAATAACGCTTTCCATTTACACTGAAAAAAAATACGAATTTTTATTCCAACCATAGAACTAAATAAATAGAAAGTATTGAACAGTGCTGTAAAGGGGTCATTTTCTTTATCACTTATTAAATAACTATTATGACTTCCACAGTACGGTCAGCAGCATAAATATCTGCACAAAATCAAAATTTCAAATCACCTATATACGCGATAAATTAAACTGAAAAATAAATCTTCGTATGAAGTAAAGCAAATCTCTTTTATTTTATTTTTGGGAAGAGAAAAAAAGATTAGTAAGAACCATGAAGAAAAGAAGAAGAGCGGAGGTGCCGCAAGGCATATAGGTCATGTCACCATCAAGTAGGCCATGACGTCACAGTAGGCGGGGCCTAAAACCGTAGTTCTGAGTGAATCGTCAGTGCGTTCGGTTCGGCCTCATCTGACGTTTAAATACGTATTAAATTCTTTTAACCATGAAATGTGATATTGATGAGAGTAGAAGTTGCTCAGGATCAAAAATCAAACAAGATGGCATAACATTTTATGTGTAAGTCGTTTAAATTTATGTTTATTTGCATTTTGAAACATATTTTCTTGTTGCATTACCAAGAGACATCTATCGTCGAAAAGTTGCATTCTACATATTTCTCACCGATATCTTGATTTTAACATTATAAACGCATATTACAATAATTTTTCGGCAGAAATAAGTAAACTTAGTTCATTTTGCCTCTAAATATATTCATTATTCAATCATTTATTATTTAGTAACAGGAAATGTGAAAAAATATATTAAAACATGTAGTGACATCTGTGGGTAAGTATTCAGAAATAACGGATAGCGAAAAACATGTGCGTCATGCGAGCGACACCCAACATCGAATATAATTCGACGCTTGAAAGGCAATAATATCTAAGCGACAAATATACTGAAAATGAGTTATATACATATTTGGAATCGTAAAATTTTTTTGCGTCGATTGATCCGGGTTTCGTAGCTCTAGGACAACTTTTTTGGCGGTTAGATATTAGATAATTCCGGTAAATTTCACATCTTTTTTCTCATTTACCGACAAGAAATTTACGACTTTTCGGATTTATAGAAGTTGGTACACTTAAGGAAATTGATTTTGAACTTATCGTGTCTTACTTGAAATCGTGATATTACATGTTTTGCATTAATATATGTTTACTTGAAATAAAAATATGCTCACTCTTTAATTAGTTGTTTATTACCTACACAACAAAATTATAGCATTGGCGTAGATATATATTTGCCTGCACCCATACTCACCATATTGATGTGCTTAGATATTTTCAGCTTAATAAAATATTTTGTTAATAGTACATATATACAACTTTACATAAAACAAAATAAAAAGAGATTAATCGGTTAGATAGTTTTACCTGAATAATATAAGTTCTATTTTTTATGCTTAGATATTTTTACTTGTCAACCTTTAACTTCAATGATGTCGCATAGTTAATTTTACCGGGTATGTTCAGGTGGTTATACTTATTGTTAGGAGATATTCACCTGTTCGTAATAAAGAAAATACACCCGCTTACGATCCACCTAGTGTTTTAAAAGTGTCGTTGGCTATTCTCATCTAGCCATGTATTTTTCTTATATTCCATGGCCTCTTTTACATCGTCCCACATTCTTTCTCGTGTTTGCAAAGTACTATGAAAATCCTTTGTGGAAGACGTATGTCAAAATCGTAGAATGTGGTGCTCCATAGTCTCTGACTACCCGTATGGGATGAGGGCGTGAGGTTGTATGTGTGTGCTTTCAGCAAAAATAAAATTTGAGTGAAAATTACGAGTTTCCAACACAATGAATAAATGATAATATTTTTGTTTTCTAGTTCTGCTTGAGGCGAGAACCTCCCTCTAACGAAATTTGTTAACTATTAACAAATTCTATATCAATATGCTATATTTTGGATGTAAGTATGTTTATGTAACAATAAAATTTGATTTTCATTAAAGTTTGCTGTTTATTAAATAGTTTAATGTTAATGGGAATAACAATATTTACAATATTGTGCACATATTTATGTTTTTCTACATTCGTGCGACCCAGTAATTTAGCTATAGATATTTTTAATTGATTTTATTAATATGTTTAGTTATCCTTATATGATTCTTAACAACTGCGCATTTTTAAATATTTGATATTTCTTTAAATTTACTTGTTACGGTATCCATAAAATTATCCATTTAGATGATTTTACCTGTTTGTAAATTAAGGTAATTTTTAACTAAGCGACGGTAACTTTTTAATTTATAATCGTCAAGGCTGTTGATTTAGGTCAAAAAATGTCAAAAATTAAGAAGTTTCTAAAACAGTTACAATTATTTTTGTGCAGCAAATAGTTTCTTTATGATTTTTTTGTCAAAATCAAAACTTTAAAACGCTCTACTGAAAAAATTTGCAAAATGTCGCTTAGATATGATTGCCATTCAAGCGTCGATATTATTTTTATTAATTTCGTTGTATTTGTAACTTTTTTTCGTGTTATTGAGTTATTTGTTATCATTTTAGATTCCCCATTTTTTTTTTGTTTTTGCGGAGAAAGTAACTTATTACTACCGATGCTGTAAATACAGAAAATAGAAATGCATGAATACGTGTTATGAATAGACGCAACAACTGGACACCAACAAAATATTCGAAAATATAAAAAAATGCTTGGAATATAGTAAAAACAACAATTTCGCTTTTCTTTAGAAAATATTCCTACCTGTCAAACATTTGATGTTCGTCCCTTCGTTTAGAAATCAATTAAATTTGCAAGTTAAAATATCACTAAAAGTGGAGTTTTATTCTTCTTGTTTTGGTTTTGAATGTCAAACGTTGAATATTCGTCCCATCGTTTAGAAATAAATTAAATTTAAAAGAATACTTTAGTTCTTTTTATTTGGGAGTTTTGGCGGGAACGTAGAAGTGTCATGAGGTGCTCTTGTTTTAATTCATTATTTTGGTGATACTTAGTGTTATATTGCATAATTATGGTGGTATATTATCCAATATAGTTCTATTAAAGTGCTCAAATGAAGTGAATTGAAATAACTGTGCCAATCAAGTGTTTTTTCGTTGCCGCCAAAACTCCTTGATAAAGTCTTGGTAAGGTAGCCACTGCTTTACTACGACATAGTACGTAGGAAAAAAAAAAAGTCAACCAAAAATATTACTTAAGACGAGGCTGTATGGGCTCGAACCCTTTGCCTTCCCTAAAGGGAAAATTATAAAAAAAAAAAAAAAAAAAATCTTTTTATTTGTTTTTGACATTCGACATTGACAACCAACAATTTATGATCGCAACTATAATATTTTACGGACTTTGGCGGGAACTTGGGCGTAAAGGTTGCGTTGTTTCGGTTGAATTTGATTTTTATGTGCCTGATGCGGTTTTTTCAGTGGCCAATAAGGAATATATTCATTTTTATCATAATACTAGGTGTTTCTTGCGGCTTCATCCGCGTGTAAAGCCTTTCCGCTAAAAAAAGTCCCTATGAAGAGATTAAAAATATGCATTATTTCCATGGGGGTAAATTACCGGGATAACAAGTAGACTATGTGTTAATCTAAGACATGATCTACTCGCGTGCCATTTCATCTAAATCCGTTTTGTTGTTTCTGTGTTTACTTCTAACACACATGTAAATATCCAAATATTTTTATGAACTTTCGCATTTATAATATTATCACAGGATACTGAAGTAGATATTAGTAAGATTATCGTAATTATTAATTTTAATCAATAAAGATTTTTTATCAAGAACTTTAACAACTTATTTTATTTTGTTTTATTCCCTAATTTTCCTGTATGTATGATAAAATAATTATAGACATGTATAATTATTTTATCATATGTGTGTCACCTATGTAATGTATATGCTGAAAAAACGGTTAAGCGCCAGTAGAATAATAAATAATGTGGTCCGCCATACTAACGCACATGGAATCGTCTGGAACAAACACTTTTGCTTGTTACGCCGTAGGGTTGAAAAGACGAACTAAATTATTGACAAGTTAGCTCTGTTACGTTGTAATAATGCCATTCACCGCTAGATGGATTTTGATTGGGGGGAGGAGCTATCGTTATATTTCATCCCCCGACCCCCCGCATTTAGCGACGCTACGTTCTAAAGAGATTTTGGCTTGACACACCTCCGCTCTTCTTCTTTTCTTCGTGGTAAGAACACAAAGGTATGTAGGCAATTTGAAATTTTGAATTTGTTCAGATACTTATGCTACTGACTGTACATAATAATAATTCAAATCACGTTTTGAAAGTAACATTACTTAGGCTAGACAAGTTTTGGAGTTCGTAATTTCTCAAAGGTGTTCCAAGGTCATCACTTTAAACATTACTCACGAGCCATCGTTCTTGCCGCGCGGTTCGTCGTACTGCACACCAATCCACAGTCCTTTAGCGCCGTCCAATGGACCATTGTACCGCACAGTGGCTCGTCGCACTGGCTGTTGTGGTACACGGACCTCACACCTGGCTCCTACCAGCACCGCTTCTGCTAGCCTGGTACATGATAAAAGATGCTCTATAATCATATTATACACGTAATTGCTTGAGTGCCATGGTGAAGTTTTTTTTTATTCTGATTTACTACACTAATGGTAAGTGAAGTGGATTCAGATAGAATGCAGACTGACGAGAGATGATTATGCCGGCCTGTGTGAACCGGATATACACAAGTTGATCCTGGAATGCGGCACGACAGTGGTCGCTATTCAGGCAGATACATGATATATCCTACCACCGGCAAGTTGTATTGCATGACTATCACATAGAGGCCTTGGTTTCAAATCCCTAGTCGGGCAAAGAAATATTGGGTGTGTCTGCTCTGTGTTACTCTCCTATATATAAAATGTGTGATGATGCTATCTACTCCGATGTACAAACCACCTTACCATACTTATTATAGTGCAATGCACTGATGCTATAAAAAAGGTGCCCTTACAACATGGTTAGTATTTCTGTTGTGTAATTGATATTGTCAAATATTATACAGTGATAATTGAAACCTAGCAATTAAGTTGTCCATATGCAACTCTTTTTAACGTAACCCATCAAACCCCACTAAAATATATAGATGTATGGGGAAACCCTATATACTCGGATGCAGGCATTCGTAGTGGGCCTTAACGAGTCAATGTTAAACTACTAAAGCCTGTTAGGTTTAAAAATGCAGTTCAAATAAGTTGAATCTTTAGTCTTTACATAATATTAGGTTGGGGAAAAAGTTTCTGCGCATTTAATATGCAACTCAAGACTTCTTTTTTCAAAGTTTAATTACAGTATATATGTGCTATTTTGTTCGATGACTTTCTGCCATCTTGTAGGTAGTGATCCTGTTGCTATAGAAAATTTTGAGACTTCTGATCAAAAAACGCGACAAGAAGTTTAGCAATCCTCTCTTAATGTTAACCTGATACTGCCTAAAGAATTCTGAAGAGACCGATGGAAATCTGAAGGTGCAAGGTCAGGGCCATATTGTGGATGCATTAACCCCTCCAGCTAAACTCTCTTAATTTTTGCTGATTGGCTAAAGATGTGTGTGGTGTAGCGTCATCATGATGAAAGACCACCCTTTCTATTGCTTTTCCTTTCAGTTACAGCCGCTTTCTCTCAACTTCTTCCTTACAACCAGATATAAATAGTACAGGAAAAGACATTTTATTACAAGTTTATACATACTGTACGCAAAAATACTTGTTCCCTGATCTATTAGAATACCCACATACCTAGCTTCATCCTCTAACTCTTTCTGCTGTTGCTCTTTCATTTTACTCAGTTCCTCTTCATTGTATTTGCCGAGTTTGTTGCGCTGCAGGAATGAGCGTAGTGTGTCTCCCTTCTTCTCATACTCCTCTTCTGATAGACGGAACCTTTATAAATAATCACAAATAACTGGTTAATAAATAGAGGATACCTTCTCACCTGATACCTATCAGGCAACACAAGTTGTGGCAAGATTTTATAAAAAAACACATACACCCTATGAAATCTTATTTCTTTGTGAAAAAGTTATAAACGCACCCAAATTCATGTGATTATATATATATTTTTAAGTGTAACAATGATAATCTATACCTAGTCCACAATTTTAGCAGGTGTAAAGTATTGTATTATGTAAAATGGTCTCAATTGCTCAGTGCCCCTAAAACATAGCCTGTAATATAATGAAGTATAATATATTTTATTTTATTTTTTATTTATTAATATTCGGGGAACAAACAGAACAATATTTCCTTAAACTAGATTTACATTAAAAATATATTATAATCCAGCAAATATACAGGGCTATTTTAACATTGCACTAATAAATGAAACCACACCCTCATCTGCCTCTGATAACATTATGCCATATTTTAATATGGTTTAATTAATATTGTGGTTGGTGCTGGTTACTGGTTATTGTGAAAATAAAAAAAAACGTATTTACGATTTTTTGGGAATGGGAATTTTCCCATAATAAATAGTATTTTGATTGTGCATGCGATAGCCTAGTTGGGAGTGGAGTGGACTGCCGAGATGAATGTCCGCAGGTTCAAAACGCAAGGGCACACACCTCTGACTTTTCTAAAAAGTCATGTTTGTATTCTTTGTGAATTATCACTTGCTTTGACGGTGAAGGAAAACATTGTGAGAAATCCTGCATACATAAGAAGTTCTCTGAATTTCGAAGGTATGTGAAGTCTGCCCACGGGCACTAGGCCAGTGTGGTGGACTAAGGCCTTAATCCTCTCAGTTGTAGAGGAGACACGTGTCAGCAGTGGGCAGTATATAATACAGGGCTGGTATAGTATGCTTGTGCTTATTTGTGTATATTTAAATCTTTTTAGTGCATATTTTGATAGTGTATAATAATCCAATGTCTAGTGATGAATTATACAACATGAGAATCCTACATTCTTACCTCTCAGCACTATCAGTTGATGCGAAATCTTTGATCAGATTGAATTTGTCTATGACATGTATCCTCATCCCATCATCAATGGGGTAGGAGCCGAGGAGCGCCTCGTCTTTATCTATGTCGCAGATAAAGTTGTTCTTATTGTCGTAAACCTTTAGTTTCATAGTGGCTGCCGAACCTCCCGTCACCAGCTCCAGCTTCGACTAATATAACAAAATATATTATTGCGATATATATATATCCGCATAGATATACATATATAATATGCGCAAATATCTAATGTCTTAGTGTGCAGTAGAATGATTTTAAGCAATCTGTTATTTTATGCACTTTTAAACATGCAGCAATCAGAATATTTTCTATTTTAATCGTAAATAATAAAAGGTGTAAGTCTGGTAACCTTAAACTCTTGAATATTGATTCCCTTCTTAAATCTTCGCTCCACGGGGGCTGCATCTTCGCTATCAGACTTTGTTATATGTACATTAACATAATCTTGTGTAATTACTTGTATATTTTCCATATTTTATGAAAATAATTACGCCGCTATTGACAAAGAAAATCTGATTCACAAATCACAATTATTATTTGTCATTTGTCAAATGTCAAAGTGCTTATTGAACGTGATTTAGAGCATTGGTTTTTATTATAATTTTCTCTCTCCTTTTTTCTTCCTACAAGTGAGGGTTACAATGAAAGAAACAGGAATTATTAGATTTTTATAATATGCTAAAATAATAGTTCGATACTGGAGAAGTGCTGGAACGATGTTTACACTCCATTTACGCAGAATTTGTTTTTGGATTGTTGTATTTAAAATATAACAATTAATGTTATTTGTCATCTTGTCAAAGGCAGCCTATGTGTTACTACAGAACATGATCTACCCGTGTGCAAAATTTCATCGAAATCCGTTCAGTAGTTTTTGCGTGAAAGAGTAACAACATCCATACATTCTTACAAACTTTCGCGTTTATAATATTAGCAGGATTAACAACAATAAAGTCATTATAACAAAGCTGTATCAAGAAAACTTCATAAAAAACAAAAGTTTATCATTTCCACTTCCTACACTAGCGCTATTTCGACGAGTGTTTGAACTATAATTTGCTGTTTACCAGTGTTGCCAGACGTTTGACGGTTGAAGTCGCCGAAAATTCATTGTGAAGTAGCCTAAAGTCGCCTCTTCGTATATGGAGAGGTGAAGGAGCAAATAAAAAAAAAAAACCTCCCTAATTTCTATTTTATATTGGTCCAACGCGGCGAAAATTCGAAGTAGCCTAAAGTCGCCCACTTGTGTGGGGTGGGAGAGCTAAAAAAAAAAAAAAAGGTCCCCAGTTTTCAATAATTGTGGGGGATCTAAGGACATGTTTTGTACCTTCAAAGCTATAAATATCCTCAAATTCGACAAAAACAATGCATAAAACACGAACTTTCCGAAGTAGCCTAAATTGGCGACTAATCACCATTCGCGTAGCCTAAACGGCGACCGGTCGCCATTCGCAATTTTTGGTCGCCCCGACACTCTCCAAGATAGCCTAAATGGCGAAAAGTCGCCTAATCTGGCAACACTGCTGTTTACCAGTGGACACTTTTTCGACTAATCCCCCATACAAGATGGTCCTACTTACTTCTACCCTCCATATTTATGAATATTTTAAGTCGATGCCAAGTATCGATAGACTGAAAGATTCAGATTGCGCCACCAGATGGCAGAGGTTACAACGTGCACGTTCCTTATAAAAAAAAATGAGTAAGTACAGCTGACTTTATTTTTATGGCCTTGTGACACATGAATAAAAACCGTAGATAAAAACCATGAATTTACTCAGAGGATCTGAGTGAATTTATTATCGATCTCGAATCTTTACTCATGCAGCCGTAGGACACAGATCCTATATATTATAATGTCGATTTTAGAGTTCATAATGAAATTAATATTAACGCCATCTCTTGAAGGCTTTCAGAACTACTTTTGTGATTGGTCCACGGAATTACCCATTAGAATATATTACTGTATCTATGGTGATCTATATTCTATAAGTAATAAGGTAGACAGGCTGAATTTGCAGTTTTCCATAATAAGGCCAGTAATTATTATAATGCTCTTTGCCAGTAATTGTCTAGCTTTAAACCCCTAGTCTCAATTGACAGTCATGTGAACAATAATAATTTTGCATCGACAGCCATGTACTAAGTTAAATAAGGCGATATGAATTTAGAATTATATACCTACAGCATGTAGTAGTAAAAATATTTAGTTCTTTAGTTTATTTTTTATTCTTAACTAGAATAAAACAAACTTACATGCATTTTTATTAATATTAAGTTTGCACTTAACAAGCTATAAGTTACACATATTACATGTGTCAATTTTAGCTGCTAATGTAAGCTACTCCTCTTCAAATTGATGATTAATTACCTACTTAATTCAGAAACATAAAACAGTTGTTTTTATAGCCTTAAAATGAATGAAAAAATAAGTAAATCATTGTAAGTAAACACACATTCCCTCAAATTCTAAACTCATGATGAAACTATTATTGAAACACGACACTATATTTTAAAACAGCTTCAATTTTAAATCTGCGACTATTGTTCAGAAGATAATACCTTTAGTTGTAGGGATAAATATTAAACTATTTTGTGTAATGTATTTGTTTGTCTAATATGGGCTACTAAACCATATCACATTAACGTGATTGGTTACTTCGTTAATTAGAGGTTTGACCACGAATATTGGAAAATCCGCTGTATGGCGAGATAAGTAACCACCATCGGCCATCAACACAACTCGAAGAATTGAGCATGCGTTGCCGAAATTTATGAGGAATAGGGATAGGATGATAGGAGATAATTTATTGGACCTCCAAAAAAACAAACAGAAAGATTTGAAACATGAATGAACTTAATCCTGTTACAAAAAAGGATCTCATACGACAGAGGCAAGGAAAGTTAGTTTCGAAGACTACAATACTCGCGTACACTAATATAAAAATAAAATTAATGCTTTTATTTTTATGTTCATTTGTGTGTAAATTTAAATTGATTTAATCTGTTACTGACTTTCAACATTAAATTCGAATACTTTAAAACCTATTACAAAATTTAAAGCAAACACTACAGGGTGAAAAATCAATAAAATTTTGGTTTTGTACTGTATCTTTTGAATTAATAAACATTGAATTATTTTATTTAGCAGGATATAGTAGGAATACTCGTTGGCTGGTCGCGAAAGCAGTAGACTGTCCACCTATATGAGCTCGGGATTGGCTGAAATTTAAACAAAAACACATGGCCAAACAATGTGTGCAAAATTTCTTCGCGGCGAGCCTCCATCATCGCGAATCTGCGCCTGTTGTAATCAAACATTCCTGGTACTTTATTTAAATTACTTTATTGAAGCATAAAATATGACAAACATTGAAGCATGCATTTATATCATATATTGCTTATCTACAAATTAGCCTAATTATTTATTGATTGAGTAGATATATCCCGATTATTTCGACGCCCGCTAGTTATAAAAATATGTTACACGAAATTACGATTATACAATATGGCAGCACGTGAAGCGCTGTGCCCTAGGCTTTATAACATGAGTCGTGATGATGAATGCTAAATCTATAATCCCCATTATGTTTATAAAATTAATTTTATCATCTATCATATAAATTTATTCATTTCAAAATCCCGTTTCTACCTTCATCAAAGATTAAGACATGTCAATTGCAATTCAATCGTAATATTCTAAAGCTTTTTTTGTCAGTAAAATGTGCATAGACGAAATAGTATTATTTGCGGCGAGTGCCACACTACAAAGCAACAACTTTAATATTTATTCAATCTGCAAAATTATCACATGTATTTAGCAGCGACAAGGGAACCCAAGGGGACCATATTGTCATCATTTAAAATAACCAATAAATACACGCAATAAAATTATAAATAGTTATGATATGTCACACAAAAATTAACTCTACAAGTGTTATATTCTGCTATTAAAATTGTTCTTTTAAACACAAAGACTTGGCAGACGCAAGAACGTTAATTTCATAATTAGTATTGCAACGAAAAAATCGACAAATCCATACAATTCGAGACATGACGTTATTAAAAAAAAGTACATAAAACAAAAATGTCGTATATGCGACACGTGGATAATCCGCATACAGTATCAGGAGCCGATGAGTCTTGATATCGTGTTGTTGGTAGAGTTCTCAGCGTATTTCCAGCGATTCGGGTGACATGGCCGCCGTCGAGGCATTTTGCACACATTGCTAGCGATATATTATGTCGAAATGGTAACAAAGTCGCAAAATAATAAACACTATACTTTAAATATTAAAAGTCGTTAAAAATATTAAATTAATTAAACGTATCCATTTCGACATTTTTAAATAACCAAAAGTGACGCCCGCCGAGTACAATCGTGCAATTAAATATCGACAGTGTTGCAACATGGTATAAGAGAGAGATTAGAATGGATAGATATTCGTCGATAGAGACGTGAATTGAGTGGCGATCATGTTGCAACGTGAACTAGTGCAATTGTTCTAGACGCGCGTTATAATGCATATCAGTTAGCAACCGTACCTGGCCCGGGTCACTCCACTTGAGTGCCGAGGCTAGTTCCTCTTCTCTGGATCATGCCGGCGACAAAACAAAACACCACATCGGTAACCAATAAGGCACTCGTATATTTCATTACTGTTTTGTGTATAAAATAAAATCTTTGGCGTTGTATCGGCGCGGTGGCGGCACTCCCGGGGAGGGCCGGCTCGCGTCACCCGAATCATTTCCACTGGAAATACCCAACTTTCCACCTCCTCCGGTGTCAAGCTGCCCCCTCTTTTATTTCTTCTGTACTCGTAGTTTCGGTACTCTCATTTACTGGCACTGGTTCTGTCTGATCCATCGGCTCCTGATTGAATATATCCGCGCTTTCAGCCGGAGTGTCCACTTTTGATTCTTTTTCGCCAGGAGGTTGTGAGTATACTTGTTCGTCTGGCAATGGTTGTGAAAAACTAGTGTCTATTACTTCGTGGGCGTCATACAAGTCGGGCGGGGGGTCGTTGACTGCAGGAGTTTCGGTTGGTTCGTACTCCTGAAGTGCAGGTTCGAATTCCTGGGTCGCTGGTTCGTACTCTTGCGGGGCACGACTGTCGCCCTCTGGTTGTTCTGGTTCAGTAACAAATGTTTCCTTGGTTTCGAGAGGATGCGACATTTCTACAGACTCTTTCGGCACTTCGACAGCCTCGTTCGTCTCTGGCGCGGCCGCAGTTTGTTCGTCACGACTAGCGTCGACATTGTCGACTTTTTGTTCGGTTTCCATGGTAATCGCTTTGTGCTCTTCACTTTGATTGTTCTCTTTTTCTGGCACGTTGTCTTGTTGGACCTGTACAGGCTCGTCGGCGGCGCCCCATCTAGATTTTCTATCTTTATCTCTCCTCGTATTTCGTTCCTCCCTAGCCGGAGGGCCAGTAGACCTTCTGTCTGCGCCTGTTCTATCTCCACCCGGTCTGTCACCTCCTGGTCTATCGCCACCGGGTCTGTCACCACCTGATCTATCACCACCTGGTCTGTCACCACCTGGTCTGTCACCACCTGATCTATCACCCCCTGGTCTGTCACCACCTGATCTTTCACCACCTGGTCTGTCACCACCTGGTCTGTCACCACCTGATCTATCACCACCTGGTCTATCACTACCGGGTCTATCCCCGCTCGATCTATCCGCACTCGGTCTATCTCCACCTGGTCTTTCTCCAGATCTGTCATCAAAGGTTCTCCTGCGATCATTTCTGTCCCTAAACCTATCGTCGTGCTCTCTGGGTCTCCTGTCTCTTCTCCTGTCGTCCCATTCGTTCCTCCTGTCCCATTCTCGGTCCCTGTCTCGGTCACCGTTCCAGCCTCTGTCATTGTACTGTTCCCTGTCCTCGAACCTCCTGTTGTTTCTATCGAAGAACTCCGGTGGGCCATCGTACCGCGGTGGCCCATCGAATGAACGGTCACCGTCGAATGGTGGGCCGTCGAAGGCTCGCGGTCCGTCAAACGGAGCTCTCGATCCATCGAAATGAGGTCTGGGTCCATCAAATGGTGGTCGAGGGCCATCAAATGGTGGTCTGGGTCCATCAAAAGGCGGTCTTGGTCCGTCAAACGGTGGCCTCGGTCCTTCGAATGGCGGGCGATTCATTTCAAATGGTATTCTGTTGAATGGCGGTCGCTCGAACCTCGGCGGTCCTTCAAACAAGGGTCCGCCTTCGAACGGCGGCCTCTCAAACGGCGGTCGGTTGAAGGGCGGTCCCATACCGTTGAATCTGGGTCCAAACGGCCCCGGGCCTGGTCCAGGACCCGGTCCCGGCCCCGGTCCATCCATCCACGGTCCTGGAAACGAAGGGATTGAAGCATAAAACACCATGTATGACACACAACGAGGGCAATGAGACCATTGTTGTTAATTTTGGTCGTACCTGCCATCGCTTGCCTTGGCGGCCCTCTCATTCTCAATTCTGTAAATGGAAATAGTCTGTAATCTCAATTCAATAAAGACTTCATTTAATTAAGACTAATTCTATAATATTCAATCCATGTTTTTCATTTATTTTGAACATAATTTACTATTGAGTGAATAAATGAAATTAAAATAATATACATTGAAAATAAAAGTTAAAATTTATAAAAACACAATAAAACCAACATTGATCATTTTTTTTTATTTGTTACTCATTATAGTAAACCATGCATATTAAAGAACAAGATCTAATAATGAATTGTTCACATTTTAGTACTTGGTTAATCCTAAACCTCTAGATTTAAGATAAAAATATTTGTCTGGAATAATATTGCAAACATAATAGTCTCCCGGGTCGTATAAATCATAATTAACCCATACTATTATACAAGTATCACATTTTCCAGGTGTAGATCTTTATAATACAATATTATTTAAATTACCAATGCGATGTTATAATGTTTATGTATACTTATTTTATTTGCATGCAATGAAATCAAATTGTTTTTATATCTCTATTCATTAATATTCAACATAGTATTGAGTTAAATTACATTTGGCAACTCCAAATCAAATAACACGCAAGAAACTCATTCCTAACAATAATGCTATTAGTTTTAGCTTAACTGTACATTCTATGAACACATAATGCCATTATTTATTTTTTTGAAAATGATCATGCTTTAGTGAGGTCGCGACTTTCTGCAGCGATGCTGTTACACATTTCGTAAATGCGCTTCTGTGGGCTGAGAATGTGAAAAAAAAACACGATGCGTCTCCGCTTCGTTTTATTGTGTTGGTTGAGAGACTGACGTATTCATTCACCATAAAACGAAGCGGAGACGAATCGTGATTTTTTTTCACATTCTAAGCCCCCTGTATTACTATTATCGCTAAGTTAGTTTGTAATGTGCGATAACATTGCTGTTGTAGCCATATAAATTCGTGATAGCATCGCTACTGCATTGCTTCAAAAAGTCATCGTGGGCGACCTCCCTTGCCTACTATTATCACAATACCAAGCAAATGCGTATTAAACGCACATCCATACTAAGTCATGTACAGTCAGCCACATAAGTAGCTGAACAAATACAAAATTTCAAATTACCTCTACATACAATTTTTGTATGAATTAAAGTATCTTTATTCTATTTTTGTGAAGAGAAAACGAGAATTGGTTACACAAAAGTGTAGAGGCGATTTGAAGTTTTAAATTTGTTCAGCTGCTTATGTGGCCGACTGTACGTTGAGACATTGTGTTGTGTGTGTCACTCACCGGCTCTGAAGTGCGGCGCCATGTGTGGTGGCGGGTGCCTCGGCGGTGGCAGCTGCGTCCATCCCGGCGTCGCTGCCCCACCTGCCTTCTCACCCTCTGGAAACGACATGGAAACCGCTCTAGTATACCTATTGCTACGCGCGCTAGTACTCGCAGATAAACAGCGCCATCTATTGGCGAGAAGCGGACTATCTGACTGTGGAAGGTTCGGCGATGGAACATTCTCGAAAGGTCTCGATGTCTCCAGAATGTCGTGGAAACACAATAACAGACTTTAATTTGCGAGAGAGTTCCCGACTATTCTGGATCCTTCGAGAATATTCCACAAACCACGACAGTACCGGCGGCCGCGTATAAAAGGCGGATTCAGACTTGTTTGATAAGCGGACTAAGAGCTATAACTCTAAGCGATTTCGAGGCAAATATTGTGGATTGTGTGTAAACGTGTAGTGAGTGACTTTAATAAGTGTATTTGAGGGTTTAATATTAGCTATATCTAGTGCAGTGTTTTTTTAAATTTAGTTTTATCACAATAATGGCATTTTAATTGTTTAACTCGAACCCCAGCACGTACCACTATCATAAGGCCGCATTAATAGATGCAACTTAATTTCACTCTGAAACACGATATCAGCTGAGACGCTGTCAAATAAAGGTCAGCATCTTAAGATAGTCGCTATTTCATAGCCATATTAACATTGTCTCAAATGACATCTTCAGTTACAATATGTGACGGATTTTGACAGCTGTGTTTTTCATTTTTGTAACAGCGCTTACTCAACTGAGAACAAGCTCTTAAATGGCAGCTTAAGCTTGGTTTATTAAATAGTTCAATACATTAACCGCCTTATTCATAAACAGTTTATAAACCTATTTTAGTTATCGTATGTTTTGTAATCTTCGAACGAATTTTTAATAGAGTTTGAAGGAAGAAGAGATAACCATAACTAAAATAGTTTTATAAACTGTATAAGATTAAGGTCGTTAAGGTATACTTGAGATTTTATTCAAATGTGAGATTGATTTATTAATACTGCCCTTAGCCAATATATGATGGACGCGGCTTGTATGTTTTTACTTTTCTGTTAAAGTATAAGAGCGAATGTTCGTGCACACGTTTATATAAACTACTAGATTTTGCCTGCGGCTCCGCCTGCGTTAAAAAGTTTTTCCGGAATAAAAGTCGCGCTTTTTATTTTCCCGGGATAAAATGTAGCCTATGTGTTAATCCAGGACATGATCTACCCGTGCGCCGAATTTCATCGAAATCCGTTCAATAGTTTTTGCGTGAAAGAGTAACAAACATTCAGACATCCATACCTACTTACAAACTTTCGCGTTTATAATATTAGTAGGATTGTACTTGGCAGATCAGCGCGCGTAAAATAGCCAAGCGTTTAAGATTTATTTATGTGTGTGTTCATAACTGCATGTATGTGTGTTAGTTACATTGAAAAAGGCTGTTTTATGGAGAAAGTAGTTCATGGCATTTCCTTTCTAGATGGGCTAAGGGCGGTATTAATAAATCAATCTCAAGTTTGAGTTACATCTCAAGTAGACACAAAGTATGAAGAGTTCAATACATATGTCTACTTGAGATGTAACTCAAACTTAAGATTTGATTATTAATACCGCCCTAAGATACCTATCGAAACGTCACTTACGACCATAGACAAAATAGGCTGCTAACTTATTAGCAAAAATAATAAGAGCGTAGCTACACTTATGTCAAAAAAAAAACTCCCGCCACACGGTAGTGTGCTAGAAATTGTTTGCTGGCTATTATAAAAATAATATATTATTCCTCTACTTGATAACGCACTCAAGTCTTTCAATGTGTATATCGTATGGTATACAATAATTTACCCTCAGAATGTGTGTCATAATCCTACAATACTCTGCAAACATCTTGAGTTTGTATGTTCATAAGTGTAGGTACACTTTTATGGATATTATACCCTTTGATATAAAAACGTGCTATGTTGCGTCGATTCTTGCACACAAAATATCACAAAATACTTTTAATGTTGTAGTTGCACTTTTTACGAAATGTAAGTATAGTTTTTAGCTATTCCTGATCATCATCATCAACATCTCAAAGCTCGGATGGCCTTTTAATCATTTTAAGCAAGCTTATCGAAAGGCATCAAAAAAATTTTTGCGTAAATTGCCCATTTTTGTGCTGATTGTATTTTTTTCAAAATCTGTATAAATACAAATTCCTATCCTCAAAAAGGTGGACAGTCTCCTAAGAAAGTTTTCTTATAGCTACTAAAGTTAAGGAAGCTGCCCATACTGCCCTGCCCAAACAATTCATGCTGTATACAGCTGGTATTATTTAGATGGCTTTAACGATGAAGGAGAACATCGTGAGAAAACCGGCATACCTGAGAATTCTCCATAAGAATCTCGAGTCTCGATCTTCCCCGCCAGCGTGGTAGATTAAGGCCTAACCCCTCTCAGTAGAAGAGGACGTCCATGCTCAGCAGTGGACAGTATATAATATGGGCTGATTGCATTTTTACATTTACCCTTTTCAGGGGTAAGCAGAGGTATATCACACTCACATTTTGCCAGCTATGTTAGGTCCCATGTAATAAGGGGCGAGTCTATAGCCATTTTCCAGGCACATATCCAGACTCCAGGCTGATACTGAGTAGAAAAACCCAATATCACTTACACAGCCGGTGATCGAACCCGAGACCTCAGCGCTGCAGTCCTAAATACAACTACGCCCCCGAGGCAGATTGCATTATGTAAATATCGCCACACCGAACCTTCGAATGTCAGATATCTTACATTCTAAGTAAACGCCAGGTCAAAAGTACCCTGAACCGGCGGGAGTGCATTAAAAGATTGATGAAGGTTGAGGAAGCGAAAGTAATGTGCCAGAATCGACCTAAGTGGCAATCCATAGTCTCTGCCTACCCCTATGGGATAGAGGCGTGATACTATGTATGTATGTATGTAGGCCACACTCACCAGCATCCATGACAGCAGGCGGAGGTCCCTCGTGCCTCAGCGGCATGCGATCTATCAGCGGCGGAGGTCTCTCCCTGGTATCGTCCCTCTGCTGCTCTCTCTCCTCAGGGAACTCCTCGTGTTTCTCTCCCTGCGAGTTGGGCTTGCCGTTCGCCATCTCCCACAACCTCTCTTGAAGAGATTTCTCGTTGTCCGCGTTGCCAGTGTTGCGAGGTGATTTGTCGCGGGATATTTCCCTGCAGGAGGAATTATGTTAGTAACTGTGAAATATTTAGTTTTAGTTTTACGAGAATTAGTTAATTAAAAAAAAAATTCTAAAATATTATAACTTTTTCGAAATGTACACACTACAGTGTCCTAATTATTATAGCCAAAATAAAGAAAAATAAAAATTAAGTAATCTGACTAAAATTATAATTAAATTTATTAAAAGTAGTGTAATTGATTTTTAAAATCAACAACACTAACCGGTTATTCTCCCTGGATCCGAATCGTTCTCTATCCCTGTCCCGGTCGCGATCTCTGTCTCTCCTCTCGCGGCCGCGGTCTCTGTCGCGATCTCTCCTATCATCTCTTTCTCTGTAGGCAAAAAATAATGTTAACATTGCATTTTACATTAAAAATACTTCACTTGTCTTCAGCGACAAAACAAAAATAGCTTTTGTTCCTTTCGATATAAAACTCAATATCCAAATCAACTCACCGATCTCTATCCCTGCCGCGATCTCTATCCCTCCTGTCTCGATCTTTCCTGTCCCGGTCTCCCCGGTCTCGCCGGTCCCGGTCTCGGTCGCGATCCCGCCGGTCTCGGTCGCGTTCGTTCTTTCTGTCTTCCTCCTTGTCTTCACCCTGCGCTTGCGCATTGAACGGCGGCGGTTCCGACGCGTTGAAGCCGGGCGGTGGCTCGGCCGAGTTGAAGTTAGGTGGAGGCTTCGATAGAAGGGCTTGGATCTATTGAAAAATTTTAATAAAGTTGAAAAATTAAAATGAATATTTGGAAAATACCATTGAAGGTTATACGCTTTTTTGCTTCGATAAGTCTAACGATTCATATTTATTTATTCATTGACTCGTCAAGCCCCGCTACGGACGCCAGCGTCCGAGTACATAGGGTTTCCCCATACATCAATATACGTATACAAGCGGGGTTTGACAGGTTAAAACCGCCACGTTAGACTTTATGTAAACAAAAAAGGTATCTTGAACGTACATTTATAAAAAAATATTTAAGGCGACACAATTTTAATTATTCAAAAGTGAGAAATAAATTTTTCAAGCTATCACGTCATGCAAGCAGAGGCGATATCAAGTACACAATAATTCAGAAAAAGTTACATTGTATAAAAAAATATATTTACAAACCAAATTGCTAATAAAGGTGAGATTTTAAAGTTTACTTTGTGACTAAATGACATCTATCAGAATAAAAAAAATAATATATACTATATAGGTGTTTTGTCTTCCATACAAGATATTGATATCTGAGAATCTCGGAAGTGACAAAACATTGATTGATAAAAAAGTCATTTTTTTATTGTTTCGTGTTGTTTGCGAAGCGACAATTTTTGGTGGCTGGGATCAGTAGGTGAGGCTGAGACTCAGTGCTGCCAACAAGATTTATAAAAATCCGTCAAGTTAGTCGTATCTATACTAATATTATAAAGCTGAAGAGTTTGTTTGTTTGTTTGTTTGAACGCGCTAATCTCAGGAACTACTGGTGCGAATTGAAAAATTCTTTTTGTGTTGAATAGACCATTTATCGAGGAAGGCTATAGGCTATATAACATCACGATGCAACTATTAGGAGCGAAGAAATAATGGAAAATGTGAAAAATGCGGGGAAAATTATTCATCCTTGAGGGCTTCCATTGCGTGCGCTGCGAAAACGGTTCAAGATACCAAAAATATATGTATGAAAGAATTATTCCTCTTGAAATGATCTAAAAAAAAGTCCGAGACAGTATATGTCTATCTTTTAAGATTAACTCTCTAGAACCGTTTTTATGGTAATAAAATTTGGTCGAAATTAATGCATTATTTGTTAAGAGTTGTATCAACGTCATAATATTAATCTTTATACAAATAAATGTGTTGGATAGAGTGATTCAACGGGAAGGTTTTTATGTATGTACTTTTAGCCCGGAAAAACTTATTAACGCGGGCGAAGCCGTGGGCAAAAGCTAGTATTTCCATAAAAATGAAATTTTTGTCCCGTTAAATATCCAGTTAGCCGTTAGATGAATTTTTTCCAGTTTCACATGTATTCAAATCCGTTAAAAATGACGGGAAACCCGTTAAGTTGGCAACACTGCTGAGACTGCGTGTTGTGGTCACCTGGTCGGGCAGCAGCGCGGGGGCGGACGGCGCTGGTGGTGGTGCTGGTAGTGGTGCGTCGTCATTGTCCAGCTCCATGGCGTCGTCCGCTCCCCCCACCGCGCCCCCCACCGCACCCGCCGCACTCGTCGGCACCGGCTCCACCGGGTGCTGCGGCTGTTACAAATATCACATACTATAAATAGGGTATTCCACTTAGAGCTTATTTTACAATCTTATTATTAGCTGTTACATCCTAGTATATAATATTATAAACGCGAAAATTTGTAAGAATGTATGGATGTATGGATATTTGTTCCTCTTTCACTAGCTACTGGACAGATTTCGGTAAAGTTTGGCACACGGGTAGATCATGTCCTGGATTAACACATTGGCTACTTTTTATCCCGGGAAATATAAAGCGGGACTTTTATCCCGGGAAAACCCATTCACGCAGGCGGAGCCACGGACAAATGTTAGTATAAAATAATCCAAAAACATACATAGATTACAACTGCATGACAAGACGATTAAATAACCTGCTTGTCTAGTAGTCATTCATAAATAATAATTCCCAAATATGCAACATAATACAAAATGGTGGTGATATTGATTCCATACCGGCGCGTGGTGTGGATGCGGCAGGAGCTGCGGGTGTGCCGCGTGGAGAGGCAGCACGCCCCCCACCAACCCACCCATACCCATCAGGAAACCACCCACCATACCTGGCAAACATAACACAGAAGCATATTAACATGTTCAAATATAATAAATATTTTATATATTGACTAAGCTTTTTTTTTGATTTAAATATTTATAAAAACAATCTGAAACTACAATTAGGAACACTGAAACAATAAAGGATTTTTTTTATTTCTAGTCTTTTAAAGGAAACCATTTTATTATAATCTTGTGAGAATAATAATAAAAAATTGAAGATCCTATATTATCGTATTTTTAGGCAAAAGATGAAGAGCCAAGACTCTTGTAAACAAACTCTGGAATCGAATACTTGCTCTGAAGTAAATTTTGTTTTAACATGTATGATTAATTACCTGGAACGCCTGCCGGTAAGCTGGGCGGTCTGATGCCCGGAGGTAATCCTGCAGTCAGGCCTGGTGGGAGTGTCGCTGTCATCCTAAATAAAAAACCATCAACTTTACATTTTGGACAACCTATTAAATTTATTAATAAACTATATATTTATGTATTGGAGACGTTTTATTGGAGACGTTTTATTGGAGAAACAAAGCTATTAAGATAAGTGCATATGCAATTTTGGATTAAAATCATGTGTTTTGTCGATAATAAACTGAATAAGCACTAGACTATCTGCAATAAATCAATCACTGCATAATTTTGATGTCGCATTTTCGTTCCCCCATATATTGACTTGTGTCTAATTTCAACTTAACCAAAAAGGGTAAATTAGAGAAATTAAGTTGAATAATGAAGGTAATGTTGTTTATAAAGATATTAAAGTTATAATGCTGGCGATGGCGATTAAAGGCGGTATTAATAAATCAATCTTACGTTTGACTAAAATCTCAAGTAGACATTTAATGTGTTGAATATTTAATAAACCAAGCTTGAGCTGTTATTTGGGTTTTTTTTATTGCATTGAATGAAGAGACGAGCGTGCCGTTCACCTGATGGTGAGCGATACGACCACTCATAAACAGTAGCGACACCATCCAGCACCTTAAGTTACAAAGTACTGTGTGGTATTCCACTGCACTCGTCATCCTGAGACATAAGATGTCAAGTCTCATTACGTCCTGTAGTTATACTGGCTACAATGCCCTTCAAACCGAAACTCTACAGTGCATGTACACTGCTGCTTGACGGTAGAAATAAACATTGCGGTAGTACCCACCCAGACGGGCTCTTACATATGAGAGACATACCACCAGTATTACGTCTATTTATACGACCCTATGTGTGTAGTGAACGAAGCGGTCGATACCCTAGTTGGGAATGGAACGGTCTGCCGAGACAATGTCCGGAGGTTCAAAACCCAAGGCAAACACCTCTGACTTTTCAACGTTAGGTGTGTATTGTTTATCAATTATCGTTCACTTTAACGGTGAAGGAAAACATCGTGAGGAAACCTGCATACCTAAGAAGTTTCTTATAAGAATTTTTAGAAGGTATGTGAAGTCTACCAACCCGCACTAGGCCAGCGTGGTGGACTAAGGTCAGTAGTAGGACAGGGCCGTGCCCAGCAGTGGGCAGTATATTGGGGGCTGGTATTATTATGTGTATTGTGTAGTTACGACTGACTGCCTCGGTGGCGTATTTGTATTACAGTACGACTGCAAAGCTAAGGTCTCGGGTTCGATCCCCGGGTCGGGCAAAGTGATATTGAGTTTTTCTATTCAGTATCAGCCTGGAGTCTGGAATTTGTGCCCGATATGGCGATAGGCTCGCCCCCTATCACATCATGGGACGGAATGCTGGCGAAAAGTGGGTGCACTAGTTGCACCTCTGCCTACCCCTTCGGGGATAACAGGCGTGAGTGTGTGTGTGTGTGTGTAGTTGCGCTCACCCTGGCGGCGGCATCCTCGTCACGGCGACGGAGGCGGCGGGCGCGGCGCCCAGCGACACCACACCCCCCACGCCGCCCACACTCGTCGGCACCACGCCCGTCGGCGGCAGGGCGCCCGCCACCCCTAACAAACAAACGTCATCACACACTATTATATACTACTAGCCTTTTGCCCGCGGCTCCGCCCGCATTAAAAAGTTATTCCGGGATAAAAGTCCCGGTTTATATATCCCCGGCATAAAAAGTAGCCTATGTATTAATCCAGGACATGATCTTCCCGTGTGCAAAACATAAAGCGGGACTTTTATCCCGAAAAACTTTTTAAAGCGGGTAGAGCCGCGGGCAAAAGCTAGTGAAACCATAGAAGTATCTCCTTGAACATAACACTTTCCATTAAGTTATTTTAAACATAGATCTTACTATCTTACTTCTTACTAATATTATAAAGGCGAAAGTATGTATGGATGTATGGATGTCTCGATGTATGGATGTTTGTTACTCTTTCACGCAAAAACTACGGATTTCGATGAAATTTGGCACACGGGTAGATCATGTTCTGGATTAACACATAGGCTACATTTTATCCCAGGAAAATATAAACCGGGACTTTTTTTCCGAAAAAACTATTTAATGCGGGCGGAGCCGCGGGCAAAAGCTAGTATAAAATAAAAAAAATGTAAATTTCGAATGAAATAGATATCGATAAAAAGTAACTAAGTTTACATGTCCTAATACCACTACTACTTCTCTAAGGAGATTCGTTACAGCGGCAAAATTACACTTTCAGTCAGAAAATACTCTCAGACACGCCATATTCCCACTAAACTACAAAATGAAAACAAAATCAGGAAAGTAAAATTGAGATTTTTCGTGAAAATATTCGTTTTCATAGACAATTTTTGGAATAATGTTAGCAGAGGCAAAGACGAGTGTGGTTTGTTTTATTAACGCAATGTGCAAATAACCCTGTGTACTATAGTACAAATAATAAGCCTTCAAACTTGGCCACACTACCGCACCGTGGCTGATTTTCAAACAGGTAGTGTAGCTACACTTACGTACGTCCCCACCACGCGGTAGTGTGCTCAAGTTATTTGCCACCTATTTGAACCTTCAAAAGTATATAAAAACCGTTAACAATTTTTTACAATTATAAAATGCATAGATAGGGTAGATCTTTAATGTTCGCTTTTGGAACTAACTCCTAAGTACAAGTTTACAAATATAAATGAAATTGTATACGATCAAAAACCAAATAATACATTTACAAATTACAACTTTCGATATATAACATGGAAATATATTCGAAATTCAAATTAACAGTTGTATTAGTACATACACAAAAAACGTAACATACCTGGAGGTAGAGTGGTCATCGTACCGGGCGGCATGGCCGGCAGAGCACCGGGCGGCATGGCCGGCATAGCGCCGGGCGGCATAGTTGCCATAGCGCCGGGCGGCATGGCCGGCAACATGCCGGGCCCGGACACCGGCGGCATTCCCGGCAACATCGGAATCTCCATCATACTTTTCGGCAGTATCTGTGTCAAAAAAAAACTATTTAAGTATACGTTATAAAGTTGACTCGTCAAGCCCCGCGACGGACGCCGGCGTCGGAGTATATAGGGTTTCCGCATACATCTATATATATAAGCGGGGCTTGACGGGTTAATATAAAATTAACATTTTATAACGACATTTCAAACTAAGATTCTTTATTAATTATTCTAAAGTGTAATGACACTTGTTGTAATTAAGCATCATTCGACATGAAAAAAATATAATGAATGTTATCCGGCTTTTAGTCACCTTTCGAGTATTATAGCGATGGTCTATCACCGCCCGTATACAAAGCGAAACCAAATCACGAATTAGGGTTTAGAACTAAATTATGTTTACTTATGCCCCTATTGGCATAAACAATCTACATTACACCATTGAATTTCAGCTCATATAAATGAATAAAATTTGGCTATCCTAGCATATTTCGCAGGCCAGACTATAACAAGCAGCCTACCATGAAACTGAAATGTAAACATTTTTAAGTTTTCGCCGAGCACCTCATATGTATCTAAAGTACATTTAATAATTTAAAATAAATTACACTCATCGAAATTAAGAGAAAACCGCCCACCTACATGATTTGCATGTTCAATTAAATCTTTGAACTCAAATCTCTACTATAAGCCGCGCCACATAACGTGGCAATAAAGTACATTGACCCTTCGCTGTGAACGCAGTGACAAGTAAACTGTAGTAGCTTAAAAACAAAATAAACAACGTAAATAAAAAATAAGTAGGGGTATGCAACTATCGGTCCGCCATTTTAATGTTGTGTTCATTAATTTGTGTTCGGATAGCGCTAGTGTGTGTACGTTCTCGGGTGATTAGTTGAATTTTGATTTTTCGTAAGTTTTATTTCTTACATTTGTAATATTTTTGTTATTAATTCCGATATTGTTATTTCTGTAAATAAAGACGTCATTTTCGTGACAGGACCTCATGTGTATGTGCATGTGATAAAAACAAACAATCACGAACATTTTTTCGATAGTTGACTGCGACAGTTGCACCAATCAATTGTCAATTATGACGTTCCTTTTATAATGTGTCTATAAATAAACACAATAATTATTTTTAACTCTGTGCCAAAGGTTTTTCATACCTGACTAAACGAATAAAGGTCAATGTGCTTTATTGCCACGTTATCTGGCGTGGACTATACTCTATACCTCTTTTGTTTTTCTTGAGGGCGCTTTCACAGAATGATATCTTGTTGAAAGGTTTTCATCGTGCAAACATGATGCATTGGCTTTATGTCTATGATAACTATTGTATAACAAATGTTCTTCATTTCATCTTCTTAAATAATAATACAGCGTTTTTTTGTTAATCTACTTATTTATTTAATAATCATCATTATCCCGGTGTGTGTTTCGGCAAAAACAGAGACCTAACTTGGGAGCTCCAATTTGCAAATTAGCTTAAATATAAGTTCCCCCCTCCCCCCAAAAATTCTAACACTATTTACTCGTCAAGTCCCGCTACGGACGCCGGCGTCCGAGTATATAGGGTTTCCCCATACAGCTATATACATAAGCGATAGACTGCCTCGGATGGCGTAGTTGTATTGCGTACGGGTTACGAGTACGATTCGAGCGAGAGCGCGCCGAGCAGCCAGCGCTGGTGCAGCGCGCCCCACGGCAGGTACGACACGCCACCTCGCCCTCCCACTCGCGACCCTTCACGTATGTGTACTGTACTCACGCGCGGCGGCAGCCAGGGCGGCAGCGTGTCCTCGTCGACAGCGCCGCCGTCCTCGAGCGCGTCGAGCGAGAGCGCGCCGAGCAGCCAGCGCTGGTGCAGCGCGCCCCACGGCAGGTACGACACGCCACCTCGCCCTCCCACTCGCGACCCTTCACGTATGTGTACTGTACTCACGCGCGGCGGCAGCCAGGGCGGCAGCGTGTCCTCGTCGACAGCGCCGCCGTCCTCGAGCGCGTCGAGCGAGAGCGCGCCGAGCAGCCAGCGCTGGTGCAGCGCGCCCCACGGCAGGTACGACACGCCACCTCGCCCTCCCACTCGCGACCCTTCACGTATGTGTACTGTACTCACGCGCGGCGGCAGCCAGGGCGGCAGCGTGTCCTCGTCGACAGCGCCGCCGTCCTCGAGCGCGTCGAGCGAGAGCGCGCCGAGCAGCCAGCGCTGGTGCAGCGCGCCCCACGGCAGGTACGACACGCCACCTCGCCCTCCCACTCGCGACCCTTCACGTATGTGTACTGTACTCACGCGCGGCGGCAGCCAGGGCGGCAGCGTGTCCTCGTCGACAGCGCCGCCGTCCTCGAGCGCGTCGAGCGAGAGCGCGCCGAGCAGCCAGCGCTGGTGCAGCGCGCCCCACGGCAGGTACGACACGCCACCTCGCCCTCCCACTCGCGACCCTTCACGTATGTGTACTGTACTCACGCGCGGCGGCAGCCAGGGCGGCAGCGTGTCCTCGTCGACAGCGCCGCCGTCCTCGAGCGCGTCGAGCGAGAGCGCGCCGAGCAGCCAGCGCTGGTGCAGCGCGCCCCACGGCAGGTACGACACGCCACCTCGCCCTCCCACTCGCGACCCTTCACGTATGTGTACTGTACTCACGCGCGGCGGCAGCCAGGGCGGCAGCGTGTCCTCGTCGACAGCGCCGCCGTCCTCGAGCGCGTCGAGCGAGAGCGCGCCGAGCAGCCAGCGCTGGTGCAGCGCGCCCCACGGCAGGTACGACACGCCACCTCGCCCTCCCACTCGCGACCCTTCACGTATGTGTACTGTACTCACGCGCGGCGGCAGCCAGGGCGGCAGCGTGTCCTCGTCGACAGCGCCGCCGTCCTCGAGCGCGTCGAGCGAGAGCGCGCCGAGCAGCCAGCGCTGGTGCAGCGCGCCCCACGGCAGGTACGACACGCCCACCTCGCCCTCCCAGTGGTCCTTCCACTCACGACCTTTCACGCCGCGACCCGGCGCCCACGCCACCGTTATCTCCTGCAAAGATCACATACACACATCACACACGGCACTACAACTGTGTGCCCACCGCTCCCCGACTCACCCTATATGTCAAACAGACTCATTTTGACATTGCGATACTAAATAAAACCACATACTTATATTCTTCAAAATAACACTTTCCATTAAACTATTTTAACAATAGGAGTAAAAAAAATAAAAAATAAGTCTCGAACAAAACGAATATCAATAAAAAGTAACCAAGTTTATTCGCCCCAATGCGACTACTACGACTCTAGGAGGATTCATCGCAGCGGCAAAATTACACTTTCAGTTAGAAAAACACTCACGCAAACGCCATATTCGCACTAAACTACAAAATTATAAAATAATCAGAAAAGTGAAATTGGGATTTTTGGAAAAAAAAAATAGTTTTTCATTGATGATTTTTAGCATAATGTTAGCAGAGACAAAGTCGAGTATGTGGTTTAATTTGGTAAGGCAATGTCAAAATAACCCTGTATATTATAAAAATTATATATTTCAAGTAACAAGATTTTGCAAGCGGCCATAACCTACTTGGAAGTGGAATGGACCGTCGAGACGAAGGTCCACAGGTTCAAACTTAAGGGCACCACGGACATACCTCTGACACTTTTAACTGCTGACTGCCTCGGTGGCGAAATTGTATTACAGTACGTCTGCAATGCTGAGGTCTGGGGTTCGATCCCCAGGTCGGGCAGTTATATTCGAGTTTTTCTATTCAGTTTCAGCCCGGAGTCTGCAATTTGTGCCCGATATGGCGATAGGCTCGCCCTCTATCACATCACGGAATATGCACGGCGAAATAAAATTTGGTACGGATTTAGTTTGAATCATGGGAATTTATAAAGCTACTTTTTATCTCGGGAAAATATATAGCGGGACATTTATCCTTGAACCAAAAATCTTTCACGCAGGCGAAGCTGCGAGCAAAAACTAGTTGATATGACATAATAGAACAGAGAAGTGATATAAAAGTTAAAAGCCTGGAGTGACTGCCGATTTATTATATAATATTATAGTTATTAGGAGCTATCCGAAATGTTTAGTTTTTAAAATATAACAATTTAACGTAACTAAAATTGTATGTTATTCGTACATTGAACATTTGGTCGGAGCTTACTGGTGGTAGGACTCTCATATGTAAGAGTCCGTCTGGGTGAGTACTACCGCAATGTTTATTTCTACCGTCAAACAGCAGTGTGCACGCACTGTTGTGTTTCAGTTTGAAGAGCATTGTAGCCAGTGTAACTACAGGACATAATGAGACTTAACATCTTATGTTTCAGGATGACGAGCGCAGTGGAATGCCACACAGTACTTTCTAAATCAAGGTTCTGGATGGTATTTCTACTGTTTATGGGTGGTCGTATCGCTTACCATGAGGCGAATGGCATGCTCGTCTCGACATTCAATGAAAAAAAAAAAAAAAAACTTGTGCGTGGAGTGTATATGAGCTGAGGTACCTTGGAGTGCAGCTTGTGCTTGTGGAGATGTCGCAGCGCCCGGGCGGCGTCGCGGCGACGCTCCATCACCACGAACGCGCACCCGCGCGGCGGCACCAGGTCGATGCTCGCCACGCCGCCCACACCGCCGAACAGGTCCGACAGCTCCTCAGCGGTGGCCAGCTTGGACAGGTGACCCACCCATAGCGTCGTGCTGCACACTACGATACAAAACCAGGTTATAACACAACAGTGTCATTACTGACTGCCTCGGTGGCGTAGTAGTATTACAGTACGACTGCAAAGCTGAGGTGTCGGGTTCGATCCCTGGGTCAGGCAAAGTGATATTGAGTTTTCTTTTCAGTATCAGCCCAGAGTCGGGAATTTGTGCCCGCTATGGCAATAGGCTCGCCCCCTATCACATCATGGGACGGAATGACTGCGAAAAGTGGGTGCACTAGTTGCGCCTCTGCCTACCCCTTCGGGGATAACAGGCGTGAGTGTATGTGTGTGTCATTTACTACTTACATGGCTAACTTATATTATTTCGACTCACCACTTAAGTTCTCTTTCTTGATTGGCGGCAGTCCTTTTTTCTCCCGCTCTCTCTGTTTTTCTCTTTCCGCTTCTCGCTCTTTGTACGTTTTTTCTCTATCCTTTTCTCTGTCTTTATCTCTAACCCTAAATGAAGGAATTTGCGTGTTTTTAACATTGGAATCAATTTTGTGATTTAATTTAAATTTCACAAGCGTTTCCTCTAAGAGTGTATTGAAATAATGCGGAAGAACTTATGGATTTTATCTCATGTGTTAGTTTGAGTGTGATGCCATAAGAATTATGAGGTGGTTAATGATTATATTACAAAAAGGGAATGCGTTTTTTTAACACCCTACAATAATTAATATTTATTGATCTGGTTATGAAGAAGTACCACTGATGATACAGCGATAGGTACCTAATATTTTTTAATTTATTCGAATTAATTTTGTCTATTATTTAAGGTATGAAGCAGCGGGGAAACTGCATTACGATTGGCCTTGCTAACAACCTGAAGTTTCTTGCTTGTTTTGTGCAGAGCTATATTATTTTATATATCGCTAATGTGGAAGTATTTACGGTTTACAGTTATGATTCCAATTGACTCGAAAATTTTGAATGGTAAGCAACATTATTGATCTATTACTTAGATGTGTTTGCGAAAACCGATAATTTGTTATACGTCGACTAGAGGGTGTAGGTGAGTAGTAGATGACGCTATGAAGTAGTTAAAGTGTATAAGTATGAGTATGTGTAAAGTATGAGTGCAGTAGAGTGTACCGGTGAGTATGAGTATGAGTGGAGTATAAATGCAGTAGAGTGTACCGGTGAGTATGAGTATGAGTGGAGTATAAATGCAGTAGAGTGTACCGGTGAGTATGAGTAGAGTATAAATGCAGTAGAGTGTACCGGTGAGTATGAGTATGAGTGGAGTATAAATGCAGTAGAGTGTACCGGTGAGTATGAGTATGAGTGGAGTATAAATGCAGTAGAGTGTACCGGTGAGTATCAAGTGCAGTATTGTGTACCGGTGAGTATCGAGTGCAGTAGAGTGTACCCGTGAGTATGAGTGCAGTAGAGTGTACTGGTGAGTATGAGTGGAGTGAGAGTGCAGTAGAGTGTACCGGTCTCGGTCGCGGCGGCGGCGCGCGCTGCGGGAGCGCGAGCGGCGGCGGCGGCGCGGGGACTTGGAGCGAGACCGCGCGCGCCGACTGCGCGGCGACGGGCTCCTGCACACACCACCATACACGCTACACACCACGCGCTACACACTCACGCACAAGACATCACCAAACGTTACATAACCTGGGTGGTTTCATCCGTGGTCGGGTAAAGTTAAGGCTTTTATCACACTAACGAACTGCAAATGTATTCATAGCGAATAATGATGTAACGAATGTTCGATTTCCAACATTTGCGAATACGAATATGGTATCCTAATTTGGCGCCAAAAGATTTTATCATACTTTACGTGACTCTTTTTTGCATTGAATAACGTGACAAGCATGCCGTTCGCCTGATGGTAAGCGATACGACCACCCATAATCAATAACAACACCATCTAGCACCGTGAGTTACAAAGTACTGTGTGGCATTCCACTACGCTCATCATCCTGAGACATGGGATATTAAGTCTCATTATGTTTTATAGTTACACTGGTTACAATGTCCTTCAAAATGAAACACTAGGCCAGTTTTCAGGAGTTCTATTCAAATATATATAAACTGTCTTGTTTAGATTTTCAGATCCCTTTTTGTAAATGTCCTTTGAAATAGCAAATTAATTGCCGTCACTAATAGCGAGACGAAGGCGCTGTACGTTCCTCCAATGTGAGAAGAGCGTTAATTTCTTTTGACCACGGATAAAACCGTTCAGGCTTAATAACACTGTTATTGGGGCTCAAAAACAATGAACTATCCCCCAGTGTCCCCCGCCTGGAGTGTGTCCCGGCGCCCCGCGCTGGCGTTTGGTTGCGCGACGCGAGTGAACTATGTTTTTTTAACCCTCTAGTAAAGCCAAAGAAAACTATGAAAATGCCAACCATATGCATTGAAATGCATTGTGAATCCTCATGTTTATGAATACGGATCTTATTGTATTAGCAAACCGACGACGTGAAACGATTTAAAGAACGATGATAAGCATTAGCGATAAACGTTGTACTAGTACTAAATAAAAAAATGTTTTGTCACAACATACATGAAAAATAATGGGTGACTGTTTGAGATGTTTAATTTTCCTGAGATTGTACTTCGTGTCAGTATAGCAATAGGCCAGCTCGTCACATAAGATCACAAACCTGAGAAAATTCTAGGTGAGATCCAAATACACCTCTGGATAATGTCATCAATGACGACAATGACGCACCCCACTAATTTCCCTAATCGCTTGTCCAAGTATCAAACTTTCCGCTTGTGTTTTAGTTCCGTAAATACACTCTAAATACCTATCTATGACTGCACAGGCGAAATCCCCTGCTCAAAAATTGGCAGTGTGCATCATTGTGAATTATCTATACCCCTTAAAAGACTGCCTCGGCGGCGTAGTTGTATTACAGTACGACTGCAAAGCTGAGGTCTCGGGTTCGATCCCCGGGTCGGGCAAATTGATATTGAGTTTTTCTATTCAGTATCAGCCCGGAGTCTGGAATTTGTGCCCGATATGGCGATAGGCTCGCCCCCTATCACATCATGGGACGGAATGACGGCGAAAAGTGGGTGCACTAATTGCGCCTCTGCCTACCTCTTCGGGGATAACAGGCGTGAGTGTATGTATGTATGCATAAGAGATACATAAATATGCCTAACTCATATTTAAATGTGGGTAAGATACGTACCTTGAATCATTAGCGTCAGGTATTTCTATAACTTGTGGACCGGTCTCCACAAACTCAATGTCAGATTCATTGGCAATGTCATCTTTGGCCTCTTTCTGTTGTTCTGGTTGTGATGTCTGGAAAGAGACACGTCATGAATAACAAAATAAAGAATAGAATTGGAGTTCCAAAAGCTTATATGGCAGAGGGAATGTTGATTGCAACTAGTGAATCATTAACTTTGATAAGTCGTATTTGATTTAGATATACATAATGTTAAAATATCAACTCACCAAAAATGGGTTTTGATTTTGAGTTTGTTGCATTTGCATGTCTGACATCATAGGCATGAGGTTCTGTGAACAATATCAAATGTTATGAGACCATAATTTATATCGGTTAAGAAAATATAAATCGACAGGGGAAATTACAAATGTATTACGAGTGTTATACCATTGAACTGATTTTTTTCTCTCCTTGATTTGTAAAAAGTTGTTTTTGGCTCTCTTGTAAAGTGTTTATTTTTATTTTATTTTATTCTGGACTACAAACAGTCATATACATCACAAAAGCTTAATATAACATCGTTTACAAGTCACAGACTTTGAGTGCCAACACTTAATTTAAAGAAATTATTACAAATAAAAGGATCATAATTATTAGAATGAAAACAGACATGGTGTTAATATGTAAATCTTTAAAGTTGGTAACAAATTACAATAGATGTTACTTAATAACATTCCAGTGTGTAGAAAAATTATTTTATAATTCATTAAACAAAAACTCTTGTAATTTTCTCTTAAATTTAGATATAGAGTTATTAAATATATCAATATGGGATAATTTTTGATTATAAACAGTCAAACTACGACAGAAAAATGTATTAGAGGTGTAATTAGTACTGCAACCCTGGTACTACAAACAAGTTATTTGTTCTACGCACTGATCTGAGGGGTACTTTAAATTTTATTTGTTCAAGCAAATTAGGGGAATCAATGACATTATTAATAAGTTTATATAAGAACATCACATCCTGTAGTTGACGCCTGAGAGACAGAGATAACATGTTGTGTTTTGCTAGACAATTATTATAAGAAACAAACTGTGATCCCATTCTGTATTCGAGAGATCTGACAAAAGTTTTTTGTATTCTCTCTATTCTGTTAACATGACATGAGTAATAGGGGCTCCATATAACACAGCCAAAATCTAATATGGACCTTACTAAACTATAGTATAGAATTTTATAAGTGCTACTATTTTTAAAAGGTTTACAAACTCTCAGGAGAAAGCCAAGTTGGCGATACGCTTTATTAATAATTTGGTCATAATGGTACTTGAAAGATAGTTTATCATCCAAGATGATTCCAAGGTCACGAATATGATCAATCAACCCTAGCAAGTGTGCAATTATTGAAACTATATGTTTGTCCCTAATGAGATTTGTTTTTTCTACCATTGAGATATTGTTAAAAATAATTAAATATTTTAAATCAGTTGTTATGGAAAATGTCAGAAGCAGTGTCGTGGCAGTGTACCATACTCACAGGTATCTGCATACCAGTCATGAGTTGCATCTGCGCCTGCAAGCTCTGCAGTTGTCTCATGATCTCGGGGTTTGTGAGTATGCTGCAAACATCAAAAAAACTTTTAATTTACCAGTTCACAGAAGCCAAGAATTACTGTTTGACTCCCAATCTGTAATCTGGCTTAGAATGTGATGAAGAAGAAGAAGAATACGACTCCGTTTCGATTTATTGGGATTGGTTGAGAGACTAACACATGACTGATGTATTGGTCTCTCGATCACAATCACAAACATCAAAATTAACCCTTTAAGCCCCGCTTATATATATAGATGTGTGGGAAAACCCCATATATATGGACACCCGTGTCCGTCGCAGGGTTTGACGAGTCAAAAATCGTCTTAAGAGTTGCGTTTTTTTTGCCACATACTAAGCCAACTGGACATTTTGTCATTAGACAAAGACCAACTTATTTACTTCATTTAATTGTAAAAAAAAAAACAAACCTGCCAAGCGCATCCGCGGTGTTGTGTTGCGTTGGATGCTGCGGGTGCTGCGCGTGCGCGTTGTTGTGCGCGGCATGTTGCGCGTGTTGCGGCGCCTGCGCAGAGTGTGCGGACTGCGTGGAGTGTGTGGAGTGCGTGGAGGAGTGCGCGGCCGCCTCCGCGGGCCCGTCGTCCTCGCTCTCGTACTCGAAGTCGTTCAGCAGCTTACGATTGAACTTCACGCCTTGACCAGACGGTTGGTCCTGGAACTGTGACAATATCATACTATACATTTGAAACCTACATTTGTTTTATATCCAGTTTATTTTTAGTACAGAAGTTTGTTGATGATACTATGTTCATGCGGTGGCAGCCTATAAGTGAAACAGCACTGCGAGAATTACTTATTATTGTTTAATGTAACGAATAGATGTATGTATATAGTGTATGTTTTGTTGGTTGTCCAAATAAATAAATATATTATTACTGCAGTTTGTACAGTGGATCAAACACCATGGAGCCATCATGATGTATCTTTTAACATTATGTACTTGTGTGGTTTCATAGCACAAAATATGTTTAGATAGTTACCTGATCCCCCATTGGTGAGGATGTGTGTGGAGAGTGAAGCGGGGCTGGTCCAGGTGATGACTTTCCATCCATTGTATTATGACTTATATTTAGACTACTCCCTGCAAATAATCAGATAACATTTTAACATAACATTAGCCCATACTGTACATTATGGCATATTTGCATTGCAACACATCTACAGATCTTAAACGTTGGGTTAGATCCTCAAGTCAAGTAAAGTGTCATTTTTATGCTTAATAAATGGCTTGGCATTGTGAAAGGAAGTCACTTTGGCGAGCCATAATAAAAGAATACTTGCTTACCATTGGCAGTGTTGTTCTGCTGTTGCTGTATCTCCTGATGCAGGGGATGGTTGGGGTCAGCCATGTCCAGCAACGGCTGTATGACTTGAGGACTGAACACATTGTTCTTTTGCCACAGGTTTAGCACTCGGATTATGTTTCTCTGTTAAGGAAAAATAAATAAATAATAAAATTGTGGTGATCTGTAGGGAAAAATGTTGTTGATATCACAGAGATTCAGATGTATAATGTATAAAAAAAATATGGCTTTGCTATCTTTGTATAATACAAGACTTCTGCTTGTGGCTCCACATGTGAAAAAGTTTTTAGTTTATAGCACATGTAATGTAGCTTCCCATTAGAGAAAGAATTATCAAAATTGTTCCTGCAGTTTTTGAGTTTATCCATTACAAACAAACAAATCTGTCCTCTTTATAATAGTAGTATAAATAAGAACTACAATCAGATTAAGTGAATCATGTCAGCTTTTTACAATGCCTATAATAACCATTGGTTTAATATCCTTACATTGACAATGTAGCAAGTACAATGCAAAACAATATTAAAACTTGTTCTTAACCGCTTTGATAGAAGGGGCTTTTAGATAAAAACATATTTAAAAGTTTTTCCAGGATAAAAATCCCTCTACATGTTTTCTCGGTATAAAAAGTAGCCTAACCCCTCTAACCCCTTCTCAGGATCTCAAACTATCTTCGTATGAAATTTCATTGAATTCCATTTTGTAACGTGCTGGTAGGCGACTTTGTTTTATACTATTTATGTAAGGATGAGGTTGTTTTATGAAAATGACATACCAATTCAATTAAGGCAAAAAAAAAATTCTGCCCAACAATAAATCTACTATCAAGAACAATACTTTTGTTCTTACACAAAGCACTTAGCAAAAGTATAGCTTTCTATTAGTACCAGACTTTTCAGAATCATTTGGATAACTCCAAAAATACCCTTTTATGTCACATTTCACAAATGTGATGTAACATGTAGAATATTATTTATGTTCCTTATTTACTCTTCATTTTACTTTGTTAATATTCATAGTTCGTATGTTTACCGGAGTTTTTATACAAATGTAATAAAAACAGATTAAGTTTTTTAACACAAATTAATACAAAAATATTTTTATACATGGTAATTTTGAGATTGTGTTACTAAACGAAACCACATACTTATCTCCTTGAAAATAATACTTGTCATTAAATTTAAGTGTAAAAATATCAATAGCAAGTAATTTTAAGTTTACACACCCTAATGTCACTACTACTACTACTACAGTATTTGTTGCAGCAGCAATATCAACAAACAAACAACAAAATGATAAAAATGTCTGGAAGGTAAAATGAGATTTTTGGTGAAATTATTAGTATTTCATGGATGACTTTTGGCATAATCTTAGCAGAAGTAAAGACGAGTATGTGGTTTCATTTATGAACATGATGTCAAAATAATGCATACTGTTATGAATTACTTGACTCCTTAAGCCCCAGGACGGACACCGGTGTCAATATATAAAGAGTTTTCCCATACATCTATACATATAAGCGGGGCTTGAAGGGGTAGTCTGTCAGGGCACGTGAGGGACACCGGTGTCCATATACATAGGGTTTTCTCATACATCTATATATATAAGTGGGCCTTGAAGGCAGCATTAATTACAGTTAACTAGCTTTTGCTCATGGCTTCACTTGTGTGAAAGCATTTTATTGGGATGAAAGCATCATGTCCTTTCCAAACTATCTACATACTAAATTTCATCAAATTTGTTGGATAGTTTTTGAATTTATTACATTCAGACAGATGTGGCAAGGAACATTGTTCTATATGTAAAGATGCTTTGATTTAACCCTTCAAGCCCCACTTATATATATAGATGTATGGAAAACCCTATATATATGGACACCAGTGTCCGTTGCGGGGCTTGACGAGTCAATAAATTTAATTAATCATATATTAATAATTATTAAGGCTCCTATTAGATTAAATATTGCTACTATAATTTGCACAAACTAAGCTGGCTGGTATGGCAATTCAAAATTTGCGACTTAATAACTTTGAGAGAATGTCTACCTAAAATATTTAGTAAAATATTAAGTCATAAAAAGTTGGTTACTCGAGAATTCATTTTACGCATTAAATGAATTATTTCAATTGAAAAGTACCTAATTACGTAATATTATGAATTCCAAACAAATTATGGTATCCGTCATTACATATAATAAATGTTATAATAGTATATAAATGTATGAAAAGATTATATAGATATTAAATAGAGATAGACAATGACTGAATTATAAAATATGTATTGTGTAATAAATTTAATATGTAATTAATATTAGATATGTTAAGTATACGTGTACTAGGCATTATAGTTCATATTATGTTATTTGTTATACAGCAAATGTTACCTATATAAGATTTATTTAATAAGATACTTTATGGTGTTACTTAAAAGGACTAGTATAAGACTGTAATTAGTATTATTATCTGAACCTATCTATAAATTTGCATGCCGTAATAACGGTGAACCATGTAATGACTACAATGATTCTTGCAAATAAATAAATAAATAAAAGTCATCTACATATTAATTATGAATACTTATTATGTTTTCCATAGATTATAACAAAGAGTATCATACTTATGTAACATATTTGAATTAATATTGTACAAATATGCTGAAATAAAGAATATAATCTTGACTCTTTATATTAACGCGACGATTTTACAATGTTGTGTAGAGCAGTGTATGAGCATAGTGTTGGGAAAGTTTTAAATTGCTTGGGAACCAAACATAACCAATTACTCAAAAAAATCGAAACTTTGGTTGCAAATAAAAATACTACTGTTAATTTATAATAACCTTTAAACTACATTTTACAATAAGTTCTAAATAATGCCTTTATTTTAAGAAAATAGTAAATGAAATTACTCAAAGAAGGAAAACGAAAATGTCCAAAGTAAAAATTGAAACCAGAGCACTATATCTTGATAACTTCTCTACACATAGCATTCCATGAATAAATTGTCATACCGGCCAGCTAAGTTTGTCCCAACTATAGTTTGTGTGATATGTCACTAACAAAATTCTAATCCTTGCTTTTCTTAAATGTTAGAATGCTTTAATGTGATTGCTGTTTGATAACATAAAGTTTGACAATAATTAGAGTAGTGACAAATTCATAATCCAACTAGAGTGAATTAGTATCTAGTACGCTTTAGCCCGGCCACTTGCTGCGAAAAGGGTCCGTTGCATGGATAAGAGAGGGACAGACCATAACCTTAAAACTTTATTTTTTTACATAACTAACCTTATCTTCAGGCGGACATCTGAACAAGTTCGCGAACGTCTGCTGCATATTCTTCGCAAATCGCGGGGCGAACACATCCTTGTCTTGCCCGAACTGATGTCGCGACTGACGTACTATGGAATCTATCACATAAAGACCAGGCACTTTGTACTCTGGCTTGCACTTCTGTATAAACTTTTCCACACTGTGCACGACATGCTTGTAGACCTTTATGGCTTTTATAGCACCTCTAGTGATAGCACTCATCTTCGCCTTCGATATAGGTGGTTTGTTATCGTACAACCCGGATAACTGCAACAAAAATAAGGTTCATACGATGCCACGGAACATTTCCATACACTAGGGCACAACATCACAATAATACCTCCGCGTTGAATGCTTTGACTTCTGGCAAATCCATTTTGCTAAATATATCTTATGCTTTTATAATATTAATGAATAACTTCCCAAATATTACTTAAACGTAAAAAGAAAACCATTTTCGCAAACGGATCAACATGCTCATAATTACAAAATGGCGTTTGCAATATAGATTATAGACTACTATACTATTGTCTGTGGTCAAGTCAAAAAGACTAAGGCCGGGGCTATACATCCGGAATGGCATACTAATTTCAGAAAAGGAATTCAGACCGCTCGTCCTTACAATACCTCATCACAGACATACGAAGAAAAGCAATTCAAATTTTTTCGTTTACTACATAGATGAGACTTGACAATATTGTCAAGTCAATAGAATAACTCAATATCACTTTATCAATATATATTACTTGGTTCGATTCCCGGGTCGGGCAAAGTGATATTGAGTTATTCTATTCAATATCAATTCGGAATCTGGAATTTGTGCTCGACATGGCGATAGACTCGGCCTCTATCACATTATGGGACGGAATAACTGCAAAAAGTGGGTGCACTAGTTGCACCTCTGCCTACCCCTTTGGGGATAATAGGTGTGTGTCAATGTGTTAAGTGTAGTGTATGTTATAATTACATAGCGGCGCGGCGATAGCCTAGTTGGGAGTGGAAGGGACTGCCGAGACGAATGTCCGCGGGTTCAAAACGCAAGGACAGGTACCTCTGAATTTAAAAAAAAAACATTATGTCCATTCTTTCTGAATTATCACTCGCTTTAACGTTGGAGAAAAACATCGTGAGGAAACTTGCATATATGAGAAATTCTCCATAAGTATTTCAAAGGTATGTGAAGTCTGCCAATCCGCACTAGGCTAGCGTGGTGGACTAAGGCTAAGGTAATGATTTTTTGTTTTTGTATGATATGTATGATCGTTTAGACTTTCAGAAGCAATTAGGGAAGACAGGGGCGCAACTAGTGCACCCACTTTTCACCGAGCGTCTTCCGTCCCATGATGTGATGGGGAGCGAACCTATCGCCATATCGGGCACATATTTCAGACTCAGAGCTGATACTGGTTAGAAAAACCCAATATCACTTTGCATCTTTTTACCCGGAAATTGAACCCAAGACCTCCGAATTATAGTTGTATCGTAATACCACTACGCCACCGACGTTGTCAATCAGAATAAATCACTACTTTATATATTATAGGTGACAAATATTATTAAAAAATAAGGAAAAAAGATTTTTATTGATGTTTGTGTTCAAAATTCAATATTTTTCACAAAATCAGATCTTATTTGACGTTCGTCTCAATGTATACGTGACACTTCTAATATAGTGTTGGATCTGCTTCTCTTTATACGTGTGTGTACCCAATACACATGCTGATTTTTTTCGGAATTGATAGATTTTGAATTTCTTAGATAGATCTGAATAAATGATATTGGCAAACATTGTGTACCTATTCAGAGTAACAATGCATTCCATTTCATTCAATGTATCTTTAAAAACACTAATAAGTAGGTAAATGTATGTTTGCTCTAGGATTTTAAAACATTTGAACGTTCTTTTACGTTATATTTCATAAGATGTAGCTTTAACTCAGTCTTCATTTTTATTTCCAGATATTTTATTGTTCTTTTTATGTGTCTAGTACGTATCCCTGCCACATTCTATTTATCACTACATAGTATAAAACAAAGTCGCTTCCCGCTGTCTGTCCCTATGTCCCTATGTATGCTTAGATCTTTAAAACTACGCAACGGATTTTGATGCAGTTTTTTTCAACAGATGGAGTGATTCAACGGGAAGGTTTTTATGTACCTTTAGCCCGGAAAAACTTATTAACGCGGGCGAAGCCGCGGGCAATATTTACAAATAATTTGTGAAAGATACGCAAGAAAAAGTTTTAAATATTATTAAATTGGTGAAAAATATATCAAAAATTAAAATAATACTCATTTTCGTAAAGACGTTTAATGTTAGCCTTTTTTTTATCGCGGGGAAAAACACGTTATCGCTACCACCACTGGGGGGTGAGTGGAACGATTATGTTGGTTTCACACAGTCTTACGGGCCAATGTCGACACTCGGGAGTATAGCTTCATCCGAGCGAGCATTATACCGAGTCCCTAACACTATGTAGGGTGTACATAGTGTACATAGTACACCAGCATAGCAACCAAAACCCGCGTTGGCCTTCTTCGGCGCCTACGGGACAGCCCCGGGGTATCTTGTTGCACAGAGATAGCTGCACGGAACCGCCCCTGCGCGATGCTGCATTGCGGTCCCTCTCTAAATGAGGAGGCTGAGAAGCCTCCGAACTCAAAAGCACGCTTTGCGTCTACGACTGCAGGAGACCGGCCACCCGCATTGTCGTAGTTGTCATTGTCATTGTCGCTTACATTGGAGTAGTTGAGCGAGCAGACCCCCACTGTTCGCCCCGCGACTCTCGTTTACCCCATTTAGTCGCCTCTTACGACAGGGTTCCATGTTGGCCTAGCTCCCTTTAAAACATCCGGTTGAAAAGTGGTGACCAAGAAGATTATATTATATGGAGCGTTCAGCGTTTCCGTAGTATTACGCGTTCCTGACAAAAAAAGGTCTTAACAGGCAGACGGACAGACAAACAGACAGATGTGGACAGACGGACAACGAAGTGATCTATAAGGGTACTTTTCTTCCTTTTGATGTACGGAATCCAAAAAAATATTTTTTTATTTTTATAACACAGTTAACTTATTCAAATATTATTATAGTTCACTCTACACTGATACATACTCCACCAGCCTTACGGATAGGTAACAGTGTAGCTAGCAAGAGCTTACGTACTGTTGTAATGGATTGGACTAAGTAAGTTTTTGTATACCTAGAATTTTTAACAGCGCCCCATTGAGCGTGTTTGGAACCAAAATAAGGCATCATAAGCATGGCGTGCGAGAAAACGCATTAGTTATTATTCTAAGGTGAAAACTTACAACAATGGTAACGGTCAACTTAAAATTTATGGAAATTGTCAGTACGAATCTGTTTTTTTTTACTTAAAGTACACACACACTCACGCCTGTTATCCCCGAGGGGGTAGGCGGAGGCGCAACTAGTGCACCCACTTTTCGCCGTTATTCCTTCCCATGATGTGATAGAGGGCGAGCCTATCGCCATATCGGGCACAAATTCCAGACTCCGGACTGATACTGAATAGAAAAACTCAATATCACTGTGCCCGACTCGGGGATCGAACCTGAGACCTCAGCTTTGCAGTCGTACTGTAATACAACTACGCCACCGAGGCAGTCTTAAAGTAAGTACTTAAAGTATTATCAAACAAATACGTAAACGTTAAGTGCGTAAGCCGTAAACTCCTAGAGGAAATATCACAGAACATAAATATAAATAAATAAAATACTTTATTTATCACGTAGGCGAACATAGTTGCACTTATGATATGTCAAGATACATTCAATTAATAATTATTATTACAAATAGTCACTTATATAACTAAAGACATATTTAAAGGGAGCAAAATTAATGTAAACTAAATATAAAGAAGCCAAGCTCGGGCTGGCAGGAAAGAGATAAAAAAAGAATATTTTTTATTAAAATTAATGGGAGGCACGCGTCGCGATCCTCACCGGTGAGGACACTACAGGCCCTAGCCTAGCTAACCTACCACACTAACATGGTAGGTTATTTGGTATTTGGTAGCTACTAGTTAGCTAGGTGCTCTATGTCAGGGATTCCCAATCCGGGTTCCGTAGAATAGTAATCAGGGTTCCGCCAAAATTATTGTCGGACATAGGTAATACCGAACTATAAAACAATTATGTATAAAACAGTAAAACAACTTCATTCATCACATCAAAACTTTAAATGTATACTAATATTATAAAGCTGAAGAGTTTTGTTTGTTTGTTTGTTTGAACGCGCTAATCTCAGGAACTACAGAACCGATTTTGAAAATTCTTTCACTTATATGAAGCTACTTTACTCCTGAGTGCTGTAGGCTACTTTTTGTCCCGGGAAAATATTTTTGTCCCGGAATAACTTTTTCACGCGGGCGGAGCCGCGAGCACTAAATTCATATTCAAATCATTTATTCAGTAATTAGGCCCCTAAGGGCACTTTTACACGTAATTTTTCACAATGTTGTTTTACTAAAAGATTCTACTGGTGCTTCGGAAAAGCCCACTGACCTGAGAAGAAGCACCAAGAAACTCAGCGTAGGTCTTTTATATATTTTTTTAAATATATATATTTTACAATTCGAAAATCACAATATTACTTCAATTTTAAAGATGGATATTAAATGCGAAAATTAACGGAGAGTACCTAAGTGAAACAACCACCTACGTGTTTAATTTTAAGTAAAAAATAAAGTCAACCATCAAACAGAGCAGACCAGTCCACACAAGCAGCACCCGTTTACGAGTATGACGCATGTGCCAGCCATCGGCCTCCTCAACCATGTTACAGGGAAGTGACCGACCCGGCACACGACGCCGCCGCGAGCACAGACGTTAAAGCGAGCAAGACTACTCAGATTGTGGCTAACCAAGACAAAGGACTACACTACTAGTTAAGAATAATGTGTTTCTATTACGTTACACATTTCTTAAGAATGTCATTACAGTGTTAATTTGTAATCATTTGATATGGGGTTCCATAAAATAACAAGTATTGGTTAGTGCTCCGTTGTCTCTAAAGCTTAGGAACCCTTGCTCTATCTATACTTAATATTATAAAGCTGAAGAGTTTGTTTGTTTGTTTGTTTGTTTGTTTGAACGCGCTAATCTGAGGAACTACTGGTTCGAATTGAAAAATTCGAAAAATTTTCCCCGTTTTTTTCACATTTTCCATTATTTCTTCGCTCCTAATAGTTGCATCGTGATGTTATATAGCCTAAAGCCTCCCTCGATAAATGGTCTATTCAACACACAAAGAATTTTTCAATTCGAACCAGTAGTTCCTGAGATTAGCGTGTTCAAACAAACAAACAAACTCTTCAGCTTTATAATATTAGTATAGATAAATATTTTGTATGACAAAAACTAATTTCAGCACGTAATTTGCTTTGCTACCTGAGCGAAGCCAGGGCGGGCCGCTCGTAAAGTATAAAACCCCACCCTATAGATGAAGTCTTCAAAAATAGAGGACCAGGCTATGCAATCTTAGTACATTGGTGACGGTAACTTCAGACAGATTACTGTACTAATTTTAGTTGTACGGGAGTAGAATGGTACGTATACCTGATCTTGATCATTTTCAATTTAGCAGCCTTATAATTTACTCTTTCCATAAAACGTTCCCAGATGTCGCTAGGGTTATGTTATCGCAAGTGTAAATTTGCTAAATGAGATAACATGCTTACAAAAGTATTTTGGGTGCGTTGAGGACCTCTTTAAAATAGCCAGATAATTTTCACGACCGAACTTTGAATTTCTGCTCTTTGGTAGAATAATTTAAATGAAAACTGGTACAAAAAAATCAATCTATCATAATCAAATTTTATTAGCATGCTAATTAATTTTGATTTATAAAATTTTATGATCAAATATAAGCCAAATCAGTTGCAAAGTAATAGAATCCAGGAGTTTTAAGTTTACTGGTGAAGCTAAACGGTAAAAAAAATTTCTACTATCCTGGCAACATAAAAAATGACGAAATCTGGGTAACGCGGTCCAAAGTCAAACAAATAATAATACTTGTTGTTTATCAGAATTCTCGTTTTGTTGTAGATTGCCACTTCTATTATCATAATAATCCATTGAGTTGAAAATTTCTCCTCCCGTTGCTGTGATAATTACTTCGTATGAGTTTCTGTGTAGTGAGATATAGACTCGAAGTGTTTTCGTGAGACAGTGACTCTTTTTCTTTATTCTGTTGATTTATTTGTGAGATAAGGCTCTCATTATGTCGATATCAAGAAAAAAGTATTGTGTTCCTGGGTGTATGGAATCAGGAGGTAAGTTATATTGTATCATATTGCTTTTTAGTGCCGACCGGCACGAAAACTAACCTGAACCCCTAACCGGCAAAATATAGCCTCCAAACTAGACCTAAAACGTAATTTTTTGTATTGGGATTGAACTGGGACCTTTCTTTTGTTCACACCTTAAGCCCCGCGCCTATTAAGGCCGCCATTGTATATAGATACAGATTTTCCATGTTAGAAGGGTCTCCATTTGATTAATTTGCCACATGTCCTTTATGGTGTAACATGTTTAACCCAGTAGTGGGTATGGTGTGTATTACTGTGGGAATTAAATAAAACAATACGCAAGTTGATTGGCAATTAATGTGTTAAAGCACACCTATGCAAACCGGCTAAGCTAAGCTCTTATTTAACAATATCGTAGAGCAGGATGTGAGCCAACTGGAGGATATCAAATGGATATAAAAGATAATCCATATTATAAAGTACTCTGTGCTTACTACCATACTCAAATATTACATTTTCTTCATTTTCTTAATGCCGCTTTTATAAATATTTAATAATGAGGTATAATATTATGATAAAATAGTTTTGATATATGTAGGTAAAACTTCTCTTACTGGTTGGTGACCGCTCCATAATGAGGATCATGAAACTTATTTAAAGTCATACTTTTATTTGGTATCAAAAATTATATATAATTATATTATCCTAACTTTGAAACATTTGTTTTTCAGGTTCACATTCAACTTAACATTTATTTTGTTTCCAAATCCAGCCAAAGATAGAGAGTGTTTCAATATATGGGTTCTCACAATTGGTGGTAACATAATTGGTTCAGGAAATGAAGACATTTATAGACATGGCAGTGCGTCTCATGCACACTATGAAGAAAAATTTTGCTGTAGAAACAACAGGCTTAGCAATGTTGCAGTGCCGACACTAAATTTGCCAGGTTGGAATCTTATCTTACTAATAGTATAAATGTGAAAGTTTTAGATTATTTTTGGATGTTTGTTAGAAGTAAATGCAGAAAAAGCTGAATTATAGTCCTTTTAATTATCAAAATATGTGTTGTTTTCTTCAAGCAAATTTTGAATTGAGTTCAAAGGAAGACAAAACATTCTATTTACATTGCGTTACTAAATGAAACCACATATTCGTCTATACCTCTGCTAACATTATGCTAAAAATTATCAATGAATAACGAATACTTTCGCCAAAAATCCCGGTTGTAGTATTCCAATTTTTTGATCATTTAGTAGTTTAGTGCGAATATGTTGTGTGCGTACGTGTATTTCTGACTGAAAGTGTAATGTTGCTGCTGCGACGAATTCTCCTAGAGCAGTCTTAATGGCATTAGGGCGTGTAAACTTAAAGTTACTTTTTATTGATATTTATTTTGTTCGAAACTTGCACTTTCTTATTTTACATCTATGGTTAAAATAATTCAATGAAAAGTGTTATTTTTAGCGAGAGAAGTATGTGGTTTCATTAATTAACGCAATGTCAAAATGACCCTGTATAACTAAATAAAATAGGTTTATAAACTGATAATGATTAAGGTTGTTGTTAGTCATTAATATCAAGTTAGCTGGTTTATATAAATGAAAGCACATTTTTGGCGTGTAGTCAAAGTGTGGGATATAATTAACCCGTAAAACCCTGCTTATATGAATAGATGTATGGGGAAACCCTATATACTCGGACGCTGGCGTCCATAGCGGGGTTTGGCGAGTCAATTATAATAAAAAAAATATATTGATACAAAAAAAAAACTTAGTTTGTAGTACATATTGCTTTAAATAGTCTCCACATATATGTAACAATATAATGCACCTTATTATATTGTTACATATATGTGGAGACTATTTAAAGCAATATGTTAATTCAAGTGATTATTTATAAGTTGTATTAGTCTGTAAGTCTTCCTAAAATAAAATAAATAAATAAATAAGTAAATAAAAGATGACTTATTTATCTCTGGTGTTTACAGGGCCTTTGTCTCTTCCAAACTTTCAATATGAAGTAAGAAGACCAATGAGACAAAGACAAATGATTCTTTACCAACACCAACTACAACATCTTGAGATACATCTGTAGCTTCTAAAGTTTTGCCATCATTCCCTGCATGTACAACTTCAGCTACATTGCATACTGAAGAATCACAAACTGACATAGCTAAGAAAGAAAATACAGGTTAGTTACCTTAATTATTAGTTACCTTAATCACTGTTTGTCATATATAGGTGTATGCATATGCTGAAATAGAGGTACCAGCATTGGTATTGCTCATAATTTACTTAAAAAAATAGTGTGCAAAGCTAAATACATATTTATGTGTACACATATTCCCTATCGTTAACTCTTCATATACATACTTTCGCGTCATTCAACCACTTAATTTAAGTCATATTAATTATATTTCAGATCCTATTATGAAGCAGATTGTAGCAGCAAAAAAAGGTTCTCAGCCTGAGAATGTTATAAATAAAGGTATTATGTAGTTACTTATTTTATTTATATTTAGGTTTATCACACACACAAACTCACGCCTTTTATCCCCGAAGTGGTAGGCAGAGGTGCAACTAATGCACCTACTTTTCACTGTGTGTATTTCGTCCTATGATGTGGATAGAGGGCGAGTCTATCGCCATATGGGGCACATATTCCAGACTCTGGGCTGCTCCTGAGTAGGAAAACCACTTTGGCCAAACCTGAGACCTCAGTTCTGCAGCCATACCTTCATACAACTATGCCACTGAAGCATTTAGGTTTACACGTATTATATTTGCTTGCATTTTCCTCTAAACGTGTCTATAAGAGTTTAGCTTTTGTTTAAAAATCTGTTTACAAGACAGTACCTACATTCATTTTTCAGGTTAAGTCACCAAATAATAGGTAGCACACCTATATCACGAAAACAGTAAAAAAGCATGCAAAAGTAACTCTTGCAGAACATAAACTGTATCAAGCTAGTTTCAGCACAGATTAAATTAAGTAAATTCTGTAATAAAGTAAAAAAGCAGTCTGTTAGCCTCAAAGCAGCTAAAAAGATAATGAAAAACCCAGCACTATTGGCTTCTATGGAAAATTATGCACAACAGCAAAAGTAATAACAATGATGCAATTCAGAGAAGTTAAGAAGAAAAACAAGGGCCGAAGATTCTCTTTGACGGAAAAATACCTGTGGCCCACACATCATCATATACAAATCAATAATACAAAAGAATTGATCAAAACATATGTTCTTATGTTTTTAGAATTTAATTTTTTAAATTGTCCTGCATACAAAGAAGATGTAATTAAATGCTTATTAAATATCTCTTCTAGGGTTTGATTCACAATTATTGTAAGGACATATGTGGAAAAAGTAACTGCAATGATGATGAAGATAGGTTGAAAGTAAAAGCAAAAACTATTTTTAAAAGTGCTTTAAAAGAAAGGTAAATAGACATAACTAAAATAAAAAGGAAATAGTTTACATTGTATATACAGTTTAATAAGAAATTATAAAATCACAAGCCATATTTTCTGTCCAACTCGGGTTTTTATGTTTCTGGTCATCCAGTGGTCGAAATTCGTCCATCGAATTTAATAACATTTTATTTTTCTTCCGTCCTCTATACGAACTTTAAAGATACCAAATCTCACTCCTTCGTACGCGCAATGTGCTTAAAAAGGGGTACAAAGGTCTTTCTTCACATACTAATATAAAGATGTGCACATTAAGTATTTTTAGGCGTCTGCGCTTAATTTAAATTACATTGCTTGTGTTATAGTAATTTCTTATTAAGCCATATGTGTTATGTAAAGTAGAATTTGTTTTTGGTTTGTAGTAGTTTGGAAGTAGATTGTTTTTTTAAAAAGATTTTTCTTTTTTTGTATGTTAAAAGCAGATGTAATGGAAACCATTACTATAAGAATCATTTCCCATCCTATTTGAGGAGTCCTTCGAAGTTCAGGGGCAAATAACAATATTCTTAATATGGCAGCATTTTGCAGCTATGTTGAACTCAGCAAAAAATAATCATTGAAATCTTATTTGATGTCCCTCCTTCATCTTTGAAGTACAAGGTCTCATATTATCACAAAGTAAAAAAAATATTAGAAAATCATATTGTATGTCCAATTGAATCCGGTTGAAATTACAAATAATGCGATTAGTGTTTATATTCAATGTATTATTTTTACTTTAGTATTATATTTTTAAGTCTATCTTCATCTTTTTTAGTTCAATATTTATGGTCCAAATATATAATATTATGTGAATATATCTAGTTCTTGTCAAATAAATGTTTTACTTCATTTCTTCGTTTTATTTACATTTGCCCTGAATTAAAATTTGAATAGTCTGATTTTTATACATTGATACTACTTACTAGAGTACCTACCTATATATCATTATGTAGTGTGATATTAGGTCTATAAAACTAATGCAGATGGCGCTGTAAACTTGTTACCAAGAAAAAGGCCGGAGAGATATCTCTATTTCAGTATATTATAAAGTACTCTGTGATAGAGGACCAACGCACTCCGAAGCTCCTCTTCTCAAATCCTAAGCGATCTGCAAAAGATAGAGATTTGAGGATTCCAAAGATTGCTGGCCCTCGGTATCAGAAGTGGGATAAGGATAACTGTTAATTGTGAAAACCTACTTAAAACATGAGTGACAATCTTGATATCGCGATGCAGAAAATGTGTAAATCTATAGAGTGACATCTAGTAGAACTTTATTGAACTATAAATTACAGCATTGTCTATTTCGCCTTTATAAACATTGATACGTAAATACCCCATGATACAATATTATCTTTTATTTACTATTATTTTCTTTGGGAAATCATAAGAAATCATAAACAAAAAAATATTAACATTTTGGGTATGTTCCGCTGCAATGTTTATTCCTGCCGACACGTCTAAGCAACATTGTGTATAAAAGCACTTTTGTGCTCCTGTTTGTGGAACTTTGCTGCGAAGTCTTGTCGATTTTTCAAATATCAACAATGATTTGTTAGAAGCAAAGAGCATTATGTCTACTTGAGATGTAACTCAAACTTGAGATTAGTTTATACAGCCCATAGTGGCATAGTGCCATTTTTTATATAGAGTTGTATTCAGTGGGTTGTCACTCCCCAGTTGACAGATATCAAAGTCATATTAAAATTTTGTTTTCCAGTTTGTACGCTAGGTAGCACTGTTATCTAGATTTCAAAAGAGTTCAAAACAGTAAAATCTTTTTGTTGCAACCTCGTTTCGGTTACTGGTTTTGACTTTTTGAAAATTATTTTCTTTTGTTGGTGTGCGTCAATCTGACACAGTCAAATGTCAATTAATTAGATTAAAAATATTTGTTGTATGAAGAAATAATAGTGATAACAATATGTGAAAAGTGGTGAAAAGTTAATTTGAGCAGTGCTGCCAGATTAGGCGACTTTTCGCCATTTAGGCTATCTTGAAGAGTGTTGGGGCGACCAAAAATTGCGAATGGCGACCGGTCGCCGTTTAGGCTACGCGAATGGTGATTAGTCGCCAATTTAGGCTACCCCGGAAAGTTCGTGTTTTATACCTTGTTTTTGTCGAATTTGAGGCTATTTATAGCTTTGAGGGTACAAAACATGTACTCAGATCCCCTTACACACAATTATTGAAAGCTTGGGACCTTTTTTTTTAGCTCTCCACGTCACTACACAAGTAGGCGACTTTAGCCTCTTGCGTACAGAGCGCTGGCCACACTGGCGCAAGCGCAATTTTTCGCGTGTCTGTCAACACGCGAAAATCGACCTACACGCACACACATAAGGCGCGTCAACACGCACACATATCGAGTTTGACAGCTGTCAGACCGGCCCGATTGGGCCGGTCGGGGCTCGAGAGGTTAAGGAGGATTTTTTTTTTGCTCCTTCACCCCTCCATATACGATGAGGCGACTTTAGGCTACTTCACAATGAATTTTCGGCGACTTCAACCCTCAAACATCTGGCAACACTGAATTTGAGACGTATTTGGACTCTCTTAAACTGAGTCGCATTCAATTTTAGGTTAGGAGATAAGTAACGTTTCAGTATACCAATTTCAACCTTAACGAATGCTTAAATCCGTAAGGCTATCTCAAATATTTAAGTAGCGTTTGAGTATTCGGGCGTTAGTGTTAGGCATGGGTTGTACTTGCAAAATCGTGAACCAGGGCTTACAAGTAAGTCCGCCGAAAAAAACCAGCGCCAAAAACCAGGGTTCGAAATACTTTCAAGAATTTTATTTCTGCATAGGAAATTAATCCGTGCACCCATACTAATAAGGAACACAATCGCGCTCACAAATAAAAACTCAGTTCTATAAATACTAAGTATTTTATTTCTGTATAGGAAATTGATCCGTATCTCAATACACATAAGGAGCACAATCGCGTTTGTAAATAAAGTTCTTATAGTACTTGGATAGTCGAAAATCAAAATACTTTCAAGTATTTTTTAACTGCATAGGATATCGACCCATATTTGAGCACGAATAAGGAGCACAATCGCGTTAACAAATACTTTTAACACTTCAATACTTGCATAGGAAATTGTTCACTAGCTAGTTGAAATAAGAACCATAATTGCATTTGCGGACGATGACGCCTGAGCGCGGACGTAGCGCGGCGTAAAATACTTTCAAGTATTTCGGGTCGGCACTTGGTCGGCGTACTTGCAAGCAAATACCTGGTGTAAAAACCTGGTTGCGTAAATACGCACATCTAGTTAGTGTTTTTGTATTAAGATTTCGATAAGTACCTATAAACAGATTGTTCATTGTTGATTGTAGTATGGACCTATATGTTATTTGCGTTACTATTTAGTTATGTGAAGAATAGGTTTTTATTGCAACAACCATTTCATTTAGGATTAAAAAGTGAAACAATATACGAACCTACAAAAGCGTTGGCGATTACCATTAATTAACTTAAACGATAAACCATGTCTGACGAATATGCTGCGGTTAAACGTGGGAAATTAATTTTGAAAGGAGACAAGCCCAAGTAAATAACGTTCTTTGCAACAGAAATAACCTCAACACTGAATCTGAACTTCAACATTACCTTTTCAGAGCTAAGAAACGCAAACACAAAAAAGAAAAGTGCACTGAAGATTCAAAAGTGGATGAAGATTTAATAAGGCACAGTGGCTGGTGGAAAGTGGAAAAGATTGAGGATATCACTGGCTCTATATCTATTGAATTTGGCAACAACTGTTACATATCGGCATTAGACAATGGTCTGTTCACTATCGGAGCGCCTCACGGCGACGGCGAAGGCCCTGCTCCTGAAGAAATATTCACAGCATTCCCTGCTGGGGATAACAAGTTTGCATTGAAGTCTGGATATGGGAAATATTTGGGAGTGTCTAAAGACGGAGTGGTCACCGGCAGGTCTGATGCAGTCGGGCCTATGGAGCAGTGGGAGCCCGTGTGGCAGGATGGTGGGTTAATGTAATTTGTAGCTGTACCATATTATAAACTAGCTGTGCTTTAGACCTTATCTGCATAGGTCTATCTCAGGTAGACCCTATGTGGTGTGATTGCATGGTACTTTGAGATTATTAATAAAATAATTAAATATTTTGATTCTTTAGGTTGGTTTTGATGAAAGAAAATATTATATTATGGTACAAAATTTTAATTTTCTTTCATCTTTCCTTCTTATCCAAAACAAAAGTTCATATTTTTCAGTTAGTAAGTTTTGAATCCAGTTAGTGCCAAACACTGTTCAAGTTTATTTATTGTTATTTATTTAGTAAAAATACTAATAAGTAAAGCATGGACCCGCACCCTCTCATTTGGTGCTTATACGGGTGCTTCGTATGTGAACGGCCCCAACCAGAAACACATAAAAAGTATTTTCTTTATTCCATTTTTTTAAAGATGTTTCCAAAACAATATCTAATATAATAAAAATGAAACTATTTAAACAAAAGAAATAATCTTTACTTTTTCTTCATAGACACATTTAAAAATTACAGGTAAAACGGCAATCCTCAGTTCATTAAACAAATTCATGTCGGTGAACCCTGAAGATGACAGTGTGGTGGTCAGCATATCCACTGCTGGTGATAATGAATACTGCACAATACGTAGCAATAAGACAAAGGTGATGAACAAATCCGTACTGCCTGCTGAGGAGCAAGGGAACTTGAATGAAGTGGAAATTAATTATGTGTACGTATTTTGTCATTATAGCTGTAGTAGTATAGACTACACTAATGCTGGCTTGTAAAAAGACTTCTTAAAAATATGCTTAGCGCCAAATACATTTATTACAATGTGCTGTCACTGTCATCCATTATGAGAAGAAGTTAGAAGACAGCACTGTAAATAAAGTAATATATTTAGCGTTAATCATATTTAGCAGGTTGTTGTTCAAGCCAGCCTGAGGGTGTTGCTAAACATCCTTAATAGGAGTACCTACAATATTCCAGCACAGTCCCAAAAACTAAAAAGCCAATTTTTGAGGCCTATCTCAAATGCTTTTAAATTAATAAGTATTTTTGCATATAGTATGTGTAAACTTGTAATAAAATCTCTTTGGCTGTACTATTTATATCTGGCTGGTTTTGATGACATTGACTCGTCAAGCCTCGCGACGGATGCCGGCATCCGTTTCCTCATACATCTATATACATAAGCAGGGCTTGACGGGTTAAAAAGGTTACAATTAAAAAAATCCAACTAAAAAAGAAAAATCAAGTTTAATAAATTTTAATTAAGAAGAGTGTAAGTAAGAAAAATGTATTTTATTGTAAAAAAAAGAGTGTGGGGTGCTTTTTAAGATATTATCAAAATGATAATCCTTCTACTCTTATCTGTCAATAAAATATTAATGAGTATTAACACCATGCACGGCACACTTTTATATTTCATTACAAAGTTTTCATTACATCAGTCATTTTATAAAGTTATTCAACATATTATATATATACTAGCGGCCCCGACAGACGTTGTCCTGCCCTAAAAAGGTAACTAAAATGGCTATTAAAAAATAAGGGTTGATCGTAGAGGGGTGGAAATTTAGGGTTGTAGGTATTTTTGTATGCTGTATCATAAAAAAATTGTAACAAAAAATTTTGTCTGAAAAATAAAAAAAAAAATTTGGGGGTGGTCCACCCTTAACATTTGGGGGGATGAAAAATAGATGTTGGCCGATTCTCATAGATACCGGATAAGCACAAAAAATTTCATCAAAATCGGTCAAGCCGTTTCGGAGGAGTATGGCAACGAAAACTGTGACACGAGAATTTTATTATATATATATATTGAATTCTGATAAAAACTGGCCAAGTCAAATCTAACCTACTTTAAAATCTCACATTTTTAAATAATAGCAACTGTTATAGGTATCCAATAAAGCAAAGAAGAGTTTGATACTTGTTCATAATGTTATTTTGTTCCTACAAATACATATTTGGATTTTGCATAAAACTTGGCACTCATTTAGATCTCCATTCTTTTTGTGGTGAAGCCCACAGCCAAGCATAATTTTTGTATTGAACTTGGCTCTAATTTTTTACATCTATGTTTTTGGTGGGATATCACTAGTTTTTGTAAAGAAAACTAGCCAGGTATTGAGTTGTGTGGTGCCGCCCGCGCGCCGCCGACGACACACCGTTGGCCGGTTGTTTAGTGCATATTACAAGTTTTTTGTATGGGGACACCACAAATTTTTAGACTTAACTTTATTTTTATATTTCTGTTATATAGGAAATAGAATAATACATATATTGGGATAGTTTCAAATATTTGCTTGTAATGATTCCAACGCTATCATTAAATATATTTTTTTTTTGTATGGGGACCTCCTTATTTTTATATTACGCTTACACAAAATTACCGAGCTGTATTCCAAATTTCATCCTTCTAGGTCACCTGGAAGTAGGTTAGGTTTAGGTACTATATGTCAGTCAGTCAGTCAGTACTAAGTACCCGGGATCCGAACCCAGGACCTCAGCGCGCAAATCGTACTCGTAATGCGTACGCAATACAACTACGCCACCGAGGCAGTCCATTTTAACTGTATAGTAATTGCCAGGGTAATAGGGTAGTTTCCTATGTTTGATTTGGTACATTATTTTATATGTAACAGAAAATAATACAAAAAACAAATTCTTCTGTAAAATCAGAATCAAAGTTGATTGACAACTAAAGCAGTTAATCATATTTGAAATATTGTTGTGAGCAATGTGGTGGCGTGGTGGTGATATCGCGTCATTTGTTTCGCACGCACGCAGCGTTATGGCTGGCGACACTCAGTGACGTCACATTCTGCTGTTTCCGTTATCTGATGCCCCCTTCCACCAAACTTCAAAGCTTTATAACTCATTTATTTTGCTTGTATTTTAAAAAATTTTTTCCTCTAGATATTAGAAGACATGAATGTTTGATAAATGTATTTAAAAAAAAGTAATCAAGTAACCTATTGCACTTGGCCTCATCGGTCTAAAATACAGTAGCTGCTATCAATCCTTATTAGTTATTACCATAGTGATTCATGTCAGAGTCAAGACCAATAGGTAGATGCACTTGTCCCGTAATTCGTAAATCTAATATTACTTCAAATTTTCCAGTAAGAAGTTCCAGAAGTTCCAAGATAAGAAACTCCGGGTAAATGACGGCAGTGTGACAGAACTGAAGCGGGCGAAGGTGGATGGCAACCTGCACGAAACATTACTGGACAGGAGAAGCAAGATGAAAGCTGACCGATATTGTAAATAGTGTTTAGATATGTACATGTAAAAATTATCAATATTAAATACTAGTTGTAAGAGAAATAATGGTGTTACTGTATAAGGCGCCTACTAGAGAAACCTTTTTTCAATTTCAGAATTAAGTATCTATTTTCTTGACATACTTTATGGGTAGCTAGGTGTTGCTTGCAGCATCGCCTGCGTGAAAAGCCTGTAGGTAGTAGGTACACGTCAACGCCTTCTACACAGAAAATCAGATAAATATATTTCCTACCTGAGTAAAAGTGCTGAAATAAGTAGTAATATGTTAATCCAGAACATGACCCTATACATGTGGTAAATGATATCCATATCAGTTCAGCCGTTTATTTCTAAATATTTACACAAACATTAGTAATTATATTAGTAACATATTGTGGTACTATTATGCCTACTGGTATTATTCTGATGAGTACTAGGATTCTGGATAAAATCTAAAACAACTTCACAGAAAAGAATAGGACAATGTGAAGATTTTAGTTTACAATGATCAATGAAAAGTGGTGTTGGCCAGAAACCACTGGTTTGAGGTCATACAAGTTAACATAGTCAACAGTCTCACTTCTTGGCAACTGTTAAGACAGGGAGAAATGGAAAAAAGAAGCAGGAATAGTTTGGTACCAGCCAGCATAACGGACACGGAGAATAGGTATACTAGTCCAACAATGGTACTGCACCAATGTATTGGTGTCTTAAACTTTATTGACTAATAAATTAGTGAAAGGATTTTTAAATCAGCCCAGTAGTTTTTTAGTTTATCCATTGCAAACAAAAAATAAAATCTTTTTTTTTATGGCATTGAATGACGAGACGAGCATACCCTTTGCCTGATGGTAGGTGATACGACCGCCCATAGACAGTAGTAACACCATACAGCACCTTCAGTTACTTTGTACTGTATAGCATTCCACTGCGCTCGACATCCCTAGACATAAGATTTCTCATTATGTCCAGTAGTTACATTGCCTACAATGTCCATTAAATTTCCTCTTTATAATATCAACTAGCTTTTGCCCGCGACTCCGCCGGCGTGAATGAGTTTTTCCGGAATAAACGTCCCGTTTTATATTTTCCCGGGATAAAAAGTAGCCTATGTGTTAATCCAGGACATGATCTACCCGTGTGCAAAATTTTATCGAAATCCGTTCAGTAGTTTTTGCGTGTAAGAGTAACAAACATCCATACATCATTATAATATTAGTAGGATATAGATTGGGAATGGAATTAATTTACTCTGTATAACAAACACAAGTATGATTTTAAAAAGTTTTTATTCATATTCCTCTTGTAATAACATTCGGTATAGCGGCCTAAACGTTTCGTGATTAATTTAGTATACACAGTCATTTACAGAGAAACAAGATGACCTGTGCGTACACAGTTGTAACAATTCTAAACTTATACATATTATCATTTGATAGATATACCTACTTTACTTTCTATATTATAGGTACTCATATTGCGGTAATATACACAATTTTATCAACATTTCATAATAATTATTAAAAAAATTAGATGTAACTAAAAAGTTTAATACTCTATTCAATTTGACTACAACACAGTAATACTATGAATATTCCAAATATTTTTACATTGAAGTGTTTAATGATTATTATTTGCAGTTTATTAAGGAATTTATGTCAATGTCCAGTGTTAAAAATCAAAATTAATTATTATTCTGGATGTTTTTGTTTAGTATTGTGCAAATTAAAATTTAAAACTTAATTTATTACTTTTTAAGTGTATGAGAACTCTCATAAATATATTTCCATATTCTATTACACAGAAATGTAAACCTATCCCTCCTATTTGAAAAGGTTTACGATTGGTTCCTACTTGTAGCGAATATGTTAAAATCTGTTCTGCGTAGGGTTGCCAGGTGACTGCATAAGTCCTGAATTTCGAGTAATTTTTTGATTTATGCAGCCCGTGAGTTACCAGTCACAATTTAAGCCTAAAACATCCACTGTTAGTTTTTTTTTAAACGGCTAAATCAATTTTATAATTGAAGCTTAGGTGATCTAACTAGGCACACCATGCAATATAGGGCAAAATAAGGCTCATGACAAATTCACGGTTGTATTTTCGCCTTGTGGGTGATACCCATATTGTAGGCTGTGTTAGTCTGTGTACGCACTAGTCCCCACTTACAATCAGAATTTAATATATCTAACTACATGTTTTATACAAAACAATATCTACATCCTAAGCCTATTGTCGACTAGACACAAACCTAGTCTATTTATTGGAACTTGATTCTGTATAATGGCGTTTGTAATCCAGTCAGCAGCAAACTGCTTTCGCTATGTTTGGACGTTTCTATTTTTTCCATTTATTTTAGTACAAGCAGGAACCAAAAAGGCCTAAATTGTTTGGTAGGTTTAAAAAATTGGGAGGTCTTAAATACCTTCATTGGCAATATCACCGATGAAATGATGGAGCAATTTTTAAAAGAAGAAGAATACCTATTTTTGAAGAATATTTTTGTATCATTGCTATAGCACTATTTTAGTTTAAATTATTACAAAAGGCCCTGAAGACCCAACCAAGTATGACTTGAGTTTCTTCCACTTCCACCATAGTTTTCAAGAGGCCATATTTTGTAGGTTTACATAATGAGTTAACTATCAATATGTAGCAAAATATACTTGATAAATTACACTTCTTGAGTAATAAAAGGCAAGCATTCATTAAAATGTTGACTGACTCCGTTGAAGTGATTCACCTTATTTACAAAAGGCTAGCAATATTCCCTTTCCACCTTTCCCACAACCACCTCGAGAAAAAACAATCTTCATATTTTTTTACATTTATATTTATTTGTTAACATGCAAATTGCCTATGATGTTGCAAGCTTGCAGATCATATTGTTTTTCTTTGCATACTGTAGTGTAAATCAGGGCTATGACAATCTTAATCCAACTCAGCCCCAATATCTTAACAAATTTCTAGATAATTATTTATTCATAACAAACAAAATACTTGTCATCAAGATTCATTAAATTCCACATTAATATTCCAGCATTTTTAGTTTCTGCTTGACTAAAAATGTAAACTGATAATTCTAACCAAATGTAAATCCATGGAAAAATTTATAAGGAACAAGTACATATGTCAATTGCAAAAAATAAAAACGTCCAGAGATAAAGTAAATTACAGAATAAAAAACTTTAGTTTGTGTCAAAAAATCAGTCGCAGTGAACATGTCTTTAAAAGCTTTTACAGGACATTGTCAACACAATCCCACCGGAGTTATTTGGTATAGAAATAAAAATCCATAACGGCTCAAACTAAAAACAAATTTCTTTAGTTGTACTATTTTATTGAAAAAAGAATGTCGGTGGGCAAAATTAGTTAAAATATCTAATATAATAGAGCCAGCTCTGATAACGTCATTGGTATATCATATTTTGTCCCTATTATCATTGCTTTAAATATTATTTTACCTTCATGGTGGATGATACATGATGCAACCTGCCACCATTGTGACATATCATTTAATATATTTGGCAACACATGGTGTAAACTGTAAGCCATTACTTATGTACCGGCATATATCTTGGCGCTTATGTATCACAAAAGTAAACTTTCAAAACACTATACTCGCATTACTCTTAAACGCAATGCTGAGGATTCTCTGTGTAGCAATTCTGCGCAGGCGCAATCCGATGGAAATCTTTTTCTACATATTTTAAGAAATCTAGGTACTTGATACACAAGTACTTAGTACTTAATTACTATAACTGCCTACCTTCATGGCATGTTCATGTGAATATCATCAGAATTGGCTCACATCAACAGATTGGAAATGGATATCAGAGATTGCATAATACAATACAGTAGTAGCTAAAACAAAACTGATTTTTATAACATATTTGTATGATAGAGGAGCAGTAATAAATTCATAATATACATAAATATAAATGCTAAAAATATACAAGTTAACTTAAAACTAGTAACGAGACAAAAATATATAGGACACAATACAATGTGTGTGTGAGTGTGTGTGTATGACTTTAGCTCCTCCTGTGTGCAATGATCATGTATATCAAACAAAATAAAATCGAAAACAGACATATTTGGCATTCCAGAATGAACCCTTTATGTACATCCCCCTTGTTGGATGGATTTGGGATACCCAGTGATAGTATTGTATCGGCAGGATTGACCTTGCAAACACCACCACTGGCTTTTGCAAAACTGCCATACATTATATACCGGGTGTCCCATTCCAGCACACAGCAAGCAGGTCGCATTAAAGGGTAAAGGGAAAGAAAATCGCGCCACTGTGTCGTTTATTACCCGACTGCGAAAGAAGGAGGGTTATTTCAAATTATACAAGATGCCAATTTACAAAAAAAATAAAAAACAATAAGTCCACTTAATAAGTTATTTGGTACATGAAAACACTCCCCAAATAGTATTTATGAAATGTACACTATTTAATGGAGTATCTCTATGGTATTTATATTAAAAAAAATTAATTGGTATGTTATTAGACAGTTTGGCCAAAGCAATATCTCAAGTTATGAAATGTATTTTTTATGATGAAGAATTTTCAGTTACTCTATGGTTATGAGCAATAGTACGATTGCAAGTATTTTACTCGAATATTATGAATGAATTTAAATTTTTAATCTAATTTAAAACTCGTTTGACAAAATCAACTTACTGTGTTTAACTAATTCGATCAGGTTAAATTAGTATTTTTTTTACTTTATCACCTGAATTACCAAGAACTCATGAATGACTAACTTGACACAAGGAAGTGCCATTCGAGTGGCAATATATCGACGGCTCCGTAGAACAAAGTCGTATATGCAAAATGAAGCTTTTCAGTAGAGCGCTTTGAAAGTCTAAGTTAATTGTGAAAATCACAAGTTATAGTGAACAAAACATTATATTCTATAGCGTTCAGTAACAACTTTGAACTTAATGTGTGAAAATAGCACTAATTCGCACATGAATACAAACTAACGACTTTCAAAGCGCTCTACTGAAAAGCTAACATTTTGCATATACGACTTTGTTGTACGGAGCCGTCGATATATATATTTTTTAATTTAGTCGAGTACCAAATCACGTTATTGACACACATTAGGTTAATTTATGGCCAGCAGAATCATTGAGTGACAAATGCAAAATGTTATAATTTTTTGCATGGTGTTCAGTTTTCCCAATTTATTAATTAGCAATCATGAGTTTTGAATGATGAATGTGTGTACATTAAAAAAAGGTTAATATTAAACTTACCAAAAGAATATTTAATGCTTTTTTAGTTTGTGTGAGGTTGTTCGGTTTAAATTTGATTAAGATCAATTGATGTTATATTGTCAACATGAAGCAGATCATGCGTATGTTTTTTGATAAGCTCTACTATAAGTCACACACTGTTTAGGGTTGCCAATTCATACTTTAGATATTCCGGTATTGTCTAGTTATACATTGTGTCCTGCTAAAACGCAGTTTAGCAATCGGTGTTTTTGTGCAGGACTAGTATTTAAAGAGCGCTAATCCTGCGAACCTACCACAGAGGAACTTTTACTAGAGAAGTTGCTACATTCTCGAATCTGGCAACCCTAATTTAATCAATGGTGACATTATTGGTTATGAATTTTTAGCGGACTTTTTAGCAGCAATATGGTTTGATTAATGCTTTTAATTTAATACAGCCAGCGTCGGTGACAGGTGTTGAACGCGCGTTGCTATATTTGCTAATTCAAAACGCGCGCTTGTTAACGTGTTACTATACATAGTCGCAATCAACGCGTTTTATAACGCCTGCCACCCGCCGTGTGTCAGTCATGTTTGAAGTTGAAGCTGTGTGGTGGTGATGGTGGTGGTGGTGGTAGTGGTGGTGTGGTGGTGGAGCCCCGTGTCGCGCGGCTAGGGTCCTCAGCTGGCAGGCGGCATGGCCACGTCGCCCGCCCGCTCCGCCCGCAGCCACTCCACGAACTCGTCCAGCATCACCGGCCCTGGAAAGGTCACAGTACATACCATCAGTTAAACTTTGCTTGTAGCAGGATACTTGAATACCCTCGGATAGCGATAATCGTACAAAAGGTGTTAACCAGCCTTAGTGACCGGCATAAGTGTGTTGCGTTCCGGATTCAGCCTGTATATATCTGGTTTCAAACAGGCGAGCATCATCTTGTCAACTGACAAAGGTTAATTATCTCTTGTATGGTACAGTACGGTCACTTTGCTATGCTCATATGAAAAAAAGAAAAAAATTATCATATGATTTTTTTTATACAGCTGAGGTCTCGGGTTCGATCCCCGGGATTGGCCAAATGATATTAGATTTTTCTATTCAGTATTGGCCCGGAGTCGGAAATTTTTGCTCGATTTGGAGATAGGTTCGTCCCCTATCACATCATGGGACGGAATACGCTCGGCGAAAAGTAGGTGCCCTAGTTGCGCCTTTGCCTACCTCTTCGGGGATAAAGGATGTACTCACAGGCCCCGTCCGCGTCGTACGCGGTGAGGTGCACGTCGACGGTGCGGCTGAACTCGAGTATGTTGCACCACTGGTCGCGGTTGACGACGCGGTACCGGCGGTCGCGCGCGAGGAACTCCCCGAGGTGCGCGCGCAGCGGCCAGCGCGGCAGCAGCACCGCCAGCAGCGCGCGCGCCGTGCCCGTCTCCAGCGACCGCTGCTCCTTGTCCTGCCACACCACACACCACACACATCACACCATATACCACACCCAATACACATCCTGTATGAGAAATTTTCAAGTGGGCGAGAAATACTCAATGAAGTCTCAGGGCCTATTTTGATGAAGACTGAAACTGCACCATTGGATTTTCGAAAAATCTATATCCCTAGCCAAGAATCGAACTTGTTGAGTTTTAAAATCCCAATCATATCATCCCAACCGCTGTTCTTATCCTACACCACATAACACTTTATATCGCACTAAATATATATTAATGTGATCCCATACATTAATATGATAATTACTGTATTTTTATGGAAACATTGAAAAAGAACAGTCGAAAGTAGGTCCTGGCAGTCATGGGATTTCAATGGAAATATATACAGGAAAAAAAAAAAGACGTGTGGCACTCGGAGACTGCCGCGGTAAAGCTATTGCATAAATTCTAATATTTATAACCTCTTTGAACAGATATAAAATAAAAGTCATTAAAAGTTTTGCTATTCATCGATAGATGGCAAAACTAAAAAAAAATATGAAAGATGGGCTCAATGGACTAGTATCCAGAGCCGTAATATTTAAATAAAAACCTCTTTGAACAGATATAAAATAAAAACTTGTATTCTTACAAGACTGCAATATTAAATTTACTTATGGAATTTTACACTCTACATGGTTGTGATAGAGTTGAAAATAAAATATCACCGCTGTGCCGGTCGGAGTGTGGGGTGTTAGGTTATTTTTTCGTTACGGAATTTCTGGATTCGGTCTCCACGCTTAAGACCCGCGATAGAAGCTATGCAATAAATTAAAAATAAAAACATTGTCCAGGCACTACATGGCCCTTAACATGTATAAAAATCATAATATATGATTAAAAAAAAGTTTGGTGATAACGTTTCAGTGCATTTACGACTGTAAAGTAGTAACGCTGAGTTTGGTAATTGTAATAATTGCTAAACGGATATCACTAGGCATCTCCTATAAAGAGATAAATAAGGAACTTGAAATTAAATAGGCGAAAGTAGGTCGAAATAGCTCAGTTGGGAGAGCACTGGCACGGTACTCCGGAGGTCGCGGGTTCAAGTCCTGCTTTCGACTGTGCTTTTTCAATGTTTCCATAAAAAATAAAAACATTGTCCACGCATTACATGGCCCTTAACATGTATAAAAATCATAATATATGATTATGATAATTGCTGTAATGTAAAACCATGATAACCCCAAACAAAATATTAATTGCATTTCTTCAATTATTTATTTTAGCTACTATATTGAGTCTTATATTCCCTGATAGTAATCGTAAATAATTATTAAATAATACTCATTAAAAATAACTAAACTAAATGAAATTATAATATGCACCATACTCACTCTAGCGAAATCATAAGAATATCTGTATATAGCCTTAAATATGTAAGGATCGTTGAGTAAACTGCGTAAATATTCTAATTTGTTCTGCAATTTGTGCACACTGTCACACTGTAATTCTGTTAAACCTGAAAATATAAGGTTAGGTATATTTATATGGAATAGGTATACTGCAACTTGTATTGGCTATAGCTGAAATTAACCAGCTCAAAAGAGTATCACCCGCTCAGAGAAAAGTTCTTATAAATTAAGAACTATTTGAACTGTTAGTGTGATCTGTGGAATTCTCAAGGGCTGAACAAATCTCCCAAATATCAATAATGCACCAGGAATTACTGGTGTAAATGTAGTGATTTAGGAAGGGTGATAATAATTATTCTGACCATTAAGTGATCAATTTCATTGAATAACTTCAATTAATAAATATTAACTAACAATATGGCATTCACTCTAGCTTTTGACATTTCTGCAGCCACAGAGCTGGTTAAACCGGTTTCTGACAACTAATACTTGGCTAATATGTGGCATGTCACTTTCCCGTATTCTTTAAAACTAAATGAGAAGATGTAGAAGCCACATTTGATGGTGAGCATCACAATTGTGGTCTGATTGACAGTTAATTATTTGGTTTATAATAATACATATACTTACCCTTTATCCATTCTTCCTGTGTGAAATATCCCATTTGTTTGGCGCCCATTTTGTATGCAATAACCAACATGACTACATTTTCTGGGTCTACATTTAAGTCTGCACAAAACTTTTCCATTCCCTCTGGACCTGAAAAAATTATATACTGCATTAGTCATTATCCTCTTTACAGAAAACAAACTTTATATGAAATCATCAATTATGGCTTGCATATAGTTAGTATTGGTGTGGAAGTTATTGATATTACCGGCAAATTAATGCTTTGACTTTGTGGTGTAACACACTTGAGACCAATAGGATTAATTATAATATATTAGGCAAGTATTTTTTTCACAGAGAACATGACAACAATGTATGAAGAGAAAAACCATGTAATGCTTATCATCATACTAATTTTAAGCACCACATTCTTCACCTTACAGTGTTAGTAATAATACTGGCTTAGGGTGAAATAGTTCCAATAAAGGCGAACAGGCGTACGTTCCCACAAAACATACGATAATACTGGCTACTGCAGATAAAAACTAAAAAGTATTTCTTGCACTTACCTAATACATCTGGTTCTGTGACTGTTGTGTACTCTTTGAACCATGTTAAACATTTCTTCACACTGAAACTTATGTCTTCAGATTTGGAATGTCGACGTGAACTGAAAAGAAAGGTCAATATTATTTGAGTGAAGTCTACAATTACAATATTCATTTTCATTCTGAATTACATATTGAAGAAACAGTGTGAAGCAACTACACAAAAACACTACAATCACAAGTATTCAGTTGACTTTTTTTTATTTTGTTACATAATGATTTCTTACATTTACGCAAATGCTAGTTATTGAAATTAAACTATTACATTACATTTTTATGATTTGCCACTGTAGAGAATAACATAAAAACAAAATATGGTGGTCTTGTAAAGTACCTGCTATTTCTGGACCGTTTATGGTGGTGGTGGTCATCTATGGAGGTGGCTCCTGGCAGAACATCGCCCCCGTTCGTGGGCGCACCGCTTCGCGTGCGTTTACTACAGCGAGGCATCGCTCCACCACCCTAACAACAAAATATAATCATATTAACAGTTTTTCGTAATGTAATAAAATAATAAGTGATTAGCTTTTGACCTGTCAGTGAGTTTATACCAATTGAATGTTATGGGATCAAATTCTGAATGCAAGGAAAAAAATCACGAATTGTTGCCTATACAAGATCAATCTTGGCCTTAAACTAATACTAAGAGCAAATAAAGTAATAGATCAAGTATGGCTCAAATAGTAAACTTTTTTGCTTTCTAATATTTCTTAATACTACATATCCATACACATACATATACACTCACGCCTGTTATCCCCAAAGGGGTAGGCGGAGGCGCAACTAGTGCACCCACTTTTCGCCGACATTCCGTCCCATGATGTGACAGGGGGCGAGCCTATCGCCATATCAGGCACAAATTCCAGACTCCAGACAGATACTGAATAGAAAAACTCAATATTACTTTGCCCGGCCTGGGGATCGAACCCGAGACCTCAGCTTTGCAGTCGTACTGTAATACAACTACGCCACCGAGACAGTCGGTGTTCTTAATACTAAAATTAGTAATACTGTGATTCCCTTATAACTATTGGTTTTCCTATTATTGTTATGATTTAAAATTAAAACCCTATTTAATGCATGCAGCATCTAATGCAAGTAGTAAGTAATTGCATCATTTTTTTTCAAAATCATACTTTTTGATATCATAAAGACACCAATCAGTAAGTACATTGTGGTGACACTATCAAATTAATAAATTAATGCCAATTTGTCATAAATTTAACGTAACTTGTGAGTATTATCCAGGTCAGGAGGCCGCTGAGGTCGATTTTGAGGCTGCTTATTTAGCGAAAACATATTAAGTATTGAGTACCAATGGTCATGGTATTTTATAATAATATTTGTTTTAAGCAGAAGCGGAAAATGTTATTGCTGATGGTTAATGCAACACAGTCCAAGAGTAATGCTATTCAACAAAAGGAGTGGTATATCTTGACGGTAATTTTACCATATGAAATTGAATGCGAAACTGAAACTGTGAAACTGAAGTTATGCTTATCGACTTTTGAGTAACACTATCTACATTAAGACATTGGCAAAATCACCGCTATAACGGTGGAGCCATCAACCTAAAAGAAGAAGAAATTGAATGCGATTGATCTTTCCATACCCAAATTACACTGTATTATTCAATATTACTGGAAGTAGGAATCATTGAATATAAATATGCCTACATTTTACATAAGCCAAGTGTGGAATAACTTGATGTTTGTCATGACTTTAATATCTTACTTAAATAAATTCAATTAAAAAAAATTGTTAATATGCTGTTATTTCTTCTTACAGACTCAATAATCTTAATTTGTCTACATTTTGGATGTCTTAAATCTCTGGTCACACATATTTTGTTAACATAACATGTATAATATCAAATTTATTAGCATTTAATGCTAGCCAACAAAGATGGCATGAATAAAACTTGGCAAGTAGTCAAAATTCATCAAATTATATGCTAGTATTCTAGATTAAACATATTACACATTTTCATAGATTCAGTACATACAACTATAGTGAATAATATAATAATTTTTACTCTGAAACATCATTCTTCTAGCAGAGGATTAAAATGAGAAATGGGTACCTAAATTATTTGATCATCTGATACTTGTAATACATTCTATACCCAATCGACATTCATAAAACTAATATGAAACTTGACAGTGGCCTGAAGTCACATCAGGTGTCCTCTACATGTCTTGTCACTCATTATTTCCTTATTAAGTGTGACTATCTATAGGCCAGCAATAAAGATTAACATTTGCTGGATGTTCGCAAACTTGGAAAAAAATAATAGTAACTAGAAATGCCTAATTGTCACTGTATCATTTTCCTTTTTTTTGTATCTAGTGAAATGCATGATAGCCTAGTTGGCAATGGAACTGACTGCTGAGATGAAGGTTCACTGATTCAAAACCTAATACACAATCATACAATATTACACCCCTCTGACTTTTAATGGTGAAGGAAAACATTGTGAGGAAACCAACATACCTAAGAATTCGACATTCAAATTTAAATATGTGAAGTCTGCCAATCTGATCTAGGCCAGTGTGGTGTACTGAGACCTAAACAGTGTATAATACAGGGCTGGTATTATTATTATTTTAGTATCTTGCATTCAAAATCAATTATATCATTGTAGAGTACAATGACAATGTACAAAATTCATACTGAAGGTCATGTGATAAAGAAATGTGCGTGAGACTTTTGTACCATTATGAGGCACTTTTTATTCACATTTTCTGTTTTTTTTCTCAATATCTACCTTTTTTATTGCATTGAATGATGAGGCGAGCATGCCGTTCTCCTGGTGGTAAGCGATACAACCACCCATAAACAGTAGCAACATCATCTAGCATCTTGGCTTATCAAGAACTGTGTCGCATTTCACTATGTTCATCATCCTGAGAAATAGGATGTTAAGTCTCATTATGTCCAGTAGTTGCACTGGCTACTATGTCTTTCATATCGAAACATGACAGACACAGACCTTGATGGACATAATATTTATATTCTATTTTTTTTTTAAACAAACAAGTGGGTTAGTAATATGAGGATAGCATCACTATCCTGAACCAAAAACTTTGATGTGGACAAAGGTGGGTATAGAAATTTTTGAAAGACACTATAGAAAATGATTATGTATGTGTAATGAAGAAGTAAATACATTATAACATAATATCTATATGCATTATTTTAATGAAACTATAGAATAAGAACCATGTGATTTTTTTCTTGTAACTATGGACAGCAATGATAACCTATTTGGCAATGGAACGGTTAGCTGAGACAATGTCTGGAGGTTCAAAACCCAAGGCACACACCTCTGAGTTTTCGAAATTATGTGTGTATTGTAATCAATTGTTCTTTGCTTTAATGATGAAGGAAAGAATCCTGAGGAAACCTTACATACCTGAGAATTCTGCATAAGAATCTCGAAGGGATGTGAAGTCTGCTAACACACATTAGGCCAGCATGGTGGACTAAGGCCTAATCCCTCTCAATAGTAGAGGAAGCTCGTGCTAAGCAGTGGACAGTATATAAAATAGGGCTCATTGCAATGGACAGCAAATGCTTGTGTATGCGTATGTGTAAATTATCTGATAGACGCTAAAATGTTTACCATTATTCTTCATAACCACTATAAACCTACTACTCCCAGAAATTTGATGTTTATCAGAACCATTAATATTATATATTAAAGAAACAGTCTCTTAAAATATTCACCAATCTATTCATACATATTTAAATAAATTTATTTATAATTCACTTTACATTGAAATCAGATGTTTAAAGTTCAAGAACACAACTAAGAACCGCATAATAATGTTTAAAGAAGACATACAAGCAAATACTTGTGCTGCAAGAAAATTACAATTTGTACTTTTTTTATCTCATAACCAAAATACAAATAATTTAAAGTGTCATTGAATATAAGTATAGTTGGTAGTAAATTGTGATAAAGATGTTAGATAATATTATTTCGTATGTCACACAACACAAATCAGCTGAACATGACATCACATAGTTGTGAAAACAATATACTGTTGAGGTTATGTACTGGTTTGTATGATGCTATAAAAAAATAAATACTTCACTTCCTACTTGCTACCTGTAGCTGTACCAGGCGACATTGCATAGGTGCACATATAAATATTAATCTTACCAACTGTTTACCAGTACACTTCAACTTACTACACATATAATATGTTATTTTATTATTTAATAAGCAACTGTTCTTTATACATAGCAAATATATCAACAAACTTACGATTGGTGGCAGATTCGATATGAAATTTGAAAACTTGAAGGGGTTTTCGTCTCCTATTTTGCGAAATTTAATAAAAGCAGCCCCACAAAAATGTCCTCTTAACTGACAGCTAGTTAATAACCTGAAATAAAAAAATCAATGTGGGTGCAAAAGCCAAATAAGTGACATAATAACAAGTAAAAATGTCGCAGTAATCAATATTTGCAAACAATTATTGATGTTCAATGAAATTATTGCAAAAAAATTATAAGGAAACTATAACTCACGGAGTTTTTCTTTATAACAATTACGCAAAAATATTCTCACCTCCTATACCTTTTATTAGTATAAAAATATATAGAGCGATGTTTTTTCGCAAAACAATAATTCTTATTAAACAACTATGACGATAATTTATGATAAATTGTTAAAACCAAACAGCGGACACAGCGGCTGAGAAAAACTCAAAACGAAGTTAACGTTTTGTTTTTGCAAATCCTGTACAATGTCCACAAAGGTTTGATCTGCATAAAGTTTCCTAATTGCTGTAAAATAAACTACTCATTTCGTGGGAATCCATTATATTTATTATTTACTAATATTAATATAACTTTTTTACGAACCCATGAATATTATAAAGGAAAGGAAGGAAATTGAAAATGAAGTGCATAATTAAACGTTATTTAAACTTTGAAGTTTCCGAACGAATAGATAACAATCTAGATAATATTTTATTTATAATTCCAATTTCCAGTTTAAAAAGTTGTTTCAAAGATAGAATCTTAGAAGGTAGAATATTGTAATCTTCTTGAGATAGTATAAAACAAAGTCGATTCCCGCTGTCTGTCTGTCCCCATGTATGCTTACATCTTTAAAAACTACGCAACTGCCAACGGATTTTGAAGCGTTTTTTTTATAGAGTGATTCGAGAGGAACGTTTTTATGTAGTACCTATATTATATACTAGCGGCCCGCCCTGGCTTCGCACAGGTAGCAAAGCATAATATTTATACATTTAATTTTTTGTCGTACAAAATACTTATAAATTATACACGTAAACCTTCCTTTTGAATCACTGCGTCCATTGGTGAAAAACATATGAAAATCCGTTCGGTACTTTTTGAGTTTATCATGTTCAGACAAGCAGATACGATGAGGGAACTTTGTTTTATAATATGTAATGATATAAGGACATATCCTTAAAAATAAAAAGATTAAAATAGTCTGTCCTTCCTCTAATCTCAAACTATCTCCGTATTTATTCTCGCAAGAAAATATTTTCCGGGGTAAAAGTACCGGTTTATATTTCTCTGGGATGAGCAATAGCCTAGATGCTTCTCAAGGTCTTAAATTATCTTCCTACGAAATATCATCGAAATCGGTTGAGAGTGACGGCTACAATCGCGAGGAAAAAAAATCCGGGGTAAAAGTCCCGGTTTATATTTTTACAGGAAAAGCAGTAGCCTATGTCCTTCCCTCGGTCTCAAACTATCTTAATACTTATTTTTTTGCGGTTCCACCAGCAAGAAAATATTTTCTGGGATAAAATTCCGATTTATTTTTTACTGGAATAAGAAGTAGCCTAGGTCCTTTCTCGGGTTTCCAACTATCTCCCTACTAAATTTCGTTGAAATCGGTGGAGTGGTTTGACCGCCCCACTCGCGAAAATAAAAAATCGGGATAAAAGTTCCGGTCTATATTTTTCCGGGATGAGCAGTACCCTGTGTCCTACCCTGGATCTCAAACTACTCCATACTTATCTGTTTGCGGTTCCAAGTCCCAGTTTACTTTTCCCTGGATAAGAAGTAGCCTAGGTCTTTCGCAGGGTCTTAAACTATGTCCCTTACAAATTTCATCGAAATCGGTTTATTGTTTTAGCCGTAACGACTTGCGAGAATAAAAAATCCGGGATAAAGTCCCGGTTTGAGTTTTCCCGGGACATAAAGTAGCCTATGTTACTCAGGGATACATGAGAATTCTAATGGTGAAAGAATTCTTGAAATCGGTCCAGCACTTTTTGAGTTTATCCTTGTCAAACATACAAAAATACGAATCTTTCCTGTTTATAATATTAGTATAGAATACATGCATAATATAGTAAAGAAACACTGATAATTTTAGAGGTTTCTGATTTGATATCGTTAGCAAACACATTTTTTTTGCACTTAGGTACATTGCAAACGCTGGCTAAACTCTACGAGATAGTTCGAAATAATGTACTACAGTATTGTACACCTTAAAAACGTCTACAAGAAAGTCCGCGATGATAAATGTTCTATCTCTTAGGGATAGAACCCACAATAGAATTTTTTTATCCTTTACTTTTTACAAGAAATAGTGGCATATTTACGAAGCGATTGCAATACAGCATTAATCCTTATCCTATTAGGTACCTTATATGCATTGTACATTTAATACATAATATTATATCAATATGACTCTTTGCAGCATGTAATTTAAATAAATATTTTTGAAGATATTACAGACTCGACTAGATATTGGCCGCGACTCCGCCCGCTTTAAAAAGATTTTCCGGGATAATAGTCCTGCTTCTTATTTTCCCAGGATAAAATGTAGCCTATGTGTTAATCTAGGACATGATCTACCCGTGTGGCAAATTTCATCGAAATGCGTTCAGTGGTTTTTGCGTGTATGAGTAACAAACATCCATACATCCAAACATCCATACATTCTTACAAACTTTCGCGTTTATAATACTAGTTTTTGCCTGCGGCTCCGCCCGCGTGAATGAGATTTTCCGGGATAAAATTCCCGTTTTATATTTTCCCGGAATAGAATGTAGCCTATGTGTTAATCCAGGACATGATCTACCCGTGTGCCAAATTTTATCGAAATCCGTTAAGTAGTTTTTGCTGAAAGAGGAACAAACATCCATACATCCAGACATCCATACATACTTACAAACTTTCGCCTTTATAATATTAGTAGGATATTAGTAGGATTAGTATTAGTTTTGAATATAAAAGGAGGCGCACTTATTTTCGCGCGGTAGCCCGCGAAAATAAGGCGCACTTATTTTCGCGCGGTAGCCCGCGAAAATAAGTGCGCCTCCCTTTATATTAATAACTAGTAGTGCTCGCGGCTCCGCCCGCGTGAAAAAGTTTTTCCGGGATAAAAATATTTTCCCAGGATAAAAAGTAGCACTCAGGAGTAAAGTAGCTTCCTAGTAGTGGAAGAATTTTCAAAATCGGTTCAGTAGTTCCTGAGATTAGCGCGTTCAAACAAACAAACTCTTCAACTTAATAATATTACTAGCTTTTGCCCACGGCTTCGCCTGCGTTAATGAGTTTTTCCGGGCTAAAAGTATATAAAAACCTTCCCGTTGAATCACTCTATCCAACACATTTATTTGGATAAAGATTAATATTATGACGTTGATACAACTCTTAACAAATAATGCATTAATTTGGACCAAATTTGATTATCATAAAAACGGTTCTAGTGAGTTAATCTTAAAAGATAGACATATACTGTCGCGGACATTTTTTTAGATCATTTCAAGAGGAATAATTCTTTCATACATATATTTTTGGTATCTTGAACCGTTTTCGCAGCGCACGCAATGGAAGCCCTCAAGGATGAATAATTTTCCCCGTTTTTTTCACATTTTCTATTATTTCTTCGCTCCTAATAATTGCATCGTGATGTTATATAGCCTAAAGCCTTCCTCGATAAATGGTCTATTCAACACAAAAATAATTTTTCAATTCGAAACAGTAGTTCCTGAGATTAGCGCGTTCAAACAAACAAACAAACAAACAAACAAACAAACTCTTCAGCTTTATAATATTAGTATAGACTATAGATATAGAAATTGTCGCGTTTGTCTTGTAGGCGACTTTTTATACCAATAACCAGTCATTTTCGTTAGTTAGTTTCAAGCACAATTTTGATTGAAAAAGGCTACAAGTTTGAGTCACCGTACAAAAAAAATCTGAAACAGACCTTGGAACTTGGGGGATAGATTGAAATTAAAAAAAGATATGAAAAATCTGGCTCGTTTATTACATTAGTGTTGAAATAGTCTTTCCGATGATGTATAAATTAATCAGATCAGTTTATTTTATAAATAGTTAAGTACTAATACTTTTACTACTATACTACACCTTACACACCTACTTAATTAAAAAGTTTCTAGTAAGTTTTTCTTGGACAACACCAACTTTATTGCGCTACTCATAATTTAGAGTGAGAAATAAAGCAACTAATCCGCTGAGGGTGCAATACGGGCAAGGGCAAGGGTATTTCACCCCACCGTGTTCGATAAACTGAAAGCAGACACGACAGAGTACCTACCTCGTCGCGACGGTACAATTTGAAGATTATTTATCGATTTTATAATGTGCATTTGCATGTTTTGAGCACGCGTTGTAATTTATTTTCGAGACTTGCGAATGGTTGTATTATAATAAGTGATTGCTCTAATATTTACCTTTTGTTACCTTAAAAATATTACGTATTTAAGAAGGGTGTATTTTAAATTCATTTGGGTGTTTGACTTATGAAACAAATTATACCTAAGCAACGCGCGTGGATTAAAGAATGAGTAGGGGTCGACTGGACCGAAATGAATAAAAGCCGGGTCAAAAGTAAGTACTAGTTAGCCCGCGTCGAAAATAATGCATTTATCCTGAAAAAAATATTAACGCGGACGGAGCCGCGGGCAAAAGCTAGTTACTTAATAAAACAAGATCTTGCAATGTTCTACGCCTATTTTGATAAGCTTCATATTTATGTTTATATGGCTATTGGTACTTAATCCAAAATATGAATATCCATACTGGGTGCGGGGACTGTACCTGCATTGGTAAGTGGTCTGTAGTCAGTTTTCAATCGGCTTTTCAATACAAAATAGGAAACAGTCTTTGTTCCAAACTTTTTTGCGATTAACTGAGCTGCGTGTAGATATATGTGGAGTGTTTTTTGTATCCTGTAGTTCTATTACTTTTAGACGAAAAAAGCGACAATCAAAATTATTATATTTTTTTTATAAATTAGGTACTTAGTTTCTGAATTCTAGCCAGGTACTTATAAATACAGAAAAAGCCACCTGTCCCACACTGAGGTTTATTCGGTACTTAAATACTACAAGGCTTGTTGATATCATGGATATCAACTTTAGGGGACTTCTAATGTTATTATAGATAACTGGCTTTTGCTTGCGGTTTGGCCTTAAAATAGCTTTTCCGGGCTAAATGTACCGCTATACATTTTTTCTGAATAAAAAGGGCCTATATCTTTCACAGGTTATCAAACTATCTCCATAAGTATAAAATTTCATAGAATTCCGTTCGCTAGTTTTTTTTATCTAATATCAGATAGACAGACAGACGCGGCGCGGGAATTTGTTTTTTTTTATATTACCAGATTTTGCCGCGGATTCACCCGCTTGAAAAAGTTTTTCGGGGATAAAAGTTCCGCTTCGCAGGGTCTTAAACTATCTCCATACCAAATTTTATCCAAATCTGTTCGGTAGTTTTGAGCGGCTTTGTTTCAAACTATGTTTAAGGATAATATTGATGATATATGTTAGTCTAAGATGTTAGGTAAGTGCACGCGTGACTCTTATTTGTTGAAAATAGTTTTGATGTGAAAAATCTATGGCCGCACGTGAAACCGATTGCAGGCGTGGCGACGCATGATAGTATTGTATAATAATTGAAGATAGATATTTTCATACAGGGATGGATTAATATAAGTCAGGGTGAATACGTTTACTATTTTTGTTGTAAGCTAAGGGGGGAGGGGGTCTGGCCCCCAAAACCCGCTTATATATGCCCATGTTTATTAGATATCTTTATGCTTAGGGGCGGCATCCGCGTCAAATACTGAGTCTACCAGGGCGGTAAGAACCCACGCTACAGCACTGGCCATGATATGGACTATTTCCCCTCACGACCTAATGGTTATTTTTAGACTAAGTAAGTAGTTATATTATGTGCAGTTGTATGGAAGGCGTTTTAATTAACAAATGGAAAATTCTGTAAAGGAAGAGATTGCCTAATTTTTGTGTAATATATTACTTCACTTAGTTTAAATTAAAAAATTCTCTGTCAATTACATCACGTAACGTGAAAACAAAGCATAAAAAACACGAACCCTGCAATAATTAGGGAAACGCTCGTACTTCGTAGTGCGAGGGTGCGGCGTGCGCCCATCTTCTGACGGTAAACCGTCATGCGTCCATTCAAGTCGGTTCGAATACACCCCAGTGACACCCCGTCACCCTATTTCTACCCCAATCCGCGTCGTGCGAATCGTCAGTTCGCGTCAAGCCACCGCTGGGGGTGTATGTGTTACTCCTTCCATCTGTAAAAACCTCGCGATCTTTTCCGAAGTGCAATATTCAAAACAATTCGAATTTCAAAGCCTGTGTTCCATGTTCTGTATTTAAAACGTTTGTTATGTAACTGACTGTGTTTTGTTTTCTCAACAGTTAATTGTTTGTTCTTTAATCTTTTTTTTTAGTTTTAATGTTTTTTGTCACTTAGCCAGTGTAGTGATAGTGTTGGTCGTGTTTCGTGTACTTACGTAAGTATTTGCTGCATTGCGTTATTATTTATGTTTATTATGGTTGACTTCTTCTCTTTCTTATCTACTATCTAGACAAACTTACAACCAAGTCATATATAATGTTTAAGGTTATGTTTCGCCGCACTAAAGCTTAGGATGACGTTGTTTTGTATATTTTTATAAAGAAAATCTTCATTTTCGTAAGTTTTCCATGGGCGAAGGCCGGAGCGGTTTCTATTCAATTAGGATATAAATTGGGTCAGCTAAGAAGGGTAGTGCCTAAGTAATAAGGTGGAATATGTACGTGGCCGATGGTTTATGTAACGGCAAAGGTCAGAGGCCGCATATTGTATGGCTTTAATTAATTTACGTGTGACATTGCTGAACGTGTCGACCGTTTAATAGGAATTATCATATTCGAAGTGGCCTCCATGAATCCCACAGTGAGTTATGGACGTTGTATTGAGGGTGTTACGGGCTTTTTGCACCCTCGTCGGTGGGGAAGATCGAACAACGTTACATTACTGGACAGTTTTGTGTCCAGAGATATTTTTGTTTGTGTTAAAAATGAACTATAGTTTATAAAATAGTAGTAGAATAACACAATTATACATAAACTTACTGTTTTGTTTTTACGTACTCATCCAGTTATTATCAAAAAATTGAATAAGATTCGTTAATGTTTTGAGAATTTTATTTTCATTTTCCTTTGATGCCGTTTGCTATTGTCATTTTTCTTTTTCATTGTTGTTTTCAACAATAGGCAGAATTTAAATTCATCATTCAAGTTTCTGAAACAATTCAAAATACTTACATTAAAATTTAAAGCTGTTTAGGTTATAGGTATACTTAGGAAAATACCTACGATGATAAGTAGGTACCTACAAGTTTTAAAACCGAATTGCCCGGTAAGTGAACAATTCGGATTGTAGAAAACAAATGATCATTATGTACTTATCTAACTGGTTTGTCCGAAAATCTTTAGATCTAGGAATGTTTTAGGACTATGTTCAGCAGCCTCGATGTAGAACTTTCCTTGATTGGTGTAAAAAATAACCTAAATCTACCTACTTACGTGAAGTTGATACCTACATTGCGTTGTAAGTTCCTAGACTTGGGAATTGGTATAAGTAGGTATTGACATTTGGCACTTTTTACCCGACTGCGAAAGGAGGATTATGTTTTTTAAATGTGTGTTGTAGTTTGTTACTGCCACGGCGGTGATTTATTGTACATATGAGAAAAAAGTACAAATAACAGCGACATGCACAAATTTGAATGACAATTAACAAAGCACTCTGTGTTATCTACTGCAATCTTCGCTTAATCCTAAGCCGAAGTAAAGGCGATAATGATAATAGTCACAAACTTCACGAAAATGAGCGTGTAAAGAGCTTATTCGTCGTTCATAATTCATAGTCATATTTATTCGTCAAGTTATTCCGCGAATTCTTCACCAGTAGTCTATATGAGGCATCAGATATTACATTTTATTGTCTCGTTACGCCCAGTAATTATACTGGCTACAATGTTCTTTAAACTGGAATTCAACAGTCTTTGTACAATGCTGTCTTCTTCTTCTTCAGGTGCCTCTTCATTACTGAAGGTTGGCAGTCACTTCCTTGAACCTCTCCTTGTTCGTGGCTAGTCGGAACAGATCTTCGACCGTTTTTATTCTGGTCGTATTCCCGTATACTGCGAAGCCACGACTTTCTTCTCCTTCCTACACCTCTTTTTTAGCTATTTTCCCCATCATGATGGTTCTCAGGAGATGTGCTGTCTGGCGGCAGAAATAGACATTGCGCTATGCTGTGCTAATTTCTAATAGGTAGTTATTGCCATTTAGGTATTTGTATTCAGTTTTTCTATTCAGTATCAGCTCGGAGTCTGGAATTTGTGCCCGATATGGCGATAGGCTCGCCCCCATCACATCATGGGACGGAATAATGGCGAAAAGTGGGTGCACTGGTTGCGCCTCTGCCTACCCCTTCGGGGATAACAGGCGTGAGTGTATATGTATGTATGTATTTGTACCTATAGTCCAAATACAACGTGGACCGACGAAGGAAGTTGCTCTTTCTACCTTCGCCCTACTCTACCAGCTCTGTATTATATGCTGCCCACTGCTGAGCACGGGCCTCCTGTACAACTGAGAGAGTTTAGGCCTTAGTCCACCACGCTTGGCTAGTACGGGTTGGCAGACTTCACATACCTTCGAAATTCAGAGTACCTCTCAGGTATGTAGGTTTCCTCACTATGTTTTCCTTTTACGCGAGCGATAATTTACACAGAATACACACATAATTTTTTTAGAAACAACAGAGGTGCGTTACCTTGGGTTTTGAACCTGCGGAAGTTCGTCTCGGCAGTCCGTTCTACTTCCAACTAGGCTATCGTCGCTTTTTAGTCGCCATAAATATGCCAGCCTATTGTATTGAACGCAATTTTCCGGAACAACCAAAAGCCAACAACCCACTATTTTATTTTGTTACCTATACCTATGTGTAAGTAAGTATAATATACTTACTTACATTGGTGTACTTTTATATTATTATTATAAACTTGTACTTTTATAATATTATTATAAAAGTACACCAATGTAAGTAATGCTTATTGAAGCACATACATAATATAAGTACCTACTTACTATAACCTTTTTTAACCTTGTATATTGCTCGAAGCTGCATACATTGCAGTCTGCAGCATCTTAATTTCCGCAACGCGGATGTCGCTTGTTGCTCCCGATGCGGACTGTGGAGTGAATCACAACGCTGAATGGAGTTTCTTCGTGCAATGTCTTTGTACTAGCATTCACTTGTGGCATTCCCATTTCGATTGAGGGGCTTTCAAAATAACTTATTGTAATAAAAGCTGGTAATGCATAATAGCACTAAGCAAAAAAACTAGATGTATTATGGGAAGACGTGTCCGTTAGTCAATATTTGCCCTTGCGTTGGCCATGTATTAGACTTATTAGTATTAGTATCATTAATTATTTAATTAGCATTTCTGTACCCTTTCCTCTTATACATTTATCAATCATTTCTCATTCATTATGGGTCTTGATAATCATCACTTACCATTATTACCACTTCGCTAGTTGCTTTTAAAAGCGAAAGAACGGCATATTACGAAATGTCTTCATCCGTCCTTAATTTTCTATTTCAAAGACTTTAATTTCAAGCAAACTCAAGTCCACTTAGTAACTACATCCCTTCCAAAAGATTATTTTAATTTATTAAAATAGAACTTACTTAAGTTGCTACAGCTGAGTGGATGAATAGATTAGTTAGAAGCAGATAAGTTAACTAAATGTTATACCTCAAATGTTTCTTTTTTTTGTTTGTATTCTATTGATGATTTTTATCTAATTGATGGAAACAGTCTCGTTTAGTACAATTCGAAAGATCAAGAGATAGATAAGTATTACACTATGTAGTTTTAGAGCATAAGAGTTTGAGTTGGTTTTTCGAGCTCTAGAATCAAATACACATTGAACATTACGAGGCTGTATAAAAAGTTTGTAGAATCCGATTTCTTAAATATTTAAGTAAGTGAAAAAAGTGATGTACTTAATCCATCTATATATAATTATCATAATTATAGAATTTTGAGTAAATTTTAAGTGACTGCCTCGGCGGGGTAAATGTATTACGATAAGACTGCAATGTTAAGGTTTCGAGTTCAATCCCCGGTTCAGGAATAGTGATATTGGATTTTTCTATTCACTATCAGCCCGAAGTCACAAATTCACATCATGGTACGGAATACGCTCGGCGAAAAGTGAGTGCATTAGTTGCACTTCTGCCTATCCCTACGGGAGTAAAAGGCGTGAGTGTGTATGAATTAAGTATCAAGATTTTGAATTGAAAGTCAGAATGTGTCCTTTTCCGACATTAAAATTGCCTACTAATTATATTTCTAACAAACCTCCGAGCTCTACAATTCAACAAATTCGTAATAAGATTAGTAGGTAAGATAAGTTTCCAGATAACATTAAAAAATTTCGCATTATCAACACATGAATCTAAAGCCAATAGAAAGAAGCTAAGTAGATATATAGGGTGGCGGGTGGCAAGGCGAAGAGTAATTTAATTGGTGCATGAATCCTCCCTTTTAGTTCCAATAGCTCTCGAGGTTGCCAATAGTAATTGATTGGCTGGAGGACTAGATAAAGTATTATACTCTTCGCCAGCGGAGTCGAAGTTCAAGGACCTTGTTATTTGCCTTTTGTCGTGTATTGGTGTTCGCTGAACTGAAATATGGTATTGTGAGTTACATTGTGGGATTTTGCTGATATTCTGAGCTTGCGGAAATATTTTATATTCGGTTAAGTAGATTAGCAGACTGTATTGCAGATTCTGAGCAACCAGAAAGGTCTATGCGGGCCTGTCTGGAGGTGCTTGAACAATACCATACTTATTTTGCCACTGGGAACGGATAAATGTCTCACACGACATGCTGGGTATAAGGAAAAACTGTTTTTAAACGACTACTGCAATTGTATTACGAGAAATGTCAGGCTTTATATTCCTTGCGTGAGAAGGGGTAGCCCCTGAGGATCTGAAAGCAAACAAGGAGTAGGATATTACACATTAATATTACGAAATAGTCCGTACTATGAAGTTATACTAATTTTGACATTGACTAGTTATAACATCAGCGCCTTTGTTGGAACCCAATACGCGTGAGGTAAGCACTCAGTGTACTTTGTTTGTACGCGAAGATTAATTACCTTTTAATTACAACGTTGTATAATGTGTTAATAGTGTGTACGATATCGTTTTTAATGTACGTGGAAATGAGAGCACTGGCTGTGTATATCTAGTTGATCTTTATTCTACTTTGTAATACATTGCCATAGGAACCATTTATCTCCTTATATGACTACAAACTAATAGGAATCAGGGACCGATTAAGTTATTCAGATTTGGAGATTGGCTTCAGCATGTAGAGGGTAGTTTAGTTTCATGTAGAAATTTCTAGTCCTTTCTGTATACAGTTGTGGTGAAATGATCTGTTCTTATTAGTTACTAGGTGTTGTGAGCTTTTCACGCGGCTTCGCCTGTGTGAAAAGCCTTTCTCCCCATAAAATCTCTAAACAGTTGTGTCGGTTTATAGCGCCATCCGTGCAACGTCAGCGCCATCTAATTAAAATCTATCATAAATTGAAACATTTCCCACGGGAACAAATTACCGCGATTAAAAGCAGCCTAGATATTAATCCAGGACATCATACATGTTTTATCTGGTATCCATGTCCCAAATTTCATCCAATTCCGTTCAGCCGTGGCTTCGTTTACTTCTAACCAACATCCAAACATTATTCATCAATATACGTATATATTTATTGAATTAGTAAGATTTTTATTCTGTTATACTTATAAAGGAAAACGTGGAGGTGACAAATTATATTATTAGGGCTGTTTTCAAGGATTTCTCTTTTAATTTCTTTTGAACAATTTTTTTTGGTACTGTGCAAAGTATGATTTTTCGTGCCCGAACCTTCATAAAGCTACATACTAATATTTGCACATATACTAAATCATACACTGGAAACATAGTAGTCAATGCATATAAATAAGCTGAGTTTTCATCTTGATCGATTCGTGTAGTTCTGCAAATCATCTAACTTAAACAGTCTGGCGGACCTTGCAAACAGCCTGCTGTACGGAGTTTGAATAGTCTATTCAAAACAGCATTAGGCGTTGACTGAAGGCAAACACCGTTGCCCGCAAACATTTTGTAAGCCCGCGGCGAAAATAGAGAATGACAGAGTGGTGAAGTCGGAAAAAGGGCATTACTTTGGGTTTAAGTGAATCAAAGACAAAAGAAGCTAAGCGAGTGCCAAAGATGACCCGCGTAGACCTCCTTGAAAGACCATTTCAACTTTTAGAAAGAAAGGAAGGTGTTCTATAACTGAAGATATTAGCTTTTGTGCAGGTTTGCATTTTGCCTCAACAGGCTCGGTTTGGTTGATGTCTGGATGTCCTTTAGTAAGTGTCCTGCTAATTCTTTACTGAGATGAAGGTGTTTGAAGGTTGACAGTTGTCGCAATGCACTTCACAGGTAAAATTTGTAGCAAACTGATATCGCCAAAGGTTGATCTAGCTGATTTAATGATGTTCTTTTATGGTACGGTCACCGTTGTTTCATGAATGGTGATTCCTACTCCATAATGGTTTCCTTCGGATTAGTTCGGAATTGAAATCGTCTGTAAAAGTGAAAATGAACATAATTAGGTATTCAAAAGAGGATTATCTTTACAAAATGGATATAAAGTGACTGTCTGTGGTTTGAAACAAAGGATTTTGGGTCCTAGACGAGTTATGCGCGAACAAAATTAGGTTGAAACAAAATTTTTATTTTATTTTATTGTACCGTAGAATTTTCTCTTACTATATTTGAAACTGCTTAATACCTTTAAACACCTACACATCGTTAAACCAGTTGTTTCTCGTATCCATAGTCCATAGTTCCCACTTGACCGCTGCACTGGCGTCGGCAGCACGCGAACCAACTCTTAATTAAAAACACAGGTGAAATTATTTTTATACAGTAACGTAACGAGACTTGAAGGAAACTTTAATTGACAGGGGAAGGGGGAGTAAATTTTCGACTATGGGAGTCGTGATTTCTTTTCTATTTACGGATTTTACCTGAATCCGAGGTACTTGGACTTCAAAAGTAGGATTAGGTGAATAAACAGTCCTACCTGATGAGATAATAGCCCATACAAAACTCAGTGTGAAGTGTTAGCTTAATTGCACGATTGTGACATTTTCGGAGTTTGAACCAATCTCACTTCCGAAATGAGTATGTGCGCGGTAGTCTCGGAGTACGAAATATTGCGGACAAGCTGCAAGAAAACAGGCTGAGGTGGTATGGACATGTCAAAAGAAGACCACCTCACTACCTTGGCAACCAAGTACTGGAACTGTCCATTCCCGGAAAAAACCCAAGAGGGAGACCAAAAACTACTTAAAATGTGTTGCAACGCGACATGGTAGCATTCAATGTTTCCGATGACGACATCATCGATAGAGCAAAGTGGAAGAGAAAAGTGAAGAAGGCTGACCCCACGCATCATGTGGGATGAATAGTCGGGAAGAGAGAGAGAGAACCAATCTCACTTCTTCATAATCCCTCGTCTCTTTTTTGAGGCCAGCAACATTCATATTATGATGTCGTGGGCAGTGATTACTTAACATCAGGTTATGTTTGCTTGTTTGCTAATCAGAGGCATACTGTAGGGCTAGGCGGAGTGAGTGCTCCAGGATACCCCAGGCCAGGGATTCTGACCAGTGAACTTTTTAGAAAACCATCGGGCCAACTTTCCTGCATCTTGGCTCATTGTTTCCTAGCTACTGCACTGTTGCTGACCTAAATCATTAAAAAGACCTACATTTTTAGCGACCTTTGAATCTACGTTATCTCTTATCGCTCCCTGGTTCCATACATAGTTGGGCCGAATGGAGCGCAATCAGTACAAATTAATAATTCAATTTAGCTGCTTGACGAGAAGAACAGATTATAATCAATTCAACGCTTATTTGCTTATACGTACCAAAGAGGTTTTGATTTGAGATATTGAAAATTTAAAGCATATTTGTCACTTTTGTTAGTCATGTTTGAAATAGAGCGAATTTTATAAATTCGCGTCGTTGATAATTGAGTTGCCAGTTAAACATTAACACCTATTCACGGGATATTTCTCTGTATCTGTAGGTACTTAAGTATATCTATAAATAATTGTCAATGGCTCAAAAAATCTCCGACATCACACAATGAATGGGGTCTGATCATGGATTTTAGATCTGTGCTTATTCTAACGTAGACTTGCAGATATGTAAGTTGATTATAAAAGTGTATCATCCTTCCCATCTGCATATTGTTAGCCACACAAAACGTAATGTAACAGCTCCGTCGCAAACTGAGCCACTGAATGGTACTTCCGTTAACAAACAAGACTCTAGCGAGGCATTATATGGGAAAATTACGCATAAATCTAATGATAACGCTCTTATGGTGCAAAAAGTACATGTATTAAGATGGAAAGAGATTACAGCAGACGTTAATGCTAAAAGGGTAAATTGAGGATATGGAAAAATTGTGTTTAGTGATATCTAGCAAGATTACAAGAAGTTTTTCTTTAGGAATTATTATTCAATCATAAGGGGTACTAATTATCGAATAATATATTTTATGCTGAAATACCCACTTCGTAACCGGGTGATCCTTAACATCGGCCCTCGTCTATGGTTACCGGCTACACACTGCTTGCAGTAGATCGACAAAGTGATGATTTAGTGATATTATCCCGAAATCTAAATATTGAAGTGTTGGTAGTATAAGTTAAAATCGTTATGCCTTAAAGCGTCGCGTTGAATATGACATATTCAACGTGACACTTTAAGGCATCACATTGTGATAACAGAATGATAAATGTGTTCTCTACATGTTATTCTGTAAAGTGTTTGAATCCCTAATGTTAATTACAATTAAGCGTCTCCGGACAATTCTTAAGGTGTAAGTGACTGCTGTCCCAAATGACTGAAGAGATGAGGTAATTAGTCTGGAACTATGTAGGTATTTTGACGTTATTAATGAAGTAGTTTTTTCTTCAGGCTCTGTCTCTGTGTAATGTTTTGTGTTTTAATAATAAAAAATTTGACACGTGACGTCGTGTATCTTTTGACCTCTTTGCCACATAATGCCACACTTATTTATTTATTTATTTATTTATACTTTATTGTACACCAGAGAAATGAAACATAGGACAAAAAGAAAAATTAATAAGTACAAATGGCGGTCTTATCGCACAAGGCAATCTCTTACAGACAACCATGGGATGGACATAAGAGAAAAATAAATTAATATGGGGCAGCATAAGGTGTACGACTTAGTTGACCCTTGCCCCCCTCTTAACGTGTATTGTAATTTATGGATGTCCACTTACGTAGAATAACCGTCCAACTGTGTATATTTTTCGGGATATAAAGCTCAGACCTACGCTAATTAAGTATTTGAAGTCTGCGCGTACCATCTTAATTAATTTAGTGGCTTATATATAACACAAACATCAGAAAATATTTTGCATAAGGAAGCAAATTACAAAACAGTAATTAATTAAAACTCGAATTAATAACATTATTTACAAAAGCTTTCATTACTAATAAAGGTGTTGCTCGCAATTTCACCTGCGTGAAAAGCCTTTCCTGCTTCACCGCCATCTACTTAAAGAATCAGACAAAGTATGTCTATTATTTCCCATCGGAGCAAATTTCCGGGATAAAAAGTAGCCTATGTGTTAATCCAGAACATTATCTACCCATGTACGAAAGTTCACCCAAATCCGTTCAGTAATTTCTGCGTTACTTTTAAAAAACATACAAACGTTTTCACAAACTACCGCATTTATAATATTAGAAAGATTTACAAAAATGCTAATGAAATTTAAATGTGACTTACTTCTTAGTTCCAGACTCCAATTATATCTTTCCATCTTAGAGATGAATGCCTTATACTAGAACGGTTTTTACTAGTTTCCTTGGCGGCAGGCATGAAAAGATGTCAAGCAGGCATGACGCAGCGCCTTGCAATCCAATAGGGAACCCCTTTCATACGCTGGCGCTGGTGCATCTATAGGCGGTGTGTATTATAAAGGGATGGAAACAAAATATGTTAATACCTATAACGATGTGTATTTAATGGATAAACACAGATTTTATTTTGACATTCTATTGTACTTTGAACTTAAAACATAGTGGTCCTTTCAGGATATTTTCATCTATCATGAAATGAATTTGAGGACGTGGATACAGCATACCTTTCTAAGGTTCAAGCATTGTCTAGAATTCCAATCCGATGAACTATTTTTGTTTATTAATAGTTTAGGGCATTCTTATTAGTTCAGGATACTTGACCTAACCTGTTTTTCATTTACCTAATCATCATTTGGCTTCTTCATAGGATAGTCCTAGGATACGCTACGCCTTTTAAACCACAAACAATACCACAGTGTCATTGGTCCATTTCCAGTTTTACGGTTTAAGGCTGCATAAAACGACAATCTGTCGTTAAACGCGGAATGCGAGTTAAAAGTCCATCCGGCCGTATTGCTTCCAACTGGAATAGTAAATGCTGGTCTGCCGATATCGAATCATCGCGGTTGAACGGGTCCATTGATGAAAGTTTTTCTCATCTCGAAAGAATTCTGTCACGATCCGTTTCAACCTTTCCATAATACGTTTCGTTTCATAATTTTTGTAAACGCCAAAAAGGTGTAATTTATTATTATTAAAGCAAGTGTTGTCATTTCGTTTAGATGGCCGTTTCATTTCTCAAGTGGCTACGCTTCGGGGATTTTCATTATTTTTTTTTCAATTCCACCATTTTTATTCGTGTTTGATTAATGAAAAGCTCACCTGAACAGTGAGTAAAATGAAACGTTTTTTTCGTGCGGAATCAAGGTTTGCAATATCCGGTCGTACTTTTGGCAATAGTTAGGTATTTCAATATCAGCGTGTATTTCGCTACGAAATACTTATTTCGAATCTCTTTGTTTTAAAAAGTTTTTTGTTAAGTCTACGCGGGCTTGCACTCTGGTATAAACTCTGAAATGCAACGTGCATTTCAGAATTTATTCTTTCAGTTTTCAGTTTTTAAAAGATTACCTATATATATCCTTGATGATTACCCGTGCTTTAAATAATTTTTTAAACATGGTATTCCGTTAGTTTGAGAAAAACTTTTATTAACCGACTTTAAAAAAATGAGGAGGTTCTTCACGTTTGTATTTTTTATATTTGATTTATTTTTTAATGTTTTAACTTTATGAAACAGCTCGAATGTTAATTATTTATGTATTAAAAATGTAATTACATATTGATATTGTACCTAAACTGACGCTTTATCACAGACGTTTATCATCTATACTTTAATACTAGGTCCTTACATATGAAATTGGAGAATCCCAAATTAATATTTATAAATGCATTGTGAGTTTTAAAAACGGTAATTTTTTTCCTGAATAGGTTTTTCTTTCGCGTCTTTCATATCGCACAATGGTAAACATGAATTATGATTATATTTATGAGTTCCACCGTGGAACCAGTGCTGCAGAGACAGCTCGAAGGATGAACGATGTGTATGGCGATAAGAAAACACAACGTTTTTTGTTGCAACGTTTTCGTTCTGGAAATGTGGACCTTCAGAACGAGCCCCGTGGACGAGTGGTGATCAAGGAGGATAATAAGCAATTAAAAGGCTATGGTGGAAGCGGGTCAATCACAAACCACTTCAGAGTAAACTGACCAACCCCCTATTTGATTCAATCTAATCACCGGGATCGTATGTTGAAAAAGGTTACTGAAAAGTCGACAGCACATAATATTATTACCCTGTTACTTAATAGCGCTCAGATCCAACATTACATACCTACCTAATGATATGATTTCACCAGTAACATTACTAGGTACTTAGGTTTCGTGATTATTTCAAGAAAATTTATTGATATTGAGTTTTTCTATTATAGGCTCGCCCCCTATCACATCATGGGACGGAATACGCACGGCGAAAAGTGGGTGCTCTAGTTGCGCCTCTGCGTACCCCTTCGGGGATAAAGTTAGCGCGCGCGCGTGTGTGTGTGTGTGTGCGCGTGCGTACGAAGAGTTTGTTTGGTGGAACTCGCTAATCTCAGGAACTACTGAACCGATTTTGGAAAATTCTTCCACTAATAGCTACATTACTTTTAAATGCTATGCTACTTTTATCCCGGACAACTTTTTCACGCGGGCGGAGCCGCGAGCAATAAATCCTTATAAACTAGTTTAAATAAAAGAAGAAACAATAAACTTAATTATCCGTTCTCATCTGTGAAATTCACTGACCTCGCTCAAATTTTCAGAAACGATGTATAAAGATTTATGGATACAATATTTTAATTTCCAACTCTTGGCAGGTTTATATGAAGACATAAAGCCGCCTTGAAAAATTTACAACATAAGATAAATGCTGAGGCGGTAGAAAATCCCAGTACAAAATAAGCCCACAATTTCTATTCACTGCTTACAACATGCAAAATCTAAGACTCACGTCTGAACATGGAAAGTTCTAGAGGAGAAAAAGTCCAAATCCCGCCTTACAGGCTTTGATTGTCAGATGTACACTTATGTACGATATTTTACTTATGCTAGGTAAAAAAATTCACACGGCTCAGTTGCCTACGAGTATATTTTATGCTTAATATTATGGTTTATAGTTAGTTGCCTCTCTTGTAACATTTTAGAAATAAAGGCATGTGCTTTTTTATATTCATAACAGATGCAAGCATTGATGTTTAAATTTTAAATTTAAATGTTGGTACTTACGTTTGTGGTACTAGTACTTTCGATAATTTACTGACTGCCTCGGTGGCGCAGTTTTATTACGGTACGACTGCAAAGCTGAGCGGGTCGGGCATAATGATATTGGGTATTTCTATTCAGTATCAGTCCGGAGTCTGGAATTTGTGCCCGATATGGCGATAGTCTTATCCCCTATCACATCATAGGACGGAATACTCTGCCAACACCTTCGGGGATAAAGGGTGTAAGTGTGTGTGTATAATTTCTTATTCCAGTTAGCCTATATTCCTGTTTAAATTTTAATCCCGCGTCTACGCAACCAATTTTTTCACGCACGCACTACTACCTTCATTTTTACAAATGGCGGCCTGCCCCAAACAACATTGAGGAATAACATTCCGGGAAAGTTATATTAGAAAACTTACAGTGTCCGACAAAGAATGCACCCCCCCCCCCCCCGCAGATCTTATACACTGAGACTTGACCATGTAGGCGACAATACAAATATCGATAGTATTATTAATACATGATGTGAAGTAAGTTTGTTCACAATCCTCATCGCTTCTGCGATCACATAGCTTAAAAAAAGAACACGTGGTGGCTTTCCCAAGGGTCAATAAATTTTTCCATTCATGTTACACGATTTTTGTCATATAAAATATTCAGGTAAGTAGGCCTAACAAAATTCTGGCTTCACTAAACTTATATGAGCCGGGATTTCATTTTGCCTCAATAATGTTATATCAAAGTATTTTCTTACCCTTTGTAGGTTGAAAATGTACCTAGTTGAGGTTAATTTTTTTTATAAGTTGATGAAATATTTTCTAAAGATAAATTGTCCTTACAACCTTGTATTCACTTACTGAGCAACTTTATTGAAATAACAAAAGCACTCAGAAATAATTAGCTTTATTCCAGATGTTTCTAATAACTAGTTGTTTTTTTGGCTGAATCGATTTAGTACCTAGTTTAACAAATTAACTTCAAGATATATCTAAATGAAAAACTAGAAAAGAATCGGTTTAGTACTTCCGGTGATTACATAGCAATCGCGTAAACAGTAAACATAACTTGTGTTTTAGTTATCAGCCTTTGTAAGTGTTACAATAACTTTTGCACCGACCAATATTACCGTCAGGTGCGGTGTTTTGTTGTAAACAGCACGGTCTTTCGTACCGTGAGGAACAAGAGGGTTTCCAATTAAAACTGCTGTTTCCCGCGCACTGAAACGCTGACCTGCGAGCGCCATGCTCGTCATAGTTGTGCGAAATTCTCGCTAGTTGCATATTGCTATCGATAGATGGCAATTTAAAGTTGCAGTTACGGACGAGGATTTTTAGAAATACCGTTGAAGATTTTGCTATTTTAGTCGCAGCTATGAAGTTTTTTCTGATGAAAAATACTTTTTATTTCGTTTTAATAAATATATTTTATGGAAACTGTATGTAATATTCGATTTTGCGATTCAATATAGATACTTTGTTTTTTATTATTTATTCGTTGAAGGTCATAAATTGTATCACGTAGATTAAATAATAGATAAAACCGTCAACCTTTAATAAATTTATACACTAAAATTTTGTCATAATTGTATGTTTTGTGGGGACGTACGCAGTAGCGCAGACGGGTGATCAGTTCGCCTTCATTGGAGCTATTTCACCCTTAATCCCAGTTTGGGTGGCACCGCCAGTTTTACCTTGGGTCGGCCTTTGTCATAATTAGGTATACATTATTTTCTTATTTGTAAGATGTGGAAACTCCTACATAGTACCACTTGTATACCTTAGACTAATATTGTATACGTGGCTAGTAGTAAGAAGGGAGTGGTACGTACAGTGAGCCTCTCTTCAAATCTTTGTATTCTGATGTATTTTCACATACACAGGAGCTAAGCTAGCTGATATCACACCATATTTAATTAGGACTCATAACCATCGATTTAGGGCTTGTAGTTTTTAATGAAATGCAAATTTATTACCAGATTGAGCTTGTTCGAGAATCGCTTCGGGCAATAAGCTCATTCCGCTGACTGCTTCATACTAAGTTTGACCGAGCGTGCAAAATTGAAAATTCGAATTTGAATTTATTAAGAGATTTAGAAAGAGAAAAAGATGAAGTTTAAAAGAGTGCTACAGTGAAATAAGAACGTCGTCAACAACTAGGCTTATTTTCTTCATTGCCCAAAATTAAAGAACGAACTAAGTATTTTACACAGAAACAATAAGAGATAATATACATATACACTCACGTCTTTTATCCCCGAAGGGGTAGGCAGAGGCGCAACAAGTGCACCCACTTTTCGCCACTATTCCGTCCCATGATGTGATAGAGGGCGAGCCCTATCGGGCACAGATTCCAGACTCCGAGCTGATATTGAATAGAAAAACTCAATATCACTTTGCCCGACCCGGGGATCGAACCCGAGACCTCAGCATTGCAGTCGTACCATAATACAACTACGCCACCGAGGCAGTCAAGAATGGATGCAGAGATAATGTTCAAAGAGGATATTACTTATATTGTAGACTGTAAACATGTTTTGTGATTCAAACAAACAAATCCTACGTAACACGTATTAACGTAGCAGAATTACCCAATAATCATAAGATTAAAACAAACCAAATTAATCATCATGAGCTTATCCTTAGCATTCTCTACATATTCATCCTTCAGAATAAAAACAAACACCATTAAGAAATTTTGGAAGCGTTAACAAGCCATCGCTAATATTTAGGTCAGAGACTACTAATAATCTATGAATATGTAAGCCGGTTATTAAAGAATGCAAAATAAGTTATAAGACTCGTACGGGGAGGATGGCATATTTAATTACGTTCCCCAAGGTTCTGGCATGCCATTTAGAAAATCTAGGACAACGCGCTGTAACTAGAACGTTAAGCTGTAAAACTTTGGCCGTCGTATTAAATCACCGTTTCTTTTAAACTTGTTTGGAAATTGAAAGAGTAATGGGGAGGTATAGTCTTCCACAGGCGTAATTGTTGTAATTACTGAGTTTGCTGCTCAACTACTATGAACTTGAATTAGGATTTAGAATGTTCATTATGTGGTTTTTATTCTGGTTTGTTTTATGCGTATCTTGTAATTTTAGTTATTTATTTTTGGCTTATGGTCGCATATTTTATTCAGTAATTTCCTATGAGCTTTTGGAGATAAATAGAACACAAATTACGGTTTAATTTCAAGTAGAAACCTAGAGAATTGAAAATGTTAGAGCTTACAGGTGAAATTATAGACATGACGTCGGTCTCTAATTAGTGCCGGATTAAGACAACTTGATGCCCTAAGCAATTCACACCTGTGGGGCCCCCCTACCATAAGTAAACTAACATCAGTCTTTAATCGCGCGGATTTTCAAACAGCTTTACTTTTATGTGCTAGCATTTTTTTGTGCTGTTTCTGGTGCCCCCCAAGACGTGATGCCCTAAGCAATTGCTTAATTTGCTTATGGGCTAATCCGGCACTGTCTCTAATTCTGTATCTAAACTCAATTGAGTAACAGGGTAATGATATTCTGTCCTGTCGATTTTTAAGTTAAATTTTTCATCATAAGATATAATCATTCCGGGTGCTTAGATTGGATCAAAAATCGGCTTTCGGTATAAAGATCCGTGTTGTATCTTCTAGAACCATTTTATGGCCGAAGGCCAGCAATCAGTAAATAGGTCAACTGGCGTGATCACCTTATCTATGAACACCGAAAAACAGTAAGTGTATTGTGTAGTGTCCATATTTTTAGTAAAGGAAGTTAAAAAGTGGATTCAGCAGTCTCACTTTGTTGAAACGTAGAAAATTTGTTAATTCACGATGATTTTCTGTGAGACAATGAGTTAGCACCTCGTTTCTGTAGCCTGTAGTCAAAACTATAGTGACATTATACTTGTTGCTTCTAAGGATAACATAACTTAATTTTGCTTCGCTGCGTCGTTCCATGAGCACTATGTTCGTGCTAAGTTTCCGGGTTCTATTCCCAGATACGAAAGATATTTGTTTTTTCTTTGGATTTCTGGCTTTAGGTTCGCCCTCTTACACTAGACCCAATCGCAGTTGCACTAGCTGTGTTTTTGCTTACCCCATCCGAAATATTTTGGTATGTAATTGCTCATTAGTCTTCCCGTTGATATAATCCAATATAATCTGACCGTCGCGACGCTCTTAAAATATAACCGGGACCATGGAAGCCCAATAAATTCGGACGTGTAAATCCTCAAAATTAAGCGAAATCCGGTGGTCTGTGCATTAACCCCGCACATAAACCGCAAAACATATTCCCTAGCACGTATATTTAATCATACTTTCATAAGGGATATTTTTATTTGTTCACTAGCTTTTGCCCGCGGCTCCGCCCGCGTTAAAAAGTTTTTCCGGGATAAAAGTCCCGCTTTATGTTTTCCCGGGATAAAAAGTAGCTTATGTGTTAATCCAGGACATGATGTACCCGTGTGCCAAATTTCATCGAAATCCGTTCAGTAGTTTTTGCGTGAAAGAGGAACAAACATCCATACATCCAAACATCCAAACATCCATACATTCTTACAAACTTTCGCCTTTATAATATTAGTAGGATTCCTGCTTGAATTTCAATATAAAAAAACTATCGCAAATGTGTATAATATAGAAATTTAACTTAACATTTATAATTGTTCGCGATTCAATTTCACTTTTGTTGAGTTTCAGAACGCGATATTAGATCTTCTAACGCGCACGCGAATTTGAACTTTATGCAGCGGTAATAAATTACACCATTTTATTTAGAAAACGTTTGTATGGGAAATAGAAAAATGCTGTTTTGAGGATTTTCCCGGCAATTATTTGAATTTTTCCCACCTTTTAAACCTTCCCTAGACCTTCACCAATAATTCAAGACCAAGATAAGATAAATCCGTTCAGCCGTTCTCGAGTTTTAGCGAGACTAACGAACAGCAATTGATTTTTATATATATAGATTATTTAGTTAGGTATGGATTTCAACGCGTTTGGATAACTATAAACGCTCGTACACTCACATGCTATTCAACGCGTGGGTGTTTTATTTAATACTATGTGTTGCTCGCGGATTCGCAGTCAGCACCCCCCTCGCCGCGCCCATTATTTCCAAGGAGGAAATAATGAGAGTAGTGAGGGAGATGTTCCGGTCGGACAACGCGGTCCGACAAGAAATTATCTCTATGGCTAGGGAAGCCAGGGAACCGTCTGCGTCCTCAGACACCTCGGAGTCGTCCGAGGCTACGACCTCAACAGAGACCACCGAAACCTCGGGCGGCTCCGCGGAATCGGATGAGGACATGGACACGTCCCCCAGCACTCCCGCAGCCTCCAATAACCCGAAGAAACGGCCGATCTCGGCCTCTTCCTCCGCCTGTGAATCCGGGGAGGAGTCGTCCTCGTCGGAACGCGACGAGGACGGCTTCACCACGGTGAAGAACAGCCGGAGGAAGAAGCAGAGAAGCGTCGCTGCTCCCGCACCAGCCTCCCCATCCGCGCCTTCTGCGCCTTCCGCGCCTTCAGCGCCAACCGCGTCCGCGTCTGCGTCGACGCCGCCACCGCCGCCGACTCAACCAAAGGGGCCTAAAAAACCCCCGAGGTTGAATTTACAACTCCCCTCAAATATGTCCATGCGGGACATATTTGAAGAATTGCGCAAACAGCGCATATCTATCGCGTCTAACTCGTGGAATAAGATCCACAAGCTTCTTGCCCTGCAGCCCGCCTCAATCGCGGACCACAGGGCGCTGACTAAGTTCCTAGATGCCAAACATTGGCACTATTTCACATATTCTCTCCCAGACGAGCGGCGCTTCCGCTACGACATTCGCGGTATCCCCGTCCAGATGTCCACTCTCGAGGTCAAAGAAGGCCTCGAAGAGAAAGGCATAGTCGCCCTAGAAGTGCACAGGATGCACAGACAGTCCCGCGCCTCCCGGCCGGGAATACAATACGAGATGGTTCTCGCCATCCTTCAGTCCCCTTCCGACGTCAAACGTCTGTTTGAGATAAAAGATATCTCGGGGCTAGGCGGCTTCACCGTCGAAGCCCCACACAAATCGACCCAGATAGGGCAGTGTCACAACTGCCAGAAATACGGCCACAATTCTCGTGGCTGTCGCCTCCCCGCCAGGTGCGTCAAGTGCCTCGGCGAACACGGCACATCCGAGTGCCCCCGTCCCAAGGACCGCTCTCAGTGCACGGAGCCGCCTTCGGGCACCAACTGCCGGCAAACCGGCCATCCAGCGAATTATCGCGGATGCCCTCGCGCCCCCAAAAGAGTTGCCAAAGCTCCTAAAGCTGCGGCTCCCTCGGCCCCTCAGGCCACCACATTCAAACTGGCACCTACGCCAGTGCGCAACCCGTGGTTTCCTCCCACGGCGCGCGCTGATCCCCCTTCACAGGCCCCCAGCGGAGTCACTCCCGCTGCCCCGGCCTCTACTCGACCCGCTCCTCCCCCAGCTGTGGCTCCTTCTTCAAAGGCGGCCCAGCCCAAACCCAAACCCAAGCCCACCCCCCCCCCCACCCCTTCTCAGTCGGCGACGGTGGCGGCGAAGGCAAGCGACGCCTCTTCCTCAGTCGCCTCATTGTTAGGCTCCCCGGAGATTATGATTCTTCACGGGAAACTTTTTGAGCGTTCCCGTCTGCTCACCCGTACGGGAGTAGAAGACCCCCTTTTAATCGCTGAGATCGCTCTGATCCAGCAGCAAATCTTCGAGGCCACAGTCAACGCTGTGCGTCTCCCCTCTTTAACTTCATAAATGGCTACCAACGCCAGACAACTCCCCCAGCGGACAAAGCCTCGCTCCCTCAGAGTGGGGTTTTTCAATTGTAACGGCATTCGGGACCAAAAAGCCGAAATTTCTTTTTTTGTCCGCGACAGCAAAATTGACGTTTTCCTCATCCAGGAAACGTTCCTCAAGCCCTCTCACCGCGATCCCAACATCCCAAACTTCAAACTGGTGCGAAATGATCGTACCAGTGGCCGTTTAGGAGGCACTCTCATTTATTACAAAAGGTCCCTTCATTGTATACCTTTAGAGTCACCGATAAGCTTGAGCAACATTGAGGCTTCGGTCTGCAGGCTAGCCATGACCGGACACCCGCCGATTACCATCATATCGGCCTATCTCTCGCCCACTAAGGAGCTTCACTCCAACGAACTAGAAACATTATTTGATCTGGGGGATTCCGTCATTTTGGCGGGAGACCTCAATGCCAAGAACACTCTCTGGAACTGCAACTCGACCAACGAGCGAGGTGCAGTCCTAGAGAGTTGTCTTGACACAATCAATTTAAGCCTATTGGTTCCTTCAGAACCAACCCATTATAGTTTTAACGACGACCACCGACCGGACATACTCGACGTGGCACTTGTACGGAACGTAAGCCTTAGCGTGCGTTCCATGCAAGTGTTACAAGAGTTAGACTCTGACCACAGACCTGTGATCCTCGATCTAGTCCCCGAAAACAGTCCAACAGACACAGGTCCTAATATTCCGATGAAGGTGAAAACGAATTGGCGTCTTTTAGGCACCAAGCTCGCAGACACCTCATCTACTGATCTTTCCGCGATCCCGACCAACATCGTGACTCCAGAGGAAACGACCAGCGCGATACGCGTCTTCACCGACCACCTTCAGAACGTTTTGAGCGAAAGCTCCGAGAGGGTGCCAGAGACTGTTCACAGTCACTGGCAACTTCCCGAAGACGTTCGGTGGTGGGTGAGGTTGCGTAACGCTACGCTCAAAGCTTGCGCGACGAGATCCATCCCGGAACGACGACATCTTGCGCGCTACCTCCAACGTGAGGTTAAGCGTCGTGTAAAAGAGGTCGTCGATTCGAGGTGGGACACTCGCCTTGCTGATATCGATCCGACACATACCGCCTTTTGGCAACTGGTTCGTTCCTTCAGGAGAAACGATGTGGCCTCCATGCCTCCGCTCAATCGTCCGAATCAACGCCCGGCGTTTGATGACGACGAGAAAGCGGAACTACTGGCCGGCAGCCTGGAGTCTCAATGCTCGCTCACCTCTGTACCTGTAGATGACGACATTCTTGTTGCGGTTGACACTTTCGTCGAAGATAGGAACGCGGTCCGGCCACCGCCAGTCTCTATATCGCGACCGTTATACGAAAACGTCGACCCGGACGTCGACCCGCCGCCCGATCCCCTTGCGCCGGTGACGATCGAAGAAGTCACCACTCTGATCAAAGCACTCAAACGTAGGAAAGCCCCCAGGGGCGATCTAATCCCTAACCGTATGATTAAGATGCTCCCGGAGCATCTAGTTCAAATTTTAACTTCCATCTACGACGCCGCGTTTCGTAACTGCCTCTTCCCAGAGGTCTGGAAAGAGGCAGTTGTGATAGGAATCCACAAGCCGGGGAAACCCGCTTTCGAACCCTCCTCTTATAGGCCCATCAGTCTGCTCAGTACTCTGGGCAAAATCTACGAGCGGATCGTCCTCGACCGCCTTAAAATAGTAGCTTTCAATCAAAATTTGATCCCTCCGGAACAGTTTGGCTTTCGCGCTAGACACAGTTGTGTCAATCAGGTGCTCCGCATCACGGAGTACGTTCACGAACAATTCCGTAAAGGAATGCCTACCGGTGCTATTTTCTTCGATATCGAAAAAGCATTCGACAGGGTGTGGCACAACGGCTTGCTTTTCAAGCTGTACACTCTCAACGTGCCCACACAACTCGTGCACATCATACGAGATTTCCTGTCGAATCGCGGTTTCAGATATCGCGTGGAGGGAACTCTCTCTTCCCGACACACCATCACGGCCGGAGTCCCGCAAGGCTCCGCCCTGTCCCCTTGCCGTGGACACCAATATGCCGACCATCAGGCACTTTATGCAGTGCGCCAGCAGACGCTATTTCGACAGGGCGGTAAACCACCCGAACACGCTTATCCGTAAAGCGTCTATATATACTCCATTTGACCGCGCCAAATGGAGACGACCGCGATCAGTCCTGACCGATCCAGAGGACGAAATCACTCTGGCTTTACGCGAAAAGAACGAGCATTTAAAGCTCTTACACTCCACAAGACCGCTGTACCGTCCTCGCCGTCGAGGACCTCGTCGCGTTCCCCATAACCCTGCCCTCTCTTAGCAGTTCCGGCCCGCGTGCCGAAGACTACAATCAACACGTTAAATAGGATTAGGTTAAAAACCATCTTCCCCAAACGTTGATGTCTTATCCTCTCAGTGGCCGTCCTGAGCCGAGGTTCGTGACCCGTTAGTGGGTCGCCCTCAGCGTGGTCGCTTAATTTAATGGGTTGCGAGCGCCTTCTGCGCTCACCCACAAGACCGGTGTGCTTGTATAAGCCGACTCTCGTCAGGCTAACAAGAGTATAGTCAGGGACAAAAAAAAAAAAAAAAAATCGCGGATTCGCCCGCGTGAAAAGCCGTTCCCACTACAAAAATCTCTAAAACACAGTACAATCAGCAGCATAAATATCTGTACAAAATTTCTTATCGCCTATATACGAGTTAACTGAAAAAAATTCTTCGTATGAAGTAAAGCATATCTCTTTTATTTTATTTTTGTGAAGAGAAAAAATTTTTAGTAAGAACACAAAAGTGTGTAATTTGTAAGTTTTGAATTAGTTCAGCTACTTATGCTGGTGACCAACGCCAGCGTCACCTACTTAATGAATCAGATTAAAAAAATCCATTATTTCCCATGGGAGCAAATTATCTAGATAAAAGGTACCCTATATGTGAATCTGCCTCGGTGGCGTAACTGTATTACAGTACGACTGCAAAGCTGAGGTCTCGGGTTCGATCCCCGGGTCGGGCAAAGTGATATTGAGTTTTTCTATTCAGTATCAGCTCGGAGTCTGGAATTTGTGCCCGATATGGCGATAGGCTCGCCCCCTATTACATCATGGGACGGAATAATGGCGAAAAGTGGGTGCACTAGTTGCGCCTCTGCCTACCCCTTCGGGGATAACAGGCGTGAGTGTATATGTATGTATGTATATGTGAATCTAGGAAATGGCCTACCCGTGTGCTAAATTTCATCCAAATCTGTTTACTTAGATGTTTCTACGTTTACAGGGCCGTAGCTAGACTGAATTTAAGGTAGGGCAGCTGTGGTTACAGATAGGGCGGAAGTAAAAATGTTCATGATCTGTTCTGGTCATGTTCTGGTTAATCGGATTTTGGCTTTCTTGACTTGTGAACATTTTTTTTACGCTCGTATTTTTTTTCCGTCTTAATCTGCTTTACACTTCTTAAGTTATTATTAGTTAATTATAAGGGCAGGGCATTGGAATTTTAAGGTAAGGCATTGCCCCACAATGCCCTAACAAACGTTCAATACTTCTAACAAACATCCAAACATTTTCACAAACTTTCGCATTTATAATAATAATAACTTTCGCATTTATAATAGTAATGACTTTCGCATTTATAATAGTAATAACTTTTGCATTTATGATAGTAATAACTTTCGCACTTATAACAGTAACATTTTTATAGTAATTATTTTGATACATTATTATCATCTTCAATAATTTAAAACCGTGTAGAAAGAAGCGGTGCACTCTCTCGGTAGCAAGAAGTGAACTGTGAACAAGAAAATTAAATCCTACTAATATTATAAAGGCGAAAGTTTGTAAGTATGTATAGATGTGTGTATGTTTGTATGTGTGTTTGTATGTGTGTATGTTTGTTACTCTTTTACGCAAAAACTACTGAACGGATTTCGATGAAATTTGGCACACGGTTAGATCATGTCCTGAATTAACACATAGGCTACATTTTATCCCGGGAAAATAAAAAGCGGGACTTTCATTCCGGAAAAACTTTTAACGCGGGCGGAGCCTCGAGCAAAATCTGTATCCAATAAATAACACGAAACTCACGGAAACTTCTGGAAAAGGGGGACACGAATCATAACAGGACGTGTGGACCGTTGAATGTACATATCGCTTGTAAACAAAGAACAAACTTTTAAAAGTATTGGAAATAGAGAAATATGTTTGTTACAGGAAAACCGTTGGAAATAGATAATCTAGTGTAACTGGTAAACATAACCGTAAATAGTACTTATGTTATTGAATTCAAACTGTATCGGTCTTTTAGACGCTTTTTAGTAAACCATAAAATATTTTTTCTAAGAGTGCTGTGAACTGACTTTATATCCAAATCAAATAGTTCCTCATTTTCATAAGTGTCAAAAATATTCCCATGTATTGATGCTATATTTCTGCTATTGCTAATTTCACTAACCATTTCTCCGTTTCTGACCTTCTTAAAAAGTTGACAATGCTTTTACGGCTATTTTCTCAAAATTTTCGACTTGTTCTCGTAACTACCCGTAAGTCGTATTTGATATGCCATTGACAATTAAAAAGTAGAGTATATGTATATACTTATGCATGTACTTTGGTATTCATTGTTACTTCAGTGCCACAAACGGATGAGCTACCATTCACTATACATAGACTTATCCAAAGCTATATTTATGGGTAGTCTAAATCCAATTATGATTAATTGCCGAGAGTCAATATATGCATCCGTCAAAATGCCAAGAACTGTTAGTGATATAAACTGCAATAATACTGGCCAGAAGAATCACGTAAGATATTTGAAAAAGAATTAGATACCATAAAGCACAATCCACAGTGAAATGCAATCACACCATCGCGCGAAGCAGTCTGCAATAATTGTCGGACGCAAATCAAACACAATCAGTCCCCGAAGCGACCATGAATGCCCCGTCTAGCGCCGAATCAATATTTTGCCCCTCGGTTTTGCTAGACGCCGCTCCCGTTTCCCTAAACACGATTGCGTAATTATTATTTTTCTAATTATTTTATCTGTAGGTTGCTGTTGAGGTAGGTTGATATTTTCTTGGTTTATTTTTTTGAAATTGAGTTGTTCATTTTGATTAAGAATTTTTACTTAAATTTTGCCCTATTTTTTTCTTTTTAGGCTTATTGAATAAAACATATAGTAATTACATAACTTTACTATGTGGAAATTGATTTTATTGGTAGAAACGAATAAATTAAATATATTATATTCAACATTTTAGCACATAACTACGCGTTAGAAACAAATAGACATCACAACACGCAGGCTACAACACACGAGACGACAGCCTTTTATTTGTTTCTTATAATCCTTTTAACCTGATTCTTTCGTATTGGCGTTCGGGATTGTCACATGCGCAAAAATGCGGGTTCCAGTGACCTCACCATCTAATACCCTCTTTGAACTTAGAGGATCAAATACCTGCGTACTTTTTGTGAGCATCGATTATAGTCTCGAAAGTGACTCAAAACTTTATTCGTAAGATTTATTAAACCAAATGTGTTTATATTATCTCTGCGTTCTAGTCAACAGGTAAGGAAGTATAAATTATACGTTTTTTTTCGCTAATTAACGATATCGATACACAAATAAATACAAAAAGAACTGTTTTTGAAATAGGATCACGTGATCTTTTATTATACTTTTTTTTAGAAATAAAAGAGAAACTAACATATTTACATACATAAATGTACTTATAAGCACCATTAGTTATATTTATATAGGTACCTATTTCGTCAAGACAGACTTGTGAATAAAAGTTATTCTGCAATAGAATCAACTCACCGAACCCAGACAAGGGTTCCTCACTCCGCAGGGCTGTCGCGTGACGAATGTACTTTTACTTATTGTACCATAATCGAATGGGGATGATTTTATTGGCTTTTTTGTTTATATCTGATGGCACTTTAGTGAGGGACTCGACGTATAATGTATCAAATATGAATCAAATATCAGCCGATTCGTAATTCCTACCTCTGGTTCAAAATATCATAACTGACAAATGTCTTTTTTTAATGAGATCGGTTTCTAAGTTATTTATTATAGTAAGCGTATTTATTTTAAATATTTTGATGTTATTTTTTACTTGTCTTCCGTTCTCCATACCTAAAACATGTCCAAGGATATTGCACCTGATGTGCGAATTATATATTTACTTTATTATACCCATACCTATCGCAAGTGACAGACTGTGATTCAAAAATCTCCATGAAATTGCAGCAACACTGCGCTCGCCATCCTGAGACGTTAGAGAGTCATTTTTATTATACCCAGCAATCATTCTTTCTTAAACCCCCTTAAAACACCGCTTGCATACTGCTCCTTGGCGGCAGACATAGACTTATCGCTAACTATCAACACCGTCTCTCGCGTACGAGACATCTAACATCTACAAAATATTCCGTATAAAGAATTACTTTATTGTTTGAAAGAAGTCTCAATTCGCTCAAAGCAACAATTAATTTTGAATCGAATCCCGACCCTGAACCCTGCCCTACGTCTCAGGGCGGCCGCAAGGGTTGCGTTTTCAACTTCATTATATTTTGAAGCACCCCGTCTAAGCGCCCCTGAGCTCCGCTTAAAATTACTGAGAAATTGACTCACGACTCCCGAGGAGCGCTTTTCAAAGTAATTTGTTATTAATTTTGCGATCAAGTCTTTGATTTCGATATGTCAATGTTTTGGAGGGTTAGTATGCAGTGAGGTGGGAGCAATGAACGTTTGCACCAATATAGTCTTCTAAAGTCCAACCCATAACGTGCGACAATGATGTGTACTAAGCTGACGTCTGAAACGTCATCTTACGTAGTTTCGCTATGAGTTTCACACTGAATTGATGTTGGATGTGAGGGGGCGAATTGGGGATGCAAAGATACGGACAATGATAAGATTTCGAAATGACATGAACAGGTTCTAAATCTTTAATTACAACATTTTTAGCCACACATACACGTTTCACTTCCAGGTGGTGGTCTACTATACTAGAGACACGACATTACGTTCGCTAAGTTGCTCAAATAGATACCTACGTCTTAGACTTTTGTAGACTTCACAAATTTTCTAAATTCTTGTGAATATGTTTCAGGTACGTAGGCCTCACTATCTTAACTGTAAGACAAGCAATAATGAACGATAGCCACGTAACTTTACCATATTTATTGCTCCGTAATATTTTTCGAGCAATATTATGTTTATATTATGTTTATAGTGCAGAAATTGTAGGTCTTGTGGCCGTAAGCGTGCTTGATGTCCCCGTGGGGAATACAATGATGAATTGTTGAAACGTTCTAACTCGATAAAATCACACTTCCCAAGAAAGGAAAATATTTTTGTTGCATGTAGTAGGTACCGACTATGAATTTCTGTAAGTTTACGAATATTACTACTAACAATTTTATTTATATCCCACTGACATAATATCCCTTCGTTATACGCGTCTGACAGTCAGTGTAATTGATTTAATAAATCAAGTGTCGTTATTTTCGTTAGTTCTTGAAGAGTTGAAAGCGTTCTAAAAAAATCAATATGGTGGGTAATATTAACTGAAAATAATCTCTGAAAACAGCGCAGGCGTAAACCTAATCTAGCTATTAAATACGAAACAATATAATCCGTAACGAAACGAAATAGCTTTGCGTTGCCCCATATCCAGTAGATAACACAATTCTAGTTAATTTTTGTATAAAAATGTATGGTGTCATAAAAGTTAATCTAAATCGGGGCGTAACGAAGCCGCGTGATGTATGACTCGGGGTAGTGCCGCTCCATTGTCCATGTACATATATTGTATTTATTGTTCACGAATATTGTATGTTATTGCGTTTTTATTAATGGGAATGTATTCATGTGAAGTTAGGAAAACATGAGTATAGAAGCTTGTATATTTTTGATATTATCTTTTAGACTGAAAGAGTTTTAGTAGTTCTTAAAGTCACTATTTCTGTGTTAAGACGTTCCGCAATTTGGGGTGTGGAGCATAACTTTTCACGGCGCATGCGCTCCGGGAAAGAGTCCGTATTAATTGTGATTAGAAAAAAATGTTTCTTCCTTAAAAGCTACGGTCAACTCTGCTGAACTTACCTTATTGATCTAAAGTCAGGATGATACCAACCCAAATGCGCACAAAGCCATGTCTACATTTATCCGTAATAATTATTGATGTTACACTCACCCAGGGTAACGTCTTTGTTACAGGGTTCAGAGATTTCTCGTTCATGCTTCACACAATAAAGCGATGTAAGGTCTTCACAATCCGTGCAGTGTAACGGTTTAAGCCGATACTCGAATTTCCGGTAAAGTAATTATCCTTTACTACAGTAGCCAATACAGTGCTAAAAGCTTTCTGGCGCTGAAGTTAAAAATAACATTCATTTACTTACTATAGGTGAACAATAACCGCACCACAAGGAAATTACTCTGATTCCTGCAAACAATCGAGATCTGTTGTTAAAAAGTCAACGAGTGTTGTATGAATAAAACGTGCCCTTTGAAATATCCCCAATATTCGTAAAACGCCTACTCAAAAGTTAACAGCAAAAAGACATTCACGAGTCGATTATTGCTATTTATTGTCGTCAGGCGCTTTCGTGTGACGCAACAATATGTGAAATGGTAAATTGTGGCACAAAAGATTTCTCAGTCGACTTCACCGGCTCTGGGTAATGTGTTAAGACGTCGGGGACACACGTTCCATTTACTTCGTTCTCTTTGAAGGCAAGTCGGTGTACAAAGCGATTTTGTGAAGGTGTACCTACTCACATTATTCCGATCAAACAATCTTATTTTGGATGCCCTTGACGAGTTGGTAGCGTGAATATGGGTATAAGGCAATATTTGGAGTTATGAGTACTTACAATAAAACCGGACCAAAAATGGCTTTTCTAGGATATCAATGTCTGCACAACGGTGTCGAAATTGAGCAACCACGTCATTGAAACGATTGTAATGTTTCAACCTGTAATTAAAAGTTTTTTTACCGATACTGCGACTATATCACTATTCTAGGAAGCCCAAGCTACAAACATTGAGGAACTTCGGCAAGTCCCTTTTTTAATAGTAGTATAATTTCCATAAACTCCAGAGGTGACTAGAAACGTAACTAACTATTAAGATCAAACAGTGTTGACTGAAAATGTATCATGCTTTTAATGCCCTCCGTGCCTTTAAAACATTTAAATATTCACAAAACCGTTAAAAAAGGAACATTAACATATCCCATTTCATTTTAAATCTAGGACGAGATGTAGTGTATTCTAGTGCGGCTAAATCGATGCCAATCTAGCCGACTTTCCGCCTAGCTGCCGGTAAATCTTTCGGCCGTATCTGGGAATCAGCTGTCCGTTGCACATACGGACGCGGCGTTGTTTATTCCGAACCTTTGAGTTTAAACCTAAGTTTGAATACGGTTGATTTTCCTCGAATACGTTGTTTGTAAAGTAGCATTACAACTCTATATTTCAATTTGAACTTTGACTTTTCTTCGAATATCTTTGTGTTTTATGGCTTATGCATATACCTAAATTAATTATATGTCGTTTGGTATTGAATTTTATAGCTTTAACCGCCCTATCACCTATTTAAATATCAACCTAGCTGCGAAAACTTGTAATTGGCCTTCATAAGTCTTTTCTATGTCATTTTACGCTTTGTTATATTAGCTGTAAGTTTTCCAAATAATTGAAAATAAAATAAAAATAAATAAAATATAAAAGAACGTCAAACATCGTAGTACTACAGTCATGAGATTAAGATAAATCAGGTTTCGTTGTAATGAGGAGTAAAGAATTTTCTTTACTCGAACTTGCATATGCACCTGAAGCAGAGTGAGGTCCAAATAGTGTCACAACTGACGAAAGATCATCCCTTGTCAGTCGACACAATTATGCCGGCCTGTGTGAACCGGATACATAGGGTGATCCCGGAACGTGACACTTACGTAGACCACTATGGCGGGTTTTACCATCTTGTGTACAGTGGTCTCTGTCCAGGCATATACAAAATATATCCTTCCAACAGCAAAGATAAACCATTAACTTTACAAATATTAATAAATCCCTAGAGGTATCTCCAAATCAAAGCGATTAAAATCACACCTCAGCGTTGCGATCAATTAATTCTGACCATAGATAATTATCTACTAAATCCCCAATTTATCCAGAGATATCGATCAAAAACTTGTATTAATATAAGCCTTTGAAACAATGCTTATGAGGTTTGAATTCCTTCATAACGGTAGTGCTATCGTAAAAAGCTGTGCGACATCTAGTGTTATGTTTTCATGATCTGTCTTCAAAAGCTAGGCTAATGGAAGTCCAGTGTCAAAATTCATGGCTCATAAAGTCTCCAACATGACTCGGCAGTTGCCTCATAATAAGTCACATAATTTTAACAGCCGACGGACTGAAAATAAGTATTTTTAATGCCTAAATATACCTAATGTGATGCTATTTAAGGTTTTTGTCAACGCCCAAAATAGCAATGAATAAGATGTAAAAATACTTAATCTAAATCCAATATCACTTATATGGTCAAATTGTTGTAATATGCCGTGGCTTTGTTTAGATGCTGGACTGGTCGTAGCATAATACCATTTCTGATCCCAAACCGTAGTATAGATAAACACACACACACACACACACACACACACACACACAAGCTCACGCCTTTTATCCCCGAAGGGGTAGGCAGAGGCGCAACTAGTGCACCCACTTTTCGCCGTGCGTATTCCGGATAGGGGGCGAGCCTATCGCTATATCGATCACTTTACTATTTTGACTGTCTCGGTGGCGTAGTGGTATTGCGTACGCATTACGAGTACGATTTGCGCGCTGAGGTCCTGGGTTCGAATCCCGGGTCGAGCCAAAAAAATTGTGACTGGGTTTTTCCATCTTAAAATTTACTCAGTCGCAGCTCGGAGTCAGGAAGTTGGCGGTGTGATACCCCCGTGCCTCGGAAAGCACGTAAAGCCGTTGGTCCTGCGCCTGATCTCTCTCCGGTCATGTCGGATTGCCGTCTCACCGGACTATGAGAGTGAAGGAATAGCGAGTGCACCTGTGTATTGCGCACACACTTGTGCACTATAATATCTCCTGCGTACCTGGCTGATCTCCGTTGAGATTGGCCGCCGTGGCCGAAACTGGCTAGGAGGATTTCATATCGATCACAAACTCCGGGCTGATACTGAATAGAAAAATCCAATATCACTTTGCCCAACCCGGGATCGATCCCGAGACCCCAGAATTGCAAATAACAGTAATATTATATTGTGACGTCACCGAGAGTCGCCGGCCATAACGATTCGTGCGTGCGAAAAAGATAGCGCGATATCCCCTCCACGTCCCCACTTTTGCTCACAACAATATTTAAAATATAAAAACTGCTTTGTTTTTCAACCAATTTTCATGCTGGTTTTACAGAAGAATTTCTTTTGTATTATTTTCTGCTACATAAATAATTTACAAAATCAAACATAGGAAACTACCCCATTAGTTGAGGGAATCGACTATAAAACAAAAGTGGCGTTCCTTTATGCGAGTAAGTAGGGTATTCAAAGCTCTCATTATTTATATGCAGTTACATATTACGTCTTAATCTACTTCTTCCTAATATACGAAGGTATGTGAAAATGTTTGTATATTTGTTAGAAGTAAACGCGGAAATAATCGAACGGATTTTGATCATATTTGGTACACGGGTAAATCATGTCCTGGAATAATACATAGGATAATTTTTGTCCTGGTAATCTGCTCTCATGGGAAATAATGGACTATTTATCTGATAGAGTTTTGTAGTGGGAAAGACCTTTCACGCGGATCCAGCCACGAGTTACAACTAATATCTTATTGCCTTACTGGTCTTATCACTAACGCCTAGCATCTTATAATGGCCTTCCTGTTCTTATTATCTCTTCGAGAATTTTGAGTTAGGTCAATTTATTTCTGAAGATGATAGGTAGAGGCATATCGAGCAATGGGTTATATTTCCCATTACCTAACAAAGGCCTGCTTGTTACAATTGCGTGTGTGATACATTGCGTGAGCAGTGATGGTGTTCCATAACTCATGTTGCACGCATGGCTGCCACACCAGCCCTATAGGCGCATGATTCAGTTCATTACCTCAAGGTTTATGATGGACTTGCCCTGGATTATGTTGATGCAGTAATCTAGACAGATAATGCACTCGAACAGTTTTCTAACAGTAGAGAGTTTTAAAGCGGAACAGGAAAATAAATATTGTGGTTTATTTTCGGTGTTGGGTCGCTTAAGTAGGACCAGAAATACGTTTTTATGTTATAATTCTTATTGAATAATTCGTTTATAGTATTGGATTATTAATCTTATAAGACTGACGTATTACACTTTAACCTAATTGAAAAGTGGGTATACCTATAACAAAGTGGGATTGACAATCCTAATATATTACTGCATAGTACGCATACTCACGCCTTTTATCCCCGAAGGGGTAGGCAAAGGAGCAACTAGTGCACCTAATTTTCGCTGTGCGCATTCCGTCTCATGTGATAGGGGGCGGGCCTATCGCCATATCGGGCACAAATTCAAGACTCCGGGCTGATACTGAATAGAAAAACTCAATATCACTCTGCCCTACCCGGGGACCGAACCCGAGACCTCAGCATTGCAGTCGTAGGTACCGTAATAGAACTCCGGTACCTGGGCAACCATACTGAATAGTAGGTATTAAAATTTAATTTCACACAAAAGTCCTCATGATTTTCCGATCGTTTCTTTCGTTTAAAAAGTTACTACAGTTATCGACTCTATTCATTTAGTCTTAGAAACCGACTAACAATAAAAGCAGATCAAAGAATTAAAATAGATATTTAAACCTAACCGTGCTGTTTTCTCCAATAATTAAAGAGAACTCAAACAAATTGCAATCTACTTAAAGACGATGTCGGGGGATCTAGGTGTAAGAGAAAGGAAACAGAACTAGAATTTATTTACTTATTGACAAATTAATGACGTTTCTAGCAAGCCGCTTGCTTGATGGTTAGCGATACGACCACCCGTAAACAGTATAGTAATACAACTCGAAAATTGAAAAACGTGGTCACCCTGATTTTGAGTCTCGTAATATACTAATATTATAAAGCTGAAAAGTTTGTTTGTTTGTTTGATTGTTTGATTATACTCATTTTGAAAATTCTTTCACTAATAGAAAGCTACATTACTCCTGAGTGCTGTAGGCTACTTTTTCTCCTGGGAAAATATTTTTATCGCAGAAACTTTTTCACGCGGGCGGAGCCGCGAGCAATACAAGTGCTTTATGATAGCACTGACTTCTATGTCCTCCAAATCAGAACATAGCAGTGCTTGCATAATCGACGCCGTAGGTATAGTATTGTTAGGATTCAATAATTTGTAACGCTATTTGAAACTTACTAACCAGTTACTAAAACCAGTCTAAATGTCAAATGAATCGTGGAAGTGGTAGTTGGGTGTATAAAAAGGGTGCCATATCGATATTCGCTCTCATTAGCTCTCTTTCGCGCTCAGTCTCGTAGTCATATCAGTGGCAGTTGAGTAAGTTTATCTTGGACTTTCATACTGGTCGGTTAGTTGCAGATATCTTTGAAAAGTATTTCTGTTATATGTCTTTATGTAAAACCAGTGATAAATGTTTATGTAAAATCTGTGATAAATAGTTTTTATTTAAATCCAAATCGCTTCAGTTTCTAACAGTATGCTATATCCTATACAGCCAGACAGCACACGAGAGACTAGGAAAATATCAATACCAATAGTAGGTACTTGGTTTATTTAAGGATGATAATAGAAAAACCTACATATATAAGCAATGGAAAGCCCACATTCACACGGAAAGTTGCCATATCACGGGGTAATAAAAAACAGATTAAAACTCCGAAACACGCCTTCAAAGGCTTGAAGGTTGCGCCCAAAAAATATGTAAATACATGAAGAAACGCAAACATGATAAATGATGGCGGCCATCGCGTTGATTAATGATCCATTGGTGGCACCAAATTATGTTATAAATAGTGGGGAAGTGGTGGGAATGGACGGTGGAAAATTTAATGTCGCGCACCATCTGCGCCGGCCCGGTGCGGCACCGAGAGATACATAAAACTAATATTTCAACTTCAATTTCCTTCGCGTTTGATTAATTTTATCGGGTACATTTTCCTCTTAAAGGCTTTAGGTATCTATGGACATTAATTGATGCGCGTATAATTGAGTGATCTTGGAATGTTTTAATGAAATCCATTAGAGTTTTGATCTTAAAAATGAAACGGACCTTTGCTAAGGTGTTGTTTGCATTATTTTTAAAAAGCATACAGTGCAGTTTTTTAATATAAATTATAATTCATAATGGCCTGTGATCTGTTTTACATTACATGTTTCCTAATGTGAACATCATTATAAATCGTAATTCTAGCTAATGGCACCTTTGGAGTTTTCAATTATTCCCGGTATTCACGCTCGTCAAAGATCTTTATGAATTTTTGGTAATCATCTAGTATTACAGTTGTAGCATCCAGAGTAGGTTTCTGAGGCATGGATGCAATAAATGATAGGAGTGTGGTGACGTCACATGACTCGTGCGACCTTTCAACATTTGATATATGTAGTGCAACAGCAGTGAATTGCTATAGATGTATTGCTATATTTCACCCCAAGCTTCATTATTGCGGGAACTTACTCAGTTCAGCGCAACGCCTATAACTCAGCTAGTTAAATTATAGCGAGTGTAAATGCTGAAATACGGATGACTAATTTACGGATGGTTCTGGACTACTCTGAGATATATATATATATATGTTTTCTTTGCATATCTAAGTAACGTTGTTGCTTCCGTTGGGAAGAGTTTTAGAAGAATAAGTCCTTAACCCTGTCAGTTGTAGAGAAGGCCCGTGCTCAGCAGTGGGCAGTATATAATACAGGGCTGGTAAGGTATGGTATGGTATGACGGACTATAAGTCAGCTGACCCTGAAACTCCACTCATTAGAACGAGCCACCATGAAAAATACAGATCACTCATCACTTAAAATTAGACATTACACCTGCCAGTACTCAGGCACTAAGGACTCGTGAGCTTCTAGCCGGCAATGACCGTTCGCCGTACTCAAGTACAAAATACATCTCTGAAACAATGCGAACTGTCGGTGTCAACAACCCACCGGCACGGAAGGTCGCGGTAAGTCCCTAAGCTGGAAGCCGTAGCAAAACTTTTGAATTGCACCGTAATGCACTTAGCAAGGCTCGCACTCCGCCAACGCCATTTCTTGTAGGCTTTCTGAGCGTTGGATTTCAATACGTATAATGTTATCAAATGTAAAATCTTAGGTAAAAGATTTTGAATGGTACTTGATCAGTTGGGATTTTATATATCTGTAGAAATAACTTACGGCTTACGCTTACGTTTCTAATTGGTAAGGCGGAGACGTCGAAGATATTATATAGGTACGTTCCTTGTTGTGATTAGTGATAGATGGTGTATGGGGCACAAATGGCATTTCAGTAAAACTTTTTTTTTAATAGAATGACGAGACGAGCTTGCCGTTCGCCTGATGGTAAGCGATACAACCACCCATAAACAGAAGCAACACCATCCATTACCTTGGGTTACAAAATTATCTGTGGCATTCCACCGCGCTCGTCATCCTGAGACATAAGATCTTAAATCTCATTATGTCCAGTAGTTACAGTGGCTACAATGTCCTTCAAACCGAAACACAACAGTGCATGCGCACTGCTGCTTGATGGTAGAAATAGACATTAACTATATATATATATATATATATATATATATATTAAATAGACCTACCCAGACGAACTCTTGCATATGAGACCTACCACCAGTAGGTGGTATTGTTGCCTGATCTGGGCATCGAATTCGGGAGCTCACAGTTCATAGTTCAAGTACAAAGCCATTGAATAAATAAAGCGAACAATATAAATAACAAGCAATTAATTAATTAGTTTGAATATTGAAATACCTTGAGCTTTCTCTTTAATTTACTGTGAAAACAAAGGATTGCATTGCAGCATATTTTCAGAGCTTGCTATTAATTAATAGTAGATGTAAAAAAAATCATAGGAGGAGCATTTCGCTAGTGATACTTATACATATTTGGGATTTTCTATAGTAGATAATAATAATTGTGAATGACAGTGTACATTACAAACTGATGACGTGAACATTCTATGAACAAAGGCGCAACGTGGTGAGTGGTGTCACCACGGTGTGCTTTCTTTACTTGAAATGCCTTACTAGGTACATATCTGTGATTATGCTTCCGACCAAAACTTTTGAGATTGTGTTACCTTGCAGAACTTACTGCATGTCGAATGCATCTGGAATTTCTTGCGCAGTATATTGCTGCAATGATTTGCTAGTCTTCACTTAGCTTACGAACAAAGGCGTGCTGTGTGCTGATCCTATACTTTCTTTACTTAAGTGGCTTAGTGTATATGTGATTGTGCTTACAACCAACACTTGGAATTGTCAAGTTCTTTTGCTTACCTATTGTTTTAAATTTGTTTCACTTTTCTACTTATTCAGTTGTATAAAACATCCTCATACTATATTCGATTATAGCAATGATTCCAGCTCCAACTCCGCTAGACCAGCTGTCGATAATTTTATACACATCAAACTGCAATATGGAACAAAGCTCAAGCCAGCCTGTGCACTGACCGCGTAACTCGATATCGCCGCTACGTCGAGTGGTTTTATTTGCTAGAAGCCACCCCAGTCCTGAGATACTTATAATAGATCCTTTATATTGTTTCTTGGATTAGGTTGGAAACGGGTTTTTATTTCTAGGTAGCAGGATGCTCGGTCGTGTGTGTCTATTTTTATCGCAAAGCACCATGCACTATTGTGTTGCGATCTAAAGGACATTGTTGCCATTGTCATTACTGGGTATTGTAAGATTAACCATCTTTGTGTCAGGATGGCGAATGCATGCACCGGTCCTCTTAAATCGACGTATGACAATTATGAACGACAAATATCACACTAAATAGATTGTAAAGGAAATCTAATTGTTATACTATATTATTCATAAAGTTGTTCATAGCATTACCTCAGTACTAACTAAGGAAGATTCATTAAGATCCCACTCATTCAGTTTCTTTGATCCAGTAGTCTATCCTGATATGGTGTAGGTAATTTCGCTCTCTGTCACATGGGATGGATACTCGAAGAAAGGTACATTAACTCCGCCTAAAATTACGGGTAATAGCGTGAGATTGTGTTATGTTTTTTAATACACTCTGTCGGACGCTTTACCCTTAGCATACATCAACACGGCAATGTCGGGTGCCGACCACTTTTGCTCATTCATTTTCCTCGGGGCTTAAGCTGTAATCCTTCACGATGGCTTACTGTGGACTTAAGGTATTTCACGGTGGGTTTGCAGGGTCTGACATTAATATAACAATAAAACGAGGGGTGCTACGAAGTGTTGTGAGGATATAAGCTCATATTCCCCAAAAGGAAAGCAGAGTTGTAACTTCAACTAGTCTATCTATCTCGCGCTATCTTCCGTTCCATTATGTTACGTAGACGTTATACTTAATTATAATAAAACCGATGTATTCATACATGGACTAAATCAATTTTTTTGAAATAACTTACTTAATTCTAGACTTTATTCTAGTCTCAGGGTTAAAAAGTCCAATATCACTAACCAAACCTGAAACCCGAGATCTTTTTTTTATGACATTGAATGACGAGGCGAACATGCCGTTTGCCTGATGGTAAGCGATACGACCATCCATAAACTGTAGCAACACCAACCAGCACCTTGACTTACAAAGTACTGTGTTAAGTCGGATTATGTCCAGTAGTTACACTGACTACAATGTCCTTCAAACCGAAACACTACAGTGTATACGCACTGCTCCTTGGCGGTAGAAATAGACATTGCGGTGGTACCCACCTAGACGGACTCTCACATATGAGAGACCTACCACCAGAGAAATGGCGAATCTTATGGTGTTTCTATAATAATACAACGCCACAACAGTCAAGACAATAAACTCAGGATACTTTCAGGATTCACAGGCCTCTGGGTTATCTACTAGTTTCTAGTATTATCTTGGTCAGAGCCAGTCATTGACATGTCTGATACGTTCCCCGCCGTCCTTTGGTCTCCCTGGTTCGCCCTCACAATCGATGTTTATTCTCCCTGTTATGGTGGTTGTAAAAATAACACGGAATTGAAGGCGCAAGGTTTCATGTCTTTATTTCAGGCCCACTTTGTAACTTCTTGAGATATATTATTAATCCAGGACATTGGTCACTGCTTATCAGTTCCTGCGTTTGCTTCTTACACAATATTGCTTTTTTGCTTCAATTGCGTGTCATATTAAGAGTTGATATTTTGGAAGAGATTTTATTTCACCTTTAAAAAAATAATACGCTGTAAAGATTTTTTTATAAACTTTTACATGCATATCAATTTTCATGTATTGTAGAGAAATCAAATCGTACAAGGTGGTTTTAATTATCAAATATATAATATGGTTTTACGGACATATAACCTTACTAGTTCTTGCTCGCGGCTCCGCCTGCGTTATAAAGTTGCCTGCTTTATATTGTCCTGGGATAAAGGGTAAAAGTTTTACAAACTTTGAATGTCTTATTTATTTATATCGAATCTACAGCCTAAAAAATAAGTTTCAAGCTTCTAGCTCTGAAAATGACGATACTTCCATACAACTTTCATCCCCACCTATCAACCTCTTACAACTCTTTTTTCGCATTAAAAAGTATCCTATGTCTTTTCTCAGGCTCTAGACTATGTGTGTACCAAATTTCATTTAAATCGGTTCAGTAGTTTTGGCCTGAAAGCGCGATAGATAGACAGACAGGCAGACAGAGTTACTTTCGCATCCTACTAATATTATAAAGGCGAAAGTTTGTAAGAATGTATGGATGTTTGTTACTCTTTCACGCAAAAACTACTGAACGGATCATGTCCTGGATTAACACATAGGCTACTTTTTATCCCGGGGAAATATAAAGCGGGACTTTTATCACGGAAAAACTTTTTAAAGCGGGCGGAGCCGCGGGCAAAAGCTAGTTTATAATATTAGTAAGGATTAAAGCAAATATGCGATATGTCCAAGCATCTTTACAAAATTACATTATTTTATTAGCGAAATAACCAACCAAACTTAAGATCAGTTTGTAGATGTAGTACTAAACTGCTTTATCAACTTTGATATCATTTTTATGAAATTAGATATAATAGAAGACAGAATAATAACAAGACATATTATATTTAAGGGAAACGAGCGTACTTACGGTATGGTGCGAGCGATTTCAATAATTATTTCATTAATAGGAATATACCCCTGAATGCTATAGACTTTTTTTACCGGCAAAACTTTTTCACGCGTGTGGAGCCGCGAACATCACCTAGTTTATATAAAAATAATATTATGCAAGGATTTTAGGAAGTAAGGAAGGATCATATTAGATTTCGCGGAGGGTTTCTCTTGGGTGGAACTCTTTTTCCGGAAAAATGTGATATAATATAGGTTACACATATTATAGTATATTCAAATTCAAATTGTTAATTAAGAAATTGGCCTAAAAAAAACTTCAAAATTACACAAAAAATACATAATATATCAAGAATCATTATTAAATACAAAAATTACCAGGGGTTCCCAAACTATGCAAGGTGTGTATCTTGGGAAACATAAATTCGAGATAAATAATATTTAGAAACTTTAGTTGTTAAGTTAGTGTACAGAATAAGCAACTGCTGAAATAAAATATACACCTACATATATATATATATATATATATATATAGAGATCTCTTAACGGTAAATGTTGATCAGACGCGACTTCACGCGAGCACTTTGTTGATCCAAAAATCTATGTTGATCCGGCGCCTTTTGTTGATCCAATATGCATTTCTGGTAACTAATGTGGCTCCAACCGGATCAACATCTACACTCACGGGACTTCTTACTAACGTTTGCCGAAGTTGATCCGATATACAAATCCACCTTGCGATGGTTACGGAAAATGTTGATCCGATTTGAATGAGCCAATCAGAGCACAGCGAACACTCAGATTCAGATCAGATTGGCTGAGAGCAGCCGCGACGTTTTATACACATCCAATTAATTATATTTTATTCATAGTATCAACATGTTACTAATACGGCGTCACTGTGCCCAATTTGTAATCACACTAATATTATAATATTATAATGGCAAAAGTTTGTCAGAAAATGTGTGTACATGTTTGTTACGTCTTCACGCTCAAACGGCTGGACCAATTTTGATGAAATTTGATATAGCCGTAGTTGACACCCTGAATTAGTACCTAGACTAACTTTTATTCTGAAAAGTATTCCTGCTGGAATTTAAGCCGCGACTAACACCGCGGAGCGCAACTAGTCAAAGTATAAAAAAAGTGATGCTATCTAAAGTGTCGTAGATTGTTTTATACTCCATGTGAAAGAGATAATTTATCTATATTTTTTACTGTGTGATACAGGACTCTTACATTCCTTCAAAAGCTATTCAACTTCGTTCTGCTCCAGGGTACAACGCCCGAGGCATGGAACAGGAGTGTGGTGGTATTGTTCTAAAAAAAACGGTGATAACGCCTTTTTTAAGAATTACAGACCCATCTTCTTGAGCCATTTTTACAAGCTGTTCTCAAAAGTCATCACGAATCGTCTCAAGCGCTGGCTAGATGACTTCCAGCCTCCCGAACAAGCCGGATTCCGTAAAGATTATAGTACAATAGACCACATCCATACGCTGCGGCAAGTTATACAAAACACTGGGGAGTATAACTTGCTACTTTGCTTAGCGTTCATGGACTATGAGAAAGCCTTAGATTCGATCGAGACCTGGGCTGTGCTGCAGTCTCTACAGCGGTGCCACATTGATCATCGGTACATCGAAGTGTTGAGGTGCTTGTATAAAACGCCACCATGTAGGTCCGAGTACAAGAACAGAGTTCGAAAGCTATTCCACTACACAGAGGCGTGAGACGGAGATGTTATCTCTCCGAAACTGTTCACTGCCGCGTTGGAAGATGCTTACAAGCTCTTGGACTGGAAAGGACTCGGCATCAACATCGATGGCGAATACATCACTCACCTTTATTTTGCCGATGACATCGGTGTACTGGCAGAACCGCGGGAGGGTCTGACCACAATGCTCAACCGAGTTTCTCAACTGGTTGGTCTCAGCATGAACATGGACAAGACCAAGATCATGTCGAATGTTCATGTTGTGCCAACCTCAATTATCGTTGGGAGCTCAATTCTCGAAGTTGTAGACGAGTACGTCTATTTAGGTCAAGTAGTCCAACTCGGTAAGTCCAAATTTGAGAAAGAGATCAATCGGCGAATCCAGCTCGGATGGGCAGCGTTCGGGAAACTAAGCAAGGTCTTCTCGTCCAAAATACCTCAGTGCATGAAGACAAAAGTCTTCAATCAATGTGTGTTACCAATGGTGACATACGGCACTGAGACGTGGCCTCTGACTATGGGCCGCCTAAGACGGCTCACGGTCACTCAGCGAGCTATGGAAAGGGCTTTGCTAGGTGTTTCTCTACGCGATCGAATCAGAAATGAGAAGGTCCGTAGAAGAACGAAAGTCACTGACATAGCCCAACGGATAAGCAAGCTGAAGTGGCAATGGGCAGGGCACATAGTTCGAAGAACTGACGGCAGATGGGACAAAAAAGTTTTCGAGTGGAGACCACGTACTGGCAAGCGTAGCTTCAGCCGTCCATCTGCAAGATGGACCGATGACTTGTTAAAGGCTGCAGGAACGCGCTGTATGCAGGACGCTTTTGATAGGTCCATCTGGAAATCTTTGGGGGAGGCCTATGTTTAGCAGTGGACGCCATACGGCTGATAATGATGATGACGATACCGGATGATAGACCTCGATGATTGTTCTGTGGAATTGGACTCACAAATTTGCTGCATGAGAATGGACGTTTCATTTTTGTCTCCCACGAAAGTCGCCCCTTTCTATCACACTAAGTTGTTTTAATACCCATCCGCTTTAGACTTGAAAATGTGTTAAATGCTCATAAAACATTTTTGCAAAAGAGAAAATGCTTAATTATAAATGTGTTACCTTTTTTTTTCTTTGTTTTCGCGGAGAAAGTGACTTATTACTACCGCTCAGCCTTTAAGGGGGGCGACTGAGCGGTTATGTTGGGTTCACCGTACCTTACGACCCAGCGTTGAGCCGCCGGGCCGAGTCCCTAACCTATGTACACCGCTCGGCATACCGACTAAAACTCTGCGGTTGCCTTCTTCGGCGCATTAGGGATGGCTGCGGGTTTCCCCAGACTAAGAGTGTCTGAGTTGTCGTTCGCAGCCGCCTCTGCGCGGTGCCGTCTAATACAGCCCGTCTCCTGTTGGAGGGGGGGGGGGGGGCTCAGAAGCCACACTGCCGTCCATCACGGGGGTCGCAGCAATGTGCTAAAAACACGCACAAAACTAAAGACGGACAGCCGACAGGACGACCCCCGGTGGCCCCTATTAGTCGCCTTTTACGAGAGGCAGGGGATACCGTGATGGAATTTCCCAAACGCCCCCAATCCACAGGGCGGAAGACGCCGGTCAGTCGTCCACCCGGCGCCTCCTACGTCTCGTTTGGCGGCGGGACGGATCACCGCGCCTCCGATCCCTTTCGGCACTCTCCTGCTGCAAGAGGACCATCTCACAGAAGTGCGCCACCGCACGCCAAGACCTCCGGCTATCGACCATGGAAGCGACCACGACCGGCAGCGTGAGGTCTCCTCCGACCGCTGCTCTGAGAGCTAGTATTATACTAAACTTAACCTTATAAGAGACTGAAATCTCAATGTTAAGAAGTTCAAAATAGCGACCTCTTTTCTTAAGTCTAATATTAGATTTGTCTTTTACTATCAATGGCATGCCCAAGTATCGATTTTGACGTCAATTGTCCTTAAAACAAAGAAATTCAAAATGGCGGCCACTTTTTTCAATTATAACATTGGATCTGCCCTTTGTACCTAAGGCCATGCTCAGGTATCGATTTCGAGGTCGATTGGCCTTAAAAATAAGAAATTCAAAATGGCAGCCACTTTGTTCATTTCTAAAATTGGATCTGCCCTTTGTATTTAAAGCCATTCCCATATATCGATTTTGAGGTCGGTTGGCCTTAAAACAAAGAAATTCACAATGGTGGTCACTTGTTTGAAATCTAACATTTAATCTGCTGTTTATGATAATTCTCCCGTGAGAAAATCTTGTCACACATGCGTGCGCATCGTAAAACTTCACTCCCATAAATTTTTCATAACGCGCCTAAAGAAGTATAACTTCAAAAACAGTAGAATCAGGAATTTTGCAGCTTTGTGTTTCAGTACCTATTCGTCAATTTTGGCTCCGGATCAACTTAGTCAAAGTAAATGTCGCATATAAGTTAAATATATTCTGGATCAAAGTAATCACATTCAGTATCATTTTTTTGACCGTTAATGGATCCACAAATGTTGGTCAAAACGTCGAGGAGTATGTTGAAAACCTGTAAGCGCAGATCCACCGACGTCACACGCGCATTAAACACGGATCAAAGTATATCAGTTTGCGAGACTCGGGGCGGTATTAATAAATCAATCTCAAGTTTGAGTTACATCTCAAGTAGACATAATGTATGAAGAATACAATACATTGTGTCTACTTGAGATGTAACTCGAACTTGAGATTGAATTATTAATACGGCCCTCGGAGCTGAGCAAACACGTGAAATAGGTGGATCAACATTTGTTCTAACTTCACACTGGAGCAACATTTACCGTAAATCCGTCATTATATATATATATATATATATATATGTATACACCCACGCCTGTTATCCCCGAAGGGGTAGGCAGAGGCACAACTAGTGCACCCACTTTTCGCCATTATTCCGCCCCATGATGTGATAGGGGGCGAGCCTATCGCCATATCGGGCACAAATTCCAGACTCCGAGCTGATACTGAATAGAAAAACTCAATATCACTATGCCCGACCCGGGGATCGAACTCGAGACCTCAGCCTTGCAGTCGTACTATAATACAACTACGCCACCGAGGCAGTCTGAAATAAAATATAAAAAGAATAATAATAAGTAAAACTGTCGATAGACTTTTCAGATGAAGATGAATCTATAATTGAAAAGGCTTACACGATAGACTCAGTTAAATCATACTTAATACTTTTTAACCAGCTCAAGAGTTTTTTGGAACATCCATATATTGGGCAGTCCTTGAATATACATAATTTAGCAACCTTGTTGTAAATTGAGCGGTATACATAAGATTGGAACATTTTTGCAAAGTTAGATCGTACTGTTATAGCTTGAAAACCCTTTGGCTTAACGATACCCTATATTCATCAGAGTTACTAATTATAGATTTGTGTGTTGAAATACAAGCTTTATGAATATATCATTGACGAACTCTTAAAATGCCTTTCTCTTGATACAATATATCCGTAGAACATCTAAAATCCTTGCGCAGCATGACCACTAAAAGTGCACGCTGAGCCTTTTCAAGGGGTATCATGACAGATTTCCCCGTCCCGGCCCAAACACCAATGCAATAGGAGAGAATGGATTGACAGACAGAAATTACACTAATTTAAGAATACGAACACTAGCTGAGTTTCGTAAAATTTTCTTGATACCAATGTATATGTTAATGTAAGACATCGTCTATCTATATGCGAAAACAAATGAAATGTGGTGCGTGTGCACGAGTAAAAACTCGTTACTGTAACGTTCTATCGGTTCGGACAGACTTGATGGATAGTTAACAGATCCCGGCACAGAAGGTACTTCGGAACAGAACAGCTCCCGAGGGATTGTAAGGTTAGGTAAGGACAAACCGTAACAAAGTTGTATACAGCAAAAACTACAGTACTCCTGTATTTGAAGGGTGGAAGCTAACCTAACGGAAAAACTGATTCGATTTGTTGGTTTGTTGATTCTGTAATGTAAGCAAGCAGAGTCGCTTCATTTGTTATTTTTATTAAAACTTTCTCTTCGCAGCTTAAATATTTTACTGGCGTAAAAATTTGCCTCTAAGTTCCCTCGATAAAGTGCACAGGAACACGCTGGAGGCAGGCCGCTTTGAACAGGTCCGTCTGGAAATCTTTAGGGGAGGCCTATGTTCAGCAGTGGACGTCATGTGGCTGATGATGATGATGATGAACCTTCCACAACTTGATGATTTTTTAGAATGAGGTGTCTAAGTAAAACCATGCAGTATATAGATATATGAGGCGGTCTTTTCGATCAGAGCAATACTGACTCACATAAAACAAGGTAAAGTGATAGATTACAGTTTAATGTTGCGTTTACCAAACGCCTCCTCTTCCATTCCTTATTCTTGTTTCTTTTTTAAAGTCCAGCAACACAGAATACTGAATAGTACTAAGTACTAGCAACCCGTCGTCATTTTTCTAATAGGAACAAAAGGTTAGGCGTCTTCTCAGTTTCCACAAGCATATTATTTATAAAAAAATATTTCTGACTATGGCTCATGTTCACATAATTACTTTAAAACCTAAAAACTCCCACTTTAAATAACTTGACCCGCATGACGGCTGCATGAGAGCTAACAATGGGGGAAACTGGGGTAAGACTCAGTTCAAATAATTGGTAGGGACTGAGAGCCGACGATGCGGACCCGACGGCGAGGCGCGGCGGCTCGGACGCAAGGGGCGAGTGTGCTCGGTTACACAAGTGTTTTCATTATTTTACTAAGTGAAGTGAATCCACACGATAATGTATACATACATAAAGAAAAAGCTTTGTACCTTTTTTTAACATATTGCGTGCACGGAGGAGTGTGAGATTTAGTTCATGTATTATTAATAATTAAAGTTCATGTAGAGAAGGACTTCTTTAAAATTATATTTATATATGTGCTACAAATATATCGATTTCCATAGACAAATTTCGAGCCCTGGATGACCACTAGTACAGTTTATTACGCCACAGAAAACGAAATTGTAGTACATTTACCAGATCAACTTTGAATTTATTAATATGTTTGCTATTGTCGACCTACCTTTTATCGTTTTAATAAATTGCGAGAAAATACGCTTTTTTTATTCATTAAGTATTTTCTGCATAACAGTACACGCTCATACTATTTACCTGTAAGTGTATGAGACTTTCATGCACATATGCACGCGTGCGGTAGGCGGGCAACGGTTACAGTTGACCGCCGATCGAATTTGCACGGTGCGTCACGCACGGTGTGAGCATACGCGGTTAGCAAAGACAAGGGTTTCGCACAGATCACCGTGAGTCGCAATTTCCGTCATAGTTTACATGTAGGGTGACTTGTGGGATATGCTTCCGTGCTGGAGGATGATTCTCTATGACATTGTTAACTCGTAACGCGGCCGCGTCACGTTCACTTCGTGTAATGTGCGTAAAATGGTATTCTGTATGCCAATTTCCATAGTAATAAACGCGATGAGTTACGTTACGCGCTTGTTACGAGCGGTGAAAATAACGCGTGTCATAGAGAATAAGGGGGCTGGTTAGGAAGCCAACTAATTATTTGATTACCATCGTTAAAAATAATTATAATAAAATTTCGCGTTAGATATAATGAAATGCTGTCTGAAATTACCCTTAATATAACTGTATTAGTACTAATGAATATTGTATTGCAGTGACCTGTCAATTCATACAAAGTTGTTAGAATCCCATGAAACACTTAAGAAAAAAAATTCTCTTATTTTTGACTCTGCGTTGCGATCAGCATTGGGCATGGTCATTGTACGTACTAAAGTGGTGAAATAAGTTATATATGGAAAAACAGGCGAAAATTAAATGCGGAATGAGCAATAATAAATAGTCAGAGTAATAATAAATAAGTACCTACATCCAGTAGTCTTAACGCTCGAACATAATGACATAGCTCCGATTCCCAATCCCACATAAGTCTTCTTTGTTGATATCTGAAACTTAAGAGAAATTTCGGGCCAAAAATACCCGAGACAAATATTTCCGGAAAAGGCCAACATTCGTCTCAGAGTCACCGGAACAAATATACATACATGCCACCATTTAGAGTGGATTACTCGCCAGAGGGCTGTTAATGTCATCCTGCAACTACAAATATTATGAATAATTGTATGTTTTTAGGCAACCAAAATATGGTGCATATTTGGCAAACATGAATCTCCATCTATCCTCGTCCTACTCAAATGTGAGTTCGATGAAAAAAAAGTAGTTTTATTAGTCTACGAGATATCTGTGTATTCAAACCTATATGACATTTTTTTAATTACCATTCACAAAGTAATTAACCGGTTCTATAAATAATAAAACGTACTTGCCAATACAATATATAGCCGCAAACATTATAAATCAAAACACTGGCTGGAAAGGTAATCCTGATTAAAAACTCTATGTTGAGGTGTTTTTGTGATATACGACACGATAATGTGTTTGGTAACGCTAAGTGAGTTTGTGCTCCACTTCGGATGTCGATCGAAAGAGGTAAGGTCGAATTTTCGGATCACATATACTTACCTGTTGTTTTGTGTACGTTTCTTTCTCAAAGTATTGATTCGCCTGATGGTGGTATGAGCGAGAAGTGAAGGGAGTTTAAAATTCGCACATATTTGCTGCCAATTAAATCGATCATAGATCGTAGCACTTCAAGAAAAGTTTTTGAGTGGAGACCACATCCTGAAAAGCGCAGCGTTGGATAGATTTCTACAAAGTGGACAGACGACCTCCTAAAGCTACCGTTAAAATATTTGGGGGAGGCCTATGTTCAGCAGTGGACTTACAAAAGCTGAAGAAGAAGAAGTAGAATCGGCCATTCTTGCCTTAATCTACGGCTCGCTGTCCGATGAGAGGGTGCGCACTCGATCCATCAGCCCGATGGCAATGAAATTAAGTTGTTGGTACATATGGTTGCAATCTCCATGGCGCGCTTGTATTTTTTTATGTAACTATGTACTTGGGTATCCTTGCAATCTAAAACTGTGAACTGAGTGTGCCCTGTTGAAATCAAAGGGGTTCAAACGCAGGCTACAAGAAAATCTATTGGCATCGTGTGGTAGATGTCAATACTTAAATTTTCATAGTTTTTTTATGTTCATATTATTATCAGACTGATAGTGAGTATTATTTATCGATTATCTTAATCATACTATTACACACATACACATACACTCACGCCTGTTATCCCTGAAGTGGTAGGCAGAGGCGCAACTAGTGCACCCACTTTTCGCCGTCATTCCGTCCCATGATGTGATAGGGGGCAAGCCTATCGCCATATAGGGCACAAACTCCAGATTTCGGGCTGATACTGAATAGATAAACTCAATATCACTTTGCCCGACCCGGGGATCGAACCCGAGACCTCAGCTTTGCAGTCGTACTGTAATACAACTACACCACCAAGGCAGTCATACTATTAATAGTGTTTTAAAGATAATTGTTAAACTTACTATATATTATGTACCTTATAATAATCAATTTAAGTATAACGCATCGTACTTTAATTGCTGCCTGAACATTATGTTCCCATAGCTATCTATACATTAGAAACACGCAAATGCATTCGAATTCGTTTAAACATTCATATTTACGTGAGAAATATTTGATGTTTTTACAAAATTGTAACAATTGGTAGAGGGCGAAATTTAAGACCATAAAACAATTTTAATATTTACAACACTTTTAAAGGCGCAGCGGGCAGACGCAGCGCAGTCCCTCGTGTGTTTTCGCAGTAAGCTCTTTAAAGACCTGTGAATATATTTGCATATGAAGTATTATATTTTATGAAATCCCTCTGACGAGGGGACGATGCACCTACGCCATTTCAAAATCGCAAATTATGTTATTGTTTTTAAAACGAAAACTTCTGTCTGCAAAGGGGAAAGGTGTTTTAGGTAGTATATATTTTGTTATAAATTATGTAAATTAAATACCTTGAAACAATACAATACGATAAATAACAAGGCTGCGTTTCTTTTCGTCGCGTGATGTATTTTAGGATCAATCTTTCACAGCATACATAATCCTCCTTTTCTAAGCAAAGTCTAACTCCGGCCAACTAGCATGTGTTTGTTTCATAAAACCTACAGAAACATTCATTACCTACTCATATTAATTGAATCTGAGTTTAAAAACTGGTTTTAGTTCTTATTCTGAGGATTAAACATAACTTTCATCGATTTAAAAGTCAACCATGATCCTATATTATGATTTTTTATACATGTTAATGGCCGTGTAGTGCCTGGATAATGATTTTATATTTTTATGGAAACTTGAAAAAGAACAGTCGAAGGTGGGACTCGAACCCACGACCTCCGGCGTACCGTGCCGGTGCTCTTCCAATTGAGCCACCTCGACCCTACCTTCGATTGCTAAGTTCAAGATCCATATTTAAATCTCTTAAAGGAGATGACAGCGAGATAATTATAATACAATTAAATAAATAATATTTACAGTAAAATATTAATTAAAAAATACAAGGGTGAAAATTTCGAGACGGTGGATGATAGGAGACTGACAAGGAGGATATATAAGGCGAGAGTGGATAGAAGAGCCGTAGGGGTCGACCGCACCAGACCTTCGAATGTCAGATATCTCACATTCTGGGTAACAGCCAGATCAAAAGTACCCTGAACCGCCGGGAATGGATGCATAGATTGATGAAGCGAAAGAAGTGTAACAAATACAAGCAAAGTGGCAATCCATAGTCTTTGCCTACCCCTATAGGAAAGAGGCGTGATAATATTATGTATGTAATGGAGAAAAAACAACATCTTAAATATAATGTCACATTATGGAAATACCATCGAAATCAAAAATCATTGAACATTAATGGGTCATGATTCGATAGTCTCACGATATCAGGATTTAATGTAAGCTTTTGGTGCGGCTAGTGTCGTTTCCATACAATATTGATTTATTTACACTTTATACATGGAGTAAAGGCAGACTTCATGCCAATATCCTGGAGACGCGCGTTAACATGTTTTCTAAGGCGCTGGGAAGTTTGCTAGACAACGTCAGTGGGTTGAAGTTAGTTGATCGATGAGAGCTAAACTAGAGAATAACATTGATACTAGCTTACATAGGCTATTCACACGAATACAGTAGATAATATACTGTATCGCACCTTTAGAGGCAAACTGTTACTTATAAATGTAATATTATACCGGGTGGAAGGGAAACGCTCTCTATACCGGAACGGTAAGAGAGAAGAACCATAACAGTAACGAAAAACTATATTCATTTGCAAAGCTAAGCGATAATACTTACGATTTTAGTATTTCCGTAATTCGTGCGCGCGCAATGTAAAGCGTACAAAGAACTGGGCGGCCGCCGCGCTGCGCCGGGACCGGCCCGCGGTCGTTAACCCGTCAGCTGATGTACGTGTTTCATTACGATTTTTTTGAAATATTGACCTTTTTTACTATGTTTTTCAGAATAATAGTTTGATTTATCTATCCATACGTGAAGCTGTACAGAAATTTGAGAAAATCCTACTAAAATTGTAACACTGCGATCGCGATTTGTTTAGTGCCATCACGTCAGGAATCACCAATACTATCACCTGTATTCGTTTCCGAGAGCGTTTCCCTTCCACCCGGTATAATTTATGAAATTCATGTATTAATTGAAAAAAAGATGCCATTTAAGTTAATATTAATTGTAAAAAAGACGTTAATGAAGTCGTCTTTAAATGAATGGTTCTAATATGTATTGTACGCTCGCAGCCCCGATCACGTGAAACGCTTATCTTAGACTAAAAGTACATAAAAAAGTGCATTTCCGCGGTAAGAATTGGCTTTTGTTTTAATCTGGGAATCTAGGGTTCTAGGCTTTGTATGTCAATTATTGTGATACAAATCTGTTCAGCCGTTTCTGTGTACACTTCTAAGAGACATAGAAACATATTAAACAATTTTCAAGCAAATTTGCTGATGGTATCTGTGATTGTCTATTAACCATAAAAGCACCAAGATCAATATCCTGGCTCCAGATCACCTTTGCCGTAAGTTATTTTGTCAGTTCATAACAAGCATGTTCTTCTTCAGCATGCAGACCATCTCGTTATTTTTAGTCTCTCTCTAAAAGTGGGAGTTGTCTAGAAGAGATCGCTATTAGCAAAAACATCGGCTATCGTTGTACGATTTTTTTTATCACAATTGTATTCGCATGTGGTGTACAATAAAGTATTTTCCTTCATTCATTCATGTAACTTAACTCATCGCGTTTATGGAATTGGCATACAGAATACCATTCAACGCTAATTTCTCGAATTGAACGTAACACGTTGTAGTTTCATCATCACCATCATCAGCCACATGACGTCCACTGCTGAACATAGGCCTCCCCCAAAGATTTCCAGATGGACCCTTCAAAAGTGGCCCGCATCCAGCGCGCTCCTGCGGCCTTTACCAAGTCATCGGTCCACCTTGCAGGTGGACGGCCGACGCTGCGCTTGCCAGTACGTGGTCTCCACTCGAGAACTTTTTTGCCCCAACTGCCGTCAGTTCTTCGAACTATGTGCGCTGCCCATTACCACTTCAGCTTGCTTATCTGTTGGGCTATGTCAGTGACTTTCGTTCTTCTACGGATCTCCTCATTTCTGATTCGATCGCGTAGAGAAACACCTAGCACAGCCCTCTCCATAGCTCGCTGAGTGACCGTGAGTCGTCTTAGGCGGCCCATAGTCAGAGGCCACGTCTCAGTGCCGTATGTCATCACTGGTAACACACATTGATTGAAGACTTTTGTCTTCAGGCACTTAGGTGTTTTGTGGTAGGTCGTAGTTTACTGTCATGAAGTACATTGGCTACAATGTGCTTCACATGTTGAAATAGTTTTATTACTTATTGTAGTCGATTGTGATCCTTACCATAAGTTTTGTTTGCTTGTTATGGTCCACAATTGACAGAGAAATCAATCATAGAACCTTCTCAGTTTTTAAATCGGTTATTAACAATGGTCTATATTTTGTCTATCCTAAACATTGTTTGAGTCTGCCCTGACTAGACCCGGACTATATGATCTCTAACTTGGAAGCTGGATCCTCCTTTGTCTGTATGCTTATAATCGAAAAGGCCTGAAACCACGGCCTTCCAAACATTCTAACAGCTCCACAATTTAATATTGTTTATTAATTATTCATGATGAAAGTGTACGTAAAATGATTACGTTTTGAATTTATTAATTTGTATTCAAATTTAATTCAACTCGAAATTGTTCGGACAGTTTCTAATTATCGAAGTATTTTCTGAAACATTTAAATCTGTATACAAAGTGGCTGTTGGACATGACAACCGACTGACGAGCCAACTTCAGTTTATATTGACATATTGATTTGTTAATGTTTTGATTTTAAACTTATTTATGTTCAGGAAGGAGTATGCATGATAGTACATTAAATTAATTATATCCTAGAATGTGATCGGGGAATAGGATAGAATTCCACTCCCGGGCGATTCGCATTTATATTAACGATTAGAATGAAATATTACTAGGCATAAATAGCAAACCTATTAATATTATAGCCATGGCTTGTTTGTGCCGTAAGAATAGCGTACAATGCTAAAGTGTATAGCGAGGTAAAAATAAAAGCTAAATAATCCCAGTTACCTTCTTTACTATGCATTAAATGCAGCTCGAGTAAGACATGAAGATAAATTGGATCGTACCTTCGACCCCAATCCCCTTAAAGTTTCCGCAATACCATAAACACGGAAGAACTGTCCAATAACCTAAATAAGTAAACACATACCATAGATAACGTGGAGTCATCGAACTCGCAAGGTGCCGAAACGCATTTGCTATAAGATACAATCGACCGATTTAAAATAAACTTTATTACAGGGACAAAAGAGCGAAACAGTGTTCTTTCGGCGACGCATCTCTAGGGCTTGCTTGGGGGCACAAATTGAACAAACAATGTATTGCAAAATGGCGATGGAATAGGCGCATTGGGCAACATGGTGCGGCTCTCAAACATTTTTGTGCAGCTCTCATTTTAATAAACCATATTTTTTTATAAATAATTTTTATTTTTTGGTCTTTCTCTTTTACTTTATCCCTCTATGATGCAGTTAAACCCTACCACTAGTAGCCAATCACAGTTGTAATAAAATACTATTCCTATAATTTGCAAATTTTAAAAAATGCAAAATTGAATTCACCTGCTGAGTCTCATTTCCCGCTCCCACAGCACCCGGTTACCTCACTAACGTTGTTGATTTTGTCTCAGACTATACTTCGTTCGTTGGGTATTAAAATTTAATTACTACAGCCTTCGGTAAGCGACAATTTTCTCTTAGTTTTCATTTGCAAAAGGAGGAAATTGGTGTAAATTATAATTAACCGAAAATAATGTAAATTAATTTATGTCGCTTTTGTTTCATATTGACGACTTCGGAGTACTTTGTTAGCATTTTTATCTGTCATTAAGGTATAATATTTAGAACTAGCTTTTGCCCGCGGCTCCGCCCGCTTTAAAAAGTTTTTCCGGGATAAAAGTACCGCTTTATATTTTTCCGGGATAAAAAGTAGCCTATGTGTTAATCCAGAACATGATCTATCCGTGTGCCAAATTTCATCGAAATCCGTTCAGTAGTTTTTGCGTGAAAGAGGAACAAACATCCTTACATCCAAACATCCAAACATCCATACATTCTTACAAACTTTCGCCTTTATAATATTAGTAGGAAGTAGGATAATGGCTGAAATAGCAACTGACTTCAATATTCAAGTTTCTTGTGCGTATTTACGGCCCTATTCATAAACAGTTTATAAACGGCGATAGGCTCGCCCTCTATCACATCATGGGACGGAATAATGGCGAAAAGTGGGTGCACTAGTTGCTCCTCTGCCTACGCCTTCGGGGATAAAAGGCGTGAGTGTATATATATAATAAATTATCATATTTTAGTTATCGAATGTTTTGTCTTCTTCGAACGAATTTTGAATTGAGCTTCAAGGAAGAAAAAAAACATCCTATAAAATAGATTTATAAACTGTGTATGAATAAGGTCGTTAGTGTTTTATCCATCCATCCAAATCAGCCCTTCTCCACCCACTGCTGGGTATAGGCCTCCTCTCCATCACGCCACTCTTTCCGGTTTTGTGCGCGCCTCATCCACTGCTTTCCGACACACCTTACGATGTCATCTGACCATCGGGCTGGTGGTCTGCCTCTCTCTCTGTGGCCGTTCCTCGGGTACCACTCGGTGAGTGCCTTGGTCCACCTGTCGTCGTCCCGTCTAGCCAAGTGACCCGCCCATCTCCACTTCAGCTTGGCGATACGTGTTTGTGTTTTATGCCGAATGCTAATGTAACCATAATTATTTGATGCGCGTCAAGGTATTATGAATTACCAAAGCAAACTATCAACCCCCTTTGAGTAGCAGTATCACATTTTAGTGTGTTAGAGATCACCATATATTTGCAAATGTATGATATGCGACGGTTGTGGCGAAGGTCTGTGTAAATGGATATTAAGCCGGTTCTATAATGCGGAAATTACTACTAAATTGTCATTGTTTTAATAAGTTTTAGTATTGTTAACGATTGCTGGTAAATAATGTAGGTCACTTCTGATATTAATCCACTTCACTAAAATAGTACTGTAGTCACGCAATCTTTGTTACTAACAAGGCACGCAAGTCTGTTTTAAAACTTCTTAAATTTATGAAGCTAGACCTTTAAATTACTACCGTGTATACCCTTGAGAGTACTGAAGGCCGTGAAAAGTAAAAGAGATTAAGTGGAAAGCCCTTACAAGTAGGAATAATGACGAAAAATTATTTTATGTCTATACTTCAGCAGGTATATATCATGAAGTCGCTTCAAGTCTTGTACAATTGAGTTTTGTTATTCAATTTCTGTCTGCCGAGATACACATTAGACTTGGATAAAATTTATTTCACTGTAGCGAGATTTTTATTTGGATTTTATGGATATCATGTAAATACGCTCTTGGTTGATTGTTGATGATTGAGTTAGTATTTTTCGTATTCCAATATCTTAAAAACAGTAAGATATGGTAAAACAATGTTAATATTTTTATTGCTTTGTTTGTTACTCTAATAAATGTTGTGCGGTTATAAAGAAATTGGAAAACTGTGTAATTTGATAATCTCTGTGAATGAGATGCTGTATATTAAGCTCTGTTTCACTTTCACTTTTGTGATCATGCCCACAGTGATATTTCTTTACTACTTATTATAGTTTTGACGACGGACGATAGCCTAGTTGGGAATGGAACGGTCTGCCTAGACAATGTCCGGAGGTTCGAAACCCAAGGCACACACCTCTGATTTTTCAAAGTTACGTGTGTATTGTTTATCAATTATCGTTCACTTTAACGGTGAAGGAAAACATCGTGAGGAAACCTACATACCTGAGAATTCTCCATAAGAATTTCGAGGGTTTGTGAAGTCTACCAACCCGCACTAGGCCAGCGTGGTGGACTAAGGCCTAAACCCTCTCAGTAGTAGAGGAGGCCCGTGCTCAGCAGTGAGCAGTATATCATACAGGGCTGGTATTATTATTATGTTGTATCTTTCCTGCGGGAAATCACGGCACGAAGACCGGTCCTTTTGGAAGGCTTGCGTGGGGATATGGATCCAACACGTAGAGGCCCCTTTAAGATACATTACTCTAGTTGGGATGTGTACGCCTTACGGGTACTCTCTCTGTCTGTACTTAAGGAGGAAATACAGCCAAAGACAGCGCCCGTAAGGCGTAAGGACTATTGCAGAGAAGATGGGAATTATACTGGGTCTATGGATGGGATCTAGATGGACTGGTTGCTGGGCTATTGATTGAGACAACGGGACGCCTGCCAAGTAAAATGTCTCAATCATTTGTATTCAAGGCAGACGGTGACTTGCCCCCCACTAGATGGGCATCCCAAAAAGTGGCGTATGCCAAGGACGCAACATCGGTGTGGGTGGCTAAAGGGTGTCGAGAGGTGTGCACCGATTTCACCATCGCGGGTCGCTAACGCGTCCCGGAGTGGGCTTCCTCGCTATTATGCAGATTGAGCACTTCCACCCTGGAGCTCAGGTTCTTAGCTCTTGCGATTTCCACCCCTAGCCGGCCAGTTAAGGCAAGCCAAGGGTCAGGGGGTCTCATTTAGCCCCCACGGAATCAGGGTACGCGGTGTCGCCACTCACCGACGGCTCGCCACAAAGCCGCCCCTGCGGGCTTATTATTATTATTATTATAGTTTTGAAGTATTGGGTTGGGGAAAAGTTTCTTCGCATTTAGTATGAAAACTCAAGACATTTTATCAAACTTTATTAACATTTAATTACAGTATGTAGGTGGCTTTTTGTTTGATGACTTTCTGCCAACTTGTTGGTAGTGCCATAATCGCGTTGCAGTAGATATTTTTGGGAATTCAGATAAAAAAAATACAAGTAGTTTTGGCAGTCCTCTCTTGATGTTAACCTGATACTGCCTAAAGAATTCTGAAGAGAACGAATCAGGTAGAAATCTGAAGGTACAAGGTCAGGGCTATATGGTGGATGCATTAACACCTCTCAGCCAAACTCTTAATTTTTGCTGAGTGGCTAAAAATGTGTGTGGTCTAGCGTTATTGTGACGAAAGTCCACACCCTTTCTATTGATCAATTCCGGCCGCTTTCTCTCAACTTCTTGCTTTAGTCTCATTAGTTATTGGCAGAAGATATCCGAATCAACGCTTCTGGCATCAAAACCAGCCAGATATAAAAAGTATAGCCAAAGAGATTTTATTACAAGTTTATACATAATAATTGCGAAAAGACCTTTTCCCCGACCTATTATAAAGATTTATTCGTTTGTGCTAAAAAAGCCTACACATAAAACAATTCTTCACTCAAATATCCTACGATCAGAACCATTTTACGAAGAACTTGTATTCACACTAACCTCATTATCCGCGTAGACTAGCGCTTTATTGCAATAGTTATTACGAGTTTAAAACAAGAAAGCATACGTGTAGGGAAAATTTCGCCAACCCGCGCATAGCCTACGAATCACCCACTCTGGAAGTGGGTTGAAATGTTCCCAATGAGATGTAGCGCATTTGGAAGTGGGCCTTGTTTGGTTAGCTTGATAAAATGTTCGTCAGTTGGCGAAACTTTATTTGTCTCTGGTCATCCAACTGAGGATCGGATAATTTTTGAATTTTCATGTAAGAGTATTTAATTTTACATTTTCAGATATGTGTTTTAACTTCAACTACACAAACCATCATGTATCCGTCGTATTAACTGCCATTATTTGTGCGGAGCAAAGAACTTACGCGTGTTGCAAGTTGCCCTAATCATAATATCAAACATAAGTTTAAAATTAATTTGACGTCTATTTTATGTCTTAGTAAGTCGTTGTGAGCACACGGTACGGAACCGCGACTTTATACGACTGAGATTTATAGGAGGTCAAGTCATAACTACAATAATTATGGTGTTTAAATGTAACTCAACCGACCAACTTCGTACACCAAGTCCAGTAGTTTACAGCCAATGTTCTCACTTTTGTGGGCTCGATTAGTCAGTGATTTAGCATCTGTTTGCAGTGAATGGTTTGAGTGATGATTAGAGATTAATTTGATCTGTTGTATTTTGTTTTAGGAACATTGTTTTCAGTGTAAGTACTGCAAGGCGACTTAAGTTTTAATGTTTCACTGTGATAAGTACACACACACTCACGTCCTTTATCTCCGAAGGGCTAGGCAGGAGCGCAACTAGTGCACCCAATTTTCGCCGTGCGTATTCCGTCCCAAGATGTGATAGGGGCGAGCCTATCGCCATATCGGGCACAAATTGCAGACTCAGGGCTGATACTGATAAATAAAAACCTAACACTATTTTGCTCGACGTGGGATCGAACCCGAGACCTCAGCATTGCAGTCGCACCGTAATACAACAACGCCACCTAGGCAATGTGATAAATGCCGTGAAATACTTTAAAATTCAAAGTAGTTGGCAACTTTAAAATAATGCAGCATACTTGCAGGTTATTCACAATGTCTTAATGTGTACTTGGTTTTCTAGCTAAATAACTTATACATGTCGGGACAGGAAGGAAGTATAAAAAGGAATTATGATTTTTATTAATCTCGTTGAGGGTGTCTGAATATATTAAGTCGGGTAAGATAAAATAATAATCGTGCGACAAACCAGTCGGTATGTCGAACTCGTAGTGGGAGTTACAGTTGGGTGTATAAAAAAGAGTGCCGAATCATTTGAAGCAACTAGTACGGTGCAGATCACTAATAAGTGGTAACTATGGTGGTTTCCATATCAGTCAGTGCTTAGTAAAGCGGTTACTATGTTATTTCGAGTTGTTACTAGGTGAGTTGATTATAATCACTTAACCAAACGGTTAAGTAATTGCCTCAATATGCAATGTGTTATAATAACCAAAGTTAATAATGAATCCTGACGTGGTATTGTACTCTGTGAACAGTTTATTACGCAATAATTGACCAACGAACAATAAATAGCGAGTTAAAGAGAATTCATTTGTGACTTTTATTGTGTGAACCTACGTGTATCGATATCGGCCGCCACTCTGTCTCCGACATCAGAAGGTGGGATGAGCCTATTCCCGCAGATATGTGAAATGCAATTAATGGTACTATGGAGAAGCTATTTAAGTACCCGCAATTTACATGAAGAAAAAAATTGCATTGAGTAATGTCGGAATAAGAACAAGACTACAACGTGAATAGTGACAACGTGTGAAATATAACTATCGCATGGTCATTTGTGATTTTATGTGCATACGACTTCGAATGAAAGAGAATCGCGTGTGTACCGCGATTGAACTGTTGGTGTTCAAACGTTCCTGTTGGTGCTCAAGCGTTCCGGTAGATGTGCTGCCGTATGGTGCGTCGTAGTTGGTGTCCCAGACATGACTGTACGGTTGTCTAGTACCGGTTGATGCTAACTATTGCATCGCGTATCATGTGTGGCTATATATGAAGACAGATATGCTTACTGCAGCACTACAGGAAGTTTGGTATCGTATGACCCATAATCCTTATTTGAAGGTTATGGTTTCCTTTATTATTATTTTTTGGTTATCTTTAAAAATATTGAAATTTCGTTTAGTAGTCATGTACCTAGTTCTTGTACGTAACAATCTATTTGTGGATGTAAGTCAAGTACCGTATAGTGTAAAAAGAAAAGTATAGCCATTTTCTTGTGTAATTCGCATAGTGGATGTGTTTTGTATCAATAAGATTGCTGTCCAGATATAATGTTAGTGATATTTGACTTGTTGAGTACTTATGAAGGTTCAAATATTTTCCGTTAAATGACAGTTTTAAGTACAAAATATCGTTGATGGCTTCAATTGGTAAAACTTTTAATTTCTACTACTAACTACTTAGCATAAAAAGATTCCTTAAAGGGAAGTCCTACCGTAATTCAACTTATGTGATTTCTTTTATTTCTTGGTAACCTTTACAAATGTTGAGATCTTGTTTAATAGGGCATGTGCAGCCATGGATTAACGAGCTATTCGTGGTTTATGTTAGTACAGAACCGTCCTTAAACTTAAGGACAAGTAGGTACCTGTTGTTGGAAACTATGACTGTGCATAGCATTGGTTTACAAAAGTGATCTAGGTGTATAGTGTTGGGTCTGAAGGATTGCTAGCCTTCCATGGTCAATGTTTCCCATTGTTTAAAATTTTTGAATTAAGACCGAGACGTGCGATAATTTTGTGATTGTCCTCATATTAAGATAACTACTGAATTCCCGCTCAAAGATTGATGCGTGACTTGATTTAAGTTCAGGATAGGGTGAACGGTTTGATGCTGTTGCGATATTTTTGATTGCAGGAACTGGAGATCCTTACAGGGAGTACTTAAAGTATTCAGCGTTAGAAGACGCCGTAAGCTGTGACTACTGAAGAGCCTCTGCGGGATCCCTTGGTGGATCTGACATTAACTGCGGTGATAGAGGATTTGGACATCAGGAGTTTGAAGATTCTTGCACTTTGGTGAGAAGTTTTCATTTTGTTGTCTTGAGTTTTTTTTTTTATTTGTCCCTGCGATTGATTGTGGAAAAGCCTGAAAGTGAAGTAGTGATTGAAACATTCAACGCTAGAACAAAGTAGATGAGCCTGCTCTCGCAATAAATCTGTGTGGTGAATGTTCCAGTAAAATATCTCGAAAAGGATCTTTGTGGTTAAAATCTTGTACAAGATCTATGTGGTTAAGGACGGCTGTGTGATCAAGTCCATGTGGTTAAGGACGGCTGTGTGATCAAGTCCATGTGGTAAAGGATGGCTGTGTGATCAAGTCCATGTGGTAAAGGATGGCTGTGTGATCAAGTCCATGTGGTAAAGGATGGCTGTGTGATCAAGTCCATGTGGTAAAGGATGGCTGTGTGATCAAGTCCATGTGGTAAAGGATGGCTGTGTGATCAAGTCCATGTGATAAAGGATGGCTGTGTGATCAAATCCATGTGGTAAAGGATGGCTGTGTGATCAAGTCCATGTGGTTAAGAATGGCTGTGTGATCAAGTCCATGTGGTAAAGGATGGCTGTGTGATCAAGTCCATGTGGTTAAGGACTGCTGTGCTAATGGCTGTGTGATCAAATCGATGACGTGACTTCGACCAGTCTTATATTGTGAAAATAGTAAATAAATTACAATCTGCTCACTATATGTGTCTTGTGTATTGTGTTGTAACTATAGCGTGATCATCCTCCACTGGGTCTGAATCATTGTAGCAAATTTGGTCCTGATGGTAAACAAGCATAACTGAAATAGTGATTGTAGTAGTTAGGAAGAGTCTTAATGTAAGGTCAGAATAGGCCGAGCGATGTGATGCTGCTGCGTATATTTTCTGTTTGCAGGCATTGGAAATTACTGCTGGTGGTGCCGCGTGTGACGTGTCTACTCCGGTTCGAAGACAGTGTGCAGTGCAGTGCAGCTACTGAGCCGCTTCCGAGGGAAGATTGCTGCTGATCGTCAGTGGTACTGATCTCCGTTTAGATAAGAATTGTTTGCATTGTATACAGTTCTAATAACTATTGGACAGCTGTATCCTTGAGAGTTTGTTACCGTCACTACTTCTCTCTTGTTAGGAGGTACTAGGAAGTGATGGCGGAAGGGCGATTTGGGGGTGCTGTCTATTTTGTAAAACATACGTAAGAGAACGATCACATGTCAGGAGTATCATGTCACTATACGTGATTTAACTGAATTTTAAAATTAGATTTGTTTCTTAAATCCCTTGCACTTAGGGAGACACATTGCGAGCTTTTCCTTAACGTTTGAACAATGGAAGCAACTGACTACAGTAACTTGTGTAAATGGTTACAGCGATAACTTTCTTTGCCTATCGATTATGGTCACTGGTATGACTGCAGAAATAATTCTAAATTCATGACAGCATTAATTCCTAAGTTTTAAAATTTTGGTTGGGTTCTTACACTTTAATTGGAAATTTAAATTGTCATTTAATTATTCGGTGATAAATTTTCATGAAGCGTGCGTTAGCGAAAAATGCTTGAAGGTTAAGTTTTGAGATAATCAATGAAATTGTAGCAGAGACAAGTGGAAATGACAGTAATTAAGTTTGCATGATGATCTGGAGTGGACTTTAGTAGTCCGTTGGGAGTCGGTATTTACTGTGTAAGCAATCCGTGGTTGTGCATTGCGCGGGTGGTTCTGGCGGTGGTTTGGTTTCAAAGGAAGCCATAGAGTACGGAAGAGATGAGAGTAACTAGAGGTTACTGGCAGAGGTCACATGCAGGGCTTAATTGGTTAGATTATGTAGTTTGCGTTTGGCAATCGAGACGGACCTTCATCCATTTTTGGTACTAACTATGTTGTTTTGAAGAGTGTTGTTAAGTTTGCGTGATGATCGTACTTTGTGTCATTCAGAGTAACACACGAGGACGTGTGTCTTACCAGAATGGCCGTGTCGGGACAGGAAGGAAGTATAAAAAGGAATTATCATTTTTATTAATCATATTTTTGGTACTAACTATGTTGTTTTGAAGAGTGTTGTTAAGTTTACGTGATGATCGTACTTTGTGTCATTCAGAGTAACACACGAGGACGTGTGTCTTGCCAGAATGGCCGTGTCGGGACAGGAAGGAAGTATAAAAAGGAATTATGATTTTTATTAATCTCGTTGAGGGTGTCTGAATATATTAAGTCGGGTAAGATAAAATAATAATCGTGCGACAAACCAGTCGGTATGTCGAACTCGTAGTGGGAGTTACAGTTGGGTGTATAAAAAAGAGTGCCGAATCATTTGAAGCAACTAGTACGGTGCAGATCACTAATAAGTGGTAACTATGGTGGTTTCCATATCAGTCAGTGCTTAGTAAAGCGGTTACTATGTTATTTCGAGTTGTTACTAGGTGAGTTGATTATAATCACTTAACCAAACGGTTAAGTAATTGCCTCAATATGCAATGTGTTATAATAACCAAAGTTAATAATGAATCCTGACGTGGTATTGTACTCTGTGAACAGTTTATTACGCAATAATTGACCAACGAACAATAAATAGCGAGTTAAAGAGAATTCATTTGTGACTTTTATTGTGTGAACCTACGTGTATCGATATCGGCCGCCACTCTGTCTCCGACATACATAAATGTTAACTTCTGCCATTGATTTATAAACCAATGGCTTCTGCATTGTATCAATCAAAGAAGACATGTGGAATCAAATGTGATTTAAACCAATGTCATGCTTGTAGGTCCGCGTTTATACAGGATTTAATTACATTATTTCATACATGGCAGGGTTAGTGATCGGTAAACAAATAACTCCATTCTGTTTAATTAACTAAAACCCTTCAGAAAATATAAAAATATTATCTTATATGACAGAAAAAATATGAAAAGCTTCAAACACTAAACTAAACCTTAAATTTTAGCGGTTATTTATAAAGCCAATCTTGTGTATTTTGTTTGTAAAGATTGAGCACCGCTGGGCAATGACCCTCCCAATATTTCACGGAACATTGCGCGGCCCCTAATAACTCGGCGTCTGCACCAAAATGTATGCCATGATGTTCTGCCACGGTTATTCGATACTTTTTTCCAGTATGAAGATTGGTTTTTTGTTGATATTTTTGCTTTGGTTTTTCGTCAGTGCATTTTACAACATCTGATGGAGGTCGAAATTTCGTAGAAACCGTAACGACTATATTTTGGCATGTTTCGATCAAGTCTGGAATTTTAGTGTAAAATATTGTGGAAAATTCCAATTTCTAAATTCTTTTTTTGGTTGAATATAGAGCTGAGTTTATCTCTAATTTTAAGGGTAAGGTTCATAATTAATATGTAATTATAATTAACTGCGTTTGTTTACGCTGACCAGGCATAAAAAATATGAATATCAGTTTCTAAAACAAAAAAAAATCATTTCCATGATGACCAACCATTAATAAATATCTAGGATGTAGATTCTCTACATGAAAGGGATTTGAAAAAGAACCCAGTTACAAGTATAATCAATCTCCCAACAGTCAGCCACATAAGAAGCTGAACAAATTCAAAACTACAAATCACTTCCACACTTTTGTGTTCTTATCAATTTTAGTATCCTCTTCACAAAAATAAAATAAAAGGGATTAACTTTACTTCACACAAAGAATAAAATCATTTCAATTAAACTTAACGCGTAGAGGCGAATTGAAATTTCGAATTTGTTCAGCTACTTATAAAAAAAATATCGCCCATAAACGGCATCTATGGATTGAAAGCGAGGGTATACTAAAACGAACATGATTTCTTTGTGAGTTGGAGCTGTTATGGAGGTCTACTACTACGATTTAGTGTTATTCTTTGTTTGGGTTCTTTGGGGTTGTTCTTTTATCGTTTACGAATATATTGAATGATAATGTCGGTCGCCTGATGGTAAGTAGCCTACTAACATACGGTATTTATTGATTTCTGTAGTCAAAAATATAAATCCCGCTATTCACATCTTTCTTTTAAGTTACGGCGCATTTATTCAAATAGAATTTGCCGTAGGCGTTGGACGTTGGTCAATTAGACGGTTGCTTATGAATAAATATGTTTGTGTATTTAATTACTTTTAACCTGGAAATGATTAGAAGGAGAGCCATCATACTGTGAAATTTTGAATTTGGTCAGCTACTTATGTGGTTGACTGTAGATGGTTCATTGATTCTCGTCATTAAAGCGTAGGACGTGGTCGGCCGGTCGTGAATTCGCACCCGGCCGCTCACGGATGCCCAGATTTGATTTAATTGGACTTGTAACTATATGCGTATTCCATTATGATTTTAGGATATATTCGGGTTTCCATTGAGCTGTAGAGAAAGCTGTGAAGGAGTGTATTACTGAAGCCAAATACTAATCTCAAATATCGAATCAAATAACAAGTGCCTAATGCTAAAAACATACTGTTGAGTGTCTTTGGATATAAAGAATTCCGTAGCTAAAATATAGCGACAAGTCGTGACTCGTGGCTGCAGCTGCAGCTCTTTCTCGATTGAAGCGATAATTAATAATTATTTACCCATCCATATTAATCAAGCTTACTCTTTCACAGGTTTGGGTGTTTCATGAAGTTCCTGTACCTGCAGTTATAAGGTGAGTACTAGTATACTGTACCTCTTTTTTTTTTGCCGGTATAGGCAGAGGAGCTAGCGCCCCGCCGGATGGTAAGCGGCCACCGCTGCTCATGGTCTCGGCAATGCCGGGGACACAGATAAGTCGCTGCCTACCATAGGGACAGTACTATTTTAAGCCTTGTTTGAAGAAGAACAGGTCATAGCGCTCAGGGAACACCGACACAGGTGCACACCTGCACTTTGCTCCAATGTGGGGTCGACGCAATACGGTTTGAAGCATGCTGCGGAAAGGATTTTGGACACAAGACAAACTGGCAGCTCGTTGCCACTCTGTGTCGTGTGTCTTGCACAACAATTTGACACTTTCCGGGCAGCGTTTATCGAACACTGTAATAACAATTCTAAAATTGTTCAATAACGCGTTTTCAATTAAGAACTAATATAACAAAAGTGGAATAACAATATCAAATTCGGTACCAAATTGAAGCGCGGTTCCAATTAAATAGTTCAGCGCGCTTTGGTCAGACGTTTTATAATTATTCTACTGTTACTGCGTGTTTAAAACTACCCACAAAAGCAAAATTATTTTTTTGACTGCTTTTGTCGTTTACTAAATGAAAATTTGTATTTTATATTCAAAAATTTGAAACGCAACTAGTTTGTATTTGAAACTGAACGCCGCGCTGGAATGTAAAGGATATGTTTTATGCCTGACTTAATTACGACCAACTATATATTTAGAAGTCTTGAAATCTCTAGTGCTGGTCTATATATTCCTGATATGATATATTCTGCAGTGGACTTCATGTACCTGGTGATGATGATGATGATAGATTTACAATTATCTGTACACATAAAAACCCAGTAAGTATAGATAGTGTCACCTAGATGTTCTAAACCGCAATCGACATTTTATTTGACTGTGGTCGTGACTCGTGACAGTGACCTACCTGCAGGCTTCCATCTGCAAACATATAATAAAAGAAATAAGGTGAGCCTTTATTGCTGTTCGCGTCTCTAAATTAAAGTTACAGATTAAATTATTTATATATTGTAATGAAGCTATATAATATCTACTTAGTCTAAGTTTTTATTTTAATTATCTATTAATTGATTTGATAACATTATCTCATCATATTAAACATCGACATTCGGTAGATCTGCTTGTGAAACAGCTTGTCTTTCGACAAAGGCCTCCTCTAAAGTTTTCCAATGTATTCCCGTACTATGCGGGGCCATATAGGGCCTGCAATTTTTTTTAATATCATCGTCCCAACGTCTGAATAATTTACATAATTCGCACCTTTAGGATGAAAACGACACAATTCAAAAAGATAGAAAATCGAGTTATCGTCAAAAATTACTTAAAACGAAGATTTCAATACAACAATAGCTCAAACACAGCTATATTCAAGCAGGAAAAGGACAAAACTGTTATATCGGTCCCTTTTTCATTACATTTTTATAAACAAGGGACTAGTTTTTAGACATTTAAAAATGACAACTCAATTTTCTATTTTTTGAATTGTGTCGTGTTCGTTCTAAAGGTGCGAATTATTTTGCTCTCCATTTTTGTTGCTTCTCTCTCAACATATGCCAGCTCCATCGTCATTTTAATCTTTTATATACAAATGTTATTCTGTCTCTTCTTTTACTTTTGCAACCCTATATAATGTATCAAAATTAAAGTAATTTGTCATTAAATACTACCAGGATTCATCACCGGTATTACATTCCGTATCCTGGATTGAAGCGCAACACCTATAGAGTGATATTAGATTCCTGTATAAGACTCGGCATCTCTACTCGTTTACAATGTACACAGTGTAAATTCGCAACCGATAAGGGTGGAGACAGAAGTGGCGGGTCGCGCGGGTTAATTATAGAGAAACTGCTACTACCAGCCCTGTATTATATACTGCCCACTGCTGAGCACGGGCCTCCTCTACTACCGAGAGGGTTTAGGCCTTAGTCCACCACGCTGGCCTAGTGCGGGTTGGCAGACTTCATACACCTTAGAAATTCTTATAGAGAACTTCTCAGGTATTCAGGTTTCCTCACGATGTTTTCCTTGACCGTTAAAGCAAGCGATAATTCAAAAAGAATACACACAGTACAACTTAAGAAAAGTCAGAGGTGCGTGCCCTTGGGTTTTGAATCTGTGGACATTCGTCTCGGCAGTCCGTTCCACTCCCAACTAGGCTATCGTTGCTTTAAAAGCAGCGATATAGAGAAACAGTGAGATGACATTTTCACGACCTATTTTTCTTTATTTCTTAGTGCCACCATACATAAATACATACACACGCGTATTATTCCCGAGGAGGTAGGCAGAGTCGCAACTAATGCACTTTTCGCCGTGTGTATTCCGTGTGTATGTAACCGATAGGCTGCTACCGCCATATCGGTTACAAATTCCAAACTCCTGGTTAATAATGAGTAGAAAAACTCAATATCACTTTGCCCGACCCGGAAATCAAACCCAAAACCTCAGTACTGCAGTCGTACCGAAATAGAACTACGCCACTCAGGCAGTCTGTATTACTGTTCATAAACTTCAAGACAAAACTAGCTTATCGCGATCTATGATTGATAGTAAAGGATCGACAAAGTTAAAGAATTTTATTTGGTAGGCATCGTAGACGGAGGAAAAGTTCATCACTGAGGGACTAAATACGAGCTATACAGACGTCTATACTATTTCTGTCTACGATAGGTATAGATACCATCTGCTCTGTTGATCGATAGATAGTCAGATATTTTTTGTACAGAATTTCTTTAATTTTTACATAGCCCCGAATTGATGTTGTTTGGGATCATAATATGTCGCAAATTATTCTGTTTTTCATAACTAGAGGTATCATTAATATTTTGTACGTCTATTACAGCCTACTGTACAACATGATTTGTTAAAATTTTTGATCCGTAAGAAAAGTTAAAGATACTTAAGAGCCTATGTGAAAAACATATGGAATCGTGATGGGCGTGACTTAGCGTATTTCAAATGCGAGGCGCCGCACGGCCCCGCTGAGATAGATCGCGCGCCTCGGCCCTCGTCGCATCGCGTCGTTGCGACAGGTCGTTGCACTCAAGCCCGCGAAAAGATCGTCATTGCAAATGCATGTCTGTGTTGTAAATATTATAGTTATTATAATTTCTAATAAATTTATAACTTATAAAACATAGAATTTATTTTAATTCGTTTATAGAACCATTATTATGTCACTATTATTTACCTAATTACTTGAACATTATGTAAAATGACATTGTAAGTTATCTAAACTCATCGAAAGTATTATTCACTTATAGTTGACTTTTGTTGACAAGATAAAATTTGGTGTGGTGGTAGGTTCGAGTCTTACCCCTACGTAGGTCTGTATATAGGTAAAAAGCAAAGCAGTATGAAACTTCTATAATATGTTTTAAATTATATTTTGCTTTGTTTTGATTTATTCTTGTGGACTTTCCTAACTTTGGTGGACATAAAATAAATAATAATACAATTAATGGCGTCACTATTTTTCGGCCCGACTCGGGATTCCAACCCGGGACCTCAGCACAATAGGCGTATCGTGTGTGCAACTACGCCTTGGAGGCAGTCAAACATAGCATCACACCTTTTCTTCTCACATTTCGTTACCTATTTTAGGTCTTATCAAATAGGAGACGAGCTTATTGCCACATACCGGGCCCAATTCAACAGACCGAGCTGATACTGGACAGAAAAAAATAGTATTTGCCCGACGCGGGATTCGAACCCGAGACCTGAGCGTGGAGGCCGTACCGGGCACGTAATACAACTACGAGTTGCGACATCAAGGTAGTTTCGACAAGTCATTCACGATGAAACTTCTTCCCTGGAATGTCAGGTCTATTTTACGTAAATGATGCTTCACTCTAGTGCCACCATGCAATTTAAAAATAGAATTTTGTATGTAAAGGATGTTCGAAATTTAGGCAATGCAATAAAATTACATAGCTTGATATGAAGATTGATTACATTATTATGGTTGAATAGTCACTATATAGGATATAAATGTTACAAATGTTGAAAGCGGCTGCTACCTATCTAGATAATTTTTATAATTTTTAATTTGAACTGTATGTAATGTGGGGTAAGAAAAATATAACAAGGTCATTCTTACTACGCGGGTACTTATGCTTATAGAAAATTTGAAATGTTAATTACTTACAATTTTTTAAATATTTTTGATATTTTGTACAGAAGAATAGACTGATGTTTACTGCAACAGCTACTTCTTCAATTCTAAGGCATTTATTTTTGTTTTGCAATATAACAAAGCTCCGATATCCTTATTGAACTGAATGAAAAATAATGATGGCCATATTTTAAAAGGAGACGGGAAAAACTTCATAGAAATTTGGGCTTAGTGTTACAGAGATAATTTATGCATTATTTTATAGTTATATTAGAACTATTTCCAAATGAGAAAGAAAAATCTGTCTGTCCAATGGGAGTAAAGAAAGAACCGCTGTAGAGTAGAGCTTCTAAATCATTTTTCGGTGAATAACTTTTTTTTACCTGATGACATAAGATGTTCACAGTACCTAACCATTAGATTGCCCTATTGAATAGTGAACAGAGCTAGCTTAGACAATAACCAGAATTGAACATATCACATGGAATCGACGAGGACTGATATAAATATATAATGGCTCATTTACACTCTCGCGCGAGTGGTACGCCGAACACAATACGAGCCACGACGCGAGGTGTGAAGCTAGAGTGTTAGTGAGTCAATAATGTATTTCAATTTGACATTTCGTCGGGAGCGCTGAACAAAGTTGCCAGTAAAATTAAATAATATCGACCAATATTAAATATCCCAAAAAGTGAAAATGTCTTTTTAGTTTAATTTCTAAAATACCTATAGTTTTTAATTCTTATTCTTTTTCAGCCTTTAAAAGGCTACTATTGCACATAGGTCTCCCCCAAAGAATTATTAATACTATTATGTCAATATTATTCTTGTTATACATGCTTGGTATTCTTTGAGTATGTAACCAACGCTCTAAGTTGGTGCCAGCGCCGTGTGTAATATTACACGAACCACTTGGTGCCACTTTTCACCTTTCTATAACTCAAAACCTATTTAAAGTAAACACATAAAACTGTGTGAGTTTAATTATATCTATAAGGACATCTAGAAGCCCAAATTTCATGAAGCTAGCTCAAACGGTTATAAAGATATGAAGGTCAAAATTGTAAATTTTTGTACTGACTGACAGACTTATAGTATCTAAACCTAACCTACTTCCAGATGACCTAGAAGGATGAAATTTGGAATCCAGCTCGGTAATTATGTGTAAGCGTAAGAAAAAATCTAAAAATAAAAAAAGTTAAAAATACAGGGGTCCACATAAAAAAAAATATATTTTTAATGGTAGCGTTGGAATCCCAATATATGTTTTATTATATTTGCTTTATAACAGAAATATAAAGATAAAGTTAAGCCAAAACATTTGTGGTATCCCCATAAAAAAACACTTGTAATACGCGCTAAACAGCCGGCCAACGGTGTGTCGTCGGCGGCGCGCGGCACCACACAAATCAATACCTACCTAGTTTTCTTTACAAAAAGTAATGATATCCCACCAAAAACATAAATGTAAAAGATATCACATTTGTAAATACCAGCAACTATTGTAGGTATTCAATAAAGCAAACAAATAGAATTTAATACTTGTTCATAATGTTATTTTGTTCCTATAAATACATATTTAGATTTTGCATAAAACTTGGCACACATTTAGATCTCCATTCTTTTTGCGGCGAAGCCCACAGCTAAGCATAATTTTAGTATTGAACTTGGCTATCCTTTTTTACATTTATGTTTTTGGTGGGATATTTTTAAATGGAAGACATAAAAATAGAAGAATATTGATACATGCTTCAAAAGTGTAAGGTTAAGCCCAATTTAGGCCGTCTCCTTTATACCTATTAGAGTTTGTGGCCAGTCATGTCCAGCGGATTTTGATTTTAAAGCCAAATAGCCTTTAAAGAAAAATAAATCTAAATGGCGGCCTTTATTTAAAATTCTAACATTACATCTGCCTTTTGTGCACAAAACAATGCCCAGATATCGATTTTGAGTTCGATTGGCCTTAATACAAAAAACTTCAAAATGGTGGCTCCTTTTTTCAATTCTGACATTGGATCACTCTTTTGTTAATAATGTTACACCCAGATATCGATTTATGCGGTCGATTAACCTTAAAACAAATAAATTCAAAATGGCGGCCACTTTTTTCAGTTCTGACGGTGGATCTGCCTTTAGTAACTAAAGTGGTACTCAGATACCGATTTTGAGGTCAATTGGCTTAAAATAAAGAAATTCAAAATGGCGGCCAATTTTTTCAGATCTGACATTGGATCCGTCTTTTGTACTTACAGGCCTGCCCAGATGTCGATTTTTAGATCGAATGGCCTTAAAACAAAGGAATTCAAAATGGCGGTCATTTTTTTCAATTCTAACTTTGGATCCGTCTTTTGTACCTACAGGCTTGCCCAGATATAGATTTTGAGGTCGATAAGCCTTAAAACAAGGAAATTCAAAATGGCGGCCACTTTTTTCAAGTCTAACATTAGATCCGTCTTTTATACCTAAAGGCCTGCCCAGATATCGATTTTGAGGTCGATAAGCCTTAAAACAAGGAAATTCAAAATGGCGGCCACTTTTTTCAAGTCTAACATTAGATCCGTCTTTTATACCTAAAGGCCTGCCCAGATATCGATTTTGAGGTCGATTGGCCTTAAAACAAAGAAATTCAAAATGGCGGTCACTTTTTTCAATGCTAACATTGGATCCGTCTTTTGTACCTACAGGCTTGCCCAGATATAGATTTTAAGGTCGATTAGCCTTAAAACAACGAAATTCAAAATGGCGGCCACTTTTTTCAAGTCTAACATTGGATCCGTCTTTTATACCTAAAGGCCTGCCCAGATATCGATTTTGAGGTCGAACGGCCTTAAAACAAAGGAATTCAAAATGGCGGTCACTTTTTTTTATTCTAACATTGGATCCGTCTTTTTTACCTACAGGCTTGCCAAGATATCGATTTTGAGTTCGATTGGCCTTAAAACAAAGAAATTCAAAATGGCGGCCACTTTTTTCAATTCTAAAATTGGATCCGTCTTTTGTACTTAAAGGCCTGCACAGATATCGATTTTGAGGTCGATTAGCCTTACAACAAGGAAATTCAAAATGGCGGCCACTTTTTTCAAGTCTAACATTGGATCCGTCTTTTGTACCTAAAGGCCTGCCCAGATATCGATTTTGAGGTCGATTGGCCTTAAAACAAAGAAATTCAAAATGGCCGCCGTGTATACCAATTCTAACATTGGCTCTTAACATTTTAGTTATTATTGATTCATAATGTATAAATAAATGAGTACTACAAAAAATCATACTAAAATAATTTTATGGTGTAAAAATTTGAACAGCCTTTACATGCAAAATACGAATTTTTTAAATGTATGAGCGGCACGCAAGCGTCATTTACACAAAATTGGGCCGGCATTCCAGGGCGTCCCTAGCTATGAATTACCCAATATAAATAATACATACATATACTCTCACGTCTTTTATCCCCGAAGGGGTAGGCAGAGGCGCAACTAGTGCACTCACTTTCCGTCGTGCGTATTCCGTCCTATGATGTGATAGGGGGCGAGCCTATCACCATTTCGGGCTCAAAATCCAGACTTCGGGCTGAAAAGAAAAAAATCCAATATCACTCTGCCCGACTCGGGGATCGAACCCGAGACCTCAGCATTGCAGTCATAACGTAATACAACTACACCACTGAGGCAGAATAAATAACAAAAAAAAAGCAGTGACTATTGTTTTTCAATCAGGGATTCGAACCCGGCACCTCAGCGTACTGATCACTAAATATAACTAAAGCAGGTCTCCGACTAGAAACAATTTACAAAGGTGAAAGGATGTAATAATTACGCTTGCTGCCTATCTTATAGACCTAATAGAGCCTATAATTTTATATTGATACACGGACGTGAGCTGGATACACTATAAAACAGAATTTCCAGGGCACCTTCAAATTTGCCGCGCGGTAGCGCGGACCAATCCCTACACTAGACGGCCAATTCGAACTTTGAAGGCGTCCGAAAATTTCGAGCACACGTCCGTCGTCAGTAAAGATTCCGGACGACTGAAGCCGGCACGGGCCACTCCCATAACAGCGATGGCGTATTTGGACGTCGCGGATGAGAGAAAGTGACGGGAGGCGCACGCGTATGCCGAAATGAAATGGCGTAAGCGCCAAAACAATTTTCTTTTAATTGTGATTATACTATTTAATTCGTTTTAATTGTGTATTGATAGAACTTTGAAAAAATTGTTGTATTGTATTTAAATAAAGTTACGAATGTACATATTCCACCATTTAGAGATAAAGCGTATTTAAAGAAAATATCAGAGGTAACTTTGAATTTTTTTTCGATCGAGAAAATTTATAGCAATTGTGTTTTTGCTTTGACATATTATTGAGTTATACGTTCAATTTACACATATCCAAAAATCTAACTTCTGATCTTAGTAGTTTACGAGAATTTTGAATTTGAAAGTCCTTAAAGTTCCTTACATAGGCTCTTAAGTGCCGCGCGATTTCTTCGCTACGTCTGTCGGCAGCTTTATGTGGCCCTCGTTATGAGAAGCTTTTATGTGCGGAGACGTCTCCGTATCCGCCATATTAATGTTTGAGAGTACACTTAAGTATCACATCGATGGGAATATTAGATGTTCACGGTAAGGTAACAGTAGGATTTATTGTGTTTTGCTTAGAATCAGTTGCTTTTTTTTGGCATCGAATGACAAGACGAGCATGCCGTTCGCCTGATGGAAAGCGATGCGACCATCCATAAACAGTATCAACACCATTCAGCACTTTGACTTATGGTCCACTGTGCTCGTCATCCTGAGACATAAAATGTTAAGTCTAATTATGTGCAGTAGTTAGTTATATGAATGCATGTGTTTCGGTTTGTAGGACATTGTAGCCAGGATAACTACTGGGCATAATGAGACTTAAAACCTTAATAGTTCATAGTAATTACAAAATTTCCCTAGAACATTATGTACCCGCCTCGTCCACTTTCGGAGAAAAGTTACAAAATAGGTTACACGGCTAAAAAGGCCAGAGCATCTACAAGCTGACTACATTTTTAACCGACTTTCAAAAAAGGAGCAGGTTCTCAATTCGTGTCTTTGTATTTTTTTTGTAAATTATGAATGTTTCATCAGGTATTTATATTACACGAAAACAATAAAGTAGGTTGGTACATATTTTTTTGTATTATGTTTTCAAGTTTTGTTTCATTTTGATCCATCCTAATATAATAATATAAACTCTAAATACATTTTATAATGTATAAGGAAGCGCCTAGCAATTTCTTTTGAGCAAAGTCCTTGATTTCTTTAGGTGATTTTAAACATGCCTATTTTTCATTAATTCGGTTAAAACATACCTCATACTGTATTGTATTTTATTTACTTGTTTAATTGCATTAATGTCAAATTATTGTGTATCTACGTTTAATTTGGATTTAAACTCACTTGAAATATAGACATATTTCAGAATTATTTTTTCATAGTCACACCAGCATTTTTGTATAAACTAAATTGGTAATTTGTTAGGTTTATTATTCGATAATATATGCAAAAAAAAAAACTTTACGTTGTTCCGTTCTTGAGATATCATAAGATATGTAAGAGAGGTAGTCAACGCACGCTTTTGCTATGGCGACGTCCTACAGTGGGCCGGTCACAATAACATACCAATATTCAACTGGAGTTAGCTATCCAAATCAACAGTAAAAGTAATGCTAGCTGTTACTGTTTAAATATCAAAAACTTTGACGTTATTCTAGTTAGTGCACCTTTGCAGCCTTTTATTTTTCCACTAAGTAGTAGTAATGTTATGTTTTAAAAAAGTTACCGAGTAATTTTTATGTTTCCAACTATAATTCTTTTACATTTTAAATAAAATACTGCATACACTATTATAACAACAATGATTAATAGAGCTATGTGTTCACATTAGGAAGGTAAGGATAACATATTCTCATCTACCATAGTTTATAAAATACAGATAACCAGACGACCTCCTCGTCCAGCATTCCTCTCGGTCCCATAGACTCCTTGCTATCCTTGAGTCTGTTGGCCTTCAAGTGTTGCCACTGCAAGCCACTCATCATAATGCTGAAGGCAACGACACTTGGCTGGATCTTATCTGCACCTCTACCCCATCCCTTGTTTCCCTACATGGCCAATATCCTGCTCCTGCCTTCTCTCACCATGACCTCATCTACCTTTGCTACTCCCTTAAACCTCCCAAATCCACGGCCAAGGTATTGCGCGTGCGTTGTTTTGGTCGCATTGATGCGAACAGTATTAGTGAGGACGCTGCTAATTTGAAATGGGATGATCTTATGACAGCCTCTACAGTTGACGAAAAGGTCAACATTTTTAATGACAAGGTCCAAGCGCTTTATGATGTCCATGCTCCCTTTAAAAAAATAAAATTGAAGCGTCCTCCCGCTCCTTGGGTAACACGTGGTGTACGAATGGCGATGAGGCGTAGAGATCGGGCTTTTCGTGTCTACAAAAGGGATCGCTCTGAAGCCAACTGGTGTCTGTTTAAGTCTGCGAGAAATCGGTGTAACCAGATGGTGCGTAACGCTAAGCGTCGCCATATTTTCAATAACATTTCCTCATCTTCACCAGCCAATATCTGGAAATTCTTAGGAACTCTCGGTATTGGTAAGGGAAAAGTGTGCGAATTTCCGGGAGCGACCGTTGGTTTGGATAACATCAATCGCCATTTCTCCACTGCAACTACGCTTGATCTCCAAACCAGACGTAGCACCTTGGATTTTCTAGCCAGTCTTCCCAGCCCTAATATTATTCCTTTCAAGTTTTCTTCAGTGTCACAGGTTGAAATCAAAAAGATAATTAAGGCTATAAAATCTAACGCCACCGGCTGCGATGACATTAGTCGTCGTATGCTTATTCCTATCCTGGATTTTGTTCTCCCACCCCTTACCCACATCATTAATGTTTCCCTTAATACAGGTTGTTTCCCGTCCTTGTGGCGGAAAGCTTATGTAATTCCTCTCCCCAAAGTCCCTAATCCCTCGCTTGTGAACCATTTTCGTCCCATTTCTATCCTTCCTTTCCTCTCCAAGGTGCTTGAGGCTTGTGTACACAAGCAGTTGTCAGACCATGTGCATCTAAATAGCCTCTTGAGCCCTATGCAATCTGGCTTCAGACCTGGACACAGCACCGTTTCCGCGCTCCTTAAAGTGACTGGCGATATTGGGGCCGCTATGGAAGATACTAAAGTCACTGTACTGGCTTTAGTTGATTTCTCAAACGCCTTTAATACCGTCAGTCACGACATCCTTCTAGCAATCCTCTCCCATCTTTTGGTTTCTCCTGTGGCACTTGAATGGTTCTCATCTTATCTTCAAGGACGCCAGCAGTCGGTGCGCATTGATGGATCCTCATCTAGTTGGTGCGACATCGGTTGTGGTGTTCCTCAAGGCGGCATACTATCTCCTTTGCTATTTTCTATATTTATTAACCTCATTACCCAAAACCTTCAGTGTGCGTACCATCTATATGCCGATGACCTGCAGATTTATTCTCAGGGCGGAGTCGATTGCCTGTCCGAGGTAATACTTAAGGTGAACAAGGATCTGGCTCATATCAAAAGTTGGTCCGACTCCTTTGGACTCACGGTTAATCCCACTAAATGCCAAGCCATTGTTATAGGCAGCTCGAGGATGATGAACAGAGTGGACCTAACGACTTGTCCAGCAGTCATTTTTAACAGCACCGTCATCCCTTGGTGCACCTCTGTTAAGAACCTTGGCATTCACATCGACTCCAATCTGAGCTGGCAGACCCAGGTAACTTTTGTTAGTCGGAAAGTCATCGGTGCTCTTCGTGCTCTCTACCGCTTTAAAAATTTTCTCCCCATAAAGACTAAGACAATGCTAGTGCAAGCCTTAATCCTTCCGTTATTCGACTATGGTGATGTGTGCTTTTTGGACCTGAATGCAGATCAACTCAATAAACTCGACCGTCTTCTCAATAACTGCATTCGATTCATTTTCAATCTTCGCAAATACGATCACGTGTCTATCTATCGCTCTCAACTGAAGTGGTTACCAATTCGTGAGCGACGGAAATGGCGTGCACTCTCAACTCTATTTTCGCTTCTCAAGTCTCCTTCACAACCTTCCTATTTATCTCTCCACTTCCAGTACCTTGGTGGTAATCACAATAAGAATCTTCGCTCTTCAAATAGTCTTCTTCTCAAATGTCCTCCACATACCTCTGACTTCATCCACTCTTCTTTCCACGTTCAGGCCATTCTCCTGTGGAACGCGCTCCCTTCCGAAATAAGATCTACCACTACACGGGTTGGTTTTAAAACAAGGGTTCGAAGACTGCTCCTTGATAGTTTGGCAGAATCTTCTCAACACGTCAGCTAATAGCATATGTTTAATATATGTATGTATGTATATATATATATATGTATGTATATATGTATGTATGCATGTATGTATATAATACTTATCATATTTATGTTTTGTTGTATTACTTTTTTCTATTTTTCAGTATGTAATTATGTTATTTTATATCTTATATTTATTAATATGATTAGTTTCTACTATGTTAATGTTTTGTTCACTACCTTCTCGCGTTGTGTACACCTACCTTGTTTTGTCTCTGCACCACCTGAAGGTTGGCTGGTAGAAAATGCCTACGGCATTAAGTCCGCCTTTATACTTGTTGTATAAAAAGTGTAAATAAATAAATAAATAACCACCAAAAGTAAGAACTTTAACTGTTTGTTACCTATTAGTAAGTTATTAAAACGGCCGAATTATTTTATTGCGATCGCCACTTCTTTTTACTTTAGATATTCTCTTAATAAATAAACAGGATGTCGTTCAAACCCGAACATCAATATTTGCATAATGCATGGCGACGGATTTTTTTTTTTCCCTGAGTTTGAGTCAAATTACTTGGCAAATAGAAGATAGTGAAAAAGCTGTAAAAGTAAAACAGATTAATGTTGTTTAATGCCAAAGTGAACTTTGTTTGTTGAGCAGTGGTTTGCCATCTTGAGCCGTTTTTAAAAGTCAGCGTCAATAAGAAAAATATTTTTAGAAATTTGTTTTCTTATTCTGTCGTTTAAATAAAACGAAATAAGTAGATCTCGTGAATTACTGTACCTTACGTATTCTAGTGTTGATAAATGGTGTGGAATGCTATGTCACTCTGGGGTTTCTATTTATTGGCCTACACATTAACGAGACTCAGATCTGATGTAGGATAATTAGGATATAAGGAAGTATGGTATAAGTACAAGTTTATATAATTTTATTTAATTAAACCTAAATCATAATTAAAGTTAAGGAGTCCATTGTGGTAGGTATTGTTTGAACGCTTCTTCCCACAAATCTATTTCTTCTTTATCAGGATTAACTCCTTCTACCAACTGGTTCCCAATATCAAGATAGTCTTGTTTTTCGATAGTGTAAGGAGACCATTTTACGCCTAGAGTGTCATCTGGTGTTGGGTTTCTGTAAACAAATAATCAACTTTATGATATTTTCTCAATGCTGAATTTTCTTTGTAGGGGTTAGGCCTTCTCTGTTCCTCGGTAATCTTATTCGGGTAAAGGACAATGGCGAAATCGTATTTATAAACAAATTGTGCGTTTAGACATTCCATACTTGGTAAGCTCAATATAATTATTTTGTATGATTTTATAGCATACTAATTTTAGTTGTATAAGTGTGTATAAGTTGAATAAATTAAAAAGAAACTTAATTGACTTTTTTTTTGTTAATGTGTCAGGGCCATTTTTTTATGAATGGCTTATGGTACTATGTATAGGTATGTGTTGATTGAAAACAATGTACCTGGTCGAGCAGGTATTGGCCATTGCTGTAGTTGCTTGGTCGGACGCCCTACTTGTACGTTACTTCAATCGTACAATATATTTATCAGAGAGAATGATTATGAAGAAGATGAACAAACAAAAAAAAACAAGTGTTTTATTTTTCTCCAAAGCTCGTTTTTACCAATTTTGCCCCCAAGTGTAGAACTTAGGGTCTAAACGTATTTTCTCCCAATAGTTTCAGAGTTTACTACAAAAAAGAAAACAAAGAAATCTTTACTATAGTAGGAGGAGTTTTGGCGGGAATGTGGAAGTGTCATGAGGTGCTCTTGTTTTAATTGATTATTTTGGTGATACTAATATGTTATATTGCATAATTATGGTGGCATATTATCCAATATAGTTCTATTAAAGAGCTCAAATGAAGTGAATTAAAATAACTGTGCTAATCAAGTGTTTTTTCGTTGCCACCAAAACTCCTCGATTAAGTATTGGTAAGGTAGCCCACTGCTTTACTACGACATAGTACATACTTAGTTTAAAAAAAAGACAACCAAAAGTATCACGTAAAACGAGGCTGTATGGGCTTGAACCCATTGCCTTCCGTATGAGGGAAAATTATTAAAAAAAAAACTTTATTAATGGAGTTTTGGAACTTGGAAGTGTCATGGGGTGCTCTTGTTTTAATTCATTATTTTGGTGATAGTGTATTATTGCATAATTATGGTGGTATATGAGACAAATTACCAAATATTTTATGAGATCTACTTATTCATATTACTTATTATGTAAAATTCAGTTCATAAAATATTATGTAAACTAAATCATAACCTCAAAATCCTTAAAGTGAAAAATCTTTGACTGCCTCGGTGGCGTAGTTGTATTATGGTACGATTGCAATGCTGAGGTCTCGGGTTCGATTCCCGGGTCGGGCAATGATATTGAGTTTTTCTATTCAGTGTCAGCTCGGAGTCTGGAATTTGTGCCCGATATGGCGATAGGCTCGCCCCCTATCACATCATGGAACGGAATAACGGCGAAAAGTGGGTCCACTAGTTGTGCCTCTGCCTACCCCTTCGGGGATAAAAGGCGTGAGTGAGTGAGTGTGTGTGTGTGAAAAATCTTTAGTTTTAGCCTTTTTTCACTTATAATCTTGATACAAGATTGCGTAATCATTGCTGCTGAATTGTTATATATTTTTTTTACTTCTAAACGCTTCACATTTACATCAACTAAAATCATGTATGGAGACTTGCCATTGTCCTTTGAAGTACTCATGATATTTTAAGGAGATACTGTGGATTTTTTTTCGCATGATGTTATCGTCTATTGTAAAAACTAGCAATCTAAATCAATGGATACATGCGTAACTTTGAAAGACAGATGTGCACCCCTGTAATTATTTGATGACTTACCCATACTTAGCAAAGTTAGTCCATAACGTCGTAATTCTCTTAATTATATCGTGGACTGGAGAATCTTTATCTAACTTGGATGGTAGGGCTTTGCAGGGAAATAGATAGGGAAGATCGTCGGCGTGACATGTCACCGTCTTGTCTCCAATAAGATGACCAATACCTAGCATGTGGACTAAGAAATTCCTCTCAGTCTTGCAAGTGAATTTGTACAAGTAAATTTTCTTTTTGTTTTTCGCCCAGATCTTTGCCTGCAAGACGATTCCTTGTACGAACATGTCTAGCCCCATCCATTTAAAAATCATATCACAATCTTCCTCAGTAATTATTGCGTTTTTTACATAGAACTTCTTCAGCTTGCGCGCTACTTCAAACTGCTCTTTTAAATTACAATAGACTGAGATCGGCTTAGGCACGAACGTATCAAGGTATTTGTTCGCATTTGTCAATAAATTCTCCACAGTTTTTCCTGGCTTCCCCATTACCATTAGTCCTTCGTCTTCATTGTAACCAATTATGACTTCCACATCATGCATCTTGTTTTTCAAAGCGTCTACAACATCTCCGTAGAAAAACCTTTCGTTATCACCGAATTGCTTCTCGTCAACCACGCCGAAGTAGAGCTCGTAATCCTTATCAATCTTCGAAACTGGTGCTTGTATATAGACAAGATTTCTCAATGGCTGTTTTTTTAAAAACTCATACAAATCTTTGTCATCATCTGACTGACAGCCGAGTTGTCTCGCTAGTATCAAAGCTCGTTCTTTTGGTTCGAATGGATGAGACCACCAATTAGTTACTGCGCCACTTTGTATTATAGCTCTTTTGAACAGCCCCTTAGTCATAGGCGACACTAAATGATAGCTGACACTCGCCCCTCCCGCGCTTTCTCCAAATATTGTTATATTCTCGGGGTCGCCACCAAAACTGCTTATATTTTTTTTGACCCACCTCAGAGCTGCTACTTGGTCCTTCATGCCAGCATTTCCAGGAATATCTCTAGTGCCAAGGCTAAGATATCCTAGGATCTCAAGCCTGTAGTTGAAAGTGACAAGAACAACATCGTGCCTGATCAGATACTCTGGGCCGTAAAAATCGTCATTCCCGCTGCCCCAGATGAAGCCTCCGCCGTGGATCCAGAACATGACTGGCAAGGGTTTTGCGGGTTTGATGTTTGGAGTGTAGACATTGAGGTAAAGACAGTCTTCACTTCCAAACGGCTCTGGCCCGATTGTGAAGTTGATTTGGTAGCATACATTTCCAAATTGCTTGGCGTTGAGAACTCCTTCCCATGGTTTTTTGGGCTGTGGCGCCTGGAATGAGCAAGATAGACGTTAAACTTTCTAATTCTTTATCTGGATGTTATCCATTCAACAAGATTTTTATAACATTTTTGGAAATATAAGAAGATCGACGGTGCCAATGTAAAATGTTTTTCCGTTTGGCGTTTGCGGCCCTGACTGCGAAAAAATCCGTATATGGGATTAAAAATTAGCTTGTTTCCCACAGAAATAATCCAGTTGCCTATTAGTGGAAGAGTTTTCAAAATCCAATAAAACTTCCGACATAAAAGTCCGCTAATAATATTTGATCTTATCACTGTCGTCCTTACGTTAAATTATGTAGGATTTGGTGGGATTATAATTCTTGCATCGCCTTATATTAATAAAGAATTATACTAGTCCTGTATTATTTACTACCCACTGCAGGGCACGGGCCTCTTCTACTACTGAGAGGGTTTAGGGACAGTATATAATCATCATCATCATCATCAGCTACATGACGTCCACTACTGAACATAGGCCTTCCCTAAAGATTTCCAGACGGATGGACAGTATATATAATACAGGTCTATTATTAGTTTAGAGCGTGTCCCGTAAGTCCCGTCTATAGGAAAGTCAGAGGTTATTACCTACCAGAAACACTAAATTTTATTGCTCTGGGAATTTTAAAGGTATGACATTTTAATTTATTGGTTAAAATTAACAACTTTTTCACTACAATGACTTCGTATTTAATTAACAAAACTGGTTAACAATGTAATTCATGCTTAGTTACCGTAAAAAGAAAATACCGAATAAACACGTGGAAATTCCAAATCATAAAACTTGCATGGGTGATTTTTGAAAATCGCTGGTGTAAAATAACGTATGGTGGTGGAACTTTATTCAGTGTCTAGTGTAATAAGACCGTTAGCTTTACCAACGTATGAAACAACACTGACCAAGACGTGCAGTGAACGCAAAGCAGTGTGCAAAAGCGGTCTTATCTAATGCGGGGCTCTGGTTAGCAGCTCTTTACGAGGCTTTTACCCGATTGCCGAAGGAGAGTAATGTTTTATCTTAGTGCCTATTGAAGTGCAAGGAGTTGGGTGGGTGCTCCGTTTAGACCCCAAGGCCACCACTGGCAGTCGGGAACTCTGTACTTTTACATACTAATTTAAGTTAACTAAAAATGCGTAGACATCGCGCGTTTTCATTTATTTAACGTCGTTTTAATACGCTCTTAGTCACTTTTATAACTATTATGTGCAATATGCCTTGGTTCGGCTCGCGTTATCATAATTGTGTAACACGACAGTATCATAATTTTTTGGCGACGCACTTGCCAACAGGCCAGCATCTTCTATGTAAACCCTCTTTGCTTACAAGCAAGTGTAGTGGAGTCTCTTTACCGTACCCGTATCAAAAAACCCATAATACATACAGTTTTAAGAGTCTCTTGTTGCATTGTATAGATGGTAGGCAAAGGAGTTGGTGTGTTATTTAATGGTAAGCTAAATTCGACTTAATGACGCACTCTAATATAATTGTCTTAAGTATGGCTCTAACACTAATCATCATGTTATATTTTAAAATATATTTTAATATGTAAATCTTCGCAGTGCTTTTTAATTCAAAATTTAGATGGATTAAGTCTTTATATTATTTGTCATGGATTTGTATGAAGTTTACTTAGCAGTAAGTAAACTGGTTGGTGGGCTGTCTCTTAACTCACCGTAAAATTATTTATATCCTGAATTACTTACACTTGGTTGATCATTCTGAATTACTTGTTTGTTTAAACTTATCATTGGATCTTATTGTGTAAATGCCTAATAAGTGTAACAATTTATTTTTAATCTAGCTGTTAGTTTGAATATGAGAATAAAACGAAAAATATACTTTAATCTAAAACAAAAAAATAATCCGATCTCTGAGATATTAAAGAACGTTCATTAATTAGTAACACACTCGAAGCTTGGCATATACACATAAAACTCAATTTATGTAACATAGAGTAATCTGACTTTTTTTTATGATAAATATTATCTAATTGAGCATATGACGTAGCACAAATGAAATTGTTTGTTTCGATTTTAGAATATTTATTTAACAATATCACTCCTTACTAACAGCTAGCTCATCTATTTTACTAAAAGATATTAATGTGTGATGTATTATGTTTGTTTCTCACGTCAAACAATTACAATTCGTGTGATATGTTTGTTTCAAAGGCAATTTGAAGTTTTGAATCAGCTACTTGTGTGGCTGTACATGATATTGGGGACTCAACCTCTTTTTTGGGGAAAATCTTCTTACACCGCTTCTTCTTTGTTATGCTTATGCAAGGTGGACGGGGTATGTCAAATTTTAAAGGACTAAAAACCCAATGTTGGTCTCCTTCAGCTCTTTAGAATTACTCTGAGACCTCCAACCGAACACATCGAAGCCATTTCAATGCTAGCATTTTAAGTACGACTCGGGGGATTCTCGACCTAATGCCCACCCGGATGACATACTCTTGAGTGTTATGTTGAGCCGTAAGATCGAAGAAAACAACACAATCGGTCCTCAGCCTATTAGACAGCCAACAATAAAAACGACAGTACCTTGAATCTCAAGTCTCCGACAGGCGGCTCTGCATACGGTATTCCTTTGAAGCTGCAGTAACTCCCCCCATACTCACTCTCCACGACCTCTCCCTCCAGTACGCCTTCACTCACTGTCACTTGCACCATATTGACAAGAATGGACTTCAGCCGTTTCCCTCAGTAATATAGTCGTCTTTATCATTACTTATCTGTTGATTAAATATTGATTTAGTAACATAAATACGTTAATGATGTATGTTAATTGAATTGTCGAAATTACTACAGTACTGTCACCCTATGATGGCCGTTTTATCAGATTAAAATACCATGCCATTCCAGCCCTGTATTATATACTGCCAACTGCTGAGCACTGGCCTCCTTTACTACTGAGAAGGCTTAGGCCTTAGTTCACTTCGCTGGCCTAGTGCGGGTTAGCAGAATTGCGAATGCGAATATTTAAAAAAATGTGAATATTCGCGAATGCCTAGCAAAGGAAGATAATCCTGTTAGGACATGGCGGGACACTCAAAAACCTTAACAGTCCGTTAAGACAACTGTCTTAATAACTAATTATTTTAACAGTATGTTAACAAACAGGCTTTTCAAGTAATTAGGCCTTAAAATCCTATGTCTCAGAGTGGCGAGCACAGTGGAGTGCTACGCAGTACTTTGTAATTCAGAGTTCTGTAAAGTGAATGGTGTTGCTACTGTTTATGGGCGGCTGCATGGCTGATCAGGCGAACGGCATGCTCGTCTCGACATTCAACTGTAACATAAGAAAAAAAAACGGATTTCTCACTTTTCCTGGTTAAACGTTAACAATAATTCTAAATTTAGAGTTTGTAAGCTTGCTAGAAGTACCTTAGAATTTTGCTGATCGGTGAGTGAGTCAGTGACCAAATTAAAGAAAATCGACTAGTGATAATTAGTGAGCTTCTATAAAGTATAATTATTAGGTATACATACATACATATACACTCACGCCTGTTATCCCCGAAGGGATAGGGAGAGGCGTAACTAGTGCACCCACTTTTCGCCATTGTTCCGTCCCATGATGTGATAGGAGGCGAGCCTATCGACATATCGGGCACAAATTCCAGACTCCGAGCTGATACTGAATAGAAAAACTCAATTCAAACTTATTAGGTATATTGGCATTATAGCGAGTTTTAAGATGACCTGTTGATATCTAAAAATTCAAAACTCTGGCTTTAAATACAACGAAGGTACAAAAATGCCGTAATTTGCTTCGAGGAAAGGATGGTACGGATGTGCTCGATTTGGCGGGGCACTGCCGTACCCCCAGATTTTTAAATGTAATCTTACTTTATTTTGACACTATGTACTTTATTTCTACCTTATAACTAATGCACTTAATTTGCATGAAAAAAAGGTGGTAACCCTACGTACAAAACGTAATTACAGCGCAACGACTTCATAGAATACAATGCGACCTTCAAATTTAAGTAGAGGCTAGTATTGTGTTGCAGTGTAATTTTCAGACGGCGTTCATTAATTCATTATATAGTAGGAGTTGCATGTAGTTTGTTTACATTTATTTTTACGTACTCACAAACATAATGTTTACCTCTGTCGCTAAGCAACATTATGTAGGCACTGCTGGGTTCCAGTTTGGTGTGCAGTGTAGCAGTGTAATAACTGGTCAATATGAGACTTCAGATCAAGGCGATGTCCGCAGTTCCCTGTCATGCTTTTTATAAATTCAAATTTTATTCTTGTGCTGCCACTGTGTATAGGAGTCGTGACTTGCTTGTCTCATTCATTCCTTCCTGTTTCCTACTGATTTCAATGCCTTTTATTAAAACCCGACAGCGCGTAATTCTCTTGTTATTGAGGTATTTGGCTGTAGAGACCAGCCACGTCACGAAGACCGTCAGCAAGACCATTAGTTTCTGCCGGGTTATGCTGTAAAAACTTAACATTCATGTATTTAGTACATAAAGTGGACTTAGAACGGAACCATAGTGTGGTTTTACCTATGTGTGTGTAGTTACAAGCGCCTTTGTAAAAACAACGAGCAATAATTTTACGTATCGAAGACATAATAAGACCTCAACTTTATATTGCGTCCTTTGAAGATGAATCAAATTGCATTGCTTGAAAATCTTAATCTCACGTCTGACGTATCTGAGTACGTAGTACTTACTATTCACACACATGCACTCACTTACATGTACACATACACTCACACACTCGCAAAGGCAGGTACACACGCACGCTCTTTAATGTATTTTTGTATTTTTGGCTGACGTTGCTCTAGGGTCTAAATGAAAATCAGCGCCAAGCATTGCTGGTTGGCATATACTGATCTTACAAATACCATCCACATTGAGTGAGTAAGGACGGTATTAATAAATCAATCTCAAGTTCGAGCCACATCCCAAGTAGACATAAAATATGAATAGTTCAATACATCGTGTCCACTTGAGATGCAACTCTAACTTGAGATTGATCTATTAATACCGCCCTAAGTATCTGACTACTTACGTTAAAATGTATTAAATACTTACTATACTATGTTATTCACCACCCAACAAGTGGCCAATATATGATTTTTTTTTCTTTCTTTTCTTTCTTTCTTATTCAGTATTCTGTGATTATATCACAGCACGTGAAAGACTTTCTTGTTTTAAATTTTAATAAACCAACGGTGTAACTAACAAAGTAGCCTTAGATATTATGTTAACCTAGGGTTTCGTCTATCTGCTTAATTTCGTCCAAATCTATTTTGTGTTTTATGGTTTACTTCAACACACACCTACACAGCTTCACCAACTTTCATATTAATCATAATAAAAGAATATAAGTTTCATCGTCAGATAGGGAAATACTTTTTTCCTGAATGTAATAACAAGTACCATTTTAAGATGCCTACCATGCATAATCTTAATACCAGAGATATTGTAAGTATTTTGCAATTGCCTATCTTTATGCACCGGTGGTAGGTCTCTGAAATGTAAGAAGCCGTCTGGGTAGGTACTATCGCAATGTCTATTTCTACCTTTAAGCAGCAGTGTGCATGTATTGTTGTGTTTCGGTTTGAAGGACATTGTAGCCAGTGTAACTACAGGACATAATGAGACTTGACATCTTATGTCTCAGGATGACGAGCGCAGTGGAATGCCACACAGTACTATGTAAGTCAAGGTGCTGAATGGTGCTGCTATTGTTTATGGATGGTCGTATAGCTTACCATCAGGCGAACGGCATGCTCGTCTCGTCATTCAATGCAATAAAAAAAAAAATGCAAATGCCTTGGTGATTTAAGAAAAATATGTAGTACCAACATAAACGATGTATATAAACAACTTAGTTTCATATTTTAAAAGAGCTAAAAAACCTTAATATCTCAAATATTGCACACTGCATACGAGGTACATGTAACACATATATGAATTTAAAGAGGTCATCACTTAAAATAATAAATAATAGTATTAGAAACGCCTTAGTAATAATACCTTAATTTGTGTTTGGATAGTTGGCATGCTTAAAAGAATAAATAATGTTCTACACATATTGAACTTAAAACATAGGTAATAAGGTATTATGACACCATCTATAATGTTCTCCAAAGTAGAACACAAAAAAATTTCTAATTTCAACGGATGCAGAAAATGGCAAACCCGATAATTGTCAAGGAAACACAATTAAAAAACTTAATATTTAGACAGTATAATAAATTAACGATGACCATTTTATCGGTATTTCTTTTAAACATGATATTAAAGTTTAAAAGTAGTATTAGTAATATATGAAGCGAAATAAATGGAAAAAGGTGCGTCACAACCATAGCTATACAAAATATTTTTACTCGTGAATTATTCCTCCTAGCCAGTTTCGGCCACGGCGGCGAATCTCAACGGAGATCAGCCAGGTACGCAGGAGATATTATAGTGCACAAGTGTGTGCGCAATACACAGGTAAATTATTAATGAATTATTATATTCTTACGTATACTAGTGTTAACAAAAAGAAATAGAAGTCTGAGTGTACTGTTCATATTTATAGCTACTCTTTAAGAAGACTCAAATCTGATATAGGATATGAAATCCTCCTAGCCAGTTTCGGCCACGGCGGCCAATCTCAACGGAGATCAGCCAGGTACGCAGGAGATATTATAGTGCACAAGTGTGTGCGCAATACACAGGTGCACTCGCTATTCCTTCACTCTCATAGTCCGGTGAGACGGCAATCCGACATGACCGGAGAGAGATCAGGCGCAGGACCAACGGCTTTACGTGCTTTCCGAGGCACGGGGGTATCACACCGCCAACTTCCTGACTCCGAGCTGCGACTGAGTAAATTTTAAGATGGAAAAACCCAGTCACAATTTTTTTGGCTCGACCCGGGATTCGAACCCAGGACCTCAGCGCGCAAATCGTACTCGTAATGCGTACGCAATACCACTACGCCACCGAGGCAGTCATAGGATATAATAAAGTATGGTATAAGTTCAAGTTTATATAATTATATTTCATGAAACCTAAATCATAATTAAAGTTAAGGAGTCCATTGCGCTAGGTATTGTTTAAACACTTCATCTAACAATTCTATATCTTCCATATCAGGGTTACTAATATCAATAAATTAATTTATTCATAAGGGAGTTCCTGTACGAAATTTCATTCTTGAAACATATTTAGAAATTTCTTAACAAGTTTGATGGAATTCCTGTTCGGAGTTTATTATCTGTACTAATATTATAAAGAGGAAAGATTTGTATGTTTGTAACAAATAGACTAAAAAACTACTGGACCCATTTCAAGAATTCTTTGACTATTAAAATACTACATTATCCAGTGATAATGGATAATGTAGCATTTTAATAGTCATATCCATGGATAATATGTTAGACTTTTATCTCGGATTTTTTTCTCGCGAGCCGTCACGGCCAAACCACTGAACCGATTTCGATGAAATTTGCTAAGGAGATAGTTTAAGACCTGGGAAGGATCTAGAGTAATTCTTAGCCCGGGAAATATAAGCCGAGATTTACATCCCGGAAAATAGTACGTGAGTGGAACATCGAGCAAATAAGTATGGAAATAGTTTCAGAACTAGGAAGGACATAGGCTACTTTTATCCCGGAAAATATAACGTGAGGCTTTTATGTCGGAAAATTGTTTAAGATCCAGGCAAGGACAGGCTACTTTTTATCTTTTTATTTTTAAGGATATATCCTTACATCACTACCTAATAATAACAAAGTCCCTATCGCATCTGTTTGTCTCTTGAACGCGATAAATTCAAACACTATCGAACGGATTTTCATACGTTTTTCACCAATGGACGGTGTGATTCAAGAGGAAGGTTTATGCGTAAAATTCATAAATATTTTGGACGACAGAAAAATATATGTAGGAATATAATATTATGCTTTGCTACCTGTGCGAAGGCAGGGCGGGCCGCTAGTCTTCAGTAAAATAAGACGGTATTTAATTATATTTTAGCCATTTTGAATGTTCTTGTTGAGAGTTACATTCCTGTCAAATTTTAGCCTAGGGATTGGGTAAGTGGGGGAAATGTTTAACAATAATAGAAATACTTTAGTAAAAGAGCAATATTATATGAACTTGGCTGTATGATATAACTAGCTTTTGCCCGCGGCTCCGCCCGCATTAAAAAGTTTTTCCGGGATAAAATTCCCGGTTTATATTTTCCCGGGATAAAAAGTAGCCTATGTGTTAATCCAGGACATGATCTACCCGTGTGCCAAATTTCATCGAAATCCGTTCAGTAGTTTTTGCGTGAAAGAGGAACAAACATCCTTACATCCATACATCCAAACATCCATACATTCTTACAAACTTTCGCCTTTATAATATTAGTGAAGTTAGTGATATAATATTGTGGAGAAATTTATTTTGCTATTAGGAACTCGCTGGAGGCAGGCTGCTTCTAACAGTTTGGTTTGGAAATCTTCGGGAAGACCTACGTTCAGAAGTAGACTTCTAAAGGTAAAGAAGAAGAAGAAGATGCCGTGTTTATGTCTGATATTTGGAATATTATAATAAGATATTTTATATAAATTTTCTAAATCCCCGTTCATAACAAAAAAATGTTTGTTAATTATCGTTCGCTTTACCGGTGTAGGTAAACATCGTGAGGAAAGGTTTCCTCACGATGTTGATGTCGATTCTTATGGAAAATCCTCAGGTATGTAGGTATATAGACTATCCCGCCCTCACATCCGCCATTACAACTCCTGTAAGCCAGGATCGGTAATGGCACGCATTTTATGACACCGAGCGGTGAAGCTCGGCGAGTCTCAGGGAACACTAGTCTGTCTTAATCCCGCAACGAAATTGATCAAATAGAAAGATAGGGAGGAGTTGGAAATATAAATTGTCCACTTCCCTCCGTAGCAAAGCGGGCGACAAAGTAATGAACTAAGGAGGCATTTTAACCTCAAGTATAGGGATGTTTACAACTAGAAATGCCAGTTGTAAAGCACCACGGATAAAATTTAAATTAAAGGGTTCTACCATATGAGCTGTCAAGTTTGATTCCAATAATAGGCATGGCAAAAACGCCGCAAAGCACGGAAACTCCGTCTAGTCTCTACAAGGTCCATGTAGTATACAGCCCTGGATGTTATTTGCATACTATCTAACATTATGTTGCGCTCATCATGCCAGAGACTACACTCCCAAAGTACATGATGAGCGGACTGTTCATATTCGCAACCAGGTGTAGAGCATGGACACATAGGAGAATCAACCAGCCTAAATGAGCCTATATAGCCTATGTAGGTATATACCTGAGGATTCCCCATAAGAATCTTGAGGGTATGTGAAGTCTGCTAACCCGCACTAGGCCAGCGTGGTAGACTACGGCCTAAACCCTCTCAGTAGTAATAGCAATAGTATATAATACAGAACTGATTGCAACAAAAAATCCCATAGATAAACAAAATTAGGAAATTTAATATTATTTTATTGCATGAGAACAGAACTCGTAACTTTAAGGTTTATTGCGCAACAAACCTGCTCACAGATCTGTATATGAACATCGTACCTACACATAATGCCTAATGCACGGTAATGAATGAGGTTTATTTGATGAGCATTATTTGTTTCGCCATAATTAATACTAAATGATTAATACTGTAATTAATTAATACTCGTGTAATTAATACCCAGATTGTAATACACACTCACGCCTTTTATCTCCGAAAGGGTAGGCAGAGGCGTAACTAGTGCACCCACTTTTCGGCGAGCATATTTCGTCCCATGATGTGATAGGAGGCGAGCCTATCGCCATATCGGGCACGAATTCCAGACTCCGGACTGATACTGAATAATCCAATATCAATTTGCCCGACCGTGGGTTTCGAACCCGGGACCACCAGAATGGTGTCGCACTGCGCATGCAGTCCTATTTGATCCCAATCATTAATTTATTTCTAGTCTATCTGATTTACATTATTTCCGGTTTCATGTTCTAAATTCTTACTGCGTAGATTTCTGTATCAACTTCTTTAGGGGTGCCTGACCCCAAAATAGTGCTTATGAAGACAAGATTTACTAATCGGTTTTAAGATTAATTATAGGTAAACGGAATTACTTGGTCTATTAATTTGTTCAATTATTGTATGTAATATATGTATGGTAACTTAGTTTGTTTATAAAAGGTGCATTTTTGAGATGGGGCATTAAGGGCAGCTACCTTAAGCTGTAGCTACAAGAAAACTTTCCTAAGAGACTGTCCATTATTTTCGAACATTAAGATCTGCACAGATTTTGAAAAATATGGTCACTCGGCAAGAAAATGCTTCATAATTTATGCAAAAACTTTTTTGACACCAATCTTCTATAGCCTTATATGATTTAAAGATTCTGTGGATAATATAATAATAATAACTTTATTGAGCACCAGAAATTAAGTTTACAATTCCATTGTGGTACAATCTCCTGAACTAGGTTCCCATACCTGTATGTCAGGAGAGAGTTCCTTCCTTATTTCTAAATACTTCATACAATAATAACCGGTGAGCAATTATTTAATTATATTTAACAATATTTGTAATCTACTTGCGTTTATGTGTGTATGCGTGTGTGTGTGTGTGTGTGTGTGTGTGTGTGTGTGTGTGTGTGTGTGTGTGTGTGTGTGTGTGTGTGTGTGTGTGTGTGTGTGTGTGTGTGTGTGTGTGTGTGTGTGTGTGTGTGTGTGTGTGTGTGTGTGTGTGTGTGTGTGTGTGTGTGTGTGGTGTGTGTGTGTATGAGTGTTATGTATTTGTAACTACATAATGCTAGTGTCAATATTTTTTTTTTCTAGAAGGTTTTCAGTTTTCTCATAATCTAAATCCTGTAGCCATTCAATTATGTGTTGTTTTAATTGATAATTATTTAAATGTTTAATATTCTTTTTTCTACTGATTTCATTATATAGTTTTGGTGCTAAATAAGTGAAATGCCTGCGTGCCCATGAACTTCTAACTCTTGGTATTGCACATTTATCTAACCTCTTTTTTATGTGCGGTTTAGTGTAGATCTGTCGATGGAAGCGAAGGAGGCATTGAAAGATGAACGATTTGCGCACACTCATAACGCCTGATAGATTATAGAGTTGAGTGGTAGGATATTTGTACGGTAGGAAAAACATGACTTTAAGTACTGCTCTTTGAGCCCTTTCAACTTCTAGTAATACAGACTTCGAGGCACTACCCCATGAAGTGATGCAGTAATTAATTAAACAATGCCCCAAGGAATTGTATGTTTGTAAAAGTAACTTTCTGTCAGCATAGATGCGTAGATTTTTAAATATATATATTAATTTCCTAACCCTTTTGTTTAAAGATATAACTTGTTGCTTCCAGTTCAGGTTTTCATCTATGATAACACCAAGATACTTAATGTAACTCACACGATCTAGTTGTGAACAGTGACAGTTTTCCACTTTATTACATGTTTTGTTATGCAATATACATTTGAAATCATTACAGGGGCTTAACGCGTTAGTTTTTGAAAAGCATAAGTATTTAGTTTTGGCAGTATTCAAAGTTAATAGGCTTTCATCTAACCAATTTTTAGCCTGGCTAAGGCCTGTTTGAGATAACTCTCTTACATGTTGCCAAGAATTTCCATGAAAAAGTATTACCGTGTCATCAGCATACATTGTTAACTCAGCTCGTGGTATTCTAAGGCGACACAAATCATCTATATATATCAGAAAGAGTGTTGGACCTAATACACTTCCCTGTGGGACACCATACTCAGAGGTGGCTTAGTTACTAACATAGTCTCCTACACGGACAATTTGTTTACGAGCTGTAAGATATTCGCTAAACCAATTCAGAGTATTGCCCCGTATTTCCTTCCCCCCGGATCCATTAGACGTTTGAGTATTTGTAAGGGTACTCATAATAATGTGTTAAGCCAGGACATGGTCTATTCGTATGCCTTTCATCCAAAGCCGTTCAGTAATTTCTACCTATACTAAACATCCAAACATTTTCCCAAAAATTGGAATTTATGTGAGAAATAAGATGACATGAGTAGCCTATACTCCTCACACTGGATTTTAGATGATTAAATCTTCCATGATTAAGCCGTGATAATCATATGAATTGGATAAAAACCACGAAGAAAAGAAGAAGAGCGGAGGTGCCGCAAGGCGATTAGGTCATGTCACCATCAACTAAGGTCATGACGTCACAGTAGGCGGGGCCTAAAACTGTAGTCCCGAGTGAGTCGTCAGTGCGTTCGGATCGGATTCATCTGACGTTTAAATAGGTATAATTTTTTTTAACCATGAAGTGCGCTGTTGCTGGGTGTAGAAATTGCTCAGGATCACAAATCAAACAAGATGGCATAACATTTCATTTGTAAGTCGTTTAAATTTATGATTATTTGCATTTTAAAACACATTTTATTGTTTAATTACAAAGTGACATCTGTCGTCAAAAAGTTTGGTTCTTTAGATTTCTCACTGATATCATGATTTTAACGTTATAAACGCATGTCATACGAATTTTCGGCAGAAATTAGTAAATTTAGCTTATTCTGCCTGCTAATATATTAATTATTTCAAAGATTTATTACTTAGTTACATAAAATGTGAAAAAATATATTAAAACATGTAGTGACATCTGTGGGTAAGTATTCAGAAATAACGGATAGCGAAAAACATGTGCGTCATGCGAGCGACACCCAACATCGAATATAATTCGACGCTTGAAAGGCAATAATATCTAAGCGACAAATATACCGAAAATGAGTTATATACATATTTGGAATCGCCAAATTTTTTTGCGTCGATTGATCCGGGTTTCGTAGCTCTAGGACAACTTTTTCGGCGGTTAGATATTAGATGATTCCGGTAAATTTCACAACTTTTTTCTCGTTTACCGACAAGAAATTCACGACTTTTCGGATTTATAGTAGTTGGTACACTTAAGGAAATTGATTTTGAACTTATCGTGTCTCACTTGAAATCGTGATATTACTGTTTTGCATTAATATATGTTTACTTGAAATAAAAAAAAATGCTCACTATTTAATGAGTTGTTTATTACCTACACAACAAAATTATAGCATTGGCGTAGATATATATTTGCCTGCACCCATACTCACCATATTGATGTGCTTAGATATTTTCAGCTTAATAAAATATTTTGTTAATAGTATATATATACAACTTTACATAAAACAAAATAAAAAGAGATTAATCGGTTAGATAGTTTTACCTGAATAATATAAGTTCTATTTTTTATGCTTAGATATTTTTTCTTGTCAACCTTTAACTTCAATGATGTCGCATAGTTAATTTTACCGGGTATGTTCAGGTGGTTATACTTATTGTTAGGAGATATTCACCTGTTCGTAATAAAGAAAATACACCCGCTTGCGAATCACCTAGTGTTTTGAAAGTGTCGTTGGCTATTCTCATCTAGCCATGTACTTTTCTTATATTCCATGGCCTCTTTTACATCGTCCCACATTCTTTCTCGTGTTTGCAAAGTACTATAAAATCCTTTGTGGAAGACGTATGTCAAAATCGTAGAATGTGGTGCTCCATAGTCTCTGACTACCCGTATGGGATAAGGGCGTTAGGTTGTATGTGTGTGCTTTCAGCAAAAATAAAATTTGAGTGAAAATTACGAGTTTCCAACACAATGAATGAATGATAATATTATTGTTTTCTAGTTCTGCTTGAGGCGAGAACCTCCCTCCAACGAAATTAGTTAACTATTAACAAATTCTATATCAATATGCTATATTTTGGATGTAAGTATGTTTATCTAACAATAAAATTTAATTTTCATTAAAGTTTGCTGTTTATTAAATAGTTTAATGTTGGTGCGAATAACAATATTTACAATATTGTGCACGTATTTATGTTTTTCTACTTTCGTGCGACCCAATAATTTAGCTATAGATATTTTTAATTGATTTTATTAATATGTTTAGTTATCCTTATACGATTCTTACCAACTGCGCATTTTTAAATCCTACTAATATTATAAAGGCGAAAGTTTGTAAGAATGTATGGATGTTTGGATGTTTGGATGTTTGGATGTATGGATGTAAGGATGTAAGGATGTTTGTTCCTCTTTCACGCAAAAACTACTGAACGGATTTCGATGAAATTTGGCACACGGGTAGATCATGTCCTGGATTAACACATAGGCTACTTTTTATCCCGGGAAAATATAAACCGGGACTTTTATCCCGGAAAAACTTTTTAATGCGGGCGGAGCTGCGGGCAAAAGCTAGTATTTGATATTTCTTTAAATTTACTTGTTACGGTATCCATAAAATTATCCATTTAGATGATTTTACCTGTTTGTAAATTAAGGTAATTTTTAACTAAGCGACAGTAACTTTTTAATTTATAATCGTCAAGGCTGTTGATTTGGGTCAAAAAATGACAAAAATTAAGAAGTTCCTAAAACAGTTACAATTATTTTTGTGCAGCAAATAGTTAGTTATGATTTTTTTTGTCAAAATCAAAACTTTAAAACGCTCTACTGAAAAAATTAGCTAAATGTCGCTTAGATATGATTGCCTTTCAAGCGTCGATATTATTTTTATTAATTTCGTTGTATTTGTAAGTTTTTTTCGTGTTATTGATTTATTTGTTATCATTTTAGATTCCCCATTTTTTTTTGTTTTTGCGGAGAAAGTAACTTATTACTACCGATGCTGTAAATACAGAAAATAGAAATGCATGAATACGTGTTATGAATAGACGCAACAACTGGACACCAACAAAATATTCGAAAATATAAAATAATGCTTGAAATATAGTAAAAACAACAATTTCGCTTTTCTTTAGAAAATATTCCTACCTGTCAAACATTTGATGTTCGTCCCGTCGTTTAGAAATCAATTAAATTTACAAGTTAAAATATTACTAAAAGTGGAGTTTTATTCTTCTTGTTTTGGTTTTGAATGTCAAACGTTTAATATTCGTCCCATCGTTTAGAAATAAATAAAATTTAGAAGAATACTTTAGTTTTTTTATTTGTTTTTGACATTTGACGTTGACAACTAACAATTTCTGATCGCAACTATAATACGGACTTTGGCGGGAACCTGGGCGTAAAGGTTGCGTTGTTTCGGTTGAATTTGATTTTTATGTGCATGATGCGGTTTGTTCAGTGGCCAATAAGGAATACATTCATTTTTATCATAATACTAGGTGTTTCTTGCGGCTTCATCCGCGTGTAAAGCCTTTCCGCTAAAAAAAAGTCCCTACGAAGAGATTAAAAATATGTATTATTTCCATGGGGGTAAATTACCGGGATAACAAGTAGACTATGTGTTAATCTAAGACATGATCTACTCGCGTGCCATTTCATCTAAATCCGTTTTGTTGTTTCTGTATTTACTTCTAACACACATGTAAATATCCAAATATTTTTATGAACTTTCGCATTTATAATATCATCACAGGATACTGAAGTAGATATTAGTAAGATTATCGTAATTATTAATTTTAATCAATAAAGATTTTTTATCAACAACTTTAACAACTTATTTTATTTTGTTTATTCCCTAATTTTCCTGTACGTATGATAAAATAATTATAGACATATATAATTATTTTATCATATATGTGTCACCTATGTAATGTACCTATATGCTGAAAAAACGGCTAAGCGCCAGTAGAATAATAAATAATGTGGTCCGCCATACTAACGCACATAGAATCATCTGGAACAAACACTTTTGCTTGTTACGCCATAGGGGTGAAAAGACGAACTAAATTATTGACAAGTTAGCTCTGTTACGCTGTAATAATGCCATTCACCGCTAGATGGATTTTGATTGGGGGGAGGAGCTATTGTTATATTTCATCCCCCGACCCCCCGCATTTAGCGACGCTACGTTCTAAAGAGATTTTGGCTTGACACACCTCCGCTCTTCTTCTTTTCTTCGTGATAAAAACCGATCAAAACCTCTCACTTCATCTTCAGTTTTCGTTCGCATATAAAAATCATGTAATTGCCAAGTTTGAAGATGTAGAGTTATATAATGACTTACAAGCATTGTGTAGAACTAACAATAACTTAATTGCACAGAAATCTCGGTCTTGTATAAACCCAACTGAAAAAAGAGACGATAAGTCTGCGTCAACTGATTATCCATGATGCGACTCAATAAAACTCTCCGAATCTACCCCATTTACCCTCAAATGGCGAATTGTGATGACACTTCCCGTTCTTTGTATGCTAAGGGTCGCTTCCAATAGTTTGTTTTACCCAGACTTGGAATATTTGCGGATAACTCGCAGCTGGCTTCAAACTGGGCCTTTTCAAATATTGATATTGTATTTGTAAATCAATATTGGTGTAGCTCTGAGCGGGGTGCGTTAGAGACGGATTAACTCAATTATTATATTTAGATAGTTGTTCTGTGTGTATTGTCTTTGGATCGTCTCTAGAACAACGAGAGGTGGATTAAAGCTTAGTTAATTCCGTAGTCTAAGACTATCTAGAAAGAACGCGCGATGTGCTTAATGCCGGGAGGGGAGCACTCTTTTTAAAGCCTCATTTAAAGAAGGACGGATCATAGCGCTCAGGTAACACCGATGCAGGGAGTTCATTCCAAAGTTTGCATGTGTACTATATACGTTACATTAAGATTCTTACCATTGTAAGTACGATATCGATGTTTATGCAAATGCCCTGTTGGTGCAGTGTATACCTACTGCATGTAATCAGCCTAGTTTTATATTCCTTAACAGCTGAATGAACCTGTCGTAAATATTGCTCAATGCTTAGAAGATAATATAGGGCATAATTTGAATGATTAATAAACAGTAGTATTACCTAAGCTTTAGTAATAATATCTTCATTTGTGTTTGTTTGGATAGCTGGCATGCTTAAAAAATAATTAATGTTTAAGAAATGTTGACCTTAAAATATAAGTAATAAGTTATTATTACACTGTCAACAATTTCCATCAAAGCAGAACACCACCATCCACAATCTTTGCACAAGGATGCAGAAAAAAGCTAAACCTGCTTATTATAATGGAAGTAAAATAAAAAAAATATACGTTTATTGTATTATAATAAATTAACAATGGCATTATTTTATCGTTCTTAATTTTAAGCAGGATTGTAAAGATTAAAAGTAGTCATAGTAGTAATTTTTATTTAAATACACAGTAAAAAAATATGAATAAGAGCTTCACTAAAATATCTATACACATAATAATTAATACAGCGGAACCCGGTGTGTCTGTACATTGAAATAAACTACTATACTAATAAATAAGAAAAGTAATAGAACATATATCAGCGACTATCAAATTTTTATTTTATGTCTGTTATGTTCTTTTTGTTTTTAACTGCACATATCCGAAACTACTGAACCGATTCTCATGTAGTTTTCTTAGGAGGACGGAATATAATTGCGAGTAGAATATAGTACAAAATATTTTCTACATCGTATTTCCTGCGTGAATTGGAAAGTAACTGTCAGTAAAAACATAGATTCCGTGTATAATTGTGTAGTGTTTTTTCGAAAAAAAAAAAGACAGCATCTGCGTGGTACCAAGACTGCGCGCCGCTTATAATTATCACTACGAAACAATCACTGTTTGATACCAGCGTGTTCATAAATACTTTCCCAGAATGTCGAAGCGTCACCAGTTTCATGAACAACAGTGAGGGTGTCGGCTATGTTGACGTAGTTTTTCATGCTTGGGTCGTACTCCGGCCATCTGATGCCAAGGGACATGTCCGGGGTTGGAGTTCTAGAATGGAAGAGGAGGGCATTAATAATAGGCCTAACTTATCATGCGGCCAAAAATGCAGGAGAAATCCGATTTTTTTTATTGCATCGAATGACGAGACGAGCATGCCGTTCGCCTGATGGTAAGCGATACGACCACCCATAAACAATAGAAACACAACCTTACACACAACCTTAGGTTTATGTGAGAGAGGCATTTACAAAATTAAAATTTTCGAACGTGAAAGTCAGTTAATTTTTGTTAAATAATAATTATTATTTGTGGGCATTTTGAGATTTAGCAACTAATGTCATAATGACGAGCACAGTTTACGACAAGCATACGATTGTCGACCTAGTTGCATGTAGGCCTTGATTTCGTAATCTATATAACATATTATAAAGCTGAAAAGATTGTCTCGTTCAACGCGCTAATTTCAGGAACTGTTGAACCGATTTTAAAAGTTCTTTCATTAATATGAAGCTACATTACTCCCTAGTGCTATAGGCTACTTTTTATCCCGGGAAAATGTTTTAATCCCGGAAAAACTTTTTCACGCGGACGGAGCCGCGAGCATCATCTAGTGTGATATAATATTATGCTACTTGTACATTTCAATTCTACTTCCTATTAATATTATAAAGGCGAAAGTTTGTAAGTATGTATGGATATCTGGATGTATGGGTGTTTGTTACTCTTTCACGCAAAAATTATTGACCTGATTTCGATGAAATTTGGCACACGTGTAGATCATATCCTGGATTAACACATGGCTACTTTTTATCCCGAAAAAATATAAACCGGGACTTTTATACCGGATAAACTTTTTAACGCGGGCGGGGCCGCGGGCAAAAGCTAGTATTATAATATTAATAGGTATAAACCACAAGGTGTCCAGTAGAAGTGTAGGTACAGCATTTCTCTTATAAATGTCAGAGGACGACTAAGGTTTTAAAATTTCGGATTTAGTGTTGTTGCATTTGCCTTTATGGATGACTAGCTTTTGCCCGCGGCTCCGCCCGCTTTAAAAAGTTTTTCCGGAATAAAAGTCCCGCTTTATATTTTCCCGGGATAAAAAGTAGCCTATGTGTTAATCCAGGACATGATCTACCCGTGTGCCAAATTTCATCGAAATCCGTTCAGTAGTTTTTGCGTGAAAGAGGAACAAACATCCTTACATCCAAACATCTAAACATCCAAACATCCATACATTCTTACAAACTTTAGCCTTTATAATATTAGTAGGATAAATTTAATAAACTTACCCATATTTAGCAAAATTAGTGAATACAGTGCAAGCTAGATTGATTAGCTTGTCTTCTGGGCTCCCTTTTTCGAATTTTAAGCTGTGTATCTTAGCGTCGAATAAGTACATCAGGTCGTCTAGATGAGAGGCGCCGACGATTCCATACTTTGTTCCGACCTGACCATACGTATTCCTTTTAGATACTGTGGAAAATTTGTACATGAACCTCTTTGAATCTCCAGTTTTGGGAAGCAGTTTCAGAAATCTGTAAATTGGATATACGAATGCTTGCTCATTATTATATGTTAGGAACTCGCGAATTGAGTCGTTATTCACAAGTTTATTGCCGAAGTAGTGGTTTTTAATCTTATCGCCGAGATGAAGAATAGTGTCTGTAGGCGATGATATCAGTATTTCTCTAGGTACGAACATCTCTATATATCTGTTGTATTTCTTAATAAACTCGTTTTCAAATTTAGGCACTGCAAGAACGACTTCTTCGCTGGTGTGACCAATAAAAAGATCCACTTTGTTAACTTTACCCTTTTTAAGAAGGTCTTTCGCGTCTTCAGTCATAAAACTTTCTTGGCCGAAATCCCTCTCGACTACTGGAGTGAAGTGATACATTTTAATTACATTCTGTGTTAATTCTTCAGATGTTGTTATACATGGATCGATGTTGACAAGTTTTTCTGAGGGTACACTTTGAAGAAACTCCAGAAGTTCATTAGGATCTTTGGTGTCGATCCCTAAAAGTTTTCCGAAGATGAAAGCGCGTCTTCGTGGTTGGTGCGCAAGCGACCAATCACATAGCGGTACTCCGCTCATAGATATAGCTCGTTTGAAGAGTCCTGTTGACATTGGTGACAGAACATGGAAGATAGTAGACGCTCCACCAGCGCTTTCCCCAAAAATGGTTACCTCGTTGGGATCACCTCCAAATTGTGCGATATTTTCTTTTACCCATTTCAAAGCCATAACTTGGTCTTTCATACCAGCATTGCCCGGCACATCGGGCGTGTCTAAGCAGAGAAATCCCAGTGCGTCTAGTCTGTAGTTGAAGGTGACTACCACAACGTCATGTCGGATGAGAAAATCTGGCCCGTAATGATCTACATTTCCTGAGCCACTTTTGTAACCACCTCCATGGATGAAGACCATGACTGACAGCGGTTTTTGAGGTTTTATTTCTGGAGTATACACGTTAAGGTAGAGACAGTCCTCGCCTCCTGTTACCAACTGGTCGGTGAATATGTCAACGTTGGGACACACGTTGCCGTGCTCCTTCGCGGGTCTGACTCCGTCCCATGGCAGTGGTGGTCGAGGGGCCTGTAAATTCATTATCAAATTATTAAATTCAGTATTACCTACTTATATTTTTGTCCTTAAAATGAGTTATATTATATTAAAGTTTACAAATTATCAAATCACATTGTATTAAAAAAAAATTTTTTTTAATACAATGTGATTAAAAAAAAAATCACAAGGTAGAAGGTAGAAGGTATTTATCGAGCGAATGTGGATGGTACGGCTGGAAGGGGACGCCCGAGGAGAACATTTTCTGACCAAATAAATGATCTTCTCAGAAAAGGGCAGGTCAGGAGTACCCGTAACAGACGAAAATGTATGAAAAGAAGTATGAATGTGGAAGAGGCGAAAGAGGTTTGTCAAGATCGTACCATGTGGCGCTCAATAGTCTCTGCCTACCCCTATGGGATAAGGGCGTGAGTGTGTATGTATGTATGTATATGTATTGTATTAAAACGATTGTACGCAGTGATTTCACAGTTGTACTTGAAAGTTATAAAATGAAATGATATAATTTATGAATTTTACATACAATAATAAAACAGCAAACCCGCATAATACTTGCTACATTAAGAGTACTTTGCAACGTGATTTTTAAGCCAAAAGCCATGACGACTTAAAAAAAACAAAGTTACTTAAAGAATTATCATGTAAAATTTGGAAGCCGGCTTTCTTGAAACGCTCTTAATAGCAATGATGTTTGTCTCACCTTGAACCGTAGCTTGCCGACTGGTGCTTCAGCATACGGAATGCCTTTAAAGCTGTAGTAAGAGTCTCCGGTGATTGACTCCAACTTCTCACCTTCCAACCATCCTTGCGCTACTTGTACCTTCATGCCGCTATTTTGAGGTACTGCACGTAAACTGGAAATGGAATTGCATTATTATAAGAGAAAGAAATCTAAACTCGTATTAACTAGTCAACATTTAATCCTATATTATGATTTTTATACATGTTAAGGGCTATGTAGTGCAAAGATTTTATTTTCAATGTTTCCATTAAAAATAAAATCACCTTCGATTTAATTCTAGTTAAGAAGTTCTGTTTATAAATTAGTTACAATATGTGGTCAAACTTTTAAATAGTTTTTTGTTTGAATTAATTATGTGTATTTACATCGGCGAAGGCTGTATCGTCGATGGTGTATTTACGTAATTATCATAGGAACGCTATGATTAGGGTTGCCACGTTTTTTGTGCGAAGTACATTGGTTGAAAAAAGTACTTAGTGTTAAAATAAAATACTTATTTTATTATTTGGCTAACAAACGTATTTCTCATTACAAATCAAATTATCTCCGCTAAACAGCAGCAAAACATTTACAGTCAATATTTAACAAAAAGTAAATAAATATCCATTCATATAAGATTCAAAGATTATTAATTTCGTACGTGACACTATTTGCTAAAAAGTGTGAATGCTGACGTGGCGGGAATCGACTGTAATGATTTAAATGATGCATAATTTTTATTTAAATGATCATCAGGCTTATGAGATACCTACTTACTGCCATTCTCCCACTACATCTTGCTAAATTAGGCAAATTCCTTAAGACCAACATTTCATTGTATGTTATATGTAAAACATAAATACCAGAGAAATCAAATCGTGCTATATAAAGTATTTTCGGGTACTTTATTGTTTTCATAAAGTCAAGAGTACAATTACACGAAATAATGTAAAATATTATAAAGTACGGGTGGCAACCCTAGCTATGATTGGTAACTTGTTTTTCTGTCATATTTTTATATACAGAGTCTTATTTGCAAGTCATTTTGTTTTACTAACACTTTAATGCTAACTGATTATAAATTATACATATCCTACATAAATAATTTAGCTTAGTCATTTATCCGTTGATCACATAAAACGGTAGAGACTATTTTGTCAAGCATCGCATAAATTGATGAACGAATTTCAATGCAGTTAATAATTGTATTAAGAAAAAAAGACTGCCTCGGTGGCGTAGTTGTATTATGGTACGACTGCAATTCTGAGGTCTCGGGTTCGATCCCCGGGTCAGGCAAAGTGATATTGAGTTTTTCTATTCAGTATCAACCCTGAGATTAGAATTTGTGCCCGATATGGCGTAAGCTCGTCTCTTATCACATCATGGGTCGGAATAACGGCGAAAAGTGAGTGCACTAGTTGCGCCTCTGCCTACCCCTTCGGGGATAAAAGGCGTGAATGTATTAAGAAATAAAAAAAAAAAGTTATAGGATTAAAAATGAAATTATCTGCCCGTATAGAGGCCACCGTGCACTAGGTGTACCGTGTAAGAACTGACAGTGACCCTCGTAATTTTGTCGCATTCCGGATCAGCCTGTCTATATACGGCTCCACACAGCCCGGAATAATTGTGTTCACCGGTATGGCTAATCATCTCTTCTCAGTAGACACTCTATCTGCATTCTGGACCCTACTTCATCTCCAATCAGGTTCACTTTGCTGTGTCTGATTTTAAAATATTAAACTTAATTTGGTGTTGCGGGCACAATAAGTATATGATATTATTACTGACATTGGTATATCATGTAAATAAAATGTAATCTGTATTGTATCACGGGCCACGGCCTCAGAAGTTGATATATAAAATACATTGTTGATAACGTAGTTATGTCATCAAAAACCTATAAATGTTTGTTTTTTCTTAAGGACCTAACTTTGCCTTCGTGATTGGTGTTTTTTATATAAATATACTAGCTTTTTCCAGCGGCTTCGCCCGCATTAAAGAGGTTTTCCGATATAATAGTCAATTTATATACAAACTTTACATTTTCCTGGACCGAATTGTAAATCTGAATCATTTTCGAATCCACCTGAATACACACAAAAACATAGTACTGTAGGGCGAAGCGCGTCCTTCGAAGCATTATTTATAGGCACGCACCGCCGGCTCCTGGCCGGTACCGTCGCAACCGCTATGCCCTGCATTTTAAATCTGTAATATCTTAGAAAATATTTATTTAAATTGCATGCTGCAAATGGCCATATTGGTCTATATTAAATGTGCAGTGTACTTAATTGCATAAGGATTAGTGTTGTATTGCTTAAAATCGCTTGGTAAATAAGCCATTAGTTCTCGTAAAAAGTAAAGAATATAAAATGGCTATTGTGGGCTATCCCTAAGAGATAGATACATACCATTTCGGAATTTTTAAGGTGTACATTATTTTGATTTATCTCGTAGGGTTTAGCCAGCGTTTGCAATGTAAGCGCAAAAAATGTGTTTGTTTACGACACCACATTAGAAACCTCTAAAATCAGTGTTTCTCTAATCTCTACTATACCTGTATTATACATATAAACCTTCCTCTTCGATCACTCTATGTACCAAAAAAAAGAAACCGTATCAAAATCCATTGCGTAGTTTTTAAAATCTAAGCGTACATAGTTCTTGGTACATAGGGACTCAGGGACAGACAGACAGCGGGAAGTGACTTTGTTTTATACTATGTAGTGATGATGGTGAAATAAAACCAGTTCAACAATAAGTTTAGATATTCTGTTAGTAATCACATCGCAGGCTCACTTTTTCGGGCCCGTACAAAAAAGGCTGCAGTATTACAATATAGTTCAAACTCGGATTTTTGGGATTCAATACCAGGTTTCGCATTCATTTTAAGAATAATTTACAATGGCGTCTACAGTAGCTACAACTTATATTGGATCCCTCCATATATGGGCAAGCCACGACACCTACCAGTCATATTAACATTGCCATTGAGTAGCGAATAAACGCACCCTTTTTTCCTGTCGCAAAAATAAGATGTAAAATATCAATGGAGGTATGCGAACATGGAAAACAGGATCTTCAACCTTGACGACAAGGCTCTGCAAAAAATTCGTGCGCTAGAATATAATCCTCACATACATACTATAAAACAAATTCCCCCATCGCGTCTGTCTGTCAGAAGGCGATAATATATGCTCAGAAGCTACCGAATGGATTTCGATGAATATGGGTATTGTGATAGTTTGAGATCCCGGGAAAGACACTTTTTATTCCGGGAAAACTCTATCTCGCGTGCAAAGCCGCGAGCAAAATAGCGCTTTTTTATAAACTTATTATAACTTTATGACCTTGAACGTTGTCTCAGTGTAGAGTCTATTTTAAAGCGACATTAACGCTTGTATTATCAATATTTTCCAATGTTATGCTAGTTAAAATGTTTACTTTGGCTCTTTGAATGAATACGGTAGCAAAGAGTATATTATATGTCATATTACGTCCTTTCATTGCATACCGTTGCGCTTAGCCGTTACGCGATTAATTGACATCTTTTTTGAGTCTTCACCAATTTTTATTCAGTTCTCGACCGTGTTAGTATTTGAATTAGTTTTAACTAATTATCTTCATACAATTTTTTTCTGAAATTCATCAGCGAAAAGTAATTTCAAAGAGGTGAGTTCCAACTCTCAATTTGTTGTGACTAGCCGTATAGCATCGAAAGTTAATCCTTTCGATAGTATTATAAATGTTCTTTGATCAATCCAATGTATAATTTGTGTATACAGAGAAAAGTATTCCGGACTGAGTGTTTGATTTACGAATGTTATTTACAATGCCACGAATTAGAAGAACAAGAAGTCCAAGTATTTGCCATAAGGTACATAGCGGAAAAATATTTGGTCAAATCACAAAAGGCTTGGTAATCTGAGAAAAGGCTTTTGACGGTGTGCCGAGGAATAAGCTGTAGTCAACGTTGTCATTAATATATGGGACTGAGGGCCGCCTGGTGAGGGCATTGAAGTCTCTGTAATGAAAACTCCAAAGCATGGGTCAGGGTAAATGGAGCAGAATATTAGGATTCGCAATACTCTGCTGTTGCCGACGCTTATGTCCATACATAAGCGAATGGTGGTTTTGCAGAAGAAGCATGAAAGTCGAGTAAATGCTCTCCTTACGGAGTATATTATGTGGAGTCACTATTTCTTATCGCATGGGGATAGTATGATTACAGAATTTTATAAACTAAAAGATGGTGTGGTGACTAAAATTAAAGGAAGTATGCCGAGAGCATTTGGGCACGTAGAGAAGATGGTTGAAAGATGAGTTACGACAGGTATTTATAGAGCCAATGTAGATAGTTCGGATGGAGGAGATGCCATAATCGGCGAAAATGTATGATGAGAAAAAATTGTCCAAACATTGTTTGTCAGAATTTAATTTTTAATATGAAACTGTCCTTTCAGTAATATCGCCGAAAGTAAAATAAAATAAAAATAAAATACTTTATTCTGATGAATAAAGTATTGTACTACGTGATCGTAGGTTAACATAGTTGCACTTATGATAAGTCGAGACACATTAAATTAATTATTATTAGTCACTTATATAACTACAGACATTTTTATTACGAGTAAAATAAATGATGAAAAATAAGAAACCAGCTCGGGCTGGCAAGAAAAGCAATATAAAGCAAGAGATAATTTTATACAAATAATAATAATAATAGTAATAATAATGGGAGGAACGCGTCGCGATCCTCACCGGTGAGGACACTACAGGCCCTAGCCTAGCTAACCTACCAGCCTTTCACTAGCTACCTAAGTGACGACTACCCGAAGAAGAAAGGCAGAAAGAAACTTCGGGCTTACTTTTTTGTCATCATTTGTCTTTATATTATTTTTTTCAAGGCTTTTGCATACATAGTCTGATTAGTTACATAAGCTAATGCACACATCATCGTTAAATTGAAGGAATTAAACAAGCACTAAACACTACCTAAGAATTCATAATAAAACGATGGAACATAAATAAATACTAATAAAAGCATAGGATGTGGCCAAACATTCCTATTTCTTATTTGTTTTCTGTACTTCAAGTATAAAATAATACAAAGCAATCTCTGAATTTCCAAAGCGTGTACGTCCCTACAGTTCTGCCGACAGAATGATCGAAAATGTTCGTCGTGTGCTTTGAGACTGTAAAAAATCCGCGACGGACTTTTAGCGTGCCCTGCAGACTTTTTATGCGCCGCAAACTTGGTCGCACAAAAAGTCGTGTGGTGCACCATTAATTTTTCAATGTTTGGCAAAGCGATGCACAAGATCCTTCCATGAATCGTAGTCTTGCGCTAGATTGAACTAATAACTTTTAAATGAGTCTAATGCATCCCGCCATCTTTTTTTTTGGTTTACCTCGACGCCTACGAGAGGTGTCAAGGGTTCCACAAAGTGGCAATCCTAGCCCATAGCTTGTCAGGCATACGACTGACGTAACCAGCCCCATTCGATTTAAGTTTACCGGCTTTCTGAGCTACATCTTCTAGTAGTATTTTAGTTTCTTTAGATAGTTTTATTTACTTAATAGGGGTTTGTTTTATTAATTCATACGCAATTTTTCATAATTTTTTTATGTATCATCACTTCCCGTATCTAATATACTGAATCTGTTTTCTAATTCTATATCTTCCCCTTTATCTATGCTAATATTATAAAGAGGAAAATTTGATTGTTAGTTTCCATTAAATAGGCTCCTAACCTTCTGGGCCGATTTGAAAAAATCTTTCACAAATATAAAGCTACGCTATCAGCGAGGAACATATGCTACTGTGCTACCGTGAAGGACAGGTCTACATTTACAGCAGCGCTTACTCGTACAAATTTTGTGAACTACTCCAATGATTGTGCTATTACGCTGGCTACAATCAGCCAGTTGCCAGTTGCACATCTTTAAAATTCAAAGATGACATTAAACGGTCATCTTTCATTATATCATTGCATTCCTTCAAAGGGGCTGTCCACCTATTAGTCTAGCCAACTTTTGTGACCCCCGTGATGGACGGCAGCGTGGCGGTTAGGCCTCACGCTGCCGTTGACGCCGAGGGCGTCCTTCGGTGCGCGGGGGCTTCTGAGCCCCCCCAACAACACGAGACGGACCGCAATAGCGGTACGCGCAGGGGCGGTTGCGGACGACAACTTAGACGTGAGTCGGAGGAAGCCCGCAGCTGTCCCTAATGCGCCGAAGATGGCCACCGCGGAGTTTTGGTTGGTATGCCATGCGTTGTATATAGGTTAGGGACTCGGCCCGGCGGTCGCCCGACGTTTTCCATCTCTCCGGGCGGCTCAACGTCGGGTCGTAAGGTACGGTGAACTCAACATAACCGCTCAGTCGTTCCCCTTGAACGCTGGGCGGTAGTAGGTAATACTTCACTTAAAAAAAAAAATTATTGCTTGTGCCATTACTTTTGCAACCATCCCAAACGGCCCACAACCAGTAACATTATCATGAATTAAAAATTGCAAGTTTAATAATAATAATAATACCAGCCCTGTATTATATACTGTCCTACTACTGGGCACGGGCCTCCTCTACTACTAAGAGGGTTTAGGCCTTAGTCCACCACGCTGGCCTAGTGCGGGTTGGTAGACTTCACATACCTTCGAAATTCATATAAAGAACTTCTTAGGTATGTAGGTTTCCTCAGGATGTTTTCCTTCACCGACAAGTTAAATACAAAATCCAAATCATTTTAAAGTATTATGCTTTATCGATACTTGTACATTCAGTAATCGACAGCCAGATAGCGAAAGTGATCGGTAATAAAAATATTTACCGATAATTTTCAGATATTGGCTATACGCACCGTCTCCTGGAAAGTTAATGTAATACAAATTACTGTTATCTTATGTTACAAACCTCATGTGTTATTATCCATATCAAAGTATTCTTTTCTAGGTGTCTGTATTTACTGGGATCAGCAATGAAATAAAAACATACTTTTAGCGAATATTTATTTATTGCAACAGTGTCAGCATGAATTAATAGAAAATCGTAATGAAAGTAATGCCAATAAAGCGTAATATATTGTGTATGTACTATAATCTCTTCTTCTTCTTGCAAAACTTGGCAAACTAGTAATGATTGGCAGTCAGCTCAGTATATCTTCATTTGTCCTTTACAAGGCGAAATATTTCTACAGCGCTTGCAAAACCCGTTCACATAGGCTAGTCAATACTAAACTTAAGAATATCTATAAATCTAATTATTTTAATTTTATCACCTGCATATTCAGTCTTCAGAAAAATAAATTATTCTTGGATTACTTTTTTTTTTACGTTTGAGCCTTTTAATCTAGATTTAATTATTATTATTAATATTCAACAAATGGTATCTTTAATTATGGCCTTGCTATTTACTTCTTTTTGAAGTCTCAAGGTAAATTAAAAACTATATCCGTTAACATAGCTGGCAATTGTTCAGCGAAAATATCTTGTTCCCTCGCAAATATATTTTGGAGATCAAGCTGATACGAAACAGGAATAACACTTTGTTCTTTTACCAGCGATGTTGATTGACCAGTGCTTGTAATATTCAATGGATAAGTTTCATTTATCGATTTATTTACTGTATTAGTATCGTTCTCGACATCTGTAGCCCAACTGAGATCTCTATTTAATGGGGCATACTGTTTAGTTAAAATATTTTCCTCGTCTGTCGATGAATCAACTAAAAACTGTGATTTACATTTGAGAGAGACATCTTTAGATACAATTTCTGATGATGTTGAAGGATTTATATCGGATGCCTTTGAATGATCGAGTCCTTTTTCAAATTTGTTTTTGGCCCAAATTATATATAATGCCATGTCTTCGTTAGGTAGAGTATTTTCAAGCGTTTGTCCATTGTCGAAGTAAATTTGATTAAAATATTGTAACTTCTGTTCTGAAAACACTTTTACGATTTCACTTTCTAAATGCTTTACAAATTCTACCTGCACTGGGTTAGTTTTCTTTGTTAGTTTCTTTGTGACATTTTTATGCTTCATTTTCGTTATTTCAATGTAATCAGGCCCGAATGGATAAAGTCCTCGGAATGCATTTTTAATGCAATCTCTCGATAAGTTTGAAAGCGCCTTTTGTAGTACTTGTGCAAAATTCTCTTTACTAAGGTTTTGTCCAAGATTGTCCATTTTCCATTGGGTGACAGCTTCTTTCCATTGTACTTCAAGTGGTCTATATATTGACAAATCCACAGGTACATGGATATGTGTAGTATTTGGATATAAAGCTATCACCTCAATTCCATTTTGTGAGCAAAACATTGATAATTGTAGTGTGAAGTATGATTTTTGGCGATCCGCAAAAAATAAAATTGGTTTCTTAATGTTATTTCGTTCTAACCAGGGGTTGAAAACATTAGCCACATATTCATAGCAAATGTCGCTGCACATCCACCCGCTTGGAGATGTACCTATCGCCCAATTAGATGGTACATTAGCTGTGATGGACGAAGGGTTTAATTCATTATTGAAAATAATCATTGGAGGGGCAAGTTCTCCGGCTGCATTACAGCTCAATATGACTGTAAGATTATCTTTCTCATCGCTATTGTTGTTCAGGTGTTTATCTCCTTTCTTGGCAAGAACACGACCAGTTTTAGGTGAGAAGAAAAATGCGCTCTCGTCTCCATTAAATACTCTACGTTCGTCTTTTAGAATGTCCTTTAAATTATGCTTATCTAAATATTTTTCGATTTCATCAAACCACTTACACACAGTCACATCATCTCGAGGTTTTGACATGGTTTCTATTCTTTGTGTCAAATTTGGATGTCTCTTCAGAAAGGACTGAAACCACTTCTTGCTGGGTCTATTATTTGTAAAAGGGTTTGGTCTGTTCTGCTCTATTATAATTTTTTGCACACTATCCAAAATATTATCTTTGGTCAATGGAAAAGGTTTATCTGCTATTAACCATTTTTCCAAAAGGTCCTCTTCAGCTTTTGTTAATACGGTACTAGGCCCCATGGTGCAATCTATTGGAGATTTTCCTGTAAGTTTATCACGAAGAGTGATTCTTGGTACACCGAAACGCCGAGCTGCAACTGAGACCTTTTCGCCATTTCTTACAGCCTCAATGGCTCTTTCCATATGCCTCGTGGTATAATTTCTTTTCGGAGCCATCTGTAAAAGACAATTCTGACATATTGATTGCTTTCTTACATTCTCTAAAAAGGGGGGGTGCTAAGATTATTGTATTAAATTTAAGATTGCCTAGGTGGCGTAGTTATATTACGGTACGTGCAGTGCTGTCTCGGGTTTGATCCCCGGGTTGGGCAGTGACATTGGGTTTTAGTAAGCTACTCAGTATCAGCCCGGAGTCTGGGAATGATCCCCAAAAATGATAATAGGCCCGACCCCTTACATGAGACGGAACATACCTGGCAAAGTGTGGGCGGGATACATATACCATTGAAAACGGAAAAATGACGTTATGCTATACATCTATTAAATTCAACTTTTTGTTTTTCCCCGATTTACCCCCATTGGGATTGATTGAGCAAACGAATATGCCGTATGTGGAATTATTTTCCCCTTTTAACCTTCCATAGAGATGATTTAAAATTTGGCGCTATGTACAGTCAGCCACATAAGTAGCTGTCCTAATTTAAAATTTCTAATCACCTATACGTTGTTCAGTTCAATTATAGCATTATTTTTCTTTTTGTTAAGTAAAATAAATCCATTTTATTTTATTTTTGTAAAGAGAAAACGAAAATTGGTAGTACACAAAGTGTAGAGACAATTAATTGAAGTTTTGAATTTGTTCACCTACTTATTGGGCTGACTATATTTCTTGTGGTTCAAGGTATACTGAAAAAAACAGCATAATTTGTTGGTTTAATTCTTCTCCCCCCGTTCATTAAAATGCATATTTCGTTTTTACACATACCAAAGTGTAACTAATACATTGTCGATTACTGGTAGCCATTACATGGTTAAATGCGCTTTAAATAGTCCCTGAATACTCCACTTATAAAAAAAATAAAATACTTTACGTAAAAGGAGCTGTTTTTTGTATGGGTGCTGGGTCTCAAAATCTAACCAGGCTCTAACTTTATGAATAAAAGAGCAAATATATGAATCTTGGAGCCATTAAAAAAATATTTTCAATCTCATCCGTTCATAATAAAAAAAAAGTTTATTCTAAATGTACTTATTAGGCAAAAGCAAATTACCTACATACATCTAGTTGTACTATCGAAATATACAGGGCTATTGTGATATCGCGTTTATAACTGAAATCACATATCTACTCGTCTTGGCCTCTGCTAACATTATGACAAAATTCACCCATTCAAAATGAATATTTTCACGAAATATCTCAATTTTACTTTCCAGAATTTTTAAACATTTCATAGTTAGGATAGGTGTCAGAATGATGAGCGCAGCGGAATGCTACACAGTAGATACTTTGTAACTCAAGGTGCTGGATGGTTTGCTATTATTTATGGATGGTCGTATAACTTACCATCATGTGAACGGCATGCTCGTCTCGCATTCAATGTCATTATAAAAAAAGTATGGCGTGTGCGTGAGTGTTTTTCTGATTAAAAGTGTTCTATTACGCCTGGAATGAATGCTCTTGGAGAAGTAGCTGTGGCATTAGGGTGTGTAACTTAAAGTTACTTTTTAAATTATTGATATTTAATTTGTCCGAAACTTACACTTTTTTATTTTACAAATAACTTCATGAAAAGTATTATTTTGAAGGAGATAAATATATGGTTTCTTTCAGTAACCTTTATATAAAGTATCTTTCTTAGAATTTTAAGCCCGTTTTTCGAAATGTCCTTTTAATAAAATGATTAAATAATTAGAGAAATTCAGTTTGTGACAACCAGTAATCGACATTTGTATTACATAGTGGAAGAAAAACTTATTGATATTTAAAATTAATAAAAACAATAAAAAACATTTTGGCAAGCAATGGAACAATGAATATTTGAATATGTATGTATGTTAAATATATTTCTTAACAGTAACATAATGAATTAGAAATGGTACTCACTCTTTCAAAAAAATCTTTACGAAAATCTACTAATTACACATATTTTTTTTATATCGTCGCTTTGTTTTTGAAATAGCTGAACGCATCAAATTCTCACCGATTACCAGTAAGAATTATATGTGGTCAAATGTGGCCACATCTAAACACTTGTTCATTAACCACTTTCAATAAAAATAATTTCTTTGAATAAAAAAGAAATGTCGATCACTGGTTCTTATCAAACAATGATGCCACTACGTATAATCAATGTATAACACGAAATAGGTATTCAAAATTTTACGAAAATTATCCAGAATAATAACGAAGAATTAATAATTACGTACTGTTTGAAATGACCAACTCAAAACGGTTTATGTATGTAAGACAACCGGTTTAGTAGATACGCTGGCGCGACTAACAAGCGCTTGTGCGGCGCACGCGCAACGATAACACTGCTGCACACACTGCTAACTGTTATTAAGACTGCCGCAGAATATATTAACACAGATAAGATACAACTGTTTTCCCAAGTAGCGATATAGGTATGTATATATATTGCAACTTAATGCGAATGTTGTGATTTATGTAGGAGCAAATATATGGTATAGAATTATGTAACTTAGGAGTTCCGGAAACTGTTTCATTGTGTAGAGCATTAAAATAAAATAAACTTAAAAAATAATTAAAATAAACTTTACGAAAAAATAAACATAATCCAGGGATTTTTTCGCTGACTACAAAGCCTTTTGCATTATTACTTATTAATTATTATTATGGTCAGCATTAATTGATTTGTATGTCGTAATCTATACAGTAAGAGACAAACAAAAAAAAAATGTTAATTATATTCTCAATTTTTCTTAAGTTTTGTAATAATTTTAAAAAATGGTAAAGTTATTAAAAAAAGCGGTCATATCCTAGTAGGGAATGGTATGAATTACCGGGACAAAGTTCGCAGGTTCAAAACCCAAGACTCAGACAGATCTCCGACTTGTCCAAGTTATATCATAGTAGGTACTATTCAGTATTCTGTCGTTATATGTTTATTCTATGTCAATATCGTTCGCCAAACTGCTAAGGAATTCGTCGAAAGCATACATATTTTTTTGCGCGGAGTAACACGTTATCGCTACTATCTCTGGGAGTGTGGAACGTTCATGCTGGTTTCACCGATATTACTGCCCAATATCGACACTTGGAAGTATGCATCATCTGAGCGAGCCTTGGACCGAGTCCTTAACCTTATGAGCACCCTATCATTATCATCATCAGCTCCATGTCGTTGAACATAGTTCTCCGCTAAATATTTCCAGATGGACCTGTCAAAAGTGGCCTGCATTCAGCGTGTTTCTGCGACCTTTATTAAATCGTTTGTCCACTTTAGAGGTGGGCGTGCAACTTATACTAGCATACCTACCTACCAACAAAAACCTGCGGTAGCCTTCTAGGTCGAATACGAGACGGCCCCGAGGTGTCTTGTTGCACTAAGATAGCTACGCGGGGCCAAACTTGCATAGGATGGTTAGCCTGTTTATGGGCCACCACTGGTTCTCCGCCAGTAAGTAATTAATCTCAACAGTTAATTGTTGAAATGTTAAATTTTCTTGGGCTTAGCGTGCATTTGTCAGAGCACGCAATTTTTTTTAGATGTCAAGGGGATTAATGTAAAGTTAAATCCAAATTTCTGGGGTCGCAACTCTTGTCCTTCGGCTGCCATTTTGTGGTGCAGATGGATTTTATGGTTTATTTGGCCAGTTATGCTATTATTGCTTTCGTGAAATATTATAATTTTCTATGACACACAATAATAAACGAGCCGTAGGTCAAATATAAATTAAATTATATTATACAGGCGACGATAGCGTAGTTGGGAATGGAACGGTCTACCGAGACATTATCCGGTGGTTCAAACCCAAGGGACACACCTCTGACTTTTCGAAGTTATGTGTGTATTGTTTATCAATTATCGTTCGCTTTAACGGTGAAGGAAAACTTCGTGAGGAAACCTACATACATGAGAATTCTCCATAAGAATTTCGAGGGTATTTGAAGTCTGCCAATCTGCACTAGGCCAGCGTGGTGGACTAAGGCCTGAACCCTCTCAATAATAGAGGAGGCCCGTGCTCAGCAGTTGGCAATGTAACACGAGGCTGATTGCAAATGATATTATACGTCGCATCCAAAAATAATTAAGTTATAGATCTGCGTCTACGCATTCTTCGACAAATCTCTCTTAGTAGCGAATGTGCTTAAATGGCGGAAAACAGAATTTCTTGGATAGGAGTTAGGCCCATGCTCAGTAGTAGGGACAGAATATGAGAATAGGCTGATATCATTATTTTTTTGTATCTTTCCTGTGGGTTGTCACCGCACAAAGGATTATCATAAATCTTCGTCCAGAATCCATCGTAATGATTTAAAACTGTTTCTGTTGATTAGGTTCTACTATATAAATGCTAAGTCATGTTTACAATTATTATTTGTTATCTGAAGGTTATTATATTTTTAAGTGTTATCTGTGTTTTGGTACTTCCTATATCACTAAAATCGTATACTAAAACCGACAAATGCACAATACACCAAAACAAATTGTTATACGGCATGTAAATAAATGATTTATATTATTAAAAATTTTTGAAGGAAAGTTTTGCCACGACCGTAATATAAAATTACTCAATTACACACACACATACACACACGCATGCACGCACGCACGCACGCCTTTTACATCCAAAGGTGTAGGCAGAGGCGCAACTAGTGCACTCACTTTTCGCCGTTATTCCGTCCCATGATGTGATACGGGGGCGAGCCTAGCGCCATATCGGGCACAAATTACTCAATAAGTAGACTTAAATCAACGATTTAACTTATACTGGCTTTCGTAAGACAATGTTGCAGATTTGTTGTTAAACACAAAATATTTAGTGAAGAGCATTATACACTATTAACATTATTTTAAGCAATATAAAGAAGCCTTGAATTGAAAACATCACGCTATATTTTTTACTGCGTTACCTTGACGGTGCGGCGGACGACACCACACATGCGCAAGTTATCATTGTATACGTGCTAGCCTTATATAATTAATCGACCTAAAATTGTCCAAACATTGAGTATAATATAATTGCGAGAGTATATATTTTGATAATAACACACATTTCTGTGGGGTATTCGTGTTCTAAGTCTGCCTTAGTAGATATAAGGTACTATCATAGAGTACCTACATTTATTTACTCACGTATCACTACTAAGTACTACCATATTGAATACAGTTCATCTCTGTCGCCAAGCAATAGAGTGCAAGCTTAAGTACATCATTTACGTTCCATTTTGACGTACAACCACAGTACACATATGCCATACAGTAGAATATCTTCATACAAACGGTCGGAACGAGAGTGGTACCTACGCGCCTCGACTTTGGTACACATTAAGTACACAAATAGTTGCGTGAGCGTCGCAGTGACGAACGAACGATGTGATGGTTTTGTAAGCACTAAGCGTACATGTTGTGAATTAAAAAAGTACAAGTACTTACTTAATATGGTATGGCGGTACGCAATTTTCGTACAGCGCCATCTTGTCAAACCCTACCTAAGCTACGAGATGAAGTGGACAGCTGAAAGACCAAGCACTCATCTGATACACTGGTATTGATAATCAGGAAATGACACCCAATAATACCCCTAGATGGCGACACGCCATCCTGAATTACGTAGCAACATTTACGCGAAGCGCAAAATAAAGTTATGTACACCACCTCTGAATAAGAACCGTCGGAGAGGCCGCCCCCGGCCAGGCGCAACATCTACCCGACTTAGGGCTGCCATCCGTCCGGATTTCCCCGGATTTGTCCTAGTTTGAAGGGCGTCCGGGGGCCGTCCGGCCGGGGTTTTAAAAATTGTCCGGGCAAAACCCGGACACTTTTTTTGTCAGGGGAAATCCATTTTTTATAGATGAGCGACAAATTGAAATAAATCTTAGTTAAAACTTCATGCATTTCCCCGCATTCAAGAAGGAACGGCAAAATATTTTTTCAGAGGTGTCCGGGGAAATACCCATATTTCGCCCAAATGTCCGGGATTTTTGCCGTGTTTATCCGGCGTCGGCAATTTAGATGATGGCAGCCCTAGTCATAGCATAACAATTACTGTAAAGAACGATTATTTAAATAAATTTATATTTATTTTTTATTATTGTATATTACCAATTATTTTCAATGTTTCATGTCAGTTTGACAGCTGTTATTTCAAATTTCTTATGAGAATCCTGTGGATAGGCGTGTAAAACGACTTTCGCAAGTGAATATTGACAGGTTAATAAAGGTTTTAAAAACCGCTATAAAAAATCTCACTCGAGTTGCATGGCGTGAAAATACAAAATATTTGACTCGAGTGACTCGAAAACTTGAGTACAACTCGAGTAACTTGCTGAAATTACTCGAGTGACTCGAGTCATAAAATCCTATTCGAGTCGCATCACTAGTTCTTTAGTTATATAATCTATTTTTTTGTAGACGACGAATTAACTCCCCATAAGGGAGCCTCCAAAAAAATTGGAAACCAATATAATTGAGACATTCCTTCTCCAATTCTTCAACAAAAGCAAAGAATAGGGTATACGAATTCCAAAGACATTGGTTTCGTGCAATTATCTTCGCTGTGCTGTTACTCAGACACATGAATTCTAGATACCAGACCAATCGCGCGTAAATCTTGATATCGCGATGTAGTCAAAATGTAAAGATTGCACAGTGACATCTAGTGGCACCTTGGCAAATTAGTATTTACATTACAGCTATGTAAGGTTTTCCTTAACTTGTACTATGTTACTTGTGCTTCGAAACGACCTTAGGTTCCGGAAAGTCAAAATGGGGTCAATCAGGTATCCACCCTGCTCTTTGAGCTAAAGGCTGGATTGTGCCGTCGATAAACGCTAGGCCAGATGGAGCCGTGGTCGCGCAGCCTCGACGATAAAACTTATTGCCTGTTGTGCACATCTATGAACTACTGAATGGTGCATAGTACACCATTGCGACTATGCCTCCAAGAAATAAGTTTAATTATGTAAAACCATGATTGACACAAGAGCCTTAACACGATATTAGAGGGAACGTGCACGAACTATAGGTGGCAGCACAAAATCGACACGAGAACCACTCGTGGACAAAAAAGGAAACTTTTTAGAAGAAAAATTTATTTCTATATTCTTTTAATATGACGAAAATTATAAAATATGGTTTCCAGCCGAATATTACTGAGAACCAGCTGGGCCAGAATATGCTTTTTTTTTTAGATGGGAGCTAGTTATTTTGATGTTATTAAAGCAAAATTAGGAGGTTATGTTCCTTTAATAACAGATTTGTTTGTATTGAATATTGGAACGAAGTTTTGGAACGAAGTTCCTTATCGCGCGTTGTGAAAGGGAGCTAGACGGAAAAAATCTCACGAAAAGTTGAACGACACTTTTATACTTCCCCTTCGAAACCAGCCAGTAACAATAAAGGACTGGCCGTAAAAGTGACATTCGGAATTTAAATAAAAAAAAGACAATTTAAATGCTTTTTAGAGTAGTTTTTTTTTCGTTTGTTGTATGTTAATTTTAATGTCAATGCTTGCTTAGGTGATGATCGTGATTCGATGACATAGTACTATTTATTGTGTAGGTAGAAGTAAATGTTTTCATTGATGTGGTAACGTTTTAATGAAATATACAATTATTATTACAACTTATTTATTTATTTATTTATAGGATCATCAACTTAAAAGAAATAAAATTTTATTACAATATCTTCACTAATTAATCGAAAAGAACTTCGTTCCATCCGGGTGTCCCTTGACACCTCTCAAGTTTTTTATCTTCAAAACTTCTTTAATTTTATAAATTACGCAATGAGACATTTATAAATTCTTTTTGAAATCATAATTATGTATGTTTTGTACAGCTTTAATTATGTTTGCCTAATCTAACAAAACCATGGAATGTACCTAAGTTAGGGCTGCCATCCGTCCAGATTTCCCCGGATTTGTCCTAGTTTGAAGGGCGTCCGGGGGCCGTCCGGCCGGGGTTTTAAACATTGTCCGGGCAAAACCCGGACACTTTTGTTGTCAGGGGAAATCCATTTTTTATAGATGAGCAACAAATTTAAATAAATCTTAGTTAAAATTTCATGCATTTCCCCGCATTCAAGAAGGAACGGCAAAATATTTTTTCAGAGGTGTCCGGGGAAATACCCATATTTCGCCCAAATGTCCGGGATTTTTGCCGTGTTTATCCGGCGTCGGCAATTTAAATGATGGCAGCCCTAACCCGACTGGATGTCTTTCTCTTTCATAGAGGAACGCAACCATCTGTTCCTCTACAGCTGCAATGCTCCTTCGCCGCTAAAGTGGCATAAAGCAGTTATAGACTATATTGGGCTGTTTTTGCCTGACTGCCTCGTTGGCATAATTGTATTATGGCATGACTGTATTGCTGACGTCTTGGGTTCGATTTCCGGGTGGGGCAAAGTGATATTGAGTTATAAATTCGTAATCAGCCCGGAGTCTGGAATTTGTGGCCGATATGGCGATAGACCGTCCACGTACAAGGTGAACAGACGACATGATAAAGGTCGCAGGAATACGCCGGATGCTGGCCGCTTTTGACAGATCCGTCTGGATAACTTTAGGGGAGGCCTGTGTTCAGTAGTGAACTTCGTGTGGCTAATGATGACGATGATGATAGCGATAAGCTCGCCTCTTATCACATCATACCACGGAAGACGCACGGAGAATAGGAGGTGCACTAGTTGCGCCTCTGCCTACTCCATCTAGGATAAAATGCGTGAGTGTGTGTGTGGGTGTGATATTTTTGGTTGCTAGAATTCTTGTCTATGCTTCCCAAAAGTATTTTTAGTTAAAAATTTTATCCAAATGCGGATTTTTATATAATTCAATTTAACAATAAAGCTTTTCGTACGTCTCAGTCGAGGCGTAAATATTTTTCAGTCTGAAAATTATAACGGTGTTTTTTTTATTGTATCTACCTATCAAAAAACACAACATGTATTTCAATTGAATACTCCTTATGTCATTCACAAAAAATATCTTTTACATTACAATATCAAAACTAGAAAGAAACTCAAGTATCTTAGATTAAATTAAAATACTGCAGAAGGGCAGCCCTGTCGCGTGTTTTCGTACCGCGCGGCTGTAGGTAATTATTGCAAGGACAGAGCCGAGTCAGAATACTTATAAATAGTTTTACCTTGATACAACCAACCAAGTTCATGCACAATGCACGATGCAAAATGACTGAGAGTAGTCTCCACGTACGTTAGTAATTATTTTTATTTGCTCGCTGGTCTTGTACGATCCAGCCAGCAAATCATAATTATTGACGTACGTGGAGAGTCAAGACTATTCACAGTCGTTTTTTTAGAGCTTCCAATAAAAGCGTTGCCAATTGGCACGTCTACTAAGTATTTATCTAAATGCATCATAAAAAGTTGCTAAATTCCTCATTACTTCTGCTAAAAAAAGCAAAATTTTTACGGCACTTCGTGATCACGGCGCGGGCTGAGGTGTAGGTGGTCCGAAAAGTTAATGTTACAAATCTACCTTCAAAACCTTAGAAATGTCGGAAGAAAATCCTACTAATATTATAAAGGCGAAAGTTTGTAAGAATGAATAGATGTTTGGATGTTTGGATGTATGAATGTAAGGATGTTTGTTCCTCTTTCACGCAAAAACTACTGAACGGATTTCGATGAAATTTGGCACGCGGGTAGAACATGTCCTGGATTAACACATAGGCTACTTTTTATCCCGGGAAAATATAAACCGGGACTTTTATCCCGGAAAAACTTTTTAATGCGGGCGGAGCCGCGGGAAAAAGCTAGTATAAATTAAAAAACCGCGATAAAATCCATAAAATAGTTTTATTTAAATGTCTAACATTCGCGTTAACATAAGAAATCATTATAAACAACAACTAGCTTTTAAGCCAAATTTCATCGAAATCCATTCTGTAGTTTTTGCGTGAAAGAGGAACAAACATCCTTACATCCATACATCCAAACATCCAAACATCCATACATTCTTACAAACTTTCGCCTTTATAATATTAGTAGGATTTTAATACTAAATCATGTTTAACTGACTTCAAAAAGGAGGTTCTTTAATCTTAATCATTCGGAGGTCGGTTGATATCAAACCTGAGATATGCAGACGATACTACTCTTCTTACAACAACACAAGCAGACCTAGAACGAATCCTTTCGCTTCTGGAAACTACCAGTTCTTACTTTGGCCTCTCCATGAATCGCGATAAAACGAAAATGATGATGGTGGATCGTAAAAATAACAATCGACCTGACTTAGGCGTAATAGCCAATTACGAAGTTGTCTAGAGGTACATCTATCTGGGATCCACAATCACAAATACTAGTATTTGCGAAGAAGACATCAGAAGGCCGTGTACCATGACACGAGCAGCCATGGAAAGACTCACGAAGATATGGTAAGATCACCGCACAACTAAAAACACCAAGATTCGCTTAATGAGAGGCTTAGTATTTCCTATTTTTTTGTATGGAGGTGAAACATGGACGATCCAACAAAAATGTCGTAAAAAGATTAACGCGCTTGAAATGTGGTACTGGAGGTGCATGCTAAGAATTAAATAGACTGCTTGCCGCACTAACGGATCTATCCTGAAAGAGCTTCGCATCAAACAAAGACTTTCGTCTATTGTGCAAATGCGAATTCTCAAGATGTTTGGGCGTGTCATCCGAAATGAAAGTTCTCTGGGAAGATTACTGGTACTGGGAAGAGTGGAAGATCGACGTCCTCGCGGCCGAATACTCACAAGATAGACAGACATCATAAAATCATCTATGGACTATTCCCTGAATGCACACGTAGGGCCATAAATAGAGAGAAATTGAGAAATCTCGCTAGAGCCGCAACCTATTTTAGAGACAATCCATAACAACGACCACTCCGTCAGGAGTGTACGACTGAGAAGAAGAATGTTTAATCTTCTTTCAACAGATAGACTCATTACGTAATGTATTTCTGAGCGTATATTGGTAATTTTAGTCATATCCTACTAATCCTATCCTACTAATATTATAAAGGCGAAAGTTTGTAAGAATGTATGGATGTATGGATGTTTGGATGTATGGATGTTTGGATGTTTGGATGTATGGATGTATGGATGTTTGTTCCTCTTTCACGCAAAAATTACTGAACGGATTTCGATGAAATTTGCCACACGGGTACATCATGTCCTGGATTAACACATAGGTTACTTTTTATCCCGGAAAAACATAAAGCGGGACTTTTAACCCGGAAAAACTTTTTAACGCGGGCGGAGCCGCGGGCAAAAGCTAGTAAAAAGATATTATTAGTATTAAGTAACATAAATTATCTTATATAAAAGAAAATGTAAAAGATAACCATGTCTATCGAGGTTTTATGCTGCAGTTATCGTAGATAAGAAAATATCCAAGGACCGTTAAAGACATATCAATACGGTAATAATAGCTTATTAGTAACAGCTTTTGCCTGCGGCTTCGCCAGTACGGAAGAGTTTTCCTGGACAACAGTTCCGCTGTACATTTTCCCGGGCTAAAAGCAGCCTAAAACCTTTCCAAGGTCTCAAACTATCTCCATAACAAGTTTCGTCGAAATCCGTTTGGTAGATTTTGGGTGTATCACGGACAGTACGATACAAACTTTACCACCCCCTTTTACCCTTTAAGGGGTTGAATTTTGCAAAATCCCTTAGTCAGCACCTACGTTCTAAAAGGAACCCTCATGCAAAATTTGAGACTCCTAACATTTTTAGTTACTCCGATTTCGTGATGAGTGAATGAGTGAGTGACCTTTCGTTTTAATATATTATATTTGTGTAATTTTTAGCCGTTTTTAATCCCGTTAGGGCATGAATTTCAATAAAATACAAAACCCGTCTTCCGTCATTTCTGTTAAAAAAGGTTTATGCAAAATTTGACGTAGATTGGACCAAGGAATCACGTTGTCCCATACAAACCTTGCCTCTCTTTTTCACCTCCTTAGATATAGAATTTCGGAAATAGGTTTCTTATTGGATGCCTACGTTATAAAACACACCCTCCAAGTTTCAGGTCTCTACGATCAGCGGTTTAGCCTGTACGTTGATCCGTCAGTCAGTCATTCAGGACAAAGCATTTTTTATATTATAGATCCATACATACATACATACATATACACTCACGCCTTTTATCCCCGAAGGAGTAGGCAGAGGCGCAACTAGTGCCCTTTTGCCATTATTCCGTCCTATGATGTGATAGAGGGCGAGCCTACCGCCGTATCGGGCACAAATTTCAGACTCCGAGTTGATACTGAATAGAAAAACTCAATATCACTTTGCCCGACCCGGGGATCGAACCCAAGACCTCAGCATTACAGTCTTACCATAATACCACTACGCCACCAAGGCAGTCAGGCATATTTATAGATATGCATGAATTATGTACTGAATCTGGATATGGATAATTAATTAATATAGGGATTATGATTAAAAACAGAAAACATTTTACAATCAACCTTTTTTGTAATCGTATTATGTACTCCTAGATTTCGCCTGCGGCTCTGCCCGCGTTGAAAAGTTTTTCCGGGATAAAAGTCGCGCTTTTTATTTTCGCGGGATAAAAGTTAGCCTATGTGTTAATCCAGGACATGATCTACCCGTGTGCCAAATTTCATCGAAATTCGTTTAGCAGTTTTTGCGTGAAAGAGTAACAAACATCCAGACATTAATACATCCATACATACTTACAAACTTTCGCATTTATAATATTAGTAGGATAATCTTCTATACTAATATTGTAAAGAGGAAATATTTTATTGTTTGTTTGTTTGCATTGAATAGGAATTCTTTCAACAATATAAAGCTACATTACTATTATTTGTTTAATGACACACCAACAGCATATCTATACTAATATTATAAAGCTGAAGAGTTTGTTTGTTTGTTTGAATGCGCTAATCTCAGGAACTATTGGTTCGAATTGAAAAATTATTTTTGTGTTGAATAGACCATTTATCGAGGAAGGCTTTAGGCTATATCGCATCACGATGCAACTATTAGGAGCGAAGAAATAATGGAAAATGTGAAAAAAAAAGGGGGGAAATTATTCATCCTTGAGGGCTTCCATTGCGTGCGCTGCGAAAACGGTTCAAGATACCAAAAATATATGTATGAAAGAATTATTCCTCTTGAAATGATCTAAAAAATGTCCGCGGCAGTATGTGTCTATCTTTTAAGATTAACTCTCTAGAACCGTTTTATGGTAATCAAAATTGGTCGAAATTAATGCATTGTTTGTTAAGAGTTATATCAACGTCATAATATTAATCTTTATCCAAATAAATGTGTTGGATAGAGTGATTCAACGGGAAGGTTTTTATGTATGTACTTTTAGCCCGAAAAAACTTATTAACGCGGGCGAAGCCGCGGGCAAAAGCTAGTACATCAATAAAATTCTTGATAACACATTATACAAAATAAAAAATCGGATGCAGATGCCTATTAAAGGTATGTGCAATATTCACATACATTACATTCACAACACGAGTAACATAATAAAAAAAAATTATAAAACCGATAGAAGAGAGTGTACTTAAAAAAAAACTAATTAACTAGGAGAACAAAATTCCATACAATAACAATGAGAAAAAAAATCCATACAATACCGCCGATTCACGCGGGCGGAGCATCGAGCCTATCCTACTAATATTATAAAGGCGAAAATTTGTAAGAATGTACATGGATGTTTGGATGTCTGGATGTTTGTTCCTCTTTCACGCAAAAACTACTGAACGGATTTCGATGAAATTTGGCACACGGGTACATCATGTCCTGGATTAACAAATAGGCTACTTTTTATCCCGGGAAAACATAAAGCGGGAGACTTTTATCCCGGAAGAACTTTTTAACGCGGGCGGAGCCGCGGGCAAAAAATAGTAATCTGTAAAGTTTTGAGCAACATAAAAATTATAAATTTAGTCATCAGTCAATAATTATAATTATTGATAATCAGCTGTTGTGTGTGTGTGTGCGTGTGCTTGTGCGGTTTCTTATTTTATTTTTTTAAGGTGTCGTCCATAAGTGTTTTCATTTTAGAGAAACGCCGTTTTTATTACGTTCCAATGACTTCACTGAAAGGTGTTACTCCATAGGGGATATAGGTTATGTACCATGTATTAGGGCCGTGTTACAAAAAGTGGTAAGGCGATATGTACAGTATTGAAATCCGTAACTATATCGAAAGAAATACATATTAAATATTATTCTTTATCTAAGTTGATTGCATGTAAATAAAGTAGGTATCGCGCGACTTTTCAATGTGTGTCGTTTGGTTATTATGTAATCTTTCGTGGAGTATTCGTATTATCTGTAAACGTAACTTATAAACACTGCATAGTTATGTATTGACAAACTTTTATACACACATACACTCACGCCTGTTATCCCCGAAGGGGTAGGCAGAGGCGCAACTAGTGCACCCACTTTTCGCCGTCATTCCGTCCCATGATGTGATATGGGGCGAGCCTATCGCCATACCGGACACTAATTCCAGACTCCAAGCTGATACTGAATAGAAAAACTCAATATCACTGCCCGACCCGGGGATCGAACCCGAGACCCCAGCTTTGCAGTCGTACTGTAATACAACTACGCCACCGAGGCAGGCTGTTTTTGTAACATGTCTCAAACTTAAACTGTGTAATATAATCTTTGTGTTTGTGATAAACAGAAATTGTGATAGAACTATACCGGTGGTAGGATATACCTATACTCTCATATCTAAGAGTCCGTCTGGGTGGGTACCACCGCAGTGTTTATTTATATCACAAAGCAGCAGAGTGCATGCACTGTTGTGTTTCGGTTTGAAGGACATTGTAGCTCGTGTAACTAGGTACTGGACATAGTGAGACTTAACATCTTATGGCCCAGGGTGACGAACGCAGCGGAATGCCTCACAGTACATTGTAACTCAATGTGCTGAAGGCTGTTGCTACTGTTTATGGGCGGTCGTATCGCTTACCATCAGACGAACGGCATGCTCGTCTCGTCATTCAATGCAATAAAAAAAATCCTGTTGGGACAGGTCTACCCATTCAATTGTGTCTACAGAGTGACTGCCCTTATTCTACAGCATCTCGATTCAGAGCGAGGGTGGCGTTGATAAGAAAAACAGAGCAAGGAGACAAAAATAAAATCTATACTAGTTTCTAAATCTATCTGTTTGTTTGTTTGTTTGAACGCGCTAATCTCAGGAACTACTGGCTCGAATTGAAAAATTATTTTTGTGTTGAATAGACCATTTATCGAGGAAGGCTTTAGGCTATATAACATCACGATGCAACTATTAGGAGCGAAGAAATAATGGAAAATGTGAAGAAAACGGGGAAAATTATTCATCCTTGAGGGCTTCCATTGCGTGCGCTGCGAAAACGGTTCAAGATACCAAAAATATATGTATGAAAGAATTATTCCTCTTGAAATGATCTAAAAAAATGTCCGCGACAGTATATGTCTATCTTTTAAGATTAACTCTCTAGAACCTTTTTATGGTAATCAAATTTGGTCGAAATTAATGCATTATTTGTTAAGAGTTGTATCAACGTCATAGTCATAGAGTGATTCAACGGGAAGGTTTTTAATTACTTTTAGCCCGGAAAAACTTATTAACGCGGGCGAAGCCGTGGGCAAAAGCTAGTATCCAATATCACGGGCACTTTTTACTGGTTCTATTTAATGATTTTTGTTGGGGGAAATTAGCGGGAGGTCCTCGCATCTTCCGTCAAACAGTACGTAGAAGTCCGAAAGATCGTCATAACGTTTGCAGTTCAGGACGCACTTATTAAGGTAGGTGCGGAAGTCGCTGCCGCATATCGGATCGTAGGTGTGGGGACAGTTGCACGGACCACGGCTTGTTGTCGCCAAAACCGTCAGCGCCAGGAGAGAAGCTGTAAGAGTTCCAGAAGCTATGTTTTACGAACGTTTTAAAAGAATGTTTATATTGAGGGGTCTAAAAATGCTTTTTCATGGATCCACAATGCCTATTTTTGGCCCTTTAATATCCATAAAGTTTGAGCCTCCTTAGATTTGAGGCCCAGCACCTATACACAATTAGATATCTTTTTTACCCAAATGGATAGTGAAATTATACAAATTAGTAAAATACTTGGTGAAATTCGGTCATAGTCGCTCGTTCTGACGAGTTGAGTTTCAAGGTCACCCAGAGTATATCTAGTGTAGAGTCGCTATCTATCGCGGTATACCGAGACTAGTATGGTTTAATACGTCTATCCCGGTCGTCCTAGTTATAGTTCGTATGTTTATTCTAAATCCTACTAATGCTACTAATATTATAAAGGCGAAAGTTTGTAAGAATGTCTGGATGGATGGATGTATGGATGTTTGTTCCTCTTTCACGCAAAAACTACTGAACGGATTTTGATGAAATTTGGCACATGGGTAGATCATGTCCTGGATTAACACATAGGCTACTTTTTATCCCGGGGAAATATAAACCGGGACTTTAATCCCGGAAAAACTCTTTAATGCGGGCGGAGCCGCGGGCAAAAGCTAGTCGCACATAATACAGAGTCAGTTACGTGTTTGAGATGCGTATAAAAAGCGGATGTTTTGCATAGATTTATTGGTACCTTAGTCATAAAGGTACGTTTAAAAAAGGGAAAGGGTTTGGCTACAGAAAATTATGGAACCGCTGACCTGGTATGAGAAGACGATATCTTTCTGGTGATCTACTGGACATAACGTCTTTGGAATGTGCGTTCTGTTCACAATTGACACCTACGTTGCATAGATGAAAGTTCGAAAAGGTAAATCGATGTATGTCGTCATCCTTTTCGTCATGAGTGCGCTCATCCTCAGTTTGGACTAGAGTTTTAACTTTATCTGTTCGACTAAGTATTTCTTTTCGGAACCATTGAAAAACTTTAACGCCTATGCCCGAGCCGGCATAAAAGTGATGCAGATTCTGAAATTATTGATATGTCGCTGCTGATACTCTAAGTTTGAGTGTGATACTTGCTCGTGAAAATACTCCCGTGAGTCAGGAATACAAAAATCGGCGTCCTATTGAAACATTTCAGTTCAATAAATTGTGAGCCAAACTGTATTTGAAATAGCATGAAACTATATTCATGTTCAAGATATAAAAACAGGTATTGTAATATAAAAATAATAACAAAAACTTAGACAACAAAACAATGAACTTCATTTTAGTACTGTGTGTGAACAATATTTTTGATGCCAGCAGCTATTTATATAAGTATATATACTTATTAACCCTGATATCGGCATTTTGTAATTATAATTATTTATTAGGTATATTAGTATATTTGCTAGGTTTGACGGTAAACTTGCCCCGATACATAGAACGAATTTTAAGTTGGTGAAGCGTTCATATATAACGCCAGTATTAGGTTGTCTCCATTTAACATTTGTATACACGTATCTATGTAAATGTGAGCTATGATGAGAACATATAAACAAAATAAATATTTGCGGATGACATAATTTCGTCTCGCGCTCGCTGTGTTGACAATTTACATCACACAAATATTTATTTCTCGTACTGTGGTTGTGTATTGCGTGTTATCATTACCTGTTATGTTATAAAGATTTTGTTGCATGTTTACTTATCATATTATAACTAATTAAAAGAACGCTTTAGTATGAAGTATTTTTGATATTATATTCATTTATTCGCAGACCTGAGAGATCCTGTTCCAATTGTTATTGTTGCCCTCTATTTCGTGCAAGTGGATAATCGTTTGACTTTACTATTCCTTACCGAATAAGAGAAGAAGAGTGTTACATGCAGTGGCGTAGCGTAGGTTCTTGCCGCTCGGGGTGGACCCAATATTTGCCGCTCCATGGCACCAAAAAAAGTCATTTCAACACATAAAGAGTCACGCGTGACTCCCAAAACTTAACATTTATAAAAGGTTTTATTTTGCGCAATTTACTGCCCCCTAAAAGTGCCGTTGAGGGCGGACCGCCCCCCCTCGCGCCGCAACCACGCTACCCCACTGGTTATATGAAGTTCTTCAATAATCTTGAGCCAGAATTCATGTCTTTATATATTCTTTTGTTGATGACGTACAGGCCAAGACCACTTGAACAATACATCCTGCATTCGTTGGGTATTGTTACTGGGTATGGATTAGGTGTTGGGTAACCCACGGATCTCCTTATTCCTGGTATCAATGCAGCACTAATGGTGAGGAAGCAACCTGAAAACACAAAAACGTGTAAGTTGTATTGAGAAGACTTGGTTTCTTGAGATTTGAGAAATTGTTTCCTTCTTTTTGGTATAAGTTTTCATGGAGTTGGAATTGCCTTTCCATGGTAACTTTAAAGATGGCCAAACACCCTTTCCTTGAGTTACTGAGAGATTTTAGGAGGTAGCCTAATATGTGCGTTTTCGGATGGTTACCAATACAATGCTTGTGATTCGAAATTAGACATATTTGCTACTGTTTATAGACAGGCGTTTAAACGCAAATGTCTTATTTGTTCTTTCATTTAATTGGCATATAAAAAGAACTACAAAGAACACTTAAAAAAAAGAAATAAATTATAAAATAGTGATCTTGGGTCGTTGCTCTTAGTTATTCGCAGGCGCTTACCAGTCCTTTTACGGTAATTTCACTTTACTCTCATCATTCACTTATTGCAATAAATAGGTACTTACATAAAACCGTTGTTCTGTTCATAACGAATTCTGTAATGAAACATTTAAATGCTAGTGATTTTTGTTTTACGTCGTAATTATAACCCTACTCTTTATCATGGTTTACAGCTAATTAATGCATCTACCAATTAGCAAAGCTACAGTGCATCCAATAAGTTCAATCTAATTGAATGTCTTCCGACGATGAATGTTTATGCCCTCGACGTGTTGTCAAAATTAGAGTGCTTATCTAGCAGAGATGTGTATGCGAACTTAACGACATACGAAAAAAAAACAGTTAACATTGTTTCTTAATTAAAATATCCTTGCTTAGCGCAACTTCTATAGGGAATAGCTAACGGATAATAGCATGCTGTTTGACAGCCTCGCTATTCATATCTTTGGTGGAACCGCACCCTGCTATTTTCAATGTACCTATTTATTTGATTAACCTTGGTAGCCATTGCGATGTCATAGTTCGCGCTTAAGGTTGAGTGCTACTGCTTCAATTTTTTGTGCCTGTGGGCCAATTTTGTGAATTCTCGCAGGTTACAAACAAATATATCTACATTCCCGGAAATAATATTGAGCTATCGTATGACCCGCGCCAAGGGCGCAAACCTAAGCATAATTGCCTGTAGTTTTTGGAGGTGGAACAGCGGCGGGAGACGTCGAATAGTGACGCAGCCGCTGGACACGTACAGCTGTAGCGCGAACAGCACCTTCAGCTGGTGAACCCATCCACGCCACACATTGAACACCAACTTGACGAGCTGTTGTTGTGTTGTTCCGCTGCTGGGTACTAGCCTTCTCTATTTCTAAGTACTGACACGGTTTTGGTATAATAGGATCACATACTCCAAAACGATTCAATTAAATATTACATTTATTACATGAGTAGTAAAGGGTTGAGTTTTGAACGCAACCACGAGCGTGTCTCATCGCATCAGCGATTGTTTTAATTATATCACTTTATGGAACAAACCATAGCAAAACGATTTTATCGTCTTAAGTCTAGCAACATTTAGATTTGATTAACACATTGTAGTAACGTAATAATGTTAATTTTAGGAGTATAATACACATAATACAAAAGTTATAAAACAGTCACCGGCCGCTTCTGTAGGTGATAAACTCAAAAATTTTTGTTATTACTCTAAGCAAAAACTACCAAACGGATTTCGATGACATTTGGTATAGAATTTGATACCCAGGGAAGATCTTAGGCTAGTTTTTGTTCCGTGAAGACTCTTTCATGCTGGCGAAGTCGCGAGCAACAGCTAATTAATACATAAAGTAAAATGTGTGCGTTTCAAATTCGTCATAATTTTATATAATACTAGCTTTTGCTTAGGGAGGGGTTTTTGCGGGAAAAGTCTCGTTTATTATTTTCCCAAGATAGAATGTAGCCTAATACCTACCTTAAGTAAGTAGCCTATATGCTAATACAGCACATATGATGTACCCGTGTGCCAAATTTCCTCGAAATCCGTTCTATAATTTTGGAGATGTGCAGTAACAAACAGAAAAAACATACAGTTAGAAAACAATTCAAAAATCGTTGATTAGCATTCCATTACTCTTTTTTAGTCACCCCTTTTTTATCACATTTCTTTAAATGTACAGACACGCCAGTTCTACTGTTTTATTATATGTATAGATGATCGATAAACTTGACTGGTAAATGGTTTACTAACATGCGATTCTCAAGCAATTAAGGCGAATATTTGGGTCGAATGCGCCTATTGCGATTATGTAAGATCTATAATGAAAACTCCAGTAAGATTAACTTGTTTGGCAGTCCTTTCAATTTAAAATGCAATTAAAACATCTTGGAAACATTTAATCATATCGTAAAATTAATATGAAATACTAAGTGTATTGTAACTGTATTCTACCATAATGTTTTATAGTCCGTGTAGCTGAGACGTTGTCCATAACTTCGTAAGCTATCAATTACCGTATGTTTTCTTTTCTCTTGGCACTATGTGCTCTTTATATTTGTATGAAGTATTTACTTTTTTATGTTGTGCACTTATTTTAAGTTAGTTATGTACAGTATGTTTTTTGTATTTAAATTCGGTGCAGCAACTGTTTGTGAACCTATTAAAATAAATAAATAAATGCTATCGACTTGTTACAAGAGAAACAATTCTATGAAAATACAATTCGCTTCATTAATTTAAACTACTTTAGCTAATGTCAGTTGCATAGTAAGGAAATGTTTCTCGTTTAGACCAGCACAATGTAGAGGAGTAACGGTGAATGTAACGTTTTAATGACGTAAAAAATTATAGAATCTTATTTAATATAGAACTTACAATGTAATATAAGTTATATATGCAAAACAGAATCATAGATCTCCCTCCAAAATCTTGCACCTTCGGCATTAGGATCCTGACGGAGTGTGAGTTCGTCGTTGATGTCCACGTACATCTTATCCTTGTTGTTATACTCTGGCCATGTTAGTCCTGATATTGGGCTTGGTGTGGGGTTCCTGAACACAGACAAGTATAAATTTCTAGATCTAGAAGTGGGGTGTATTCGTTTAGCTTTGCATTTCGTTTGTTAGGTACCCTGCAGTATTCAGTGATGAAACGCATAGATAAGAAAACCGGGAGGTATAATTTCTTCACAAAATTAAAGTTAAGACATTGCTATAATTTAGGGCAAAACTACTTTGTGTCATATAAGCCTCTTTGTTTATAAGTCTAGCAAGTATAACTTACCCGTATTTGATAAAGTTGCCGAATATAGTAGTAGTCTTCTTTATCAACTCATATTCTCTGCTCTTCTTATCAATCGTCATATTTAGTTTTTTAGCGTCAAATATATATAAGAGATCTTCCAGATGAGAGGCTCCGTGCAGACCGTACTTTGCTACGCCCTTTGAGTAATAATTTCTACCGGAGACGCAAGAGAACGTGTAGAAATATCTTCGACGATTGTGAGGGTTCTGCAATTTGTCCATAAACCTTCGTATATCAGACATAAAGTTAGCTTCGTTGGAGTAGGCGGCAAATTCCTTTATGACGTCCATATTGATAGGCTTTCCTTTAAAGTACTGTCTCTGAATTATTTCAATTAGATCTAAAACAGTATCTGGTTTCGTAGTGACGAAGAGTTTCTTCAGAACAAAAAGTTCGGGGTTATCGTCGTATAGCCTCAAATAATCTTTATTTAACAAGAAAATGCTCTCTTGATCAGTATGTCCAATAAAAATATCAGCGTTATTGACTACTCCTGTATCAACTGCTTTTATGTACGTATTTAAATCTTTGGTACTTCTTAAAAAACTATTGTTGCCGATTGTTTCCAGTACTGGAGTAGACACGTGGACCTTGTATATATCTTTTTTCCAAAGATTTTCCATGTTAAGAACCGGAGCATATGTGTCTATAAATCGTTCGACGGGAACACTTTGCAGGAACCTGAATAATTCAAATGGATCTTTGGTTACAAAGCCAAGTTTCTTCGCTAACAGGAAAGCCCGTCTTCTAGGCTGGTATGGTATTCCAAAATCACATATTGGTACCCCACTCATCACAATAGCCCTTTGGTAAAGACCTCGAGACATGGGCGACATGAGATGCAAACCAACAGACGCTCCGCCAGCACTCTGGCCCATGATCGTCACTTTGTTCGGATCACCACCGAAGTATCGAATATTTTCTTGAACCCATCTAAATGTTTCGACTTGGTCTTTCATTCCAGCATTTCCTGGAACATCGTCTGTATCTATAGAAAGGAATCCGAGCAATCCCACTCTGTAATTAATTGTCACGACAACGATTTGCTCACATACGAGGAAATCAGGACCGAGGTCCTCTACATTTCCTGACCCACTGCTGTAGCCTCCACCGTGAATGAATATGACCACTGGTAGGGGTTCCTTGGGGTTCGTGTCAGGTGAGTAGACGTTCAGGAAAAGACAGTCTTCGGTGCGAACGTGTCTTTCTTCTCCCTCTATTGCCAGGAAGTTATATTGAGTGCACACAGAGCCATGCTTTGTGGCATCTCTTGTGCCACTCCATGGTAGCGCAGGTTCGGGCGCCTGGAAATATGAATAAAAGGTAATTCATAACATTTATAAAAAAGGTTGCTCAGAGAAGATACGGGAATTTCAGGATGTATTTTACAACATACAATTACTAGTATACGATACTTCGTATGGTGTCAGACGATAATCGTATTTATAAATTGAGAAGTTATTATGAAATATAATTGCCTCATTATATATGTCATAAGTAACAAGTATTTTCTCACGGCTTCGCTCGCATCAAAGAGTTTTCCTGGAAAAAAGTCCCGTTAATGTTTTCCCGGGATAAAAAGTAGCTTATAACTTTCCCAGAGTTTCAAACTATCTTCATACTAAATTTCATTGATATGTATTCGGTAGTTTAAAGTTTTTGAGTTTATCGTGCACAAACAGCGGCGGGGGTCTTTGTTTTATACTATATAAGGATAATTATCGTGCCAATTGGCAATGCTTAGCAATGTTTCTTAAACTCATAGATTAGATAATGGCAATGGGGTACTGAGCAGTACTTGTTATGCGAAGTTCTAGGTAAAATTGCTATTGTGTATGAGCAGGCATGTACCACCTAGCAAAAAAATAATTTCATACCTTAAATCTCAAGTTTCCTACAGGAGGTCTCGCGTACGGTATTCCCTTGAAGCTGTGGTATCGGCAATTTCCAGTGGCGGCTTCTAATATCTCGCCCCTTAACAACCCTTGTTTGACCCGTATGGTAGAACAATAGGCTGTGGTCACCAGGCTGGAAAAAAATAGTTTTTGTATGTCTTGTAGTACTTTCGTCTAAAAAACTTATCGAGTCCACCAAGATGGTGTATAACAAATCACGTGTCTTTGGTGTTTTATTAACTAGAATCCTAAATTTCATAATGGTTATTGCTATATTAACGTCTAAAAATCGGCATTTTATCACCGGCCGACATAATATAGATCAAAAACCTAACGTAACCAGATGACCTAGACATAGACATACAGCGCGGCGGTGTTTTTCGTCATGGGATGCGGCGAATAATATAGGTACCCTTTTACTTCCACTTGGGTAGTATATAATACTAGCTTTTGCCCGCGGCTCCGCCCGCATTATAAAGTTTTTCCGGGATAAAAGTCCCGGTTTATGTTTCCCCGGGATAAAAAGTAGCCTATGTGTTAATCCAGGACATGATCTAACCATGTACCAAATTTCATCGAAATCCGTCCAGTAGTTTTTGCTTGAAAGAGTAACACAACATCCATACATCCAGACATCGATACATACTTACTAACTTTCGCCTTTATGATATTAGTAGGATCTATACAATGCAATTTAAATAAGAATAGGAACTTCCATGACTTTTATGTGTCAAGTGTCACTTGAAAAGTACAAAATTTGCATCTAAGACATCATAATTTTTTTTCAAAATGTCTTTAATTAGCATATACAATACAACGTACACAAATAAATCTTATTCTAAATATGTATACAGATTTGTGCATAAATGTTACTGAGGCTAGCAAGCGCCTTTACGAACATAATATGTACATGAATTATAAAGAAGATAGTAACAGAACTTAAAGTATAATACATTGATATTTAAGTAAATGTGCAGTCTTAGTGAGACTCACTTTAATTTTACAATGACGTAGGGGAGACCGGGGATGGTTGGCGATAGGGGCAGGATGAATAACCGTCAATAACTCGAGCTATTTTAAAGTGTTGCGTTGTCCTGATATACACGAAAAACCGTTAACTGTTTACGAATCTTCACCGCAAACGCAGCATCGGAGGCGCACGTAATCCGGGAGAAAAAAAGATTTATCGAAAAATAATACCTATGAGTAATTATTTACCTCTTAATATTATTTGTACTGAAGCCTTTATACTCGATGCTATTTACTTTCAAGTAATTTCAAGTAAGAGTTTGGTTATTGACGATTATTCTAGTGTAATTTTTTTATATTTCGACATAGTTTTGAGGTACTCACATGTGTTTGAAATTAAAAAAAGTTGATTGGGGCTGGTAGACAAACTTTGTATTGGGGCTAGTTGACTACCTAGAAAATGTACTACGAAGTAATCGAAATATTCTTCACATGGAATAAAGTAAGTTTTTTGTCACATTTATCAAAAGTATGTTATTTTAAAACCATGTGGATTTACAAAAGAATAACTAATCGAAACAGTAACCTCTCTGCTGGTGGTAGGATTTTTGTTTCAGCCCCAATAACGAATATCGTACAAAAAGTGACAAATTATATGTAAATTATGTAAATATTACTGACATTTTGTCGCAATAAGGCATATTGATAATAGTAAATAAGTATTTGTTGTGTTTTCTCTTATTTTATTACCGTATTTTATACTAATTACGACGTAGATCAATTTACCCCAAGTGAATAGTCCACCAACCCCAGGCATGGGGTAGGTTGACATGATTTTCTTGTTCCAGAAAATGGCCTTTGTACACAATGTTATGAACATTCGAGAGGTATTTGTTATTTCTTTCGAAAGCTTATTAGTTTACCTATCAAATCTATAGGATTTTTTGACATTGTATACTAAAACAAATAAATTATAAGCGTCCAAGCCGAAAATTGGTCAACTATCCCCGGTCTCCCCTATACTTAACGTACAATTTTACGGTAACACGTAAAAACAGAAAAAGTAATATTATTACTATGATACAACAATATAAGTAAAAATTAAAAACGGGGTAGATTTGAAAAATAAGCGACCACAAGCGCGGTGGCCGCCGGTCAGCCGGTAAGCGAGCTATTGTTCTGAATATGGTTCGTCAAGAAAGAAGTGATGGGGCAGTCGGTATCGATTGTATGTTTGCGAATACGATAAACTTTTAAGTCGACATTTGCCTATGGTTGAGACAAGAATATTTTGATGGATTGGATTTTTGTGTAAATAGAATCTACGCGACAATTTTGGTGCATGGTGTCAAAACTTATAAATATTTTATTGACAGGTAATACGAGTAGGAGGATTATCATTCTGATGATATCTTAAAAAGCACCCCACGCTTTTTTTTACAATTATTATTGTTATATTTAAGGATAGGTCCTTACACCACTACTTATTATAAAACAAAGTCCCCCCATCGCATCTGTTCTGTTTGTCGGAACGCGATAAACATAAAAACTAAAAAACCGGTTTTAATACGTTTTTCACTAATGGACGGAGTAATTCAAGAGGTAGGTTTATGTGTATAATTCATAAATATTTTGTACGACAGAAAAATAAATGTAGGCATATAATATTATGCTTCGCTAGCTGTGCACAGCCGGGGAGAGCCGCTAGTTTATTATAAAAATAATTTTTATACTTACAATAAAATTACTGCTTCCCTAACGTCCATAGCTAAGTATGCACTGAATAAATCAACAATAACTCGAAGTCCAAAGATAATATTGTGTCTTATCGGTCTATTTATAAACAGACTCCAAAAGAAGAGGTTATCTCAAAGAGCAGCATTATAATACTAAGGAAATTATGTATTCATATAAGTTTTTTTATGTTTTTGAGAGGCTCTATTCACGGTCCACCTTGACGTACACCCAACCAAGGTCATGCCTTCGACTAACAGAGACAAAGCATAAGCCGCAGAAAACCTGTCACAAAAAGTCTAACAAAATTGGTAGACTTGCTAGTTACGTATGCCAGTATCAATTCAATCACTGAAACGTTAAGACCTCACAAAATTAATAAAAATATTCGGTTTTATCATTGATGTATTAAAAACCCTTTATTTTATAAAATTATGTCGCAATTAAGTAGGAAAGTATCATAGTAACACCATAGGTAATCACTGTCCACCTATGAGTTTTGTTGTTTAACCACTATTTTAAGCACGAATTAAAGATAGAATGGATAGAGTTTAGCATCAATTTACTAAGAAAACCAGTGTCTTCAAACTCACACATGCATATATTCGCATACTATCATCTCTTCATTATGATTGGCCAAAATCACCAATAAAGATAAAGCGTATAATACAAAATCATTTGCATTAAATTTAACCTTAATGCCATTATATAAACTTCGTATTCTAAAAATTCACATGACTTCATACGACATTATTCCTTCAGTCTGAATTTTGATTTTAATTCGATTTCATACCGCTAGTCCACGCGAGATGGCGTATAATCGCAATGGCATTCATATGAACTCAATGGCAGTTGTTTTAAGATAAGTTATTGAATGACACCCAGTACGCTACGCATGCCGGTAATAGTGTTGCACCCATACGTTATCTTTTTGTAAACCTATCGATGGTGTTTGTTTTATAACTAATATTAATAAATGAAATGGACTTATAACAAAATTATATAATATTAATTTGATAAGTACTGGAAAAGTTGTTGGAACTGTCTTGAATACAATTTTAACTCAGTAAATTAAAAATTATTTTAAATTTTAAGTATATATTTTAAATTCCTACTTTATAATTTCAATACTGCAGATATGTATGTTACACATACTATATTAGCTACACAGCTTATATAGCTAGTTTGCAATAAATTATAATGAGTATATATACTGTTGGAAAGTTAGAAACAGAAGCGATTTTGATTTAAATAAAAACGATTTATTACTGATTTTACACAACACATTTATCACTCATTTTACATAAGCACTTTTTAACAGAAATACTTTTACAAATATAGGTATCAGCAACTAACCGACCAGTATGAAAATCAATGTTCAACTTACTCAATTGATATCGACTGTGAGACTGAGCGCGCACGAGAGTCTGAACACGAATCAATCCAAATGGCGGGACGGCACCCTTTTTATACACACAACTGTCATTACTTTGACGTCTCGACTGGTTTTCATAACTGGCAACCCGCTACAAATACCGTTACAAAACTTTTATCCGAACACGGCCTCTCCTGACAGGAGTCCGTCCTCGGGCTCCATCTTCTAGCTCTGAAGATCAGTCTCTAGAACTGACGATGAAGTCGCCAAAATTTCTTTACTCGCCATGACGCTGGATGATGCAGCAGGCTCTTCAATGCAGCTCTGCGTCCACGATGTGCTTGAGTGATGCTCACCGTCGCCACCAGGTGTTTCTTTTTCAGAAGGCTGGGCGACGCTAGGAGAGTCGGCCTCCTCAAGTTCATCATTTGCATCTGCGTACAAAAATAAAACAAAGCACAGAAACATGTCCAAAAGATAACAAAATGAAGTAAGACAGCTCATATGACTTGAGAAAAAATTACTCAACAGTTCAATGTAATAAAATCTAAGCACAACGGATATAAAACATCTTGATATCTGTACCAATCACCCGAGGCAGTTCCAGTCATAATAAAATCTAAGCACAGTGGATATGAAACATCTTGATATCTGTACCAATTACCCGTGGAAGTTCCCGTCATAATAAAATCTAAGCACAGCGGATATGAAACATCTTGATTTCTGTACCAATTACCCGAGGCAGTTCCCGTCATAATAAAATCTAAGCACAGTGGATATGAAACATCTTGATATCTGTACCAATCACCCGTGGCAGTTCCCGTCGGGGGAGTGCCTCTCACGACTCGTTAGAGGTCTACGTGAGACATAGCTTTGCGTGTGTGAATTGGTCCCACATAAAAACATGTTTCCACCCAACCCCTCAACATAAGACAAACAGTGTTTGCCCAACGAACACATCACACGCCAGAAACTCGTCCATGATACAACCCTGCGTGTACCGAAACTCCAGGACCACATGTCTGAGCAATCCTCGACAGTGTCCGAGCATACAACCACACAAAGTACGTCCCATATACTAGGATCGCATGCCCGAGCGCAGTCGGAAGCAGCATCCAATAATATGAAACCGTACCTCACTTGAAGTGTATCCGTCGATCAGGATAGCATGCCTGACATAAGACAAAGACTATACCGACCGCAAGACTAAACTTCCCTTAAACGTGTTCACCCCTTAAGAAACAAAATGTGTTCATCCCTTAAGGAAACTTTAACAGAATGTGTATACCCCTTAAGAAACTTTTAAAAAATGTGTTAATCGCTTAACCAGCGGCATAATGACAAAACTTGTTATATAGACGGTTTGCCAATAATTTTGTACCCTGATCAACCTTCTAAATTCATAAAAAAAAACATCAACTCTTTATAAAGAACTCATCGAATCATAATAACAAAACAGCGGCAGAATGAAAACTTCTCACCCGAGTTTGCATGGATGTTATTGAGCGCTGGTACGACTGCACCCATAACACGTGGCTTGCTACTTCGTAAGGAGCAGAGTGCGTTGAATCGCATTCGCGCAGCCAGAAGCGTGACATTCCGCACTCGTACAGCCTGGAGCGCGTCGTTCCGCACCGCTCCGCATTCCGAAGACAGTGCACACACACTGCATAGATCTCCAATTTCTGCAAAACTTAAAACCACAACAGCAATACACCGTTCGGCCTATTCTGACCTTAAATTAAATCCTACACTACTACAATTCACATCATTAACTACCCATCACACTCTAAATAGTCCACATGTAAACCGTAGTTATGGTTATAGACAATGCATGTGGTGTAACTACATAACTATGGTATGTGTATCCCCGCAGAGGCACTTTTTCCAATACCCTCAATATCAAATTAAAAATCACATACGTTTGATTACGAAAGAATTTAACTTTAAGGCAACTTTTTATGCCAAGTAGGTAAAGCTATTAAGTATCGTTGCAACTATTGAAGTTAAGTTTTACCAATTAGAGCCATGTACAATAATTTTTACTTAAGCTGCCATGTAATATTTGGACCACATGAGTACTTAACTCTAACACTACGGCTGTTACATCCGAACAAACATCTCATTATTATTACAAGCAGGTCCACTTACGAAGAGATAACATGTATCGGCCAGTTACAACACGAATAGTTAATTGATCAATGTCTGTACATGCCCCATTAAACAAGGTCTCAAAATTCGTTAAGATTACCAAAAAAATAAAAGAAGCCATAACCTCAAATGAGGATTACGGGTCATACGATACCAAACTTCCTTTACAGTCACCGATGAACATTCTCTGTGCTGGAGCAGTTTGCTTCAACCGCCAGTTGCCACCCGCGCAGTTACTTTGCCCAGGACACCAACTGACACCATACGCAGCACATCTACCGGAACACTTGCACACCAACAGGAACGTTTGCACACCAACAGGAACGTTTGCACACCAACAGGAACGTTTGCACACCAACAGGAACGTTTGCACACCAACAGGAACGTTTGCACACCAACAGGAACGTTTCAACACCAAAAACAATGCTTGAGCACGAACAGTTCAATCGTGGTACACGGACACACTTGTTCATTCGAAGTCGTATACACATGACGTCATCACAATCTTGTACACCACACGACTAGTTTTATTCACATTGCAGTCTAATTCTTATCCCGATATTACTCAGCGCAATTTCTTTTTCTTCACGTAAATTGCGGGTAGTCAAATATCTCGATCGTACCATGTATGGATTCCACATAGCGTACTTATGTACTGAACACAATCCACTTCTATGGACATTGATTAATTATTCCGATATTCTTCAGTGCACTTAATTGTTCGCCGCGTTATATGCGCGTAATGAAATATCTCCACAGTCGTATTGATGGCACATAGCGTAGGTACCTATATAATGCACACAATCCACTTGTATGGGCATAGATTACGATCTCACTTCTGATGTTGGAAAGTTAGAAACAGAAGCGATTTTGATTTAAATAAAAACGATTTATTACTGATTTTACACAACACATTTATCACTCATTTTACATAAGCACTTTTTAACAGAAATACTTTTACAAATATAGGTATCAGCAACTAACCGACCAGTATGAAAATCAATGTTCAACTTACTCAATTGATATCGACTGTGAGACTGAGCGCGCACGAGAGTCTGAACACGAATCAATCCAAATGGCGGGACGGCACCCTTTTTATACACACAACTGTCATTACTTTGACGTCTCGACTGGTTTTCATAACTGGCAACCCGCTACAAATACCGTTACAAAACTTTTATCCGAACAATACTTATCATAGTGATTTCACTGCTGGGGTTAAGAGAGTAAGAGTAGACTTCACGTCTAAGCAAAACGTCAACCGGCAAGGCAAGAAAATATCCTTTGACGGACAGCAGAATTATGCCGGCCTGCTAATAGCTTCTGCAAGTTCCGTTTTAAGGACCCAATATCATAAGACTTGGAAACATTCGTGCCCGGCAACTGTTCCACAGTTTAATAGCAAAATTACGAACTTCTTAACCCGATTGATATGGGCTGAGATAGAAGAAATCACTAAGCAGTGGTTTCGCAAGCCAGCACGCGTGGTTCCCCTAAGGAAGTGTGAGGATGGCCTAAGGTTAAACTTTTGTCCAGAGCACTCACCAAGACACGGACGATAGAATACACTAAGTGAGGCAATGTCTCGGCGTAACTGCATTGATTCCAAACTGAATAGTGCTTTGTGCTGTTTATGAGTGGTCGTATCGCTTGTTGAGCGACATGCTCGTCTCGTCAAGTAAAAGTTGTTTAATTTTGTACCTGGATCTGACTCGGTAATATTTTACGCTTTTTGGGGGCAACAATTTCTTGTGCTTTGTTTGAAGAAGATACGCCTGCGTTTAAATTTATGATTTCAGGTTTACTTTGGAATCCACCACCCTAAGAAATAACATTAACGATGAGATATCAAGTAATACTCATAATATAATATCAAGTAACATAGCTGATCAAACATTGTTAACCTATAAAGCAGACAGGCACATTTATATGTAATTAAAAACAATTATTTAAAACTATGTGTTGTCTCAATAAAAAGCTTTTCCCGTTAGAAAAGCCCCTAAAACGCAGTACGACGCATAGAAAAAATATCCATTATATCCCATGAGAGCAAATTACCGGAATAAAAGTAGCCTATATGTGTTAATCCAGGGTATTATGATCTGGCTGCGGACGACAACTTAGACACTTTAGCCCGGGGAAACCCGCAGCCGTCCCTAATGCGCCGAAGAAGGCCACCGCAGAGTTTTAGTTGGCATGCCGTGCGTTGTACATAGGTTAGGGACTCGGCCCGGTGGCTCAACGCTGGGTCGTAAGGCACGGTGAACCGAACAAAACCACTCAGTCGCCTCCCTTGAAAGGCTAGGTGATAGTAATAAGTCACTTTCTCCGCGAAAAAAAAGGGTATTATGATCTACTCGTGTGCCAAATGTCTGAGTTTACTTCTAAGAAACATACAAACCAAACAAACATCCCGACATACAGAGATCCAAAAATTTCCACAAACATTTGCATTTATGATATTACTAAAATAAGACAAGAAGTAAGATAAGATTAAAAAGGGTATTTTTAAATAATAACCTATAGTTTTTTTAATAAATTTATGTAGTAAAATAAAACAATAAAATAAATATTATGGTGTGTGGCTTTCTTATAATTACTTATTGATTGATGAATTAGAATATTTATATGAGCTTCTGCATTCACTTTAAAATATTGATTTCCCCTTTTTTTTACATTACACATCTTCTACAAAATGTTCTGAACATATTACGGAAAATTTGGAAGGAAACCAATTTAACCTTCCCGTAGCATTGATCCAACTTTCCTTAATAAATTGATCTTTTGGAAAACTGAAAATTAACAATCTAGTATTGTTTCATTAATTAATTATTATATCGACCACAGCTATGCATCACAAGCGGATCATGCATCAGATAACTTTTCGTACTTTTCTGCATAACATAACGCTTCAGTGAAAAGTTAATAATTATCGATAATATTTTATCGACCACGCATGCACTAATTGAGTAGCGATGACATTATGAATTGGTGACAAATCATTCTAGAACAACTGATTTTTGTTTGCGACAATTAACCATATAGTGAAAAGAATAAGGAACATTTTAAATTGTAATTTTTGTGTCATGTTTGACATAGAAAATCAAGATACATTTTTCAACTAAATAGCAATATACCAGAAAATATTACTTACCGATGGTACGAAATACCTCCGTGGGACACATTTTTGGTACGGCTATTATTTTTGCATTCCAGAATAGCATAATAGGGCATTTTAATATTTTTAAATATTTTTTCCAATCATTACGCCTTTGACAATGCGCAATGACGACTGAGACCGTTCAAACAGTGAGTTTGTACTGCATTCTAAACTAGTGTATCAAAGGTTACGCCCACTTTATAGTTCTATCTCTATCTCTGTTCTGTGATTTTAAGAGTAAACATGATATTATTATTTCATAGATTCGAGGCGGTTCGGACACCCCGGTGTTGCCAGTTTATTACTGGGGCAATTTGCTGGAACGTTGGGAGATTGTACATTTAGCTATTCGTGTTAATTTTCAATGCTCTACAAACATCGTAGTCATTTAATTCACGTATAATTATCGTAAAATATTACCCTAGAGGGCGCTACAGTGCCATTGTCAACATCGACTCCGTATATTTGTTATTGTTAAAATTCGCTTACTACAAGTTAAATAGTGCAAAGCTGCTAAAAAGTGTTTATACACCAAGATACACCCTATCGAGTTAAGTTGGAAGCAACAGTGGTGAAGAAGTGCTAAAATCTGGACACAAACAATAACAGTGAAGAGTGACTTTTTCTGTTGGATCTGTGGTACATGTGCTGAGGAAACAACGGCATTACATAGAGTGGCACTCCTGGTCTTACTGCACATATAAGGTACTAAGTTTGGACCAAAGATTCCGAAAAGTATTACTGTTATAACCTGAAACTATCTTTGGCCAGTGTAACGGAAAATACAATTTCGAAAAAAGCGCGCAACAGCGTCATCTAGTGGGGAATAGAGCAATAAATCTGACTGCTTTATCGATAATACTGAATTAGTTCCGCTATTCACCGCAAATAACAATAAAAACAAGACAGAAGAACTACTGCCATCTAGCGACTTCAACCGGTACTAGGTAGTCAACAGAATCACCTATATTCGCGTACTCCAATCGACCAGCCATCTTTTCTCTTACCCACTTACCGGCAGAGGGCGCTACTTTACTCTTCACTATGGATGAAATTAAGACTTTGCTGATAAACTTGCAGGAAGAGATGAGACAGCAAAAGAAGGAAATGTTAAATATGAAAGAGGACATCAAAAACAATATTAACCAAAATATCAACGAGAAGTTTAAAAGCTTAGAAAATAAAAACGCACTTATAGAACAAAAATTAGAAACACAAAAAAAGACATTAGATAATGTTGAGAGATTTATGAGAAGGAAAAATTTACTATTTTTTGGAGTGGATGAAACCGAAAAGAATTATCAAGATTTGGAAAATAAAGTGGAAGACATCATACAAAACATATTAAATATCAAATGCGATAAAACAAGCATAGAATCCGTAAGAAGACTTGGGAAAAGAAGCGAAAAGGTTAGGCCTATTGTAGTAACATTACTCACGATGGGCTTAAAAATACAAATACAAAAAAACAAAAAATGCTTAAATGGAACTCCGTTTTACATTAAAGAAGACTTTCCGTTAGATGTACTAAAGAAGCGAATTGAACTTCAAAACGAACTAAAGAAAATAAAAGAACAGGGAAGACAAGGCTACATCAAATACGACAAACTAGTTATTCTCGATAGGAATACCCAAGCCGATCAGCAACAGACATCGAACAAAAAAAGGAACTTATCAGAATCTCCTGAAACATCAAATAACTATACCAAAAATGATAAACAACACAAAAAACAACCTACAAAAATAAATAAAACAAACAGGCTAAATAATTTTCTTATAAAAAAGCCTATGCTATTATATCCTGAACAAAGTCCTTCACAAAAACAGAATCCCAATCACATAAAAGAAAACACAGAATAGCAAACAACGGCCTCTCTCAATCTTCTTCCAACCCGGCTGGTCACCGTGGAAGAGTATGACCAAAACCCTCCATATAACATATCAAAAACAAAAACAAGAAATAAAAATAATAACCTAAAAATAGCCACATATAACGTCAGATCACTCTCGACCACCGAAAAATACATTGAATCAATGCATGCTATCCGACATATAAACATAGACATATTGGGGCTAGCAGAAATAAGAAGAATGGGACACAAAATAGAAGAATATAGCAACCACATACTCTGCTACGTAGGGGAAACCCCCGGCCTGTACGGGGTGGGATTTCTAATTAAGAAAGAATATAAGAAAAACATAATAAATTTCGGTGGTCTATCGGAAAGAGTTGCTTTTCTCCAGCTAAAATTCCACGACACGGACTTGTCAATTATTCAAGTATATGCACCAACGAAAGACTCAGACGAAGAAAACATAGAATTTTTTTATCACACGCTACAAAAGGCTCACAATATATTGGAAAACTGCAAAAACATCATGGTAATAGGAGATTTTAATGCCAAAATAGGACAACCAAAAACTAACGAACACCTGGTCATGGGGAAATACGGATACGGGAAAAGAAATGAAAGAGGAGAAAGGCTGATACAATACGCCCTTGAAAATAAACTATCTGTCATGAATACGCACTTTAAAAAAACAAATAACCAAAGATGGACCTGGATATCGCCAGATAAAAAAAACAAAAAATGAGATTGACTTCATTATGTCTAACTCCCCCAAAAAATCACAAACATAGAGGTTTTAAATAATTTAGAATTTCCTTCGGATCATCGACTAGTAAGAGCAACATTTACCCTAAAAAAAAACGAAAAAGTGCAGAAAACACTTTCAAAACTCGGTAATATCACTGAAAACAGATGAAGAAATAAAAACATATATTTCTAACCTAGAAACTAATATTATGGACCTATCAAACATCGACGAAGATAACGTACAAGATACCTATGACAAATTCGAACTCTACATAAAAAAATGTTTAAGATTAGAAACCACAAACAGTAACAAAGAACGTCGTTGCGATTTTTTCACCGAGAAAACCAAAGTCTTGATCCAAAGACGTACCGCACTAATAAAAACCAAAAACAGATCACAAGAATTGAAAAAAGAACTATCATATCTATTCAAACAAACTAGTAAGTCAATAAGAAATGATTACAACGATCATAGGAAAAAAATTATCGAAACTAACATAACTCAATATAGAAGCGCAAAGAGAGCCTATAAAAAACTGATTACCCATACTGACTGGATCAAGAGCTTAAAACATGGGCAAAGCGAAACAAAATCAAGGAAAGAATTATTAAGCTGTGCTACGAACTTCTACAAAGATCTATATGCTACAAAGCTACACGCCCCAATACCGGACATAGAAACAAACAGCTTGAATATAAACACGAACGCAATAACTATTATAACAAAAGGCGACGTCCTAAAGAATAGTAAGAAATTGAAGCGAGAGAAGAGCCCTGGACCTGATGGCTTGAAGAATGAGGCGTTGATAGTAGGAGCAAAACTGCTTGCCGGGCCACTATCACATATATTTAATACGGTCCTACGCACAGGAAAAATACCAGAACAATGGCATAAATCCGACATAATTCTGCTATATAAAAAAGGAGACCCTCTTGACATCGCCAACTACCGTCCAATAAGTCTACTCTCAAGCGTGTATAAACTATTTACTTCGATCATACTGGACAAAATTAGCCCTCAAATAGACAGCATGCAGCCGTTGGAACAAGCAGGTTTTCGTCCTGGATTCTCGACAATAGACCATATTCATACGCTAGAGCAAGTCATAGAAAAATATACAGAATTCAATAAAAACCTTTACATAGGTTTCATAGATTATACAAAAGCCTTCGACAGTCTCTATCACCACTCTATCTGGCAAGCTTTACACAACTGTAAAATAGACCCAGTAATCATCAGGACACTCAAAAACATATATTCGAATAGTGTCAGCAGAGTCAAACTAGAGACACGAGGCGAAGACATAAAAATAGCCAGAGGCGTTAGGCAGGGAGACCCTTTATCTCCGAAATTATTCATAGCGGTCCTGCAGTGCATATTCACCAACTTGAATTGGGCCTCCGAAGGTATCCAGATGAACAACGTACGTCTCACTCATCTAAGATTTGCTGACGATATCGTAGTCTTCGCCGAAACCCACCAAAACCTAGAAAAAATGATATCCGCACTGAATACAGAAAGTAAACATGCAGGCTTGCATATGAACCTCTCCAAAACAAAAATCATGACTAATAGTAAAAATGGGAAAATCATGTTAAACGATGTCGAGTTAGAGTATGTAGAACAATATATATACTTAGGAAAACAAGTTTCCTTTCATAAAACAAACAACGAAGACGAAGTCACCAGAAGAATCACATGCAGCTGGAACAAATACTGGGCACACAAAGAAATACTCAAAGGTAGTTACGATCTATACATAAAAAAGACAGTCATGGATACATGCATCCTGCCCTGCCTGACATATGGATCCCAGACTTGGACCTTCACAAACAAGGTGAAAAACAAAATAACAACTTGCCAACGAGCAATGGAAAGAAGTATGTTGAGTCTAAGAAAAATTCATAAAATAAGAAGCCAAGAAATTAGAAAAAAGACAAAACTTACAGATGCATTACATCAAGCTCTAAAACTAAAATGGCATTGGGCCGGCCATATAGCAAGATACACAGATCAGCGCTGGACTCTTGTAAGCACTAAATGGACCGGCCCACGAGGAAAGAGAAACGTGGGAAGACCACAAAAACGATGGGTAGATGACATCGTATCGGTGGCAGGAAAAAAATGGACAGAGATAGCCCAGGACCGAGAAAAATGGAAAAAATTGGAGGAGGCCTATACCCCATCAGGGGATTCCTATAAAAATAAATTTAATTAAAACCCCTAACTAATAACCAATATTCAATATTATTAATTACTAACATTAGATTAAGAACACCGTAAATATTATTGTTTTATCTTTTAAGGTTTATGGGAAGTAATAAAGGCTTTATTATTATTTATTATTATTATTATTATATTACCCTAGTGAATAATATTTGTAGGGTGTCTGAGTACGTAATAAGAGATTCTATTGAACAAGACCGCATAGTTACATCTTCCTTTAGTTACAAAGTCTCAAAATAGTCAGTTTGTCGGTCACACCCACGAAGAAAAGAAGAATAGCGGAGATGTGTCAAGCCAAAATCTCTTTAGAACGTAGCGTCGCTAAATGCGGGGGGTCGGGGGATGAAATATAACGATAGCTCCACCCCCCAATCAAAATCCATCTAGCGGTGAATGGCATTATTACAGCGTAACAGAGCTAAGTTGTCAATAATTTAGTTCGTCTTTTCACCCCTATGGCGTAACAAGCAATAGTGTTTTGTTCCAGACGATTCTATGTGCGTTAGTATGGTGGGACCACATTATTTATTATGCTACTGGCGCTTAGCCGTTTTTCAGCATATACATTACATAGGTGACACATACATACAGGAAAATTAAGGAATAAAACAAAATAAAAGAAGTTGTTGATAAAAAATCTTTATTGATTAAAATTAATAATGATAATCTTACTAATATCTACTTCAGTATCCTGTGATAATATTATTAATGCGAAAGTTCATAAAAATATTTGGATATTTGCATGTGTGTTAGAAGTAAACACAGAAACAACAAAACGGATTTAGATGAAATGGCACGCGAGTAGATCATGTCTTAGATAAACACATAGTCTACTTGTTATCCCAGTAATTTAGCCCCATGGAAGTAATGCATATTTTTAATCTCTTCATAGGGACTTTTTTTTAGCGGAAAGGCATTACACGCGTATGAAGCCGCAAGAAACACCTAGTATTATGATAAAAATGAATGTATTCCTTATTGGCCACTAAACAAACCGCATCATGCACATAAAAATCAAATTCAACCGAAACAACGCAACCTTTACGCCCAGGTTCCCGCCAAAGTCCGTAAAATATTATAGTTGCGATCAGAAATTGTTGGTTGTCAATTTAAAAAAAACTAAAGTACTCTTTTAAATTTAATTTGATTTCTAAACGATGGGACGAATATTAAACGTTTGACATTCAAAACCAAAACAAGAAGAATAAAACTCCACTTTTAATGATATTTTAACTTGTAAATATAATTGATTTCTAAACGACGGGCGAACATCAAATGTTTGACAGGTAGGAATATTTTCTAAGGAAAAGCGAAATTATTGTTTTTACTATATTCCAACCATTTTTTTTAATGTTTTCGAATATTTTGTTGGCGTCCAGTTGTTGCGCCTAATCATAACACGTATTCATGCATTTCTAATGTCTGTATTTACAGCATCGGTAGTAATAAGTCACTTTCTCCGCAAAAAACAAAAAAAAATGGGGAATCTAAAATGATAACAAATAAATCAATAACACGAAAAAAACTTACAAATACAACGAAATTAATAAAAATAATATCGACGCTTGAAAGGCAATCATATCTAAGCGATATTCAGCAATTTTTTTCAGTAGAGCGTTTTAAAGTTTTGATTTTGACAAAAAAAAACATAACTAAACTATTCTCTGCACAAAAATAATTGTAACTGTTTTAGGAACTTCTTAATGTTTGACATTTTTTGACTTAAATCAACAGCCTTGACGATTATAAATTAAAAAGTTACCGTCGCTTAGTTAAAAATGACCTTAATTTACAAACATGTAAAATCATCTAAATGGATAATTTTATGGATACCGTAACAAGTAAATTTAAAGAAATATCAAATATTTAAAAACGCGCAGTTGGTAAGAATCGTATAAGGATAACTAAATATATTAATAAAATCAATTAAAAATATCTATAGCTAAATTATTGGGTCGCACGAATGTAGAAAAACATAAATACGTGCCCAATATTGTAAATATTGTTATTCCCACCAACATTAAAACTATTTAATAAGCAGCAAACTTTAATGAAAATCAAATTTTATTGTTAGATAAATATACATACATCCAAAATATGGCATATTGATATAGAATTTGATAATAGTTAACAAATTCGCTGGAAGGAGGTTCTCGCCTCAAGCAGAACTAGAAAACAATAATATTATCACTAGCTTTTGCCCGCGGCTCCGCCCGCTTTAAAAAAGTTTTTCCGGGATAAAAGTCCCGCTTTATATTTTCCCGGGATAAAAAGTAGCCTATGTGTTAATCCGGGACATGATCTACCCGTGTGCCAAATTTCATCGAAATCCGTACAGTAGTTTTTGCGTGAAAGAGGAACAAACATCCTTACATCCAAACATCTAAACATCCAAACATCCATACATTCTTACAAACTTTCGCCTTTATAATATTAGTAGGATTTATTCATTGTGTTGGAAACTCGTAATTTTCACTCAAATTTTATTTTTGTTGAAAGCACACACATACAAACTCACGCCTTTATCCCATACGGGGTAGTCAGAGACTATGGAGCACCACATTCTACGATTTTGACATACGTTTTCCACAAAAGATTTTCATAGTACTTTGCAAACACGAGAAAGAAAGTGGGACGATGTAAAAGAGGCCATGGAATATAAGAAAAATACATGGCTAGATGAGAATAGCCAACGACACTTTCAAAATACTAGGTTCGCAAGCGGGTGTATTTTCTTTATTGCGAACAGGTGAATATCTCTTAACAATAAGTATAACCACCTGAACATACCCGGTAATATTAACTATGCGACATCATTGAAGTTAAAGGTTGACAAGTAAAAATATCTAAGCATAAAAAATAGAACTTGTATTATTCAGGTAAAATTATCTAACCGATTACTCTCTTTTTATTTCGTTTTATGTAAAGTTGTATATATGTACTATTAACAATATATTTTATTAAGCTGAAAATATCTTAGCACATCAATATGGTGAGTATGGGTCCAGGCAAATATATATTTACGCCAATGCTATAATTTTGTTGTGTAGGTAATAAACAATTAATTAAAGAGTGAGCATTGTTTTTATTTCAAGTAAACATATATTAATGCAAAACAGTAATATCACGATTTCAAGTAAAACACGATAAGTTCAAAATCAATTTCCTTAAGTGTACCAACTACTATAAATCCGAAAAGTCGTAAATTATTGTCGGTAAATGAGAAAAAAAAATGTGAAATTTACCGGAATCATCTAATATCTAACCGCCAAAAAAATTGTCCTAGAGCTACGAAACCCGGATCAATCGACGCAGAAAAAATTGGCGATTTCAAATATGTATATAACTCATTTTCGGTATATCTGTCGTTTAGATATTATTGCCTTTCAAGCGTCGAATTATATTCGATGTTGGATGTCGCTGGCAAGACGCACATATTTTTCGCTATCCGTTATTTCCGAATACTTACCCACAGATGTCACTACATTTTTTAATATATTTTTTCACATTTCCTGTAACTAAATAATAAATGATTGAATAATGAATATATTTAGAGGCAAAATTAACTAAGTTTACTTATTTCTGCCGAAAAATTATTGTAATATGCGTTTATAATGTTAAAATCAAGATATCGGTGAGAAATATGTAGAATGCAACTTTTCGACGATAGATGTCTCTTGGTAATGCAACAAGAAAATATGTTTCAAAATGCAAATAAACATAAATTTAAACGGCTTACACATAAAATGTTATGCCATCTTGTTTGATTTTTGATCCTGAGCAACTTCTACTCTCATCAATATCACATTTCATGGTTAAAAGAATTTGATACGTATTTAAACGTCAGATGAGGCCGAACCGAACGCACTGACGATTCACTCAGAACTACGGTTTTAGGCCCCGCCTACTGTGACGTCATGGCCCAAATTGATGGTGACATGACCTATATGCCTTGCGGCACCTCCGCTATTCTTCTTTTCTTCATGGTCACACCATTTTTCATCACTTCATTCCGTGGATGAAGAATACCAGTAGATAGGGCTCTGCAGGGTCAAGATCAGTGCCCTATTCATCAAACATTACAAGTCTACAAGCTCACAAGTTACATGTTAAAGATTTTTTTTACAAGTTCTTGAAAATTATGTTCATGAAATACTTTTACTTGACTTGTAGATTGTATTAACTTGTGGTGGTGGCAATGGCACTGGAATGGTGAGGTCTCGGGTTCGATCCCCGGGTCGGGCAAAGTGATACTGGGTTTTTCTATTCAGTATTAGCTCGAAGTCTGGAATTTGTGCCCGATATGGGGATAGCCTCGCCCCCTATCATACCATGGGATGCAGTATGCATGGCCTGCACCTACTTTGTGCCTCTGCCTACCCCTTCGAGGATAAAAGTCGTGAGTGTGTATGTATGTATCATCTTGCATTTTAAATTTACAAGACTTTTTTTGATGCATTACCAAATAATGCTTCTATCATATTTATACGTCGGTAATATAGAAATTACGGTAAAATAACTAGTCAAGATAATGTTAAAAATAAAAACAATTTGCAATAATTTGATTTTTGTGCGTAAATAACCAAAATAAAACAAATAAATAAACCATAATAATAAAACCTATTTTATTAGTTTCATGAATTACGATTTATGGTTAAAACTTTAATGTTTGTTTATAAGCGACTTAAAGTTTGAAAAAACAGGATGGTCTATTGCAGACCCATGTAGGTTTTTTAAAAGCTTTCTTGGAGATAAATAACATGGTAGCAAATCATTCCCGCCAGGCATTGATTTTGTTACTCTTCGAATTACACTTCTTCAATTAATTCGTGATAAAACGATTTATTTACTCATTTATTTTATTACGGTGCACTAACAACATATTATATATTAACAAATTGATACATAAAATAAACAATAATTGTGCCCCTCAGATGTATTATCATATATACCATTAAAGGTATACTCTGCTATTATATCAAAATTACGTAAGAATAAGATAAGAATAAATTATGATACCTATATTAAGATATTTTATATGGCGCTATTACCGACGAACTATGTAAAGACCAAAAAAATTGCAGAGAAGAAAAATATATTATTGCCTTCTATATTAGTACCCTAGTTTATTAAAAGTTACGAGGCTTGTATTACAATAATGCGTTCATCAAAACTAAATGAATACACTACAACTACAAGTGATATCACTTGTATTATAAGTACTTTTTACACTTGTATTTGTTATTTCTGTTTATCAAAAATGCCTTTGTAACTTGTAGTTTGTAACTTGTGGCGAAAAAGTTGAAGAGTTTTTGTGGATTTGTAATATATGTTACAAGCCAATAAGTATCTCTTTCTACTCTGTTATGATTTGGTTTTTAGGTAGTTTATAGGTGAATTCAATACAATTTCGTGATATCCGAATCGGATTTCGACAGTTTTGCGGTATAAGAGCGTTTACGTGCTGCGCGGAACGTCGACTATAGGTAATTCTTCGCAAATTTCACTCACACAGAAGCGCGCGTAGTTGTGTGCGTAGAGATGGCGCGTCGGCTATATTTATATTCAGACCAACCAATTTGATGCTTTTAATATTTAATTAGAATGTAACTTATGATTCTTCGATATACCGGGTGGAAGGGAAACGCTCTCTATACCGGAACGGTCAGAGAGAAGAACCATAACATTAACGAAAAACTATATTCATTTGCAAAGCTAAGTGATAATACTTACGATTTTAGTATTTCCGTAATTCATGCGCGCGCAATGTAAAGCGTACAAAAAACTGGGCGGCCGCCGCGCTGCGCCGGCACCAGCCCGCGGTCATTAACCCGTCAGCTGATGTACGTGTTTCATTACGATTTTTTTGAAATATTGACCTTTTTTACTATGTTTTTCAGAATAATGGTTTGATTTATCTATTCATACATGAAAATTCATACAGCTGTACAGAAATTTGAGAAAATCCTACTAAAATTGTAACAATGCGATCGCGATTTTATTAGTGCCATCACGTCAGGAATCACCAATACTATCATCTGTATTCGTTTCCGAGAGCGTTTCCCTTCCACCCGGTATGATAAATGAAGATTTTTTATTATTTTTAAATGAAACAATTTATACGTATCATCTCGTTTTATTAAAACTTATACATAACACATGTTAAGGGCAATTTTACAAACTTTGTTACTTTTACGCAAAAGTGAAGTATTTGCATTCAGAAAGTACTTACCGGACTGCCTCGGTGGCATAGTTGTATTACAGTACGACTACAAAGCTGAGGTCTCGGGTTCGATCCCCGGGTCGGGCAAAGTGATATTGAGTTTTTCTATTCAGTATCAGCTCGGAGTCTGGAATTTGTGCCTGATATGGCGATAGGCTCGCCGCCTATCACATCATGGGACGGAATAATGGCGAAAAGTGGGCGCATTAGTTGCGCCTCTGCCTACCCCTTCGGGGATAACAGGCGTGAGTGTATATGTATATGTAAAGTACTTACCATTTAGTGAAGTGGGCCTGATGATGAAGCCGAAAGACTGGCACTGGAACTCCGTAGACGTTACAATTTAGTACGACCAAATTTAAACAAAGGTGTTCTTCCTACTAGTCCTACTAATATTATAAACGCGAAGGTTTGTAAGAATGTGTGTATGGATGAATGGACATTTGTTACTCTTTCACCCAAAAACTAATGAACGTATTTCGATGAAATTTGGCCTACGGGTAAATCACGTCTTTGAATCAAACGGATCCTCCACTGCTAGTGATTCACTATTAGAATATGACCAGCCTTGACAATGTGTACATGCCAGAGAACAAAACAGTCAGACTTTTTTGCAACCACATTTAGCACTGCACCCCTTTTTGTAGTTGCAAAAAAATGTGTTCAGCAGTTTTTCCGGCGCAGGTGGAAGAAAAATTTGGACTAGTTGAAAGAAAGAAAGAAGAAGAAAGAAGAAGTTGGTCAATAATGAATTGTTGACCAACTTCCAACCCCAGTCTGTAGGGTCTAGCTGATAACCAAGCCACACTTGAACTTGGTAATATACCCGAATAAGATGTTGATAAGCAGCAACTGAGGTTGGAGGAAGACAAGCTAATTGTACTTGTTTTACTTTTGGTATTTTTAACGAAACATGCATATTTATACTCTCTCGAGCAGAGACTGGCCCCCAGGGAGGTCAAAGCCCAATTGGCCTCTATCCGCAGCGCCGCCGTGGAGGAGTGGCATACCAGGCAGGAGAGCCCAAATGCGGGCTTGAGGACCGTCACGGCAGTGCGACCTGTCTTCTTAAGGTGGCTTGACAGGCGCCATGGCGCGCCGACATTCCGTCTGACACAGGTACTGACGGGCCACGAGTGTTTTGGCTCGTTCCTGTGTCGGATCGGAAAAGAAGAGTCCGCCGTATGCCACCACTGTGGCAACGGCCGCGAAGACACGGTCCAACACACTCTCAAGGAGTGCCCAGTCTGGGATCTACAACGCAGCGCTCTTAGAGCAGTCGTCGGAGGAGATCTCTTGCTGCCGGACGTGGTATCTGCCATGGTTGGCGGCTGGAGGTCTTGGTGAGCGATGGTCTCCTTCTGCGAGTACGTCATCTCACGGAAGGAGAGCGCCGGGCGGGATCGTGAGCAGAACGATCTCGCCCGCAGCTAGAGGAGACGTAGGAGGCGCCGGGTGGATGACTAACCGGTGCCTCGTGCCCAGTGGTTTGGGGGCATTTAGAGAGTTCCGCCACGGTATTCCCTGCCTGTCGTAAGAGGCGACTAAATGGGGCTTCAAGAGAGTCGCGGGGTGAGCAGCGGGGGGCTGCTCAGTCCAATTTAAGCGACACCGAGGTGGACCACAATGCGTTGTCGTAGACGCCAAAGGGGTCTTTTAGAGTGTGGGGGCATCTTAGCCCCCTTGTTTAGAGAAGGGCCGCAACGGCATCGCGCAGGGACGGTCCCGTGCAACTATCTTAGTGCAACAAGATACCCTGGGGCCGTCTCGTATGCGCCGAAGAAGGCCACCGCGGGTTTTGGTTGGTATGCCAGTGTAGGGTGTACATAGTGTTAAGGATTCGGTCCAATACCCGCTCGGATGATGCTATACTCCCGAGTGCCGGCATTGGGCTGTAAGACTGTGTGAAACCAACATAACCGACCCACTCACCCCCCAGTGGTGGTAGCGATAACGCGTTTTTTTCCCCGCGAAAAAAAAATGCATATCTATACTTATCTAAGCAGGTAGTTTTTTAGGAGCTCCGTACATAGAAAGAAGAAAGCGAATGCAGTTAGTGATAATTTCTTGTCGAGTTGAATTACTATATTTAAAAAATTCAGCAAATTGAACAAAATTTTGTTTTTCAAACATTTTGAAAACTGTCATTTTACCCCTCCTGTAAAATGCAGATGTCGTATCACAGCCAATTATTGCGTGTAAAAATAGTACATGATTCTGACACTTTGCAAAAGTAGATAAACTTTTTGATATATTTCTAGTTGATGTTGAGCTTTTCCTAGTTTTGAGAAGAAAATAGTTTTTTCAGTTGGAATTCGAGCAGTGAGTCAAGCGAGTAAGTCTACATCTTCACCAACAACAATAGTTGCATTTGTCAAATTGAATTGCTCTATATTTTAACATATATTACAACTATAGAGATGTATATACGTGGCGTACTCATGCATATTATGACGATTACAACTTTTCGAATCATTATATCTCAAAAACGGCGGCTCGTAGAAAAAAAGTATTGGCACATTTTTTGTAGATCAATTTATGATCTACTATTTTTGTATGAAGTATTTTTATGATAAAACTTACAGTTTTGTTGAAAATCGCGAAAAACTCATTCTAAGGATCTTTGACCTTGAATAAAAAAAATCCATACAGGGGAAAGATGGGAAACTTTCAAATTTTATTTCTAATCATATTTTAAACAATCTTACTGATTACTCTTATTTTTTGTCTAATTTGACCGGACTATAGAAATGGCTTTGCTTTATTTCCCATGGTGTCTGAAACATAACTTATAGTATTAACACAATAACTTATAGTACTAAAAAGTTATTGTCACCATCAATAAAATAAAAAATATTTACCCAAGTACTAAGATGTGCCGATCGCAATACAGACGTGACTATTTTTACTACGCACGGCAAAGGTCAACTGTGGCCAGACCGGAGCGACGAGCGACATGTCCTCTCTCTAGAAAGCCTCTCGGCGGACTAATTTGAAACGATATGCGCGTTGAGTTTTATAGTGGTTTTAAAATATTTATAAAAAATAATGGAAGTAATTTTGTTGAAATTTTTTAAATGTTAGTTTTTAAGGAGATGTTCTTCTATTATAGTAATCCAAAATTACATTAAATTAAGTAGGATATATTGGTAAAAAAAATCATTTTCTTGACCAACATTTCTGAATAATTTCGCATTGTTTGAATTTTTATTTCTCATGAATTAAACATAAAATGATATTTTTTCCTAATTCACTTGTTTTCTAAGGATCTTATTAGTTGGACGATATTTTTTTATTATTATTTTGTTTAGTGATTTGAGATATTTTGAGCTTCTAAATTGACGCTCGAAGCGAAAATAAGGAAACCTCTGTTCAGTAATCATTATAGAATTCACAAATACTCTATAAATCTAAAAATTTTCTTAATTCACTAGTTGGACGACAACATTTTCTAAAATGATTACTAATTAATATGCTTTTTAAATAATGTTTTGATGGGTTTTAACTGATTCAAAGAGTAGTGTTTTTGAGCCATACAGCGTATACGCTCATAAGTAGGTAATTCAAGAAGTAGCAAATCAATTAATGGCGAGAATGATTTGCCGCCATGTTATTATTCTCAAAGTTTTTTTTTAAGTACTTTGTATAGTTCGTCAATAGACCACTAGTTTTTACAAACTTTGAGTCGTGAATAAAAGATGGTAAAATTTGTAATCATAATTCAAATAACTAATATAATGAGTTTCAAAATAGGTTTTTACATACAAAATCAAACTATGTACATGTAAGAAAAAAATACATTCCCTTGGCGAGTTATTGTCAATAGTTATCATACCATAATTTCTACCTTACCAACATAAGATCGCCTCTTTGCTTCAATAACCTTATACATCTAGAAGATTCCATACTTAAATAACACTTTACCGAAGTAAAAAGGCGATATAATACGATATATATTTTTATAAACACATCAAAAATAAAAAAAATGTCTTGTAAATTAAAAATACAAGTATGTACCATCTACAAGTCTTGTGAAATTATTTGATGAACGTAATTTACACAGTCTTGTATAAATATTCTTGTATCTTGTAACTTGTGGGTTAGTGTCTACTATGTATCTACATATTTTCTATGAACGCATTTTACAAGAATTTGTAAATATGTTTTTGTACCATTTAACTTGTAAGCTCCTAGACTTCTACCATTTGATAAAAGGGCATTTTGCCATGTTTATAAAACTTTATAACTTTTTTGAAACAAGTTACAAGCTAGAAAGGCATTTATGATAAAGAAAACCACAAATACAACTGTGAAAAAGAACTTGTAATACAAGTGATATTACTTGTAGCTTGTAGTTTACACATATAGTTTTGATGAACGCATTTTTGTAAAATGGGCTAATTTACAAGAGAAAACGCTTGTAATACAAGGCTTGTAACGTTTGATAAACAGGGCACAGGGGTGTAGACGTTGAGGTGTAGACAGTTTTCCAAGCCATTGATGTACTGTCCGGAGAATATGTCAAACAGAGGACATACAGATCGGTGTCCCATTTATTCCTATAAGTTTGAATTTCAAAATATCCTTGCTTATTCCTTGTATACATAAGAACTTTCTGTGAAAGTTTACGCTTTATTTATTTATTATGACGATGATGGTCATAAGTTCGACTCCTATCACAGCATGAGAGCGAACACACACGGCGAAAAGTGGGTGCCGTAGCTTCATCTCTGCCTAATCCTTCGAGATAAAAATGTGACCTATGTTTATTTTAACTCAGGAAAAAATTGTTTTAAGCGAATATAAAAACAGTTGGTGACTGTGTACAATGTCACGTTACTGCGGAGTTGGTGTGTGATAAAAGGATAAACAAACAAACACATTATCCACATTAACAAGAAATTTTAATATCTTGTCTATACATTTGATGGTAAGGCATTACGTTTCCAGGACAGCTACTTTTTGACATCCTAAGAATGGCATAACTCCATACATTTTACAGCATGTGTTAAAACTCAATCCCTGCTAACTGGTAGATGGATTCGTAGAAGTCCACAGCCTCACCAGCAGGGTTGGCACTGATGAGCAGGCTGTCGTTGGCTATGTTCACGTAGAGCTTATTCTTCTGCGTGTATTCCGGCCATTTTACATTAAACGAAGAGTCTGGAGTTGGATTTCTGAAATATGAGTCGTTTTAATGGTTTAAGGACTAGTAAGACTATTAAAATCTCCTGGTATTGATATATTGTGGGTAATGTTTGTAGGAGGTGCGATTGAATCACAAATGAATTGCTCTTGATAGGAATTTATACTTTATATTGAGTTTTGCTTGACCTCTATCATATTATGGGTGGCAAATAAAATTAACGTATACGTGCAGTACATATTTAAGCAAGGTTCTTTGCAATGCAATGCAATCAGCCCTGTATTATAATTATACTACCCACTGCTGAGCACGGGCCTCCTTTACTAATGAGAGGGATTAGGCCGTAGTCCACCACGCTGGCCTAGTGCGGGTTGGCAGACTTTACATACTTTCGAAATTCTTATAAAGAGCTTTTTAGGTATGCAGGTTCCTCACGAAGTTTTCCTTCACCGATAAAGTGAACGATAATTGATAAACAATACACACGTAACTTTGAAAAGTCAGAGGTGTGTGCCTTGGGTTTTGAACCTCCGGACATTGTCTCGGCAGACCGTTCCATTCCCAACTAGGCTATCGTCCACTTTATGGTCCTTTATGGTCATCTAAATTATTTCTTCTTGCCTACACTAGTTTTATATCAGATGTCCCTGGAGTGCAACTTGGAACTTGCATTTCACCAGTAATTGGAGTACGCCAAAAGAAAGTCAGATCATCCCGTAGAGACACACAGCAGTGTGCCGCACTCCGGAAGGAGCCTGTGTACATCCGGTTTTCACAGGCTGGCAAGGGGTTAATCATATCTCTTTAGTCGATATTCTATCTGGATTCTGGAACCTACTCCACTTACCATCAAGTATTGTGGGGTCACTTTATAAAAAATATATGTAAAAATTTCCTGAGGTAATATTAAAATAATATTAAAACCTACTCACCCATACTTAATGAAATTGAAAAACAACGTTGTGGTCATATTGATCAACGCGTATTCCGTACTGTTGACGTTAATGGTCATGTTGTAGCTGTACGGTTGGAACAAGTACATCAAGTCATCCATATGACCCGCTTTGAAGATATCGTATGCTTCACCAGACCTCCCATAATAGTTTCTGCTTGAATAACTAGAAAACTGGTAAGCAAATTTACGGTATTTGTTAGAATCTGGCAAATGGCTAAATAGTCTTGCAATGTCGACAATGAAGTAAGCGTTACTTGTGTATTTAAGAACTTTCTCCATATTAGATACAGAAATCATTTCATTTCCGAAATAGTGTTCTTTAATTCGGTCAGAAATGTTCATCACCATGTCCATTGTACAATTCAGTAGAATCTTCTTTGGAACTAGCGTCTCGGGGTAACCATCCAACTGGTTTATTATTAAATTCTCTAAGAAAGGCACCATTGCCACAGTCTCTAACTGTGTATGTCCAAACATAATGTCTACTTTATGGACGTCGCCATTTTTGTACGCTTCCAATGGATCTATAGAGAGGAATCTTCCACTACCGAAGCCCGTTTCCACGACTGGTATAAACTGGTATGATGAAAGGATATTACCTCTACTGATAGCTTCAGACCCAAGTAGTATATCATCGACGTTGATTAACCTCTCAACGTCAACTGATTGGAGGAATTCTAGAATTTCCGTGGTGTTCTTTGAGACCATACCGAGAATTTTAGCTAGTTTTATTGCTCGCATTTGTGGTTTGTAAGTGACTGCGAAGTCACATGTTGGGACCCCACTCATCGAAATAGCTCTTTGGAAAAGACCTTTACTTATCGGCGATATGAGATGCATGCCAACAGCCGCCCCGCCAGCACTTTCACCCATTATTGTTACACTTTTGGGATTACCACCGAAGTACCTGATGTTTCTTTTAACAAATTGCAAAGCTAAGACTTGGTCTTTCATACCCATGTTTCCAGATACTGCATCATCGAGGCATAGGTAGCCAAGAGAGTCAAGCCTATAGTTAATTGTGACGACGACTACGTCTTTCTCGATGAAGAAGTCAGGTCCAAAACGACTTGTGTCACCAGAAAAGCTTTTGTAGCTCCCTCCATGTATAAAGAAGACCACAGAGTAGGGGGTTGTTGTGTTGGGGTTTGGAGTATAAATGTTGATGAACAAGCAGTCTTCAGAGCCAGGAATATAAACTTGAGACAATATATCAAACTGTGGACAGACGGAGCCGTGCTCGGTCGCATTTCTCACCCCGGTCCAAGGTTCGGCTGGTTGTGGTGGCTGCGATTAAAATAAAATCGTTAATTTTTGTAAACATACTCATGTTACCTTGTAGTTTTTATTCGTCGATGGCCCAAACCCAGTTTTTAAAATCAATGACGAATCCACGACTTCTTTGATTCTGTTGTTCATAGATGTTGGGGATCGTTTACCATAACTTGTGAACTTACTGGTTTTTTAATTTAAAGAAAGTAAACGACGAAATAAATGTTATTCCTACCATGAATCGAAGACTGCCGACAGGTGGTTTTGCATATGGTATACCTTTGAAACTGTAGTAGGTTTTGCTCAATGCCTGGGTCTGCATCACCGAGCCTTGGAGCCGGCCCTCTCTGATTTGGACTTGTACCGCATAACTTTGAATTAAGCTGAAAAAAAATTATAATCATTTGCCCATCTTAAAGCTATGTATAGACTAGCTATTTCTTCCAGCAAGTTAATTGCAAGAACTTCCAGGTGCGTTTACAATAACGGCAATGTTCTAATAATTCTGCACACATAAAACTGGTCGCAAGATCTGCAAGCTTTAAATAAACCCCGCTTAAGAATTTTCAGAATCCGAGTGGTAGTTTCAGAGATCAACGCGTTGATTCAAAACTTAAGATTTTGATGTAATAAGTATCTAGATTTACGAAAACTTACCAAAGCACGAAGACTATGCAACTCCTGAATGACATGATTAGTTCAATGCTTGTAACACAGTGAGTCTTGACTCAAACACCTCATTTATATTGCAAATATCCAAATAACAATTATCGAGACATTAATATTCATGTGCAAATATTTCCAAGGTTAGCAATTAGGAAAATAAAACGTGTGGCACTCGGAGACTGCCGCGGTAAAGCTATTACATGGCATTGTTTGTCAATTTGTAATTATAATTATTTATTTATTTTATTTATGCAGTATTTTTTATTATCCTTTGTTTTTCTTTGATATTAATTCAACTTTTTGAGCGTGGTGAATCTCAAACTTGTTTCTTATTTCAGTTACCATAAACCTATAGTTTCAATGATAAATATTCCTGAATAACCTACATGTATTGTAAGATAATAAAAATATTTTGAACAATATTAACTTCTCATTTTTTTAATAAAAAAAAAATTGTTTTCTTATCGGTCACCTAGCTCAAAAAGTTGAATTAATATCAAAGAAAAACAAAGGAAGATAAAAAAAAGACGTGTGGCACACGGAGACTGCCGCGGTAAAGCTGTTGCATAGCATTTCTTATCAACTTATGTAATTATAATTATTTATTTACTTTATTTTTTTCTATTGTCCAAATTTCTCTCGTACCCTAACGCCGAAACTCTAAGCAGGCAATTCTAATATTTATAACTTCTTTGAACAGATATAAAATAATAACTTTTTAAAAATTCAAACTTAGAATCACGTCATCCCGCCACGGGGACATTCCCATCAACTGCGCGCGTTAGACATTTGGATACGTTTCACTGACTGGAACAATTATTAAATACACGGTAATTTCGACCTTTTATCTTTTTCCATTCAGCTCATATCCTCTTACATATTGTATTCTTACAAGACTGCGATATTAAATTTACTTATGGAATTTTACACTCTACACGGTTGTGATAGAGTTGAAAATAAATTACAAGACTGCGATATTAAATTTACTTATGGAATTTTACACTCTACAGGGTTGTGATAGAGGTGAAAATAAAATATCACCGCTGTGCCGGTCGGAGTGAGGGGTGTTAGGTTATTTTTTCATTACGGAATTTCTGGATTCGGTCTCCACGCTCAAGGCCCGCAATAGAAGCTATGCAATAGCTTAAACATACTGCATAAATAAAATAAATAAATAATTATAATTACATAAGGTAATAAAAAATACTATGCCAGTTTCGGCCAGTTTCGGCCACGGCGGCCAATCTCAACGGAGATCAGCCAGGTACGCAGGAGATATTATAGTGCACAAGTGTCTGCGCAATACACAGGTGCACTCGCTATTCCTTCACTCTCATAGTCCGGTGAGACGGCAATCCGACATGACCGGAGAGAGATCAGGCGCAGGACCAACGGCTTTACGTGCTTTCCGAGGCACGGGGGTATCACACCGCCAACTTCCTGACTCCGAGCTGCGACTGAGTAAATTTTAAGATGGAAAAACCCAGTCACAATTTTTTTGGCTCGACCCGGGATTCGAACCCAGGACCTCAGCGCGCAAATCGTACTCGTAATGCGTACGCAATACCACTACGCCACCGAGGCAGTCAAAAAATACTATGCACTAGCTTTACCGCGGCAGTCTCCGAGTGCCACACGTCTTTTTTTTTCTTTAAGTTGGGCGGGGAACAAACATAAATTCAAACGATTTTGACCCTGCTCCCAATGTTGAAAAGACGCATTTTATTTCTTAGTCGATGCAGCTTGCCCTTTAGGATCCATATTATGCTGAAACTCATCTAGCCAACATTTTCGATTAGGTCATTGTTTTATTAAGATTGCGTTATATCGAAAGACTTCTCGAGTGGATCTGCGAACTAAAGCTAGTTGTAACGCACATAATTAGATATTTACACAGATGGTGCTTATACGTACTGGAATGAATAAGCGCGTTTTTCCATATCGCCTTGGCCTAGCACAGACTTGGTCTGGTAAACATGGGGCTTTGTGTTCGACTCCCAGTTGAAACCAGAAAGTTTTTGAACAGTATTTAAAGCAAGGGCAAAAAAATTATGAGATTAACCTTTGTTATAAAGTTGTTATCGATGTCGAATGATGACACTAGATATTTTGGGAGTCCCCATACTTTTCATCGTAGTGTATCAGATTCATTTCACGTGTATTTAATTTTCCTTTAACAATAAGTTAATGTAACCTGAAATTTAAGTATTCTATTTTCATTAATTAATTATATTTTTTCTTTATAACGTAACCACCTCACAAATAATGAATGGAACAAGATAATTAAGTATTTAACTTTCAACTTGGTCGTTGCTGTGTATTGTCTTCGAAAAAGAATCGCGTTATTTCTTTTGTAGAGCAATGATAATAAATCTAAAATTAAACAAAATCAAAAAATCCTACATCAGCCCCCTTATTTTCTATGACACCCACTATTTTCACCGCTCGTAACAAGCGTGTAACGTAACTCATCGCGTTTATCACTATGGAAATTGACATGCAAAATACTATTTAAGGTGAACGCACACTTATTCGAGCCGAACGCGTGGAACAAGTCCAACGAAACAAATTTTTGAATTGAAATCTCATGAAACCTCGCACACTTCCCCGCGTCGAATCGTCCGAGTCGAAGTATGCGAGGTTTCATGAGATTTCATATACAGAATTCTAAAATTCGTTTCGTTCGACTCGTTCAGCTTGGATAATTGTGCGTTCAACTTTAACGCTTTAACACGAAGTTAACGTAACGCGGTCACGTAACGCGTTCACACTGTCATAGAGAATAAGGGGGCTGAACGTGCCGGACACTGAAGCATAACGTTGGTCTCGCGTTTAGGAAACAGTTTTCAAAGCTAAAATTGTGTCCTTTATGCGGCCTGTTGAAATACTAACTTTATGTCGACGGCATGAAGTATTCAATTCAACAACTGCTCAACTGGCGCCAGGCAAATATTTTTTTAATAAGAAAAAATAAACTGACTTCAAAACCACTGCAAACCAAAAAATAATTCAACTTTATATTCGCTTAGTATATACGTATATTTGGAGACGATGCGTAATTTAAATTTTGTGACATTTTGTTGACACAATTGATATATAATTTCTTTATATCAATGGTTGAAACTAATGAGCTCAGTAATTCTGACATACTTCATGTATCTTTATTTGAAAGGCTACTTAGATTACTAAGCATATTAAGCTTTAGGTCCTTATCAATACCAAATAAAACACATTAGGATAGTGTATTTGGGCCATACGCCGAAAGAATAAAACTACATATCAAAATAGCATACCATATCACATACCACCATGACCTCTTCAACTGTACAAAGGGCAATATTGTATAAGTACTGAAATTATCCAATACCAGAAACCGAATTATATTTACGAACAACAATGTAGAAAAACCAACAAACAAATTAGATTCCTTTCCGTATTGGAAGCATATTCAATAGTAAACAAGAATATTCATTTCATATATCAAATACTTCCCCAAGGATGACATAGTTGTGATTGTGAGAAATAATGCCAAAATGTTATATAGAATAGACATTGATGTATTAAAAAAGCCAATACATCAATGAGAACTGGTTGATTATATTAACTTTATTTGTGTATGAGCACAGTGTTACTCCACTACATCTGAGTAAGTTGAATGGCGCCTAATGAACTACAAAATATCGACTGAGAGTTGATTACTGCACGTGATGATTGTTGAAACTGGATGGTAGACGATAGCCAAGTTGGGAATGGAACCGCAGGTACAAAACCCAAGGCACACGCCTCTGAATTTTTTAAGATATTTTTTTTTATTTATTTGTCCACCAAGAATGTTTACACCAATACTTGTGATCTAAATAATATAAAAACTAATTGTTAAAACATTGAGTAACACATTGATCTTGACTGCGTCGGTGGCGGAGTTGTATAGCGTAGGCGTAGCGAGTACGATTTGCGCGCTGCGCTCCTGGGTTCGAATCCCGGGTCGGGCCAAAAAACATCATGACTGGGTTTTTCCATCTAAAAAAATTACTCAGTCGCAGCTCGGAGTCAGGAAGTTGGTGGTGTAATAGCCCCGTACCTCGTAAAGCCGTTGGTCCTCCGGTCATGTCAGATTGCCTTCTCACCGGACTATCAGAGTGAAGGAATAGCGAGTGCACCTGTTTATTGCGCACAAACTTGTGTACTATAATATCTCCTGCGTAGGGGAGACCGGGGATGGTTGGCGATAGGGGTAGGATGAATAACCGTCAATAACTCGAGCCATATTAAAGTGTTGCGTTTTTCTGATATACACGAAAAACCGTTAACTGTTTACGAATCTTCACCGCAAACGCGGCACCGCAGGCGCAAATAATCCGGGAGAAAAAACGATTTATCGAAAAATATTACCTATGAGTAATTATTTACCTCTTAATATTATTTGTATTGAAGCCTTTATACTCGATGCCATTTACTTTCAAGCAATTTAAAGTAAGAGTTTGGTTATTGATGACTATTTTAGTATAATTTTTTTTATATTTTGACACAGTTTTGAAGTACTCACATGTGGTTGAAATTTAAAAAAGTTGTTTGGGGCTGGTAGACAAACTTTGTATTGGGGCTAGTTGACTACCTAGAAAATGTACTACGTAGTTATCGAAATATTCTTCACATGGAATAAAGTGAGTTTTTTGTCAAATTTATCAAAAGTTTGTTATTTTAAAACCATGTGGATTTATAAAAGAATAACTAATCGAAACAGTAAACGCGGTAAACGGGTAGGATTTTTGTTCCCACCCCAATAACGAATATCGTACAAAAAGCGACAAATTATATGTAAATTATGTAAATGTTACTGACATTTTGTCTCAATAAGGCACATTGATAATAGTAAATAAGTATTTGTTGTTTTCTTTTATTTTATTGCCGTATTTTATACCAATCATTTTCGTAGGTCAATTTATCCCCAGTGAATAGTCTACCAACCCTAGGCATGGGGTAGGTTGACTTGATTTTCTTGTTCCACAAAATGGCTTTTGTACACTATGTTATAAACAATCGCGAGGTTTTTGGTATTTCATTCGAAAGCTTATTAGTTTACCTATGGAACCTATAGGATTTTTTGACATTGTATACTAAAACAACAAAATTATAAGCGTCCAAGCCGAAAATTGGTCAACTATCCCCGGTCTCCCCTACCTGGCTGTTCTCCGTGGAGATTGGCTGCCGTGGCCAAAACTGGCTAGGAGGATTTCATTTCATTTTTCAACACATCTGCCCAATTTAAAAAATCCACCTATATTACCTAATCCGGATATTTATTTTGGTTTAACTACTTATATACCGAAAAACTCACACGAGCGTAGCCACGGTCGAAACAACTATCAAATAAATCTAGCAATTACCTTTTGTGACCTTTCCCATCAAATACCATCCTCCTTATAAGACGGGCTTAATAGGAATGTTTTGTGTTATATCAGGTGTGCGCATTATCTTGTAACGCAGGCCCTTAGAAGAATCTCGATTTTCCTGGTTTTCTTTTGTGATTTCTTGTATGTAAAATGTATTAAAGACGTTTTATAAGGTGCTCTTTGAAATGCTTATATAGATTAAAGTCTTGTTAAACAAGTTTCGAGTACGTTTTATTTGCCAGTTATCGTATAAAACAGCTAAACAGAGTGTGGCTTTGGTATTTGGTCGGCTTATACTTATGTGACGAGTAGTATTTACTTAGAACTTGTGGAGCCGGCCGTAGTGTTGGGTTTGTTAATTGACTTTTTTTGTTACCATATTTTCTTTACATGAATGTTTATAATGTACCTAAGATTCCTCAATTAGTGTCTGTATTCGTGTTACAAAATGATAATTTATCATTAGATGAAGCAAGAAGCAGTGTGTAAGAACTATTGGGTTCCGGTTCGAAGGACATTATGGCCAGCGTAATTACAGGGCCTGATGAGACTTAACATCTTATGTCTCAGGGTACCAGTAATCATCGGAGAGACCTACCATCAGTATCGGTGGCGCAGTTGTATTATGGTACGACTGCAATGCTGAGGTCTCGGGTTCGATTACCGGGTCGGGCAAAGTGATATTGAGTTTTTCTATTGAGTGCCCAATATGGCGATAGGCTCGCCCCCTATCACATCATGGGACAGAATAACGGCGAAAAGTGGGTCCGCTAGTTGCGCCTCTGCCTACCCCTTCGGGGATAAAAGGCTTGAGTGTGTGTGTATTTATTACAAGAAAGATACACTTTTATATTCACTATACGTTTTCGAGAGCCTATATTTCATTAAAGTTCGACCCAATTTAGTACAAAACGGAATTACTCCATTACATTATTACTAACTGTGCCACAGACTGATTCCGCGTTGAATTAGATTTGAATTAATTATCCTATATCACGTAACACGTTTATTGTATTTTATACACTGGATTTTTGCTTGAAATAATAGAACACATACACAAATGCGAATCACACCTTTATTCCCGAAGGGGTAGGCAGAGGTGCAGCCAGGATCATCCATGTTCCGCGATGTGTGTTCCGTCCAAAGACGTGATTGCGGGCGAGCTTATCGAAATTCCTACTATCACCGTTCGGACGGTCGGCCTAGGATTAGAACGCGGCACCATAGAGCGGTAGTCGTACCCCAAATGGTATACCACTACGGTACCAAATCTGTCTAGCATAAAACACCTATATTGAAATCCGTTTAGCCATTTTCTACGTAAAAGGGGAAAATAATTTGTCTACAATAATTTTATTCCTTGCGCTAACTTTTGCTAGTGTTTTCTCCTGACTCCTAACTCTAGAATTAACATTCGGCATTATATTAATCTGGGACGGTCTGTCTTTATCCGTTATCTAAACCAATTTAGTGGGTTTCGGTGATTAGCAAATAGACAAAAAAAATCACAAAGCTTCACATTTACTATATTGACAGGATTAGGTCGCACTTGGGTTCAATGAGCATTTGACATTAAGTTACAATAAAAATAAACGTGTCAGGCAAGTTTGTTATAATCCACAATCTCCTCAACCGTTCCATTAAAACAGTTTCTAATTGCTTAGAGCGTCCATGCTGGATTTTAATCCCGTGTGGTGTAGAGAACGAACTTCTTGCGGGAACGTTGTGAACAGTAATTAAGACATGAGTTTGTTTTATTACTGAAGCCTGATTTGCACTTAACAACATACATAATAATACTAGCCCTGTATTTTGTGTTCCGCTCACGGGCCTCCTCTACCACTGAGAGGATGCAGTCCTTTGTCCACTACGCTTGTCTAACCTTTAACAATATCTGTCGTTCTTATAACATTCATTTATTAAAGTTCTCCGGGACTACAATAATGTAAGCCCGACATGGCTTTATGGTCTCCGCTACGAGAGATCAGTTTTTCTTTTTTTATTATTTCAATTCGTAAAACTGATGTATAACCTTAGAACAAAATAAAGATGAAAAATATCCTTTGTACTTTATCAATTACTAGCTTTTGCCCACGGCTTCGCCCGCGTTAATAAGTTTTTCCGGGCTAAAAGTACATAAAAACCTTCCCGTTGAATCACTCTATCCAACACATTTATTTGGATAAAGATTAATATTATGACGTTGATACAACTCTTAACAAATAATGCATTAATTTCGACCAAATTTGATTACCATAAAAACGGTTCTAGTGAGTTAATCTTAAAAGATAGACATATACTGTCGCGGACATTTTTTTAGATCATTTCAAGAGGAATAATTCTTTCACACATATATTTTTGGTATCTTGAACCGTTTTCACAGCGCACGCAATGGAAGCCCTCAAGGATGAATAATTTTCCCCGTTTTTTTCACATTTTCCATTATTTCTTCACTCCTAATAGTTGCACCGTGATGTTATATAGCTCAAAGCCTTCCTCGATAAATGGTCTATTCAGCACAAAAAGAATTTTTCAATTCGAACCAGTAGTTCCTGAGATTAGCGCGTTCAAACAAACAAACAAACAAACTCTTCAGCTTTATAATATTAGTATAGATTTTCCAAATAAAGTACTTACTCTGCATATTGGCGAGTTTGAACCTAAAGTTTTTCCATCAAACAGCTATGTAAAACACTGTTTTGGTCTGAAAGGACATTAATAATACCAGCCCTGTATTATAATACTGTCCCACTGCTGGGCACGGGCCTCCTCTACTACTGAGAGGGTTTAGGCCTTAGTCCATCACACTGGCCTAGTGCGGGTTAGTAGACTTCACATACCTTCAAAATCCTTATAAAGGACTTCTTATGTATGCTGGTTTCCTCACGATGTTTCCTTCACCGTTAAAGCGAACGATAATTGATAAACACTAACACGTAACTTCGAATAGTCAGAGGTGTGTGCCTTGGGTTTTGAACCTCCGGACAATGTCTCGACAGACCGTTCCATTCTCAACTAGGCTATCGTCTACTATAAAAGGACATTGGAGACAGTTAAATTAATTAAATAAACAGTCTAAGGGCGCAGTATGAAGAGTGCAATGCTGTACGTGTGTAACGTTGTAATGCAGTTATATGTTTTGATTCTGCATGGGCAGCCGTCTGTCTTATTATCAGAACTTCATCATTTCCTTATCTTGTAGAAGTGTATTCATAAATCATAACACCTGTGTCACCACGGCTGTATAGCTTTTTCAAAAGCCCTCTCTCCACCCAATCCTTGCACCATCGGCTGACCATCACCGGTTTTAGCATAGTAATAGGAATATCCTGTATAACGTTAGTTATAACGAGGTTTTGGCTGGATCGCGGCACTACTTAATGTACTCGTCGGGGGTCAGTCTGCCCCATCTCTTTTTATTGTTCCATATCTATCGTTGGGTTTAACTGCTGGTCATTTTATTCTAGGCTAATATTAAGTACAAAGCTTGGTGTGTGTCAATTTCTATTAGCGTAGTTGGCGTAAGGTGGTCTGTATAGTATATAGTGGATATCCCATCAGTTCAGTTCGATCCCTAGACACGGTTATTGCCCCAACCACAAAAAGTACGTATTGCCTCGGCGGCGTAGTTGTATTACAATACGGCTGCAATGCTGAGGTCTCGGGTTCGATCCCCGGGTCGGGCAAAGTGTTATTGGGTTTTCTAATCGGTATCAGCCCGAAGTCTAGTATTTGTGCCCGATATGGCGATAGACTCACCTCCTATCACATCATGAACGGAATACGCACGGGGAAAAGTGGGTGCACTATCTGCGCATCTGCCTAGCCCTTCGGGAATAAAAACCGTGAGTATGCGTTGTAAAGTACGTACATGTTTGCAGTTTTTAGATGTTTTCGTTTACATGTAGGTACTATAAGACCCTTACTGCTTGCCAAATTTCAAGATTCTAGGTCAATGGTAAATATACTATAGGTTTTGATTCCCTTGCGAAATAGCAAAAGATACCACATAAACGGTCATATCTTTTGATCGCGTCAGTTAGAATAAGTCCACGTCTATTTATAGCTGGATTTGAAGCGTAAGTTTCAGGTCAGTAATCATTTTAATTAAATTCTCTTCATACAGTGATCAAAGATGTTTCTTATCTGAATATCGAGGGTCCGTTTACGTTCCTTTCATTTCATTCCTTCGACTGTTTATGCTCTTCTCTTTCCTCCGTGGTTTATGCATTTTTGACCGACTTCCAAAAATAGGAGGAGGTTCTCAATTCGTGTGTTTGTGATGTTGTCCATGTATGTACACGTATTTCTCTGAAGTTGTGAGCCTATTTCCTTGATTCCTTAGTAATGTTGTAAAAAAGGGTCCCGAAATGGTCCTATTAGAATATATGTTGGTTTAGGGTTCATCATTTTCTGGAACGTGCGTGCCATTGCCGATCCTGGCTTACAGGAGTTGCAGTGGTGGGTGTGAGGGCAGGATAGTCTCTATCCCTATGAGATAGAGGCGTGATACTATGTAATATAAAACAAAAAACCATCGCAGGTTTTCAGTTAGTTTTATATATACAGTATATATTACATATAGTGAATTTCCAAATATAATTAATATAACTTTATTCAACTGGAACTAATTCTTTGATTTTTATTCTTTTCAGACAAAGGCCTACAGACTGGTGAGTGAAAATTCCTGAAACAAAGTTATTAATGTAAATTTGGTGCTTAGGATCGAACTTTTTTAATTTAACCCTCTTTTGGCTTTCACTTGGAGATTAGCCGTCGATAATGAGCCCGGAATCGAAAGCACGATCTTTTTACACGAAGGTTCCTACTTATACGAAATGAGAACGTTTTCCTGTAAAAACCGGCCAGAGGAATGTGGGATCTGATAGATTGTTATTAAACAAGCAACAATATTGATGGAATTGTTTAAAAGAAGAAGAAGAATATGAGAACAAAAATGCAGATTCGGGCTGATTTTTGACATTTGATTTCTACATATTGCATCGAATTGGCTGCAGGTTGGACTTGACTCCTCAAGCCCCGCGACGGACACCGGTGTCCATATATATAGGGTTTTTCCATACATCTATACATATATTATAAGCAAGAAGTCGAAAAACATTTGGCTCATGAAATATTTTGAACTAGCTTTGCCCGCGGCTCCGCCCGCTTTAAAAAGATTTTCCGGGATAAAAGTCCCGCTTTTTATTTTCCCGGGATAAAAAGTAGCCTATGTGTTAATCCAGGATATGATCTACCCGTGTGCAAAATTTCATCGAAATCCGTTCAGGAGTTTTTGCGTGAAAGAGTAACAAACATCCATACATCCATACATACTTACAAACTTTCGCCTTTATAATATTAGTAGGATATAATATTTTTTTATACAAAAACAAGACTATGCAATAAAAAACGTTGACGAACAAAACAAGTGGATCTAGGCGCTCGTCTAGACTTGTGAATTGATTTTTTATAGCGCGATCCACTTAGAAAAGATTGTCTGAGAGTTCTTACGTCAAAAGGAATGGACGCCCCGATCCATCTACGCGAAGAAATAAATCACACGTTTGTATCGTCGTTGTGCCGTAAATAACGGTAAATGTGGCTGAGTGTTTTGATTCCTTTGCCTTTTTAAAGTTTATATAGTTGCTATTTGAATTAAATAAATGGATCAATATGGTAATTTCGTTGGTCTTTATTAATTTTTTTGATAACATTTGCTAAATATTTTATAAATATATTTGAAACTAAAATTTCAATTGAGTTAAATAGGTTTCAATAGTACAAATTTAGCAGGCGCAATTAATCAAAATAAATTGTATTAATTGTAACTTAACAGACCCGTCTAATCAACGTTGTTGACGGATTGATAAATTAATTATTTATTCACAGAAACTTAATTTGCTTTTCAATAGCGGCGTTTAAAAACCCTGGGACCTTACGTAATTAATTAATTAGGAGCACGTACCCTAATCAGACGGCAATGGACGCGCCACCAAGGCTCGGTGACGCGCGGTCAATGGCGGCCACCAGCTACGTGACCAGCATTAACCACCACGCTACCATTTATGATAAAACAAAGACTCATAAAGCAACAATGTTCCTATAAATTCAACGGGTTGCATCCAACCAGCATCATTCAGTGAACAATCATCAAAGATGAAATTCGTGGTTATTTGTGTCGTAATTGCAGTGGCTTCAGCTGAGCTGCCTCGCTTCAGACCGGCGAGGTTCAGGTCCCAGCGCCAGGAGTTAGCGCCGACCACCACGGATTCCCCCACGGAAGCAACAACGACAACGGACGCAGCACCTTATCCACCTTCGGGATGGAAGCCAGCAGGCGCGCCCTTCACTCTTCCGAATGAAATTCCAGACCAGACGTATGGACCACCAGAAGAAGCTCAGAGTGGGCCTTACCCGCCTTCAGGTTGGAAGCCAGATGGTCCGGCGTTCGATCTGCCCCAGAAGCAGTCCCCTCCAGCGACCAGCTATGGTGTTCCTGACAATACTTACGGTGTCCCGACCACCGACGCTCCTACTACTGAAAACCCTCAGGCTGAGAAGTTAGAGGGTCCGATAGAGATCGCGAAGAGCGTGGGGACTTACTACGTGTTGCTGCCAAACGGCCAACTGCAGAAGGTAGAGTTCTCGACGGAGAATGACATCCAGAATATGAGGTATACCGCCAGGCTGCAGTACAGGGAGAGGGCACCGCTTCTCTTGTTCAGACCCTGAATGTTATAATATATTTCAAATGCTTAACCAAAGAATATGTTGATTTAAATAAATTATGTTTTATTCATTGAAAATTTATAGTTAATTATTTGTGTAGTGAGATTTTCAGCAGTTTAAAGTTTTATAGACAGATCTATATAATAAAGAGTTAATAAAACATTATTCGGAGTTCGGAATTGTGTATTTAATGCGGTTATTTTTATTGAGAGCTCGTCAGTCATTCACGTCTAGACGATGGCTTATATGTTACGACTTATTAAAGATCATAGCTACTTTAATATCCACATAAAATTTTAATATCGTCTTTTTGTTATGACTATATGCACTTACCTACATTATCTAAAGTATTCAGTATTAATATATAGCATTCAGGTCTTCTTAGCATTCTTAGATGTGTCTAAATCTGCGGCAAAGAAATGTGTAAGCACGGTTGTGATACGATACGAAACACATTGCAAAACAATTGAATGGAAAAAATATTTAGATATAAAAATAAATTGAAATATAAATTAAAATACCACCATAAAATCCGTAAAATAGTTTTATTTATATAAAAAATAAACTTAAAACCTGCAAATAAAATGCAGGCCTAATAATTATCAATACATTCTAACAATAACTTACGTTGTTAAAATTCTTTCACGAAAAGTTTCAGCCAATTTCCAAAATATTCCAATTGTTAGAAACGATTTTCTTGATATTGTTCGTTACTTACATGTCGGTTATTAGAATAGGAACTTGAATAGTATTGTAATAGATATTTGTAAACTATTTAGTCTGAGCAACAATAATTTAGCGTTTTTTGCTTCTCTAATGCGTTCAAGAAGTCAACACGATATTTCAGCTACAATATCAGCAAAAGAAAATTTATATGAATGAGTGTTCTACTAACTATACTGTTGGATGTCTTTGACGTCGCATGCATATTCTTGGCGACATTTTGGGTCGTATGATCGATGAGCACCACAGAAAAATCCCAGCCCCAGGAAGCTGGACTGTTGATCTCATTAACAACACAAAAATTTACCCTTTTACTGACAATGCAAACATCTTCCACAGGCAATTAGCTCAAATAAAAACAAGAAGCAAGAGGTCATTCTGCCCGGCACACTATTCCGTTCATCTTGTAAAAGCGGACTTTAGAATAAATCAAGCATCATTAGTGAACGCCAGAATGTATTGCATTTATTATGGAGGACGCGTTTAATTGCTTTCTTTCCATTCATCCGGTGGAGGTTTTGTGTTACGCTTTCAGAATAGTGTCGCTCTTTTGATCCGGTGAAAAGGTGAATGTTTTAAACCTTTTGCTTAAATGCTGGTTTAGTTGGGTTAATTATAACAGGTTGGCTATGTAAGAGATGCCAGGTTCGCGTTTCCAATAAATATTATTTGACATACTTATTTTACTACCATCTATTTGGGAGTATAGATCATTTACTTTTATTTTTGGTCCGGCTTATACATTTATGTGAGCAAGCGGTGAAATTCTATCTTAAATCATTTTACGCAGGCAGTGCTATGGGCCGAAACTTGTAGTAAATAACTGTACAAGCGTCGACGATCAAATGAATCTATACTAATATTATAAAGCTGAAGAGTTTGTTTGTTTGAACTCGCTAATCTCAGGAACTACTGAACCGATTTTGAAAATTCTTTCACTAATAGGAAGCTACATAACTTCAGGAGTACTATAGGCTACGTTTTATCTCGGGAAAATATTTTTGTCCCGGAAATTTTTTTCCTGCGGGCGGAGCCGCGAGCACTACTAGTTAGTTATATTTTAGTATTCTAGTGAAAGCACATAAAATATTTTTCAATAAAAGAAATATGCGTATTCTTTAAAAGCTTTGGAACTAACAATAGCATAATGTTTGATACTTTAAGATACAATGGTACAAAATAAGATACAAAAATAGGTCTTTCGTTTAACATAGATAAATGAAAAGGTTAGAGAAGGTTTGGAGTTTAATTTTCTTTCAGCAAAATAACGTTTGCTGCAAGTACACAAATTGTGAAGATTACTTGCGTGTTGGCAGCAGACAATGTGCAGCAAGCGTTCTTGTATTCTGGTTAGAAGAACATTGCAGCTTAAGTAAACATTGAACATTATGAGACTTGCTTTTATTCCGAGCAAAGATTTTTACATGGACAAAAACGCTAGTATAATTGAATAGAAAATAGTTTATTTTTGTTCATAAAACGGGAGACCTAACCCGAACTTGATTTGCATAGTATAAACATTGTTGTATTTTAGTTTGAGATGTCACATTTGTTCAGTGTCTCTTAAATTTATAAATGTATTTTACAGAAGTTGATAGCATGGAAATGTTTTTATATACCTAATTTAAGTTATATATTCTATTGCTGGCAAGCCGAAGAGCAGTTCAAATGTCAGTATGTGCAAATAATTAATATAAGCCAACGACAGCAGAAGAGAAAGGAGCGGAAGTTGTGAATCCTAGCAGCAGTAATATTAGAATCAAAACTTTTGAGATATAGGCGTGCTATTTATTTAAACAGACGCAAGTGTGAAGTGCGAACTCCTTGATGTCAGCTTATCTTTTGGATTTTGAGTTTGGAGGCGACCTGTAAGAATATATTACGTGGCTTCATGCTTTATCGAACGAGAACAGATATCTAGAGCTAGTGCTTCCCAGCATTAAGTGTTTCGGTCGATTCTACCCCATATTGCGATGATCACATAAACATTACTTCATCTTTAAATAGTATAAATAGTAATATACCTCTATTCTTAAAATAAAGTAGCTAACATCTAAGCCGTAACAGCATCCCGAAATCTGTCTGTCCCGGACAAACCACAGAAATAAAATTATTCACTTGAAGCACTGTCATAATATCTAAAAATATACGTAAGGGATCTAGAAATTTGTTACATCTATAGCACGATTTCTTCTGGTTTAGAAAATTACCTCTAGACCTAGTGACTATTATACTCACGATAAAAAGCCAGTCCTTCATAATAATTGTCCTTAACAATCCAGAAGTTGACCAGCCACGGCACTATGCCTCTTACGCTGATGTAAGCGATCACCACCGAGATCCAAGAGGTGTCTTCATCATCACCATGGACGGGGAGAGGAGCGATCTTCATGATGGAGTGGATGTAGTGCTTGGGGGTGTTGATGTATTTGAGGATGGAGGCTGTCGACATAGTGTCTTAAGTATATTTAATCAAAGGCCTTTGAAAAAAACTGTCATTCCCTTACTTAATTCATATTGTTTTCTTCAATTTATGTGAGTTTAAGATAAGAATAAAAAAAATCTTCAGAGTTAAGATAATCCTGATTTGGTGATTGGCTTACCTCTTAACAAATTGGACGGATATAACTATAAATTATAAATATTCTAGCTGCCTCTCTGGCTACACTGACGTCGAATAAACTGTAAGCTTCTATTACCTGTTTTTTTATTATTTGTAAGGCATATTTATATGCTATGTACAAGAGAAGTTTCGGCAACATTCAATTATACTTTAGCTATTCTTAACAATTAACTTTTCTTAAAAACTGTTCCAATTTCACACCTATTGACGTTATAACGTAAAATTGCGTGGAGTCTAAAAGATCAAACCATTCAACATAAAACATGTGAAGCCTGTTCAATGAGACCTAGATACCTAGATTCCTTAGTATTGAACTGTACGCGTTTCAAAACGATCTGTTTCCTGAGACATCCATTACCGCTGGTGGTTTGAAATTCTTTAAAAGCTGCAAATAGCATGATACTGCGTGTTTTCTCGCTGAATGAACGAAGCCGTGTTGGTATTTTTGATTTCGACTTTAGGAATTTCTCTGTAGTTCGCTTTGTTTATGAAGACGTACGGATTTCAGTCATCGTTAATTTTTTTGTGCTTATTGCAATTATGCGACTATGTTTGTCTTTCAAAATATGCAAGCGATAACCTTGGTACGTGTAGCAAATACTGTATATTATTTTTGTCAAAATAAAGATTTTCTATAAATCAAAATCGTTGAGTTAATAATGATAAGATGAAAAATATCTCAGTAAAAACCTGACGTCGGAACCCAGAATAAAATGTCTTAAGTATTAATCCAATTAAGATGTATTGAAGACGCTCTGGTTACTACAGTTTCGTTGTAAGGACACTCAAGAAATTCTAAAGGAAAAGCGTCTGAAAAGTGATGAGAGGTGAAGCAATTGTACGTTATGGGTTGATATTATATTAATAAAAAGCAGCGATGTCTTAGAGGGGAGTAGAATTAATGTGTGCATTGAATATTGATTGACGCACACTTCAGCGTTGACGAAACTTGAAAGAAAAAAGATGTGATTTATTTACCTTCGCTGCTAGTATATCTAGCGTCTATCAGAAATAGAACAGCAAATACGATGTCAATAATCAACAGAGCCAGGCCTGTCAATGTGAAAGGAAGAAGTGCCGCGTAGAAGCCACAGGGGCGGGATCCTTGGCTCATGTTCCCAACTCCTAATATAGTCCAGATTAGGTGGAATGCGAGCCATATGCGAATTTTACTGTAAGAAAATAAAATCGTTATTGTATAGGAAAGTATACGATGTTATTATTATACACGTTCGTTCACTCAGCATTCAGTGGTGGAGAGATGATTAATTTTTTTAGTAATGACCTATTTTATCATCGGTCATGGACACCCGCATTGCGGATGCATTACCATCCTTTAGGGAGGAGAACCGGAGTTTAGGAAGCGAGGGCTAAAGTAATCACACTATGGGTATGCATAATTTATAAGATGCCTCTTTGCTGCAATTTTCAGCGTGTCTGCTATATCACTCTGTTCGAACCACTTAAGGGTTGACAACGTACTCTACGTACCTTCTAAAACTAGAAGCTACCTCATTCTTCACAGGCCAGATGACATTGGTGTACAATTTAATGTCAATGTTAAAGGTGTAGTTGTAGAAATGGAGTCTACCACAGGCCTCAGGGTCATAGAGATATAACAGTTTCATTAGCGTCACCTCGTGCAGTTCGTTAGGAGTTGGAGACAGTTTGCAGTCGAGAACCAACCAGCTGATGGTGATGCAGAATATGGCTAATAAAGACGCAAATTTGTTTAGAGATGAAATATAATATTTATGTCAGACAGTTTAAAAATATCAACCAATGTTATACAATATACTGTCGGCACAAATAAGCCGTTGGCCTGACCCTCAGAGATAGATATCATAAGGAGAGCAGCAACACCTGCATTCCTTTGTCCGAGATGTTAGTTTGGTGAGATAATCCTAGTAGCCATTAGATTAGGTGCATTAAGTACAAAATCCTACAAATTTCATTGCACTTTTCATTTAAGTATCATAGACGTAGCGAATCCCTACTAACATGTCCTGTGGTTCCTACTCAGACCAATTCTCGTAAATTAAAGGCTTCAAAACATACATTTCCGTATACACTTACTTTGAAGAAGGATTGCAAAAACACTCCAAAGACCTAATGAGCTCATTTTATACGAAATAAATTACGTCGAATAAATTGACTAGGCATTACCGTAGTAAACTGCCAAAGATCGAGAATCGAGTGGGCCGTGAACCAATTTGACGTTCGGGGTTGACCCGCCGCCGTTCTGATTACGGTCCAAGTCCCAAATTAATGACCAGTTTCCGGAACGAGGTGTTAATGAAAAATTTAATGGCGCTCTCCGTAAATTGAGTGAAATTGAATTTCTCAAAGGCCGTTTAGTAATCTATATTTCGATAAATTATTTATGGACGTGTTCTCCAGGGAATAAAACTGAGTAGTTCAAAATTCAATGAACTGGTACGAGAGTATAAATAAATTTGACATTATTGGAGAAACTGATGCGTGACACAAATTATTTTGGCTTAAAAACCGGAGATTGAAAATAAAGTCCGTTAAAGTCGAGACAATATGTCTTGCTGTATATCAAATAGAAATACTACAGGCGTACGAGAGAGGCAAACATTAGGATTGTTATTAATATTTATTCTACTATCACAAATTGTAATGAACAAACTTAATAAAATATTCTATGGACAAAATCCTTTCTAACATCCTTTTTTATATAAGGTGTGCATTCTCCAGAGCGAAAATATAGAACTTTTTCATCATCGGGAGGATAACTCTGTGGTTCTGGTATAGGCTGGTTGGTGTCAAACTTGATCCTCTTTCCGACTTCCTTCTTCTTAATTTTCTTACGTATAAAGTAGATGATTTTGCAGATGTAAATGTTCAAAGCCAAGAGGAATATTCCCCTCATCCAGCAAATACTGGCGCCGATGGGAAGCCATCCAGCGAAGTCATCGTAGGTGGCCAGGTGGAGCTCCACGCTCCAACCGCTGTACCTCAGGACCATGCCCTTAGTGAGACTCTGCTTGATATGGGAGACGTAGACGATAGCCATAGATAGGTCAAAGATGATGACGAAGACAGACGCGTAGAAGAACACAGCAAGACTTATTTTGGTGAAGCGTATTTTAGTTGAGTTATTAGTGGCGAAATGAAAAATGAAAGTTATCATCATCCATATGATGTGGAGGGATAGGCTCATTTCTATGTAGCTGTGGACAGAAAACAAAAATCACATATTAATCAGATAGTAAGTACGATGTATTACAAATAAAATAATGACTAAGTAAAATTACCCAGTGGACGATAGCCTAGTTGGGAATGGAACGGTCTGATGAGACAATGTCCGAAGGTTCAAACCCAAGGCACACACCTCTCGACTTTTCGAAGATACGTGTGTATTTTTTATCAATTATAATCGTTCGCTTTAACGGTGAAGGAACACATCGTGAGAAACCCTACATACCTGAGAATTTTTCTTAAGAATTTCGAGGGTATGTGAAATCTGCCAACCTGCACTAGGCCAGCGTGGTGGACTAAGGCCTAACCCCTCTCTCAATAGTAGAGGAGGCCCGTGCTCAGTAGCGGGCAGTACATTATACAGAGCTGACTGCATTGCATTGCAAAATTACCCATAGTTAGGTCATTTAAAATTGAATAACGAAAAATACGAACATCCTGGTCTTTGCTGATAGCCTAGTCGACACTGTGACCAAAGCCGGCTTCCACTTAATAGGTAAAACGTTCAATCCCTTGGTATCATTGCTGAACTTGAGGTTGCCAACAGTCTTCGCAACCTGAAGCTTATACCCACAGGCTTGAGAGTCGTATAGATACATGATGCGGGCCAACTTGTCAAAGTCTAGGGTTGCGTAGTCCGGAGACCAGGTGCAGTTTAGGATTGACGCTGATCCTATGTATACCAGTATACCTAGAAATATATTTGAGGTTGGTGGGCTGTATAGGAATTTTATGAAGACATTTTGGTAAGAACGTAAAGAATTTATGCTTTAGGGAATTTTGGGAACCCAAAATAAAAGGTAAGAGACAAGTTTTGCACGTGACACTAACCTTATCACCGTGTAATTGGTATGGTGTTGGAATAAAATAAAAATCATAACATACATTGCACATAAACGGCTTTTGCGATCCATCTGCATTTCTTTTTATCTTTAGTGACCCATGAAATCGCAGTTCTACTTATTATAGTTTTTCTAATCATTTTGACATATAAACCTTGTCAATAAGCTTTCATTTCATTGTTGGATTTTACCACAGACACTACGAAAATACAGTATGTATATGTTTTTATTAATAATAATTAACAAATTCAAAATTCTAATTGATCCCAAACTATGCCTGGTGACTAGAGTATCAGAAACTACGAGAGCCTTCTGTGTAACTGTTAGTAAATAATTTTTAGCATCATTAAAAAAACATAACGTTACTCTTTCAAACTTGTAAACTTTACCTCTGCACAGCATTGATGAAGGTTACCCACAAATACATTTACACGCGCAATTAAATAATATCGTGTCGTGGTCGGTGCGTTTATGCGTCAAGAGGACCTTTATATGGCATTGCTCCCTGGAGACATGTCTCATGTCTGCTCCGTTATGTCATGATTACCCGCTGGATCTGCATAAACTGTAATTTACAGCATTAGCACTTAGTTTCCGACGAGAAATCATGACGTTAATTGTTAATCGTGTTATACCTCGCTATGTAACGCTATAATGTTGTAATTAGCTTTAGCCTGAAAATTTTTGGAATTAAAATTAGCAGAGTAACATGTTTCAGGAAAAAAGTACCTTATGTCACTATGATAAATTCAAAATTTCTAATCGTTTTGCTCTGATGCTGTGTATAACTTATAGTAGTGCTCGCGTCTCCGCCCGCGTGAAAAAGTTTTCCCGGGACAAAAATATTTTCCCGGGATAAAAAGTAGCCTATAGCACTCAGGAGTTATGTAGCTTCCTATTAGTGAAAGAATTTTCAAATTCGGTTCAGTAGTTCCTGAGATTAGCGCGTTCAAACAAACAAACAACCTCTTCAGCTTTATAATATTAAGTACTAGCTTTTGCCCACGGCTTCGCCCGCGTTAATAAGTTTTTCCGGGCTAAAAGTACATAAAAACCTTCCCGTTGAATCACTCTATGACTATGATGTTGATACAACTCTTAACAAATAATGCATTAATTTCGGTCAAATTTGATTACCATAAAAACGGTTCTAGTGAGTTAATCTTAAAAGATAGACATATACTGTCGCGGACATTTTTTTAGATCATTTCAAGAGGAATAATTCTTTCATACATATATTTTTGGTATCTTGAACCGTTTTCGCAGCGCACGCAATGCAAGCCCTCAAGGATGAATAATTTTCCCCGTTTTTTTCACATTTTCCATTATTTCTTCGCTCCTAATAGTTGCATCGTGATGTTATATAGCCTAAAGCCTTCCTCGATAAATGGTCTATTCAACACAAAAAGAATTTTTCAACTCGAGCCAGTAGTTCCTGAGATTAGCGCGTTCAAACAAACAAACAAACAAACTCTTCAGCTTTATAATATTAGTATAGATATATAAGTAAAATTCCATAACACTTCCTAAGTTTTTATATTGTGACGTACCTACCATGCGGCAAATCTGTCGTATACAAGATATCGTTTAATACCTAAACCTGAAGCTTCGGGCAAGAGAAAGTCTATAGTAATATTTAATAAAAATATAACTAAAAATAGAAAATAATTTTAATAAACTTGAATTGAGAATAGTCTAAATAAGAAAGACATGTATTTTATTGTAAAAAAAGTATGCCGTTCGCATATTTAATCGTGTTTGACACTACTAATTAAATCTTATGGACTGTGAATAATAAATATAGGTATTCATAATGAACTACCATGTTCCAATAATAACTAAAGTATTCATTCTTGTTTAGAAAGTTTATGAATTCGATTTTAGATAACTTTGATGTTTCCAAATTATTTTAGCATCTGAGTTATGAAATTCGGGATTTATGTCGAAAGCTATTTGGTACACTAACTGGCTTTTGCCCGATGCTATTCAGGTGGAAGTTTAGAACGCGTTCAAGAATTACGGTTAATTCAGTATTGTTTTATGTTATCCTACTCAGGATAACTTGACTTGTACTAAGAGGTTGAGCGTTGCGTCCACCTCGCTGTCGTTTGTAGAGTTTACGCTCTTTGACCTTTCGAAAAGCTTTGAGAAATCTTAAGTTTGTTTTTCTTATGATTTTCTTCTTTACTGAGTGAATTATCGTTAGCTTCAAAAGTGAAAGAAATTTCAATTATTACAGTTCCGATGTTACTTCGCGAAATCTATGTACTGGTGGTAGGTCTCTCATATTATGTAAGAGTCCGTCTGGGTGGTTACCACCGCAATGTCTATTTCTACCGCCAAGCAGCAGTGTGCATGCACTGTTGTGTTTTGGTTTGAAGGACACTGTAGCCAGTGTAACTACTGGACGTAATGAGACTTAACATCTTATGTTTCAGGATGACAAGCGCAGTGGAATTCCACTCACTTCTTTGTAACTCAATGTGCTGGATGGTATTGCTACTGTTTATGGGTGGTCGTATCGCTTACCATCTTCTTCTTCTTCTTTTTTTCGTTTTGTGGCTTCCACCGTTTATCAGTGATTTCGCCAATGTCAAGTGTCAGACTTTCCAGTTTCCGTTGCAATAATTGTTATGAAAATCGAAGGAAACTATAAAATTTCGGCCCGTAGTTACCTATCCCGCAGAACGAATAAAATACACCATAGTTAATAAGTAGTATACATAAATAGTAGAATACATAAATTTATATAATTAGATAAAAAGTAGATTAAATATCTAGAGTTTATATTAGAACAAATAAAAAAAAAAAAAAAAAAAAAAAAAAAAAAAAAAAAAAGTAAGCAACTCTGAAAGTGAAAGCCGCCATTTTCTGTTGACTAGGCTATTGTAAGCTGCAGATCGGAGCTTTTTGTTTTATCAAAGTATATGAACAGGAGAGACAAGATCAAAGTGAGTACAATAAAGGAAGAATTGTGCATCCCTCGATATTGTGATGGCTGCAAACAATGCGCTAGAAATGCGGTGAGACAAGAAAAAACATAGAACGGAAATAGAGATCATAGATAGAGATTGTTAGATTTAATAAATTTACAAAGATATTTGACGTTGTTAGAAAAAACGGAGCTTAATAAAACATTTACGCTTACAGGACGGGGGAAATCAGAAGGAAGGACATCGTATATAGTGGTGGAGATTCTGGGACAGTTGAAGAATAAATGATCCACCGAGCCCTCGTCCAGTCCACATTCACAAAGGGAGTGATCACGAATGCGGATTTTATGCAAAAATACCGGGGAGCAAACGTGGCCTAGCCGTAGTCGGATTATTGCTGAGGTAACCTTTTTGCTAAAGCATTTGAACTTAAAAAACCAGGGGCGAAGGGGGATATCCGGTTGTAATAAGCCATAACGAATGCCCTTACGAGCACGAGAGACCTGCCATTGCTCAGTCCAAGCTTCTCTAAGATCATGACTTAACCCAGAAAGTAGATCACTGGAGTAACAATCTTTATGGACATCCAATCCGATTGAGACAACACTATGAGCACATTGGTCAACTATTTCATTACCTGGGATGCCAGTGTGGCTAGGGATCCAGGCTAAAACTACTTCTAAACCTGCCATATGACATCTATACAATGTGTCTTTGATTTTCAGGGACAAAAATGAGATTTATGGAATGGGGATTTCAATAAGTCTTGTAGCAAACTGAGAGAGTCTGAAAAAATAATAGTTTTATTAAGGCCATGAGAGAGAGAATATTGTGCTGCTTCCAAGATAGCTATTGCTTCACCAGTAAAAATAGAGTATAGAGAGGGACATTTAAAGCTAAGAATAATTTTATATTTTGGAATCCAAACAGCTGCACCAACAGGGACTGAGTTGGAGGTCTTGGATGCATCTGTATATAGATGCAGCCAGTCCCCCCAATTTTCAGACAATATTTGGTGGAAAATGATGGCAGCATTAGGATCATTTTTGTTGATTCCAAAATTGAGGATGACATTAGGTTTGAAGAGGAGGGCTAGAAAGTCAAATGTAAAAAGGAAATGGATATTAGTTTGGAAGATTTGCAGAGCAGAGTTAATGAATTTTTGGTAACTATTTATAAGGAGAGGGGGAGATTTATGAGACCAATATCTGGAATTTTGAACTCGTTGAGATAGGGGAGGGAGGATAGATAGAAGGGGGTGGGATGACCTTATGAGGGATTTATAGAAGAAACGATCACAGAGATATTGTCTGCGAAGTGCGAGGGGGGGATCTAGGCATTCAACCTGTAAGGCGTTAATTGGAGAAGATCTCATGGCTCCAGTTATTATGCGCAGGCACCTCGACTGTGTCCTATCTAGAAGGCTTAAAGCTGCTTTATTACAAGGCTCCAGGAGAAAGCACCCATAATCAAAATGGCTGCGTATGACAGCATTGTATAATAGTTTCTGATTATATGGGTGAGAGCCCCAGCGTAATCGCTTACCATCAGGGAAGCCGCATGGTTGTCTTGTCATTCCATGCCATAAAAAAATGTAGGTAAACAAAAAAATTACACATTATGTTCTGTTGTTTATTAGATGCAAAAAAGATATATCGTCTTCTCTATGGACAATATTGGTACCAGAAAGTTTTAATATTATAAACCATACTGTTTAATGTCTTTGGCTGTTACAAAAAAGTTTTTAGATTAAATAATTTATTTGATAACGTAACGAGGTACGTTCTGAGAAAAGCAGTATCCAGGATTTTGGATTATTGTTGAACGATATTGCATTCATTGGTAGTTGACAAGAATATGCTGGCTACTTCTATTTGATACACATGGCCCGACAATCTTCTCTTGAACTCATTAAGGCGAGTCATGATGACGTGTTTAGTCATACTTACGGCTTTACTTTTGTCGTACTTAAGTACAAAATGTATCCCGGAAAATGTAGTCGGTACTCGTAACCAGTGCCTTGTCATTGTATTATACGTTCCCTTCCCAGCTCAGACTCCGCATGGCTGTATAGTCTGAGCTTAAGGCTCCATGTCGACTATGAGTAATCCAATTAGAGACAAGAAACAAAGGGAGGCATAAGCCGTTCCGATCCTATAAGCCAAATTCCCGCTATTGGAAGAGAGTTGTATCATGTCTCCTGAGTCGTAAACTTGGATGTAATTTAAACAGCCCATGTAGTGTGCAGTGGGGATTGAGTCGGTTGTGAAACGAAGACGTAGGTTTAATTCCGGAATCGTGAATAATGTTTGTATGATTTTATAATATTTATATTAGTTTGGGTGTGGTGAAACGAAAGTTCTTTGTAGTTTCTGATACCCAAGACTCGAAACTTGTATCCTAAAGTGGAGTCCGGTGTGTGATGTGGTGGTCACATTAGGTACTATTTTTGACTGTCTTTAAAAAACTGAACCCGTATGTATGTCCGTAATTTTACCATAAACTACTGATCCCATTTAGATAGAGTTTTCGTTATATAAATGTATACTTTTTAGACTATCTTGGCTTTGTTATTTGAGCTCGGGTGAGAGGCGTCTTGGCTAAGAGGTTGGTCCTCACAGTCGGCATCGCCAGTAGCGGCGGGCGGCGTCGCCTCCACACGTACCGGTCCGGCACGCTCAGGCACAGGCGGCGCTGAACCCCCGGGTTATGCTTGACACCACGCAACAGCTTCACCAGGTGCGAAGCGAGGGTGAACTCGCGCCGCCCCTCAGCTCGTTGTACCTGACCATGGTGTCGACTCCCAAAAGCGATATTCGATATATCGCGACATTTGTCGTGTCGAAGCCTACTCTCAGTTACATCGTTTTTACTATCTAAACGATCAACGAACGAACGAAACATATTTGCCAATGTCGTCTGTAAACCTACTCTAAATGGCAACTGTCAGTGACGAACATTTGATTTTGACATCGACTCAAAAATACTTACTAAATAAATATATTTAAATATATTATACCGTCGTTTAAATATATTATAATTTCAAGAAACTTTTAAATTAACGCGCTGTCTCTAACGTAGTGTTTATATTCTCCTTGGCGCGGTCTGCCAACTAATTTAGTGTTGGGTAGGACATACAAGAGGCGGTACATTTGTCCCGTACATGAAGCAAAATGTAAGAGCGGCTCAACATTTTTTATTGTACTACTTCATATTTCATGTCGCGGTAGTCGCGAATTCATCGTACGCACTATCTATCTCAGAAAAACTATAAGACGGGGTCAGAGAGGGAGCGAAAGGCATGCTACAAATTACAATAGTACGTTATTTTTCAATGAAAATCCTACTAATATTATAAAGGCGAAAGTTTGTAAGAATGTATGGATGTATGGATGTTTAGATGTTTGGATGTCTGGATGTTTGTTCCTCTTTCACGCAAAAACTACTGAACGGATTTCGATACAATTTGGCACACGGGTAGATCATGTTCTGGATTAACACATAGGGTACTTTTTATCCCGGGAAAATATAAAGCGGGATTTTTATCCCGGAAAAACTTTATAAAGCGGGCGGAGCCGCGAGCAAAAGCTAGTATGTCATATTTGTACTCGTTACTTCAAATGTATCACCGAGCTTCATTACGCCTCGCCTCATTTGAAGTGGGACATTGTACTGGCTTAGAAAAAGAGGCTAGTCTTACAAACTCTTTTTTTGTGTCGTGTCCTACCCAACTATGAGTATGCGGTATGCCTATCTGTGTGTGTGTTTTTTTAATAATTTTCCCTTGTAGGGAAGGCAAAGAGTTCACACCCATACAGCCTCGTCTTAAGTGATATTTTTCGTTGGGTTTTTTTTTACCTACGTACTATGTCGTAGTTAAGCAGTGACTAACCAAGACTTTATCATGAAGTTTTGTCGGCAACGAGAAAGCACTTGATTGGCACAGTTGTTTCAATTCACTTCATTTGAGCACTTTCATAGAACTATATTGGATGATATACCACCATAATTATGCAATATAACACCAAATATCACCAAAATAATGAATTAAAACAAGAGCACCTCATGAAACTTCCACGTTCCCGCCAAAACTCCGCCTATCTGTGACTATAACAAGTTTGTCTTTTTTTATTATTTATTTAAATATTACGGCTCTAGATACTAGTCCATTGAGCCCGTCTTTCATAAATTGTTATCCTTAGTCCTAACTACTATTTCGAAGTAAAGCAGTGGCTACTTTACCAAGACATTATTGAAAAGTTTTGGAAGCGACAAAAATAAATACTTGATTGTCACAGTTATTTCAATTCACTTCATTTGAGCCCTTTAATAGAACTATATTGGATAATATAACACCATAATCTTACTAATATTATAAAGGCGAAAGTTTGTAAGTATGTATGGATGTATGGATGTCTGGATGTATGGATGTATGGATGTTTGTTACTCTTTCACGCAAAAACTACTGAACGGATTTCGATGAAATTTGGCACACGGGTAGATCATGTCCTGGATTAACACATAGGCTACTTTTTATCCCGGGAAAATATAAACCGGGACTTTTATCCCGGAAAAACTTTTTAATGCGGGCGGAGCCGCGGGCAAAAGCTAGTTACGCAATATAACAGTAAGTATTACCAAAATAATGAATTAAAACAAGAGCGCCTCATGACACTTCCAAGTTCCCGCCAAAACTCCCAAGTTTGTCATAACTCCAGTGCTGCCAGATATATGATGGTTGAAGTCGCAAAAACTTCATCGTGAAGTAGCCTAAAGTCGCCGCATTGCATATGGAGAGGCAAAGAAGCAAAAAAAAGTCTTTAATTCCAGATGAATGCTGGCCCAACTCGCCAAAAATTGGCAGTAGCCTAAAGTCGTCCAATTGCGTGGGGATGCGAAGAGCTATTAAAAAGCTCCCCAATTTTACATGTATCGTGTGTAAGGTGATCTGAGTACATGTTTTGTACTATCAAAGTTAAAAATATTAAAAACAAACAATTAAAACAATTAAAAAAAGAAATATTAACATTTAATTTGGACTGGCTGGGTTGCGCAATACATAAGACAAATGTCTGTGATTTTTTTTTAAACTAATTCTAAGATTACACATATACAATTGGTGTAAAATAATTAACAAAATATTAAGGGGGGATATTGAAGAAAAGTATGTATTAAAAATGAGCGGTCCTCCAATAATGGCATATAATAAATGTAAATCACATAAGCTGAGGAATACAAGTAAATAATTATTAATCTTTGTTTCATTTTGGACCAAACTCCCTTAATAAGAATTAACAAAAATAATAGTAGTTGGTACAAACACCTATAGGTGCCTACCTACCTATCCTTACAACTGCAACACTAGCGCCGTACGGAGATAGTGCCAAACTTTTTGCCCAACCCTAGTGTCCTATCTGTCTCTAACTAATATTCAGTTATGACAAACTTGGGAGTTTTGGCGGGAACTTCGAAAGTGTCACGAGGTGCTCTTGTTTTAATTCATTATTTTGGTAATACTTAGTGTTATATTGCATAATTATGGTGGTATATTATCCAATATAGTTCTATTAAAGGGCTCAAATGAAGTGAATTGAAATAACTGTGATAATCAAGTATTTATTTTTGTTGCTTCTAAAACTCTTCGATAATGTCTTGGTAAGGTAGCCACTGCTTTACTTCGACATAGTAGTTAGGACTTAAGAGTTAGGACTAACGATAACAATTTATGAAAGACGGGCTCAATGGACTAGTATCCAGAGCTGTAATATTCAAATAAATAAAAAAAAGACAAACTTGTTATAGTCAGTCCAGTGCTGCCAGATTAAGCGACTTTTCGCCATTTAGGCTATCTTGAAGAGTGTTGGGGTGACCAAAAATTGCGAATGGCGACTGGTCGCCGTTTAGGCTACGCGAATCGTGATTAGTCGCCAATTTAGGCTACTTCGGAAAGTTTGTGTTTTATGCATTGTTTTTGTCGAATTTGAGGATATTTATATAGCTTTGAGGGTACCCCCTTACACACAATCATTGAAAACTGGGGACCTTATTTTTTTTTTTGCTCTCCGCGTCCCCACACAAGTGGGCGACTACGGCTACTTCGAATTTTCGCCACGATGGACCAGTAGGAATTAGAAATTGGGGAGGTTTTTTTTTTGCTCCTTCACCTCTCCATATACAAAGAGGCGACTTTTGGGCTACTTCACAATGAATTTTCGGCGACTTCAACCGTCAAACATCTGGCAACACTGTAATATATAGTTATCTGTGCCAATAACGATACGACACTGCTCCGAAAGTATCGCAAACAGCCTACTCTAACAAATGTACGGATACTTTATCGTTTATCGTAACTATAGACTAAGTTTATGTCTTTTATTTCGTTAATCGGAGTGAATGCTATTGTGCAAAACTTACAAAAATAAAAATTATCCTTTATGGAGTCACTGTCAAATACGCTGTGAAGTTGACAAGAGTTAATAAATATCAAATAATCAAACTTGTAAACAATATCCTTATTCAAAAATCGAAATACAACAATTTACTGTATCGTAAGTATCAATTTGTTTGATTGTGTTGTTTTATGTGACTATCATATACATGTAAAAATAATTATTCTTGTGTTGTTGTAGACTACTAACATCGCTAAAACATCAAGTCATTACGCCAGTTGAAAAAAAAGGATTAGTAAATCAATATAACATCTCATACAACAAGAGTCAATCGCCTTCGTTTGTCTTCTCCCACCAACCAAAGTCTCCAATGTAAAAACATTCAACAAACTTTGCAATCTGCAACAACAACAACAACGTGATATTGGCGGAATAGCTTCATAATCATGCATGTCGCCAGTAACCAAAAAAGAAGAAGAACAGTTACGGTACGTTTCATATATTTAACATTAGGAAATTGCAAAGTTTCCTACAATTTATCATAGCATGATGTGATTTTTTTCTCATACATATTTTATGTTTTTAGTATGTGTCTCAATCATCATCAGTACCAACCAATTATATGTCTCATTCAATTTCCTTCACGAGCATAAAGACATAGCAAAAAGTATACTTTGGATAATTGATGGGAATGCTCAAGTACAGTGGTTGTGGGAGGAAGTTGGTTAGCTTTGAACTGTTTGGATGGCAGAATAAAGTTGAGGCTAAAGGTAATTAATGTTTTATTGATACATTACTTTTATTTCCATGTTGTGCAAATTTATGATAAATTACATTCGAATGTAGACTGACAAGAAATATCTTGCAATATAATTAGCTGTCCGCAGAGACCATATAGAATATAATGGTGGTTTGAATCACATAGAGGACAACTGAATATTCTAAACCCTTAAAGATGTTTGGCCTGGCGTTACAACAATGAAACACATGAGAGTTTATTATAATACATTTAAGATAATTTTACATATTATATTGTCTCTCATATATACATGTCGCCGCAGCGCCATCTTTAGACAACTAATAAAATTTCACAAGTGGATTATAGACTGATAAAATCATAATAGAAAATAGTAAGAATTTATTCGGACGTTATGTTAATCACTGAATTCTTAATTGTAATTGTTTTGATTATCAAATGTGAAAGTAAGTTTGCAAACCGCAGCGCCATCTTTACACATCTAATTAAATTTCACGAGTAGATTATAAACTGATAAAATCATAATAGAAAATAGTAAGAATTTATTCGGACGTTATGTTAATCACTGAATTCTTAATTGTAATCGTTTTGATTATCAAATGTGAAAGTAAGTTTGCAAACCGCAGCGCCATCTTTACACATCTAATTAAATTTCACGAGTAGATTATAAACTGATAAAATCATAATAGAAAATAGTAAGAATTTATTTGGACGTCATGTTAATTTATCTCTCTGTAAACAATCACTGAACTCTTAATAATTGTTGTTGTTTTGATGTGTAATCGGAAGTAAGTTTGCAAGAAATTGTTTGTAGAGTTTTAAATATGGATCGCTAGTGAATTAAACCTAGATAAATTCAAAAGTAATTCTAATTAAGGTTTTGAGTTTAGACTCTGTCATTTTGTTGTATTTTCGGGGTGTTAGTGGCGCCATCTATCCTACGTCAGAGGAAGTATCTGAAGAGGTGGGAGATTGACAGCTGGCAATATAAGGACCGGCAAAGCAACTAGAGCTCGGTCTTGTTTCGACGCCCGAAGTGAACACATATTGTATTCCACTAGTGTTTATGTTTTCTACCTAGTAAATATTATTGTTAAAAATAAATAAGTGTTTGAATGAATGAATAATTGTTTAAATAAAAGTAAAGATAGACCGGTGACACTTCACCGGTCTTGATAAAAAAATAAATAAATAGTTTATCTCCGACATCAGAAGTGGGATCATTTATCCCACTTATTTAAAGTTGAACCTTGTTAAACTGCCCTCCATTTTTAAATTTCTTCATTTTTTTTAATTTTTTTTTTCGTTTTAATAAAGTTTTGTTTGTTTGATAAAATCACTTTTGGAATACGTACATTCGTGTATCATGAACAAGGCAATGGAAGATGCTCAAGCTGAGTCGTTGCCTGTTCCGGGCCCGGCGAACACAAGCATACCAACAGACAATACGTTCGTTGGTCCAACATCGGTGCCGCAGAATACAATAAACGCGCCGTCTGAATTCTTTTTGCACATGATGACCATGATGCAAAATATGAGCGAGCGATTGTTGCGGCAACCGACCAATGATAAAGTCAAGATCACAGATGTGTTTTTACCGTCCTACGACCCAGACGGTAACGTTGGGGTCCGAGAATGGTGTGATCACATTTCTACAGCTAAAGACGCCTATCAGCTCAACGACTATGACCTTCGTATGAAGGTAACCAGGTTGCTGAAAGGTCGTGCAAAAATTTGGGCTGATAGTTGGCTCGTAACTACGTCTACCTGGGAGCAGTTGCGTCAAATCATCATAACTACCTTTGAACCTGAAAACCGGTACTCAAGGGATGTTCTCAGATTTAGAGAACATGTCTACGATTCATCCAAAGATATTGCAGAGTTTTTAACGCAATCATGGATGTTATGGAGAAGGGTGACCAAAGACAAGCTTGATGATGTCGACGCCGTGGAGGCAGTAATTGGTACGATTAGTGACGAACGCTTAAGAATCGAACTAATGAATGCCAGGGCTACTTCAGTACCGGAATTAATTTCAGTCGCCTCATCTATTCGTGTTAAACGTTCTTCACACAATAGCACTTTTCATCAACCACCGCAAAAGCGTTCTCGTTTTTCGGTTGACAATAGATCCAGTCCCCCGTATTGCAACTTTTGTAAAAAGTCTGGTCATACTTTTAGTAACTGCCGAAATAGGGATACGAATCCAAACAGCCAGTCAACCACAAAATATCCCACAACATCAGCCGGAACGTCATCCAGAACTAGTGATAAACTTTGTTCTTTTTGCGCAAAACCAGGTCACACATTTGACACATGCTACCGTCGTCAAAAAGAGATTTCTTCAAATATTAATTCTCTGTCTGGTACCAGGTCCAACCTTAACACTATGCGCATGCGCGTTGGTGAGATAGTTGTAAATGCAATTTTTGACAGCGGAGCTGAATGCTCGGTCATGCGTGAATCCCTTGCGAACAGGTTGTCGGGACGCAGGCAGCAATCAGTCATTTATTTGAGAGGAATAGGTCCATTCCCAGTGATTTCGTTGACCACTTTAACTGCCATATGTGTAATTGACGACATCCACATTGAAATCGAGTTTCATGTCTTGTCCGATTATGAGATGACTTCAGATGTCCTGATTGGTGCCAATTTGCTTCATGACACTGGTTTAAGTGTGGTAATTGACCAAAACAGTGCGAAACTTTTTTCTATTCCTCGTGTTATGCAGATGCGATCTCAAAGCTGCTTATTTGAACATTTAAATCATGACTTGACCGACGAATCCGAAATTGACCAATTGTTAATTCTTCTCAATAAGTACTCTGACCTTTTCACGCGCGGTTTTCCCAAATCTAGAGTTAATACCGGCAAACTGGAGATTCGTTTGAAGAACAAAGACAAGTACGTTGAACGAAGACCTTATAGGTTAAGCCCAGTCGAACGAGAGAAAGTTAAAGATATCATCACCGAATTGATTAATAACAACATTGTAAGGGAAAGTAAGTCTCCCTATTCAAGCCCAATCATCCTTGTTAAAAAGAAAAACGGCGATGACCGTATGTGCGTCGACTATCGCGAACTTAATGCGAATACTATACGCGACCATTATCCACTCCCCTTAATTGCTGATCAAATCGATCAATTAGATGGTGGCAAATACTATTCAAGTCTTGACATGGCTTCTGGTTTCCACCAAATCTTGATTGATTCCGACTCCATCGAAAAGACTGCGTTTGTGACTCCAGACGGCTTATACGAATATTTGACCATGCCATTTGGGCTCTGCAATGCGCCGTCCGTATACCAAAGGTGCATAAATCGTGCTCTAGGACCTCTCCTCAATCAGGGTAGTGCAAGGAATGGCTATAACGATAGCGTAGCACAGGTTTACATAGACGATGTTATCAGTAAATGTCGTGATTTCCCTTCCGGGTTACAACATTTAGAGAGGATCTTTATCGCATTACGCGAATCCGGGTTTTCAATTAACATTGACAAATGTTTCTTTTTCAAACGCTCTATAGAATATTTGGGCAATATAATAGAAGACGGTCAAGTCCGGCCCAGTACTAAAAAAGTAGAAGCCCTACTAAAAGCACCTGTACCAACTACAGTAAAACAAGTGCGTCAATTCAATGGCTTGGCAGGATACTTTCGTCGTTTCATCCCGGATTTTGCGCGAACGATGATCCCCCTTTACGATTTAACCAAGCAAGGCTCTCGTTGGCAATGGACTAGCATTCATGAAGAGGCACGTCAGAAAATCATCCATCACCTTACATCTGCACCGGTCCTCACAATATTTCAAGAAGGGCAGCCCATAGAATTGTTCACCGATGCTAGTTGCCTTGGATTTGGAGCAATATTGATCCAAATTATCAACGGGCGACAGCACGTAGTAGCGTACTTTAGTATGCGTACTACGGACATTGAAAGTAGATACCATTCCTACGAGTTAGAAACCCTAGCCGTAGTCCGGGCTATCAAACACTTTCGGCATTTTCTCTATGGGCGCAGATTTAAGGTGGTCACAGACTGCAATGCAATAAAGGCATCCAAGCATAAACAAGACCTGCTACCTCGTATTCATAGATGGTGGGCATACCTCCAGAACTTTGAATTCGACATAGAATACAGGAAGGGCGAGCGGATGCAACATGCAGACTTCCTGAGTCGAAATCCAGATCCTCTTACTGTCAACGTGTTGGCAAACAATCTGGAGTGGCTAACTGTAGAGCAAAGACGCGACTCTCTACTACGACCCATCATAAATTCCCTACACAATGGAGGTAGTGTTGCTGGATATTGCCTTGAAGACAATGTGCTCAAGTTCAATAGCAACAATGAAGTCTTAGGCGCACAAAAATTGATCGTGGTGCCAAAAGCTTTTCACTGGAGCCTCATCAATACTTTTCATACTGGCCTAAAACATCCAGGTTGGGAAAAGACCCTTCACAAAATTAGAGAAACTTATCATTTTGATAAAATGAGCAGTGCTGTTAGAGAATTTGTGGACAACTGCATAGTCTGCAGAACGTCAAAACAAACTTCTGGGGCCACGCAGGTACAACTGCACCCTATTGCTAAACCTAATGTACCATTCGAAGTGATACATATGGATATCACTGGCAAGCTTGGCAAGCCAAATGACCAAGAGTATGTTGTGGTCACAGTAGACGCTTTTACTAAATACGTTCTGCTCAGACACACTACTGACAAATCTCAGCATAGTTCTCTAGCCGCGCTAAAACAAGTTATTCACCTCTTTGGTGCCCCGCGCCAAATTATTGTTGATGGTGGGCGTGAATTCTTGGGAGAATATAAAAATTACTGCGACAGGTTCGGCATTCAGATCCATACCATATCGCCTGGCACAAGCAGAGCAAATGGACAAGTGGAGCGAGTCATGGCAACTCTGAAAAACGGACTTGTCATGATAAAAAATTATGAAACACTAGACTGGCATACGGCATTGGAAAGTCTCCAATTAGCCCTCAACTGCACTGTCCACAGAACCACGGGAGTTGCCCCACTAATGCTCTTAACTCGACGGCAAAATTGTGTGCCACCTGAGTTGCTGAACCTAGTCAATATTGAAGACTCATCGATTGATTTTGAGGCCTTGGAGCAATACGTACAGCAAAGAATGGCAAGGATATCAGCATACGATAAAGAGAGATTTAATAAAGGCCGTGCTAAGATTCAAAATTTTCAGCGAGGTGATTTTGTACTGGTAAAAAATAATCCTAGGAACCAAACTTCCTTGGACCTGAAATTCAGTGTACCATATGAAGTATACAGAGTCCTGGAAAATGACAGATACCTTATAAAGAAAGTTATTGGTCATCATGGACGACCACGAAAGGTTGCACACGACCAACTTCGTCGAGCCCCACAACCAGGGACAGGCAATCAGGCGGCCGTGTCGCCTCCAGATGAGTATCAAGCTGGTCCTTCGGGCATTAACCTAACAGCCACCGATCCTGCCCCGCCTGTATCAGCATCAAATAAGACTGCCGAAGTTACTGAACAGGTCTGATGGAAATGAGTTTCGGTGAGCAACTTTCAAAATATTATTCATCACACATCTGCATACACATTTAAACACAATACACACACAAATATGCATGAAAAAAAAAAAAAAAAAAAAAAAAAAAAAGGAAGAAAATAGTAATTAAAAGATGCTCTTGACGTGTGGAGCCGTTGAAGAGCCAACAAAAAAACAAAAAAAAAAAAAAAAAAAAAAAATTTTTGACTGTTGGCGTGTGGAGCCGTCCAATGGTCCATCCTATCCGAAAAAAGAAAACGAAAATATATCCCCTGTGTCCACGGTGTGATGAGCCGCCCAGAGCACAGCATCGACCTAACCCAAAATCCTTTAGGACCTCTGTTGAAAAACAGCAACGACCTTTCACCGCCCTATCCTTACCTTATACAGAAAAATATTATGCATTGAACTGTAGTCACGTGGAGTGAGCAGTCCTTGTATTATAATGTTTTATACTGTTCTCACGTGGAGTGAGCAGTCATTGTGTTATAACATTTTATACTGTTGTCACGTGGAGTGAGCAGTACAATTCAATTTATTCTTCGTGACACTCTTGTCATAAGAGCTGTCAAAGTACACTAACTCACACTTAACACTGAACAAAGCTAATGAAAATTTTGCTTCTAGCTAATTTTATCCGACCAGTATTCGCGTGGAGTGAGCTGTGTCATTATAATCTGCCACCATTAAGAGTGAGCTTTTTAATTTTGTCTGTTGTCACGTGGAGTGAACAGATTACTAATGAAATTTAAAATTCATGGTCTACATCCGAAGCTATGTTGCTTTTTTATTTGACTAAGGCTTACTGTGGAAGTATTACCTTAGCAGTGTATTTATTACAGAAATAAGCGACCCAGCAATGCAGAGCACGCATCGCAGTTCAGAATGGCCGTGTCGCCGCAGCGCCATCTTTAGACAACTAATAAAATTTCACAAGTGGATTATAGACTGATAAAATCATAATAGAAAATAGTAAGAATTTATTCGGACGTTATGTTAATCACTGAATTCTTAATTGTAATTGTTTTGATTATCAAATGTGAAAGTAAGTTTGCAAACCGCAGCGCCATCTTTACACATCTAATTAAATTTCACGAGTAGATTATAAACTGATAAAATCATAATAGAAAATAGTAAGAATTTATTCGGACGTTATGTTAATCACTGAATTCTTAATTGTAATCGTTTTGATTATCAAATGTGAAAGTAAGTTTGCAAACCGCAGCGCCATCTTTACACATCTAATTAAATTTCACGAGTAGATTATAAACTGATAAAATCATAATAGAAAATAGTAAGAATTTATTTGGACGTCATGTTAATTTATCTCTCTGTAAACAATCACTGAACTCTTAATAATTGTTGTTGTTTTGATGTGTAATCGGAAGTAAGTTTGCAAGAAATTGTTTGTAGAGTTTTAAATATGGATCGCTAGTGAATTAAACCTAGATAAATTCAAAAGTAATTCTAATTAAGGTTTTGAGTTTAGACTCTGTCATTTTGTTGTATTTTCGGGGTGTTAGTGGCGCCATCTATCCTACGTCAGAGGAAGTATCTGAAGAGGTGGGAGATTGACAGCTGGCAATATAAGGACCGGCAAAGCAACTAGAGCTCGGTCTTGTTTCGACGCCCGAAGTGAACACATATTGTATTCCACTAGTGTTTATGTTTTCTACCTAGTAAATATTATTGTTAAAAATAAATAAGTGTTTGAATGAATGAATAATTGTTTAAATAAAAGTAAAGATAGACCGGTGACACTTCACCGGTCTTGATAAAAAAATAAATAAATAGTTTATCTCCGACATACATATTTTAATTACAATACTGAATTATTTTGTTTAGGTCCTACCCGGTGCTTAATGGGACTGCGGCCAACTCAAGTTCAAAGAAGCACTGTCCAAAAACAATTGTTCCACGTGTAAAGTGAAATAAACAATTTGCATAGAATTATGTGATATTAATGAGAATCTGGAAATCTATAATACTAAATTAATAAAACTTGGTTTGGGTCTGTTAAATTTCTAATTATGTATATTAGTACTTGTGTTCTTAATTTATATAAATTTTTTATAATACTTTAAAATTGACAATATTCTGATATATTTTTTCTACATTTCAATGCATACTAGACATTTATAGGTAAAGCATTTAACATACTATTGTAAGTTTTTTACCATAATGTAGATAGATAAGTTTTAATGTAATTACTACTGTTTGTCCTAAAACAATAAGTGAATTGTAATAAATCTAGTGCAGCTTTTTTAATCCTTTACAGGGAACAATAAATGTTACTTAGTTAACTTTTATTTTTACTTATTTAGCTAATAATACAAAAAATATAAACAGTTAATTAAAATAACAGATGTCTTTTAAAACTACAAAGTTTACCCGTATTGTTTAAAAAAAGAATCTTTCGATTACCCTTACCGAAAATTAAAACTTCTTTTGGACGTAGATTTGGGGAGTTCGTTAGAGCTCATACTTATAACTCAGTGCTAAGACACTGCAACTTAAAACGCCTTTCATTACATGAAGCAAATGATGTGATGAGATGACAAAGTGGCTTCTATCTCTGAGCTATTTAGAAACAGAAAATATTTTAAGCTGAATAAACTCACCTATAGGTAATGATCTCAAACAAGACTGATACATATTACTTCACATTAATTATGGTTGAATATAATTTATGTTATTTTATCTTCCTTTTATTCTTGCCATATGCCTAGTTTTGTTATTGCTTAACATATAATATATATATATATATATATATATATATATATATATATATATATATATATATATATATATATATATATATATATATATATATATATAAATAAATTAGTATTACAGTCAGAACTTAAACAAATATTTAGTTATATAATATAAGAGTTTTGTGGAAATATAAAACAAAAATGAAATACATATTGAAATGAAATGAAATGAAATAAATTTATTCGAACCCATAAAATGTTATACATTATTTAAATTCAGTCAATATTAACTCTACCACCAGTTCGGAAAGCAGTTCTCACTAGAGAAGAACGGGCAAGAAACTCTAGTGTTGCTCTTTTCAAAATCAGTTCAAGGTAAAAAATACAATTCATAATAAAAAAAAAATAACATGATATAAATCTATTTGTTATTTTTGTTTAGAGCAGTTCATTTATATACTCTCAAAAAAGGTAATAAATTTTAAAATCCTATACGAGTGTATAACCCTCTTAGGAATCATGTAATAATTTGGTCTGAAATTCTTCAAGATGTCGTTATTAATCTAAGTTTATCCCTAATCCCTAAGTTTATCCGTAATACTTAGATGTAGTAAGCGAAAAGGGCAGACCAGTCCACACAAGCAGCACCCGTTCACGAGTATGACGCATGTGCCAGCCATCGGCCTCCTCTACCATGTTGCAGGGAAGTGACCGACCCGGCACACGACGCCGCCGCAGGCACAGACAGTTAAGGAGTGTATTATATATAATGTATAGACTCATATTATGGTCCCCAAGATACAGGCACTGCCTAGTTTGGGGCCCCCTGCCAAATGTAGTGTTTAATTTTAAACTAGCTGTAAGTACTAACATAATTCTTAGAATTCTATGTACTTAATTACTGATGTTCCTACTTCTTTGTCAAAATTGTTTGTGCCAAATAAAATTGTTATTATTATTTATTATAATTATACATATACACTCACGCCTGTTATCCCCGAAGGGGTAGGCAGAGGCGCAACTAGTGCACCCACTTTTCGCCGTTATTCCGTCCCATGATGTGATAGGGGGCGAGCCTATCGCCATATCGGGCACAAATTCCAGACTCCGGGCTGATACTGAATAGAAAAACTCAATGTCACTTTGCCCGACCCGGGGATCGAAATCGAGACCTCAGCTTTGCAATCGTACTGTAATACAACTACGCCACAGGGGCAGTTATTATAATTATATTCTTGTTTAATTTTTTTCTTTTTTATTCTTGCTTTACTACAAAGTATTATACCTTATAGAAAATTTAATCATTTTAATTAGATACATCCTCAGCAAACGTAACTAACATTTAAAACAATAAAATCGCTGATATGAACTTATTTGCTGCTTTCTTCTTTGATGGAAGGCTACATTTTCATCCCTGTGAACTTTAAAGAAATTCTTGTGATTGTCTCAAAGCAAATAACATCAATTGTGATAATTATTGTTGCTACAAGGTATATGATCCAAGATTGTTTTATTGTACACCAAATTTCGAGAGAATTTACTCGAAAATCACAAACATAACACGTAACGATAATGCTGACGACGCCCTAAAAGGTCTCGTTGCGATTATCGCAAAAATGACGTTTGAGGCTATGTCAAAATCAAATGTTCGTCACTGACGATTACCATTTAGAGTAGGTTCATAGACGACATTGGCAAATAATGATTCGTTCATTCGTTGATCGTTCAGATAGTGGTAGTTTACGATAAAAGATAATGAATCCGAACAATTGTTAGAGTAGGGTATTTGCGATACTTTCGGAGCAGTAGCGTATCGTTTCCGATATATCGTTGTCGATTATCAGAGTAGACCTTCATACCCAGCACGAACAATGTGGGATATATATCAGTGGATATAGCAGATATACCCCATAAAGTTTCAAGTACAGGTGCAAAGCATCTGTAATACTTCGAAAATCCTATCGTGTCTTTATGGGGAATGCAGAAGTTAATAATTTAATCGCGTGGCTACATACATACACACTCACTCCTTTTATCCCCGAAGGGGTAGGCAGAGGCGCACCTAGTGCACCGTTTTTCTCCGGGCATATTCCTCCCATGATATGATAGCGGGCGAGCCTATCGCCACATCAGGCAAAAATTCCAGACTCCGGGCTGATACTGAATAGAATTGAATATGCAATATCACTTTGCCCGACCCGGGGATGGAACCAGAGACCTCAGCATTGCACTCGTACCGTATATAATACAACTACGCCACCGAGGCAGTAGATTGCATGACTAGGTAATCATAAACTGGAATTAGGTGTTAAATTGTACATCAATAAATATATAACCCCGACTAAAAAAGCAGATGGTTGAGGCAAATGGATACCGTAAAAGTTAACGTTTTATTAGGATTAAACCTCGTAATTGTAGAACGTGTCTTCTAAGGAAGTCGTATAACTGATCGTTAATTACCGTCTCTGACTCCTGAAGCTAAATGCCAGTACAGTATTTTGACTGAAATCGTGACGCAATGCTCAAACGTAGTATGTATATTTTATCTGACTGCCTTGGTGGCGTAGTTATTACGGTAGGTACTACTGCAATGCGTAGGTCTCGAGTTCGATCTCCGGGTCGGGCAAAGTGTGATATGGCGATAGGCTCGCCCTCTATCACGTCATGGGACGGAATACGCACGGCGAAAAGTGGGTGCACTAGTTGCTCCTCTGCCTACCCCTTCGGGGATAAAAAGGCGTGAGTGTGTGTATACTTTATCCGCGTGCCAAAGCTAGTATATCACATGCTCCGTAGAGTGAGGCCTAGTTCATACGAGTCCATCGTTTATATCGAGTACTTGTAGATATAATGTATTGTTAGGATTCAATAATTTGTAACGGTATTGTAACGTACTAACCAACAGAGATGTGAATTATCTAGATACAAGTATCTGAAATACAGATACAAATTATTGAATCCTAACAGTATAGTATTTGAAAATCAAACTTTAAGAAGATAAAATGTCCTATTGTTTTGTCTAGAAAAAGAGTCAGTTTGTAGGACTCGTCATGGAGCAAATTAAATTATACCATCTTAATAACAATACTGTGTACATTCTTATTGTCAGAATACGTGTAAAGTAAAAGGATTTGAAGACTTAAAACTGGAATGCTGTCCACATCACGTGTTACGGCTTTTCTTAATTAAACTTCCTTGGGATTTAGACAAGTCTAAGCACGTCTTTAGTTTATTCAGGTTACATCCGTGAAGATATTTCAAGATGTCTTGAAATTAAAGAGAGGCTTTAAAAATCGCTTTAGTTATCCCTCGGGCGTTGTTTCTAGCAAATTCTCTTGGCTTGGGATATTGTGGATCCTCTCTAGTGGGTCGTTTGGACTTTAACTTAAAATGTTTTATGGCATTCTCATGTTTAATAAAATATGGGAGGTTAATTGTTTAGAGAACGCTTAGTCACATTCGCCGAAGCGGCTTACCCAAAAATATAACTTTTCAATCTATATCACAGTGAAGCCACTAAGTCGATTTTGATTTACAATAATGTTTTTTTTCTTTTTACACTATTCTTAATTCAAAATTATTTTCTGTTTTTGGTTGGATTTTATGTAAAACTGTGTTCTTTTTTTTAACAATTATTTATTTTTATCACAAATCTAATCCGAAAGGTCGCGTGAAAAAGTTACTACTTAATCTGTATTTTATTTCGACTATTCCGAGAAGAGACTTAACTGCGAGCAAAGCGGGATACGTTAGTTAAGCAAATAACTAAACACGGCTATTGTCTAGTGTAGATATTCAGAATTCCCACGTGATACGGTAAGGGTCCGCTGTGTTTGCTCTCCTGTTCAAAATCTCTGCAAACTCATTAAAATGTTACATACATTGTTCATCAGATAGTAGATATAGGCACATACTATGTTGCATATGTTTCTTATTCTTTAGTACTAGAATTGGTCCGTGAAGCTAGCGATCTTAAGTTCGAAAAAAATGCAATGAAATATCCTAGTAATGCGAAAGTATCTATGTCTGTCCGTCTGTCTGTCTATCTATAGAACATCAAATTTGGTATGGAGGTAATTTGAGGACCTGGAAAGACTACTTTTTATCCTGGGAAAATATACAAAGGGTAACTTTATCCTGGCAAAATATATTCACGCGGGCAGGGACCCGAGTAAGTGCTAGTTTCAGGTAATACCATTATTTTTGGTTTCAATCGGTATCAGCCAAAATTATTTAGCTGCCGAACCCTAAAATTGAATCTATGTATACATTTATTACGTTATATTTCTCCCCGTCTATCATATAGGTCGTATTCCACGCCCGTTTACGGCAATGTAAACGACATTAATTTAGATTGATTATATTTCATTTCGGTACTGGAATTTTGTAATAAATGTTTCATTTTACTAGGTAGGATTCTTGTGTGCGTGAGTCTGCGTAGACGTTACTGTATATCAGGTTAGAAAAATAATTTAAATTATTTTTCTTGATGTCCCGGGAATCTAACCCTAGAACTCTCTATCCAAAGCTCAAGCGAGCTGCCAATAAAGCAATGAGGTGATGCTTATGATCATATACAAAAAATGGCCAACGTAATTGTGCCAAATTCCCCTATGTATATCCAGTTCAATGAGGCCGGCAAAATTATATCAACTGGCGAGTGATAACCATCTCTGCTCTTTCGAAACTCAATCTAGACCCTACTCAACTGACTATCAGGTATAAAGGGGTCTCTGCCAGCATAATAAAACAAAACTATCTCCGAGAATAGAATCGGAAGGTATTGTTCAATAATCTGACCTAATCGACATTTTGCACGAAGAAAAACCGATATCTAAAACCAAGATTAAAGAGATATCTGATATTAACTTACTGGCTTTTCGGTTTTCGACGCTTTATGGACGCGTACACTACGTTATCTAATCAACTGTGATGGATTTTATGAGGTCACAACGATTTGTATAACCTGTTGACCTCTATCTGGGTCAATTACGGTTAATCCAGGGAAATTATTGAGACATTTGAAGGTTTATGCTCTTGGAAATGTCACAGGGTTTTTGTTGAGGCGATCTGTTTGAAGTAAGGCTGTAATCAAGGATTATAATCAGCTGAAAAACTGGTAAGTTGTACTAACTTTCTGTATAAGTTGAGCAAGTTACTCGCTTGGTAAGTGCAACGACTGCCCATAAAATGGATCCAAAACAAATGGTTGTGAACTGCGGGACCACTGTTTGATTCTCTGTATGGACAGGTAACTTTTTCGATACGAAAAAAACATAGGTATCAAAGTTATCTGAGATTAGGATACAAAATAGGTAACACCCACTGTCCCATTACAACTTAAAATGAGGGATATAAGCGTCGCTTACGTACCTGGAGAAGTAAATAGAGAATAATAAAGTTTTCAAAATCCGATTAACGAAAACATAACAAAACTCCATTACCAAACCGAGATTGATTTGCCCATTCGAACATTACATCCATTTAGCTTGGTAACACAAACAAATTGTGTAAACATCACTGACAAGCCCCTTTAACAGAAACGGGGTCAAAAAGAAAGCGAAATTAGTCCACCTTTGTTAAGAACATTTGTTTTAAAAGGTTAACAATTCGTTTCGTTTTGAAAAGACTGAGTGGGACACATATTTTAAAAAATATTTGTATGAATTGTATTTTTTGCAACTAGGTGGATGTGCGCTTTGTGGCTTTTATCATTGCGGCATGTTGCGCAACGTTTCGTTTGTCAGTCAGTAAACAAGGACGTCACATATGGGTACATCGTTTCGATGTTTGTTAATTAAAAACACGAAGGAAAGGTTGAACAGATTCGGATGAAATTTTGTACATGGATTTGGATACCTAGACTATGTATTCGATTGCCATACAGTGTACGTTTATCTCAGAAAAGTAGACTGTAAAACTATTATTCCGGTAAAGGGCTTCCACGTGGGCGGAGCAGCGTTCATAATAATCTTGATATTAGCTTTGTACTGAATAGAGGATATCCGTGTCTATCTAAAGAAAATCTAAATTCAAGTGACCCAATAACTTCTTAAGCAAAACCTTTGAAATATTGAATAGGAGTACTGTCCTAAATAACGATTATTATTATTATTAACGTATAATAAAATGTGTTTCTATGGAGATGAAAATTGTAAGTCTTTTGATGAGTGAAAAGATTTGTAATTAGATTTAAACATTATTAGACTGATTACGATTTTAGGCCTGGTCTATTATAAGACTGTATAAAAAAGGCATTGATGTATTAAAAAACCCTAATACATCAATGATAACAGACGATTTTTTATCTAGTCTAGTCGGTTTATTTGAAACTTATTTTTTAAGTAGTCTATAGTCTATCAAGTTTTTGGACAGATGTAAACTCCACACAATGTACTAGTTGCGACTCTGTCCACTCATTCGGTGCTGAGGCGTGATCTTAATATGTAATGCTATAACATCCATCACTTTACTGCGCTTAGCATAAAATGATTCAAATCACGAAATAATACAAGAAATAAAGTTGAAGCACAGGATTTACTGTTGGAATAAATTACATAAATATATTTGGCGTTACCGGAGCCCGGGACTGCGTGACAAGGCGCCGAATTTGTGAAACACGAATCCTTTTAACACATTCATCCCGATTTAAATTGCATTTCGTACACTATCCGTTTTAAAATAGCTGAACGTAAGCGGCGGACGGCTGGTACTGAGGCACGGCTGTGTACGCGTAAATTGGAGCACGATCTTCGTCTTTGTACACGAGGCGGGCGGTGTAAGCCATGTTCCTCACGTCATTCTCAGTCTGAAATTGGACTCGCTGAAGCTGCGAGCCGGGCAAGAGGATGTAGTAAGAGCCCTGGGCGCTCACCACTTCGGCATCCTTCTTTAGCTCCTCTTGCAGTTTCTCCTTGATGCCTTCTACTTTGAGGTCTTCTTCGTCATCCTTGGGGTCCTCTTCTTTCTCTGGCACACCATATTCAGCCTCAGGCGCTTTCTCGGGAAGACCGTATTCGTTCTGCGGAGCTAAGTAAGTTTCAGCCGGGGCACCGTAGCTGTTGTCCGGGATGCCATAGGAGGTGGATGGAGGTGAGACTTCCTGTCGAGATGGTAGGTTGAATTCCTTGGCAGGTCTGAAGCCAGCTGCAGGGTACGGCGCCGCTCCATTATCAGGGGCAACTTCTTGTCTCTGGAATTTGTAGTTCTGCCTGTACCGAGGAGGTTCGGCGACCACGACCGCGGCGATCAATAATACAAGAGCGACTTGCATGTTGATGTTTCGACTGTTTGGAGACGAATGATGCTGTTAGAAAAAAATCATACGTTTATATATCAAAGGAATGCATCAGTTTCCGCGCTTTTCTCCTCAATAATCTATATTCCGAGTGGAAGTCGACATTGGCCGCGGGCGGGTCACGTTGCGTAACAACGATTAGCTTCTGCATTGTTATAGGAACAAGACCTGCATACTAATGCGGCTTTACGAAAACGAAAATTTCAATATTCATGAATTCGAGTGTACTCCTGCCACTAATTAGTGACTGGCCAAATTGCTCGATTAGGGACGTGGATTGGCATCTGGCAACAGGTGTAATCAGTGGTGCCAGTGATGGCGCTATGCATAATGTGTTGCGGCCTTGGTCTATTATGGCATGGTTGGACCAGCGGTGGCACGCGCGGCTCTTGACCGAATTTGACAGTGATTCATTTGTTTTGCGAGGAGTGTAATAAAATCATAAAAATTCAAAGTTTGTTTTAGAGATCTTTCATTTCTTTAAGTAATTACATAGTGCTGCATAAAACGACCCGTATAACATAAAAAAATTAAAGCTAATATAGAGAAAATATCTTATTATAATAAAATATGCTATTTAGACTCAGGAATAAATATTTTAATTGCAATCCATTGGTGTTAATCAGCGTCCGTGGTGGCCATTAAATCGAAATTCAACGTTCGCGCGACGCTTAGCATTAGGGTAATGTGTTGCGGGCCTTCTTTAATTACGCTACCCTCGTACGGTAATGGCCTTGTATTCCTTACACGTTTGAAAACTGGTATTTTTTATTGGAATATTTGTAGATTATATATTGTGTCTTGCTTGGATACAGCCCTCGTCTCTTCGTACCAGAAAATGTTTGATTGACCACACCTCGATCAAACTTAGCTCAAGACTTTTCCCTACCTCCTCTCATATCTAGAAAATTCTTGAAAAGGAGATTTTGTTCATCTCAAACCTCTTTATTCCTAAACCGGAAGTTAATAACAATGTAGACTTGTTTGAAATGTCAGTGGTTCTATTTCCGGGTCAGTATATCAGCAAAAGTGGTAGGTAAAATCCATCCATGCTAATGCAGAGTCACTATACTGCCGGATACCACTCTAATATGAGGTTGGTATATTGTCTCATTCCAAACAATAATATTGTATTCCATTCTCTTTCTTTTTCAAAGTGTTTAGCTTGGATTCAATGAATGATTGACTAACGTTCATCTGTTTTGAGCAAAATTTCATTCCTCTCTAAATAAATAATTTTTAACACTTCCCTCTTGTAAAGATAATAAGTTTTGACACGTGTCGTACTTGTTTTATGGATAATAGTGTTGAAAGAGTGGTAATGTGCCATCGTAGCTGTCGATATTAATAATTATTATAGTTAAAAATCGGACTGCCTCGGTGGCGTAGTTGTATTACAGTACGACTGCAAAGCTGAGGTCTCGGGTTCGATCCCCGGGTCGGGCAAAGTGATATTGAGTTTTTCTATTCAGTATCAGCCCGGAGTCTGGAATTTGTGCCCGATATGGCGATAGGCTCGCCCCCTATCACATCATGGGACGGAATAACGGCGAAAAGTGGGTGCACTAGTTGTGCCTCTGCCTACCCCTTCGGGGATAACAGGCGTGAGTGTGTGTGTGTGTGTGTTAAAAATAATTGATCGCTTAAATTGCATGTCAGTTTATGCTATGGTTATGCAATTTATGTGAGATATGGGATATGTTTTTTACATATACATATACACTCACGCCTTTTATCCCCGAAGGGGTAGGCAGAGGCGCAACTGGTGTACCCACTTTTCGCCATTATTCCGTCCCATGATATGATAGGGGGCGAGCCTATCGCCATATCGGGCACAAATTCCAGACTCCGAGCTGATACTGAATAGAAAATCACTTTGCCCAACCGGGGGATCGAACCCGAGACCTCAGCATTGAAGTCATACCATAATACAACTACGCCACCGAGGTAGTCAGTTTTTTATAGTTAGTAATTATTGAAGTTTTACCCTTTGTAATGTATTATTAGACACTGAGACAGTCTACAAACAATATTTTAAAGAGTATCTAAATATAGATTATTCTTTGTAGAATTGTTACGTTCAATATTTATTTTTGAGTTGTTTAGTGTTAGAATGGTTTTATATTTTGGAAAGATTCGTCTATCGATCACTTAGAGCGAGGTCCCGGTAGGGAAGTCGGACAGACTGACTGCCCTAGACCGTCTTATCAGATAAACTTTTCTTGGGTACTAAGATTGATATACAGCTGATTCCTCTATACATACGTAAAAGGAATCAGCTCTACTACAGGGCTACTACGCAGCAAAAAGAGTGCGAGCAACATCAAGTCACTCAAGTTTCAATTTAAAAGTTGTATTCGTCGGAAACTCGCATTACTTTAAGAATCTTAATTAGATGCTATGTAACATCAGATGACTGGACGAAAAATTCAAATGTTTCTTCCAAAATTTTATTCATAAATATTCCAATACAAAAACGATTACCAATAAAAAATATATCATATAGTCATAAATCCGCCAATCAACAAAAAATAAAAGTATTTTTATAAATTCCACGTTTGCGAGTCATTCATGTGTGTTCGGTTCACACAAAATGGCTGCTTGACGTTTAATTACGCTGGCAAATGGCGTCTGGCGGGAAAATTGAGCGTCGCTTGTCCACGCGGTACGTTGGCGCAAAAATGGATATTAATTTTAATTACAGTAGTCTCATGGCGTTTATCTGTTATTCGGTTGTTTGCGTGTTTATATCATGTAAGTAATGAATCTGGTTTGTATGGCGTAGGTGTAAGTATTTGTTGTGTGGAGTATAATATGAGTATACTAGCTGACCCAGCAAACGTTGTTTGTTTTGCTATATAAATTCTTTTTAGATATTAATATAGTCAAAATGAATAAATTATTGTACAAGCTGTTTATTGAATCAGAAGTGACACCGGCAGAAGCTTAGCGGGATAACTGATCAGAGATAATTGATCAGTTACCGATCGGGGTTAAAAGTTATAAAATTACTAATATCAAAATAGGTAGAAAATTTAGGGTTGAATAAAATAAAATAAAAATTCTGTCAGAAAAATAAAAAAAAATTGAGGTGGGTCTCCCTTATCACTTAGGGCGATGAAAAATAGATATTGACCGATTCTCAAACCTACGGTCACCCAAAGTCGGTCGAGCCATATCGGAGGAGTTTGGCAACAAACACCGCGACACGAGAATTTTATATATTAGATTGAGTAATTGTCACTTGTAATCCAGGATTTGTTGGATAGAATTCAAACAATAATTAAGATTTGTATCTACTATTGGCATTGATAAATCTGCTTATTATGTCAATAATTTTATCTCACTTCTTACTAGTAATGCAAATGCGTAATGTTGTGATACTTTTATTGTAGGAAAAGCCGTTTAGGCGGACGGAGCTGTGAAAAAACCTAGGTCAATATAATTTCTATATCGTTGTGATTTTCGCTTCTGTTTATGCCATCCAATGTTCACCTTTCATTCACAAAGTACAATGTCGTATCCTTAGAGTAAATATAACTACTATAGAGCGCTAATATCGCACCGTGCGCCCACTACCCAGCGTAGGCAGGTGAACTATAGCTACTTATATAGAAATGTTGGCGACTGCTAGGGATGGGCACGCGAGCAGCACCAACGCAACAGTTATCGATAAGTACAGGTCCGGTGGCGCGGTACATATTGTTGTTAAAAAATTGTGGTTCTACAAAATATGGCCCTGTGAGTAATTTTAAGCGTATTGCGTTAATATAGATAAAAGCTATGCTGCGAATTAGTGTAGTGCCATGTGGAATGATTTATAAACACGGTACCTCAAGAGCAGTTTTTACAAGCAATAAGAACCAAGAATATTAATGGATATCCATTATAATTAGACCAATGAATATAAACCGAGCATCGCACCATGGATTTCTTAGCCAGTCTCCCCAAGCCTAAAATATGCACTTCTAGTTTTTGAAACATTCATTACCAATGATAAAAAAATTACAAATAAAAAAAATATCTCAATGATTGCTAACTTATACTGTCAAGGCCCACGATAGAAGCTATCCAATAGCTTAAAAATATCATCGTAATCGGTAAATTTTTAGGAACAGTAATTATTTCTTTCATTTCATAAACAAAAACGCAATTATTAATTGGCTTAAAAATCACACACAGACAAAAACAGTTACCTAAGCTACATTATATTAAGCATCGCCTTCGATGGTAATAAATACGTATGCATATGAAAATATTACATCGATTCTGGTATCGACGCATAACATCACTATCGAAAAAGCGGGACGCAAGGCAGTGTGGGGGGTACAAGCGTTCGCCTCCCGTGCGTCTTTCATACCGCGACGCGTGATTTCAATTTTACCTAAAAATATATTGAAATATGGCTTGCCTGTGAAACGTGATATTAGAATTCTGTTTAGTGTGTTTCCGAGTGTCGTTTTTACAACATACCACATACCATATAACCATTTTGCAGTATTAATAATCAAATATTCGCATAGATCTCACTCGCGTGTGCTCACACCGTTCCTACTCGAGTGACTACAAGCGTTTGCGGCCGGCGCAGGACGATGTTCCCACCCGTGCCTATTGTTCCCACTTGCATACACGCGCTCTATAGTAGTTATACTTACTCTAAGGTCGCATCCAACTCAAATGTTGATCACAATCAATATAGAAGGTTTACTGAGAGGGGTTAGGCCTAGTTAGTTAGTTAGTCCACCACGCTGGCTTAGTGCGGGGGTTGGTAGACTACAAATACCTTCGAAATTCTTATAGAAATTCTCAGAAATTTGAGTTTCTTTACGATGTTTTCCTTCACCGTTACAGCGAACTATAATTGATAAACAATACACACGTAACTTTGAAAAGTTATAAGTGTATGCCTTGGGTTTTGAACCTCCGGACAATGTCTCGGCAGACCGTTCCATTCCCAACTAGGCTATCGTCTAAAATATTTAATCTGTTTACCGGCTTTCTGGTACACATAATGAACAATACAATATAACAATAAACAATATTACAGGAAAATATCACGCCGACCGCTTCGTAAAATTTTCATACGAATCGAGAAACTCTTTATTTGTGCGAAATTTGTTTTTCGTTATTGAGTTTCATATTTTGTTTGTACTCTGGGAATAATTAAATGTTAAATATAATTCTGGAGGCATTAATTGTTTACCGTATTTATTTTGGTGTTTATTGTTTACCCTGACCACTGCCGGGTACCGGGTTCTTTGTTTTGAATGGATTAAGATTTTGAAACAATATTAGCTTGATAAAATGATTACAACAAAGTAAGTGGAAAGGGTGCATGAAAGTATTGAATAATAAGGATTTTCATTAAATCACGGTACACAGGAGCTGAAGATGTGTGTAACCGTTGTTTTTAATAACAAATAATTGTTTCGTAGAATAAGCGCTATCTCAATCCTGGAAAAAACATTTTTGCGAGAGCAGGGAATTATGGTAGTATAATTACACTAGGGCAAGCGTTATTCAAGGGTAATACAAGTTTTTTACTGGCTCTACATAAGCTAGATAGGTATAATCCTATATTATGATTTTTTATACGTGTTAATGGCCGTGTAGTGCCTGGATAATGTTCTTAAATTTATAGAAACATTGAAGGTCGTGGGTTCAAAAGCTGCTTTCCAATTTTTCCTTTTTGAATGTTTCTATAAATTTACGAACATTAGATAGGTATCTTATTGACCGGCAACTATATTGGCTTCAGTGCCAAATACAGCAAAATAAATACAATTTGCAAATAAATGTACAAATAAAAAAATAAACGTGATTTGGGAACTCCCTAGTCAGATTCTTGCACGAGAAACTTTTGCGAACATCTTTAGAGTGTAAGGGGGGGTTTTATAAGTTTAAGTTGTGTATCTGTGTATCTGCGTGTCTGTGTATTTGTATGTCTGTCTGTGGCATCATCGCTCTCAAACGAATGAACCGATTTTGACGCGTTTTTTTTATTTGAAAGCGGATGTGATCGAGATGGTTCTTAGCTATAGTAAATGAAGATCTGTTCAGGCTTTTGAATATTATCAGTTCATTTTCAATTTTCACAACTCCGATTGATTTTAAATGTAGTGTACTGCGACTTTGGCAATATTTTTAAGATAATATGTTAAACTTCAACTGATGTTGTGTAAAGCATCAAGTGGTCTGCGGGATAACCAACTTTTTAGCAACTTATAGCAGATATAGCATATGTGGCCTCATAAGAATGGTATCAATGAGTATGTGTTAGATGGTTGATTATCAAGAAGTTGATTATAAAGAGTTTTAATAAATAAATAATCTAAATAGCCTTGACACAAAAATACTCTAAAAAGTAAAAAATTTAAGTGGCTATGTTTGTCATTTAAGTACCTAGTAATATTTCGACCCAAGCGTCGTCGCGCCGAGGAACCGCTTTAGAAGTATTTTCATATCCCTGATTCGGAATTCGGTATTTATAAATATATAAAAGGTAGTAATCGTACTAATATTATATAGGCGAAAGTTTGTAAGTATGTATGGATGTCTGGATGTAAGGATGTTTGTTACTCTTTCACGCAAAAACTACTGAACGGATTTCAATGAAATTTGGCACACGGGTAGATCATGTCCTGGGTTAACACATAGGCTACATTTTATCCCGGAAAAATTAAAAGCGGGAATTTTATCCCGGTAAAACTTTATAACGCGGGCGGAGCCGTAGGCAAATTTCAAATAGTTTCTTCATTATGCACCAGATAGAACAAAAATAATCGTTGATAACCTGTCATCTTCTAGAACATCCGATGTAGTCTAGGCACGCAGAGGTTGCGTCGAAGGTGCATTTAGTCGTTTCCTTTACAATTCGCGCGTGATAAGGTCGGTTCATGGTGCTGCATTATAATACTTTGTAGCCTTGACGTTCAGAGTCCGGGCATTGACAGTGACGAGATGTGTAATGAAATGCGTTTATTAATTGTGGGTGCAAAAACTTTAAAATAGAGAAAACAAATTAATCATGATAATTAGTGTAAATATATTTATTGCGTTGAAACAGGCCGGCATAATTCTGCCGGTGTAACGTCTACAAGATGTGAATAATATCATATTTGTAAACGTGATTACGTTCTTCAACGATCCTCCTAGCCACTTTCGGCCACGGCGGCCTAGCTCAACGGAGATCAGCCAGATACGCAGGAGATATTATAGTGCACAAGTGTGTGCGCAATACACAGACCGTGCATTCGCTATTCCTTCACTCTCAAAGTCCGGTGAGACGGCAATCCGACATGATCGGAGAGAGATCAGGCGCAGGACCAACGGCTTTACGTGCTTTCCGAGGCACGGGGGTGACTGGATGGAAAAACTAAGCTGGCGACTGAGTACTTTTAAGATGGAAAAACCCAGACACAATGTTTTTGGCTCGACCCGGGATTCGAACCCAAGACCACAGCGCGTAACACGTACGCAATACAACTACGCCACCGAGGTAGTCGTATGTAGTAGTCGTATTTGCACTTAGTGTATATAAATACTGTAATGTAGTGATAGAAAAAATGTGAGTCACTCATTAATAACCAGCAGAAGTTTGTGAAGGACGTGTGTCTGTGATCACGTTCATAATGTTTGTGACGTCAAAAATAACAATGCGTCATATCAGACTACGAAATAAGATTCTTATGAGCGCGAGGCAGATTGGGTATATTTCACTACTGTCTATTTAAGCAGTTTCTTGGTTTCATGTCCATTTGAGGCCTAGATAGTATGTATTAATATGTCGGTTGAATTTATCAATATCTTTCGGCCTGTATAAATAAATCTTGATTAAATAAATTCTGAGACTTAAATCCAGTGTGTAAAATATTATTGTAATATTATTAGTCTGTACCGGCTTAAATTTGCATGTCTATTGAATACATTCTGCCATCTAATACTTAAATCTAATATGTCAACTTGATGAGAGGATTGCGGTGCCACGTAGTAACTCTATAGTGCTTTTTTTGACAGCCGCAAGTCCCTGCACGGACTCTGAACGTGTTTCTGTGAGTGAATCAGTCGCCGAATTAGCTGTGATGTCCTCGCTACGGCATTCGATGAAATAAGTGAATGTTAATTAATTGCATTGCTGGACGTGGGCCTTTTAAAGCCTTTGAGTCCAATTTATGACTCAACTCGTCTGTCATTATAAGTGTTAGTTCATACAAATTGCAGGTTCATTTACTGCAATCGGCACCAAAGTGTATGGGCTCGTGCCGAAATGTTGTACAAATATGTTTTAGTAATACCTAATCTATAACTACTGCTTTATTACAATTCTAAAATAAAGTAACAAGAAGAAAAAGCAAATGCCTCCTTCGTGTAGTGACCGCGTGTATGGACGGTGGACTGATTTGCATTTCAGAAAAATCCTTAGTTAAAGTAATTTAAATTAGGGAAAGGACTGGGATATTTGTCTCGCTCCGCTTAAAACCAATATTTCAAGGAACATGTACTTCTTATTTCATACGTACGTACATACACACTAACGATGTTATTCCATAGAAGTAGCCAGAGACTACTGAACGTCACGTGCTACGATCTTGGCACACCCACTTCGCTTTTTTCACATTCATAGTTCTTCTCATATATTTTTGACGGTTATGAGTACTGATTACCTGTCCTTTTCGGAAGAGATCATTTATTTGATCAATGTACATTCTCCTCGGGCGCCTTTTTTTCCAGCCGTACCGTCCACATTTGCTCGATAAATACTTTTCATAGCCCGTCTTTCATTCATCCTCTCCACGTAACCCAATAATTTCAGCATACTTTCAATCTTAGTCATTACATCATCCTTCAACTATTCATTACCATCTTTTCTTTGCTCATTCCCACTTTATGTGGGATCGGCTCTCCTAAAATGTCTGCGCCAAGATGTTCTGTCTTGGGTTGTCAGTTCGGGTATTTTGTTTTTATCAAGAGCTTTAATCATATTGGTCCACCAGGTAGAGGGAAGTCACATTCATTATTACCATATTTATAGTAAATTTAACATAGGTCAACAAGCTTATTTAAACATTGTTAGTTATTCCGCACTCGTGGCTAGCCCAATGTGAACTGTTTAGTTTGATTCAACAGACTTCAATAAATAGTTAATTTAACACATTTCGCGCGAAATTAAAGTAATTGGTTACAAATTGGAATTTAATTTTATCTGCTCTAATTTAATTTGATTGTTGTAGTTTATTTGTTTGCACTTGGAAACTTAGTAAAAATAAAACTTCACTGTAGTAATAGAAACTGAAATTTAGTTTTATTCTGTTTTTTAATTCTAAAACAAGACTTTGAATAATTGTGACTTAATGTAACTTGATATGTCCGTCTAAGTTGAGAATATTCACCAGAGGCTGTCCATACTTGTAATTCGTTTATTTGGGTAGGCATAAATGTTTTGTCAATTTATTCTAGCTTGTAGAATATTGTGGCCAGTACGCAATATTATTAATGAGAATTTATCTGAATAATCGATGTGAAATCGCCTGTTTTCGGACTGATTAAAGTAACTATCTTTGTTCGGGATTTGTTGAGAAGCTCTTGAAATTACATCTTCTATGAAACCTTAAAAAAATCTGCACAGCTAAACGCGCAACACACATACACTTAAGCTTTTATCTCCAAAGTGGTAAGCAGAGGGGCAACAAGTGTACCCTCTTTTTATCGTGCGTATTCCGTCCCAATGTGATAAAGGGCGAGCCTATCGTCATATGGTGTAAAAATTCCAGACTCCAGGTTGATAACTAGTAGAAAAATCAAATATACCACTATAATCGAACTACCCAGTCTTGAGATCGAATCCGAGTCCATCACTGTTGTGGGGAGATTTGTTATGAAAACAACTGTTCTTGTAAGAATATCATTTATTACTGCTCACTTGATTACAAATGTGTTATATTTATGTACCATAGATCTTACCTATATAATAATATGTATTACTCACGTACTACTACACCACAAAGCTTCTGTTAATTCATCGGAACATGCACGCCGTTGTCTTTTGCGCGATTCGCTCTAGAATGGCTGAATGATCGTCGAAAATTGTTATGTTGTATAATCTGATCATTGATCCAAGAATGGTGATATTTTTTATATTGCTTTCACATTAAATAGATAGCTTCGAGACTCAATAAGATACATATAATGATTTTATATTTTTATTGAATCTTGAAAAAGAAACAGTCGAAGGCGGGACTCGAAACCACGACCTCCGGCGTACCGTGCCGGTGCTCTTCCAACTGAGCCACCTCGATCGACTCGATTGTAAATAATTGCTAACAGATGTCGCTGATCATCTCCTTTAAGAGAATTAAATAATGATCTTGAAATTAGCAATCGAAGGCGTGGGTCGAGGTGGCTCAGTTGGAAGAGCACCGGCACGGTACGCCGGAGGTCGTGGGTTCGAGTCCCGCCTTCGACTGTTTCTTTTTCAAGATTCAATAAAAATGTAAAATTATTATCCAGGCAATACATGGCCATTCACATGTATAAAAAATCATAATATAAAATAAGATACATATAACCACGAACCAAATACTAATACTCAACATATGCATCTTTAATTCTTCAACTTGGGCATTATTTGATACCGCAGAATTCTGGTTCAAGAAAACGGTTTCCTTATCTACTTTCGATTGACACATTTTCAGCTTTTAAAACAAGTATTTATTATTTCAGCCTGTGATTTCACCAACTTGCTTCAATTCTTCTACGTGATTTTGCATGATTCAAAATCACGTGGAAGTGGATATGTATTACTTACGTACTACTACACCACACTGTAAAACCACTGCAGTCTTACTGTAATACAACTACGCCATCTAGACATTCTTGACGAGCTAATGCTTAAGTACATAAATAATGTCAGGTAATTAATAAATCCCTTTCAATGCTAAGCGAGACCAATTTACAGCGGTAGTAAATAATACATTTAAATGACTGAATATTTGAACTGAGTTCCATTCGTTCATTTTCTCATCTGTCCGTTCGCGCGCCCTGTCGTCCGTTCATTAACATTCATTAATATTTATGCTCATTCAGTCATTCGTTCATTAGCCTCTCTGTATCTAGGTAAATAAGACAATGTTATAGGGACGTAGTGGACGATAGCCTAGTTGGGAATGGAACGAGCCGAGACAATGTCCGGAGGTTCAAACCCAAGGCACACACCTCTGACTTTTCAAAGCTACGTGTGTATTGTTTATCAATTATCGGTCGTTTAACGATGAAGAAAAACATCGTGAGGAGACCTGCATACCTAAGAAGCTCTTTATAAGAATTTCGAAGGTAGGTATGTGAAGTCTACCAACCCGCACTAGGCCAGCGTGGTGGAATAAGGCCTAAACTCTCTCAGTAGTAGAGGAGGTCCGTGCCCAGCAGTGGTCAGTATTTAATACAGGACTGGTATTATTATTTATTATATAGGGGCGCTGTACTTCAATCTTACTTGCGTATATTATTTTTTGAAAGGCAGTGGTTTATTTAGAATAAAGGATATGAAATATTTGCCTATTTAGTGGGATATTACAAAGTCTACGTGTTAAGTTGTAAAATTCCTGCTGTACATTGTAATCGACTGGATTTAGATACTGTCTGTGCTGATGAAACCATTATGACTTGATGTCGTTAGATTTAAACTTTGTTGCTTAACCTTTTCAACTAAAACAGTAATGTCCTTTACTTTTGTTTACAAGCGAGTGACAAGGCTGACAGCAAGCTCGCCTGATCGTAAATGTCCCTCGACACCACACGAACTATGAGCCATATATACAGCGAGGCATTTCACCCAGAACCAATAGATGTTGAGTATCATAATTCTCAAAAAGTACCATAACAGCGATAAAAACATCCCATAAATGAACTACTTCGGTAGTCAGCAGTCAAGTGACTGCTTCGGTGGCGTAGTTGTATTGCACGCGCGGTGTGACACGGCTCTGAGGTCTCGGGTTCAAATCCCCGATCGGGCAGTGATTTTGGGTTTTTCTGCTCATCAGTGGCAGATGATAGGCGATAGGCTCGCCCCTATCACATCTTGGGACTAAACACGGCAAAAAGTGAGTACCCTGGTTTTACCTCTGGCTACAGCTTCTTTCTTTTTATGGCATCGGATAACGAGACGGGCATGCCGTTCGCCTGATGGTAAGCGATACGACCACCCATAAACAGTAGAAACACCATCCAGCACCTCGAGTTACAAAGTACTGTGTGGCATTCCACTGCGCTCATCATCCTGAGACATAAGATGTTAAGTCTCATTATGTCCAGTAGTTACACTAGCTTAGACATGGGCGCCGCGCCGGCGTTACGCCGCCGGGCAGGACCCGCGCGCCGCCGCCGCCGCCGCCTAACTTGGACGGCGTGGATTTTGTGAATACTTTTAATTTTTATTGTCAAATTTTATGAATGATTGGGTCTCAAATGTCATATTTAATTCGATGTAGATATAGGCGCCGCGCCGGCGTGGATTTGGAATAAAAAAATAATTTTTCTTCAAAATTTTATGCATAGTTATTGGCCGACTTGGGTTTTTTAAAGTTAATGACAGAAAAACGACTATTAGCGTTAACGATTGTAAAAGGCATCTTGGCTACGGCCTCTATGCTCACGCGCCCATACGTGGCTGCGCTCTTTCAAGCTGTCTAACCTAAAAGGTCCTGGCATCGCTAACTAAACTTTATGCCACGGAGTTATGTGGTCCATGATCTTTTACAGCAGTACCTTTTCGAGCGAAACCTTGGACCTCCGAATCTCTCGGCAATGCTCTCCAGTGAAATCCGCAGCAGATAATAAGGGCGTACAACACGATCTTGTACGTGACTTACTTGTTGGTTAGATACCGGCCTAGGATCTGGACCCCAAAGCCCTACGGCCACCTTCCACTGGTTGGAGGGAGCTTCCACGCACGAGCAGCGCCCGGCTCCTTTCGGCGCTCCAAGGCCAAGCGGGCACCTTTCGGTGGAGTTGCCATGGAGGATGTGGTCTCAGGCTGGAGACCCCGTCCTCGGTGCCCAAATGTTTGAGTAGTCCACCTTGATTTCACCAAGGCGTGACGCAACTATGCTCCAACTATCAACTGATAAATGTGCTCATTGGAGAACATTGTTCCGGAGAGTATCTGTGGCAGATCGTAGGTCATGTCTTTTCCTTGTGATAACTGCCCAACGACGGTGTCTTACGGTCAGATGCATGTGATCGTTTTCACTGATCCATGGTCAACAGGCAGAGATTCTAGATTGCAGTGGCTAACTTTTTTGGAGTAGTCCCCATCAGAAAGAGAGTACGAGAGTACTACGAGAGATCGATAGCGGGCCAATCCCTCTGCCATCAGAGACGTTAGACTCCTGGTCCTGACCTGTGAATTGGGGACGTTTAGGGAAGTCCACTACAGCATCCCCGGTCTGTTATAAAAGACGACTAGTAGGGGCTATCGGGCGATCTTGGGGTCTCCCAAATAACCGTCCACTCGGCCTTTGAGGTTGCAATATACGGTCAAATATATAACCTAACATTTATCGGAGTTTTAGCTAACCTTAATTGAGAGCATAGCGATTTCGTGCCATTTAATGGAGGAGGCCTCTCGCTGTCGCTGTGTTACTAACCAAGACCACAGTAACAGACCTTAATTTTTGATGGCCTACGAGTACGAAGGTAGACCTCTTATGAAAAGAGATGTTGTGGGAACACGAAAGGTCGGACTCCTCTCACCAGAAGTAGAGAAATTTGAGGAATGAGGTGGAGAACTGAATATTACCCGTCCTTTCGATGGAGATTTGCGGATAAAATGATTAGGCGCACATGACCATGAGATCATGAAGCCGTCCCTGACGCAACAAAGTGCTTTGGTATACATTTAGTATGCCGTAGTAGTTTACAATGGCGGCGCTAGACCAAACGTGGACGTCGGCGACATCAGCTTTGTGAGGCCCCTTTTATTTTCCACTTTTCTCTCGCCCGGGCCTAGTGGCGGCTGAACCCTCGGTTGACAAAGGGCACAAAGAAAAAGCCGACACCGACGCCTAACGCCGTCACTACTAGTTATCATAGACTAAAAGACTTGGTCCAGCTTGGTGTGTCGCCCGATGCTTCCATCTCTATAAGTGGCGTAACGCTAGGTCGTAAAAGCGGTGATAATGATATAACCGCGCAGTCATTTTTGATAACGGGATGGTGGCACCAAAGGGCATTAATGGTCATTTCACCTTCTCCGCGAAACAAGATAAAGACTCGCCAGTGCCATAGAGCATTTGTCTTTTTTTGTTATTATTTTTCGCGGAGAAAGTGACTTCTTACTACCCCCCATCCTTCAAGGGGGCCACTGAGCGGTTATGCTGGGTTTACCGTGCCTTGCGACCCGACGTTGAGCCGCCGGGAGAGATGAAACCATTAGGTGACCGCCCAACGTATGTACAACGCACGGCATACAAACCAAAACTCCGCTGTGGCCATCTTCGGCGCATTAGAGACAGCCGCGGGCTTTCTCTGACGGAAGTGTCTAAGTTATTGTCCGCAACCGCCTCTGCGCGGTGCCGCCGCGGTGCGCCCGTCTGCTGTTGTGTTGGGCTCAGACGCTCCCGCGCACCGAAGGGTGCCCTCTGCGTCAACGGCAACGTGAGGCCTACCTGCCACGCTGCCGTCCATCACAGGGATTGCAACAATGTGCTAAAAAAACACAAAACTAAAGACGGACAGCCCCCTGCCGTCCGCCTGGGACCCCCGGTGGCCTCTATTGACTAATAGTCTTTTACGACAGGTAGGGGATACCGTGATTTTTCCAAACGCCCCCAATCCACAGGGTGGATGGAGCATGGGTCCTGAAGGGATTTTTATACCGATAAGTTAATTTGCTGGTGCTTCCAACTACCTACGAACATGTAACTGAGGAATTTATATGTGGCCTATACATATATTCAATATTCATTCAAAAAATCCACGCCGCCGGCGTTACGCCGCCGCCGACCAAAAATTACCAGCACGCCGCCGCCGGCTTTTTCCTAGGCGGCGCCCATGTCTACACTAGCTACAATGTCCTTCAAACCGAAACACAACAGTGCATGCACACTGCTGGTTGGTGGTAGAAATAGATATTCTGAGATAAAGGCGTTATATATAGGTACCTACTACTTCGAAGCTTTAGCGGCGAAAGGATCGTCGCCGCAGTAGAGGAACAGATGGTTGCATTCCTCTCTGGAAGGGAAATTTCCAGTCAGGCAGATGTTGCGCCTGACTGGCCGCGGCCCCTCCGATGGTTTCCATTTTCAATACCACTGTCGATGTCCGATGTAGGAGTGTCGGGCATTGATGTATTAAAAACCCGTTGATAGGTGGCGGTGTTGTTAATTATGCCGCCACAAAGCGAATTAAATCAGCAACAAACATTTCAATTCAAAACGATTTCAGGATCGCTACAGCCACAGAGCATGTACGATACACATTCACAATACATTACATATCCCCTTGCTCTCCCGCTAAGCCCATTTGGGTTACTTAACTCCCATCAAGCCTTTATTCGGCAAATAGGCAATAATTTACGCAACCCGCCGGCAAAATTTACGGTCTAATTTCCGAAAGCAAGAAATCAAATTAAATTAGCTCTAATACAAGAGTTGGAATCCAAAATATCAGCTGTAATGGAAGTGGATTATTGGATTGAATAGATAACTCGAAAGGATTTGATCTTTTTTTTAATAGAATTTATTCCGTTTATTATATTATTAGTATTAGACTGCCTCGGTGGCGTAGTTGTATTACAGTACGACTGCAAAGCTGGGGTCTCGGGTTCGATTCCCGGGTCGGGCAAAGTGATATTGAGTTTTTCTATTCAGTATCAGCCCGGAGTCTGGAATTTGTGCCCGATATGGCGATAGGCTCGCCCCCTATCACATCATGGGACGGAATAACGGCGAAAAGTGGGTGCACTAGTTGCGCCTCTGCCTACCCCTTCGGGGATTACAGGCGTGAGTGTGTGTGTATGTGTATTCCGTTTATGTTTTACTAGGTGTTTCTCGTGGTTTCGCCTGCGTGAGAGGTCTTCCTCGGAATAAATTCATAATTTATTTATTATACACTCATTTGCAAAAAAAACGGGCGGTTTGGATTTTAATTCTTTTTTAAAAAAATACGGTACCAAAATGATTTCAATCATTTGTACATGTTACTGGCCGGTTTTAAAAATGCCGTGGTGATTAAAACAGTACGTTCTAAATTAAAATTTTCGTTTGATGCTCGTTTTTACAGAAAACCACTTTTTATCCTACATTTTTGGTGCGAAGTTCCAAAAGATAATATCGGTTTTCATAACTTTTAGTCAATTTTTATGAATTTATTTCATATTCTTAATTGTCAAAGCTTCATTTATTGCTGTTTAGCTGTCTCAGTAATGTTAGAGAAACTGGTAAAAGCTACCAAAATTATTGCGCTTCTCGAAGAGGGCTGCAGCCAATGCTTCGTGGCTCAGAGGCTAAGTGTGAGTCGCTCGACGGTTCAAAGGACCTGGCAGCGGTATCAAGACACCGGTTCCGTCGAGAGAAGGCCTGGTTCTGGAAGAAAACCATGTACCCAACCACGGGATGATCGTTTTCTTGTGAGTCGCGCATTGAGAAATCGCAAGTCTTCGTATGTGGACCTTAAGAACAACCTCGAAGAAGTAAGAAATGTGCATATTAGTCTATGGACGGTCAGGAGGAGGCTGCTCGCGGCCAATATACACAGTCATCACCCGGCCCGCGGCCCTAAGTTACTCCGTGAGCACAGAGTTGCCAGGCTTAGGTTTGCTCGAAATTGTGAGTCATGGACTCAAGAAGACTGGAATAGGGTATTGTTCTCCGATGAAGCCGGGATATCTCTGTTCGGTGAAGATCGACGTCGGCGAGTGCTACGAAGACGAGGAGAACGTTTTGCAGAGGCTTGTTTTGAAGAAATCATACCTTATGGTGGGGGCTCTGTTATGTTTTGGGCAGAAATAAATTCAATGGATCGAACAGAGTTAGTCTTCATTGAAAACGGCTCACTGACTGGACATCGATACATAACGGAAGTTCTTATTCCTCATGCACAACCCGCATTGGCCGCTTTAGGCGAAGACTAAATTTTTATGGACGACAACGCTCGCGCCCACCGGTCTGGCGATGTGGAAGCGTATGTGCAAGAGGTCGGCATTCGTCGTTTGGATTGGCCAGCTCGAAGTCCCGACCTCAATCCTATAGAGCATGTCTGGGACGTTCTGAAACGACGCGTGAGATCAGTACTACCGGCTCCGCAAACCATCAGAGAGCTGAAGAATGTAATTACCGCGGAGTGGGAACGTATTCCGCAAGCAAGTATCCGGGATATCCTCGCTAGCATACCCAGACGAATTGAAGCTGTGATTTCAGCTAGAGGGGGTCACACTCGATACTAAACATTTATCTGCTTTTACTTTATTAAAGAAAAAACAAACAAAAATCTTTGTTAACTTTTACTTCACGAGCATATGCACTACTAGCGAGCATACACTACTAGTGAACTTTAGCATTAAAACCCATAAATTTTATCAAAATTTTATGATAATACTGACGAAAACGATTATTTGCTTATTAATTTACAAAATTGTGAAAGTAAAACTACCTATAATTATCAAACAAACCAATAGTAACATTTGAAATGGTTCATTGCTTAGGTGCCCGTTTTTTTTGCAAATGAGTTTATTATGTTTTACTTTTTATTTCTCCATCTCAATGAGTTTTAACTTGAAGCAACAGCTAACTGCAGTATATCGTATAGTGATCGAGACACCCAAACATCCCCAACTAACTTACTAACAGCCTACCCACTCTTAAACAAGGCTAAATATTACATGTATAAAAATGAGGTGGCCTAATATTCCGGTCGGTGAACCCGGAATGACGTCACTCATCTAAGTGATCGCCGAGTGTACGCCGGATATGGATGTCGAGTGAAGACATTGTCGACCCGGATAGGAAATTAGAACGGCGCTATACGATATAGTCGCGTGGGTGGCAACGTGACATTTAGCTGAAGAATACTGGTATTATCGGAGTGATGGAGAAAAGTTAAAGAAAATTTAGAGAAGGCAGAAAATTTCGTTTGTGTACCAACCGATGTCAATAGGTAAACCCATCTCAACTGCGGATCAATGCCAAAAATAAATGTCACACAACCTTTATTTCGATTGTCTATGCTATCAATTCGAACGCAGTGATTAAGGTCGTTTATTGAATTTAGTTGATAGTTGATAAAATTTTGTAATTTGACCTAAAAATCCTTTTAGCAAAAACAATAATAAGGATCATATTATTTTAATATTATTCAAAGTCCAAAAGGCATAAAGATGAATGTTCCTACCGACCCGATACAATTCATTTAAAAGTCAAAAAAGGTCGGAAATATTTCAGTAGAGGCCAATATATTTGCAAACGACGTGAATGCGCTGTGTAAACGCCCCTTAACTAGACATTTGCTTGTAAATGTATCGAATGTACGATTTTATTGGGGTTAAAGGAGATCGCGTGTTTAGCTTTTCGTGTTCTCAAATATGGGGATTTGGAGCTCTTGTTGACGTTTTATTAACGATATTGATGTTTTATAGCTTGGTAGACAAGTAGGTTAAGCAGGTACCTGATGTGAAGCCACCATAAACATCGACAATGCCAAAGGAATTATGGATGCGCTGCTGGCTTCAAAAGGAACGGGAACTATAAATGGAAGGTGGGTGCTTTTTGCCGAATATTATTCACTTTATGAAACACCGTAAGCTGTCTCTTCACAGCAATTCTTTATGAGATATTAAATACTAAGCAAAACCTTTCCCGCAGCAAAAGTCCTTAAGTAACTGTACATTTTCGTAGCGCCAGCGTACGACGCCAGCATTTCGGCCACGGCGGCCAATCTCAACGGAGATCAGCCAGGTACGTAGGAGATATTATAGTGCACAAGTGTGTGCGCAATACACAGGTGCACTCGCTATTCCTTCACTCTCATAGTAGGGTGAGACGGCAATCCGACATGACCGAAGAGAGATCAGGCGCAGGACCAACGGCTTTACGTGCTTTCCTGCGGGAGCAAATTATCAGTACAAAAAGTAGCCTATAATATGTTAATGCAAGACTTGGTCTAGCTGTGTGCCATATTTCATCCAAATCGTCCAACATTCCTATTTATAACGTTGGTAAGATAATATACTAATTTATTCTGTATGCCTACATGTCTGCATGAACATAATCTACATGAAATGTTGACTTATTATGGAATTGATGTTCTAATGATATACACTAATGAAAACAATTTATTCAAAATACTGGAGTTAGAACTAAAGTTCGCTATATTTATGTGGCCTAACCAAACTTAAAACATACAAGCGCTAGATCGCTTAAATCAATCTTGAAGCTACTTTTTTTTTGTCCCTGTCTAAACTCTTTCTAGCCTGACGAGGGTCGGCTTATGAAAGAACACCGGTCTTATGGGTGAGTGCAGAAGGCGCTCGCAACCCTTAAGCTAAGTCAGGTGTATAATTAATGCAGTAGGTACAGTTCAGTTGAATAGAATGAATATTCGGATGGCTTTATCTAGTTTGTAGTATATAATATATACACTGCATATACATATATCGATGTATGATTACGAGTATCAGCAAATAGTAATAATTAAGAACCAAAGTACGGAAACCTTAGAGCTCAAGTCAGGGTCAGTTGGCCAGCATTTTATAAATTAAAACTTGCTAAAAACCATTATAAAATTACACTGAATTCAGAGCGGGTTTAAACTTTAAAATAACATTTAACTTCTTAATAAAATTATAAGTAGCGTCCACAAGTTGAATCGGGCTTTATTGCGCCGACGCCGGTTATGCAAATAGTTTTTCTATTTTAATTTAAAAGTTACTTTTTTGTAAAAATAGCGTAATTTTAAATTTAACTTTAAGTAGTAAAGTTTGTTGTTTAGTTGGAAGTTTCTCTGAAAAGATTTGATATGAAAATATATTGTATTAATACTTATTCCAGTTTTTGTTTGTATTAACTCGTTAATGTGTAAAAGTACTGGTCGGAATCTGAAAATTATTTTAGCAATAACTACGTTATTCCTCAGTGTTATAGGTTTCTAATCCTGGTTACTCATATAAAGATGGAATGGCAGAAACTACTTTGTTTAAATTTTATAAATTGAATATCAATTCACTAGACATTCTAAGCCAACGTCGTAAGTAAAAGTATTAGTGAACTAAAAGGCTAAAGAGCAAAGTCGAGTGATACCTGACTGCATAATGAAAGGGCAAAAAATTATGTGGACGATAGCTTAGTTGGGAATGGAACGGTGTGCCGAGACAATGTCCGGAGGTTCGAAACCCAAGGCACACACCTCTGACTTTTCAAAGTTACGTGTGTATTGTTTATCAATTATCGTTCACTTTAACGGTGAAGGAAAACATCTTGAGGAAACCTATATACCTGAGAATTCTCTATTAGAATTTCGAGGGTGTGTGAAGTTTGCCAACCCACACTAGGCCAGCGTGATGGACTAAGGCCTTAAAAACCCTCTTAGTAGTGGAGGAGGCCCGTGCTCAGCAGTGAGCAGTATATAATACAGGGCTGGTATTATTAATATTATTATAAATAAAATTGAAATTCCTCTAACGATTATACTAGTAAATAATATTGTGTATCATTTAGCAGATTTCAACAGAATGAGGTATAAGATTCGTCTTTATTTAGTCAGGTTATAAAAACCTAATTCGAATATAAGTCCTTAGTTGACACACACACTCCTTTCATCTCCGAATGGGTTTGCAAAGGAGCAACTAGTGCATATATTTCGACGTGTGCGTGTCCTCCTATGATGGTGAGAGCGTATCTCCATATTGGACACAAATTCCAGACAGGAATACTCAATATCACTTTGCTTGACCCGGAATTACCTCAGTTAATTACATATTTAAACCTAAATAGCTTTTAAAAAAAAGCGCTAAAACTAGGTCCTAAATAAGACTCACATTTTAAATACACCCAAATTAGACTCCAAAACAATCGCTGTTGCTATTAATTGAATCAGAAATAGCGTTTGATTCCAATTTATTGCTGTACAGAATTCCCGTCCTTTGAGTTCGCTGATTGGATCTTTTAATTCGTCACGAGCCGGACGCGTCCGGCCTGTCCGGGGTTGTCCGGTTTGTCCGCCCCGTTACTAATGGAGTGTCCGGATACAGATTGAATTCACAGTTTTGTGTTCATGTCAATAAATGGAAAATTGTTCGGATCGTTGCATTTTATTTGTTGAGAAGGGTGTTATAGTTTTAGTCTTATTGTCATTTAAATGTATTGCTTTGTAGCGCTAATTTTTTTTGTGTGTAACTTTCATAATTGGAATGTCTATTAGAAAATAATTTGTCACCATGGATTGTTTAAATTTCATTTATTTAGTGGCTGTTTCGCAAGTTTCAAACACATTTTATTTCTTATATTAAAGAGCTAATGTAGATAGTACTCCCTTTAATACAATTTATTTGAGGCCAACGATTAGAGAATGAGTTTTGTATTTCGTTGACGTATACGTTTATGTGACGAGTAGCATTCAGAAGTTGTAGAATAGGCCCTAATTATATCTTATTTCTAGATTCATAAACACATGATTACACGACCTAGTTGCCCTTCTTTAAAGGATAAAATGGTTATTACACTGTTAATATTCTCGCAAGTACGACACAAACCGACGTGTGTATGTGGGATACACAGCGTTTGTTTCGTTTCGTTTAAGACGCGACGTAAGGATGCATGGGAAACGCTCAGCCATCTACGAGCTGATTGTACGGTCAACAAAAAAATCTTGCAAATTAATGTGGAGCAAGTCAGTAGAATTTATGATTACTAGCGGTCATCCAGTGGAAATGGTGTAAGTACACCCGTAAAGCCTTTGGCAAAATCATAGAAGGGGGCCTTTCGGTAGTGCCAAATCCAGCTACCTGCATTTGTTTTTTAGTTTGCTCCTGTCCTTTCGAGGGGATTTCGGGGCCGGTATGGGCTCCAGAAATCCAGACAAGGACTTGATATTATATAAAGGAGGAAACAAAAAAAGTCTTTTTAATTTTCTAACCTTTGTATTGCGATACTACTGCCGTCCTGAGGTCTCGTGTTGGATTACCGTGAAAGGTAGAAGTATCAAAGGGATTTTTCTGTCTAGTAGGAAACTATGCCTGGTACATGGCAAGGGATTCGACTCTGTTACATAGAACCTAACAGTAATGGCGAGATGTATGTAGTTTACACCTCTATTTTTGAAAAAGGAAAAGGAGGATGCTATGTGCTTTTTATTAGGCAATCCACAGCGCCATTTGTACGATCTTGTTGCCATCTACTTAGAAAATAAAACGAAAAATTCAAATATTTCATAAGGGAGCAAATGACGGGATAAAAAGTACCTTATACGTTAATCCAGGACATGGTCTATCTGTGAGTCAACTTTCATCCTAATCCGTTCAGCAGTTTTTGCATTTACTTTTAACAATCATCCTAACATTATTATTTTTAACATACATTCTCTTTTATCTATACCAGCGGTTGGCAACCCGCGGACCGCTCTAATTTCATTTTGCTACTATGTAGCCCTTCCTTGCCAAAAGGTTGCCGACCGCTGATTAATACGAATATTATAGAGACGAAAGATTTGTATTTTTGTATGTTTGTAACGAATAAACTCAAAACTACTGGACCGATTTCAAAAATTCTTTCACAATTAAAATACTCCATTATCCCTGGTAACACAAGCTACTTTTTGTCCCGTTAAAATATAAAGCGGGACTTTTTAATCTCTGCACCACCCTAAGGTTTGACTGGGAGAAAATGTCTACGGCATTAAGCCCGTGTTATTCCTTTGTATATGAAGTACTTAAATAAATAAATGAATAAATAAACTTTTATTCGGGAAAATCTATCACGCGGACGGTGCCGCGAGCAAAATTTAGTAATATTATAAAATAAGCATTAAGATATATATTATCGTTTCTTAGTTCTTATAACAGAAGTAAAAAGATTTTGTTTGCAGTCCATACGCATGTTCATTTCAAAAGACGGTTAATGTGGCTCGCGCTTTTTTTCTGCTGAATCGTGTCACACTTCTCAGCCATCTCCGAGCATGTTTGAACAAGTTTTTCAAAATTCTCGCCCTGAAATTCGAGGATTTTGAAGTGCTAAACGGTTTTAAGCAACATATTTTGAGGTTTACGTATTTTTATAACATTTACGACGTGTTATTTGCACAAGCCGGCATAATTGTATCGACTGACGAGCGGTAATCTTCTCTCGTAATCGACACTATATCTGAACTCTACTCCATTTACAATCAGGTGCAGTGGAGTCTTTGTCGTGCCGGTATAAGAAAAAAATGTATAGTAATTAATAATTATAATAACAATAGGTCTTATTTGACTTTGCAAAGGTAAGCCGGTAGGAATTGTGTTGCATGAGTCTTTCACTGCTAGTCGATAGACCTATCTTCATGCAAAAGTCCGTGTATGTACGTAACAACTGCGAAATAGATAATAATATGTGTATTGTGTTATACATTTTGCAGTTGGCACGCACTTTTCGCTCCCTGAATGTAACTGAACTAGTATATGATATTAACATTCTAAGTTTGTATCTACATTCTATGGAATATATACTCTGATTTTATATGACGGAGGAGAAGGTCTAGAACTTTTTTAAAAAGAGGTGACGTCAGCTCTGCCGACGTCACAGGGTTCCACCTCATCATCATAACCCATGATGTGAGAGTAAAATTCCAAATTGTTCTGCATCCTTTATTTCTGGATGTTCCAAACTTATTTTTGGAGCTCCGAACAGTTGGGAGTCTCACAAGAGACTGCTTTTTCAAATGCGAGGCACCCTATTTATACCAACGATTTGACATCTCGACTAGTTTTTTTTGCACGATTATTATTTCAAAATACCCGCCGCTCCGACACGGCCATTCTGATAGGCGGTGCGTGCTCTGCACCAGCCTCACGATTGTTACTCGTGGAAAGCCTCGTCGACAACTCGTGGAAAGGCTAGTCGACAACTCGTGGAAGGCTAGTCGATATCTCGTGGAATATCTCGTGGATGCCTCGTGGAATATCTCGTGGAATATCTCGTGGATGCCTCGTGGAATATCTCGTGGATGCCTCAAATTCAAATAATTTATTCTGTAATTAGGCCCCTAAGGACACTTTTACACGTCATTTTTCACAATGTTGTTTTACTAAAAGATTCTACCGGTGCTTCGGAAAAGCCCACTGACCTGAGAAGAAGCACCAAGAAACTCAGCGTAGGTCTTTTATCATTTTTTTTTAATATTCGTGGAATGCCTCGTGGAATATCTCGTGGAATATCTCGTGGAATATATCGTGGAATATCTCGTGGAATATCTCGTGGCATGCCTCGTAGGATCCCCGTGGAAAAACTTATGGGAACCCCGAGGAAAACCCCGCGGAAACCCGCGTGGAAACCATGTGAAAATCTCGTGGAATGTCTGATAGAATATCTCGTGGAGTATCTCGTGGAAACGACATGGTAACCTCGTGGGATCCCCACAGAATCCTTGAGGAAACCTCGTAGAAACCTGCAAATAGAAAAATAACACAGCAGCATCACATAGCTCGGCTCATTCTGACCCCAGATCAGGACCAAACCTTTATCAACCCAGGAGACATTTTCCTTAAAATTTAAGGTATAGCCCTTGATCAGTAGTTTGCGTCAAGCTAGCCCCTAGCTAGTTTGTTAGCATATGGTTATTGTTGCTGCAACAGTACCCAAAGACATCTCAAGTGTACTGCCTTATTAATTTAGAATCTGTGGTGTGTACGTGTCTACCCATGGTTCCACAAGGCGTCCCTACGGTATCTCAGGGTTCACTTGTGGATGCATCAAGGATCCGTGGTTAGCTCAAGGGTAACACATAGGTTAGCTCAGAGGTACCACTCTCCAGACATTTTAATCTTATTTTTATATGGTTATTGTTGCTGCAACAGTATCCAAAGATATCCTAAGTATACTGCCTTAATTTAGAATCTGTGGTGTGTGCGTGTCTACCCATGGTTCCACAAGGCGTCCCTATGGTATCTCAGGGTTCACTTGTGGATGCATCAAGGATCCGTGGTTAGCTCAAGGGTAACACATAGGTTAGCTCAGAGGTACCACTCTCCAGAGATAAATTAGAATCTGTGGTGTGTACGTGTCTACCCATAGTTCCACAAGGCGTCCCTACGGTATCTCATGGTTCGCTTGTGGATGCATCAAGGATCCGTGGTTAGCTCAAGGGTAACACATAGGTTAGTTCAGAGGTACCACTCGCCAGACATCTTATTAATTATATTTCAAGTTGTTATGAAAAATAATGAATTTTGACTCACCGGTTTTAATCCGATGACGTGTGTGCGTCGTCGTGAGTTATATGAACTGGCTGACCAGTTTCGGTGGTTCTCTTAGGGTCTCGGAGGGTCTCGGAGGTTCTCGTAGGGTCTCGGAGGTTCTCGTAGGGTCTCGGAGGTTCCTGGGGATCATTGAAAGTGGTACAGGCCAATCCCACTTAAGAGGCGACATGGCTTATAGCATTAATAAAAGCTGAACTGGAGCGCCCCGCTCCGACACGGCCATCTTGATAGTGTGATCGTCCTCGATCACGCATTTTTACAAAACACTTGTCAATAGCAGTTGCAGCAAGTATAGGCCGTTCTTCAATAAACAATCATGGCATTTGTTGAGCGACTATCAATGATCTCCATTCCTGCAAGAAAAAAAGAAACTCAGCAACATCCCATAGCTCGGGTATTCCTGATTCTCATGAGATTAAGTGGAAATTATTTTGAAACGTAGGCTAACGAAAATTTTGATTCCACCGTTCCAATTTCAAAACTGAACAATTGGGTTTTCCAACTTCAAGATTTGGTACACTACTGTACCGTTGGTATTTATCTAGAAAATGGCTGAAGGTACATCTACTATGGATATCTCCATTAAACGTCATAAAACTGCTACTAAATTATCAATAACAAATTCAAGTCCCAAAGACATCAACACCGCGCCGATATATCAGGCACGAGCCTTTCGAGGGAGCCGCCATCGAGCTTCCCCTTACTTGTGCTTCCCAAGTACAAGGCTTCCGGGACAACTTCCAGTGATCGTTCCCAACAGGACACGCACACATCGAAGCCACCCTGCAGTACATCTCAGTGCTGCCACTTTTTCGTGTTTAGTCCGTTACACTATGCGACAGAGGGAGAGTCCATCGCCATGTCGGGCAATTTCCAGATTCCGGACTAATACTGAGGGAACCCCAATATCACTTTGCCCAATCAATCCAAGACTTTAGCACCACAGTGGTACTGTAATACAACTACGGCATCGGGGCAGTTGAAAGAATCTTGTCAATATTGATTCATGGCCCAGTAAGCATCTTTGCCAGAATAGAATAACACCGCTCGACTTACCCTGGTCTTAAATCAAGTTTTGCGTCAAACTTTGACCAGGAATTTCAGCAGTAATCCAGGACAAGGACAAGGACCAGAGGACGACCTGATTAGTTCTCTAAACGAGGCGGGCTTCTACACTGTTGGCTATGCAGACGAACCTTGTAAAACGAAAGTTCGAAGGAATGAAAACCAGGCTGCATGAAAACCATACCCACAGTAGCACTAGAGGTACCGCTGGGGTTTCCACCCTTGGATCTTTTTATCCGACAGGAAGCAGGCTCAGCAGCTATCAGACTAAATACATTAAAGCTCTAGGGTTCACCGAAAGGAGCTCACAGCGATAACCTTGAGGAGGCTAATAAACTATCAATCACTGATAGTCGCCGCCAACGACAGAGTACCCAAACAACATATCTTCAACAAAAGCTACAATGTCCAGCTTGTTGAAGAACAACATGACTGGTCTGAAACACATGAACTGAGAGTATACACCGATGGCTCAAAGGATGGATGGATGGATGCTCAAATGGATATCAACACTAGTTTATCAATGGCCTTAGGTGAGCACAGCTTCATATACCAATGCGAATGTATTGCCATCACACAGGCTGCCAACGCAGTGGACAAGCGCGGTCTAACAGCCCAAAAGATACGCATAGTGTCAGACAGCGCTGTAGTTCTACGAGCCCTTGACAGTGGAACTATCCAATTTGGCTCATACTAGAGTGTCACCTGATATTGGAGGGTATAAGCAGGACTAACTCCTGCACAACGGGCTGAAACCCTCGGCACACCGGGGTCACTTCGGGAAGACTGAAGGAACCAGGAAGATCTTGGGCTTCTGGGAGGAGTTGAGCTGGCTAGATTGCTAGCTGGCACATCACGCACAACGGCCACTTTCTACGAGCTAAGTGCGGAAAAAGGAGCCCCACAACAGTTACAGGGACCAGAGAATAACATCAAATTCATCGTAAGACTGGCTCTTAATGTAAAGTTGCCTCGGCTTGTCACACGAGATCTTAATATTGGTCTGGATTACTAATAAAAGAAACCAGAACCCTCAACCAAAGATTTTGGATCATACGATACCAAACTTCCTTTGCCGTTGCAACAAGCGTCATATCGTCACAGATAGCCGCACATGGTGCAGCCGTTAGCATCACCAGCCAGACACTTTGACAGGACACAAACTGTGTCGCAACATATGCCGTGCGTCTACAGAAACGCTTGAGCTCAAACAGAAACGTTTGAACACCAATATTTCTTGAGGACCGACAGTTCGATCCCTCTTCTGATGACGGAGGAGAAGGTCTAGAACTCTTTTAAAAAGTGGTGACGTCAGCTCTGCCGACGTCACAGGGTTCCACCTCATCATCATAACCCATGATGTGAGAGTAAAATTCCAAATTGTTCTGCATCCTTTATTTCTGGATGTTCCAAACTTATTTTTGGAGCTCCGAACAGTTGGGAGTCTCACAAGAGACTGCTTTTTCAAATGCGAGGCACCCTATTTATACCAACGATTTGACATCTCGACTAGTTTTTTTTGCACGATTATTATTTCAAAATACCCGCCGCTCCGACATATATTTTTATAGAATCCTGAAAAAGAAACAGTCGAAAGCGGGATTTGAACCCACGACCTCCGGCGTACCGTGCCGGTGCTCTTCCAATTGAGCTATTCCGACCCCGCCATCGATCGCCAATTTCAGGATCCGTACTTAATTCTCTTAAAGGAGATGACCAGCGACATCTGTTAGCAGTTATTACAACTACTAACTCAGCGTTACTCTTTTACAGGAGTAAGTAACCGAAACGAGTCGCTAAACTTTTTTCTAATTTTATATTATGATTTTTTATACATGTCATGGCCATGTAGTGCCTGGTTAATGATTTTATATTTTTATAGAATCCTGAAAAAGAAACAGTCGAAAGCGGGATTTGAACCTACGACCTCCGGCGTACCGTGCCGGTGCTCTTCCAATTGAGCTATTAATTTGAGCTATTCGCTTTCGACTGTTTCTTTTTCAGGATTCTATAAAAATATAAAATCATTAACCAGGCACTACATGGCCATGACATGTATAAAAAATCATAATATAAAATATATACTCTGATTCATAAGACTCACTTGATGGTAAGTAGTTTCCAGTTCCCGTAGACTTGCAACACTAAGTGAACCGACCGCGCAGTGTCCAACAAAAAACTTTAGAAATAGAAAGAAAATCTAGAATGAACAGTTAGTGAACGGGTTTAAAGCCAGTAATTTGTGTTTAAAAATACTTGGAGTTTAATTAAGTAGATCTAGTTCAGGAAAGTTTAACACTTTATTAAGGTAGTTTGCTTTTAAAAGAGTCTCTTGGGCAGTTAAACTTTAATTATTGTTTAGGTTTCCGTACATAGGGGATACTAATGTTACTAATTAGTAATTACTAGATTTATATTTGCAAAAGGTTTTATAGATTTTCTTCTACATTGTGAGTTTGTTAGTAGTAAGCACTGAAACCGTTGGACTTAGATAAAATTTAGTACACCGTGGGAGTTTTATACTGTCTAGCGGGTGAAGCCGTGACAAACACTTACGGTTTTATTCATAAACAGTTTATAAACGTATTTTTGTTCGAATTTTTTGTCTTTTTCAACAAGAGTAGACATTATATAACTAATATAGTTTTATAAACGCTTTAGGAATAAGGTCGCTAGTTTTGATAAGAGTCATAAAATATGACTCAAATAACTCATTCTTATGACGCTCACACTTACACATCATTGGGTGGAACATGTGGGTGGTCTAGTTGCACCTCTATCTACCCCTTCAAAAATAAAGGCGTGTAGTGTATTTGTTTTATGAGTAGCATAGCAGTCGTACCGTAGTACATCGAGGTAGTAGTTCAATAAATATTAAGAATTTATAGTTTACTAGACTTCTCCCGCGGCTCCGCCCGCGTTAAAAAGTTTTTCCGGGATAAAAATCCCACTTTTTATTTTCCCGGGATAAAATGTCTATGTGTTAATCCAGGACATGATCTACCCGTGTGCCAAATTTCATCGAAATCCGTTCAGTAGTTTTTGCGTGAAAGAGTAACAAACAGCCATACATCCATACATCCAGACATCCATACATCCATACATACTTACAAACTTTCGCGTTAATAATATTATATGATGAGATTTTATCAATATTATTAACTACCTTCTACACACATAATAATAGTAAGGGGAGAATAAAGTCCTGTGAGTTACGGGACGGGGTATTTATTAATACCGACCTAAAGTCGCAATGTTCGAAAGGAGATAAGTAGGATTAGGACATTCCACTATTCGTCACGCTAACACATCAAATGTCAAGAGCCCACTATTTACCCAGGCTGCAATATCCTTCAAAGTAACACAACATGCACTCTGCTTGTCAAATACTTGAGCAATGTACAGCATAATCCTCGTAAATTACGTCCTCACAGTTTAATCAAATGCTTACATGCAATTTAATTACATCAGGTTATTTGGTTTTCACCGTAATCTAATTAATTCGCTGTGTCATGAAAATTATGTGAGCAATGTTACCTCACTTGTATTCATTATTATGCACCACGTTTTCAATTTTAGACCTTGGGAAAACTGACGATGTTGGTGATAAGGTAGGCCACAAGTTCGATTTCCACGCATAGTTAATTATATTTTTTTAGCCATCAATATTTGTGTCGGCTTTGACTTATATTATTAATCAATGATTCAACTCTATGGTAAATAGGTACTGCTTTGTCAGTTATTAACTAGGTCAAATTAAATAATTTGAAATGAAGAGAGACAAAGGCTTTATGATAATTCCAGATATAAATGTTTGCTGGTAAGACCCTTAATCTTTACGTTCGCATTTCTAATATTCAAGATGAAAATTCTAAATAACAAAGGCTTTACATTTCAATTTCACCACATTTCGATTCAATAATTATATGTTACAATTGAATGGAATGTCGAAACACGGTTCGACCGCATTGTCAAATTAATTCATATCTCGAGTCGACCGGTACACGTCCGATCGCATCCCTCGGTCGTGTTTGGCTTTTGAAACATTTCCACTGTCAGTGTTGGGGCGGGGTTGCAGTGGCAGCGGTAGGCTGAACTTCTATCCTGGGACAAGGTATAATGCATGATGATAATTATAGAAGAAAGAATGAATGAAATGAATGGTAAGATGTGACGATGAGCGTAATCCTATCCTACTAAGTCTATAAATTTAAGAATGTTTTGAAGATGTTTGAATATTGATTAGGAGTAAACTTAAAAAATAACTGAACTTTGAATTTGTTTTTATTCAATTATCAAAAAAGTATGCCATCGAAAACCCAGCGGAAAAATAATTTTCAAAATTAGCGCAAAAATAGAAAATTAAGCTTTGAAATTTGGTAGAAGGGGTAGTTGTCAAATAACAGTAATATCAGACTGTGACGTCACCGAGTGTCACCGGCTATAGCACTGCGTGTGTGCAAAGAGATATCCCCACCACGCCACCACTTTTGCTCACGACAATATTTCCAATATGAATAACCGCTTTATTTTTTAACCTATTTTGAAGCTGATTTCACAGAACAATTTATTTTTGGCATTATTATCTGTTACATATAAAGTAATGTACAAAATATAACACAGGAAACTACCCTATTATACCTTAGAGTAACATAAAGAATACTTATTATCGTGGCACAGCGCTCAGCCCGGCTTTGATTCCAGCATCTGATTTTTATTCGAGCATCGGATCCGATAGCCACTTCAATTGCTTTTCTGTACTATTATTATAAAGAGGAAACATTTATTTGTTTGTTTGTAATGGATAAACTCAAAAACTGCTGTACATACCGATTTTAAAAATTCTTTCACTAATAGGAAGGTACATTACTCCTGAGTGCTATAGGCTACTTTTTTATCCCGAGAAAACAATATCACGCAGGCGGGGTCGCGAGCAGAAGCCTTTCTCTATAAATGTCTTCATTGTAAGCTCAAATTAAATGAAGTTCTTCATTTCTTATTTCATCTTTAGTCACAAAAATAAGTCATTATTGAATTACTCGCTGAAACTGGCACTGTTCAATCCGTCTATACTATCTGCGTCGCAAAACGATCTCTCGTTAGCGATAGCTAAACGATTACCAGCGTTTATAAATCATCCATTGTTCTTACCTTGATTCCATTCAGTATCCCGATTGATTTATTTGTTCTTCGGTTTATAGGGATATCTGTTTGGAAATTTAAAGGTGATAAATCGTTTGAAGAACTTTGAGTTTTATCTCTGTTGGTTTAAATTTGGATTTGTTTGTAGTAAGCTGGATTTGGTTTTGGACATCAATAACGCCTGAGTGAATGTTGATGCTGTTTTCACTATTAAGTATAACTTCACTAAAGATCATAACTAGGCGTTATGAGACACCATCTAATGTTTCAGGGTGACAAGTAAGGTGTAAACTCGAAATACTCTGTACTTCAGTGATGCCGTTGTTACTTTTTATGGTTAGTCGTGTCGCTTACCAGCAGACGAACAATTTGCTCATCAGGTACTTCACATAAAAAGTAAACATAGGCTATAAAATATAAGGAGTATTAACAGACACCGTCAAAAGCTTAGCTAGAGGTAGGAATGTGGAAGCACTAGTTCAGCTTCTGCCTAAACCTTTTGAATAATAGCGTGAGCATACGTATTTCATACGTATTGAGTACAATCAAATCATTCGAGTGATAAACATTAAAAAGCCATTTAATAGATATGTGACTTCAATGATAGTTCATTAAGGTAATGTTTTGAGGTAACAATGTACGAGGACTAAATATTAAATCCGACATACGGCCGCCATTACTCAGCGTGGCTTTGTATTGGAGCCAGTGTTTATGTTCTCTAAGAGCCAGAATTTGAGTATGTTCAAAATCTAAGATGGACTAGTATTTTTTAGCAGAAACTAGAGCTTTTTGTGTACCGAGTCTTAAGTGTACTAGAGTATTTTTAGATCGAAAGGCCGACAGAGCAGATGAGTTATATGCTGGTATGACTGCCTCGGTGGCGTAGTTGTATTACAGTACGACTGCAAAGCTGAGGTCTCGGGTTCGATCCCCGGATCGATCAAAGTGATATTGAGTTTTTCTATTCAGTATCAGCTCGGAGTCTGGAATTTGTGCCCAATGTGGCGATAGGCTCGCACCCTATCACATCATGGGACGGAATAATGGCGAAAAGTGGGTGCACTAGCGCCTCTGCCTACCCCTTCGAGGATAACAGGCGTGAGTGTATATGTATATATATGAGTTATATGAGAGATGACGACTGCCTTTGTTGCATAAGTTGCATAAGTCATGTATGGCCAGGCTAACATGGTGATATTCATTGAAAAATAATGGGGATTGGAAGTGGAGGAAGTTTTAGACCATTCATAGAAATGTAACTATTATATTCAAACAAAATATTTACATCTCATCACAGTTTTTGTCAATCGCGAATCAAGCAATTATATACCTACTAAATTACTTATTCCTGAGAATAAGGGCAGTATTATCAGCTTTGTCACCTACACCCAGTCGTGTAGCTATACTCAGTTACCAACTTCGATAAACATAAAGATTTACCAACTATTCACACTATGCATAAATAAAAACTAATGAATTACGCAAAGAGCACTCCAGCTCCACGCCAACGTCATGTTAATACGCTTTCATTTGGCACACGCCTTCTGAACTCAATGGGTAAGAGGAAACCTCATTTTAATCTTGAAGATGAGGCAAAGCACCATGTAATCTGTAGAGTGTTCGTGCATCTCTGTTGCACTGTTATTTCTAGAAGTTTCGAAACGTTTTTAATATAAGAGTGCTTGACCGATCGTTCTTTCGTTCGATCTGGTGGAATTACATTATTATTATTTTAGTTTTATAAGCTCCGTTATTTAATCCGTAAATTTTATTATTTCCATATGTTTTCGAACTGGTAGGAAAAACTGTAGCTTGCCACACATTGCTAAAATATGCATATCATATTTATTACACTATACCCATATTAAATGTACTGCAATGGCGGCCAGCTCAGATTTTTCGAATTGAAACATTTAGATCTGACAAACTATTTCAACACATCATGGTTAGCAGCTCAAGTACTACAAGACTAAAGGAATTCTCGAAGCCCAGCCGAGATGACCTTCACAACGATACCTCAGAAATTAATGAGAATATTTTCGAAGTAAAAGAAATACCTCCATTATTCCTGCCGTCGGTGTTAATTAATGGATGCCACAGCAAATAGTACCGTAAATCCACGCGGCTTGGATCGAACGTTTGGGTATTTAGGTCCTCTGGATTAACGGGATCAAGTGATAATGAACTGCTAAAATTATTATGAGTGGGCTGATATATCATAAACACAACAATGTGCATGCACGGTTGTGTTTCGGTTTGAAGGGCATTGTAGCCAGTGTAGCTAAGTACCTGTACTTAACATAATGAGACTTAACATCTTATGTCTCAGGATGACGAGCGCAGTGGAATGCCACACAGTACTTCATAACTCGAGGTGCTGGAAGGTGTTTCTACTGTTTATGGGTGGTCGTATCGCTTACCATCAGGCGAACGGCATGCTCGTCTCGTCATTCGATGCCATAAAAAAAATCAGGCCACAAGTTTTTATGGAGTTGGTTTTGAATAAACTTCACTGTCTATATTCACCTACAACACTATTACACTTATTTAATATTCCAGCGGTACGCACGAAACGTTTTGGTTGCACATTTATCATGCGCACCGCTAAAGAATGGAACACTTTGCCAGAGTCTGCATTTCCCGATAGTCATAATCTTGGTATCTTCAAGTCACAAGTAAATAGGTATATTCTAGGCAGGCGTGCTCCGCCGTAGACCACACTATCCCTTACTATCGGGCGCGATAGTGGTCAAACGCAATCCTATAATATGCTATAATAAAACAATTGAGCCTACTTGCTTGTTTGTCGGTCTATGTTATCAAGAAAAAGGTTTACATATTATTTTTATCATCTCTATTTACAGACATATCTTTATATAAAACTAAATGATAGATCATGTTTAGACTCAGAAATAAAGCCCACCAGTGTCCATAAACCGTAGCAACATCACCCAGGACTTTCCATTACAAAGCACTGCGTGGCACTGCGTTGTCTTCGTTGTGAAAAGATGTTAAGCCTTACAAAGTTATCCAGTCATAACTCTGGCTAAATGCCCTTCGAAAAGGAATACTATAATGCTTATTATATTGCTTCCAGGCGGCAGAAATAGATATTGTGTTGAGATACATCAAAAGAGTCACGTATTATAAATTTATCCTTGACAGTTTAAGGTTTCTCCCAACCTCGCCCATTTACACCACGCTAGGTTATTAAAATAACAAAAAAATATTGATTATATAAGGTAGCTCCGCGAGGTATTTTGCAGGCTTCCCAATATTCGTCATAATATATCCAGGAATGCAAAGGCGTGAATCCCAAACATCCGCGGCTCGTGTTCGCGAGATCTTTAGCTCGTCCGTTATTAAATGCCGTGGTATTCACCCGGTTTTATCAGGATAAACGTTTTGTAGAATCTGTGTTGTGTTAAGATTACAAACTTGTACTAACTTAATTGTTTACAGATGTATGTTGTGTAAAAGATTAAGATATTGTAAGGATGTTTATTAAATAGCTCAACGGACAAAATGTACTAAAACTGGTCAATTTGTGTTACTTGAATACCTTTTAAAAGTATTTTCGAGTCTTAAATAATAGAATACTGTGAGACAACACTGTTCTCATAGTATTCTGTTGCTTTTTTTAAATATTAATTGCGTTAGTTGATAAACGTTTAAATAAAAATATTTTACGGATTTTATCGCGGTTCTTTAATTTATATTTTCTCCCGACGTTTCGAACGCTTTTCAGCACTTCGTGGTCACGGGGCGGACTGAAGTGTAGGTGGTCCGAAAAGTTAATGTTACAAATTTACCTTCAATTTACAATTATATTCAATTTACAATTCACAATTGATAAACTTGACCAATCCTGACTGCACTGGAATATATTGCAAGACAATCATAGCTATGATTGGACGGCACTTACAAAAACTTAAAAAAACACACACACTATTGCTTTTACCATGTTTGTGCCGTACTATGATGTGATAGGAGGCGAGCCTATCGCCATATTCAAATTAGAGGCTTTGTGTGGTTACTAAGCAGAAAAATCCAATATCCCTGCCCGATCCGAGTTTCGAACCCGGGACCCTAGTGCGGTGTCATACTGTACACGCAATACAACTACCCCGTGGCAGTCATGATAATTTTTATTTTATACAGGGTCATTTTGACATTGCGTTAATAAATGAAACCACATACCTATCTCGTTGAAAATAACGTTTTCCACAGAGCTATTTTAACCGTAGATGTAAAATAAAAAAGTGTAAGTTTCGAACAAAATAAATACCAATAAAAAGTAACTTTATGTTTACACACCCTAATGCGACTATGACTGCTCTAGGTTAATTCGTCGCAGCAGCAACATTACAGTTTCGGTCAGAAATACACTTACACACACACCATATTCGCATTAAACTACAAAATTATAAAAAAACTGGAGTACTACAAACGCGATTTTTATCGAAAGTATTCGTTATTAATTAACGATTTTTAGCACAATGTTAGCAGAGGTATAGACAAATAAATGGTTTCATTTAGTAACATAATGTAAAAATGACTCCGTATATATATATATTTTACTACAAATAAAATACTTCAACGCGAGTCGATTTAACTCATTCGCAATTCATTCCATTCACTTTGAGAAATGTTATATTTATAATCGCTGACCTGTGAATGCTTTATTACAATTCCTTTCTCATTCCCCGAGGAACGGATTTATTCATTGTATACATTTCCTGGGATAAATTATAATTTTATCGTCAAGGATTTAAAAATTGTTTTCTGAGGGTTGTTGACTTGACAATTTCGTAAATGTTGTTGGTGAAATTATCATCACGTTGATTTAACTTTGCATTTACGAAATAATTTATTTAAAGAAAAATATTAAGTCTATAACCATCTCCCAAAAAATATTCAAATTCAAATCATTCATTCAGTAATTAGGCCCCTAAGGGCACTTTTACACGTCATTTTTCACAATGTTGTTTTACTAAAAGATTCTACCATTGCTTCGGAAAAGCCCACTGACCTGAGAAGAAGCACCAAGAAACTCAACGTAGGTCTTTTATAATTTTTTTTTTAATATATATATTTTACAATTTGCAAATCACAATATTACTTCAATTTTAAGGATGGACATTAAGTGCGAAAATTAACGGAGAGTACCTAAGTGAAACAACCACCTACATGTTTAATTTTAAGTAAAAAACAAAGTCAACCATCAAACAGAACAGACCAGTCCACACAAGCAGCACCCGTTCACGAGTATGACACATGTGCCAGCCATCGGCCTCCTCAACCATGTTACAGGGAAGTGACCGACCCGGCACACGACGCCGCCGCAAGCACAGACGTTAAAGCGAATATACGAATCGATAGACACATCATTTGTCAAAATCGACTCACTAGGAGCGACGCTAGAGCGGATCATAAAATGGATGCATTACATAATATATACGATGTTGATGACTGCCTCGGTTATAGTTGTATTGCTTACGTGTTACGAGTACGATTTGCACGCTGAGATCCTGGCTTCGAATCACGGGTCGGGCCAAAAACATTGTGACTGGGTTTTTCCATCTTAAAAATTACTCAGTCGCAACTCGGAGTCAGGAAGTTGGCGGTGTGATACCCCCGTGCCTCGGAAAGCACGTAAAGCCGTTGGTCCTGCGCCTGAATACCTCTCCGGGCATCTCGGATTGCCGTCTCATCGGACTATGAGAGTGAAGGAATAGCGAGTGCACCTGTGTATTGCGCACACACTTGTGCACTATAATATCTCCTGCGTACTGGCTGATTGAGGTTGGCCGCCGTGGCCGAAACTGGCTAGGAGGATTGCGTTAAGTTACATAGTATGTTAAAATAATAACCTTTCTCTCTTTGCTTTAGTCGTGTAAACAGGAGGTGAGGTAATGTGAAAGTCTGTCCTCAGCCTGCGACAGTAAGCACAAACTCTTTTTCTGCTGAAGTCAGTAAAATTCTTTGCTAGTCTTTGTATACAAATATCCCTCTAGAATAGATATGTATTTAGTACTGATTTGTTTTTTAATTTGCAGTACAGTCACTTTTAGTGAGATTCAAACTTAACGTCGATGACATGGCATAACGTTTGCACGGTTATAGCGTTTATTAAAGTTATCCAGTGGGTTATTATGTGTGTGGTGTGTTTTACGCACACACGTGAAATGTATCATCATATATGTAACTGGCACTTCTAGTCATTTGTGAAAGAGAAAAACGCGTCCCAGGAACAATCATCCAATAATAATTTTCGAATGTTCCATTTTTCGAATGTTCTAAAGTCGACTTCATATTTCTCCTGAATACCACGATCATTACAGTCAAGTTTTGCAAAAAAGCCTTACCTGATAATTGTTACCGTTATATGGGGTTACTTGGCAAGTCTTCGGAAGCGCATTACACTTATAAGCAGTGCCGGATTAAGCAAGCGCGGGGCCCGTAGCAAATTCTTTCAAAGAGCCCTTGATCTGGGTTCTTAAGTATAAAGTGGTAAAGATACAATTCAATACTCAATACGTTTATTTGCTATCTATAGGTTACAATTTTGTGGGTAATTAATAGTGTAGTAAATTACTATAAGCGCTGTTAGGCTCTGACAAGTACAAAAAACCTGAGATGAGATTTCCTGGCCATTTAGAATAATTTTGATAGGAAACTAACAATTGAAAACAGATGATTAAAACAAAAAAAAATAAAAATACTACACAAAAAATTTTTTTAATACATATTTCAAAGTTTATATTTATACAAAGTATATTATATTTTTAGGAATAGCTAATGTTATATTTAATCAATGGTATACTTTAAATAATGTTTATATTTTATATTTGTTCATCTGATTCCCTATAATTTTTTAAATTTTGACAAAGTAACTTTTCTACATTTCATGTGAGCAAATTTAGAAATATACTATTCGTATCAATTTCTCTGAGCAAATCATATCCTATATTCATCAAAGCGAGATAATTCAGACGTTTTTGAGTCATAGTGTTCCTTAACTCATTTTTTATGCGTTTTAATGTTCAAAATGAACGGTCGCCACTGCAGTTAGTGATAATGAGAATCTCTCTTGAAGTAATAATTTTTTTTTGTCATAACTTCTATAACTCAATCTATACTAATATTATAAAGAGGAAAGATTTGTATTTTTGTATGTTTGACAAGGATAAACTCAAAAAGTACGGGACCGATTTCAAAAATTCTTTCACCATTAGAATTCTCATGTATCCCTGAGTAGCATGGGTTACTTTATATCCCGGGAAAATTCAAACCGGGACTTTTATCTCAGATTTTTTATTCTCGCGAGTTGTCACGGCCAAACCATTATTGGTTTACACTATTGGTAAACCGATTTCGATGAAATTTGTAAGGGCCATAGTTTAAGACCCTGGGAAAGACCTAAGCTACTGCTTATCCCGGAAAAATATAAACCGGAACTTTATCCCGGTTTTATTCTCGCGAGTGGGGCGGCCAAACCACTCAACCGATTTCTATGAACTGTGGTAGGGAGATAGTTTAAAACCTTGGGGAGAACCAAGGCTAATTCTGATCCCGGGAAAAAATAAACCGGGATTTTATCCCGGAAAATATTCTTGCGTGTGGTACCGCAAACAAATAAGTAAGGAAATATTTTGAGATCGAGGGAAAGATATAACTACTTTTATCCCAGAAAAACATAAACCGGGAATTTTAACCCGGATTTTTTCTCTCGTGAGTGGAGCCGTCACGCCCAAACCACTGAACCGATTTCGATGAAATTTGGAAGGGTCATAATTTAAGACCCTGGTAAGGATGTAGGATATTTCTTATCCCGGGACAAAATAAACCGTGACTTTAATCCAGGCAACTATTTTCTTGCGGATGGAACCGCAAAGAAATAAGTATGGAGATAGTTTGAGACCCAGGGTAGGACACAGGAAACGGCCCATCCCGGAAAAGTATAAACCGCATATTTTATCCCAATTTTTTTTCTCACGAGTGGAACGGCCAAACCACTCCACCGATTTCAACGAAATTTGGTAGGGAGATAGTTCAAAACCCTGGAAAGGACCTACGCTACTTCTGATTCCTGGAAAATGTAAACCGAGATTTTATTCTGGAAAATATTTTCTTGCGGGTGGAACCGAAAAAAAATAAGTATGGAGATAGTTTGAGACCGAGGGAAGGACATAGGCTACTGCTTATCCTAGAAAAATAGAAACCGGGACTTTTATCCCAGATTTTTTTACCTCGCGGTTGTAGCCGTCACTCTCAGCGGATTTCGATGAAATTTCGTACGAAGATAATTTGAGACCTTGAGGAGCATCTAGGCTATTGCTTATCCCAGAGAAATATAAACCGATACTTTTATCCCGGAAAATATTTTCTTGCGGGTGAAACTGTGAGAGAACAAATATGGAGATAGTTTGAGATCCAAGGAAGGACAGGCTACTTTTATCTTTTTATTTTTAAGGATATGTCCTTACCTCATTACATATTATAAAACAAAGTGCCCCTATCGCATCTGTTTGTCTGAACGCGATAAACTCAAAAACTACCGAACGGATTTTCATATGTTTTTCACCAATGGACGCAGTGATTCAACAGAAAGGGTTATGTGTATAATTCACAAGTATTTTGTACGACCGAAAATTAAATGTACAAATGTTATGCTTTGCTACCTGTGCGAAGCCAGAGCGGGCCGCTAGTATACTTATATTCTAGAAAATAGATTTTTGGTATATGGTTACTAAATTATATTAAAAATAATGTAGACTGCTAATCTTATAAATAAATAGGAAATTTTAACAATTTAATTCGAGCTATTTCAATTCTGTTACACATCCACACTAAGTGTTGGGTAAGAGTGCTTGCATATACGGCAGACTTTTTGTAGAGCTGATTATCAGGCCGACTGAAATTCTACACGTTTATACAAGCAACTTTTTGTAGAACTTGTGTGTTTACCGTATGAAATTATTTGAATTATTTACGCCAAGGAAATAGTCGGGTACCGAGTGTCTGACGTGGATTGTCTTAGTAAGAAAAGTTGTAACGTTTCACGTTTTTGTGACATCAAAAAAACTCAACATACCACATCTTAATAAATTTCACTCAAAAAATTACGCTCAGGCAGTGATGAGTTGGTTTAAATATGCGGGGCCCCCTTTCGCGCGGGGCCCGTAGCAATTGCTACTCTTGCTACGTGGTTAATCCGGTACTGCTTATAAGTACCCGTTGTAGACTAATGGATGTGGTTCCAAAGGATTAAGTAACGCCCCGTTTTGTGTAGAATAGTTATTGCTTCCGTAAATAAAGTTTCTTCTGATCTAGTAGTATGTAAGGATAGGGGAGGTCCAGGGTTCAAACCCCTAGTTGTTCAGCAGAATGTGTGGCTTACTAAGACGATTTACCCGTATTACCCGAGACTGGAATGGAATTGCAGCCCAGGTTAATGATAAAATAAAAAAAAATGTGGCTCAATTTACAATTTGAACCCATAGCCTCACGGTTAGGAAGTATAGCCGTTAAACGAGGGATGTATTAAAATTGCATTATATCTGAATATGACGTACATACATTTATGTGACCCGACTAATGGAGGCTCTGGCGGCACCGACGCTTACTAGCGTAAGGTGTAAGTGGCCTCTCCTACTAATGAATTCGGCGGTAATGTTCATTTCAACTTCATAAATATGGAACTTATCTACATAGAAATAAGGTCTAACAACGTTATTTGTAGATTAGATTTTGTATAAAAAAGGGGTTAACACTGCAAACTGGTTATAAAGTAACTATAGGTACGTATTACAAAATCATGATTAACAATTAATATCCAAGTAATTTTTTTGCGTTAAGGTGATAGATTTGATTAATTATATAATTCAGATAAAAAAAAATACTGATTGTTGCTAAGTAAGTACAAATTTTTTAATATGCAGAAATGTATATAGTTTTTTCATTATCCTGGCTTATTCTCCAGGGAATCTACTAACCAGATAAAGCCAACTCTTCACTTTACCCTGTCTACACAGAAGTGTTGAAGCCCGTCCCGTTAAATAAAGTGCTGCTCAAGAATGCCTCCGTCGGTCCGGGACATTCGTCAAATTCATTACGGGCCCATTACAAAACCCTTGGTGAAAACCCTTAGGAAACACACGGGGGGTAATTTTGTGCGGGAACGCGGGGAGTAGCGTGAATTAATAATTAAGTTAAAGGTGTTATGAAACTCCGTGAATTTATACATATAAAAAAAAACTAATTTTCAGCATAAATGTTGTTAATTTTAAACCTAGTATATTCAGCAGCGGACTTCCGAAAACTGAAGTAGAAGATATGTAATTGTTACCTATATTCGTTTACTTCCAAGTTCCTGTCTTAAGACTGTTACACTAAATCTTGAAATAAATAATTATACTCATAAAATAATTCACACTCGCACACAATCTTGCTTTGATCCCCAAAGAAGTAGGCAGAGGTGCTCCTACTATTCACCACGTGTATTCTGTCCAATAATGTGATAGGGAATGAGCCTATCGCCATATCAAGCAGAAATTCTAGACCCCAGGATATCATTACCCGACCTGGAGATATAATCTAAAACCTCAACGCAGTAGTCGTACCTCTATAAAACTAGGCCACCGAGGCATTTAAATTCGCTCCGTGATATTAAGGTACAAAGTGATTTATGCCTAAGAAAATAACGTTACTGTACAAAGAACGCGCCGCGAATTTCCGCAGTGACCTCCCGTGTGTTTTCACTTAATTTGTCACGAGAAATGTACTGTGAATTATTCCTCCTTTATAACACTTGAAATTACAGGGCAAACCTTTTATTTATAACGCCCGTGGTTTTTTATTTATTTATTTTAACTTCGCCCTTTTGACCTCGTAAATTACGCGAGACAAAGGAATGCTGAAAATTCTAAAGAATTCGATTATGACGAGTTTCGTTGGGGATGATTGATATTAATAACATTATTTTTCATCACTTCTATTACATAGACTTAGCTAGCGAAGTCTTGAGCGAATCCGCAAGCGTGCTTGGTGGAACATTGATTATATTTACTGTCGCAGTTTTTTGTTTAAACATTGATTATATTTACTGTCGCAGTTTTTTGTTTAAGCTCGAATTTCACTCGAAACGAGTACTGATCGCCTATCACATAAGATGAAAATATAGTTGAAAAATAGTGAGTGAGTTTTTACCATACCAGTCCTGTATTATATACTGCCCACTGCTGAGCACGGGCCTCCTCTACAATTGAGCGGGTTAAGGCCTTAGTCCACCACGCTGAGTTCGGGTTGGCAGACTTCACATACCTTCGAAATTCAGAGAACTCCTCAGGTATGCAGGTTTCCACACTATGTTTTCCTGCACCGTTAGAGCGAGCGATAATTCACGTTAATAAATTCATGATAATTCGAGTGTGTTTTTGCTAGTCATACTAATATTATAAACGCGAAAGTTTGTAAGTATGTATGGATGTCTGGAGGTATGGATGTTTGTTACTCTTTCACGCAAAAACTACTGAACGGATTTCGATGAAATTTGGCACACGGGTAGATCATGTCCTGGATTAACACATAGGCTACATTTTATCCCGGGAATATAAAAAGCGGGACTTTTATACCGGAAAAACTGTTTAACGCTGGCGGAGCCGCGACCAAAATCTAGTACATAATAATTCTATGGTATTTACAGTCCTTTTTTCAAATACCTGACAATATTAGGTTATTAAACAAGCCCATAACAATAAACTTTTATACCCCTAGTTAATGATTTTAATGAAATTATTTTTCAATTTCAGGAACTTTGTCATCATCGCAACGGGAAAATTGGGTGAGTACAGTAACTGGCACGTCCGGTGGAGCCAATTTTGTCAATTACCAAGTATTTTAACGACTTCCAGTTAATTAACCAACAATGGCCGCAGTTTCTGCCCAACAATGTTTATCGTATAATTTATACGGGAAATTATGTTTGAGTGAATTTTGGGATTGTTGTCGTTAAACTAGTTGGAGAGTAAATGCTCTCTAATAATCAATTTGTTGTAGAAAAACAGTTATGTTAAAGCAGCCTTCGAGGTAACAAATTATGCAAATTCACCATGCAATAATAACCAGGCCATCTCTCCGGGCGGCTCAACGCCGGGTCGTAAGGCACGGTGAACCCAACATAACCGCTCAGTCGTTCCCCTTGAACACTGGGCGGTAGTAAGAAGTCACTTTCTCTGCCAAAAAAAAGGGCACTCATTAACTAAAACACTTCATTGCAAATATTATTTGTGAGATATCTATTTTCAAACCCATTCTAAATTCAAAGCAAACACCAAAGAGGATGCGCTTCAACACAAAAGAACTCCATAATTACAAAACTCCATGATCCTTCTCTTTATCTCATACTCGATTATATCCCATCCTTGATGCATGAGGGGCAACACCCAATAGCCTATCATACTGCCGTCGTAATAACGAATGCAGTAATCGACATTTTTTGCATTGTCTTTTTGTAGCAAAACGGCATCAAAGACACGTATTTGAAAATTGGGTTAAAAAATAAAAAAAATTGTCAAAGATTGAATAGATTTGATTTGTAAATGAGTAGAGATTTAAAAAAGAACATTTTCTCGAAACCGCCACTTTGCAAGTAATTCATTTAGAATTACGAGGGCAGCATAGCTTATGCGTTCTACATACTGGTGTCTCGCCCTCGCTTAAGACCTAGCTCGTATTCTTAAATAAAATATTAAACGACAAAACACGTTAAGAATTATATAACTTGATGCAGACTGCTCTCAGACACGGCTTGATGCTCCAGTCATCTACTTTTATTTTCCGACATATTATATTAAATATATTGTAACACACACATACGGTATGAACTGACATACATCAAAGATAAAACACAAGAGTAAATTGAGCTCAGAACAATAACTCAACAGTTATTGTTCTGAGAAATTGTTGACAACATCACAAAAACAAAGACAAAATCGAATTCACAAAAGTTAATAACTTAAACGGAAAATCTTGGCATGTTTTCAAATTATGTCAGAGCCCCTTTGTGCCGTGTGAGCCCTCCAAAGCACCACTTGTGAGGGAAACGACCGACAAATAAGGAATACGCCCTTTTAAACAGCACTCATTTTTGTCTAATCAAATTAGACCCTTTGTTATGCGCTTCAAAATTTGGGAATGTAATTCGATTTTTATTATGTAGCAGACCGCTCGAAATTCTGGGTGTTGCGTAATTATTTGGGGTAGTGTTCGGTGTCCTGCCGACGCTGTCTGCACACGTCATAAATGGCGACAACGGGTTCTTAATATTTAGTTTTCATCATGGAATTATTATGTTCTATGGGATGGCTATGGGCTCGCCTCCTGTTGTTACGGCAAAGAATACATACAGTAAAAAGTGCACTAGTTGCTCAAGAAGCATTACGCAGCCCAACATAACTTTATCGATCATCAAGCTATACATCACTTGCTAGTCGGCATTTCTCTTAGGCTTTCTACTTAACTTCAGGTGCAGCAGTCACTATGCTATGTTAAAATAAAAAAGCATTTTTCTATCTACTGGAGTGATCAGTTTGAGTATCTATTTCATATAAACCGCAGTATCACTTACACAGCTGTGCCCTTGTCCCCACCAGACAATCCACTCCTGGCGTATGTCCAAACTGTTGACCATTATTCGCCAATATTTCGTCCAATATTGTCACACGGATGCTGTTTAAAATTAAAACAAGTTTTAAATATTCAAATAGGGTGTCATTTTTGAGTTAGCGTGAATTTATTTACTAAATGTACTTTATGGTAATGGATATATTAGCACTAGTTAATTATGTGACTTGGCTGCTGTTGTGGCAAATGGCATGTAAATCTCTATCGCTTTGGTTTAACGACTTACACCATTTTGAATTATCTTTATTCGACGTAACATGTAATGTCTTGGATGAGTGCTTTCAACTGCATTAATTACAATGCAAGTTAATGTGACATTTTTAACCGACTTCCAAAAAAGGAGGAGGTTCTCAATTCGTGTGTTTATGTTTTCGTATGTGCACTGATTTCTCCGCAAATTAAGCGCTTATTTCCTTGATTCCTTATTTATTTAGTAAATAAGGTACTCGAAATGGTCCCATTTAAATATATCTTGGTTTAGGGTTCATCATTTTATGGAACACACTGAAAAGACTTGAATCATTTATAATAGCACTTATCTGACGACTGACGAGTGACTTTCTTATCTCGTTATTCGTTATGTGATAAAAGACAGCGTGTTACGATATAACTGCAATGCTGACGTCTCGGGTTCGATTCCCGGGTTGGGCAAAGTGATATTGAGTTTTAAAGTCAGTATCAGCCCGGAGTCTGGAATTTGTAACTGATATGGCGATAGGCTTGCCTCCTATCACATCATGGAACGGAATACGCACAGTGAAAAGTGGGTGCACGAGTTGCGGCCCTGCCTACCCTTCGGGGATAAAAGGCGTGAGTAGGCGTGTGTGTGCGTGTGTGTGTGTGTGTGTGTGTGTGTGTGTGTGTGTGTGTGTGTGTGAGTGTGTATGTGTGTGTGCGTATGTATGTGCGTGTGTGTGTGCGTGTGTGTGTGTGTGTGTGTGTATGTGTGATGTGATGTGAAAAAGATTATTTTGGAAATGTAAATGTTTATAACCAGTGATTATTCAGTTGAACGACTTTATTTTTTGCTTGCTCTTGTAATAAAAGAGAACGAAATTAATTTTCCATTAGTAATTTTCCTTAATTACTTTTTTTATTAAGAAATTTCCTGGAAACGTCCCTATTTCACGATCCAAAGCCGTGCCTTAGATCAATAAGGCTATATCCGACCAATTATTAGCTATGAAAAATACTTCAAACAATATCCTGAAAAAATATTTCAAAGAATAAAACCTTTATGAAAACACTTAACCCTCCCAGAGGAATAATACCGAGGTTCGACGACCTTTGAGCCATAAATCCCTTCGTAGCAATAATACTCATAATGTAAGTGCGTTTCGGTGTTCACGAAATGAGTGTAATGAATGTCGGTTCATACATTTGTATGTTGTGAATAAATAACATGTCCGTCTGGTTATCACTTGAAGTTTGTAAACAGTGCAATTAGATTTAATTTGTAGTATTAGGACGAATAGAGTGCAATGCCGTGAGGTGCTTTATAATTCAAAGTTGCGCAGAAAAGAAAAAGTGTATCGAAATGTGCATTACTTTCTAAGAAATATATTTGTCATTAGTACGTAATATAAGCCTTCCTTGGAATTAGACAAAAATAATCAGAATCAAAGAAGTGGACTATCGTCCTAGCTTAGTTGGGAATGGAACGGTCTGCCGAGACAGTGTCCGAAGGTTCAAAACCCAAGGCACACACCTCTGACTTTTCGAAGTTATGTGTGTATTGTTTATCAATTATCGTTCGCTTTAGGTAACGGTGAAGGAAAACATCGTGAGGAAACCTACATGCCTGAGAATTCTCCATAAGAATTTTGAGGGTATGTGAAGTCTGCCAATCCGCACTAGGCCAGCGTGGTAGACTAAGGCCTAAAACCCTCTTAGTTGTAGAGGAGGCCCGTGCCCAGCAGTGGGCAAGTATATAATACAGGGCTGGTATTAAATTATTATATAATTAGAATCAAATGCCTCTAAACTAACATTATAATACAAGAGAAAAGGAAACACAAGTATCAAGAAATTCCTTTTTTTCGGTTGACAATCTACAATTTCCCTTTAAACCAAGAACTAACACAGAAGAATACGCGAACAAAATCAAGAGCACTATAAATCCAATGGAATATACCGGAATATAATGAGGAAAACTGATATGAGCATGCATTTTGTTTATGGAGTATTTTCAGTTCCTAGCTCTGCGTGTCTCGCGATTATAATGCAAATTCCAACAATAAAGTATGAGAGAATCGGTTATGTTTAGTTTAAACGATTTTTCCTATTGTAAAAGGGAAGTTTCTGGAATATAGATAGGATTTTTAGTCGAAGTATTTGAATGTGCGTCGTAGTTAGTTTTTTATTGGAATATTTATAGGATATTTGGTCGAAGCATTTGAATATGCTTATAGGTAGTTTTTTCTGGGAATATATTATATAGAATTTTTGGTCGAAGCATTTGAATGTGCGTCGTAGTTAGTTTTTTATTGGAATATTTATAGGATATTTGGTCGAAGCATTTGAATATGCTTATAGGTAGTTTTTTCTGGTAATATATTATATAGAATTTTTGGTCGAAGCATTTGAATGTGCGTCGTAGTTAGTTTTTTATTGGAATATTTATAGGATATTTGGTCGAAGCATTTGAATATGCTTATAGGTAGTTTTTTCTGGGAATATATTATATAGAATTTTTGGTCGAAGCATTTGAATGTGCGTTGTAGTTAGTTTTTCCTGTTCGTTTCTATGTAACGTGTTGTGGGTGATTTTTTTCGTACTAACTCGTTCTGGGGGCTTAGAATGTGAAAAAAAAAACACGATGCGTTTCCGCTTCGTTTTATTGTGATTGGTTGAGAGACTGACGACGTATCGGTCTCTCGATCAATCATAAACATCAAAATATCGATACGGAGACGCAGCGTGTTTTTTTTTTCACATTCTAAGCACACTGTTCTTTTTTAAAATACAGGAATATTTTTTAAATGTAAATACATGTGGGTCACATTTTCATGCTAAAAGAGCGGCGCTAGGAGTACGGAATATATGGAGACATCACACTTTGAGTGTGTGTCCATTTTTAACCGACTTCAAAAAGGAGGTTCTGATTTCGATCAGTATGTATATATGTTTGTATGTATGTATGTAAATTTGTATGGCCCCGAGTTTGTCCAAAACAACTGATCCGATTTGGATGTGGTTTTCGATTTTCAAATGTATAGTTTTTGTTTTGAAATCATAGTTAACAATTTAAGTCTATGATCGACCTATTTACTCTATATTAAGAGCTCAAAACGTTTTTTTCCGATTTATATGGTCTTTTTTAATCCATTGTTAATTTATTTAATAACGAAATTTGTTTTTTACCAAAGAATGACATACAATTCCAAAATAAATCCGTATCAATGTAATATTAACAAAACCCACAGAAATTTAATTAACTCCACGATATATGAATTTCGATTCTATAACAATACAGGTGCATCAAGCACATTTATCATGCAAAAAAGTTACGTATTTCAACGGCGGAGATGTTAAATTCCATCATTGAGATGATCTTAGTGTATTTTGCCCACGGTATAGCTCGTTCCGACGATTTCTTTTCTGAGGTCAATCGGTATGCAGCTAGAAACAGAAGTATTCCATCGTAGGTCGATACTTCTTTATTGCTTGATATTTGACTACATTTTCACATCTCTTGGTTTATTCTCTGCAATCAAAGGTTGAGAGAGACTGTTGTCTATGCCTATATACATCATGTAGATACATATTATAAAGTATAACAAGTAAATGCACGGTACGATACCTACCACTGAGAAGTCCCGGTTTCCAATCCCGGGCCGGCCAAAGTACCTAATATTGGGATATTTTGCTCAGTATCTGCTCGGAGTCTGTAGTTTCTGCCCGATATGACTGCCTTTAGAGGTCGAAACACACTTGGCGAAAAGTGTGGGCTCTGATTGTATTTTTGAACTACTTCTTCGGGGATAAAGGCGCGATGTATGTGTGTGTGTGTCTGTGTCTATACATAAATAAATACATGGCATTTACCATCAAGTGCAATGTCTTCAATTTACCGTGCCACTCAAATGCTTCGTCACAATCGTAAACATTTCATAAGCGATAATCTAAATGTTATTAAATTCTCCAAACACAACAAATATTGTTACCATGTTTGTGGAAACGAACAAAGAAAAAGAAAATAATATTCACTTTGATACGGTAGTTTTAGATAAAGGTGCTGGTCCCGGGAAAACGTGGCAAACATTTTCAAAATAAAACCGTTTTGTCACAATATTTCCCGAAACAATCTCATATAATTTGTTTCCCAAAGTTTTTCCTTTTTCTCATACTTTCCCGTTTGCAGAAAAAACTTTTTGAACTTTGATCATATTATTTTGCTTCGCGTTGTTTCGATTCCTTTTCGCCATCTTGCGATGTATAATTTTGGAATAACGTAACTTCCTGTTTACACTATGGCATTGGTAAAATTGTAATTTCATTAAACTGAATCTACAATAACAATAAAATAGCTAGACTTAGATTTTCGGTGCTTCTATTAAGGTAGCACAGTTATAAAGCAATATTATAAGCCAATCAGACTTTACTTATATTGTTACTAGAAAAAACGGTTTCACTCACGTATCCTCGGTCAGAATCGCCGACCAGTTTCGACCTATTAAGTTACAGTCCTATACGAGGAATGGACACAGTCAGTTCAGCACACACAAGTGCTCTACATGCACCGGAACTACGGTAGTGTCCGATGATGATGGTCTAGCTGCTGCGACATCTTCGGAACCCTCCGAACCACGCCCACTCCACCCTTCAAGCCGTGCTTTACGTTTCGCAAGGCGGGCGGCGGCGCGTGCGCGGGCAGCTGACAGTGATCATGAGGCCTCCGCGACGCGACGTCCTCTCAGCACTCGCCTGTGAAAATGACCTACTTAATAGGTCGAAATTGGTCGGCGATTCTGACCAAGAATATGTGAGTCAAACCGTTTTTTCTAGTAATATAATATGTCTCGCGTAAGTTTTAATAATATTATTTTACTTATATTCCTTATACTTTCCTTTCTACAACTTAGGGTCTTTCAAGCGGAACGTGGAGAAGCAATTATGCAGGCCGGCATAACTGTAACGACCGACCAGGGGTGCTTATCTCTTGCCGGTCGACATTTTTTTGGGTTTCATTTTACCAACAGGTACAGTGAAGCCATATTGTCAAGCCATTGATAAAAAAACTGAGTAACAAAATGTGTGGACGATAGCCTAGTTGGGAATGGAACGGTCTGCCGAGACAATGTCTGGAGGTTCAAAACCCAAGGCACTCACCTCTGACTTTTCAAAGTTACGTGTAGGTATATTGTTAACACTCAAAATGTAGCGTACCTACGTATTAGTTTATTATATACTCTTTCAACGTTTACATACCTGCTAGCTTGGGCCGGCGGAAAATTTACAGGTAGCGAGTGCCAAAAGTACAGTAAAAACATTAGTCACTTTTCTTTGTATTAGTGCTGATATTTATACGATGATATTCAACAGTATACTTATTAATGTTTTACAATACCAATAAAAAATCATAATCAATTATCATCATCACCATCATCAGCCACACGACGTCCACTGCTGAACACAGGCCTCCTAACTAACCAACCTCCTCCTAACTCCTGCAAGGTGGACAGACCACTTGATAAAGGCCGCAGGAATGCGCTGGATGCGGGCCGCTTTTGAGAAGTCCGTCTGGCCATCTTTTGGGGAGGCCTATGTTCAAAATCAATATTGACGGACAATTCCCGTCAGCGGGAATTTCAGACAGAAGCAAAATGACGTAACTTACATTCTCAGTGTTGAAAATCTATAATAACAAATCATACTACTCTATACGCCATATTGTGTTAAAAAATAATTAGAGTCTGGCGGTCCTGGGATCTTGAGCTAATAGTAAACTGCAATAGGCACCTTTCGTCAGTTAAGTTTTATGTTAAATGCATTACTTTTATTCCAGGAAAATATTCTAATTCCGGTGATAATCAGAACTGTGTTATTTTACTACCCTGAGTATTGTCTCCTGGAAACAGTCAGTACAAACCAAATAGACAAGAAATGAAAACAATATTTTTTATTTCGTATCCAACTTCTTTCATTATTCCCTAACTCGGTAACTAATGTTCAATTCTCGTCTCATAATGCTGGTATTCGTTTCTTCATATTCGTTTACGAACAAATTAGTTTCGTTGGTGTCTTTACTTTTTAGGGTTCTGTATGGAAAGGTTCAAACAAAATCATATGCTGCTGCTGGTATTATACATTTCGTATCCGCCGGGATAGCGACCACCGTACATATTTTTTTTATTGCATTGTATGACGAGACGAGCATGCCGTTCGGCTGATGGTAAGCGATACGACCGCCCCACCACAATAAACAGTAGAAACACCGCCCAGCACCTTGAGTTACAAAGTACTGTGTGGCATTCCACTGCGCTCTTCATCCTGAGACATAAGATGTTAAGTCCCATTATGTCCAGTAGTTACACTGGCTACAATGTCCTTCAAACCGAAATACAACAGTGCATGCACACTACTGCTGGCGGTAGAAATGGACATTGCGGTGGTACCCACCTAGACGGACTCTTACATATGAGACCTACCACCAGCTTGTAAGAGTACATAAGATGTAAAAACCCGCCACAGTGATCCACGTAAGTGTGTGTTTTGGGATCACTCTGTGTATATCCAGTTCAAACAGGCCGGCGTAATTATGTCGACTGACGAGAAATAATAATAATATATTACATAGAAATAATATGTAATAATCGGTCGTCAGACGTCACTCTAACTGAACGTCTCTTCGCTTACCATCGGATGTAAAGGGATCACTACGCCGTGCCAGTTTTAGAAAAAATATTATTATTAAATACTAAAAAAAAACTAAGCTTACTCTTTTTTATTTTATGTTTCATGTAGCTTTTTAGGAATTCTTTGTTTATATCCACTATATGTCAAAATTCACGCATACTGCGTTTAATTACCAAAATATTTTAAAAATAAAGAGAAGAGGGTAGGGTACGGAACACTCTACCCGGGTCCAATTAGCACTTGGCCGTTTCGTAACGATATCTTGTTTCGGCTTTTATGAACTCACATAAAATATCACAATGATTAAACGATTCATCAGAATCTAGTACAGTGAAACATTTGGATACTACAAATATCATATAAGAAGTCATTGTAACCACAAAAAAAATGTTAAAGCGTAAAGCAGTGAATTAAAATTGTTTATTATTTAATGTGTGGTATTGATACCGTATGAGAATTACGGCCTTACCGTAAAGAGACCAAAGCAGTTGTCTCATTTAGGCATTTAAAATTTAAGAAAGAGAAGAGTACTTGAAACGGACGAAGATAGATCTATCATAAATCTTAATTTGTTACATCCCTCTTCTACATATAACGCAAGGTCTTATAGAATTATTGCTGCCATTCAACGAGTAGATGTCTATTTATCTTTATATTTGCAAGAGTTCAAATTCAAAGGTTCACACACAAACAGCCTACATTGAAAATTGACATAGAATAGTAAAATTAAATTCAAACGTCTCTCACAAACAAAATAAGACATTACAATGTTTCGGTTCAAAGAAAAGGCACTCCGCTAACATGTTATTTAACGGTTAGCCTTTGGTATTATAGTTAAAGTTAACCGTGGAGCGTGTAGACTGCATCGATCGCTTCCTTAACTATTCATGCTGGAAGTTTCCACTGACTCATTTGTGTGGTGCCCATAGGTTATGAAATTACGTAATTTCTATTCTTGATAAGAAAATTGTGTTACTTAATTGCGCGTTTTTTAATAAGTTATAAATGCCTTATTAACATAAGTTTCTTTATTTCTGGTGTAATAACTGAATGTGATTTACACAAGTTCCTGTATTTCTTTACTGCACGGTTCTTTGAACTTTTTTCCGTGTTTTCGTTTATAGGGGTCGGTGTTATCGAGTATTTCCTTCACTAATATTTACTGAATGTTGCTACTTTTGCTTTAATTAATGGTATTCTACACTTTTGAGCCACTGTGCCTAGAAAGCTGTTCACAGCAGCAGAGTATGTTATAAATGTTATTTGTGTATAGCATGAGTGCATCGTTTCGATCCAAGTAGTATACTGTTTCTGTGCGTGACATCTTGCTGCAGCGTTTCGTATTGTAAGAATTTGTCTAGTTGCAGCATGAGTCGTCGTGGGATTTGGTCTTGGGGTTGGTTAGATTCTTTCATTGGGGATTAGGTACTATTTTTTGGATTTTGCTAACACAATTTGCCTAAGATTAAATAAAACCCTTCAGACGTCACTTTGAAAGTAAACCAAATCGTTTCTGCAAAAGGCTTGTAAACGTAATGCGCCAACCTCATAATATTGATGTCGGACAATGCTAGATGGAAGTAGATTGTTCATATACACTTACCCCACTTATTGCTTAGCCTTTTTTTTTATCAAAACCATTTAATAAAATACGCGAAGATACCCTCCATAAAGACTAAGTGGATTACGTGTCCGTTTTTAACCAAACACTGTTATACCTTTCATTTAGTTGAATGCGGGCGTGTCTGTTATTTTAGGTGCCAGGTTTATCTTTACAAAGTTTGTTCGTTTGCAAATTATCCCGCGTTATGTCTAGTTACCTTGAGATCACGTTTCTATGCTCATTTGCGTTGGCGAGAACATTTTGTGAAACCTTCTATTACCTGGAAATCTGGCGTTTTTTACATTATGTAGGTGCGAAGTCGATCGAATTATAATTTCTATGCAGCTTTCGAGATTGGAAAGAAGATAGTATAAATATTCGTCGGCATCCAATAGGTCCGGGAGGAAAACCTTGTCAAAAATGGATATATCGGGAGGAAGTTGATTTGGAATTTGAAAGTTCTTGGTATTGTTGATACTGTACAGCCAATATTAATTTAAGTACTTATGTGATTAACATGTAATATTGCTATATTACAAATAAATATTTTTCTTTCATTCTTTCTTTCTTTCAATAGGCTGTGACGTTTCCCACAGTTTCTTGATTATTTTGTCGAGTATGGATCACCAAAGGTCTTACTCATCAATCTATAAATTATCAAAACAGCTTCGGGTGGCATACCCTTTCTGCAAGGATTTCGAATAATCTAGAGTCTAGACGACGTAGGCATCTAGGGCGGCTAAATAAAAATCCGGAATATTTGATAAAATCCTACGTTGACAATATTCACGGGCACTGTATAATCCGAGGGGTGATCCTATAATGTCTCAGAATAATAAATGCTGTAATCGAAACAAAACGCTTGTATTGTCTTTTTGGAAGTGTCTTATCGTTAACCGCATTTTGACCGAATGCACAGAATGGTGGTTTTATTGCACGTAACAGTTATTTGGTTTGGGTAGCACGCGATGGTGGTTACAGTTGTTTTAATGTCTAATGTTATATTTTTAGCTGATAGGTTTTGCTCGCGACTTTATGCGATTTAATCCGACTGCCTTTTCCAGTATAACAAATTAAAACCTTTTGAAACATATTTTGTATGTCAATGCGTTTTCATTATGACATAACGGTTATCACAAACTTTACCATTTCAAAAGCCGCTCGTCCACCAAATGTCGCAAAATTTACAAACAACAATTTTCAAAAATTCAGCTCTTCTAAACCGGAAAATCTTGTCCAAACAGAATTAATACAATCGCATAACACAATTGGAAACCGGTGCGCCGGGAATTTCCGGCCGTTCTACGTGTGAACGCGATTCCCGGTTCCCGTATGAAAAATGAACCTTATAATTTCGGATGGCCGCCATGATGGATGGCACGCGACGCGGGGGTGGTAGGGGGTGCGGCGGGATACTAAATAATTGATAAGGTCGATGCACCTTTGTCGCGGTTTTACCTGGATTTACACGGAATACACAACTTTGTGTTTTGTTACGCGAAGAGCGATGGAATTTAAATGTACTTTTATGTAAAATGTATTTAAATAATTATTTATGATTGATGCTACGGTTTTTTTACAACCAGAACAGACAATTATTTTTGTACTATTTGAGGTAATTTTTTTCGGGAGCAGTAATATCTCCCCGGTCGAACCGTTCCGTCCATATTGCAAATTGTCTACAGCGTATCTCCACGGCACTATCCCATAATATATCGTTCTTGCCACTGCCTCGTACTGAATAATAAGGTGCTAGGAAGTAGCCTAGGTCTTCGTCATTCATTCCATCGCATGTTTTTTTTTCGTTTTTTTTTATTGCATTGAATGACGAGAGGAGCATGCTGTTCGCCTGATGGTAAGCGACATACCACCCATAAACAGTAGCAACACCATTCAGCACGTTGAGTTACAAAGTACTGTGTGGCATTCCACTACGCTCGTCATGCCGAGACATAAGATGTTAAGTCTCATTATGTCTAGTAGTTACACTGGTTACAATGTCCTTCAAACCGAAACACAACGGTGCATGCACACTGCAGCCTGGCACTTGTTTTCACATATCTTACACAGCAGCAAGTATAGTCCCTGGTGAGCTCTAGCGTTGGTTTCTGTGGCCTTTCAATTATACACACATAATGCCAAATTAGTTTAAATCATGTTTGCTGATGGAAGGATATATCTTGTATCTGGATAGTGACCACCTTAGACTAGGTGTTAAAAGCTAAAACCGGTCATAGTGGCCCAGGTAAGCGTGTCGCGTTTCGGGATCACCCTGTGTATACCCGGTTCACACAGGCCGGCATAATTGTGGCGACTGACAAGGGATGATCATATCTCTTCAGTCGACACTATGTGGAATCCACTCCGCTAAGCGTTAATTTTTTTAATGAGTTAAATTAATAGTTATAATGTTTAATGATCACATCTACTCCGCTTACCATGAGGTGCAGACGGACTGAGGTGCCGTTATCGCATAAAATATATAACCATCTTTATCCCTCTGCGATTGTAAATAGGTCAAATAATCACATAACCTAAAAGAAATAAACTCCCCAGAAGTCATTTGATGACTGTTTTTGCCGCGAACTATGGGGAAACAGTGTGTCACCCGCAGTTTTTGTTGCCAACAGTGATTTTCGCCCTATCAACTTGTAATACCCGGAAAAAGTGGATTAATGGCGTTTTTATTTCGTGAGTTCCGAGATAGTTATTTAGACGTTATATGGCTTATATGTATAGTTTCCTCCAGTGGGTAGGCAGAAATTATAGTGCGTCACAAACTTTTTGTTTGTTTCTTGTTTCTTTACTGGCAAGCAAAACAGTAATAGTAAATAGAAATATAATTACGAAGCTTTTGCTAAATAGTAATTTTGCTACTGACTTATAATTTAATAGTATGTATTACTAGCTTTTGCCCGCGGCTCCGCCCGCGTTAAAAAGTTTTTCCGGGATAAAAGTCCCGCTTTATGTTTTCCCGGGATAAAAAGTAGCCTATGTGTTAATCCAGGACATCAGAACAAACATCCATACATCCATACATCCAAACATCCAAACATCCATACATTCTTACAAACTTTCGCCTTTATAATATTAGTAGGATTTGATTTTGTTATAATTTGTATTTGACCACGGTCGATCGATAAAAATACTTAATGTGATCTAAGTTACGAACGAAATTTAATAACGTAATTCATTCGATATTTTTTTACAGCGATGCTCATTAAATCTATACTATGGATACTAATATTATAAAGCTGAAGAGTTTATCCGTTTGTTTGTTTGCTTGAACGCGCTAAGCTCAGGAACTACTGAACCGATTTTGAAAATTCTTTCATTCATAGGATTATATTTATGTCCCGGGAAAAAAAAATCCTGCAAAAACTTATTCTTTTATATGAGTTTTTCATAAAATCATTTATTTTTAATTTCCGGACACTATATCGTTTGGTTCTGGATTACGTTTAAAGAAGATGGATGCCCTTTTCTACAGCCAGTGCAAAGAAACAACATTGAATTGCGCGCCTCCCCTAGGCCATCGCGACATGATATTTCTCGTCTCATTGAGTTCTCGTAATTTATTTTCCACTTCACATGACGCGGCGCGTCCCTCACGTTTGTCTATTTGACGTTTCTTTGTGTAACACTTGAAATATTACCCGTGTAGAGACTATATGGTCGCTGCCTGTTTATTACGCGAATATATTTACATTTTCTTACGTTATTTAGGATTTTTTTAAGTGAATTAATAATGAGACGAGCACGTAACTCCTCTCATGGTAAGCGTCATCTTGGCACAGTTTAGTAATTACCCAAAATCTTCATTATACTGACTATAATTTCTCTTTAACCGGCTCACCCAATTTTCTCACTTCACCGAGGCAAAAATAAAGACCCGATGACATCTACCTCAATTCATATGAGGTAAGCATAAATCATAAAACTTCCTGCTAAAATCCAGGTCATTCAGATATCTCAAAGGAAAACTGTCCTCAACTTAGGAACAAAGGAGAAATTCGAAAAATTGCTCCTTTATATTCTGAACTGGGCCGCGGTTCTCGGTATTATTTACATAAAATATTCAATATACGGACATGATTTTCAAATAGTTCTCTATGTGGGTAAAATGAACATGACGAAGGATTTACAACAAAGAAAGAAAGAAAGAATAAATTTATTGATCACTAATTGGGTGGTGAACTTATTATAACAGTGGGTGTGTGAGTATCGTAATACAATTTAAAAAAAAGTACTAAAATACTCAATCAGTGTGGATGGTATATGTCCCACCGCAACCGTGTCAATTGGATCTAGATCAGCATAATATGCCAAATAGCATAATATGCAAAACACAAAGCGAGTTTGAAATTTTACTGTGATTTTTGAGAATGGGTCTTCAAATCAATGCTGCTCCTGTTTGAGCAGACAGCTGCATAGGAAATGAAATATACCTCTCTGGCTACACTGCGCAAGGAATGATGAGTCGACTGCAAAACGGGAAATATATTTAAATACTGCACTAAATATTACATTCTTATACGAAAAAAGTATAAGATCAGAGCGCCACCAGATAGCGCTGTGAGGCACATAAAAATAAGGATGAGGTTAGGATTCTGTATATCACTATCGTTTTTTTATCATCATGGTCAGTTACAACTTACAAGATGTCCACTACGAAAAATAACTATTCGAAGGCTATATAGATCGACCTGTTATTTCCGCTAATAAATTTATTCTATTATACTCTCTATAACGTTTTTTTAATTGACTGCCTCGGTGGCGTAGTTGTATTGCATTCGCGTTACGAGTAAGATTTGCGCGCTGAGGTCCTAGGGTCGAATCACAGGTCGGGCCTTAAAAAAAAACGTTGTGACTGGGTTTTTCCATCTTAAAAAAATTACTCAGTCACAGCTCGGAGTCGGAAAGTTGGCAGTGTGATACCCCCATGCCTGGGAAAGCCCGTAAAGCCGTTGGTCCTGCGCCTGATCTCTCTCCGGTCATGTCGGATTGCCGTCTCACCGGACTATGAGAGTGAAGGAATAGCGAGTGCACCTGTGTATTGCGCAGACACTTGTGCACTATAATATCTCCTGCGTACCTGGCTGATCTCCGTTGAGATTGGTCGCCGTGGCCGAAACTGGCTAGGGGGATTTTTTTTCAATGTTTTTTAAACAGAAATAAAGAAACCTGAAAGTTGCTTGGGCTTAAGCACACGGTTTTACTGTAAAAAGACAAACTCTTAGACACTGGTGGTAGGTCTCTCATAGGTAAGAGTCCGTCTGGGTGGGTACCACCGCAATGTCTATTTCTACCGCCAAAGAACAGTGTGCATGCACAGTTGTGTTTTGCTTTGAAGGTCATTGTAGCCAGTGTAACTACTGGATATAATGAGATTTAGCATCTCATATCTCAAGCTGACGAGCGCCGTGGAATGGCACACAGTACTTTATAGCTCAAGGTGCTGAATGGTCTCGCTACTGTTTATGGGTTATCGTTTCGCTTACCATCAAGCGAACGGCATGCTCGTCTTTTCATTTAAAGTAATAAAAAATAAAACATAAAGAGATAAACTATTGAATCTCCTTTTTATGAAGTACTAGCGGCCCCGACAGACGTTGTCCTGCCCTAAAAAGGAAACGAAATCCTAGAACCCGAGTACAGCGCCACCTACCGGATCTAATTGTTAATCGAAACTATTCTCAAACCCACCTGAGGACACAAAAAAATCATTAAAATCGGTCCAGCCGCTTAGGAGGAATTCAGCGACATACACGTTTAAGGCTGCCATATCCCAAAACACCTTCTTTTCTATTCAATTTTAAACCAAGAAATAATCAATATTTCGGTCCGAGAAAAATATATGTTATAGTTAAATAATCATTCTACATTGGTGTGGATTCCAAAACACGATACTTACAACTTCGCTCGATCATAAAAAATCACGAAAACAGAGAAAATTCGGATTTTATTTTTAAAAACTAATTATAGTATATTAAACAATTACTTTAAAAATATAAGTCAATAAAAGGGTAATAACATTTAGCAGATTGCTATGCAAAAAAATTTTCACAAAAGTAATTCGCACTTTTCGCGTCTCGTTTCACATGCGCCCGAGGCGCCGTGGAGGTCGGACCTACGTCAAATTTTTCGCGCTTGCTGCCACTAATTTATCGAAGTATTTGACAGCTTTTGTTTATAGTTGGACCGCGTTATGTAGAAAAGGAACCAACTACTTTTGAACAACAATTATGGATTCTTATTTGTAATAGATGGATTTTTCTATGAATCTTTCCTATTCTTTTTCTTTCTTCTTTAAACACGTTGTCATACTTGTTTCAACTGTTGTTTGTTTTTGCTGAATAGTAAAGGATCACATTTGAATTTATTGCGTGTAAAATTGTAAAATAATATATTTGCATAATTTGTGGATAATATTTTGGCATAATACCTCCAAAGAAAAATAATGTAATTAAAAAAAATGTACTTTATTGTAAAAAAAAGAGTGGGGTGCATGGTGTCAATAGATATAAATATTTTATTGAAAGATAATATGAGTATTCAAATTTATTTTCTATTTTTAGTTGCATTTCCTATAAAGCATGTTTTTTAGTTTTTTTTCTAACTGTTATTTATTTTTCATTTTTTAAGCTTGTTCTACTATTGTCCAACAGATGTCACTAAAAACAAGTAAGATTTTTTTTATACATAAGAGTAGCCAGTTTAGTTATAACTCTACTATGATCCAACAGATGTAAAAAAAAAATGAGCTATCATTTACTCATTCATTTTGAATATTTATTCATTATTAGTTGGATTTTCTATAAAATAGTGTTTTTGTTTAAAATAATGAATTGTCTTCGGTTCTTGATAAATATGCCAAATTTTCATCCGACGTTTTGAAGGCGGTCAAAATCATGTTCAAAGTTTCCGTTACATAGATACATTTAAATGTACGTTACATAGCTTAATTTAAACTTATTTTCTATTTTTTGTTGGATTTTCTATAAGGCTTGTTTTTTTGTTTTTTTATTTGCTATTTAATAATATGGATAGAATATCATAGTACAGAATAACACAAAGCCAGCTACCTTATTATTGATACAAGTAAATCCCAATTATTGCGATATCAATATCGGTATTTTTAAGTTCTTCATTTGGTCCAGTAGCCTACATTTTCTTGTAAAAATCCCGGTTTGGGTCCCCTAAATTAAGTATCTGCTTATAAATATGCATACGAGCTCTACAGACCCTGGAGATATCGGTATAGGCTTCTTTGTGTAACATAAAGCAGTACTAGAACCTGGTGTGTCTGTACATAGAAAGAAAAAAATAAATAAAGGGACGACTAAATAAGAGTAATAGAACACAAATCACCGTTTTTTTATTTCATTCTTTTCTCGTTGTTTGTCTGCGTATCTGTTTTTCTGTTTATTTGTTAGCGCACATCTCCGACACTACTAAACGGATATCTTTGAAATGGTATGGAGATAGCTTGAGTCCCTGGGTAGAGCATAGGTATACTTTTTAACCCATAAAAAATCTTTTATGCGGGCGAAGCTGCCAGGAAACAACAATAAAATAGTATGAGTGACAATAGTACATACTAATACAAAATAATAAGTTATTTTCAGGATTTTACGGCAATTTGGACTTGACTACAATTTATATGAAGACCATACCTACTATTATGATTCGAAAAAATACTGTCCGACATATTTATAGGTATATAGAGTAAATTTTTCAGATGGGACAGCAAAGTCAATATTTTCTATTATGAACCACAGTTCAAACTTTAAAGTAGGTAGTAAGCAAATACGAAAATATCATTTAAAAAATCGCGATAAAAAAAAATGGTTTTATTTCAATGTCTTACCAAGTTTTTTTGTATGTCGGGTAATTCCTTTTTATTGATCTCATTGAGGGTGTCTGAATATATAACGTCGCGTAAGATAAAATAATAACCGTGAAAAATCCATTTGAGTTGTCAGACTAGTAGAAGTCGCAAGAGTTGGGTATATAATAAGGCTGCCAAATCATATGAAGCAACTACTCCGGTGCAGTTCAATACTAAGTAGTAACTATTGCGGTTTTCATATCGGTCAGTGCTTAGTTGAGCGGTTACTATGTTAACCATTCCATATTCGCGTCTTCCCCGGCGAACAAGACGTCACTTTTCATTCAGTGGAAATCGTCTTTACGCGCTTACACATAGGGTTCTAATTAAAAAATCTGAAATGAAACCTGTCAAACTCGGAATACTGAAAGGGTTTCGGGTTTAAACTTGAGGTCATATTCAGGTTACTAGACTAGTCGATTATTATAGTTAATATTGGTTAAGTAATTGTCTCAATCACCAATATTATGTCACAATAACTAAAGATAATAATGAATCTTGACGTGGTATTGTACTCTGTGAACATTTGATTACGTATTCATTGATCAACGAACAATAAATCGTGATATCAAGACATAATTCATAGGTAACTTTTATTATGTATGCCTACGTATACCTCTTGCAGCTGCCGCTGTCTGCGACATACATATGTTTGGATAGTACTCCCAAAAGTTAGACCTTCGCAGTAAATCGTATAATTTTAAAGTCCTCCAATTTTGAGATGTATGTAATTTTATTTTGCTTAAAAACTACATCTACACTTATCTATACTAATATTATAAAGAGTAAAGATTCAATTGTATGTTTGTTTGCATTGAATAGGCTCCGAAACTGCTGGACCGATTTGAAAAACTCTTTCATCAATATAAAGGTCCATTATCCCAGGGATTATAAAGCGGGACTTTTATCCCAGAAAAATTCATTCACGCGGACGAAGACGCGAGCCGAAGTCTAGTTTAAAATATATTAGCTATCGATGGAGGGGTCTAATTTTTTTTTATGGATTCAAGATCCATATTTTTGTCCTTTTAATATTCGTATAGTTTGAGCCGTGTTAGATTTTGAGGCCTAGCACCCATAAACAAGCGGACATCTTTTGTCGTAAAACAAACTGCTTCACTATCGTTTAATTGTTTATTGTGACGTAGTCGCGGCTCATCGGTGTCAAGCGAGTTCATTTGAAATTCAACATCGCGGCACCTGACGCGCCGGTACATTAGACAGCTGTAAATGCGAACAGCGCTCAGATATCCTAGCCTTAATATGGCGGTTAAGTATTCTTAAATTTTCAAATTCCGCGTAATTTTCTTGCAAAAAACCTCCCTGCCACCAAATGAGTCCTTATTTAACGAAATTTTAAAATCCCTAGACACCCCCACCCCCCCGTAAATAATACCTAACCATATTTTTTTCCGGAAAAAAATCCCGAATAAAATTCCCGGTGTCTGTTTTCCGGGATAACAGTAGCCTATGGGCGGGATTAATAGGTCAATCTCAAGTTTGAGTTACATCTCAAGTAGACATAATGTATTGAACTGTTCATACATTATGTCTACTTGAGATGTAACTCAAACTTGAGATTGATTTCCTTTGGATCACAAACTATCTCCATACTTATTTTCATACGGTTCCACTGGCAAAAAACTATTTTCCGGGATTATGGTCCCGGTTTATATTTTCCCGGGATATGAAGTAGCCTAGATTCTTCCCAGGTTTTAAACTATCTCCCTGCCAAATTGCATCGCCATCGGTTCAGTGGTTTAGTCGTGGCGGCTCGATATAATTCCCGGTTTATCTTTTTCCGGGATAAGAGTAATTATGTTCTCAACTGGATCTCGAAATATCTCTATACTTGTTTTCTTGCGGTTCCACTGGCAGAAAACAATTATCCGGGATAAAAGTCACGGTTTATATTTTCCCGGGATAAAAAGTAACCTATGTCCGTCTCCTGGTTCTAAGCTACCTCTCCACCAATTTTCAGGTAAATCCGTTCAGCCATTCTTGAGTTATAAGTGGTGTAACTAACACCACTTTCTTTTATATATATAGATAGATGTAGGTAACAAATAGGACAAATGACTATCTGCGAAGCTTAATAACATTTTGTGTAGACAAAACGTAGTCCATCCTTTTATATTGTACGGCAATTTAATAATATTTCTTCTTGTACACGCAAAGAAAATGCATTCGAATAGTTATCATAGACAAGGCTCGTGCACAAAAGAGTTTATTGCATGAATGATTTCTATAAGTGGCATGCAGGATAAAAAGTAGAACAGCTAAGTAAAAGATAGATAAAAATATTGATATGGAAAAAAATTGTTACTTTTTAATTTAAGAATTTGAATTTGCTGATGTAAAATAAACTGATGTCTGTATTCCTGAAGATGAAGGTACACTTGTAATCAATATTTCAAGCTAATATTTTTTTTTTTAATAATAATAAAATCTTTATTTGAACCACATTTTTTTTTAAATATACATAAACAAAAGTGAACGCTAATAGCTGTTGTAGTTAAAAACTGTGTTACAGCTATTTACGCCCGTCCTTCGGATATATTTACGTTGTACAATTTTAACTTAAATAATTATCAAATAATGATTTTGTGTAAGACTTACATAATAAAATAAAATAAAATAAAAATGAGGTCTACTATAGAGTTTTTGTGCGTGCGTGCGTACGTGTGTGTGTGTGTGTGTGTGTGTGTGTGTGCGTGTGTGTCATGTGTGTGCGAAATATGTTAAGTTATAGGTTTTAAAAAATGTTCCGATTCATCATAAGACAAGGTAAGAAGCCAATTGGTTAATTTATGTTTGCATTCAAATGATAAATATTAAACTAATATCACGGATTTTATCGCGGTTTGTTATTTTATGTTCCTGCCTACGTTTGTTCATCCTGTAAATCGGAGTCAGAATTCAGGACCATACCGCGCTACTATTACCACCAACAGTAATTATTATAATAAATTAATTTAACACTAAAATACAAGGTTTTCATCGTGGTTATCGACTCTCTGTTTTGCTCCCACACCACATACCGTATTTAATAACAATACTATGACTTATGATCTCTATCTCTGTTCTGTGACTTATGACGACGCAGATTGCGCCCGAACGCATAGTGTCAGCAATTTCATTCTTTTCTTTAGGTTTGTTTGGCTTTGTTTACACCACCTCAACTCTTGACTCTTGTTAGCTGTTTGTCGAGTAACATTATATTTTGTATGTGAGCGGGATTCGAACACTCACCTTTTGGTGTACCTACTACCTATAGCTATTCAATCAAGACTGCCCTTGACAATATTCTTTTTGGATAAATCTAGAACTTTCTGCTAGTAATTTAAAATACGAAATACCCCACGCGTCCGTTTAATTTCCGTTTTAAAATCGATTGGGGCTTTGGTGCCTGATTGAATCGGGGGACCAAAACCTATTTCTCGTCCAGACTTTTCTGCAGATATTTTATTTAGTAGATCATCATATTATTATAAATAACTTGTTTCTATTTGACTTAGCAATATTATATCCAGTTTCGCTAGACAGGTACCATCGATATGTACAGAGTAATTTTTGCAACTAAGTTTGTTTCTTCCAAGTTACATCGCTTAAATAACGTTGAAAGAAACCATTGTGAGGACACCAGCATATCACAGATGTTTTTTTATAATCCAAGGTTTTTATTTATTCGGAAGTCCTACAGGTTACATAATAACAAAAATTAGAAACTATATTATAATACGCTTACCCAATTAAAGGCTTTCACTTATAACAACATAATATTTAAAAACGAAGTGATGAACATGCTATCTAAGTCTTACTCGCAAACAGCAGCTAAATACTGTACTAATAAATAAATAATATAATATTTTACAGGTAGTAGGTCTGTCATATGTAAGAGTCCGTCTGAGTGGGTACCACCGCAATATTTACTTCTACCGCCAAGCAGCAGTGTGCATGCACTTTTGTGTTTCGGTTTGAAGGACATTGTAACCAGTGTAACTACTGTACATAATGAGACTTAACATCTTATGTGTCAGAATGGCGAGCGCAGTGGAATGCCACACAGTAAGTACTTTGTAACTCAAGGTGCTGAATGGTGTTGCTACTGTTTATGGGTGATCGTATCGCTTACCATCAGGCGAATGACATGCTCGCCTCGTCATTCAATGCCATAAAAAAACAAGTTGAAATCTCTTAACAATTCTGGGGCAGTGATGAACGAAGGCGCATATCCTCTCAGTAGTGCAGAAAGCACGTGCTCAAATGTGTAGGTCGTGTATTGTAAGTAAGCAATGTGCAAGCATTGTTAAGTAAGATGATAAATGCAGTATCACGTATTACTATCCATTCAATGTTCTAGACTAATTGTGTATACCGCTGCCTCGTCATCCGCATAAAACGCTATGCTACTTATAGGGTAAAAGCAACGTTAATGTTTTAATCAGAACAGGTTGACCCCATTCGCAGAGGATTGGGTGCCATCGATTTTTTTAATGCTATCCATTTGGCCGGGGCTTTTCAATTGAAATAAGGAGATTATGCTGTGAGTATTGCTGTAATCGGTGCCAATGTTGCAATAGCTTTCTCTGTACACGTATTGAAGCTTTTATTTGTGAGTAAAGAGAGAAGCAACGAGTGCATTCTTAGTCAATCTCAAATTGAACGCTGCCTAGGAAAATATATAAATATAATAAAAATAAAATAGTCCGTTAAAATAATGCAATTATTCAATTCTGTTAATTACATATTATACAAGAGAGACAATTAAAATGGTAAGATTATTTTATTTAGATTTTCCGTTGCTATCACAGATAAACAAAATCAAGTTTAAACGTTCAATTGCTAAGTCGTAACTGCTTTGAATTCCAATTCCAGTACAAACAATTGCATTAACAAATACAAAGAACAAATATCCAAAATTAGTGAACGAATTGCGACTGCATTTGCTAACTACCCCATTCGTGCCCGAGTCGCACCCCAGTCCAATTCCGTTTGTGTAAGTGACAAAAATAACAGTAAAATAAATGGAACTGGAGAAGGTGCGGGGTAGACTGCAATTTACGCGACCAGACGTGTCAGAAGTCGGGAGTTTATCGGTTTGGGTGGAGGGAACAAATAGGTACCGTAGAACAATGGAGCATTAAAGATATTATTTATTTTCGAATGCTGCGTAAAAAAGAAACCAAGGTAGAAGGTAGGTATTTTTTATGTTTCTGGGAGTATCATTATAATTTTAAATCTTTGAAGTTTCAGTAATAAAGATTGGTCGCAGTCGCTATCGTTATGCCAGTTTTCCAAATAGTTCTTGATTACTTCTATGAAGTCCTTGCATTGCAAAATGATAAGACACAGATGGCAAGTAGAGTCGTGTAAGTAAAATGTTGACTTATTCTTATAAGCGGTGTACCAGTATTTCAAATTTCCGCCAATATGGCTTGTAAATGTAGCCTAGTGGAAAAAGTTACCATGGCTAGTTTTTCACTGAAAGTATGGTGGATACTAAGTCGAGAAAAAAAAGGCATGTAATTTGCAACGTGTTGTTAAAAGTATAATAATTTAGTACTTATATTATGTAGTATCTACAGTGATATTAATTCATTAGTCAAATGAATTCAGTAAATCGATATCAATGCGCAATTTTAAGCAATCTTTTGCCGAGAAATCTAACCCAGCATCAGTCATTAAGTCAAGCCAGGAGCTGCATGGGGTCTCTAATAGGCCGTACACAATGTTTGATTTGCCCCAATAGAATTTGTAAGTTACCCCAATGTTTTTCTATCGACTAATCACTATAATCCGCGGGGGTCTCGTCACGGGGTGAAACTTAGGTAAGTACTCAAATTAATGTTCAGGTGTTTATGGTAAAAATAATGGGTTTCAAAATAATAGAATTTTAATGAATTGGCTATAGCCTATAATGGGTTGTGTAGGCTTGAAATAAGACTTTATTAGTAAATGAAAACGTAATAATATTATGTAATCAGTTTGGGAGTCAAGTATGACAGAAAATGAACCGCAAATAATACTGACTGTAATCATAGAAGAATCCATATACTTATTTTCGTTTAAAAGTTTTCAAGTAACTTTTAGGTACTTCTCAGTCACGTTCTAATATTAAATTTTAAGACTTTTATGTATTTACAGGTGTAAAATATCCATGTTAAATTTGTTTCATAAACTTATTGAAATATCACATTATAGTTTGTACCACATGAATTTGAAAATAAAACGTGGTATATTAGGACGCATTAAGTAACAAATTAATTTACCTTGAGTAACTTTGAGTGAAATAAACATAATATTAACACGTACCTACCTACATATAATTTACACTTGGAAAACTTTGGTAAATCATAACTGTCCTTCAATAAAAACTGCTTCAGAAATAGAGTAGTCCGCTTTAGACGGGAAGCCTTGGGTCGACGCCCGCATCAGCGCAAAAGTTCGTGTGGTCCGCAAACAACTGTTCCGGATTTCAGTATTTTGGGACCGAGTATTTGTCGTACCTCTTTTTTATGATTATGGCCAGTTAGTACAATTATACCGGCCTTTTTAAAGGTTTACATTGAGTTAGTATCTACTTAGGTTAATTCTCGCATTCGGAAAACTTGCATGCATGGTGCATGGTGTCAATAATTATAAATATTTTATTGACAGATAATATGAATAGGAGAATTATAATTTTGAAAATATCATAAAAGTACGCTTTTTTTACAATAAAATATATTTTTTCTTATTTCTCGCTCTCTCTTCAGTCGGTCCCTCATTACTGAGGATCGTGATCCCGTCCAAAGTCATTCAGCAATCTTCTCCACGAGGCGCGATCTTCGGCTTGGGGCACCGCTACGCTCATTGGCGTATTTAAGGAGTTGGCGACCTGGTCTGACCAACGCTTCGGTCTACGCCCTCTTGGTCGCTTGCCTTCGAGCTTGCCGGTGAGCACCAACTTCTCGAAGTTGTCTGGTTTTTCTTATTTACACTATTCTTAATTCAAATCTATTTTCTCATTTTTAGTTGGATTTATATAAAGCCTGTTTTTACTTTTTTCAAACTATTATTTATTTTTCATCATTTAGTTATAATTCTACTATAGTCCAACAGATGTCACTAAAAATAAATAAACTATTATTTATTCATTTTTTAGTTGGATTTTCTATACAAGCGTGTTTGTAGTTTAAAATATTGAATTGTTATCGGTCTTTAATAAGTATGCCAAATTTCGATTTAATCCGACGTTTTAAAGGGGGTCAAAATCATGTTCAACGTTTCCGTTACATACAAACGTATAACGTTTATAAAAGCGTGTTAATATATAAGAAGTACAGTTGCCTACAATATCACAATATGCATTAAATGTCATAATAGACAAGTTCACTGATAAAATTATATAAATAACATGATACGTTGATGTATTGTGACTTGTTTGTTAGAGTGATTAATGGTCGAATGCGAACTAATAGAGCAACGTAATACAATACGTTGTGGATTAAAATGATGCTAAATAATAATTTACTCAGTGCGTTTGCCCACATATAATGTTATTGCCAATTGTATGTATTTTGTCATTTATTTACTTAATTTGTTTACTAATAAAACATTTCAGACTACCTCGACTTTGACTGCCTCGGTGGCGTAGTTGTATTACAGTACGACTGCAAAGCTGAGGTCTCGGGTTCGATGTCCGGGTCGGGCAAAGTGATATTGAGTTTTTCTATTCAGTATCAGCTCGGAGTCTGGAATTTGTGCCCGATATGTCGATAGGCTCGCCCCCTATCACATCATGGGACGGAATAATGGCGAAAAGTGGGTGCACTAGTTGCGCCTCTACCTACCCCTTCGGGGATAACAGGCGTGAGTGTATATGTATATGTATGTATTTCAGACTACCTCGATAGCGTAGTTGTACAATTGCAAGAGTCTCGGGTTCGATCTCCAGGTTGGGCAAAGTGATGATCAGTTTTTCTAATCAGTATCAGCCCGGAGTCTAAAATCTGTACCCGATATGACGATAGGCTCGCCCCCTCTCGTATCATGGGACGGTTTACGCACGGCGAAAAGTGGGTACACTACTTGCGCTTCTGCCTGCCTCTTCGGGGATAAAAGCCGTGAGTGTGTGTGTGTGAAACATTTCCGATAAAATTAATAAGATTTATTCAATAAATAAAAGGCTGGTTTGAGATGAACCTGGTTTCCTGGAATAAAAGTCCTCTTGTTTACCTCTTATTTGGTTGCGTAACTACCAAACTTCATTCAAATTCGATCAGCATTTTCCCAATATACTTCTAGCAAACATTCAAAATTCAGAATCAAAACATCTGTACCAACCATCGGATTTATAATGTGAGTAAGATACTTGTAACTGCATATGACCGTACATGACCTGACTATTGAAAAAACATTAACCTCTTTGAGCAGTTGGGTAAGTTTTCGTTGAAACACGTGGGTTATTCGTCAATCAATCGCCACACAACTACGTCATAATAGATAAGTAAAACCCACAATTAACTTGGGTACATACCCGGAACTATTCATAAATAATTAATTAACGATGAGAGAATAATGAATGGACATTTAATCGGTTGATAAATTAATTTTAATAATATCCGTCGCTTGGTATAAATACGGTATAATGTGGTCTTAACGTTATAGTGTCTTCTGGATTACAGACTAAGTAAGGTAAGACGATTGTTATTAAGGCTTATTGTGTCATGAAATATTTATCCATTATGAGCAATTTTTGTTTTGTTCTTGCGCGGAAAATTCATTTCAAATTGGGGCTAATTGTAAGGTGTAATAATTGCGTGGCCAGTACGACTATCGCGCTGAGGAAGACCTCAATTCGAGCCCAAGAGGGCTCGAATTTCGGCTCGGGCAAAGTGATGTTGGGTTTTTCTGGTCTATATCAGCCCAGAGTCTGAAATTGTGTTCGTAAAATAGCAATTGGTAAAATGTGGATGTGCTATGCGTCCGCCCACCCCTTGCAAGGGAAATAGGCGTGTGTAATGATTTCGAGTACTAATTGAATGGCGCCAAAATTACGGCTGTTCATGGGCGATGGTGATAATCCTGAGCCTTTACCGGCCCTCGACTAAACCACCTTATTTTTTGATAATAATATACCACCAACTTAATGTAACAATATTTCTTTAAAAATATGAAACACTTTTCATATTTAACATTAATTCCATTTCTGTAAACAGAACAGTAACAAATGTTAAGAAACTTGACCGCATTAATAATTAGTTTTATTCTAAACGCCATGCTTCAGTTACAGGCCCCGCTAAAATGGTGCATAAAATCGATAACCTATTAAAAATGTATTCTGTTCTAGAAAAGTTCGTATACATCCAGTATAAGCTATTGAAGCATACTTTGTCGTGGCGTCGCAGTTACATTCGAATCTTTTTCTTGTACAGCCATTCTAACTATTGAAGGTCGGCAACTCAAGTTAATTTTGTTTTATTATTTAAAGGAAATCCAACATTCATAATCCACGCAAGTGGTGGTGTTTCAAAACCAAAATTTACGGTTCCGACTAACTCGTCATAAGATTTCTTCATCAATACATTGAATCTTGCCGTAAATAAAAATCTAAATGAAAATAGTGGCAAGATCAGCAGACATTTTTAAAATATGGGATGTGGCTCAAGTGCTGAGGGTTATGAAGCATGTTTAAATCTATACTAATATTATAAAGCTGAAGAGTTTGTTTGTTTGTTTGTTTGTTTGTTTGTTTGAACGCGCTAATCTCAGGAACTACTGGTTCGAATTGAAAAATTCTTTTTGTGTTGAATAGACCATTTATCGAGGAAGGCTATAGGCTATATAACATCACGATGCAACGATTAGGAGCGAAGAAATAATGGAAAATGGGAAAAATGCGGGGAAAATTATTCATCCTTAAGGGCTTCCATTGCGTGCGCTGCGAAAACGGTTCAAGATACCAAAAATATATGTATGAAAGAATTATTCCTCTTGAAATGATCTAAAAAAAAGTTCGCGACAGTATATGTCTATCTTTTAAGATTAACTCTCTAGAACCGTTTTTATGGTAATCAAATTTGGTCGAAATTAATGCATTATTTGTTAAGAGTTGTATCAACGTCATAATATTAATCTTTATCCAAATAAATGTGTTGGATAGAGTGATGCAACGGGAAGGTTTTTATGTATGTACTTTTAGCCCGGAAAAACTCATTAACGCGGGCGAAGCCGTGGGCAAAAGCTAGTCTTAAGATAAACATTCTACAAGTGAGGTCGCCCAAGACCTTTCTTCTAATTAGCGCAGCACTCACGAGAGGCACGAGTACTCCTCCAGATTTAATATGCCCACCCTTGTTTATTTTTAATTTTGACGGATAAAAGTTGATTCATTTTGTAACGCTATACGGCGACTATCAGTCTTTCTTACTTATAAACTAGTTGTAGCATCAAGAGGTGGCAAGCATTGCTTAAATAACTGTCAAAATTAAACATCGCCGTGGCAGTTTAAACCTACTTAAAAGGCAAGATGGCGGGTTTTGACCTACAGCTGATCGTGTGTCTCAAAAGTTAAGCATTGCTTAAGTATAGACAAATATTTTATAAGTAAGACTGTTTATGAACATAGATGAATGTTATGTTAACAGACCGCTTAATTGAGATAATTCATACGTGTGTGTAATATTTAAAGAATAAGATATTATACATGTCCCTAGATTTTAAAAGACATATTGTTTTCATATCTATATATATAAAAGAAAGTGGTGTTAGTTACACCACTTATAACTCAAGAATGGCTGAACGGATTTACCTGAAAATTGGTGGAGAGGTAGCTTAGAACCAGGAGACGGACATAGGACTTTTTATCCCGGGAAAATATAAACCGGGACTTTTATCCCGGATAATTGTTTTCAGCCAGTGGAACCGCAAGAAAACAAGTATAGAGATATTTCGAGATCCAGTTGAGGACATAATTACTCTTATCCCGGAAAAAGATAAACCGGGAATTATATCCCGGATTTTAATTTCTCGCGAGTGGAGCCGCCACGTCTAAACCACTGAACCGATAGCGATGCAATTTGGCAGGGAGATAGTTTTAAACCCTGGGAAGAATCTAGGCTACTTCATATCCCGGGAAAATATAAACCGGGACCTTAATCTCGGAAAATAGTTTTTTGCCAGTGGAACCGTATGAAAATAAGTATGGAGATAGTTTGTGATTTAAAGGAAATCAATCTCAAGTTTGAGTTACATCTCAAGTAGACATAATGTATGAACAGTTCAATACATTATGTCTACTTGAGATACATCTCAAGTAGACATAATGTATTGAACTGTTATTAATTAAGTATTAATAGGTCAATCTCAAGTTTGAGTTACAACTCAAACTTGAGATTGACCTATTAATACCGCCCATAGGCTACTATTATCCCGGAAAACAGACACCGGAAATTTTATTCGGGATTTTTTTCCGGAAAAAAATATGGTTAGGTATTATTTACGGGGGTGTGGGGGTGTTTAGGGATTTAAAAATTTCGTTAAATAAGGACTCATTTGGTGGCAGGGAGGTTTTTTGCAAGAAAATTACGCGGAAAATTTGAAAATTTAAGAATACTTAATCGCCATATTAAACGTGTATGTCACTGAATTCCTCTTAAGCGGCTGGACCGATTTTAATGATTTTTTTGTGTCCTCAGGTGGGTTTGAGAATAGTTTCGATTAACAATTAGATCCGGTAGGTGGCGCTGTACTCGGGTTCTAGGATTTCATTTCCTTTTTAGGGCAGGACAACGTCTGTCGGGGCCGCTAGTTACTTAATAAAAAAATGTTGGAATGTTTTAAAATATGTTTTTTTTTCTTCTGTTAAAATTGTCGTGGGCCAGTTGCTGTTTCTTAAAAAAACTTATATGGTAAATACTTATATGGTAAAAACGTATATGGTAACTTCACGGTTCTCCGCGCATTTTGCTGATTGCTAGATTTTCGTACAAAAACTTCAAAGATTTTCCCTTACATTTCCAAGTATTATAGGACTCTAAATAGACCATTGGCTAAAATCCTATTTATTTTCAGATGAAGCTCTTTTTGTTGATCTTGGGGGTGACCCTCGCCGTCTGCGATGACACCAGCAGCGATAAAAATGTTCACTGGGACCAGAGTTCCAGCAGCCAATATGCCTTCGTTAACGGTAAACCCGTGAACGTTCAGATCGACCCGGTCAAGATTGTAAAGGATCCAAAAGCCGATGCATCAAGTGAGCCAGGCAAGACTGATGATCAGAATGTCGATAAACATAAGGATGCGAGCGATCCGGCAAAACACCGGTACCCGAACTATTATCCTGGAAATTACCCGTACCCCGATCCAACCCCATACCCCATACCCGCTCCGTACCCGGAACTAAACCCATACCCCGCTCTGTACCCGGAACTACCCTCATACTACCCTCCGTACCCGCAAGTCGACCCTGGATTTGCTCGTCCGGACCTCTGGAATCCCGGACCGGTTATTCCCTACGACCACAGAAATGAAAATCCAGATTTCCGCCTACGGGAAGAGTAAAGTTTTAATGTACAAAACATGATATGGGAATTTACGAATGAATAAATGTTGATGCATAGAAAAACGCTTTTTGATGTTTAAGTTGTAAGCCCTATTTATGTATAATATATTCTGTTAGGCAACTTCACTTCAACAGCGAGGGGATAAATAATTTTGTCTCCTATACCGGTCTAAAGGGATTGGTAGACTTCCTATGAGATTTCATTTGCCAAAGTAAGTATCACATATGGACGTTTCCTCACGATGTTTGCTTCACAATTACTGCAAACTAATTACAAAAAATACACATGTTATCAAAGTTGTTATGACAATCTTTACCCCTCCACTCAAAGTTATTAGTACTATCTATTAATTACACCATTTGTATGACGATTACATATACACAAATGTACGTATCAATTAAGTAGACCACAATATCAACATTATCAACGACAACTAATATAGAGTAATTTTATCAATTAGAGAATTCTTGATGACATGGAAGAATCCAAATCAGTATAAATACTATGTATATATAACGGTATTTGTGAAAAAAACAATCAGTTTCTGGTCATCTTTAGAACATATTACCCAACAGAGGTAAGGAATACATTCTATTTAAAAAAAAATGAATAAAAAAATATTAGAGTACTAAACTAGAGTACTAAAAAAGCAAACGAATAATAGTTCAAACGCATAATAGTTCCACCTAAAATAGATTATTTTAGGTGGTATAAAGATATATAGATTCTGTTTAAATTAAAAATAATGCCAAGTACAATACTCAATAATATTCCTTATTTACAGATGAAGCTTCAAACTGTTGTCGTCTTAGCTATAGCAGCTTGTGCATTCGCTGATGAACTTCTCGAAGATCTGAAATTGGAGGCCGTTGATGAAGTTAAGGTTGAAGCTGAGGCCAAAGATGATGATAAAGATATACAAGTTCTAATAGATTCTGCCGAAAAATCTGAAGTCGAACCTGTCGATGAAAAGCCAGATAGCGAAGAAAATGTTTCAGATGTCGATCAAAAATACGAGCTGGAAGGTATAAAAGGCCCCATAATCTTTGAATGGTCTTCAGTCTACCGTACGCATGATATAGATGCTGTTGTGCCTGTCGAGATCAAGTGGCCGAGCAATTTGATGGACTTCATTAACGCTCTCCACTCCGATGGACTTCAAATAGTTCCCCAGAATCCCGATTATGAGCCTATTAATCTTGCATTCCCCCCTCAATTTAATCTTCGTAAATAATTTTTTTACTTAGAATAAATGAGTTTATTTGAAAACGTTGTTTCATGTTATTAATGCTACGTGAAAATAGACTGTAATAAGTTATGCTCTAGCGGGTTTTTTTTTACATATCAATGGCTGTAGCCTTAAGATTCAAAACACAAAACACTGGACATAAAGTAAAGGGACTTTTATACCGGAAAAACTTTTTAACGCGGGCGGAGCCGCGGGCAAAAGCTAGTATGAATATAAAGTTTTCATTTAAGAGTTTACAAAATAATTTATTTTATTTATTTAATAATAATTTATTTCCAAACAAATGTACATACAAGTTTACAATCGGTAAATTTGTTTTACATTTGTTCCCCCGAAATGTATTATAGAAATCTGAAGAGATAGGGAGAGTATATCATATAGAATATGGACCAGTTGGTTGAACAGTTCTTTATGTGGGTACTAGAGTTTGCTCGTGGCTCCGCCCGCCGGAAATAGGTTTTCATAGATAAAAGTCCCACTATATTTCCGGGGATAAAAATTAGCCTATATGCCATGCAAGACTGTAGCCAATGTCTGTGCCAAATTTTATCCAAGTCCGTTCAGCCGTACTGGCGTGCTTGAGTAGGTAACACTAACAAACATCCATCCAAACTTTCGCATGTATAATAGCAGAAAGATTGTAGCTTAATTTTTAGGGTACAACAAAGAGTTTGGGGGACAGGTTCCTTTTAAGGACGTTGAAGTCAGGCAGATGGCCGGTCATAAAGACCAAACTCATTACCCACTATTTCTGGAAATATTTGTTGCGCCGACCCCATAGTGGAATGGGATAAAAAAAGTTAAAGATCAAATTTAAGTCAATCATTCTCGCTGGAAGACTTCAAGATAATCAAAGGATGTCGTATATTATAGAAAGAAGAAAGAAAGAAATATTTTTTTTTTCTATTTATTTAGTTTTAGGGACATTTAAGCATAACGTATGTCAGTCCCATCGTACCCTAATACATAGTACACACAAAAAAATTATAATTTAGACATAAATTCGAACAGATTTCGAGCTTGGATTCCGTTTGGCTGACATAAGATTTCATGATACATACCAACATTATTTTTGCTACATTTTAAGACCGTTGTTACATTATGTCTCATAGATTCAGTTCGAACACATTCCATTAGTAAATGGTGTAGATCTTCTAAAACTCCACATTCTTCACAATTGGGTGAGATAGTCTTCTTCATCATAAATGTAAACCTTCTGCAAGGAATGTGTCCAGATCTAAGTCTATGAGCAGTTACAACCAATTTCCTGCTCATACCACTATTTGTAAACCAAGGCACACGAAAAGGCTGACATTGAAGGGTACGGTACCAAATTCCTTTTTCTAAGGATCGCTTTTTAAAATACTCTTTCCACAAGTCATAACATATATTTTTAAATTTAACTTAACATTCCGAATAATCTACAGTTATATTAGTTTCTTTTCCATTTTGCACTGCATATTTCGCTAACACGTCAGCCTTTTCGTTCCCCCTTACTCCAATATGGGATGGAACCCATTGCAATCTCACTTGTTTCCCTTTTAAAAGTAGTTCATCTATCTTAGATAGAATAACATAAGCTATCGATGCTCCTCTGAAACCAGAGGTGCATCGAGCTATATGTTGTAAAGAACTCTTACTATCTGTGCAAATAACAACATTTTTGTGTTGACTATTGCTAATATAAGTCAATGCTTCTGAGATTGCAATCATTTCCAATGTCATAATGGATGTATGCTGACATAATATTTTAAAACAGTGATTGCTCTGATTGGTTGAAAAATCTAAATTAGGCACATAAAACGCGGATCCATTACCATCTACACTCTTTGACCCATCTGTAAACATAAAGAACCAACCATTGTATTTTATATTTAGTTCTCTAATTATTTCAAATTTTAATATATTATTATCATATAACCGTTTTGATAATTTAATTGCATCTATGTTTGCATTAATTACCCCATCTATATTGATATTAGTTACCCATGTTCTTAATGAAACCATCCGTAGGGGACAAGAAGAATTTAACTGTATTTCTTTTACTTCATTGTATGAAGAAGCCAACAGGGGGAAAGTTTTATTCTTCCAGTAACTATTTTGTCGAAGGGTGTAGAGTTCATTTAGGGACTGGTCAATTATATTACCTTCTATAGACTTTGATTTTAAACAGAACTTATATGCCAAATATTTTCTACGTAAGTACAGCGGAATTACACTCGACTCACTCTCCATAACGTGAATTGGCGTAGATTTGATAAATCCACCTATTATCCTTAAAGCCTGGTTTTGAATCTTATTTAATTTATCTAAATGACATTTGGCACTTGCGTCATATAAAAAACAACTGTAGTCGATACGGCTCCTGATCAGTGCTATATATATATGTCTCAGATGTTTGGGGTGTAAGCCCCAGAAAGCCCCAGATAAAACTCAAAGTAAACTATAAGTAAATTGAGGTGATTTTGCAATTTTCCTACTAAACAGTTAATATGTTTTTTCCACCGCAAAGCTCTATCCAACCATGTACCTAAATACCTGTAATCGTCTACTAGTTCCAACTTACAATTCCCAACCATAAGTTCTATATGCAATTTCTTGAATGTTCTACTAAAGATACAAATTTTGGACTTAGCCCCTGATAACTCTAATCCCATTTCATCCAAAGTTTTACAAAATATGTTTAACGCTACCTGAAATTGATTTTGACTTTCATTAAGATCATTAGATGAAGAATATAATACAAAGTCATCGGCATATTGGCAAATTGATAGATTATTAATTTTATGAAATAATTGTATTGTTAATATATTAAAGAGGATAGGAGAAACTGGATCACCCTGTGCTAAACCTCTGTTTGTGTGTCGTATAAAGTATTGGTTTTGTTGTTTGGATTCATTTGTCATCATGAGATGTCTTTCACTTAGAAAGTTCCATAGATACTGACATATTGTTTTTCCTATCCCTATTTCATCTAGAGTCTTTGTGAATACATCTATAAGAACATTGTTATATGCATTTGTAATGTCTAGAAAACAGGCTATTGTAGGAAGTTTATGCGAAAATCCTAAATAAATTTGACTTACTAGTTTCCCTAAGCAGTCTTGACATGATTGGCCTCTTCTAAAACCAGAGGTGTATTGGGATATTAATTTATATTTTTCGATGTACCACTCAAGTCTTTTTGTTAGCATTAAATGAAAAATTTTGCAGAGACATGAAATTAAAGAAATTGGCCTAAGTTTTATTATATTATTATGCGAAGTTTTTGGAATCGGCGTTACCAGTATGTCACGCCATTGATTTGGGATAATTCCGGTACAAAAAGTATGATTATACAGGTCTAGCAAGTACTTTCTGCTAGAGATAGACATGTGGTATATTAGTGAATAGGTTATCCCGTCCTCACCAGGTGTAGTATCCTTTTGCTTAAAACAGTGGACCATTTCTTGTAAGGTAAAACTTGCTTCTAATACAGTATTATTTGAAGTAAAATGTGGGGGCTTTGGACAAACGTAATCGGGAGCGAGATTACAAAGGAGTTTGTATTTATCTTCATCCGAAACATATGACTTCGAGGAATTGGTTCCCTTAATCCAACTCATGCGTTTCCACATATCAGAACTAGATGTGTTCTCATCAATGCTGCTACAATAACTTTGCCAATTCTTTACTTTCGCCTGTTTAATGGCCTTTTTGGCAACTTCCGTTTTACTTTCAAGAATATTTAAATTACTTGGGGTTGGATTCCTTCTGAAATTCTTTAGTGCTAACCTTCGTTGTGCCACTAAATGTGATAGTGTTGAATTCCAGTAGGGTTTAGGCTGAAAGGTATTATTTGGATTATCATTACTCTTCCGCAAAGGTATGTATTCATCAGCTGCTTTATTTATCTGTTTAACTAAATTATTATAAAGTGATTGTACATTATCGTCCTCTAATGGTAGATTTAAATAATTTTCTAAAGATTTGCTATATCCTGACCATTTTGCCAACTTATAATTACGCTTTTTAGTAGTATAAGTAGAGTTGTTATTATTTTTATACCTGTATGAAATTTTGATAATAAAATGATCGCTTCCTAAGTTTTCATTCATAACACTCCAGTTTAGCATAACTGATAGATCAGAGGAAACAAATGTCACATCAGGCGATGTTTGGCGGACTATGTTATCAACTAAACTCAATCTTGTTATGCTGCCATCATTAAGAGCTAAATACCCAGCATCTAGAGCTGCAGCATACATTTGTCCCCCTCTTCCATCTGTTTTTGACGACCAAGTTGCATGGTGACCATTGAAGTTTCCTGCTATAATACATTTGGTAGGGTATAATGAAAAAATTTCTTCCCAATCCGATAAAGTTGTACGAACAGAAGAAGGAACATATACCAAAATTATATTTTGAATTTTATAGCAGTTTAGAAGTTTTACAGAGATTATTTCTATACCTGAGTTATTAACATTGATATGACACTGTTGCACTTTAAAAGATTTATTAACTATAATGGCTACCCCACCAAATCCATCTGTTCTATCCCTTCTGAATATATTAAAGCCGCTTATATTTAAATCGCATTGTGGTTCTAACCAGGTCTCTGAAATCAACGCTATATGTATTATGTGTCTCCAAAAACACACAGCATTGAGATGAAGAACGCAATCATTTGATTCGGTTAATCCAAAGATAATGTCAGTTCAATACATACCAGAATGTCCAATCTTGTTTCCCACAATTGCACCAGAAGGCGCTGCTCTACTTTCGAGCGCAACTCTAGCTGTCAACTCATAGCGTCGTTTTGATTCGAACAGATCAGTTCGGTAAAGTTATTAATCAAATTAAAACTTTACCAAACATTTACCAAATATTAATTATAAGTGACAACAAAAGTGTTAAAGTGTGTGTTGTACACAGCATTGTATTTTTGGTAAGTTTTTGGAGCCATTTAGTAAAGACGACACGCGAAATAGAAGCGCAAACAGAATAGGTACCGGTCAAGAATATGTTGCCTCGGATGGGGAACAGATCACGACCCGAAGCTTATGCAAAATAGGTACCTGTAGGTCACCAATTTGTTGCCCCGGAACTTTATGGGGAACAAGTCTCGACTCGAAACTCATGCATATCGGATATCATTGAGTGGGTACTTCCTCATCCTTGAAATATGAGGGCATAGCTTCACCCTTATCTATGAAACGTGCGAGTACTTCTTAGCGCAGGAACAGGCACAAACATGTGCGTAAGGTTCAGATACGCGTGTCGACTCGCTAATGACTCAGTTTTATTTAGCTAATTATTCTTAAACTATTTGCTCCAATTACCAAAATTTTCTTAATATGTCCCTTTAAAATAAACATGTTAGTTACATTTAACAATAATAGGATTCGTGATAGCTCCAGACAACCTGTTATTAGATACACCTATATTGCCTTGGGACAATCTGGAATATAGTTGATATGAAAATAAAGACATTCCATTCACATGTATAGAATAAACACAAAGTAAACCTACAAATCTGTTGTGAAAAGCTTAGCTCAATCATGTTTTTAGGCTTAAAAACCAGTAATATATAAAGGCATTTTTATAAAATTATTGGTTATTATTAAATTACCATTACAATACTATGATTATACATGGTATTATGTAGTAAAGTAGAACTGACAATAGTGCACATAGAATTGCAGTCCATAAATGAGCATAATCAATGATTATAGCTCCGAGGCCAACCAAATTTGGCTTACATATTTTATTTCAAATTATTGAATAATAATAAAGATAAAGAAACTGGGACTAATATGTGCCCACAAAATCAGATCTTAAACAAACCAATATATCAGGTTTAGAATTACCTTACTGTATGATATACCAGCTTCAAAACTGCCTGTGTATAATATATAGAGACACTACTGTCTATCTTACAGTAACTTTCTGGATTTGTTGTGTTAAAAGTTTTGTTTTTGCTAGTCTTCTTTTGTCACAGTAACATTAATGATAATACCAGGCCTATCAGGGAACTTCAGATGAGAAAGGATTTTTTAAGCCTTACAGGGTGAATTAATAGATATATTAGCCCTCTGCCAATTACTCAAAAAATAAAACAGGTGCTTAATTGCCATTTATTTGCACTCATACATGGACCTCATCTGAATTACCTACAATACAAATATTCTTTATTGTAACCATTTTAACAGAAAAATAATTGAATATTATACAATTTTCTTAAATATATTATGGTGTATAATAGAGCGGCCTTATCAATGCAAGCTACAAAGTACAAGTACCTTCCTAAGAATTCTACAAAAAAGTAATTGGTGTGTTGTGAAGTTTGCAAACTAGCGCTAAACCAATATGGTGGTCAAAGGCCTATAACCTCTCACTTGCAGAGAAGGTCAATTCCTTGCAGTAAGATAATATATTTTTCATAACAGCTATTATCATTATATTAATTGTACCTCTGAGAGAGATGTTAAAGATTTTCTCCTGGGTTAGTACTACTTTATGTTAACGTCACCCTCTTTTTTATCTAAGCATTGCGGAAGTGCACTCCTTCATTGGTTACTTAGAATGGAGAGATTGCCCAATTAACCTACTTTTGATTTGGCCTATCTTGAACTCCATGTACAATTTGCAGTAATTATGAACTGGGTTGTAGAAACCCTACACTAGAGAGGGAACAAATATGTATATGGTAATAAGGTTCACCTGCATATTAAAAAAAAAAAAAAAAAAAAAAAAACCAAGCAGGCTGCAAAGATCTCGGAGATGCTTGCAACCTTGAAATCTTGGGTTTGGTATATTAATTATCAATTGTAACAACCTAACATTTTACAGCTAAATAGCTATATTCTGAATTGACTTCAAAGTATATTGAGCAGGCATCAACCTTGCAAACCATGCAATAGTCCATTGGTGACTGTACTGCAAAACACTGTTGCAAGACACAGTTATTTTCTTAAGAATTCACATTGTGAGACCAAAGAATGATACTGCCTCACGGAGTACCTCAGGAACTTAAATGATGGTTTGATACAGTGGAGAACAGTAAAACTCTACTATGCAAAAAAAAAAAAAAATATGTGAGCAGCTGCTCAAGAATTAGCCACATAATGTTCTAATGCTCAGTAGTACCAGCAGTGGTCAGTGCCTTGTAACATAAAATCCCAACCAAGTGGACATTACCAATAGGTTGTGTAAGGTGGCGTTCACTCTATATATAAAATTGACATCATTGTTACTTGATAGGTACCAAGCAGACTAAACAGTGGTGCAAATCATCTCTGAAGAGATGGACCTACCTACAATGGCACTTATTACCAACAGCCTCGGAGGCAACTTTTTATAATAAAAAGGGTGGTTGTCTTAGAAGTTCAGGTCAAGTCCGAATATTTGACAGAAAATATACCACTATTGTACAGGTTTACACAAACCCAAATTTTAAATAATTATGGGTTGGCAATATCATGGACTAATAAGAGTATAGACTGACGATCCCCATACATTGAAGCGTACACCTGAAAAAGTGCAAAATCCCGGCTTATTTCTAGATGGCGCTGATAATTAGCCTGGAAACTTCAACATTTGCCGGGTTTTAAAAATGTCCCGTTAGGTGGCATTGTACCGTAAAACAAAATAGTTTAGCATTAGAATGGACATACAACAGATGGCAGTAAGGCGCTTCACACACTGCCCCGCACCACGCGCGCGGGTGCCGGGTGAGACGCTAGGTATGGGCACACCGAGTTCTGCTGTTCGTGATTTCTTCTAATTTGAATATACAAAAACCAAACAGATAATATCACAGTGGGTAAAATTTCGCATGGTCAATATCTCGGAACCTATTGAGGAGGCTCAGATACTTTTTCACCTAAATTAGGGGCGCGTCAGGGACGATGTCAGAGCCACAAGCTATTTTATCAAGGTTCACTTGTTTAGCGACAACCGGAGATCAACGTGATTTTGTTGATTTTTTACCAAATATTTTGTGCGGTGCATCAGCTTACAAAAGTCAGTTGGTTATGTTAAGTTTACATGATTATTATAGTATTTTTTTAGGCTTTTAGGCTTAAAGGGCAGATCCAATGTTAGAATTGAAAGAAGTGGCCGCCATTTAGAATTTCTTTGTTTTAAGGCGAATTGACCTCAAAATCGTTAGCTGGGAATATCTTTGGTTACGAGAGACGGATCCAAGGCTAGAATTGATAAAAGTGGCCGCCATTTTGAATTTCTTTATTTTAAGAGCCTATGTGAAAAACATATGGAATCGTGATGGGCGTGACTTAGCGTATTTCAAATGCAAGGCGCCGCACGGCCCCGCTGAGATAGATCGCGCGCCTCGGCCCTCGTCGCATCGCGTCGTTGCGACAGGTCGTTGCACTCAAGCCCGCGAAAAGATCGTCATTGCAAATGCATGTCTGTGTTGTAAATATTATAGTTATTATAATTTCTAATAAATTTATAACTTATAAAACATAGAATTTATTTTAATTCGTTTATAGAACCATTATTATGTCACTATTATCTACCTAATTACTTGAACATTATGTAAAATGACATTGTAAGTTATCTAAACTCATCGAAAGTATTATTCACTTATAGTTGACTTTTGTTGACAAGATAAAATTTGGTGTGGTGGTAGGTTCGAGTCTTACCCCTACGTAGGTCTGTATATAGGTAAAAAGCAAAGCAGTATGAAACTTCTATAATATGTTTTAAATTATATTTTGCTTTGCTTTGATTTATTCTTGTGGACTTTCCTAACTTTGGTGGACATAAAATAAATAATAATACAATAAATGCAGTCACTATTTTTCGGCCCGACTCGGGATTCGAACCCGGGACCTCAGCACAATAGGCGTATCGTGTGTCCAACTACGCCTTGGAGGCAGTCAAACATAGCATCACACCTTTTCTCCTCACATTTCGTTAGCTATTTTAGGTCTTATCAAATAGGAGACGAGCTTATTGTCACATACCGGGCCCAATTCAACAGACCGAGTTGATACTGGACAGAAAAAAATAGTATTTGCCCGACGCGGGATTCGAACCCGAGACCTCAGCGTGGAGGCCGTACCGGGCACGTAATACAACTACGAGTTGCGACATCAAGGTAGTTTCGACAAGTCATTCACGATGAAACTTCTTCCCTGGAATGTCAGGTCTATTTTACGTAAATGATGCTTCACTCTAGTGCCAACATACAATTTAAAAATCGAATTTTGTATGTAAAGGATGTTCGAAATTTATGCAATGCAATAAAATTACATAGCTTGATATGAAGATTGATTACATTATTATGGTTGAATAGTCACTATATAGGATATAAATGTTACAAATGTTGAAGGCGGCCGCTACCTATCTAGATAATTTTTATAATTTTTAATTTGAACTGTATGTAATGTTGGGTAAGAAAAATATAGCAAGGTCATTCTTACTACGCGGGTACTTATGCTTATAGAAAATTTGAAATGTTAATTACTTACAATTTTTTAAATATTTTTGATATTTTGTATAGAAGAATAGACTGATGTTTACTGCAACAGCTACTTCTTCAATTCTAAGGCATTTGTTTTTGTTTTGCAATATAACAAAGCTCCGATATCCTTATTGAACTGAATGAAAAATAATGATGGCCATATTTTAAAAGGAGACGGGAAAAACTTCATAGAACTTTGGCCTTAGTGTTACAGAGATAATTTATGCATTATTTTATAGTTATATTAGAACTATTTCCAAATAAGAAAGAAAAATCTGTCTGTCCAATGGGAGTAAAGAAAGAACCGCTGTAGAGTAGAGCTTCTAAATCATTTTTCGGTGAATAACTTTTTTTTACCTGATGACATAAGATGTTCACAGTACCTAACCATTGCCCATTGGATTGCCCTATTGAATAGTGAACAGAGCTAGCTTAGACAATAACCAGAATTGAACATATCACATGGAATCGACGAGGACTGATATAAATATATAATGGCTCATTTACACTCTCGCGCGAGTTGTACGCCGAACACAATACGAGCCACGACGCGAGGTGTGAAGCTAGAGTGTTAGTGAGTCAATAATGTATTTCAATTTGACATTACGTCGGGAGCGCTGAACAAAGTTGCCAGTAAAATTAAATTATATCGACCAATATTAAATATCCCAAAAAGTGAAAATGTCTTTTTAGTTTAATTTCTAAAATACCTATAGTTTTTAATTCTTATTCTTTTTCAGCCTTTAAAAGGCTACTATTGCACATAGGTCTCCCCCAAAGAATTATTAATACTATTATGTCAATATTATTCTTGTTATACATGCTTGGTATTCTTTGAGTATGTAACCAACGCTCTAAGTTGGTGCCAGCGCCGTGTGTAATATTACACGAACCACTTGGTGCCACTTTTCACCTTTCTATAACTCAGAACCTATTTAAAGTAAACACATAAAACTGTGTGAGTTTAATTATATCTATAAGGACATCTAGAAGCCCAAATTTCATGAAGCTAGCTCAAACGGTTATAAAGATGTCAAAATCGTAAATTTTTGTACTGACTGACAGACTTATAGTATCTAAACCTAACCTACTTCCAGATGACCTAGAAGGATGAAATTTGGAATCCAGCTCGGTAATTATGTGTAAGCGTAAGAAAAAATCTAAAAATAAAAAAAGTTAAAAATACAGGGGTCCACATAAAAAAATATATTTTTAATGGTAGCGTTGGAATCCCAATATATGTTTTATTATATTTGCTTTATAACAGAAATATAAAGATAAAGTTAAGCCAAAACATTTGTGGTGTCCCCATAAAAAAAACACTTGTAATACGCGCTAAACAGCCGGCCAACGGTGTGTCGTCGGCGGCGCGCGGCACCACACAACTCAATACCTACCTAGTTTTCTTTACAAAAAGTAATGATATCCCACCAAAAACATAAATGTAAAAGATATCACATTTGTAAATACCAGCAACTATTATAGGTATTCAATAAAGCAAATAAATAGAATTTAATACTTGTTCATAATGTTATTTTGTTCCTATAAATACATATTTAGATTTTGCATAAAGCTTGGCACACATTTAGATCTCCATTCTTTTTGCGGCGAAGCCCACAGCTAAGCATAATTTTGGTATTGAACTTGGCTATCCTTTTTTACATTTATGTTTTTGGTGGGATATTTTTAAATGGAAGACATAAAAATAGAAGAATATTGATACATGCTTCAAAAGTGTAAGGTTAAGCCCAATTTAGGCCGTCTCCTTTATACCTATTAGAGTTTGTGTCCATTCATGTCCAGCGGATTTTGATTTTAAAGCCAAATAGCCTTTAAAGAAAAATAAATCTAAATGGCGGCCTTTATTAAAAATTCTAACATTACATCTGCCTTTTGTGCACAAAACAATGCCCAGATATCGATTTTGAGTTCGATTGGCCTTAATACAAAAAACTTCAAAATGGTGGCTACTTTTTACAATTCTGACATTGGATCACTCTTTTGTTAATAATGTTACACCCAGATATCGATTTTGCGGTCGATTAACCTTAAAACAAATAAATTCAAAATGGCGGCCACTTTTTTCAGTTCTGACGGTGGATCTGCCTTTAGTAACTAAAGTGGTACTCAGATACCGATTTTGAGGTCAATTGGCTTAAAATAAAGAAATTCAAAATGGCGGCCAATTTTTTCAGATCTGACATTGGATCCGTCTTTTGTACCTACAGGCCTGCCCAGATGTCGATTTTGAGATCGAATGGCCTTAAAACAAAGGAATTCAAAATGGCGGTCATTTTTTTCAATTCTAACATTGGATCCGTCTTTTGTACCTACAGGCTTGCCCAGATATAGATTTTGAGGTCGATAAGCCTTAAAACAAGGAAATTCAAAATGGCGGCCACTTTTTTCAAGTCTGACATTAGATCCGTCTTTTATACCTAAAGGCCTGCCCAGATATCGATTTTGAGGTCGATTGGTCTTAAAACAAAGAAATTCAAAATGGCGGTCACTTTTTTCAATTCTAACATTGGATCCGTCTTTTGTACCTACAGGCTTGCCCAGATATAGATTTTGAGGTCGATTAGCCTTAAAACAACGAAATTCAAAATGGCGGCCACTTTTTTCAAGTCTAACATTGGATCCGTCTTTTATACCTAAAGGCCTGCCCAGATATCGATTTTGAGGTCGAATGGCCTTAAAACAAAGGAATTCAAAATGGCGGTCACTTTTTTTAATTCTAACATTGGATCCGTCTTTTTTACCTACAGGCTTGCCAAGATATCGATTTTGAGTTCGATTGGCCTTAAAACAAAGAAATTCAAAATGGCGGCCACTTTTTTCAATTCTAAAATTGGATCCGTCTTTTGTACTTAAAGGCCTGCACAGATATCGATTTTGAGGTCGATTAGCCTTACAACAAGGAAATTCAAAATGGCGGCCACTTTTTTCAAGTCTAACATTGGATCCGTCTTTTATACCTAAAGGCCTGCCCAGATATCGATTTTGAGGTCGATTGGCCTTAAAACAAAGAAATTCAAAATGGCCGCCGTGTATACCAATTCTAACATTGGCTCTTAACATTTTAGTTATTATTGATTCATAATGTATAAATAAATGAGTACTACAAAAAATCATACTAAAATAATTTTATGGTGTAAAAATTTGAACAGCCTTTACATGCAAAATACGATTTTTTTAAATGTATGAGCGGCACGCAAGCGTCATTTACACAAAATTGGGCCGGCATTCCAGGGCGTCCCTAGCTATGAATTACCCAATATAAATAATACATACATATACTCTCATGTCTTTTATCCCCGAAGGGGTAGGCAGAGGCGCAACTAGTGCACTCACTTTCCGTCGTGCGTATTCCGTCCTATGATGTGATAGGGGGCGAGCCTATCACCATTTCGGGCTAAAATCCAGACTTCGGGCTGAAAAGAAAAAAATCCAATATCACTCTGCCCGACTCGGGGATCGAACCCGAGACCTCAGCATTGCAGTCATAACGTAATACAACTACACCACTGAGGCAGAATAAATAACAAAAAAAAAGCAGTGACTATTGTTTTTCAATCAGGGATTCGAACCCGGCACCTCAGCGTACCGATCACTAAATATAACTAAAGCAGGTCTCCGACTAGAAACAATTTACAAAGGTGAAAGGATGTAATAATTACGCTTGCTGCCTATCTTATAGACCTAATAGAGCCTATAATTTTATATTGATACACGGACGTGAGCTGGATACACTATAAAACAGAATTTCCAGGGCACCTTCAAATTTGCCGCGCGGTAGCGCGGACCAATCCCTACACTAGACGGCCAATTCGAACTTTGAAGGCGTCTGAAAATTTCGAGCACACGTCCGTCGTCAGTAAAGATTCCGGACGACTGAAGCCGGCATGGGCCACTCCCATAACAGCGATGGCGTATTTGGACGTCGCGGATGAGAGAAAGTGACGGGAGGCGCACGCGTATGCCGAAATGAAATGGCGTAAGCGCCAAAACAATTTTCTTTTAATTGTGATTATACTATTTAATTCGTTTTAATTGTGTATTGATAAAACTTTGAAAAAATTGTTGTATTGTATTTAAATAAAGTTACGAATGTACATATTCCACCATTTAGAGATAAAGCGTGTTTAAAGAAAATATCAGAGGTAACTTTGAATTTTTTTTCGATCGAGAAAATTTATAGCAATTGTGTTTTGGCTTTGACATATTATTGAGTTATACGTTCAATTTACACATATCCAAAAATCTAACTTCTGATCTTAGTAGTTTACGAGAAATTTGAATTTGAAAGTCCTTAAAGTTCCTTACATAGGCTCTTAAGGCCAATCGACCGCAAAATCAATATCTGCGCATATCTTTAGTTACAAAAGATGGATCCAATGTCGGAATTGTAAAAAGAGGCCGCCATTTTGAATTTCTTTGTTTAAAGGCCAATTGACCTCAAAATCGATAGCTGGGTACATCTTTGGTTACAAAAGACGGATCCAAGGCTAGAATTGATAAAAGTGGCCGCCATTTTGAATTTCTTTGTTTTAAGGCCAATCGACCGCAAAATCGATATCTGCGCATATCTTTAGTTACAAAAGATGGATCCAATGTCAGAATTGTAAAAAGAGGCCGCCATTGTGAATTTCTTTGTTTTAAGGCCAATTGACCTCAAAATCGATAGTTTTTTTTTTTTTTTGTAGGGCCTTCTTCGTCGCATTAGGGACGGCTGCGGGCTTCCTCCGACTCACGTCTAAGTTGTCGTCCGCAACCGCCCCTGCGCGTACCGCTGTTGCGGTCCTTTTTCCTGTTGCGGGGGCTCAGAAGCCCCCGAAACACCGTACCGTGTCCACCTTTTGGTGTCCCCGTGTCCATCACGGGGGTCACAAAAGTTGGCTAGACTAATAGGTGGGCGGCACCTCCCGCCCACCCGTGACCCCCGGAGGCCCCTATTAGTCACCTTTTACGACAGGCAGGGGATACCGTGGTGGAATTCTCCAAACGCCCCCAATCCACAGGGCAGGAGACGTCGGTCAGTCGTCCACCCGACGCCTCCTACGTCTCGTCTGGCGGCGGGAGGGATCACCACTGCGCTGGCGATCCCTCTCGGCACTCTCCTTCCGCGAGAGGACCACCTCGCAGAAGTGGGCCACCGCCTGCCAGGCCTCCCGGCCGCCGACCATGGAAGCGACCACGGCCGGCAGCGAGAGGTCTTCTCCGACGACTGCTCTGAGAGCGCTGCGTTCTTCATCCCAGGCTGGACAACACTCCAACGTATGTTGGGCCGTGTCCATTGGGCAGTTGTCACAATAGTGACACACGGCCGACTCCTCTACACCTACCACCCGAAACAGGAACTCACCGAAGCAGCCATGCCCGGTGAGCACCTGCGTCAGGCGGTATGTTGCCGCTCCGTGGCGCCTGTCCAGCCATTCGGCAAAGACAGGACGCACTGCCTCTACGACCCTGTGCCCCCACGACGGGGCCTCCAGCCTGAGACGCCACTCCTCCACGGCGGCTTGCCGTAAGGAGGCCCTCTTGGCCTCCACCTCCTTCAGGGCCGGACGCTCCCCGCGACTGAACGCCTCCTCCCGCCAATGGAATACATCGGCAAGGGATTTGGCGTCCAGGTCCCAGGGCAGAAATCCGGCCAATAAGCAAGCCGCCTCGAAAGAGACCGTGCGGTACGCCCTGACCGCCCGCTGCGCTAAAGCTCTCTGCGGGGCGCGCAGAAGGGCGACGCAGGGGTGGCCCAGGGAGTCAGCCCAAACGGGGCTACCATAGAGGGCTATGGACCGCACGACTCCGTGATACAGCCTCCGGCAAGGGAAGCCAGGACCTTCCAGGTTGGGCAGCAGGCACCGCTATTTTGAACTTGTTTTAGGGCCCATTAGCTTTAAAATCGATATTTGGGCATGCCTTTAACCACAATATAATGATTCGTTTTAATTGTGATAAAAATGAGCACCATGTTGGATTAATTATTTGTTTTCAAAGTCTTCCATCAACCATACAGCCTGTAAAGTGTAGAAGTTTCATAGAAGATTGACTTCCAGAAACAGATTTGTTTGAAATAGCAACGGTAGCTTACTATTCAATATTTTCAAGTTAGTTGAGACCATAACTGTGAGCTGTTAACACTTCTCCATGTGCATTTTAATAATTTATTATAACCACCCGTTGCAGAAACCAGTGTTATTGTAAAATCAAGCAAACTTCTGACTTTCAGAAGTGTGGGATATTGAAAATGAAAAAAAAAATCTTTCTTGCTTGGCTCACTTCTGTTCATCCCACATTATGTTAATAATTTCAAAGTTACGTCAATAGTTTGACTTTATTCAACTACATTTTACACTATTTTAATGGCTTAGTTTTTAAAAATTAAATGAGAATGAATAATTAGAATAGCAATAGATGGTGTAATAACAGATGCTACATAGCAGCGACACCAAACTGTATCCCCTGAATTTATAACATACATTTTTTGGATTGCCTTCCATTAGAGAAAAAATTGAAATATATTTTCACATCAAAATTAAATACTTTTAAAAATCAATAAGGTAATCAACCTAAGTAGCCTTTTAAGTCTGGTGAAAAGGGGTAAGTTAAAAGGGATACAATAATTAAATGGTCACCTAACAAGGCAAAACGATATGGGGGACGATAAGAAAATATGGTAAGATCATTTCTACTACGCGGTTACTTATGCTTATAGCAATATTTGAAATGAAGGTTAACGACTCCCTAATTTTGTTACCAATTTTGATGCTTTCACAGAACCATTTCCTTTATTTCCTGTTTGCTGCCACAGGCCACGAAGACTTCGAACTTCGTCTTCTAAAATTCGAAGACAATTTATTTATTTTGCGATATAGCAAAGCTGTGATATCGTTATTGAAGAGAATTGAACAAGCTTTGATGGTGGCCATATTACCTACTATAGTTTATAGTCATGTCCAGCGTATTTTGATTTTAAAACCAATAGCCCTTAAACAAGAAAAATTAACATGAAATGCAATTTTTAATATTCCAACCTCGATTAATTATTCTATTTGGCTAAAGACAAGCCCAAATATCTATCTAAATCCAACCAGTCTTAAAACAATGAAGTTCAAAATGGCGACCACTTTTCTTATGCTCAAGTATCGATTTTGACGTTAATTGACCTAAAAATAAAGAAGCCTAAATATTGGCCACTTTTATCAATTATAATATAGGATATGCCCTTAGTGCCCAAAGCCATTCCCAGAGGTCGATTGTGAGGTCGATTGGTCTTAAAACAAATAAATTCAAAATGGCGGCCTCATATTTCAGTTCTGACATCGGATCCGTCTTTTTTAACTAAAGATATGCCCAGATACCGATTTTGAGGTCAATTGGCCTTAAAACAAAGAAATTCAAAATGGCGGCCAGTTTTTCAATTCTAACTTTGGATCTGTCCTTTGTACCTAAAACCATGTCCAGGTATCGATTTTGAGGTTGATTGGCCTTAAAACAAAGAAATCCAAAATAGCGGCCACTTTTTCAATACGTACTTTTTTTTAAATATCTAGTATCCTTTTTGGTGTAAAAAGATATCTAGACACGCGGTAGGCGTGTCAAGCCAAGTTCAAGCAAAGTAACTGGCTAGCCAGCGCCGAGTGTAATATTACACGAACGGAACGTAATTGTGTGTAACCGTAGGAAAAAATCTAAAAATAAAAAAAAGTTTAAAAATAGGGGGAGTCCCCATACAAAAAAGAAACATTTTTTTGTAGCGTTGGAACCGTTACAAGCAGATATTTGAAACTATCCCAATATATTATGTATTATTATATTAGCTATATAACAAAAATATAAAAATAAAGTTCAGTCAAAAAAAAAGTGGTGTCCCCATATAAAAAACTTGTAATACGCGCTAAACAACCGGCCAACGATGTGTCATCGGCGGCGCGTGGCACCACATAACTTAATACCTGCCTAGTTTTCTTTACAAAAAGTAATGATATATTTAAGTGCCAATGCAGTCCATAAATACTCAAAATAATTGTAGTAGTCTGTGAGCTAAACAGTTTATAGCGCCATCTAGGCGTAATAATAACTATCGGGTAAACCGATAGTTGTTTATTTTATCCATCCTCTCATTTGCGCCATTAAAATAACCATTTCAAATGATTTTATGGATCTTAGTGCCATCTAGTTGAATTCAATGTACTAAACAGCGAAGTACGCTTCAATGTATGGGGATCGTTAGTCTATACTCTTATTAGTCCATGGCAATATGTACTGTTTACTTTATATACTGTTTTATTACATTGCCAACGGGGGTTGCCTGCCACCCACATGAACCCCAAGGTCCCTGCATATTTAAACTGTGCAGAAGGGATATATAATAGGCAATTAAATTGACACAGTGCTTTTTAGCGCCTTAAACAGTAGGCGTAGTGGTAGTAGTATGTACTTCACTATTAAGTGAAAGCACTAACTCACCCAATTCAAATAATGAACCTACGGAAGGTTCTTATTGATTAAACCTCACTAGTAAGTGAGAGCATTAACATACATAATTCAAATTATAAACCTGCTAAAGGTTGTTATTGATTGAACCTCACTAGTAGGTGAGAAAATTAACATGCATAATTCAAATAATGAACCTGCAGAAAGTTCTTTTTTATTGAATCTCACTAGTAAACAACATTAATCACTATTATTCAAATAATGAACCTGTGGAAGGTTCTTATTGATTGAACCTGCGGAAGGTTCTTAGTGATTGAACCTGCGGAGGGTTCTTAGTGATTGAACCTGCAGAAGGTTCTTAGTGATTGAACCTGCGGAAGGTTCTTAGTGATTGAACCTGCGGAAGGTTCTTATTGATTGAACCTGCGGAAGGTTCTTGACAAAATGTCTCATCAGGCAAAACTGGGGGGGTGGAGCATAGCTATTTGGAGCTAGGAGAAGAGAAATCACTTATTTAAGGAAAAGTGGTCTGTCGCCACCTTATCCACCTTTAGTGTCCAAATAGAAAATTGTTAGTCTAGTGCAATGATAACAAATCAAAAGACATAAGGTCTAGTCATGATGCAGCTTGATTTTAATTTGCAGGCAGTACTGTTTTATTACACAAATTAATGATGTTAGATGCTTGTATAACTACTGTAAAAAAAAAAAAAAAAAAAAAAAAAGTTATCAAGAGTCATCCAACAAATCCTAGATTTTTTCTATATATAACCTATGATAATTTTCAAACACATGATTTATTATAAATACCACTAGTACATCATAACTAACTTCAGGCTATGTATTTCATACCCTGATCCCCATTTTGGAACTGTTGGGGAAGAGATTACCACTCTGCTCAGGCTGGTTCATGGGCCAAGATCTGGGTAAAGAACAAACAGCTGTGTCCAGACTATCAGGCAGTTGCTAAATAGGTATCCAGAACCCATATTATAATCTCAGCTACTCAGGTGAAAGAACTAAATTATGTGTCTCAACTCTCAGAGCAGTTAAATGACATAAAAATGTTTTATTTTATTTTTTATACCAGTCATAGAAACTGTTAAATTAGCATCAAATACCAGAGTGGCTGGCTGAATATTTGTATTTTTAAACAAATTACTATTCATGCATTTCTGTGTAGATAGATAGATAGATAAAATAGAAGTAAAAGTTTAATTTGACTACAAATAATACATTGTATATACATAGACAACAGTCAAGTACACATCCATTTATAAAATATTGTAGCCGCAATGAGGCCCCAGCTTAGCAATATACCTAGTATTCTATCAACGGTAGCATCAAAAGGGTAGTATAATATGAATATTATAATGGAAGATATTCTGAAAAGAGCTAACCGGGAATCTGTAAGCACTTTATTAAAGACTAGCTTTTGCCCGCGGCTCCGCCCGCATTAAAAAGTTTTTCCGGGATAAAAGTCCCGGTTTATATTTTCCCGGGATATAAAGTAGCCTATGTGTTAATCCAGGACATGATCTACCCGTGTGCCAAATTTCATCGAAATCCGTTCAGTAGTTTTTGCGTGAAAGAGGAACAAACATCCTTACATCCATACATCCATACATCCAAACATCCAAACATCCAAACATCCATACATTCTTACAAACTTTCGCCTTTATAATATTAGTAGGATAGTAGGATATCTTGTCAGGAGATTTACAGACTCAGTGTTCATACTGATGTTTTATTGTAGGATAATTTTTAAAGTGTTTCAATGTATAATTTTTTGTTTTTATAAATTATTGATCTCATTTCTCATGATACTCTTGATTTGAGTGTATAAGATACCACTGAACTATAAAGTGTTTAAAATTTAATTATTACTAGCTTTTGCCCACGGCTTCGCCCGCGTTAATAAGTTTTTCTGGGCTAAAAGTACATAAAACCTTCTCGTTGAATCAATCTATCCAACATATTTTGGATAAAGATTACCTAATATTATGACGTTGATACAACTCTTAACAAATAATGCATTAATTTCGACCAAATTTGATTACCATAAAAACGGTTCTAGTGAGTTAATCTTAAAAGATAGACATATACTGTCGCGGACTTTTTTTTAGATCATTTTAAGAGGAATAATTCTTTCATACATATATTTTTGGTATCTTGAACCGTTTTCGCAGCGCACGCAATGGAAGCCCTCAAAGATGAATAATTTTTCCCGCTTTTTTCACATTTTCCATTATTTCTTCGCTCCTAATAGTTGCATCGTGATGTTATATAGCCTATAGCCTTCCTCGATAAATGGTCTATTCAACACAAAAAGAATTTTTCAATTCGAACCAGTAGTTCCTGAGATTAGCGCGTTCAAACAAACAAACAAACAAACAAACAAACAAACAAACTCTTCAGCTTTATAATATTAGTATAGATTACTATGATCTCTTAATATGACAAATAACTAATAAGAGTTTTTTAGTTTTATCCAAGCTTTCTTTTTGTTAAGTTTGTTTTATGGAGTTTTTCAGAAACAATTCTAGAAGAAAAAATAGTACATTCACAAATCATGTGAATTATTTCTTTTTATATTCACATAGCGTCGATTGTATTACACCAGCAGATATCAAACAGGTCTTCATCTCAATGCTGTGTGTTTTTGGAGACACATAATATAACTGTTTTGCATTAAAACAAAACAATTATTATGTGTTGAAGAAAACACACAGCATTAGTACAAGGATCTTGCTGGTGATGAAGACTTTATGAGTTGACAGCTAGAGTTGCGCTCGAAAGTAGAGCAGCGCCTTCTGGTGCAATTGTGGGAAACAAGATTGGACATTCTGGTATGTATTGAACTGACATTATCTTTGGATTAACCGAATCAAATGATTGCGTTCTTCATCTCAATGCTGTGTGTTTTCTTCAACACATAATAATTGTTTTGTTTTAATGCAAAACAGTTATATTTTTTCTTGAGCTAATAGTAAGTCTAATTCACTACATTTGGGTCGTAGGCTTCGTGCATTCCACTGTAAAATACGTAAAAAGGATGTCATTGAGTCCCTGTTAGCCATTATTAAATATTGTCATAATCTTTGTACAAAAATCATCTTTTTTACATATTTTAATAAATATCTCACCTATTATTTTTATTATAAGTTTACCTAACTGTTGTATTTTAACCGACCAATTATCACTAGAAAAACATATATCTTTAATTTTACCAAAAATAATATATAAATCTAAATTAAATTTTTCGCTGTCATTCCTTAAATTATGTGTTCCTTTTTCTGTGTGTTTAGGTCCTAGTTCATTTTCATAGCGTGCTTCAGTCCAACTATTTGTGTTATTTTCTCTAATTAATGTATTCTCCATCTCTAATGTATTTAGTCTTTGGCTAGAATTTTGACTGGATCTTTCTTCCTCGGCAACTTTATTTGTGGTCGATGGTTCACTATGAACAAGCACCTTGGTTACTACTATGTCTCTATACGATGTCTGATTTTCCATTTGTGGATTATTAATATTCATATTTTTTTCAATGTCCTTATTCTCAGTACAATTAGCTTGTAACCTTTTACACTTTAGATATATTTCCAGACCCTTTTGATAGGTACAATTTTCTTTAGCCATAATGTTTCTTATTTCTTTTTCTTTTAAGAACATCGGGCATTTTTTATACATAGCCATATGTGGACCTTTACAATTTACACAAACATACTTATTAGTTTCACAATTTGGATGTTGGTTACCACATTTAGGGCATATAATTTTTTTGATTGGACATAACCTAGAGAGGTGACCAAATTTCCAACATCCTGAGCATTGGGAAACTGGAAAGGTATATGGCTCCACCTTAAACCTGCAACCGTAACAATAAACATACGGAGGTAAAGTGTTGCCTTTAAAACATATTCTCACTGTCTCTGAATTAACCCATTCTCCATTCTCTGATATTCTTCTAAGACGTTTTACCGACATTATACTGTACTCGCAAGAAATATTCTCCAAAATTTCTTTTTCCTCAACCTCTAGGTCCATCTGTCTAAGTATTCCGTAACACAAATTACTTTCATCTGCCCTTTGTACACGATAACCTGAGCTAATAATTTCTTCGCAATTTAATAGCTTTAACGCGCTTTCTTTGTTATCAAAATAAACCAACACCTTATTGGAATTTTTGTAAGTAATTTTTTTAATTTTTTGTATATTGAACGATCGTAAAAGTTTTGCCATACCGAATTGTTTAGGCAAAGTTTCTTTCCCTGTCACCGATACAACAAAGTACTTCTCAACCTCAGACTCATTAACTCCCTGAATTAACTGGTTACTCGCTGAATTCATCCGATTTATCCGCTTACTGCCTCTAATTAGAGGCAAATTAATTAATTACAGTAATTACTGTCACAAATCCATCTTCTACTATCTCCTTATCATCCTGTCGTTCTCTCTTCTTCGCAAGTCGTTTCTCGCTCACTTCATTATTTTCTATCTCCTTGGTCAAAGCCATACTAAGTTGTTGTTCACTGCTCGGTAATAATTCCTCCTCCATTATATCACTACCACTTGAGACACCAAAGTCAAAATTGTCATTTAATTCGTCCATTTATAACTATTAGCATATTACGGTTTTTTTTAAACGTGGGTAGATAGAAAATTACGCGGTTATAGTATTATGCAGCCAAACGTGTGCGTTCGCCTCGACTGCTCGCGCGCAACTGGAAATAATTTATTTGGTTTTAGTAACATAAACAAAAAAAGCTAATAAGGAAAAATAAAATTAAAAACAAAAAGAAAACTAGAGAAAAAAGAAACAAACCAAAACCAAAATGGATCCAGCTCAGCTTTATGCTACAGCGTAAACTGAAGCGCTTTTTCAGCTGAACCCAATAGGTGCAGATTCCATCACTGTACATAAAATATGGCAAAATACTCGACATTAAACAGTATGGCTAATTATAGACCGGTCATCAGGATCAAATGTCGCTATCTTTTCTGACACGTGATAAGACGTCTCGGTATGCTTAAATTTTGTAAAGAAGACAATATTTTGGAAGGAAATATGCCAATTTGCACGTTACGATCATTTTATATACGTGTTTTTGCTATTTCGCGGTAGATTGATTTTCTGACGAACATTTTTTTGTATGACAATTTTCCCAATATCCGCTCTATAGATTCCCAGAACTCTTAGCTTACAATAATAGTAAATAATAAGTAATAAGCAAATTCTCATGCCAATTTGGACGTATGGAATCCAGCTTTGGGGCTGTACCAAATCGAGCAGTGTTAAAATAATCCAACAGTTTCAAAATAAAGTCTTAAGAGATATTGTCAACGCTCCCTGGTATATAAGAAATGACGACCTCCATCGTGATCTTAAGAGCCTATGTCAGGAACTTTAAGGACTTTCAAATTCAAATTTCTCGTAAACTACTAAGATCAGAAGTTAGATTTTTGGATATGTGTAAATTGAACGTATAACTCAATAATATGTCAAAGCCAAAACACAATTGCTATAAATTTTCTCGATCGAAAAAAAATTCAAAGTTACCTCTGATATTTTCTTTAAACACGCTTTATCTCTAAATGGTGGAATATGTACATTCGCAACTTTATTTAAATACAATACAACAATTTTTTCAAAGTTTTATCAATACACAATTAAAACGAATTAAATAGTATAATCACAATTAAAAGAAAATTGTTTTGGCGCTTACGCCATTTCATTTCGGCATACGCGTGCGCCTCCCGTCACTTTCTCTCATCCGCGACGTCCAAATACGCCATCGCTGTTTATGGGAGTGGCCCGTGCCGGCTTCAGTCGTCCGGAATCTTTACTGACGACGGACGTGCGCTCGAAATTTTCGGACGCCTTCAAAGTTCGAATTGGCCGTCTAGTGTAGGGATTGGTCCGCGCTACCGCGCGGCAAATTTGAAGGTGCCCTGGAAATTCTGTTTTATAGTGTATCCAGCTCACGTCCGTGTATCAATATAAAATTATAGGCTCTATTAGGTCTATAAGATAGGCAGCAAGCGTAATTATTACATCCTTTCACCTTTGTAAATTGTTTCTAGTCGGAGACCTGCTTTAGTTATATTTAGTGATCGGTACGCTGAGGTGCCGGGTTCGAATCCCTGATTGAAAAACAATAGTCACTGCTTTTTTTTTGTTATTTATTCTGCCTCAGTAGTGTAGTTGTATTACGTTATGACTGCAATGCTGAGGTCTCGGGTTCGATCCCCGAGTCGGGCAGAGTGATATTGGATTTTTCTCTTTTCAGCCCGAAGTCTGGATTTTGAGCCCGAAATGGTGATAGGCTTGCCCCCTATCACATCATAGGACGGAATACGCACGACGGAAAGTGAGTGCACTAGTTGCGCCTCTGCCTACCCCTTCGGGGATAAAAGACGTGAGAGTATATGTATGTATTATTTATATTGGGTAATTCATAGCTAGGGACGCCCTGGAATGCCGGCCCAATTTTGCGTAAATGACGCTTGCGTGCCGCTCATACATTTAAAAAATTCGTATTTTGCATGTAAAGGCTGTTCAAATTTTTACACAATAAAATTATTTTAGTATGATTTTTTGTAGTACTCATTTATTTATACATTATGAATCAATAATAACTAAAATGTTAAGAGCCAATGTTAGAATTGGTATACACGGCGGCCATTTTGAATTTCTTTGTTTTAAGGCCAATCGACCTCAAAATCTATATCTGGGCAGGCCTTTAGGTATAAAAGACGGATCCAATGTTAGACTTGAAAAAAGTGGCCGCCATTTTGAATTTCCTTGTTGTAAGGCTAATCGACCTCAAAATTGATATCTGTGCAGGCCTTTAAGTACAAAAGACGGATCCAATTTTAGAATTGAAAAAAGTGGCCGCCATTTTGAATTTCTTTGTTTTAAGGCCAATCGAACTCAAAATCGATATCTTGGCAAGCCTGTAGGTAAAAAAGACGGATCCAATGTTAGAATTAAAAAAAGTGACCGCCATTTTGAATTCCTTTGTTTTAAGGCCATTCGACCTCAAAATCGATATCTGGGCAGGCCTTTAGGTATAAAAGACGGATCCAATGTTAGACTTGAAAAAAGTGGCCGCCATTTTGAATTTCGTTGTTTTAAGGCTAATCGACCTCAAAATCTATATCTGGGCAAGCCTATAGGTACAAAAGACGGATCCAATGTTAGAATTGAAAAAAGTGACCGCCATTTTTAATTTCTTTGTTTTAAGACCAATCGACCTCAAAATCGATATCTGGGTAGGCCTTTAGGTACAAAAGACGGATCTAATGTTAGACTTGAAAAAAGTGGCCGCCATTTTGAATTTCCTTGTTTTAAGGCTTATCGACCTCAAAATCTATATCTGGGCAAGCCTGTAGGTACAAAAGACGGATCCAATGTTAGAGTTGAAAAAAATGACCGCCATTTTGAATTCCTTTGTTTTAAGGCCATTCGATCTCAAAATCGACATCTGGGCAGGCCTGTAGGTACAAAAGACGGATCCAATGTCAGATCTGAAAAAAATGGCCGCCATTTTGAATTTCTTTATTTTAAGGCCAATTGACCTCAAAATCGGTATCTGAGTACCACTTTAGTTACTAAAGGCAGATCCACCGTCAGAACTGAAAAAAGTGGCCGCCATTTTGAATTTCTTTGTTTTAAGGTTAATCGGCCGCAAAATCGATATCTGGGTGTAACATTATTAACAAAAGAGTGATCCAATGTCAGAATTGAAAAAAGTAGCCACCATTTTGAAGTTTTTTGTATTAAGGCCAATCGAACTCAAAATCGATATCTGGGCATTGTTTTGTGCACAAAAGGCAGATGTAATGTTAGAATTTTAAATAAAGGCCGCCATTTAGATTTATTTTTCTTTAAAGGCTATTATTGGCTTTAAAATCAAAATCCGCTGGACATGACTGGCCACAAACTCTAATATATATAAAGGAGACGGCCTAAATTGGTCTTGACCTTACACTTTTGAAGCATGTATCAATATTCTTCTATTTTTATGTCTTCCATTTAAAAATATCCCACCAAAAACATAAATGTAAAAAAGGATAGCCAAGTTCAATACCAAAATTATGCTTAGCTGTGGGCTTCGCCGCAAAAAGAATGGAGATCTAAATGTGTGCCAAGTTTTATGCAAAATCTAAATATGTATTTATAGGAACAAAATAACATTATGAACAAGTATTAAATTCTATTTGTTTGCTTTATTAAATACCTATAATAGTTGCTGGTATTTACAAATGTGAGATCTTTTACATTTATGTTTTTGGTGGGATATCATTACTTTTTGTAAAGAAAATTAGGTAGGTATTGAGTTGTGTGGTGCCGCGCGCCGCCGACGACACACCGTTGGCCGGCTGTTTAGCGCGTATTACAAGTGTTTTTTTATGGGGACACCACAAATGTTTTGGCTTAACTTTATCTTTATATTTCTGTTATAAAGCAAATATAATAAAACATATATTGGGATTGTTTCAAATATTTGCTTGTAACGGTTCCAACGCTACCATTAAAAATATATTTTTTTTATGTGGACCCCTGTATTTTTAACTTTTTTTATTTTTAGATTTTTTCTTACGCTTACACATAATTACCGAGCTGGATTCCAAATTTCATCCTTCTAGGTCATCTGGAAGTAGGTTAGGTTTAGATACTATAAGTCTGTCAGTCAGTACAAAAATTTACGATTTTGACCTTCATATCTTTATAACCGTTTGAGCTAGCTTCATGAAATTTGGGCTTCTAGATGTCCTTATAGATATAAATATACTCACACAGTTTTATGTGTTTACTTTAAATAGGTTTTGAGTTATAGAAAGGTGAAAAGTGGCACCAAGTGGTTCGTGTAATATTACACACGGCGCTGGCACCAACTTAGAGCGTTGGTTACATACTCAAAGAATACCAAGCATGTATAACAAGAATAATATTGACATAATAGTATTAATAATTCTTTGGGGGAGACCTATGTGCAATAGTAGCCTTTTAAAGGCTGAAAAAGAATAAGAATTAAAAACTATAGGTATTTTAGAAATTAAACTAAAAAGGCATTTTCACTTTTTGGGATATTTAATATTGGTCGATAATATTTAATTTTACTGGCAACTTTGTTCAGCGCTCCCGACGTAATGTCAAATTGAAATACATTAATGACTCACTAACACTCTAGCTTTGCACCTCGCCTCGTGGCTCGTATTGTGTTCGGCGTACCACTCGCGCGAGAGTGTAAATGAGCCAATATATATTTATATCAGTCCTCGTCGATTCCATGTGATATTTTCAATTCTGGTTATTGTCTAAGCTAGCTCTGTTCACTATTCAATAGGGCAATCCAATGGTTAGGTACTGTGAACATCTTATGTCATCAGGTAAAAAAAAGTTATTCACCAAAAAATTATTTAGAAGCTCTACTCTACAGCGGTTCTTTCTTTACTCTCATTGGACAGACAGATTTTTCTTTCTCATTTGGAAATAGTTCTAATATAACTATAAAATAATGCATAAATTATCTCTGTAACACTAAGCCCAAAGTTCTATGAAGTTTTTCCCGTCTCCTTTTAAAATATGGCCATCATTATTTTTCATTCAGTTCAATAAGGATATCGGAGCTTTGTTATATTGCAAAACAAAAAAAAATGCCTTAGAATTGAAGAAGTAGCTGTTGCAGTAAACATCAGTCTATTTTTCTGTACAAAATATCAAAAATATTTAAAAAATTGTATGTAATTAACATTTCAAATTTTCTATAAGCATAAGTACCCGCGTAGTAAGAATGACCTTGCTATATTTTTCTTACCCCACATTACATACAGTTCAAAGTAAAAATTATCTAGATAGGTAGCGGCCGCCTTCAACATTTGTAACATTTATATCCTATATAGTGACTATTCAACCATAATAATGTAATCAATCTTCATATCAAGCTATGTAATTTTATTGCATTGCATAAATTTCGAACATCCTTTACATACAAAATTCGATTTTTAAATTGCATGGTGGCACTAGAGTGAAGCATCATTTACGTAAAATAGACCTGACATTCCAGGGAAGAAGTTTCATCGTGAATGACTTGTCGAAACTACCTTGATGTCGCAACTCGTAGTTGTATTACGTGCCCGGTACGGCCTCCACGCTCAGGTCTCGGGTTCGAATCCCGCGTCGGGCAAATACTATTTTTTTCTGTCCAGTATCAACTCGGTCTGCTGAATTGGGCCCGGTATGTGGCAATAAGCTCGTCTCCTATTTGATAAGACCTAAAATAGCTAACGAAATGTGAGGAGAAAAGGTGTGATGCTATGTTTGACTGCCTCCAAGGCGTAGTTGCACACACGATACGCCTATTGTGCTGAGGTCCCGGGTTCGAATCCCGAGTCGGGCCGAAAAATAGTGACGCCATTTATTGTATTATTATTTATTTTATGTCCACCAAAGTTAGGAAAGTCCACAAGAATAAATCAAAGCAAAGCATAGAAGTTTCATACTGCTTTGCTTTTTACCTATATAATAATATAATAATAATAAGTTTTTTTTTTATTTCACTCAATCTTAACAAATTTTTTTTATGAGGTCCACCCATAAAGCAATTAAAGAATGCTTGTGTTGGGTGAGCCTCGCTCTTCCCGTAATTACAATATTCTGAGTACAATTAAATTAAATCAAAAGTTCAAGACAACATATTATAGTAATAACTTTAACTTAAATTAAGCAACAGTCTAAACATGTTTGTGTGTGTGTGTGTGTGTGTGTGTGTGTGTGCGTGCGCGCGCGTGTGTGTGTGTGTGTGTGTGTGTGTGTGTGTAAGTGTGTGAGTGTGTGCGTACTTGTATGTGCTATTCATGAGACCCTATTCAAAAGAGATTCCACTTCTAGATAGATAAGATTGGGATAATAACCACTCAATTACAGATCTTTTACAATCATAGAATTGCATAGGATATATATTTAGCTTTCTGTTTATCATATTGTATAAATATGTTGATTGTGTGGCAAATTGTCGGCTAGCGAAAGTGGTGCGAACTGGTACAGCAAGGGCCACAGTGTCTTTCCTTCTTTTATTCTGCCTTTCTTGGGAAAATGGTAATGATTTATGTAAATTCAGAATCAGATGCAGGATATACAGACCTACGTAGGGGTAAGACTCGAACCTACCACCACACCAAATTTTATCTTGTCAACAAAAGTCAACTATAAGTGAATAATACTTTCGATGAGTTTAGATAACTTACAATGTCATTTTACATAATGTTCAAGTAATTAGGTAGATAATAGTGACATAATAATGGTTCTATAAACGAATTAAAATAAATTCTATGTTTTATAAGTTATAAATTTATTAGAAATTATAATAACTATAATATTTACAACATAGACATGCATTTGCAATGACGATCTTTTCGCGGGCTTGAGTGCAACGACCTGTCGCAACGACGCGATGCGACGAGGGCCGAGGCGCGCGATCTATCTCAGCGGGGCCGTGCGGCGCCTCGCATTTGAAATACGCTAAGTCACGCCCATCACGATTCCATATGTTTTTCACATAGGCTCTTAACATGGAATCCGTCACGCAAGTCATCAAAAAGTTTGCGAAAGCTCACGATTGTAGACTTCGACAACATGTGAACATTGAGGCTTCCAAGCTACTCGATAACACGAACCTTGTGCGAAGACTAAAAAGAACTAAACCTTTCGAACTAGTGTAATAAAGTGTAGTGCATAATTACAGCGAACAAATAATAGTGTCAGTGCTAAGTATATATAACACACGAACAAAGTGTTTTTTATGTTATCAGACTCTAAGAGAGTGCCTAGAACATTATTCTTAGTTGTAGTAAAGTTATCACCTAGAAAATTAAGTTAGAATAATATTGCTTATTAGTCTTATAGACTAGATTGTAATTTTTTGCTAAGAACCTAGTTCTTACAACACAGTATAAAAAAAAAAAAAAAAAATATTTCCTTCCAAAATATTGTTGTTTTTACAAAAATTAAGTCTACCGAGGCGTCTTGTCACACGGACGTTACTGTTGTGGGGCTCCTTTTTTTCCGCACTTAGCCCGTAGAAAGTGGGGCCGTTGTGCGTGAGTGTGACTATATTACCAATTGGTAATAAGTCGTTGTCTTATCTATTTACCGAAAAATTTGGTGCTGATGTCCGGTCTATAATTAACTATACTGTTTAATGTTTTTGTTATTGCTATACTAATGGCCTTTTAACACGTGACATTAATATCTCTATTGGTCGATATCGGTTTACCTAGATGTAATGGCTCTAACAATAAATTTATATAAATAGTGGGTGAATAGCATTCCGACATTATTGAAGAGAAATTCAACAAGGTATTATCATGTTTAAATAATATAAATTTCAAATATGGTTAAATTATAATCAAACTAGCTTTTGTCCGCGGCTTCGCCCGCGTTATTAAGTTTTTCCTGGCTAAAACTACATAAAAACCTTCCCTTCGAATCACTCTATCTATTAAAAAAAAACGCATCATAATCTGTTGCGTAGTTTTAAAGATCTAAGCATACATAGGGACAGACAGCGAAAAACGACTTTGTTTTATACTACGTAGTGATTTATCTATGCATGATGTGTTTGTCCTGGATTTATTGAAGTTTTGTGTCTCATGTCAAGGATATAAAAGTATTTGAGCTGCAGGTCATAAACAACAAAGAAATAAAAAGCACATATTTAACTCGGTACTTTAAATTGCTCGCAATAGAATCAACGTCATGCATTTAATCAGTTTTTAAAGTAAAATCTTATGCTATGTTTTTCTCTTAGATAAATAATCTCATCTAGGACAAAGAAATTGTTCAACAACCTATCATCGGTTAGGGAAAAGGAGCTCTAAAAAAACACTTAGATGCTAGATAGCTATTCTAATTTGAAACGTAGCAACCACATCAATATTTTTAATAATTTTGCCAATTCCAGATGTCCAAATTAATATTCGCGCTGTTGTTCATCGTCCTGGTGGTATCGACGTCAGCCTACGTGCTGAGGAGGGTGGTGTACCAGCCCCACTATGTGTACCCTCAGTACGTCCCTGGAGATCTGTTCAGCGATCCAGCTTACATCAGATGGAATTCTATGTATTTAAAGTGAAGGATTGAATAAAGGATGTGCTAATGTGATCCGGTATATTTTAATTCGTGTGTAGTTTTATTCGGCTTTGTTTACATATCTACAAATTTGTTAATGTCATTTAATAATATTTTTCTTTTATTTCTTGCGGCACTGACCAGGTAGTAAGATTGTGGTTTAACAAGTGGCCAATAACACTCAGGGATACTATAGCCATTTGTTTATTTTATGTCAGTGATTGTTTTTAATAGTAGTAGATAGTTTTTCTGGTGTCCACTGGATTAAATTTTATACAATATTTATGATAACAGTCATACAGTCCTGTCCTACACAAAGATACAAGCGACGTAATCATCAACTATAAGAAAATCCTAGTTCCAGTCAGGTGACAAGCTAATATTTACGTGCTACATTACGTATACATACGTTCGAAGCTAAGGTTCTGTTAATTCACAAACCATGCCATGGAAGCTGTCAAATTGAAGAACATTAATTTATGCGGTCATAACACACAGACTCACTCACGCCATTTATCCCCGAAGGGGTAGGCAGAGGTGCAACTAGTGCACCCACTTTTCGCCGTTATCCCATCCTATGATGTAATAGGGGGTGAGCCTATCGCCATATCGGGCACAAATTCCAGACTCCGAGCTGATACTGATTAATAGCAAAACTCAATATCACTTTGTCCGACCCGGGGATCGAACCCGAGACCTCAGCATTGCCGTCGTACCATAATACAACTACGCCACCGAGGCAGTCTAATTAGTCGTCCGTCATGATAAAAAGACGATGGAATGGTAAATTCAATAAGTCCTAGTACAGACTTTCCAAAGTTAAAAGACCCAGATAGTGTTAAAGCTATATAGCTTTTTTATGGCATTGAATGACGAGCCGAGCCTGCCGTTCGCTTGATGGTAAGCGATACGACCACCCATAAACAGTAGCAACACCATCCAGTACCTGACTTAGAAAGTACTGAGGAGCGTTCCACTACGCTCGTCATCCTGAGACATAAGATGTTGAGGCTAATTATGTTCTGTAGTTATTATATAGTTACACTGACTACAATGTCCTTCAAGCCGAAACGCATTGCAGTGGTAGCCACCCAGACGGAATCTTACATATGAGAGACCTGCCATCAGTAAAATTTACCAACAACACAAACATGGCAATGTTGGCAAAAGTAACAGTAAAGTCATTGTTACATAACGAAATTAAGTAAGATAACGAAATTTAGATATCGAGACACGTGGCAGCGTGTCAAGCCAAGCAAAAAAAAAAGTCGAAGCTGCCTAGTGTAGTTTCACCCGAACCATTTGGAGCGACTTTTGACGACTCTTTAACTCAACGTAAAAACATGAGATTTGGTTTATGTATTGAGGTCCTTAAGTTAACTAGAATCCCAAATTTGATAAATATAGCTCAAACGGTCATTGAGATACTAACATCTAAAAATCGGCATTTTTAACACTGACTGACATATAGATCAATAGATCAAAAACCTAACCCACTTCCAGATGACCTTGAAAGTCGAAATTTGGTGTCCAGGTAGGTAATTGTATGTATACTAAGGAAAAAATCTGAAAACAGTAACCGACCAACCGACCCCCGATCGTGCTCGGGTACCGGTGAATCCCTTACTACTATCGTTAGTATAATGAACGTTTAGGCGTACACGTCCATTGATGCTTTATTTTAATTTAAATACTTTTTACCTTGATCCATTAATTACGTTCTCTCCGTATTAGGGCACCACTTTTGCTTGAATTTTTCTATAAATTTTCCGACTTTAGACAGAGCTGTTGTGGGATACAGCGGTAGGTTCCTATAGATACGTTATAGGCATCAGCAACTAGTGCCCGCTCCGCAGTCTTTTATATTATAATATATTTACTTATGTTTTTTGTATTTATCCTTTTTTATTTTATGCTAAAACAATTATGCGTAATGCTTAATATGCACATTGATATTTAGGCTTAAAGCTAAGATGCGTAACAATATCATTACAAAAAATAATTATGCAATCCAATAGGGAACCGCGCATTTTTACTATTAGTGCGAACTGTGAAGTGTGATGTGACTTATTGGCATTTCCTATTCCAAACTCCAATAAAACATACAAGTTATATATATACTCGTAATCGCCGTCAAAAATCCTTTATTTTGATACCCATTCGATGTATTTTGAAAACATAAATTTTTTTGAGATTACTTTTTGCACCCAAAAATCCTTAATTTTGATTTTTTTTTAATTTTGATGTGCCCAGTGGCACTCTCACGACTAAGACGAATCTATTGACATCACTCACATAAAATACGACAAGCCGTTTAGGTTCTAGGGCGTGCTAAAGAAATATACATACATACATACACTCGAAAAACATAACCCTCCGTCTTTCGCAGTCGTGTAAAAAGTTACTTGTATAAACGTGTAGAATTTCAGTCGGCCTGATATTCAGCTCTGCAAAAAGTCTGCCGCATATGCAAGCACTCTTACCCAACACAGCTGCTCAAAACGAATGTAGCTGGTCCGATTGACAGTACGAAAAACGGAACTTTGTAAATTCAATTTTATCAATTCCTAATGGACAATTCATTAGAATCATGATTTCCCAATTTAGAAATTGCTTTGCGCATTTATTTATCTCTCATGATCACTAACTCCAGTGGCGAACGTTCATTTTCGACATTAAAGCGCATAAAAAATGAGTTAAGGAACACTATGAGTCAAAACGTCTGAATTATCTCACTTTAATGAATATAGAACATGATTTGCTCAGAGAAATTGATACGAATAGTACTAGTTCTAAATGTACCCACATGAAATCTAGAAAAGCTACTTTGTAAAAGTTTAAAAAATAATAAGGAAACAGATAAATAAATATAAACATTATTTAAAGTACACTATTGATTAAATATAACATTAACTATTCCTAAAAATACAATATACTTTGTCATCATCATCATCAGCCACATGACGTCCACTGCTGAACATATGCCTCCCCCAAAGATTTCCAGATGGACCTGTCAAAAGTGGCCTGCATCCAGCGCGTTCCTGCGGCCTTTACCAAGTCATCGGTCCGCCTTGCAGGTGGACGGCCGACGGTGCGCTTCCCAGTACGTCGTCTGCACTCGAAAACTTTTTTGCCCCATCTTTCGTCAGTTCTTCGAACTTTTTTGCCCTGCCCATTGCCACTTCATCTTGCTTATCCGTTGGGCTATGTCAGTGACTTTCGTTCTTCTACGGATCTCCTCATTTCTGATTCTATTGCGTAGAGAAATACCTAGCATAGCCCTCTTCTTAGCTCGCTGAGTGACCGCGAGCCGTCTTAGGCGGCCCATAGTCAGAGGCCACGTCTCAGTGCCGTATGTCATCACTGGTAACACACATTGATTAAAGACTTTTGTCTTCAGGTATTTTGGACGAGAAGACCTTGCTTAGTTTCCCGAACGCTGCACATCCGTGCTGGATTCGCCGATTGACCTCTTTCTCAAAGTTGGACTACTTGGCCTAAATAGACGTACTCGTCTACAACTTCGAGAATTGAGCTCCCAACGGTAATTGGGGTAGGCACAACATGAACATTCGACATGATCTTGGTCTTGTCCATGTTCATCCTGAGACCCACCAGTTGAGGTCACTGAGCATTGTGCTCAGACCCTCCAGCCATTCTGCCAATATAACTATGTCATCGGCAAAACTATGGTGAGTGATGTATCCGCCATTGATATTGATGCCGAGTCCTTTCCAATCCAAGAGTCTGTTGGCATCTTCCAACGCGGCACTGAACAGTTTCGGAGAGATAACATCTCCTTGTCTCACGCCTCTATGTAATGGAATAGCCTTCGAACTCTGTTCTTGTACTCGAACCGACATGGTGGCTATAATGTTATATAAGCACTTCAACCCTTCGATGTACCGCTGTAGACACTGCAGCACAGCCCAGGTCTCGATCGAATCAAAGGCTTTCTTATAGTCCACGAACGCTAAGCAAAGTTGCAAGTTATACTCCTCAGTTTTTTGTATAACTTGCCGCAGCGTATGGATGTGGTCTATGGTACTATAACCTTTCCGGAATCCAGCTTGTTCGGGAGGCTGGAAGCTATCTAGCCTGCGCTCGAGACGATTCGTGATGACTCTTGAGAACAGCTTGTAAACATGGCTCAAGAGTGAGATGGGCCTGTAATTCTTCGATGAGGCGTTATCACCTTTTTTGAAGTACAGTATCACCACACTCCTGTTCCATGCCTCGGGCGTTATACCCTGGATCAGAACGAAGTTGAATAGCTTCTGAAGGACTTTAAGTACCGGCACACCGCCCGTCTTCAGAAGCTCTGCAGTAATTCCGTCCTCGCCCGGCGCCTTGTTATTTCTGAGCTGTCCCAGGGCCATCCTAATCTCGCACAGACTGATGTCCGGGATGTCTTCCCTGTATTGCCGGACCAGCTTGGCCCCTTATACTTTGTATTAAATATAAACTTTGAAGTGTGTATTTAAAAACATGTTTTGTGTAGTATTAGCTGTTTTCAATTGTTAGTTTCCTATTAAAAATTATTCTAAATTGCCAGGAAATCTCATATCAGGCTGTTTGTAGTTGTCAGAGCCTAACAGCGCCTATAGTAATTTACTACACTATTAACCCTTTCAGCGCCAGAATATTTTGATATGTTTATGCTGTATGCCGTCATACATATAAGCAGCTACGAGATAAATCGTACTTGGCATAGTAGAACATAAATCCATTCGACTATGCCGACTACGAGTATAGCCGTATACGAATATACTCGTAGTCTATTTCGATTTCCTATTATGATAGCATGAAAAAAACCAAATACTGGTACAAAAAGTTTGCTATTCACATTTTTCAAATGTTTATACATAATGCTGCAAAAATACATAATGGTCAATCTGGATTGAACAGATCGGAAAGAATACCTCTACTGAATTTTACTGAAAATGTTATTATCCACTTGTTAGGCCGAAAGTATATCGACTATTCTGAAAGACCAGGGCAGTCCAATGAGGTCAATCAAAGTGGTCAAGTATTGCTTCAACATTATTTGGAATATATGAAATCCTCCTAGCCAGTTTCGGCCACGGCGGCCAATCTCAACGGAGATCAGCCAGGTACGCAGGAGATATTATAGTGCACAAGTGTGTGCGCAATACACAGGTGCACTCGCTATTCCTTCACTCTCATAGTCCGGTGAGACGGCAATCCGACATGACCGGAGAGAGATCAGGCGCAGGACCAACGGCTTTACGTGCTTTCCGAGGCACGGGGGTATCACACCGCCAACTTCCTGACTCCGAGCTGCGACTGAGTAAATTTTAAGATGGAAAAACCCAGTCACAATTTTTTTGGCTCGACCCGGGATTCGAACCCAGGACCTCAGCGCGCAAATCGTACTCGTAATGCGTACGCAATACCACTACGCCACCGAGGCAGTCAGTTGGAATATATACCACCTACAGAAAAGAAAAGCAAGCCAAGTAAACCTTGTGTTGTGTGTACCAAAAATAAGACTCGCAAAGAAACAAGGTATTTTTGCCCATTGTGTCCAAAAACTTCGGCTTTATGTGTAGTTGATTGTTTCAAAGCTTATCATAACTAAATATTATATTTCTACTGTTGAAAAGACGGAAATATGTCTTCTTTTGTTTGTTTATACTACTACTCAGTACCTTATGTTTGTCATGTCATAACTTTTTCCCATTAAAAGTGTGAAGTTTGAAATTATCATGCGTTTTCTTTGCTAATGCCAACGTTCAAAATCCGACCTTACCTGTAGTGCCAATAAATATTTCTTTCTGTAGAAGGACCTACAAAATCTACGAATATATTCGTAGTTGGCACCATGATGAAATCCCGCACTACGAGTTATCTCGTAGCTGGCACGCAAAGGGTTAATTACCCACGAAATTGTAACCTATAGATAGCAAATAAACGTATTGAGAATTTATTTTTATTTATTTTTTATTTATTAATAAGGCATGTCAACAACATAAACACTTGCATTACAATTAAAAATTATACATATAACCTTACTATTGTAGTGCAGCGCTCCGTGCATACATACAGATGTATCGCGGCTGCCGCCGGCTACGTAATGATGACGTAGATACAGCCGTGAACACAGTGCGCTCTGCAGTTAGCTCCGCCTCCGAATATAGCCAACGTCAAGCCGGTGAGGCCCAATAACTTGTACGCATATGTAACGGTTGTTTTAACACATTTATAGATTTGTCGTTAATATATTATTAGTTCGCATTTGGTTTTTATTCTGTCCCGTAGTCCCTAAACTATCTAGCGTTTATATTTATAACAGACATGCACAACATTCATATTAGTCTATAAAATAAAAATAGCATAATCTAATTAAAATCAAAATGGTACATAAATTTCAAATAAAATACAACAAAGAATTATAATCAACAATCCTACATAACATTAAAATAACTATCATTGCAAGACTCATAGCATTGCAAGACAAATAACAATATAAGTTACAATTTAACTGTATCTTTACCACTTTATACTAGCAGATCAATAGTCTAGTAAACAAGTTCAAAAACGTGGAAAATAGAGATAAAGGGCCTAAAAATATGAGCGATGGCTCATTCGCTTCGTAATCACCTCTAGAAAAATGTTTTTGAAGGATTTTGGTGCAGGTTAAAAATTGCAATTGTTATTAACAAAATAAGATGAAAAAAAAATTATATTTCGTTTTTTGTTAATAACTCGAAAATTTTTAAACATTCAAGCAATTTTGAAAAAAGCTCGTCAAAAGGGCTCCACGAAGTTTAAAATTTATAGGCCAATTATTTATACCTTTCATCCCATTGTTTATGTCAATGGAGATTGGGAAAAAATTAGTTAGTTAACGATTGTATAACTTTTTGAAAAATGGTGATTAAACTTTTTTTTCTTCAGGGCACGATTCTTTCAAGTGTTAAGAAGATACTAGAATTTTTTTAAATTTTTAAATCACATTTTATGTTATAAATAAATTATTTTTATTGCTGAACTTTCTTTAGCGGCAGCGCGCGCATGCCGTAACTGCCACGCGGAGCCCTATTTTCAACGTCTAATTAAAATTATGAATAATGGAGATAGAATTCCGGGAGTTAGGACTTTTTTATTGGAAACTAGCGGCCCGCCCTGGCTTAGCACAGGTAGCAAAGCATAATACTGTATACCTACATCTATTTTTCTGTCGTACAAAATATTTATGAATTATTCCTCTTGAATCACAACATCCATTGATGAAAAACTTATTAAAATCCGTTAAGCAGTGTTTGAGTTTATCGCGTTCAAGAGACAGACAGATGCGATAGGGGACTTTGTTTTATAATAAATAGCTTTTGCCCGCGGCTCCGCCCGCTTTAAAAAGTTTTTCCGGGATAAAAGTCCAGGTTTATATTTTTCCGGGATAAGAAGTAGCCTATGTGTTAATTCAGGACATGATCTACCCGTGTGCCAAATTTTATCGAAATCCGTTCAGTAGTTTTCGCGTGAAAGAAGAACAAACATCCATACATCCAGACATCCATACATACTTTCAAACTTTCGCCTTTATAATATTAGTAGGAGTAGGATAGTAGGATAGAGATGTAGGGTCATATCCCTAAAAATAAAAAATAAACCGCGAGAAAAAAATCCGCAATAAAATTCCCGGTGTCTGTTTTCCGGGATAATAGTAGCCTATGTCCTCCTTTGGATCACAAACTATCTCCATACTTATTTTAATACGGTTGCACTGGCAGAAAACGATTTTCCGAGATTAAGGTCCCGGTTTATATTTTCCCGGGATATGAAGTAGCCTAGATTCTTCCCAGGGTTTAAAACTATCTCCCTGCCAAATTGCATCGCTATCGGTTCAGTGGTTTAGTCGTGGCGGCTCCACTCGCGAGAAATTAAAATCCGGGATATAATTCCCGGTTTATCTTTTTCCGGGATAAGAGTAATTATGTCCTCAACTGGATCTCGAAATATCTCTATACTTGTTTTCTTGCTGTTCCACTGGCAGAAAACGATTATCCAGGATAAAAGTCCCGGTTCATATTATCCCGGGATAAAAAGTATCCTATGTCCGTCTCCTGGTTCTAAGCTACCTCTCCACCAATTTTCAGCTAAATCCGCTCAGCCGTTCTAGAGTTATAAGTGGTGTAACTAACACCACTTTCTTTTATATATATAGATTTCCTCCTCTTTAACAAGCTTTTTTCAAAAATGCTTAAATGTTAATATTTTCGAGTTATTAACAAAAAACGAAATATCATTTTTTTTTCACCTTATTTTGTTAATCATCATCATCATCATCATCATCATCATCAGCCTTTATCAGCCCACTGCTGGACATAGGCCTCCCCTAATGAGCACCATAGCGCCCTGACTTCAGCTTGCCGCATCCAGCATCTACCTGCAGTCTTTCGCAGATCGTCATCCCACCTGGCTGGAGGGCGTCCTACACTACGTTTGCCCAGTCGCGGTCTCCACTCAAGAACACGTTTACCCCAGCGGTTGTCGGTTCTTCGCGGGATATGGCCAGCCCACTGCCACTTCAGCTTGCTAATCCTTTGAGCTATGTCGGTTCTCTGTCGGATGTATTCGTTTTGTATTTTGTTAATAACGATTGCAATTTTTAACCTGCACCAAAATCCTTCAAACACATTTTCTAGAGGTGATTACGAATCGAATGAGCCATCGCTCATATTTTTAGGCCCTTTATCTCTATTTTTCACGCTTTTGAAAAGGGCTCTTTGAAAGAATTTGCTACGGGCCCCGCGCTTGCTTAATCCGGCACTGGTAGTTTGTACCATATGAATTTGAAAATAAAACGTGGTATATTAGGATGCATTAAGTAACAAATTAATTTACCTTGAGTAACTTTGAGTGAAATAAACATAATATTAACACGTACCTACCTACATATAATGTTCACTTGGAAAACTTTGCTAAAATCATAACTGTCCTTCAATAAAAACTGCTTCAGAAATAGAGTAGTCCGCTTTAGACGGGGAGCCTTGGGTTGACGCCCGCATCAGCGCAAAAGTTCGTGTGGTCCGCAAACAACTGTTTCGGATTTCAGTATTTTGGGACCGAGTATTTGTCGTACCTCTTTTTTATGATTATGGCCAGTTAGTACAATTTGAAAGAGTTTAAACCTCAACTCAGTAAAACTACACAATCACCACTGCAAATAACACTTTATCATCACTTTGAAGAAACGTCTTGCCTCAACGACTGCTCACAATCGACTGCCACTCACAATGCACTCAACAAAGAAGTGAAGTTGTCAATCTCAGTGTTGTCAACAAGTTCTGGGCCCTCTCCTGTGGAAGTTCTGGGCCCTCTCCTGTGGAACATCGGGTACGACTGGGTGCTCCGTGGTTCCAATCTCCGGGGCGTTGGCGTGACATGTTACGCCGACGATACGTTAGTCACAGCGACTGCTGGGACCTTCCGGGACGCCGCAACTCTGGCGGCGGCGGGCACCGGCCAAGTAGTTGGAAGAATTCAACGTTTAGGTTTGAAGGTGGCCCTCGAGAAAACCGAGGCCGTGTGTTTTCACGGACCTCGGAGAGGGCCACCGGCCGGTGCCCGCATCGTCGTTGGGGGGGTGCGGATCCCCATCGGCTCTAGCATGAAGTATCTAGGTTTAGTCCTAGATAGCCGATGGCGATTCCGCACCCACTTTAAGGAGTTGAGGACGAAATTGTCCCGGGCAGCGGGCGCTCTTTCCGGCCTGCTGCCCAATCTGGAAGGACCTGGCTTCCCTTGCCGGAGGCTGTATCACGGAGTCGTGCGGTCCATGGCCCTTTATGGCAGCCCCGTTTGGGCTGAGTCCCTGAACCGCCCCTGCGTCGCCCTCCTGCGCGCTCCGCAGAGAGCTTTAGCGCAGCGGGCGGTCAGGGCGTACCGCACGGTCTCTTTCGAAGCGGCTTGCTTATTGGCCGGATTTCTGCCCTGGGACCTGGACGCCAAATCCCTTGCCGATGCATTCCATTGGCGGGAGGAGGCGTTCAGTCGCGGGGAGCTTCCGGCCCTGAAGGAGGTGGAGGCCAAGAGGGCCTCCTTACGGCGAGCCGCCGTGGAGGAGTGGCGTCTCAGGCTGGAGGCCCCGTCGTGGGGGCACAGGGTCGTAGAGGCAGTGCGTCTTGTCTTTGCCGAATGGCTGGACAGGCGCCACGGAGCTGCAACATACCGCCTGACGCAGGTGCTCACCGGGCATGGTTGCTTCGGTGAGTATCTGTGTCGTATTGTTGGCACGGAGGTGTCGGCCGTGTGTCACCATTGTGACAACTGCCCGCTGGATACGGCGCAGCACACACTGAAGTTTTGCCCAGCCTGGGACTAGGAGCGCAGCGCTCTCAGGGCAGTCGTCGGAGGAGACCTCTCGCTCCCGGCCGTGGTCGCTTCCATGGTCGGCAGTCGGGAGGCCTGGCGTGAGGTGGCCCACTTCTGCGAGGCGGTCCTCTCGCGGAAGGAGAGTGCCGAGAGGGATCGGGAGCGAGAAGATCCCTCCCGCCGTCAGAGGAGACGAAGGAGGCCCCGGGTGGACGACTGACCGGCGTCTCCCGCCCTGTGGATTGGGGGCGTTTGGAGAATTCCACCACGGTATCCCCTGCCTGTCGTAAAAGGCGACTAATAGGGGCTACCGGGGGTGACTGGCGGGCGGCAGGAGGCTGTCCGTCATTACACAATATTGTTGTGACCCCCGTGATGGACGGCAGCGTGGCTGGTTGGCCTCACGCTGCCGTAGACGCTGAGAGCGTCTTTCGGTGCGCGGGGGCTTCTGAGCCCCCCCCCCCCCCCCCATAACAGGAGACGGGCCGCACCAGGCGGCACCGCGCAGAGGTGGTTGCGGACGACAACTTAGACACTTCTCGTCAGAGGAAGCCCGCAGCCGTCCCTAATGCGCCGAAGAAGGCCACCGCGGAGTTTTAGTTGGTATGCCGTGCGGTGTACATAGGTTAGGGACTTGGCCCGGCGGTCGCCCGATGTTTTCCATCTCTCATGGCGGCTCAACGCCGAGTCGTAACGCACGGTGACCCCAACATAACTGCTCGGTCGCCCCCCACGAAGGCCGGGCGGTAGTGGTAACGCACTTTCTCCGCGAAAACAAAAAAAAAAAAAAAAAAAAGAGGTACCACTCTCTAGACATTTTATTCTTGTTAATTATAGTTCAAGATGTCATGAAAAATAATGAATTTTGACTCACCGGTTTTAATCCGATGACGCGTGTTTGTCGTCGTGAGGTATCTGGACTGGCTGACCACTTTCGGAGGTTCTCGTAGATTCTCGTAGGGTTTCGGAGGTTCTCGGGGATCATTGAAAGTGGCACAGGCCAATCCCACTTCTGATGACAGAGCAGAGGGTGTTGAACCCTTTAAAACAGGGTGACGTCAGCTCTGCCGACGTCTCAGGGTTCCACCTTATCATCATCATCCGTGATGTGAGAGTAAAACTTCAACTTGTCCTTCATCTTTTATTTTTGACTGCTCCAAACTTATTTCCGGAGCTCCGCACAGTTGAAGGGCTCACAAGAGACTGCCCATTTCAAATGCGAGGCGCCCTATTTCTACCAACGATTTGACATCTCGACTGGTTTTTGCACGATTATTATTTCAAAATACCTGCCGCTCCGACATACTTAATTTGTTTACTAATAAAACACTTCAGACTACCTCGATAGCGTAGTTGTACAATTGCAAGAGTCTCGGGTTCGATCTCCAGGTTAAGCAAAGTGATGATCGGTTTTTCTAATCAGTATCAGCCCGGAGTCTAAAATCTGTACCCGATATGACGATAGGCTCGCCCCCTCTCGCGTCATGGGACGGTTTACGCACGGCGAAAAGTGGGTACACTACTTGCGCTTCTGCCTACCTCTTCGGGGATAAAAGCCGTGAGTGTGTGTGTGTGAAACATTTCCGATAAATTTAATAAGATTTATTCACTAAATAAAAGGCTGGTTAGAGATGAACCTGGTTTCCTTGAATAAAAGTCCTCTTGTTTACCTCTTATTTGGTAGCGTAACTACCAATCTTCATTCAAATTCGTTCAGCATTTTCTCAATATACTTCTAGCAAACATTCAAAATTCAGAATCAAAACATCTGTACCAACCATCGGATTTATAATGTGAGTAAGATACTTGTAACTGCATATGACCGTACATGACCTGACTATTGAAAAAACATTAACCTCTTTGAGCAGTTGGGTAAGTTTTCGTTGAAACACGTGGGTTATTTGTCAATCAATCGCCACACAACTACGTCATAATAGATAAGTAAAACCCACAATTAACTTGGGTACATACCCAGAACTATTAATAAATAATTGATTAACGATGAGAGAATAATGAATAGACATTTAATCGGTTGATAAATTAATTTAAATAATATCCGTCGCTTGGTATAAATACGGTATAATGTGGTCTTAACGTTATAGTGTCTTCTGGATTACAGGCTAAGGTAAGACGATTATTATTAAGGCTTATTGTGTCATGAAATATTTGTCCATTATGAGCATTTTTTGTTTTGTTTTTGCGCGGAAAATTCATTTCAAATTGGGGCTAATTGTAAGGGGTAATAATTGCGTGGCCAGTACGACTATCGCGCTGAGGTCTTGGGCTCGAATTTCGGCTCGGGCAAAGTGATGTTGGGTTTTTCTGGTCTATATCAGCCCAGAGTCTGAAATTGTGTTCGTAAAATAGCAATTGGTAAAATGTGGATGTGCTATGCGTCTGCCCACCCCTTGCAAGGGAAATAGGCGTGTGTAATGATTTCGAGTATTAATCGAATGGCGCCAAAATTACGGCTGTTCATGGGCGATGGTGATAATCCTGAGCCTTTACCGGCCTTGGACTAAAACACCTTATTTTTTGATAATAATATACCACCAACTTAATATAACAACATTTCTTAAAAAATATGAAACACTTTTCATATTTAACATTAATTCCATTTCTGTAAACAGAACAGTAACAAATGTTAAGAAACGTGACCGCATTAATAATTAGTTTTATTCTAAAGGCCATGCTTCAGTTACAGGCCCCGCTAAAATGGTGCATAAAATCGATAACCTATTAAAAATGTATTCTGTTCTAGAAAAGTTCGTATACATCCAGTATAAGCTATTGAAGCATACTTTGTCGTAGCGTAGCAGTTACATTCGAATCTGTTTCTTGTACAGCCATTCTAACTATTGAAGGTCGGCAACTCAAGTTTATTTTGTTTTACTATTTAAAGGAAATCCAACATTCATAATCCACTTGCGGGTGTTTCAAAACCAAAATTTACGGTTCCGAGTAACTCGTCATAAGACTTCTTCATCAATACATTGAATCTTGCCGTAAATAAAAATCTAAATGAAAATAGTGGCAAGATCAGCAGACATTTTTAAAATATGGGATGGTGCTCAAGTGCTGAGGGTTATGAAGCATGTTTAAATCTTAAGATAAACATTCTACAAGTGAGGTCGCTCAAGACCTTTCTTCTAATTAGCGCAGCACTCACGAGAGGCACGAGTACTCCTCCAGATTTAATATGCCCACCCTTGTTTATTTTAAATTTTGGCTGATAAAAACTTGATTCATTTTGTAACGCTATACGGCGACTATCAGTCTTTCTTACTTATAAACTAGTTTTAGCATCAAGAGGTGGCAAGCATTGCTTAAATAACTGTCAAAATTAAACATCGCCGTGGCAGTTTAAACCTACTTAAAAGGCAAGATGGCGGGTTTTGACCTACAGCTGATCGTGTGTCTCAAAAGTTAAGCATTGCTTAAGTATAGACAAATATTTTATAAGTAAGACTGTTTATGAACATAGATGAATGTTATGTTAACAGACCGCTTAATTGAGATAATTCATACGTGTGTGTAATATTTAAAGAATAAGATATTATACATGTCCCTAGATTTCAAAAGACATATTGTTTTCATATTACTTAATAATAAAATGTTGGAATGTTTTAAAATATGTTTTTTTTTCTTCTATTAAAATTGTCGTGGGCCAGTTGCTGTTTCTTAAAAAAACTTATATGGTAAATACTTATATGGTAAAAACGTATATGGTAACTTCACGGTTCTCCGCGCATTTTGCTGATTGCTAGATTTTCGTACAAAAACTTCAAAGATTTTCCCTTACATTTTTTTTTTTTTTTTATTTATTTGGTCTACATAACTGGATACAAACAATATAGCATGCTTTAATTCTATTTACAAAAATATGATTTGTTCTATGTTCATAACCTTTTACATATAGACACAGCATGCATAGTACATAACACTGCAGTAGAATTTAGTTGTACTTATACATACAAAAAGAAGAAAAAAAATATATACCCTTCAAAACGAAAATAAAGAAAACAATAGCTATGATTTTATGAGTGCACTAGTATTTGATTTATATTTATTTTCGAGACTGGTCTTAAGGTCTTTCTTAAAAACAGCTGTTGACTTTGAGAAGATGTCCACATCATTACGAACTGAGTTGCAATATGATAGCATTCTATAGACTGATGAGTGCTGCCCGAGATTTGTTTTTGCGTGTGGAAGTGTAAAGGTTTTCCTATTTTGCAAGCGGCTATTTGTACGTGGGACAGAAAAATTTATTTGTTCCAGAATTAGTGACGACTCTATAAATCCATGAACTAATTTATAGCAGAATAGAATATCCAGAATCTCATTTCCAAGTATTATAGGACTCTAAATAGACCATTGGCTAAAATCCTATTTATTTTCAGATGAAGCTCTTTTTGTTGATCTTGGGGGTGACCCTTGCCGTCTGCGATGACACCAGCAGCGATAAAAATGTTCAAATTCCATCCTGCTCTCCCGCTCCGAACCCCGCTCCGTACCCCGCTCCGAACCCCCCTCCGTACCCCGCTCCGTACCCCGCTCCGTACCCCCCTCCGTACCCCGCTCCGTACCCCGCTCCGTACCCCGCTCCGTACCCCGCTCCGTACCCCGCTCCGTACCCCCCTCCGTACCCCGCTCCGTACCCCGCTCCGTACCCCCCTCCGTACCCCGCTCCGTACCCCGCTCCGAACCCCGCTCCGAACCCTGCTCCGAACCCGTAACTAGACCCTGGATTCGCTCTTCCGGACCTCTGGAATCCCGGACCGGTTATTCCCTACGACCACAGAAATGAAAATCCAGATTTCCGCCTACGGGAAGAGTAAAGTTTTAATGTACAAACATGATATGGGAATTTACGAATGAATAAATGTTGATGCATAGAAAAACGCTTTTTGATGTTTAAGTTGTAAGCCCTACTTATGTATAATATATTCTGTTAGGCAACTTCACTACAGCAGCGAGGGGATAAGTAATTTTGTCTCCTATACCGGTCTAAAGGGATTGGTAGACTTCCTATGAGATTTCATTTGCCAAAGTAAGTATCACATATGGACGTTTCCTCACGATGTTTGCTTCACAATTACTGCTAACTAATTACAAAAAATACACATGTTATCAAAGTTGTTATGACAATCTTTACCCCTCCACTCAAAGTTATTAGTACTATCTATTAATTACACCATTTGTATGACGATTACATATACACAAATGTACGTATCAATTAAGTAGACCACAATATCAACATTATCAACGACAACTAATATAGAGTAATTTTATCAATTAGAGAATTCTTGATGACATGGAAGAATCCAAATCAGTATAAACACTATGTGTTGTTAGAAAGTCAGAAACAGAAACGATTTTGATTTAAATAAAAACTATTTATTACTGATTTTACATAACACATTTATCTCTCATTTTACATAAGCACTTTTTAACAGAAATACTTTTACAAATATAGGTATCAGCAACTAACCGACCAGTATGAAAATCAATGTTCAACTTACTCAACAGCAACTAGGACTGAGTTCGACAGCGAGACTGAGCTCCACTTAGCGTCTGAGCACGAATAAATCCAAATGGCGCACAGTGGGCGGAAAATCGGGTCTCCCTTTCATAGGAATTTCGAAAAAAAAAAAATGCAAGTTTTCTCAAATCTAAGTATGCAGTATTGTTAATATCGTTGTAACATTAAATATTATTGCAATTTCGAACAGATTTTTTGCTCAAAAAATTAAGAAAGTGGACTTTGAAGGTTTTCTATGTATGAAAACGACTTTTGTTTGCCTCATAACTTTTTTCCATATTAAGATGTAAAGCTGAAACTTTCTTCGTTTAGAAGATATAAGGTAAGTAAAAATGCATGTTTAGCCCACACTTTGACACAAACTAATATACCTTAAATAAAATATTTTCTCAAATTTTTACATGCAGTATTATTATATGATAGTTAAAGATCTCACACCACTTTTTACCTTGACCTTGAAGGACTCCGTTACAAAGGTATAAATTAATTAAAAGTGCATATTTGGACCATATTAACACATGGGCATAAATACATCTAGCAACTAATTGTCTGAAATTAGCTATCCTCATATTGTTATACATTAGCTACAGACCTCATATGACTTTTGACCTTCACCTTGAAAAAGCCCGTTTAAAAGATATGATTGAATTAGATGCTTATTTCGCCGATGATACCACACGGAAATATGAACTTAAAATAAAACAATGATATTCTTAATTTTATATTATGATTTTTTATACATGTAGTGCCTGGTTAATGATTTTATGGAATCCTGATAAAGTCCCGCCTTCGACTGTTTTTCAGGATTCTATAAAATCATTAACCAGGCACTACATGGCCATTGACATGTATAAAAAAATCATAATATAAAATTAGGAAAAAAAAGTTTAGCGACTCGTTTCGGTTACTTACTCCTGTAAAGGGGTAATGCTGAGTTAGTAATTGTAATAACTGCTAACAGATGTCGCTGGTCATCTCCTTTAAGAGAATTAAGTACGGATCCTGAAATTGGCAATCGAAGGCAGGAGTCGGAGTAGCTCAATTGGAAGAGCACCGGCACGGTACGCTGGAGGTCGTGGGTTCGGGTCCCGCCTTCGACTGTTTTTCAGGATTCTATAAAATCATTAATGATATTCTTTTTCTATGCAGTATTATCATATGATAGCTAAAGATCCTATATGACTTTTCACATTGACCTTAAATGACCCCGTTCCAAAGATATGAATTAATTAAAAGTGGACAATATTTAATGATTAAACGAACTTACCTGTACGTGAAGTTCTATCATAATTATACGAAGGCTTCGTCCGAGATGATTAGCATGAAGAGAAGATATAGAACACATGTAGTCCGTGTACTAGTGTACGCCTTTGCACATTATTTGAGACTTTTTTTTTTTTACTTTGGTCACACTCAACCTGTCAAGAGAGATTCATTTAGTTTAGAGAGTTCCATATACCAATATTTCACAACTTACTAGGGTTAACGCAAGTCACGGGAGGGAGGGATGCTAATCATCTCGGACGAAGTCTTCGTATAATTATGATAGAACTTCACGTACAGGTAAGTTCGTTTAATCATTAATTATACTTCTGCTTCGTCCTCGAGATTAGCATGAAGAGAAGATATAGAACACATGTAGACTTTTCGAGAATAAGTAGTAAAATATTTGTATAATTTCAACTCCAGTAGTAATTACAATTAGCTAATCAAAAAACTTTATAAGCTTGTACTTAGGAATAAGTTTTTTGATAGGATATCAATATAAAATTTCTAATTGGTGATCATTGATTTAACAAAAATTCGTCGTTCCCAACTAGATTCTTAGTCTCATTACCGAATCTCCAGGATGAGTCAAGTTTAATAATTTATGATCCAAACTGCTGTTTGGTAGATCGAATGCAGTTTAATGCCATAAGTACCTATAGGTACGCGGTGGAGCCCGTGGCAACGTGCCTCGTGCTGTGAGCACTAGACATCTAATACAGTTATATCTATTCCACATTCGCTAAAAAGATATGGTATGTGACCATACTGTTATATGTGGCTTTCTGGCAACGATAAATAAAGAAACTTAATTTTTATGAATTCATTTTGTCATAAAAGATATTATATGATCAATACTATATTAGCGATTATTTGAGCAAATTCCGAGTAAACTATAAAAAATATTATATTAGGCCTTCAGTAATAAGATCTGGTTCTAAGAGAATTCTGATTTCCTTCAATAAATGGTTATTATGGATGGTGGCTATCTATAGCCGCTATAATATAGGCATTTAAAAATAATTAAACAATAGCCTTGGCATAAGGGAAATGTTCCCTGTTGTATGATCTAATATCACCTAGGTATATAATATTTCGATAGCATCGATCGAATATACTTCCCTTAAAAATCTTTTTATTGGTTTGTCTTGACCAGCATGGCAGCATGTGATTGCAGTAACTAACTAGGAGGTGATCTACGCTTCTTTCAAAGTCTTACGCTTCTTCTTGGTAATATTTGTGTCAAAAATCCTATTAACTGGAAAAATAAACTTAATTAACGGTAACAATGCAATGCAATCAGCCCTGTATTATATATCACTCACTGCTGAGCTCGGTCCACTTCTAGAACAGAGGGTTCAGGTCCCAGTCCACCACACTCGCCCACTGCGAGTTGGCAGACTCCGCATACTCGCGAGATCCCTATAGAGAATTCTAATGTATGTAGGCCTCCTCTCCGTGTTTTCCTTCACGGTAACATTATATACGATATTTTCTTATAACAGACATCTTAAATCTGCCATCCAATTATATTATTTATCAATATTAAAGAATATTAAAACTTGAAATGGTATTGGAGTATCATCTGAATAGATGATACCTACTCTGCCACAAACATACCAATTTGAAGATTAACTCCTAGGCAAATTTTATATAATGACCACATTTTCATGTGTGCAACTCGTAGCGAATGCTACTTATTGGAATAGTTGGATCAAAAAATGAAGCAATGTTTTATTTTATATAACCGACCCATTGGTGTATTAAAAATCCTAATACATCAATGAAACGACCCAACAAAATTCTTTCCGTGACAAAGAAATTGACAATTGCCGACTGCGAGAATATGACAGAATTAGTCTTACTGTTAGTGAACGTTTTCAAGAAGGAAAACACCACGGAAGCTTAGATCTCAAGAGTAAAACCGGGGTACTTTATAACGCTTTATTAAAAATGGTTAAAGCGTTAGATATTATAAAATAGCATCGTAGCAAGAGTCCACCCTGCATTAGTTACGCCTATAAATAGAGTAGGTTTTGTAGAATTCGTAACATAGATACATACATAGACTCAGAGATTTTATTACTAAACGGGGAACAGAGGCGCAACCAGTGTACTCGTCCCTAAAGGTAGCTAATAGCTTTAAATAATATTATGCGCTGTTTTCTTCATACTTTTACTCTCCGCTAGCTGCGAGTCTCCTGCATGCAGCCCCCCCCCCCCTTTGTTCAGGCATTTGAACAAATTTTGAGGCGCTACCGATGATCGATAGCATCGTCTCAATTTCAATTTTCAATTATTTACCACAATTATTGCTTACAAAATGTGTTACATTTTAACAATATAGTCAGGTACACAATATCCTTGTCGGGCACGACAAAATTTGAAAGAGAGGGAGAAGCTATAATATAAATGTAAGTACTATTATATTATACTAGCTTTTTCCCGCGGCTCCGCCCGCGTTAAAAAGTTTTTCAGGGATAAAAGTCCCGCTTTATGTTTTCCCGGTATTAAAATACATTAAATTCTCGTTTTGTATTTTCCCGGGATAAAAAGTAGCCTATGTGTAAATCCAGGACATGATGTACCCGTGTGCCAAATTTCATCGAAATCCGTTCAGTAGTTTTTGCGTGAAAGAGGAACAAACATCCATACATCCAAACATCCATACATCCATACATTCTTACAAACTTTCGCCTTTATAATATTAGTAGGATCTTAGAACCAATAATAGGTATATATTAATAAATATTGAGTTGACGACTAATTTATGATATTTGAAAATTATCACAACACTGTATGCTACAAAGTATTCATACTTGACTAAAATTATAACGAGAAAATATTTGTTCTTTTCATATTTGTTTGTAATAAATTAAATCAAAAATTAAGTAACCTATTTTGGAAAAAAAAAATCAATGGTCAGGTATAACACTGTATGTTACAAAGTATTCATACTTGACTAAAATTATAACGAGATAAGATTTGTTCTTTTCATATTTGTTTGTAATAAATAAAATCAAAAATTAAGTAACCTATTTTGGAAAAAAACATTTCAAAAGTCAGGTATAGGTAGTTAAAATATCTCTGAGTGCTACTGGCTGTTTTTTATCCCAGGAAGGGATGTCAACGCAGGCGCAAGCTATTAACAATAATAATGCTGTACATGTAAACATCCTATTTAAGGTGTAGGCACAAGTGTTAATATATTGACACCACAATTCGCCCGCTATGTTAGAGACAGTGTAAGCGAGCATATTGATATTTAGCAGGCAAATTAATTTTGTCGGGAAGAAATTAGACGTATAACATCCGGTCAAAAAACAGTTTCCAAACGAACCAATCACACGTCGTTGTGGCGAGCCCCGAGCTCGCCAACGCCACGCGTTCGGCAGTTGGGAGCGGCGGGAACTTCTGCCGACGCCATGCGCGCGCAATTACTCGCCCGGCCCGTTACCGCTAATACCATTGTCGATTATTTTTAACGTAAAATACCAATGTTTTCATACATTAAAAGGTGTTTCTTTTTGGTTACTGTTCTTGTGAAAAACTTAATAAATATTCTGAGTTTAAAAAATTGTAACGAGGCCCTTAAGGCAATCAAAAAATATAGACAGATCATAATATTTCTGAGGGAAACTCTTTTTCCGCTTCTGAAACAACATGATGGTAGATAAATAACGATTTACATGATCATTTTGAGTCAATTTTAATAAAAGCCTCTTTGATTTGATTAAAATTATAATAAAATTCGTCTATGTTGTTTATAGACAACCCACAGATCACAGTAAGTATACAATGAAACAATTAAATACAAAGAATAAAATGCGGAACGCCTAAGTTCCGGTTGGACAAAATTTTAGTCACGTTTCTGGGATCTGTGTCATTTTATTTTAAAATATTTTAAGAATCTATTCGCCTAATTTAACCATATTGGTTTAGGCAGGTTACTTTATAGAGGCTTAACTTTATAATAAGTATAGCATATTTTGCAGCTACCTCACTCCCGCAACGCGCCGCGACGGTTACTATTTAATTTTTGCATTTTGAAACTGTGATTTTATACCATCAAAATAGTGACCTATTCGGTCATACCCACGGCACAAGACATAAGGCCAAAAAACCTTAGTATATAATTCTGTGATCATTTATGATTGCGAGCGACTACGATTTTTTAACTCAGACCACCAACCTGCAACTTATCCTGCCTGGCGTTGCGATGTAGACGATGCTGCGCTATTCTCGGTGAATTCAAATGGCAGTACCTCGTTGCTGCAGGATGTTTTGTTCTTAGATCGACTCTTTACCATTTAACACATACTGTGCTGTTGTAGGTCATTAGGCATTCAAGACGTTGCTAAATCATGACCAGACATAACTGTCTCTTTTGTGCTATTAAATTGATATTTCGTAATATCCAGCACATGGCGGCGTGGTGCAGTGGTGCATCGTGCCACGTTGTCAGGAGTCGTCAATCCACTGCGCCGCTTGAGCGGATATTTTTCAAGCAGTGCTCGTTATCTACTGGTAGATAATAGCGGCCTTAAATATTGTAAGGCTCTGGCCAGCAGATGTTAGCGAGGCCTGTTTTCCCCGATTGCCGAAGGAGGGTATTTTTCACTCCCTAAGGTCGCCACTGGTGGTACTAAAATACTGTTACATAACATTATACATAAGAACCAATCGTACAATACTGATCGCAAGCATCAATTTCGGGTAGTGACAACCGCCATGTGTAGCACGCAGACCCGGGTAACAGAATTAAACATAACGACGGTAGATTGAAATAATGTGTAATTAGGGATTGCCCTAGGGCATTGGCCCCTCAGAAACTTTAGCCTTCTGATAAATTTAAATTGTACCATGGTAATAAGGAAACAGTCGTAATTATTACACCGACATAGCAAAATAAATTGTTCAGGGACCATATTAATATTATCGATGTAAATAGGAGACAGACGCAAAGTAACTGTCCTCAACATTATTTTGGCCCGGTACACAATCAGAACAATAAGGTTTTGGTACTAACCGTTTTACCCGATGGTATTTTTCATTATGTCGGTAGTCTCGGAGAACGGGAACAATGTTCATCACTTAGGTAATCTTGTATCAAATAGAAGTAATTTTCATGTTCTTCTATTCTATTACACTTAAAATCCATGATGAGCAATCGATTAAGAATAACTTTAACTTAACGTGCAATACTGCGACGCACTAAAACACGAATGAATCTCTCTTGACAGGTTGAGTGTGACCAAAGTAAAAAAAAAAGTCTCAAATAAAGTGCAAAGGCGTACACTAGTACACGGACTACATGTGTTCTATATCTTCTCTTCATGCTAATCATCTCGGACGAAGCAGAAGTTTAATATGACCATATTGTCATACGGGCATAAGTACATCAAGCAACTCACTATCTAAAATTTTTGTTATTCTGGTATTGTTATACTTTAGCTAAAGACCTTATATTACTTTAAACTTTGACCTTGAAGAAGCACGTTTAAAATATATGATTTTATTTGTTTATGCCATTTGTTTATTTTATGTCAGTGATTGTTTTTAGTAGTAGTAGATAGTTTTTCTGGTGTCCACTGGATTAAATTTTATACAATATTTATGATAACAGTCCTACAGTCCTGTCCTACACAAAGATTCAAGCGACGTAAGCATCAACTATAAGAGAATTCTGGTTCCAGTCAGGTGACAAGCTAATATTTACGTGCTACATTACGTATACATGGGCCATTCTACTTTTTGATGCCTAAAACCTAGAGTATATTGAGATAAAAAATATAAAATAAAAATGTTAAACTTTGGTGATGTGAGTGGTTGTATATGTAGGGAATATAATACCACAATGTGTGCTAATGTCAGCAGCGAAGTTTTACCGTGCGTTTTTGGTTTATTTAAGTTTATAGGAGGAAAGGATGGAGAAATAACATCACTGCGTTACTGAATTATGAACATATTTTTTAAATTAAATAAAAATCAAAATGAGATCAAGTCTCGTAATTATTTCCTAACTTAATGTTAAATATTACCTTCTTAAGTCAAATCACAAGAAATATCAGAACAATTGTGCTTTTTTTCAATAATAACAGTCCCTGCGTTACCGAAACTAAGCTTAAGAACAATATTGTTTTAAATAAAATGCAAAAATATAGTTATTAAAACTTGGTATTTATAGAATACGTAGATTTCGGTTGTTATTACAAGTATCTACCAAGTATATCTTTTTTTTTGTGAAATTAGCCCGGTTATTACACAAAATATTAACCTGATTGTGGGGACATCAATGTAACGCAGTTTTTACTTTAGTAACATAGTAGTCTTTGTAACACATATTATGTCATTATTTGAAGTAACATTATGTATCTACTAGAATAAATCTCTAAATTATTAAGATAACGACACGATCGGAAAAGGATTTAATAGTTTCTCTTAAGATGGGTAGTTTTGGAGCAGTCTGTCATATCTTAATTTGATCAACATACAACGAATCCCGAACAATACCAGTTTTCATTCGAGAATTAAGAACACTCCGTCATTGAAATATCTGTTTTACAATTCCCTTAGGTATACTTTCTGATAATAAATATTAAATGCAAACCGCTAACAGCTCCGTCTAATTTAATTGTCTATAACTGTCATCCTTGTTGTCGATGTCCATCTCTTCTATATTGTCTGTGTCACTCTCTATAATAAATGTCTGTGAAGTAAAAGGGTCTAATTTCTTTATAAAGTATATTTGTCACAGTTACACAAGTTAAAATAAAATTATATCAAATTACAATAGGTTATGGGCCCAGATATCTCCTTTTTAATTAAAAGTACCGTAAAAGTATATACTTTCCGAGATTGAAGAAGATTAAGTTTGACATAACCTATACGAGCCGAAATTGCCGGCTGCCGCGTGCTCATAATTTTCAGTTTTCAGCTATTTCAGAAACAATATTAAAATGAGTGGAACATTATCCACAATAAACATCGAAAAATTGATTGGGAGAGAAAATTACTCCACCTGGAAGTTCGCTGTTAAAAATTACCTGGAGCATGAAGAACTTTGGGAAACAATTGAACCCGGCCCTAATTATGTGGACGACAAGAAGCGTGATATTAAGGCAAAATCTAAAATTATCCTTCTGGTAGATCCGACGAATTATGTCCATGTTCAGGATGCTAACACAGCTAAAGAAGTATGGCAAAATCTACAAAAGGTATTCGATGATTCTGGTCTTACGAGAAAGTTGGTACCGCAATGGATGAGAACTCCTGGTATGTCGACTCCGGTGCATCTATGCATATGTGCAGAAATTATGAATGGTTATATAACATAACCCCAAGTCCTGTCCAGAGTATTAAAGTTGCAAACAACAATAGTGTTACAGTGAATGCATGCGGCAATGTAAATTTACAAATAAAAGATTCCAATGGCAAACTTCAAGAAATACAAGTAAGAAATGTGTTGTATGTATCTAATTTAACAACAAATTTGCTGTCTGTCAGTCAAATGACAAAACAAGGCTGTGAAATTAAGTTTAAAAACAATAGATGTGAAATATATCAAAATAACAAATTGATTTTGACAGCAGTACAGCATAATAATATGTACAAACTCAGTAATATTGTTAATAATGTATCTGCCTTATTGTCAACTGTGGATGAAACTAATATTAATATATGGCATCAGCGCATGGGCCATCTTAATTTCAAAGATTTGCAAAGAATAGATGAATGTTCTAAAAGTGGAAAAATGTCAAAAAATCCAATTTGTAATATTTGCATAGAAGGCAAACAATGTAGGCAACCATTTGTAAATACCGGCACCAGAGCCTCCGAGCTTCTTGAATTAATTCACTCTGATATTTGTGGACCGATGGAAGCTAAGTCTCTTGGGGGTGCAAAATATTTTTTGACATTTATAGACGATTACTCAAGAAAGGTATTCATATATTTCTTAAAGAATAAATCTGAAACATTAGAAAAATTTAAAGAATTTAAAAATTTTGTAGAGAAACAAACAAACAAGAATATTAAGATATTGCGTACAGACAATGGCAAAGAGTATATTAACCATGACTTCGATCATTTTATAAAGAAAGCAGGTATTAAACATCAGACCACCAATCCTTACACTCCTGAACAAAATGGCTTGGCGGAACGCATGAATCGTACAATTGTAGAACGAGCTAAATGTTTACTTCTTAATTCTAGATTACAAAAATCTTTTTGGGCTGAAGCAGTTTCTACAGCTGTGTATATAATAAATCGTTCTCCTACGAAAAGTCTGCAGTATATATGTCCAGAAGAAATGTGGTCAGGTAAAAAGCCTAGTTTGAAGCATATGAAGATATTTGGATGCCAGGTAATGGTACATGTTCCTAAAGAAAGGAGACAAAAATGGGATCCAAAATCATCAAAGATGTTATTTGTGGGATATTGCGAAGACACCAAAGGGTACCGTTTGTATGATGAAAGGAAACAACAGATAATTAAAAGCCGAGATGTTATTTTTATTGAAAATACTGTACAAAATAATTGTGTCATCATGCCTTTTTCACAAAATCTAGATTCTGGTGAGGACAGTAATGAACATGAGAGCCTGAAGTCCAAAGATGTAAATGTACCTGAAAATAATGCCGAGTCTAATGGCAGTGATGATGAGTATATATCTGAGCCATCATCTGACAATGAATATATTCCTGAGCCATCGTGTGATGATGAGTTAACATCTTCAAGCAGCCATATAAAGTTAAGACCTAGGAACAGACAAGTAAAAAATAATTTATATACATACCACTGTCGGCATGATAGCTCAACGCCACCTAAGACAGCACAGTCAGTGAAGGAACCTTTAACTCTTGAGGAAGCTCTTTCGGATGCAAATGCCATAGAGTGGAAAAATGCTATGGATTGTGAGTTTCGCTCGCTTATTCAAAATAATACATGGACATTAATGGATCTCCCAGACGGTAAAAGAATAATTCCTTGTAAATGGGTATACAAATTAAAAACTGATGCTGATGGCAATGTTGAAAGATATAAGGCAAGACTCGTAATTAAAGGATTCAAACAGAAAAAGGGCACAGAATATAATGAAGTATTTGCCCCAGTAGTAAGACATACATCAATCCGATATTTGTTTGCAATGGCAGTCAAGTATAATATGTATATTGAACAAATGGATGCCGTGACAGCATTTTTACAAGGAGATGTTGATCACGAAATTTACATGAGCCAACCTCCTTTATATGAGCATGGGACACAGGTATGTAAACTCAACAAATCTATTTATGGCTTAAAACAAGCTAGCCGCCAATGGAATTTAAAATTAAGTAATGCTCTCAAAGAACTAGGATTTACTAGCTTACCTGTGGACCTATGTGTATATTATAAAATTCAAGAAGATATTATGATATTTATATTACTATATGTTGATGATTTATTATTAATTTTTAACAATGAACAAAATGCTAAACATGTTAAAGAGAATTTGAAAAGCAAATTTCATATGAAAGATCTTGGTACAGCTAAACATTTCATTGGGTGGAAAATAACACAAAACATTAATAGAGATAGAATATATATTGATCAATCAGCTTATATTGACAAAATATTGCAAAGATTTAATATGATTGAATGCAAAACTGTTGCTTCACCATGGGACCCAAACAATAAATTATGTACAGAACAGAAAAATTTTATACATAACCTACCATATCAAGAAGCAATAGGTAGTCTGTTATATCTGGCCTATGGAACCAGACCTGACATATGTTATGCAGTAAACAAATTAAGCAGTTATAACAACAAACCAGAATTTCAGCATTGGATGGCAGTCAAACGAATTTTACGATATTTAAAAGGCACTAAGAATTATAAATTACACTTCAAGAAAAATATTAATGAAGAAAGAATATTTGGTTTTTGTGATTCTGATTGGGCCTCAGATTCTAATGACCGAAGGTCTTGTTCTGGTTACATATTTATGTTTCAGCATGCACCAATTTCATGGTGTTCTAAAAGGCAGATTACAGTAGCCCTATCAACTATGGAGGCGGAATACATGTCCTTGGGAGCAGCTGTCCAAGAGGCTATGTGGCTAAGAAACTTAGAGTCTGGACTTCAACATGATATCAAAGGTACACCAACCAAAATATTTTGTGATAATCAAAGTGCAATTAAATTTGCAGGTAGCGACTACTATAATGCCCGAAGCAAACATATTGACATACGCTACAATTTTATTAAAGAAAAAATAGCTAACATGGAAGTTGAAGTCCACTATCTGGAAACTGAACGAATGGCTGCCGACGTTCTAACTAAAGCTATCAAGGGCAAGTTCGAAGATCGTTGCAAGATGATGGGTTTGCATTTAAAGGGGGAATGATAATAAATATTAAATGCAAACCGCTAACAGCTCCGTCTAATTTAATTGTCTATAACTGTCATCCTTGTTGTCGATGTCCATCTCTTCTATATTGTCTGTGTCACTCTCTATAATAAATGTCTGTGAAGTAAAAGGGTCTAATTTCTTTATAAAGTATATTTGTCACAGTTACACAAGTTAAAATAAAATTATATCAAATTACAATACTTTCTATTCTTTATTTTCCTATAATGGTCTTTGATAGCATTTTGTTAATATATTATATTTATCGTTTACATCTTGCTTAGAAACACTTCCGTTTAGGAATAGACTTCTTTATTCCGGCTGCTTCTTTATAACGGCAAAGGAAACGTCGTGAGTAAACCTGCATACCCTAGAAGTTCTCTATAAGAATTTCGAAGGTATGTGAAGTCTGCCAACCCGCACTAGGCCAGCATGGAGGACCAAGGCCTTAACCCTCTTAGTTGTAGAGGAGGCCCGTGCTCAGCAGAGCACGGGGGTCCTCTAGAACTGAGAGGGTTAAGGCTATAGTCCACCACACTGGTCTAGTCTGGGTTGGCAGTCTTCACATACCTTCGAAATTCAGAGAACTTCTCAGGTATGTAGGTTTCCTCAAGGTGCTTTCCTTCACCGTTAAAACGAGCGATAATTCATAAAGAATGCACACGTAACTTTTTAGAAAAGTCAGAGTTGTGTGCCCTTGGGTTTTGAAACTGCGGTTATTCGTTTCAGCAGTCCGTTCCACTCTCAACTAGGCTCAGTAGAGGAGGCCCGTGCTCAGCAGTGGGTAGTATATTAATACAGGGCTGGTATTATTATTATTATATTTATTATTATCAATGCAACAACTGCGGTACCTTTTTGTAGTAACGCAGTATAGCGGTAACGCAGGGGTTAATCTTAGTCTATTTGAATATTTTACTACAGAATATAAATGATTACTTCAGAATAATATGACTTTTAAGCTACGGACACATTAATAAATAACTGAATATATATAAATCTAAAGAAATTGCAATACTCTCCGTTTCCTGACAGTAACTCAGCAGACTCCGAATAAACACACGGACACCTTTCCACGCCTGTCGGCTAACTGGCTCGGTCACTCGGCTTCCCCCCACGCGGGTGCCACGTGACACTTTTGAATCACACTCTAACAAACAGCCCAATGAAAACGGACTGTTAAAATTTTTGATTTAAAACATGTTTTCCTATGGTAACGGTAAGTAGTAAAAATTTTACCCGACGCCAGTGACAAGACTTTCGGATTTTTTTATAAAATACCTATTATGCCGAAATGTTTGTGCATTGCATAATTATAAACTTCCATTTCTTTTGCGTAATCTAAAGCCACTAAATATTATGTCGTCTTGGGAGTTTTTTTTTCCAATGATATTGCAAATTAGAATGTCATACAGGGACATCCAAATTTTGTATGAAAAATCACTGAGTTACCGAAGAATACAACTGAGTAGACATGGGCGCCGCCTAGGAAAAAGCCGGCGGCGGCGTGCTGGTAATTTTTGGTCGGCGGCGGCGTAGCGCCGGCGGCGTGTAATTTTTAATGAAAATTGAATATACCTATAGGCCACATATAAAATCCTCAGTTACATGTTCGTAGGTAGTTGGAAGTACTAGGCAATTAACTAACCCATTAACCCATGCTCCATCCGCCCTGTGGATTGGGGGCGTTTGAAGAATTCCACCACGGTATCCCCTGCCTGTCGTAATAGGCGACTAATAGGGGCCAACGGGGATCGCAGACAGGCGGCAGGAGACTGTCCGTCTTTAGTTTTGTATTTTTTTAGCACATTGTTGCGATCCTTGTGATGGACGGCAGCGTGGCAGGTAGGCCTCACGCTGCCGTTGATGCAGGGGGCGTCCTTCGGTGCGCGGGAGCTTCTGAGCCCAACACAACAGGAGACGGGCCGCACTAGGCGGCGCTGCGCAGTGGCCGTTGCGGACGACAACTTAGACACTTCCGTCAGAGGAAGCCCGCAGCCGCTCCTAATGCGCTGAAGATGGCCACCGCGGAGTTTTGGTTTGTATGCCGTGCGTTGTACATACATACGTTGTGCGGTCACCCGATGGTTCTATTTCTCCGGGCGGCTCAGCGTCGGGTCGAAAGGCACGGTGAACAGCACTATCTCCACGAAAAAAAAAATAACAAAAAAAGACCTATTGCTCCATTTATCTTATTTCGTGGAGAAGGTGAAATGACCATTAACGTCCTTTGGTACCACCATCCCCTTATCAAAAACGACTGCGTGGTTACATCATTATCACCGCTTTTACGACCTTGCGTTACGGCACTTATAGATAGTAAGCATTGGGCGACACACCATGCTGGGCCAAGTCATTTAGTCTATAAAAACTACTAGTGGCGGCGTTAGGCGTCGGCGACCACTGGCGACCGTACAAAAAAAATATTTAATATTACTTTTTCATAGTGACGCCTTAGCCAACGCAGGGCTCTGGGGGCAGATGATTGCACGTGCCTTTTTCTTTGTGCCCTTTGTCGACCGCGGGCTCAGCCACTGCTAGGCCCAGGCGAGAGAAGAGTGGAAAATAAAAGGGCTCACACAAAGCTGATGTCGCCGACGTCCACGTTTGGTCTAGCGCCGGGTTTATAAACTACCACAGCATAATAAATGTATACCAAAACACTTTGTTGCATCAGGGACGACTTCATGATCCCATGGTTATGTGCGCCTAATCATTTGATCCGCAAATCTCCATCGAAAGGACGGGTTATATTCAGCTCTCCACCTCATGCCTCAAATTCCTCAACTGCTGGCGGCAGGAGTCCGACCTTTCGTGTTCCTGCACCACATCGTTTCATATAAGAGGTCTACCTTCGTACTCGTAGGCCATCAAACATTAAGATCTCCTGGTGTGGTCTTGGTTAGCAACACAGCGACAGCGAGTGGCCTCCTCCTTTAAATTGTATAAAATCGCTATGATCTCAATTAAGGCTAGCCAAAACTGCCTCAACTCCTAAGTATATTGCAACCTCAAAGGCCGACTGGACGGTTATGATGGGTTCGGGAGATCCCACGATCGCCCGATAGCCCCTATTAGTCGGCTTTTACGACAGACCGGGGATGCTGTAGTGGACTTCTCTAAACGCCCCCAATTCACAGGTCAGTAGACACCGGCCAATTGACCACCAGGAGTTTCTAACGTCTCTGATGGCTGAGGGATTGGCCCGTTATCGATCTCTCCTAACACTCTCTTTCTGATGGAGGACTACTCCGAAAAAGTTAGCCACTGCAATCTAAAACCTCCGCCTGTCGACCATGGACCAGTGAAACACCATCACATGCACCTGACCGTAAGACACCGCTGTGGGGCAGTTATCACAAGGAAAAGACATGACCTACGATCTTCCGCAGATACTCTCCGAAACAATGTTCTCCGACGAGCACAATTGTCAGTTGATATTTGAACCATCGTTGCTTCACGCCTTGGTGTAATCAGGGTGCACTACTAAAACGTCCGAGTACTGAGGACGGGGTCTCTAGTCTGAGACTACATTATCCATGGCAACTCCGCCGAAAGGAGCCTGCTTGGCCTCTTTTTAGGAGCCGGACGCTGCTCGTGTGTGGAAGCTTCCTCGAGCCAGTGGGAGGTGGCCGTAGGGCTTTGGGGTCCAGATCCTAGACCAGTATCTAACAAACGCGTAAGTCACATACAAGACCGTTTGGTACGCCCTTATCGTCTGCTGCGCATTCTGCTGGATAGCATTGCAGAGGGATTCGGATGTCCAAATTTTCGGCCGAAAAGGGACTGCTGTAAAGGATCATGAACCACATGACTCCGTGGCATAAAGTCTGGTTAGCGATGCCAGGACCTTCTAGGATAGACAGCAAACTTGAAAGAGTGCAGCCGCGAATGGGCGCGTGGGCACAAGGGGCGTAGCCAAGATGCCTTTTACAATCGTTTATGCTAATAGTTGTTTTTCTGTTATTAACTTTGACTCTTCAAGCCCCGCTACGGACGCCGGCGTCCGAGTATATAAGGTTTCCCCATACATCTATATATATAAGCGGGATTTGACGGCTAAAAAATCCAAGTCGACAAATAACTATGATAAACATTTTACAAGAAAATGTTTTTCTTTCCAAATCCACGCCGGCGCGGCGCCATGTCTACTACGAACTATATATGACGTTTGCGACCCAATCATTAATAAAATTTGTCAATGAAAATTAATAGTATTCACAAAATCCACGCCGTTTAAGTTAGGCGGCGGCGGCGGCGGCGTGCGGATCCTGCGCGGCGGCGTAACGCCGGCGCGGCGCCCATGTCTACAACTGAGTCACCCTAAATATGAGAATAATTATTACGATTACATTAAAAACAAAGTTACGTAGGGACACTACAACCAGTATAACATGGCGACATCACGTAATTTTCCCATTAATTAAATATTTGTGTTTATGAGAGAGTGTAGTTTAAAGGAGACCAACTTTTAGGCACTAAAAAGTAGAATGGCCCACATACGTTCGAAGCTAAGGTTCTGTTAATTCACAAACCATGTCATGGAAGCTGTCAAATTGAAGAACATTAATTTATGCGGTCATAACACACATACTCACTCACGCCATTTATCCCCGAAGGGGTAGGCAGAGGTGCAACTAGTGCACACACTTTTCGCCGTTATTCCGTCCTATGATGAGATAGGGGGTGAGCCTATCGCCATATCGGGGACAAATTCCAGACTCCGAGCTGATACTGATTAATAGCAAAACTCAATATCACTTTGTCCGACCCGGGGATCGAACCCGAGACCTCAGCATTGCCGTCGTACCATAATACAACTACGCCACCGAGGCAGTTTAATTAGTCGTCCGTCATGATAAAAAGACGATGAAATGGGAAATTCAATAAGTCCCAGTACAGACTTACCAAAGTTAAAAGACCCAGATAGTGTTAAAGCTATATAGTTTTTTTTATGGCATTGAATGACGAGCCGAGCCTGCCGTTCGCCTGATGGTAAGCGATACGACCACCCATAAACAGTAGCAACACCATCCAGTACCTGACTTAGAAAGTACTGAGGAGCGTTCCACTGCGCTCGTCATCCTGAGACATAAGATGTTGAGTCTAATTATGTTCAGTAGTTATTATACAGTTACACTGACTACTATGTCCTTCAAGCCGAAACGCATTGCGGTGGTAGCCACCCAGACGGAATCTTACATATGAGAGACCTGTCATCAGTAAAATTTACCAACTACACAAACATGGCAATGTTGGCAAAAGTAACAGTAAAGTCATTGTTACATAACGAAATTAAGTAAGATAACGAAATTTAGATATCACTTTTACCACACCTTTTGGCCCTTTGAAGTCTCCTCTATTTAAAAAATAGAGAAATTTTATGAAACGTCAGATTGCATGACGTAATTAATGCATGAATGTGGTTGGTAATACGTAGGTATTGTAGCTCAAGCATCATTGATGTATTAAAATGTCGAGCATCTAAAAATATTTTTTGACATAATACAAATGAATATGTTTATAATAGGTATAACATTGTGATTGATTAGGTGCTTGGAATACCCATCATAAATGTATTAAGTACCGATTCAGCTGTACTATTTTCATAAGTTTCATTATTTTCAAACGTTAAAAATACGATGTAATATTTATCAGTGATATTATATTTTTGTATTTTAACTTTTTGATTGGAGCCATTTAACGTACCAATATTATGCACTTCTATTTACGCTCATTATGATAACTTCAATATTTAGGGTATAGTTTATTTAACGTCTTAACTAGTACCTTACTAGTAGTTAGTATGTGAATCTGCCTACTCGCACTAGACCAGCGTGGTGGGCTAACCCCTATCAGTAGTAGAGGAGGCCCGTGCTCAGCAGTGGGCAGTATATAATACAGGGCTGGTATGGTATGGTAACTAGTAGTACCTATATTTTTTTTTTCGTTTTTTATACTTCATACCAGAATGATAGTGTTCATGGCCTATTGGCCTATTTTTATACAAGATTAATCTCGAGAGGTGTGAGATCACCAGGGTCTATCAAGTGAAATGTGTGTTACAAAATGAAAAATATTTTTCCTTACATATCATATATTTTCATCAACTCATTTCTTATAATAAATGGAGTTGTAGGGGTAAAGCGGGTTGTAGGAGTAGTACGGGTAGTATCGGTGTCCGGAGTAACTTGGGTAGACATAGCGGTACCGAAAGGTTAAGGGCTCCACAAGTACTTCGGATCGCTTCTCCACTTTGACGTTAGGCTTGGCGAGGGCGATCGCCACGATCGCCAGAAAAAGGAAGATTACTGCCTTGTTCATCTAAAAAAAAGAGATTTTAACTTATTTTCATATTGGACGGATGACATATGATGCAACAGAGTCACTCCATTGTTCGTTGTTTACAAAGGGTCGGCTGTATCGGGATAGTACTTCAATGAAGTTGTTGCTTGTTGGAGCAGAACACTTTCAAGCATTTCACAGAATAGATATATGCTGCAGATAATCTGGATGATCTGGTTCTAGTTCAGATTTAGTTGCTCAATATGGGATTCCAAATCCACGATATACGATTTGTGCGGGGCTGGATTGAGTTGACATCAGGTCTTAAAAACTAAGCCACATCCTTTTGCACAAGTACACACGCATGTTGTTCCCGAAGGTCAATGTAGAGACGCAACCAGTGCATCCGCTATTTGCCATCAGCGAATACAGAAGATAAAATGTGGTAGAGGGTGAACCTATTTCCATGTCGGGGATAAATTCTAGACTGCAGACTGATACTGAGCAGAAAAATTCAATATAACTTTGATCCTTCTTGCAATATGCTTGAAAAAGTATGATGCGCCAACCCTTCGTTCAAGTACGATAAATGCAGGCCAAAGAAGGAAAGGCATATAAGATGTACATATAACCTTCATAATATTATCAATAATTCAAAATCTTACCTTGTACGAAGTCAAATGATTCACTACGATACCATAAACGGAAACAGACATTTATATCTGTTGATAATTGAAAAACAAATTAACGATAATTACAACCAGTTGAAATCAGACGCCACAACCAAATTGTGTACATTAAAAAGTAGTTGAAACCTGTTTTACTATCCGCTACCATAGTTTAGCAGCATCTGAAATAATGTGTATGCTGTTTTGGATTTGGTCGATTTGGTTTTGGATTTACGAGAAATCAGGCAAGGATCAGGTCACAAACAAATTATTAACAGAGTTATGGGTTTGAGTTGATTAAGGATTATGGTTGTTCGAGTCTCCAGAAACCTCACTCGTCATACAAAACCGTGTAAATTTAACTTCTTTTGGGACTCTATCTATCTCTTGACATGGCAAAGTAAACTGTAGTAAAAACGTTTTTTATTCTGGTATCATAAAAGGACACTGCACATAAAAGTCTTGTGTAGTCCAAATATGATACTAATCATCGAATTGCGTCCAGGAAGGTTGCCAAAATGGCGTTTTTATGAATGACCCACTTTAGGTCATCGTTGACAACGATACCATAACAAAAGTAACCGTCCCAAAGCCAGGTGTACCCAATGATTTATATTGAAGCATTTGAGCGGTTTGCGGCGGCAAACTTCCCGGACTGACGCGACGGTTCGAGTTAGGAATTCACGGAATGTAATCATAGGTAATGACTTCTTTCTGAGCCAGGTGGGAAGAATGTTTTGTGGTATTTTTCACTGGTACGTCTCCCAAGAGCCAGACTGGGTAGTTAACGCGTCTGGGATAAATAAAAAATAAAATTAAATACTTTATTCATCACGTAGGCGAATATAGTTGCACTTATGATAAGTCAAGATACATTCAATTACTAAAAATAATTATTATAAAAAATCACTTATACCGGGTGGAAGGGAAACGCTCTCTATACCGGAACGGTAAGAGAGAAGAACCATAACATTAACGAAAAACTATATTCATTTGCAAAGCTAAGCGATAATACTTACGATTTTAGTATTTCCGTAATTCATGCGCGCGCAATGTAAAGCGTACAAAAAACTGGGCGGCCGTCGCGCTGCGCCGGAACCGGACCGCGGTCGTTAACCCGTCAGCTGATGAACGTGTTTCATTACGATTTTTTTGAAATATTGACCTTTTTTAGTATGTTTTTCAGAATAATAATTTGATTTATCTATCCATACGTGAAGCTGTACAGAAATTTAAGAAAATCCTACTAAAATTGTAACAATGCGATCGCGATTTTTTTAGTGCCATCACGTCAGGCATCACCAATACTATCACCTGTATTCGTTTCCGAGAGCGTTTCCCTTCCACCCGGTATAACTACTGTCATTCTCATAGGGAGCAAAACCAATGAAAAATAAATCAAGAAGCCAAGCTCGGGCTGGCAGGAAAGAGATGTTAAAAAAAAACTGAATTAATTTTATTAAACATAATGGGAGGAACGCGTGGCGATCCTCACCGGTGAGGACACTACAGACCCTAGCCTAGCTAACCTACCAGCCTTTCACTAGCTACCTAAGCGATGACTACCCGAAGAAGAAAGGCAGAAAGAGACTCCGGGCTTACTTTTTTGTCATCAATTGTCCATTTCATCTTTATATTTTTTGTCCAAGTCTTTTGCATACAAAGTCAGATGAGTTATATAAGCTAATGCACACACATCACCGTTGTATAGGGACAAAATACAATAAAATGAATTTTACAAACACAACGCTACATCTAGAAATTCTTTCTAAAATTCATGAACACAATTAAATAATCATATTTAAACGGTGTATGGCGTGCATATGCCTACATTTACAAACATATATATGTATATTTTTTAATTTCATGGATTTCCATGAATACGCACGATATCAATTAATTTATTAACTTGTCATTTGTATACATTAATATTCTGCTTTTGAGAAACATTATCGTACTAATATATTAGACTTTTATATTTCTTTCTGTCTTACAAATGATAGTTGACACCATTTTAAAGCCTTTAATAAAAAAAGATTAACCAAAATCCAGCACAGAAAGAATTAACAAACTCCGCTTAAAAAATTATAAATGGAAGCGTGGGATAAACAGATGGTAGGCAGGGGTAATCAGAGAAGCTGGTAAAAAAAAATCGTTTTCCTCTAACCTAAAACTTAAACTCAATAAATCACAATTACAAATTCTATGAGTTCTATACTCATTTGTATTCAAGTGTGGAATGGAATCTATTGTTACCAAAGTCTTACGAAGAGGCCTGCGTACTCGACGTTGAGTATTTTCCAATAAGTTTAAACTAAATACTAATATCGCAGTACTTAGCTCAGTTGTCCTAAATCCTGAAGACGATTATATCTGTCTCCATTCTGCGATGATTAATATTCAACACGCTATGAAGATTTCCGGGGATCAAGAATTCTTGGAAGTGGTTATACAAGGAAATGATACGAATATATCACTCGTCGGTCTACAGACAGTAATATCATCCAGAATTTTATGTAACGAAATGCATGGCATCATGCATGGCACCGCTGCGCTCGTCACACAGACAGATCTAAAGTCACGATGCTTAATAATTTACTATCATTTATCGAACAGAACGTTGCGTACTGCTATGTGGCGCCTAAAATTATGTGTGTCCAAAAAATAAACCAAATGCAAAGTTTTCCAATATCTTATTTACTGACTTCGATATACTTCAAATTGGAATCTAAAAATTCTAGAAATATATGCGTCAACTGCCCAGATAACACTCGCATCCAAGTATACTCCTCAGTATTGACAATTGACTACTTCTAATATTCGTTGTGGACTTAATTACAAATATTCCTACTATCCCGCGGGAGTGATCCGACAAAATAGAAACGACTTTACAAATTAGCCTGTTTGGTGTGAACCAAAAAGTAATTTGTAAAGCCGTTTCTATTTTGTCTGGAGTAACCGTAGGAGCTTAATTGGTACATTACACATTGCCTTTATGTAAATAGGTCCTAAGGGTCCTAAACACCAAGAAATCCTGATTCTTTCTGCTTTGCAAAAGCTTAACCCTTGCTGGGATGGGTCTCAGCGGTCTCGCTGAAATGTTTGGAACATGGCAACGGTACCATGTTATTCACAGATAATTTATACCATTTGAGAGTGAGTGAAGGTTAGTGTAGAGTATAAATATAATAATTGGTGGGCTGGTTGGTCCTATTTGTCAAATTATTAATAACGTACCCACAGCACGTGGCTTTACATAATATAAGTACCCTGGTTAAAAAAGTGAATGATTTGTTCTAGTTAGAATATTTTTGTGTCTTTCAGATTCTACGAACCACCCATTTAGTTTTCTGCCACAATAATAAAAGAATCAGAACATTAACAAAATGTCTCTTATCAATATTTCTATTATTTTCAAAAGGGGTAGCGTGCAAACGCTTGTAATATCACAGAAGCGTTTCCTAATATATTGGGGAATGTGTGATTTGAAATTCCATACAATAATAATATGGCTTTCAGGTGCTTAATGGCTTCAGGTTTCAAAGGAAAATCTCCTTTGGATAATGTATCTGATACCGGGCTTCGAATTGATTTACATACACCGCGAACATTCCCGAGGGTTTTAGAGGATCCTGTATGTAGATACGATCTCGTAGGTTCGTAGAACTTACTATCTAATCCTGGGTAAGTAGTTTGGCTTTATTTTCCTTTTACTGGCTACCTGGGTGGCGTGAACGAATGAAGTGCTGTGATCTCGGTTTCGATCTACGGGTCGGATGTGATTTTTTATTTTAATTTTCGGTACCAGTCCCACGTCTGGATTGTATCCTATATTTCACAGGAAGACGAAACCAAGCATTGTCTTAAGAAATTTAATTTACTCTTTTCGAAGTAAACAATTTAAATGTTCAATTTATAGTAAGTTTTATTTCTAAGTATCATTTTGCAATGTTGTTCAAAATTGAAGCAGAATATTTTTCCTATTCACAGTCGAGATATTCGGCAAAATGTGAGTACTAGCTCTTCTGCCTACACCTTCGGGGATAGTATCAGCTACTATGTACAACAGTAAACATAATATTCACCCACAAGAAGTTTGATAGACTGCGAGAGTAATAAATGAGCTCGTTCCACAAAACTTCGACCATAAGCTTTGGTCAATCTCAGAGTTTAGATCATGGGAGGAGAGAATTGCGAATGTTTGTGTTGTCAGATTTGAAATTATCCTAGAAATGTCGGATAATCGTATTTTAATTACTTCTTAAATGTCCTCCACATACCTCTGACTTCATTTACTCTTCTTTCCGCGTTCAGTCCGATCAATCAGAAGAATTTCTGTGGACCGCGCTCCCTTCCGAAATAAGATCACTACTACGCGGGTTAAAACAAGAGTTCTGAGACTGCTCCTTAATAGTTTGGCAGAATATTCTCAACAGGTTAGTTAATATCATATATTTAATATAATATGTATGTATGTATATGATATCTATATTTATGTTAGGTACCATTATGTTTTGTTGTTATTCTACTTGCTATTTTATAATATTATGTAAGTCTTATTTTTAGAAATATTAGATCTATTTATTAGTCTTTGTTATATTAATGTTTTGTCCAATACCTTCTCATCAGGGGTGGTTGCGGACGACAACTTAGACGTGAGTCGGAGGAAGCCCGCAGCCGTCCCTAATGCGCCGAAGATGGCCATATAAAAAAAAAAAATCTACCTTCTCATGTTGTGTACACCTACCTTGTTTTGTCTCTGCACCACCCAAAGGTTGACTGATAGAAAATGCCTTCGGCATTCATGTCCGCCTTTATACTCGTTGTATATAAGTGTAAATAAATAAACATGGTCACATGAGCGACCTGCACCTCTTGTCCTTCATTTGACTAGGTCATCTCGTTACCCAGAAGAGAATAGTAACTATTGTAAATACCTCGCTTCCGTCTCATGTCTTGTACCAACTACAGCGTCCATGAGATATAGCAGTCACAAATCAGAGGGCCTGTTTAGTGTAGACGCACCCCAGAACCGCAGCTGCCTTCTAATGAAAACTTGTTATTTACACTAAGAACTCGGGGAAAAAGAGAAGGCCTGGTAAAAAAGAATACGGAGTAAAAAGGATAATCTCACAAGACTATGACACTAGAGGCCCCTAGATCAATTCCAAGTTTTAGAAGCCAAACTTACTGGCTATATTTAATCAAATATCTCCAGATCATAAATTACTCGCCTCAGTTTATGGCACTATAGTACTGTCCATGTACTCTATGTGTAGTAATATGCCGGGAACAAAAAACAGAATAAAAAAAAAATACATTTTTTATTTTCTTAAAAAGTAACTGATGTAGCTGTTAACTTACAAAGACTGTCTTTAAAATGGTCCTTAAAGAATATAGGTAATAAAACCTGACCCAAAAGGTGCCCTACGTGAAAGGGATACAATAAACAGTCGAGTGGCAAGTTTATGTGGATTATCGTATCCGAGGCGTTATGAATGTTCTCACCCTTCGCGACACTCATAAGGATTATTGTTAGGTTGTAGGGATGAACAATATTGAGGCAAGGAATCCTGGTATTTACGGCAATATCGGAGATGAGAGTGTCCAGCAGAGCATAAAAGCGCGTGGAGGGTAGAGTCGAGACGATGAGGAGACAAATCACGAGTATAGATGATTGCAATTACGAGTCTTGACATGAGAGCCGGTCATATAACCAAGACATTAATATGTGTGCCAGATTTTCATATAAATTTAATACACTTTTAATATAGTTAGAGGGGTAAATATTATGAATTTTTGAAGTGTCTTTGGCACCGACTGCATCGCTGACCTAATAGTTTTACGGTATGACTGCAGTTCTGAGGTCTCGTGTTCGTTTCCCGAGTCGGTGAAAGTGATATCGGATTTTTCTATTTGGTGCCAGCCTGGAGTCTGTGACAATATAAACTTTTCCATCAAAAACTCTTATCAACTTTATCTCCAGTTATAAAGACTATTGTAATTTGATTTGACTTCTTCTTGGACTACTGTCATTCCAGAAAGCAGTGGCGAATACATTCGTTATTTTTATTCAGAAATATGATTTACAAAATAGTTTTTATTGCCAAATCGCTATCGTAGCGGCCAAACCAATACATTCCGTCGAAGCTCCCAGCCTAGTCCGGCAAATTGTTTCCCCGACCGCTTGTTCCGCACATATTCGTCACTCCGTCACGCTGTCACGTCGCGTCACGTTCGAACCGAGAGACGCCGTCACGGTCATGCTTGACTTATTTCAATGAATCATCCAAGCTGACACGCCGATATATTTATCTCAAGATATTGGGAAAGGAATGTTGATTTGTATTATGAAAGACGAAAGCAACCTATAAAGGTTGCTTTCGTCTTCAGCGTCATTGACACGTAATATTCGTTCATTCCTTTAATTCATTCGAGATGGTATTTCGCAATACCCTATCAAAATTGATGCCTTCACCCAATATCCTTTCAGATCAAGGTCATAATTTTTTACCTCTTGTTGTCTGGACCTAATATTAAATTAGGTTAAGTTTAAATATATTATGTAGATTATTGTTATAATAGAGATTATGAAAGTTGCTTGGACCTTGTGTTGATTAAAGGGTAGTTCAAAAACCTCGACGGTAGCTACAATTGTGTAACGAGGCCATGGCCAGGCCTTTAATGTTGCTTTGAAAAACTATCGCGTGACGCAATCTAGTCTGGATAATTTTTTCACTTAAACTTAGACTTAGCTCAAGGTCTATGTTTCAGACTAACGAAAAAAGATACACTAAAAAGACTAATAAAAATAATTTACACATTCATAATAATTGTTATTATTTGCGAAACGCAATTTATCTCCGCATTTATTAAAACTACAGCCGTCCATAAATTTCAGTTGCGAAATCTTCAAGAGCTCATTTTGTGTTCATGAAATTCCTACGGAATTAACGGACGCGACTGCTTTCGTGCGAGCATTCGCTTTTGTTTTTACATTGGCTTTTCAAATGCATAGTATGCTTTAGTTATATATTGTTGTTTATGAGGTATCGATAAACATTTTTAAAAATAGTTTGTAGAGGGCAGCCTTAGCCGACACCTACTTAGTACTTACTATAGTGCTGGATTGCGTGAGGGGAATGGCGATGCCGAGTGACAAGTTCAAACACCAAAGTCAGGAAATAAACGTCTATTCACACACGATATATTTACGATACAATTACAATGTTCGTTCAACACGGTTATCGATGTGCAGCGACTCGTGACTACGCCGTAGCTCGGCGTCGTAGCTGGAGGATGCGCCGTAGCACTGTAGCACGTGGCTCTACGTCGTAGCTGAAGGATGCACTGTAGCTCCGTGGCACGCAGCAGTGATATGAGAGAGCAATCGCATAATATGCTCCTCTTGATCACCCAGGAATTTTCTTTCTTGCAGACTTTTTCTTTCTTGCTAGTATTCACTGGCTCGAACTGACTATTCAAAATCCGGACTCGCTTAGGTACTCCGGAGTAATACCGTAGGGAGAGCCCCGGAGGTCCGGCCCTCCTCGGAGGGCAATTTTTACTATGAGACGCGGACATATTCACACGTCACGGCGAAGTTCAATTATATTCCTAAACTACTAATACTTTGGTACATAGGCATTGATGTAGCCTTTTGTTCCAAGCTAGTTCCTCTTTATTTGGTTTTATTGTTTATAGAATGTCCCTTAGCTCGGTGTGTCGCTTGACATAGGCCTCCTCCAACTGCTTCCATTGCTCTCTGTCTGCCGGGACTCTTGTCCAGTACGGTCCCATGGCCTGGCGAAGGTCATCTTCCCATCTTCTTAGTGGTCGTTTCCATTCTCTTGCACCATCCGTTGGATACCATAACGTGACCTGTTGGCTCTACTTGTTTGCTCTGCACCTTAGCATGTGCCCTGTCCAGCCCCATTTTATGTGGTCGATTCGGATGAGTATGTCGGGAACTTTGGATTTCTGTCGAAAAACATAGGCATTAGGTGACTGTATATACTAAACAACATATAATATGCGCGGTAGCCGCGCATGCGCTGTACGCACATCGTTGTTGTTCGTTCTGCGCATGCGTCCTGCACATAGTTAATCTAATCAGTATCAAGGCTCTTAATAATGAGCAAGCAGCGAGTAAATATACAGCACGCTGTTTGCTGTGTATTTACTTGCTGTAACTTCTTACAAATGCCTGTAAACAAAGATAGATATTTGAGCGTGGACAAACTAAACACCATTCGCCTTCAATCCATCGGCAGCACAATTCGGGTACACAAACGTTTACATCCGGTTAGCGCGAAACGAGTGCTTCGCCGTACACTCGTAAACGCGCATCGTGACGTTCCTACGCGACTCGAAACTAGGGTTCACAAACCCAAAATTAAAGTACAAGGCTTGTAAGTACAAAATACCAGGACAATTCAGTTTACAAATAGGGCGCTGTAATAGAGCAATAGTCATAATATGTGTAGTAAAATAAGTTAAATGAAATGAAATGTTGAAATACATGAATATATCAGACTGCCTCGGTGGCGTCGTGGTATAACGGTGCGACTGCAATGTCGAGGTCTCGGGTTCGATCCCCGGGTCGGGCAAATTGATATTGGGTTTTTTTATTTAGTATCAGCCCGGAGTCTGGAATTTGTGCCCGATATGGGATAGGCTCGCCCCCTACCACATCATGGGACGGAATATGCATGGCGAAAAGTGGGTGCAGTAGTTGCGCCTCTGCCTACCACTTCGGGGATAAAAGGCGTGAGTGTATATGTATGTATGAACTTATCAGGGCGCTTCAAAAATCCAAGCGCTACGTAATGGTTTCGAGAAACAGCAAACGAGACGGGACAGCAACGCGACGATGGCACACGATTTATGTGAAAGTCGAGCGCTGAGCGTAACAACTCTATATGGCATGTTTTATACCGAGCGTTGCGTCGCCGTCCCACCACTTCCGCTGTTTGTCGAAACCTTTAAAACCATCCAGGACATTTCAGGACGCTACAAAAACCAGGACATGTCCTAGGCAAAACAGGAACGTTGGCAACCCTACTAAAAACGTTAGTGCAAACGTTATCTTGAGTAGTTCGTGCGCGTGCAAGTCACCTGAAGAGCGCGGGGGAGGGAAAGTAGTAGAATTGAATTTCTTATCTAGTACAGGTCACTGAACATCAAAAATTAGAAATTCTTGATGTACATTGGTGTAGGTTAGTTACCTAATTGAAGAGAGTCCTAATTGAAGAGAGAGAGAGAGAGTATTTGTAATTATTTATTTATTTAAATTTTTATGTCAGGTAACATGATTGTGTTATTTCACAACTCAAATACATTTGTTAAAGAGTCTTCCTCAATGTCCCTAGTCCCTCCTACCACTCACATATTTCTAGTGACCAGCAGCGGCTATTTTTTTACATTTATATCTTTCTTAATCTAGACTAACTGAGCTTATGCTGTGTGTTTAAGCGGAGAAAGATAGCTAACACTGATATAAGATGTGTACGTTCTTCCGAAGTAATGGGGACACAAGTTACTTATTCGGAACAGTTTCTCCTGGGATTGTAAAATATTATACGGAATAGTTTGTAATTTTCCATGCAAATCATGCAATAAGACACACACACACCTCTTACAAAATCTTGGCTCGAAATTGACCATTGTGTTTCGCAATTCCTTACAGGCCATGGTAATTTTAAGTACAAATTATTCTTCTTTAAGTTGGTTGATTCGCCTGCGTGTCCATGTTCATCTAATGACTGCAACTACGAACAATCTGCGCATCACATACTTTGGGAGTGTAGTCTTTGGCAAAATGAGCGTAACATTATGTTTGATAGTATGCAAATAACATCTGGAGTTGTATACTACATGGACCTTGTGGACACTAGGCAGAATTTCCGTGCTTTCCGGCGTTTTTGCCATACCTACTATTGGAATCAAGTTTAACAGCTCAAGTAGGACCCCTTTAATTTTATCCGTGGTGCTTTACATCTGGCTTTTCCAGTTGTGAAACTCTAAATAATTAAGGTTAAATTACCTTTTTTAGTTCATTATTTTGTCTCCCGCTTTGCTATGGAGGGAAGTGGAAAATATATTTCTAACTCCTCCCTATTCTTCTGTTTGATTAACTTCGTTGCGGGTTAAGACTAATTAGTGTTCCCTGAGACTCGCCGAGCTTCACCGCTCGGTGTCATAAAATGCGTGCCACTGCTGATCTTGGCTTACAGGAGTTGCAGTGGTGGGTGTGAGGGCGGGATAGTCTCGTAACACACACACACACTCACGCCTATTATCCCCGAGGGGGTAGGCAGAGGCGCAACCAGTGCACCCATTTTTCACTGTGTGTATTCCGCCCCATGATGTAATAAGGGGCGAGCCTATCGCCATATCGCGTACAAATTTCATATTCCGGGCTGATACATATACTGAATAGAAAAACCCAACCTCACTTTGCTCGACCCTGAGATCCAACCCTAGACCTCAGTTTTGCAGTCGTCCCGTATGCAATAAGACACCACGCAAAAAGCAAATGAAGACATAAGTACAAGATTTTAGAACTCTTTACTTTACGTAGGCTTCGTTGTGATCACATTGTAAAGAATGTATATTAATATAACAAAATACCGGCCATTTTGGGAGTCGATGTGTATATAGAAAGAATGACATAGTTTCAGACTTCAAGGCAAGCTCTATTTTTCTAAGGAAATTTTAAGGCAACATCATTTCGGGGAAGTTTGGACTGTAAAAAATGAAATCCGAATACAAAAAGGAATAATCTAAGAACAATCAAAATGTGTTTTTTACGGCCCCTGGCAACATTAAGTCGCCTAGCCACTGAAATATAGCACCTAAACAAATTTAGCTCCGACGGTAGACACATAAACATGTCACTGAATGCACATTATCTTCAGCTATACTACGACATTCTATTCCTACCATAAGTGACTAACTAGCAGAAGATAGTGCTGCAGATAAAACTAGTCCTTAAAGACGTATTAAATTAGGGAGGATAAATCAACGCCCCTTTGAATCTGTAGAAAATGTTAAGTTGGTTGGATATTTGGCTTTTGTCCAGTAAAGTCGCCCTCATTTGGCTCTAGAAGTAAGAGAAAGACGAATTGTGTGACGAGGGTACTATTCGTTTCATATAATCATAGTAAAGTGGCTCAAAAGGGACACCCTTGCGAAAAAAAGTGAATCAATTTTAACTAAGTTTTGTTGTTTCTTTTCTCTTTCGTCAAATATTTAGGTGATAGTCGGACAAACTAATGATTTTAGTCACATACTTCTCTCTCTACTCGTCAGATATAACGACGTTATAATGTACTGGTTATAAAACCGACTCTTTGGTGCCTAATTTGTGATCTGAATGATCCAGTTTATATTTTTAGGTAGGAAACGATTTGTGTAGCTTTTTCCGAAGTGAAGAAAAGAAAGATAAGAAAAGATCCTTTTAAGGGATTACCATCCCTTAGGAATGAAAATTAAAACAAATCATGTCTTCAAGATGCGTGAAAAGTGCGTTACACCGTCTCCACGTTAGAATGCAATTCTATTCTAACGTTGATTTAAATAAAACAATTTAAATTCATATCCTCAGAAATGAACACGGTAATGAAACCCATATTTTCTGGGTATAATTTTATTTACATTTTCCTTAACATTAAAACAAGTAAAACGACGCTTCATTTTTTCAATATTTTATTTCTGCTCATTAAATTACGGCCATTGCAAACGGACGAAACGTGATTTAGGTTTAAAATGCGATTTATAACCTGCGAAGGACATTAATGAGACGGGATATGCACAGGACATTACGGGGCAAAATATGCCACTGAGCAGTGAAGCTTGATGTCATATCTGAAACTGCCTATTTTTTAGGGTTCCGGACCTTAAAAGGAAAAAAGGAACTTTTATAGCAACACTTTGTAGTCCGTCTGTCTGTCAAGACCCTTGTTCTCAGGAATGCATTGATATAGATAGATATCAAGTTTAAATTATATTAAATACTCGAGACTACGGTTTCATTCAGCTGTGAAAAAATCCAACCTGTACGTCAACGCGATCACAAGATATGACAATTTATGACGCATATTTTCGCATATTTTGCGATTTTGCAAGGGAATCAAAACCGATAGGGTTACTTTCCGTTGATCTAGGATCATGAAATTTGGCAAGAAGCAAAGTCTTACAGCACATGTAAAGGAAACAATCTGAAAACTGTAAATATGTACTTTAATAAGAAGAAAAGGCAGAAAAAAAGTTCTCGAGTGGAGACCACGTACTGGCAAGCGCAGCGTCGGCCGTCCACCTGCAAGGTGGACCGATGACTTGGTAAAGGCCGCAGGAACGCGCTGGATGCGGGCCGCTTTTGACAGGTCCATCTGGAAGTCTTTGGGATAGGCCTATGTTCAGCAGTGGACGTCATATGGCTGATGATGATGATGATGAAGAAGAAAATCGAATTTACAAACTTTTAAATTTAATTAATTTTGGCGAAATATTGAACTTACATACTTAAATACCTTGCTTACAAGTTTGTTGGGAACCCTCGTACGCGAGTCCAACTCGCACTCGTTCAGTTTTTTGCATAATGCATTAAATAGCCTAGGCCGGTAAAGGATAACTTATGTGTCATCTGTTTATACGTCCTAATATATGCCACTTATGAAGACTCACAAATAATCATGATAAATTAGGCTAATAGAGATTAGAACTGAGAGAGCTCTTGGCCGCTGAAATTCTCATACGTAATACGAAACGCATTAGCAAACTGTCATTTTACATCAGTTATCTGTCAGACAGCTACTACTTCAGTTGAACATTTTAGATAAATATTATGTCTGCTGTGTGTCTTTTTAGGTTTCCAGACCTCAAAAGGAAAAAGATCACTGTGTTGTCCTACTGTCTGTCTGCCTGTCAAGACCCCTTTTCTCACGAATGTGTTAGATTTTAGAACATATATATTAATATATATGTTATACAGCAATAGCTTATATAAGCAAATTACATTTAAAAGAATATAATTATGTATTAATACATCGAATCGCTAATATACCATCAGGATAGCAAATAGTATGTTTTAAGGGTGGAAGGGCGGATGAGTTTGGTAAGATACAAGAACCACTATATTCTTTACATAATATATTTATTATATTTATCAGATACTATAATCCAATAAGCATAGCTCTATAATCAATATCACATACTTGTTATATTGATTATAGAGCACATATAACACATATAACAATTATGTACCTTATCATAGGTACCACTTCTAAATCACATGACCCTAAATTAAATGTTTATTTATACAAATACTTAACATTTTAAATGGTTGAAAATGAACATCAAATAAAATAAATTACTTAACTTGCCAGTGTCCTAGTACTGCTCAGCTCGGCGGCCCACGATAGAATGTTCGAATCTGCCGTCCTCCATCGAGCGACGGGTATTTATACCATTCCAAACGTCAAAAACACTTTAATACTATTGACTTTTTAGATGAATAATTAAAATTATTTTTAAAGCTACCTTAGTGAGTTTGTCTACAATTATTTTCACAAATAATCACATTTTATAATTTATAATCTTATATTCTACGCTAATAAATGCGTAGAGATATTAGGTTGAAATTTATCCAACTTGCACTAGTGCGGTTTTTTTTATACGGTACGGCAATTAGCCTTTCACCTGATGGTAAGTAAAGAGAAGCTGAAAAACATGTCGATCGGCAAGATATAAACATACCCGGACGGTCGACACAGTTACGTCAACCTGCATAATTGCTTCTTCACAGCCCGCTTGAAAGACCTAAAGTTGTGTCTCCTAACTCTCGTGGATTCTCTTAGCCAAAACATTCAAAGCAAAATACAAATAATCCTGATTGTCTATAAACTTCTTCGTCCAATTACGAATCGTCTGAATATTTTAAATATTTATGCCTTTGTTTGTAAAATCCATCCACAAAGAAATCAACTCGACGACGGAATTAAGTAATGTTCATTACTCCGTGAGCTATGAATAAACCTTTATTGCTTTGAAAATAAATGGCTTTATTTTAAACTAAGGAGTAGAAAACTCAAGATTTTTTTATATAATTTGTCAGTTAATCCAGTATTAGTTATTAAAGAGAAACAGAAAAGATTCTTTAAGAAAAGGAAGACCAATAGAAGAGAGAAGACTATTAACTATAGTGACAACCAACAAGAGAGACGCCTTTCGACTACTTTTGATGAACTCCATAAATGGGAACGTCACTATTATATTAATACAGTTATCAAAATGTATGTCATCCTAAATCTAGTAGAAAAAGAATTTTTAAAATGCACTCAATAATAAATAAGTGCCTTCAAATTTGATGGAAGTGTTAGCTGTTAAATGGAAGAATAGGTAACCGTGACGTCACAGAGCGTCACTGTTCATAAAGTTGCCTGCTTAAGAAAGAAATAGCGTGATAACCCCACCAAGCTCCCACTTTTGCTCACAATAATATTTCCAATATGAATATCTGCTTTAATTTTCAACTGATTTTGATGCTCTTTTCAAAGAAGAATTCCTTTTTTGTATTATTTTTTGTTACATATAAAATAATGTAATAAAATCAAACATATGACAGTACCCACCCTATTATGCCGGCCTGCCATTCATGTTTGCAGCTTAAAAACGGCACATTTAAATCAATCACAGCTTGTATATCTCTTTTATTCGCAGAATTCTGATTGTCCTCGTCGTATATTCTTTTATTTATTCTGAAGTCGGTCCTACAAAGAGTGCCATTGATTTCCTATCTAATGCACAAAAGGCGAAAAACTTTGTGTTGTAAACATGAAAGATGGGAGTTGATTCTCTTTTGTTGAAGTTTCGAGCATCGTTCATCATAATTAAGGGTCGGTGTCGCGTGAAATATGAATCCGAATGGAATTTATTTATTTCGATACTTTTTTTTATAATTTGTGATTTTTTCGAAACTAAGAGTTCAATTTGAGAATAATATGAACGTCCATAGTCATTAGAAATTAAAGATCTAAAAGCAGAAGCGAGTTAACCGCAATTAGAATATGGGTTAAGGATCACATGACGGTACTTAACTTATCTTAGCAAGTTGTAGATACTCTAGCTTCTACCCTTCTGCGGAAGTATTAGAAAAGCTTACGTCGTAACATCAATTCAAAGGAATTTCGCCCGTATATACTAAAGGTAAAAGAGAGATGCAGTTCCGCTGCATGGCGGCAAAACACTTCAATTATGGAAAAGTTATTTGACTTGTCAAATAGCACAGACCGCTTTCCATCGTAAACCTATACATGAGTTTTGTTGTTTTTACGCAATCTTCAAGCAGTATTTACAAACAAGATTGGTGTATCTAGGAATCATTGTTTCCACTTAGAATTTTGATTTTATCGACCTAAGGGGCCGAAGAATAACTAGACCCTTTTCTATAGGAATAAATGAACGTTTTATTTCATCTAAATATGATCCTTGTGACCAGTAGTAGAGCTATCAATATGGTATATAATGAAATTGAATAGATAACGTTTACTATAAATGGATTAAATTTCCTTGAAGATATTGGATCCTATAATTAATTGAGAGGTTTAAAAAATGAGGAGTAAAAATAGTTAAAACGTATTTGATTTTACCCCAAAGTGTCCTAAATCCTTTTCATAAAAAAACACTTTACAAAATTAGGCGATTTCGAACCAAAAAGGATAAATCCTCAAAGTAAAAACATTGCCATAAATAATAGAAGATTGCCTTTGGCGATGTTTATTACTACGATAGTATTTTTCACACGACTACATCCGTCTGGAAGACGTACTCCAAAATAAGTATCCAACTGTGCCTTTTTCTGCTTCTGTTGGATTAATGCTGGATCTCGTCTACCTGCATGCCAGATTTCACCCAAATCCATTGAACGATTTCTGCGTTTTAGAAACAACTAAATAAGTCTTTACAACTTCCCCCACTATGTAGGAAGTCAGTCTTGCCGAAAATGGCACCACCGTGGTAATGACACAGTTGAAATCATATACATATACATAGAGATATTTTCACAGAAAGTGAGGTGAAGCAAGTCTTGCTTTTTCGTGGTTTCCTTTTCTATCAACAGGCAATACGGTCAAAATTCCCCTGGCATTATGAATGGTCATGGATTTGGCGACCAGTTACCACCAGGTGATCTACTAGCGCATTACGCTGCCTACAGCTATAAAAAATATAAATATTATATTCTAAGATTACATTCAGAAATGATTGTATATTTTTATATCCATTTTACGTGAGAAATATTCCCACGATACTAAAAACGCCATTGTACACTTTATGAAAATTCCTTAACTGCGTTCATATTCAGATAGCGCATTGAAAACTCAACTTTGCATCTCCATAAATGGGGTCTATAGTTGAATATCTAGTCTAGATAGCCAGGGTTAGGTCGCAGCAGGCTATCAAACTACTTTGTTGGGTTTATGGCGTTTAAAATGGGTTACTGTTATATTGTTGCTTTCTTATTACGTTCTTCATAAGTGCTCGTTGCATAAAAAATAAATGCTGATGGAGTTAGTACTTAGTATCACTACAAGCTATCGTTTAGGGTACAATGATCTCTACTGCATAATGTACTAGGTGGCCACTGCATACCAGTGCTGTGTTTTGACTGTCATGATACAGCTTACTGGGGTAGGTCTCATAATATGTAAGAGTTCGTCTGGGTGGTTACCACTGCAATGTCTATTTCTACCGCCAAGCAGTATGCATGCACTGTTGTGTTTCGGTTTAAAGGACAATGTAGCCAGTGTAACTACTGAACATAATGAGACTTAACATCTTATGTTTGTGGATGACGAGCGCCGTGGAATGCTACTCAGTACTTTGTAACCAAAGGTGCTGGATGGTGTTGCTACTGTTTATGGGTGGTCGTATCGCTTATCATCAGGCGAAGCGCATACTCGTCTCGTCATTCAAATTTCAATGCAATAAAAAAATGCTTACGTTGAGATGTCGTTTGGATGTCCAAATATATATATGTATATATAATTATATTAAGAATTTTCTTTAGTCATAACATGTTTATTTTTTTCGCCATTATATTTTGACTATTATTAAGTTACTTTTAATGAAGTACTAGATTTGATTGGTGAAAGTTTTCTCCGTAAATAAAAACCACAATGTACTTTTCTTGGATGAAAATTGGACTGATTTGTTAAAATTCAGGACTTGGTCTGTCAATGCAATTCATGTCGTACAGAAAAATACCTCAACGAGATACAGGAACTACTGTTTTCCCAAGATATATTTAGTACCTATTTTAGTTATGATGTTTTTTAGACTATTTATATTGACTTCCTTAGTGGTGTAGTTGTATTTCGGTACGACTGCAGTGCTGAGGTTTCAGGTTTGATTCCCGTTTCTAGAAAAGTGATATTGGGTTTTTCTACTCAGTATTAAGCCCGGACTCTGGGCCCGATAAATGGCAGATAGGTCCGGCCCTAATAACGTGGGACCTAACATAAGGGTCGAAATGTGGCTGTGATACATCTATCTATGTATGTTTTATTAATAATGTTTGTGTTGTTGCAGTGAGTCCGGCTCGTGGCGGGCCGGCGGCGCGGTAGTTGGATGGCGCGGTGACACAGCATGCGCCGCACGCCGCTCGCAGCGTTGCTGCGCCTGCTCATCATAGCTGGTGAGGTTTAATACAGCCACTTTCATCATTAAGGTCCTATGTCCCCTGGATGGGGCAGAGGGCTTCACACACACAGGGACTCACCATTTCGATGGATCTTGAGCTTCGCGTTTGATTTCACTCCAAGTCTTCCAATACTCTTCGCTTCCTCGACCACAGTGCGTCGCCAGGTTTGTTTGGGACGTACACGCTTTCGCCTTGACGATTCCAATCCATAGTCGGTTTAGGTGTATGATCGGAATCTCTTCGGAGGGTGTACACACTAACCTACAGCACTTTTAGTTGTATTAAAAAGGCCATTACTAATAAACGTTGTAAACGTCGTCATAGTTACACAATGTTTTGTCACGCTTCTTCTGATGGTAAATGCTCAGAATAATAACTAATGGCTTTAGTTATTATTCTGAAGGTAAATGACACTATACAAAGCAAGAAAACCGCTGTATAACTAGCACAGAGGTATACAACGTTTATTAAAGGCAGTTATCAAACTGATGATTCAGCAATTTTAATAACATCAATAGTTTATCAAAGGCATGGTAAAGTGGTAAAATGTTTAATGAAATGAAAACCCCAAAACAATGTCTACTGGCAAGAGATATGTATATACGGTCGGCATAGTTATACTGTCCTCAGTCTTGCCTGCTTACTTTATCATCCCAAGTAATAATAATAATAATAATACCACCCCTGTATTATTATACTGCCCACTACTGAGCACGGGCCTCCTCTACTGAGGGGGTTTAGGTCTTAGTCCACCACGCTGGCCTAGTGCGGGTTGGCAGACTTCACATACCTTTGAAATTCTTATAAGGAATTTCTTAGGTATGCAAGTTTCCTCACGATGTTTTCCTTCACCGTTAAAGCGAACGATAATTGATAAACAATACACACGTAACTTCGAAAAGTCAGAGGTGTGTGCCTTGGGTTTCGAACCTCCGGACATTGTCTCGGCAGACCGTTCCATTCCCAACTAGGCTATCGTCCATCCCAAGTTACTTGGATGTTATGAAACGAGAGCAATACTAAACCTAGCAGAGATTTAATTTTATTACATCTATTTACGGCCAGTCGTCACTTACTTACTATCTACTTGTCTCATAAACTAATTGAATTAAAAAGGTGTCACGCGTGTATTTTTGCTTAATTAATACAAAACCACAACATGTTAACAATACAAAAGCTTCATTTGTAGTACGGACCGACATTTTACAACCTGCGACAGTTTATAGGCACAATTAATGAGTCTGGGTCTACCAACGTCTAGGATTTTATAGGCACGGTCTTATACGCTTGGTACACGCTATACTGACTTTAGACTTAATTGTCTATTTTGAGACAAGTTTAAGCCTTCAAGCAAAGGTTGGAATTTGAGGTTTTCTTATTAAAACTTACTTGTTCTATATACTTTGTCTCTTTTATAACCAAGCTTCAAGATAGTTGAGCATTGAGACTAAAATCTGTGCTAATATGTTCGTCAGATTAGAGTTATAAAAACAGTAAGCTTGTTACAGCGGTTTCTTTTTCGAAAACATTTAAATGATCAATTTTCGTATACGTGCGGCGTCAGACATTATTATTATGTCTGACGCCGCACCTATGCTAAACGGTTTCTTTTTACCAGGAATGTATACGAACGAAATATAGACTTTACATTAGAAAATTAACGAAAGGTGCGAAAATGAAATGGTCTCCAACTGGAAACAAAATTATTTAAAATCTGTATCAGATACTATCACATTTGTAATTATGTAGTCAATATTAATTCCACACAAACCCTAAATTCTCTTTGTCCATAACATTTCTTAGAAAATAAATTATAGTAAACAGAAGTAAGAATCTTCAATCTTCTAAAAATCTAAATGGAATCTTTTAAATCTGTGCATTCAGGTCCAAACTCTCAGTACATGTTTAATGAAAATTATAATAAATTTTCAACGTTTCCACATTATCCTCTTAGCTTTTTATCACTAAGCCTTATAATTTATGTAAGCATTACTCACGAACGTCCAGTATAACGAGACCTCGCAGTTTCCTCATTACACCAACAATGTGAATGAAGTAACAGTCCTTGCAGGGGTGGAGTTGGGGTGGCTGCAGCTCTCCCTAGACACATCAATTATACGTTGGTTTTGTATGGGCGGTGAGAATGTTTTCTTTCTTTAAATATTTTTTTCAATTTTCTTTAATATTCAGTAAAAAGAATGTTTGAGAATGCTCCTAAGATGGTTTGACGGATGTACGGCCTTTAGCGATATGTGTGTTGTCCTAGTCAGTCAGTGATAAAATCTATATTATACTAGCTTTTGCCCGCGGCTCCGCCCGCGTTAAAAAGTTTTTCCGGGATAAAAGTCCCGCTTTATGTTTTCCCGGGATCAAAAGTAGCCTATGTGTTAATCCAGGACATGATGTATCCGTGTGCCAAATTTCATCGAAATCCGTTCAGTAGTTTTTGCGTGAAAGAGGAACAAACATCCATACATCCAAACATCCATACATTCTTACAAACTTTCGCCTTTATAATATTATTATATTAGTAGGATTCATTTGAAAAACATAACTCCAAAAGTGGTATCAACTTCTAATTATAACACAAACTTTTAATGTATTACTGTGGACTGTACATTCATGAACGTTGATTCCATAAAACTTAAATAGATAAACGTATTACGATTACTGTTTTGTGTAAATTTAAATCTGTACTAATATTATAAAGCTGAAGAGTTTGTTTGTTTGAACGCGCTAATCTCAGGAACTACTGAACCGATTTTGAAAATTCTTTCACTAATAGGAAGCTACATAACTCCTGAGTGCTATAGGCTACTTTTTATCCCGGGTAAATATTTTTATCCCGGAAAAACTTTTTCATGCGGGCGGAGCCGCGAGCACTACTAGTTCTATATAATTAGAATATGAGGATGTTCTATTTATTGACTTAACGCTAATAAGCCAATGGTCCTACTGAAATACAATACCATATCCTGTAACTAGCGTAAAAGTCGTCGTTCCTGAACAAAATAGGATATCTTTTCTAACAAGTCTAGAATCTAGCAAACTCTTCCATATCGAAATTAAGGAACATAAACACACCCAAGAGGAAAAAACAGTACCTCTGGGAAATACAGCGCACATCGCAAGATTGCGTTGTTTCCACTTAATTCAACGTCGGTGTAAATGAGAGGTTTATGTATGAGCTCGGGATCGATGTTATCTGCAAATGCATTGGCGAGTTTGTTTGATCAATCGAGTGTTCAATTGAAGGGAAACTGTAATGTATTGTGAATTTTCTTGTAGCGTTATCTGTTTTGAGGGAGGTAAATATTTTGTTGATATAAACATTATGTTTTGTACATTAACATCGCGACTGCCTCGGTGGCGTAGTTGTATTACAGTACGACTGCAAAGCTGAGGTCTCGGGTTCGATCCCCGGGTCGGGCAAAGTGATATTGAGTTTTTCTATTCAGTATCAGTCCGGAGTCTGGAATTTGTGCCCGATATGGCGATAGGTTCGCCCCCTATCACATCATGGGACGGAATGTCGGCGAAAAGTGGGTGCACTAGTTGCGCCTCTGCCTACCCCTTCGGGGATAACAGGCGTGAGTATGTATGTATTAACATCGCGAAATAGTGATTTAGAAGCAAGGTACTTTAGTAGTCACTACAGGTGGTACCCAATTTTGTGCATACAACGTCACTACCATTAATCCGACTTATATGAGTAAATGTCAGTACACCAGATTTTAGGGTGACTGTTTGTGTAAATCCATATTTAATACTAGCTTTTGCGCGCGGCTCCCCCATATGAAAAAGTTTTCCGGGATAAAAGTCCCGCTTTATATTTTACGGAGATAAAAAGTACCCTGTGTATGACCCAGGATATGATCTATGCGTGTGCCAAATTTCATCGAAATTCATTCAGAAGCTTCGGAGTGCAGTAACAAACAGACAGACAGAAAAGAATTATAAACATCGTTTAGTTTTCCATTATTCTTTTTAGTCGCCCCTTTCCTTTTATCACATTTCTTAAAATGTACAGACACACCCGGTCTACTGCTTTATTATATGTTATAGATTAAAAAATGTTGAATCTTCTGGAATTCGAATTTCAATATGAGGCTGACCCTTCCATTTCACATGGAAAGGAAAAATAATTTCGGTAAATAATGTACAAGTAGTTAACCTTCTACCAATACATTTGTAGGTTACCCCTATTACATACACACATCCACGCATACATACAGACATACTTATATTATACACACACATCATACGTCCACCGCACCGCTAACGTTACAATCGCTTACCAGCAAAGCTATAACTATTCTGTATCTGTTACTCTTCTTCTCCTTCTATTTCTACGGTACTGTACTGTGTGTGAACTATTTCTTCTGTGTATCGTGAATAAACTTTGACTACTTACCTCGTCTATTTTTATGTACTTCATGAACAGTAGCACCAACTTTGAAATACAAAGTGCTACGTGACGCTCCTCTGCGCACCCAGAAATAACATACCCTGCCTCATATTTACCACTTTACCAGACCGTAATAACAATACTCAGAGATGTGATTTATCTAGATACAAAAATTATTTTGTATCTTGTATCTGAAATACAGATACAAGATACAAAATACGTATTTAGTATCTTGTATCTAAATACTTTTATAATTTTTATTTTGTATCTTGTATTTAGATAAAATTTTTTAGTATCTTAGTATTTTACAAATACTCAATTTGTTAAAATACTTTTATTATATACTAGCTTTTGCCCGTGGCTCCGCCCGCTTTAAAAAGTTTTTCCGGGATAAAAGTCCCGCTTTATATTTTCGCGGGATAAAAAGTAGCCTATGTGTTAATCCAGGACATGATCTACCCGTTTGTCAAATTTCATCGAAATCCGTTCAGTATTTTTTGCGTGAAAGAGGAACAAACATCCATACATCCAAACATCCATACATTCTTACAAACTTTCGCCTTTATAATATTAGTAGGATACCTATGCATTTTATACATTAAAGTCTCATTTAAGGCCCATATTCATGTTACAAGTTTCTTGCCTGTTACATACAATTAAATTGAAGCAATATATGACTTGCATGGTTTAAATAAACTACACGCAACATTCTTGATTTATTTGTTTGTCTCTCTCTTTTGAAAACGTGAGGGTGGTGAGTTTTATAATTTTTATTTTCAGTATCCCATAAACACTCCTGATTGCGATAAATCTCTATGAACTTTATTAAATCAGCAGAACGTATTTTAATACTTTTTATTATATTTTTTTTATAAACACAGTAGCTTCTAAAATCTAAAACGTTCAACATTTGAATGAAAAATTCGCCAATGCAAATACATGCAATACATTATACTATTAATGCTTGGAGCAACCCGACAATAATTGATACACATACAAGCCTGTGTACAGACAAGTCGAAACTTGTAAGCAATAATCATCATCAGTCTATATTTTAGCCTACTGCTGGTCATAGGCCTCCTCCAACACGCGTCATTTTACCCGGTCTTCGGCATGTCGCATCCAGTTTCTGCCCGGGCTCTATCGCAAATTGTCACACCACCTGGCTGGAGGGCGTCCTACATTACGCTTGCAGACTCGCGGTCTTCATTCAAAAACTCGTTTACTCCAGCGATTGTCGGTTCTTATCAATGATCAGCTAAACATAATTGTATTGGTGTAAACAAAACATTTGCAATTATTTATTGTCAAGACTTTCATTCAGTAATTGCATTCCATTCTTTTACTTATATCCATATGCAAACAGTTGCTCACAGTGGTTGAGGGTCAATTATTGCACGTAATATATTGCATTCAATTATGCTCTTGTATGTATTAGAAAATGGCAATAATTTAGTTTTTGAATATCTGTCAAAAGACATACATACGTTAACGCGGGTGAAACTTCCTAACCGCAATGGTTAGGACGTTTCATACCACCAGAGTGGGGTGCATTTTAAGATATTATCAAAATGATAATCCTACTTATATTATCTGTCAATAAAATATTTATAACTATGGACACCACGCACACCACGCTTTAATTTTTACAATGAAATACTTTTTTTGTCATATTTACTTCTTAATTCAAATTTATTAAAATTTAATTTCTATTTTTAGTTGGATTTTCTATAAAGCGTGTTTTTTTTAACTATTATTTATTTTTCATTTTTTTTAGTTTTACTCTATTATTGGTCCGACAAAAGTCACTAAAAAACAAGTAGGATTTTTTTACACACAAGAGTAGCCAGTTTAGTTATAATTCTACTATGGTCCAATAGATGCCACTAAAAATAAATAGACTAATATTTTTAGTTGTTTTTTTTATAAAAGCGTGTTTTTAGATTGAAATATTGAATTGCCATCGGTCCTTGATAAGTATGCTAAATTTCGATTTAATCCGACGTTTTGAAGGGGGTCGAAAACATGTTCAAAGTGTCAGTTACATACATACATACGTCTGAAGATACTAAAAGCGTGTTAATAACCAAGAATCACTTCACAAGCCCCGCTATATTTAAGCGGAGTTTGACGGATTAAGTAACTTTTTGTATGGAACAGCACCCCAGTGAGCGTATTTGGAACTCAAATACGGTAGTATGAACATTGCACGTAAACTAAAAAAAAACTGTCTGTTTTACGTATTCATTAACGCAACTTTAAAACCGCTTGAAAGTTAAAAGTTGTCAAAATCAATATAAATATGTTTACTTTCAAAAAGTATCTTATTTGAAAAAAGTATTTAGAAAATACGTATTTTGTATCTAGTATTTAAATACCTAATATTTCAAATCCTTTATTTCCAAGTATCGTGTATCTTGTATTTCAGATACTTCTATGAGGTATCTTGAACATCTCTGACAATACTTAAATATTATTTTTGTTGTATCAAACCGTTGCCTCTAGTTTTAAGCAGAGTAATCACCCACTGCCTCGTACACAGTTAATTTGTCGTGGTGGCCTGCTTTCCCGAGTCTCGTTTCAATTAGCCCCTGTACAACAATTTCGGAGGTCATTTTGGGGTCATAAAAGATTGATAAGAGGCTTTTGTTGATTGATAGTATGTTTCGGGGCTTAAGTATCTAAATGAACATTATGAACACACTTTGTATACGTAAAGGGGTAGGCAGAGATGCGATCTCCATAATTACATTCCGCAGAAAATCCCAATATCACTTTGCTTGACCTGAAGACCGAGGTCTTGATCTCAGTACGGTTATCCTATGAACGCTACTGAAGCATTATTTATTACCCGACTGCGAAAGAAGGAGGGTTATGTTTTTTACCCGACTGCGAAATGTATTCATTTATGTTACGGCGATAGGCTCGCCCCCTATCACATCATGGGACGGAATAATGGCGAAAAGTGGGTGCACTAGTTGCGCCTCTGCCTACCCCTTCGAGGATAAAAGACGTGAGTGTATATGAATATGTATGTATGCGAATATATGTATGTATGTATATTTCTTTGGCACGCCCTAGATATGTATGTATATTTCTTCGGCACGCCCTAGAGCCTAAACGGCTTGTCGTATTTTTATGTGAGTGGTGTCAATAGATTCGTCTAAGTCGTGAGAGTGACACTGGATACATCAAAATTAAAAAAAAAATCTTAATTAAGGATTTTTGGCGGCAAAAAGCAACCTAAAAAAATCATGTTTTCAAAATACATCGAGTGTGGAATCAAAATAAAGGAGTTTTAACGGTGGTTACGAATATATAAATAATTTATATGTTTTATTGGAGTTTGGAATAGGAAATGCTAATAAAGGTGTTCGAAAACTAAAAAGATGGAAATAAAAAACCCACATCTGCTCACTCCGAGATTTTGTTGCTTTACATACTATACCACCAACCAAATTATGAGAAGTGAGCGTGTTATGCCTCCGACAGCGTTTGTGAATACTGTCAACTAAGATTATTCAAAACCAAAATAAAACCTTGTTTCTATCTTTTCAGTTCTTCAGTAAATTTTATAAATATCGCAGATTTTGACGCAGTCGGGTTTTTTACAGGTTACGTTGCAGTTATTACAATACATAAAGTCAAGCGGGTTTTTTTATTTTAGGTTGGGTCGTGTTTTGATTTTCGACATGGCGACTACTTTTTATTTCTAAGAACTTGTATTTACTGTTTTGTATCTGCTATTATTACTTGACATTGGCGAAATCACCGATAGATAATCGGTGGAAGCCATAATTTAAAAGAAGAAGAAGAAGATAAAGTCAAGCGAAGTATAGACTTGCAGTATTCCCATACTGCACGGAAATAACATTGACGAGGTTGTAAGAACAGTAATCCAGTGTTGAGATTTAGCAACCTCATCTCCAACAAGCGAACTAATAGTTAAAGCACGCCCGGTAACTGACATTTAATCATTTTAGGTAATAGCAAGCGCGGTCACAACTACTGCGTTTTAGTTAACAAACAATCTGCCCAAACACAAATTGAGATTTAGTTCGCCTCCATAGTTGAACAAGCTTATAAATAGAAATTATGTTTTGACGGCATAATTATAGCGGTCGTCGAGCAATGCAGCGACTACTGTTATTAGTCAATATGCTTTTGAACTACACTGCGCCTTATATTAAGAATTACTACTCTTAATATAAGGCGCAGTGTAGTTCAAAAAAGCTTTGCAGTACCAAGCTAAATTAATGTGTGTTTGAAGACTTAAGACAAACTTTTCGCAGAATTAACCGTCATTCCCGTAAGACGATACAACTGCACAAATAGTGCCTCATAATTTGCTGACCTCATAACCGTTCCATGATGTGATAGAGTATAAGTCATATCGAGAAAAATCTCAACCTCTATAATAAGAACTCTATATCGTCTAATCGAATATTCATCAAGTCACTGATTTCAGTTTTAAAAAAATCCTTCCAACCCGGAATATAATTGTAGCGTTGAATTCGCTTAGTGAACTCCAAACTGGAGTACGTGTAATACTTGATATTGTAATTTAAGCGCCTCATTACACCGTATGCAGCACACAAAAGCCAGTAATTGGGACTCTGGCATGAGTCACTAAATCGCGCTTCAAAGTTATTCTCGGCTCTAATGTATGCAAAATGTGTCGTGTTAAGTATACTTTTATAATTTGAATAGGGGCTCGTTTTGAGATGCTTTTAGACATGTTTTTGATGACAGAAATTATTTGATGGTATACGCAAAGACTAGCATAACAAAGACTAGAAAGCACGAACACGTACTTAATTGTTGTATGCTTTTAAGGGCGGGACAACTGATACTGCTCATAGGCACACATTTACTAGTCGTTGTACATTACAAAAAAATAAAACTAATTTTATATTATGATTTTTTATACATGTTAATGGCCATGTAGTGCCTGGATAATGATTTTATATTTTTGTGGAATCTTCCTCCGGCGTACCGGCGGTCGTGGGTTCGAGTTCCGCCTTCGACTGTTTCTTTTTCAAGATTCCACAAAAATATAAAATCATTATCCAGGCACTACATGGCCATTAACATGTATAAAAATCATAATATAAAATTAGAAAAAAGTTTAGCGACTCGTTTCGGTAACTTACTCCTGTAAAGGAGTAACGCTGAGTTAGTAGTTGTAATAATTGCTAACAGATGTCGCTGGTCATCTCCTTTAAGAGAATTAAATAGGCATCTTGAAATTGGCAATCTAAGGCGGGGTCGAGGTGGCTCAATTGGAAGAGCACCGGCACGGTACGCCGGAGGTCGTGGGTTCGAGTCCCGCCTTCGACTGTTTCTTTTTCAAGATTCCACAAACATATAAAATAAAAAAAAAACTGTTTATTTGTCACAGTCACTAGAGGTAGGTCTCTCCGCCAAGCAGCAGTGTACATTCACTGTTGTGTTTCGGTTTGAAGGACATTGTAGCCAGTGTAACTACTGGACATAATGAGACTTAACATCTTATGTCTCAGGATGACAAGCGCAGTGGAATACCACACAGTACTTTGTAAGTCAACGTGCTGAATGGCTTTGCTACTGTTTATGGGTGGTCGTCTCATATACAATCAGGTGAACGGTATGCTTGTCTCGTCATTCAATCCAATAGAAGAAAAAAAAAAGTCGCAACACAAACAAATACGATGACATAAAATAACAACAAAACAAACAAACAAAAAAAAACCACATAAAATGACTAGTCGTGGATTGACAGGTAGATATTGATCACTTAGCATAATGTTGTGATGTTATTAAAAATCATTAAAAAACTATTCTATTACTCCACTTACCTTTAATTACGGCAAGATATGATCGGCGTAAGACCTGTTGCTTGATTTCGGATTTGAACCCAAAGGCCAAAGCACCACTAGACTAAGGAGGGGCTCCGTGAATTGTGAAACTTTTAATACGGGTAAAAATTAAAAGTAAATCTCCCTATTAACTTGAAATTTTCTTCGACAGCCTTCTTCAACTAAAAACCAATTCTAATTTGTCCTTAAAGTAAGCAAAAAACTTAATTAACCCGAGACTATGAAAAATATCCATAAAATTTTACGAAAGGAGGTTGGGAGTTGTATTTTCGCGAAAAATATTTCAATTCCAACTAACCGTTTCTACAACGCAATCAAATTACTTTCACTGGTACATTCACCATGCTTGCTTTCTTACTGTGAATTTCTCATTCCATCTCTTCGTGAAGTCTCTCTAATGCTACAATCAAAAACACAATATGAACATATTATATATTATGTCCAAGGTGAACATTGTCGCTCTTTAAAGCTTTGCGAAAGAACCACCTGAAACATAATATATATAATATTTTATTATATTTATGAATTTACCCTATAAAATATATTCTATAGCGATTTCAAATGTAGGCTATGTCTGTATCTATAATATATCCCTTTACCAATAGTTGTCTAATCACTGTTTTAACTAATGACTAATGTACCTATTGAAACTATTAAACTTCTACATCTTTATTTGGTATCATGAGCGTTTATGGATGGTAGAGATCATTGTGGTTTATAGCAATGAAAACGAAATACTGACAGGTCAATCACTGATTCTAAATGTTTCTTGATAGAGCCTTTAAAGTGTATTAGATTTGGACTTGCTCGAAACTGGCTTTACAGATTTTAGCGCTATACTCGTAGCGTCTGTTGAGACTACATAAAGATAGCGAGTTCTATATTGTACCTTTTTGGACGTACAAGACGAATCCAGAAGCGATTTGAATAAATCTCAGTGGAAACTCAATTTATGAAGGTGAAGATTGGCGGACTACTCGATATTCGTACAAATACCTCTTTACAAAGTAAACTATTGAAATGAGGGTTGGCGAATGGCGAGCTTCTATTTATATTGACAAGCATTTAGAAGTGTTACAGGTTTATCTGCTTTGAGTCTAAAACGTTTACGAAATTCGATTGGTTTAGATCTATTCGTAAATACTACTGTTTTTAGAAATCATTATTGGTAGGGCTTATGCAGATGGCGTACTTGTTTTACTGTAAATAATTTTTGACTTCAGTAAAATAATTTTGAATTACAAAAATAAGAATTAACTAAATAAGGAGACAAATTTCTACTACTAGGTTTCCAATAAGCATGGTTATAATGCATAATCAATAATTACCTATATTGTTATTGTCAACAGGCGGCGTAACATTCGTCAATCCGTACGCGGGTGACCGGATCGACCTCAACCAAGTATGGGTGGAGATACCTTCATCCCTGGTCGCGCTGGGCGGCGACGTCCACGTCAGAGTCCACGGCGTTCTCGGCAACGGGCTCCGAGTCCGGCTCGCTCGCGAAGACGACGAAGGCCGGATATTACTGGCCACCATGCCTCTAGCACTTGACTCTGAAAGCCGCTTGACCATACCCTGCGGATACTTCTCTAGAGGAGGAATTTACTACTTGGAACTCATAGCCGATAAAGAGAACTTCATAAGCGAAGATTACAATTCTGAAAATCTCACTAACAACGTATTAGATGATGTTGATTATACCAAACGTCAAGTCAATGACTTTGAGAAGAGAAATGTAAATAATGTAGAGATAAGTGATACAACTTCAGTTGTAAGTATGCAAGTTAAGGATGTAAAAGAAACTTTTACCAAAAGAAGTATTAATACAGTAGTTACAGCTTTAGATAATGAATCAGTAATACATAATGTTGATAATAAAATAATTGAAAATATTACTCATAGTGTAGATGGCATTCGTCTAAAACCTATGGTTACCGGGACTAAGGTTAAAAGAGAAGTTGATACTGAAGGTAGCTTGATGGAAACAGGGGATAGCGTAATCAAATCTTGGAAATTTGACGTGCTGTGGCCGTCAGCTAACTTGGATGTGACTCCAGAACACATACAGACGTATCCAGAGAGACAGGTGATGGCTATTATAGAATTCCCGAGGGTCGTGTGCACACCAATAGAATCAAGTGCAGATTTCTTCTTGGAATTACTATATTGTGGCCATTCTAGTGGAGGGGCAGTTCTCTGCGATGGAAAGAATACTAGCACGCACACCCACGCGCTGTATTCCGAAGAGGTGATTGTTTTATTTATATGATAAATTAACAGACGTAAAAGGAAAATGGACAGTGAGGTCCTGGGTTCGATTTCCAGGTCGGGAAACATTGTAATAGATTTTGTAATACAATTTTCCCGGGATTGAAACGTTCAGAGGGGGCTGGATTGGTAATACTATAGTAAATCGTGATTATAGTAATTAATCACTCTTAAAAATAACCAAAGCAATGTCTGAAATTTTGGCATAAGCTATATACTTTAGCTATACCTAAGCTAACAAAGATAAATTTCAAACCAAACAACTTTTCATCCTCAGTTGAATTTTTTTTTGTATTCATTTCGTTTGGGAAATGATTTGGTTGCAAAGTTTGTCACCTTGACCTGTCGACCTAGCAAGTTTTCGTTAAAATTCGTCGGATTTTTGTCGTTTGGATTTTTAATTTGTTATTCGAATACATCACCTTCCAAAGTTCAAGATCATTTTTCTGAATGCTTTGAAGTTATCTACGCCAATCAGATACTTAAGCTCATTTGCAGGTATAGTATACACTAGAATATAATTTGGAAGATGGTAGAATACACACGTAAATAATATTAATAATGTTTTTTCTAAATTTATACGGGCACGGAAAAATGAGCCAATGCTCCTTATGGTAAGCTGAGAGAGGTCTAGATAGAGTATCGACTGACGAGAGATGTTTATCTCTTGGCTATTATGCTGGTCTGTTGAACCTGATGTTGATCCCGGAACGCGGCACACTTACGTGGACTACTATGGTGGGTTTGAACACCTTAAGTGCGGTGGTCCCTATCCGGACGGATTCAATATATATCCTATCACCGACTAATAATAAATTTCATATTATATATTTTTTTATGCCATCTAATGACGAGACGAGCATGCTGTTCGCCGGATGGTAAGCGATACGACCGCCCATAAACAGTAGTAACACCATACAGCACCTTGAGTTACAAAGTACTATATGGCATTCCACTGCGCTCGTCATCCTGAAACATATGATGTTAAGTCTCATTAAGTTCAGTAGTTACACATTTAAAAAATTCTATACTTACAGATGCATGGTTTCCCGGGTCGAAGGACTATGACCCTGAGATGTGAGTTCTTCGGACAAGCTGGGGACTATGCGCTGACTCTTCGACCAGCCGCCGCGGCAGGACCTCAGGATTCCGCCACGGCCTTTATCAGGGTAGGTGTTTATTTAGGTGGGTTATTTTGTTCCAATTGAGTAAGAGGCATTATAATTTTTCTTCACTACAAATTTGGTCCTATCTGTTGTACAGGCTGACTGGTCGGATCAATTTGTACTGAATGTGCACGGAGGGTCGGTGTTCCCATGTGGGGAGGGTGTTCGAGTCCTGTTCCAGTACCCGGAGTGCGCGATAGAAGGCGTAGACCGAGTGAGGGTGTTCGGCCGAGATGCCGACAAACTGAGATATATTGTTGAGAGGCGTGTGCGCAGGTAAGATATGAGAATTTTCATAATTCCGTAGTACTAAAGGCTGACCAGGAAACAAACAGTTTTGAAGGCGTTTTTTCGTTTAAAAGTTAACGTTGTTACACTAAGAATTTAGTTCGATATTTTACCAAAAATTAGCGAGGTTTTTATTTTCCTGGTATCTACAAGATTCACTAAGGCATCACGCAGACGCTGTAAACTTGATGTCGAAAACAATACACTACTATGAAACTCACTGCCGAAGTTGTTGAAAGAATTATCATTTTCATAATTAAGTTCTCACAACGTTTGCGTGACTTCTTAAGTGAGTTAATTTGCAGAAAGTAAGCAATCACTACTGGTGGTAGGACAATTATGTTAGAGTCCGTCTGGGTGGGTACCACCGCAATGATTATTTCTACCGCCAAGCAACAGTGTGCAGGCACTGTTGTGTTTAGGTTTGAAAGGCATTGTAGCCAGACTTAACATCTTATGTCTCAGGATGACGAGCGCAGTGGGATGCCACAAAGTACTTTGTAACTCGAGGTGCTGGTTGGGGTTTCTACTGTTCATGGGTGGCCGTATCGCTTACCATTAGGTGAACGGCATGCTCGTCTCGTCATGCGAAGCAATAAAAAAAAAAAAGGAAATGTTGAGGATTACAATTTAAAAATTGTGGAATACTTAACAAAATAATGTTTCAAGGTGAAGATCCTAGGGCAATGCCAAACCTATGATATTTTAAGTTCTTTGTAGTATTGCTACTATTCATGGCGTTTGAAATCCACCTAGCCAGTTTCGGCCACGGCGGCCAATCTCAACGGAGATCAGCCAGGTACGCAGGAGATATTATAGTGCACAAGTGTGTGCGCAATACACAGGTGCACTCGCTATTCCTTCACTCTCATAGTCCGGTGAGACGGCAATCCGACATGACCGGAGAGAGATCAGGCGCAGGACCAACGGCTTTACGTGCTTTCCGAGGCACGGGGGTATCACACCGCCAACTTCCTGACTCCGAGCTGCGACTGAGTAAATTTTAAGATGGAAAAACCCAGTCACATTTTTTTTTTGGCTCGACCCGGGATTCGAACCCAGGACCTCAGCGCGCAAATCGTACTCGTAATGCGTACGCAATACCACTACGCCACCGAGGCAGTCATGGCGTTTACCAATAGATCTGTTCGTGTAATATATTTTAATTAAATTATCAGGTAACAAGTAATCTTAGTAAGTGTAATTTACATGATTTTGTGCACCGCAAATGCGAACCGTGGTCCGCGCTAATTAAAACCGGCTCAGTTGAATTTTTTTCATTAACACGCTTGTGGTTTTTGGCCTGTTGTGGTCTCGCGGTCAGGTCATTGTTGATGGTACCAGTTTTAATAGATTTGCCTAATTAATTGCTCTGTTTGTTTGATATTATGCCCCACTGGTAAAGCGGTAGCGCAGTTTGGGATAGAAAAAACTAGTTCGATCCCTATGTAATGATCGAAATGACATTAGTTTTCTATTTGGTCAATAATAGACGTGTGTTATCCGGGAAGATTATTTTATTTGCTTCCGAAACGGGCATGTCACTCGCCTGATACGCGATACGACCGCCCATAAACAGTAGTAACACTATACAGAACTGCGTGGCAATCCACTGCGCTCGTCGCCTTGAGACATTAGATCTTAACTCTCATAATGCCCAGTAACTATGCCGGCTGCAATGTCCTTCAAACGGGAACACATCAGTGCATACACTCTGCGGCGCGACATTGAGGTGCTACCTACCCAGACACACACTTGCATACTACCTACTACCAGGAAGCTTCCTGAAAAACTAAAAATAAGCTATTGTAACTAGAACTTTACACGAGTTTTTGTTATTCGGTCTGGGTTCGAACCAAAAACCTTATATCTCCCAGCTCCAGTACTCTGCCATTTAACCAATAATGTATTGTTTATTATCTAATACTTGTGTCCAGGGGTCAGCACACTGCTTCGTTCGACTGCCGTTTGTTCAGCGAGCGGTACCCTGAGTACTGCTTCGTGTACGTGTCCCAGGCGGTGACCGGCGCAGTCGCGGATGTCAGGATGGACTGCCTTCCCACTCTGCCATTATCAGGTACTTGCACGGTTCACAAGACATCGCAAGTGATTTTTTTACGTTTATTTTATTTCATAGGTTACACTGTGCAATCGCAAACTTTCATATTCATAATACTGGTTTTTAATATGATGTACATGCATGATGCATTGAGTTTGCGATTGCACCCACCATTTTGGCGCTACAGTTTATTGACACATAGGGTGATTTATTATATTACTTACTAGCTTTTGCCCGCGGCTCCACCCATGTTTTTTCCGGTATAAATGTAGCCTATAGCACTCAGAAGTAATGTAACTTCCTATTAGTGAAAAGAAAATTCAAAATCGGTTCATTAGGTCCAGAGATTACCCCTACAACACAAACTCATAAACTTTCCTCTTTATAATATTAGTAGGTATAGACTGGATAAAAATCCTATCGCATATTATGATGTGTGTGAGAAAGATATAGCAAAGCCTTAGATGGTCCCTTGAAACCAACTAATGGATAAGATTTTGAGGGACGAAAAGATTAGAAACTTCAAATTCCATTGTCATAACTTGGAAATGTTAAGGGATAAATTATATCAAATTAAAAGTGGCCTGCATCCAGCGTGTTCCTGCGACCTTTACCAAGTCATCGGTCCACCTTGCAGGTGGACGGCCGACGCTGCGCTTGCCAGTACGTGGTCTCCACTCGAGAACTTTTTTGCCCCATCTGCTGTCAGTTCTTTTTGACAGGTCCGCCTGGAAATCTTTGGGTGAGGCCTATGTTCAGCAGTGGACGTCATGTGGCTGATGATAATGATGATGATATATGAAATCTCTTAAGAAGCTATTGTCGTAGACGGCGGTGCTGGTGGGTGGGGAGAGTGGTCTCCGTGGTCCGCATGTCCGGCGCCCGCGCATTGCTCCACGCGCACGCGCAGTCGGCACAGGTTCTGCGACTCACCGCCCCCTGCTTACGGCTCCAAGTACTGTGAGGTAAGGGGTTGTAATTCTGAATTGGTGGAAGACAATAGGCGAGATACGAAATTAATGCAACAAGTATTTATACTATAGCGAACGAATCCATAAAATTCGTTCTTACGAGTTGCGCTATTAGTCCTGCCTTTACCTATACATCCAAACGATGCATTACTCTCAAATTGGCATCATTAGATGGTATTGTATTTTGTTATTTGTAGTCTTCAGTGCATTGCAAACAGCCATGTTTATGAAATCATCATATAAAAAAGAAGTATAAAATCTTTAAATGTACCGTAACCGTACAATCGTACCATCGTAGGTGGTAATTAAAAGTTTGACGTCATTATACGCGATGTCAGAACATTTATTTGAACACCACGTTTTATCAAAGTGCTAAATACAGTTTGACTTACAAAGGAGATGTCCGCTTTTTTATGGGTGCTGGGCCTCAAAATCTAACAGACTCAAACTTTAGAGATATTAAAGACCAAAATATGGATTTTGGATTCATTAAAAACATATTTTCCGAGCCCTCCATTTATATCTAACATTTTTTTTAAACGTTCATATTAGTTAGCATAGTTTCCAAGCAAATAAAATTACATAAATCTCAAAATCGGAGGACCTTAAAATTATACGATTTATTGCAAAGGCTTAGTTTTTGGAAAAAGAAAGAAAGGCTTAGTTTATCCGAATACATTATACAGGGTAATTTTGACATTGCGTTAATAAATGTAACCACATATTTATCTCGTTGAAAATAACACTTTCCATAAAACTATTTTAACAATAGATGTAAAATAAAAAAAAAGTGTAAGTTTCGAACAAAATAAATATCAATAAAATTTTACTTTAAATTTACATGCCATAATGCCACTATGACTGCTCTAGGAGAATTCGTCGCAGCAGCAACATTACTCTTTCAGTCAGAAATACACTTACGCACACACCATTTTCGCACTAAGCTACAAAATTATAAAATAATTGGAATACTACAACCGGAATTTTTGACGAAAGTATTCGTTATTCCTTGATAATTTTTAGCACGATGTTAGCAGAGGTATAGACGAATATGTGGTTTCATTTAGTAATGCAATGTAAAAATGATCCTGTATAAAATATCTTGGTTAGAATTTTGAGCCCGTTTTTGGCTTAGTGTATTTATCAACGGGAGATGGCAGTTTTAAAAAACCTATGTGACTTGCTTTTTACGTAATTTAAGCCCATGACAGGAAAAACATGGACCGAAGCAGCTTAGGACCAAGAAAGTTGACATCGTCCCTGACTCGCCCCTGATTTTGCCGAAAAAGTGTCTGAGACCCCTAAATAGGTTCCGAGATATTGACCATGCGAAATTTTACCCACTGCGTGCTGTTGCCCCGAATGACTTAATAGAAACTTTAGAAAAAATCGAGAATTAATTAAAACGAATTCAAAGTACAAATATGATCAAAGACTGGATAAAAATTGGTGAAAACTCAAAAAAATATGCTAATCAATCGCGTAACAGCTAAACCCATCGGTATGCAATAGAAGCAGGTAATACAACACTATAATGTACTGTTTGCGACCGCCACAAAGACTGTTTAACTGAAGCAGCTGTCAAAGGAAAAAACACAACGCCATGTTCATTTCTAAAAATTACACATAAAATGTACAGGAAAATAAATTTCCTTCATAATTTCATTGATCGTGAACTTTTCATATTTTTATAATTATTTTGCTATTCGGAACGGATACAAATCTAAAAAATCAAAGAACATTATAATCGAATCGGTCTTTCTCGAGTTATAAATGGTGTAATTGACACAACCCTCTTTTCTTCTCTTGAGAGAGAGAGGGTTGTGTTAATTATATATAGATTATTTAACTTGCGATCGCTGTTATCAAAGAGCATTATACGACAATGACATTAAGCGGTGCTCCGCAGAAATTGTATATTTGCTGTGTTATTTGTGTAAAAGGCGACCAGGGAAGTTTTAAATTTACATGGTCTTCCCGATAGGGAAAATAATATACATATACATGATAATGTATAAGCATTATTTGCACATCACATTAACAAGCAGCCTTGCAAGTGTGGATTTTTTTTTGTTAAATGTGTACTATCCGTGTTTACTTCGCCCGCCCCCCATCAGAATTGACAGAAAAATGTTAATTTTGTTGCTGTTAACAAGCGAAAACCGACCTTATACGCACCCACACAACGAGCGAGGATTGATGGGTTAAGATGTTAAGTCTCATTATGTCCACCGAAAGACAACAATACATGTACACTGCAGCTAAATAAGCTTTAGTTTGTTTATCTACTAAACAATTATTGACTAAATTTATAGATTTAGGATAACATACATACGTTCACGCCTATTATCCCCGAAGGGGTAGGCAGAGGCGAAACTAGTGCACCCACTTTTCGCCGTCATTCCGTCCCATGATGTGATAGGGGGCGAGCCTATCGCCATATCGGGCACAAATGCCAGACTCCGGGCTGATACTGAATAGAAAAACTCAATATCACTTTGCCCGACCCGGGGATCGAACCCGAGACCTCAGGCTTTCCAGTCGTACTGTAATACAACTACGCCACCGAGGCAGATTTAAGATAACGTATTAAAAAATACCAATATGAATATTTTTTTATCATAATGGAATGTCATTAGTTTTTTAATGAGTCACGGAGGTATTAGTAATTATTAAAAAGCAATAAGGACAAGTCAGTACAAAAACACAAAACATATTAATTAGCATATTAATACATTGTATAATTACACTGCCTTTTTATTTATTGTAATTTTAATCGATGTTATACAATTATTGTTTATTATCTTTGATATGGTATTTTATTCAAGGAAATACATTGATCCTCTGGTAGCCCCATTTTTTAAAACTGAAATGGCGGGATTTTTTTCATAATGTCCACCATCTTGTCAGACAGGGGTGCCAATTCACGTCATTGGTAAAATAATTTGAAACGCACTATATCAATCAAACACAAAAACGTTGCCTAGCGACCGTTTAATGTTTTGTCAATATTCGCGCAGACTGTCAAATTATAGGTACACTTTTGTATCATACTTTTTCTTTTATATTATAAACCATGGCACCGAAAAAAGATAAGGGAAAGGAAGAAACACCAAAAGGAGGCGGAGGAGTCGGTGGAGCATTTACAGAAGTCGAAAAAACATTCCTTGAACTTCAATTGACGGAGTGCAACAGAAAGATTGCGAGACTGAGATCGGCAGTTGACGAATACGAGCTTAGAAATGAAGAACTACAGAAAGCCTACGACAAACTAGATGAAGACAGGGCAGACATTATTGCGTACCTCAAAAAGACGCTCAATTTAAAGAATGAGGAGAACAATGAGTTAAAAGACAAAGTCAAAGGCCTCGAAGAAACAAGGGAGATCGAAACCGCTCAGTTTAAGGAAACAGTTAACGAATTAGAACGAAACTTTACTATCATGAAGGATCAGCTTACATCAGAAAATAAGTTGTTAGCAGGAAAACTTAACACCTTAGAAGAATTTAGAGCTATAAGAGATGATTTGATGCGCAAATTCGAGAAACAAGAGCAAGCTTTTAAAGATCAAGAAATGAAGTACAAGAGAGTAATTTACGACGCTGAAAAGAAATTTGTTATTGGAAAAGATAAGCTGAAGAAGGAAATGGAAGCGAGGTTATTACAATTGGCTCAAGATTTTCAAGATGCTACTGAGCTAAGGATTGCAGCATCCACGCACAGGGTTATTAGAGAAAACATTGCTATCAACAATGAACTCGATAACATTCTATTAACGCAAGCGAAATTGGCTGAACAAAACGAAAAAAATAAAGAAAGCGAGAAAGCAGCTCGTATAGCTATGGAGTTGGCAGAAGAAGAAAGGGACAAAGCTATCAATAAAAATGTTGTCCAATTAAAAGTTATTGACCAGCTTACAGCAGCTTTTCAAGAAATAAAAAAAGAGAAAGCTCTATTTGAAAAGAGAAACTTTGATTTTGAATCTTTGCAGGCTAAAATACAAAAACTAACGAAAGAAAATGAAAATTTATGTTTGCAAGTACGTATACTAGAGCAAAATCTGCATGCTAAGATGAGCGAACAGAATAAATCAGCTGTTGAAATATCCAAAGCGGCTAAAGAAGGAGGCAAATTAAAGAAGATATTAAAAGAGGCTGCCTTTGCTATACAAGCCGCTTTAAAGCTAGATCAGTGGGCAACATCAGACCCTACACGAGAGATCATGGATCGTCAAATTTTACTTTCTCGTTTGTTGGACATTATCACGCAGTACCGAGACATAGAGAAGGCGGAGTCCATGGAAACTCTCGCTTCGATGAGCAAAGTCTACGAAGAAGGCGATCTTGGATTCATCCCAAAACCTGTTGCTAAGAAGTCTGCAGTATCTGCTGCCATATCTATGATTTCAAGAGAGTCTACTAAGGTTGATAGACATAGTATAAGCCTTGCAACTGTTTCGTCATCTACTCTTGGTAGTGTTAAGACTATCCCCAGTGTGCAATTATTACCACCTTCTTCTGAGCCCCAGCTAGCGCCGAAAGAAAGTGTACAATCGTTTGTAACCTCAACGAAATCATCTGAGAGTGAGAGCGGTGAGGAAACAGATGAGATGGAAGGCATGACTGACATAGAAAAGCAGTTAGCTGCAAGTAAACTGGAAATCCAAAAGTCCATCATGAAAGACCTAGCATACTCTCAGATGGCTTTACAGTCTCGAAATAAATTTGGTGAGGAACAGAAGAAGAGAAGTTCGAAATCTGTAGTAATATTAGAAACTATAGAAGGCGAGGGCGGTGAAGAAGGAAAGGAGGATGTGTTAAAAGAAAAGTCTGAAGGGGAGAAAGTGGATGGAGAAGCATCTGCAGTTGAAGATGAAGAGAAAAAAGATGAAGATGAAGCGAAATCAATAAGCGAAGGTAAACCAGAAGAAACAGAAGATAAGTTTGCAACAGAAGAGACTAAAGCCGAATAGGTATTTTATATGATTAGATTAATATCACTTGTAATATGGTTTGTATTTTGGGATTGATGTATAATGTAATTTATAATATTTTTACTCATTAAACCATTTACGTGCTGTATTGTTTTTTAATAATCGCCTTATTAATATGCTCGCTTGTTAGTTTGTTACGCAAAACGTCCTTTTATCCTAGGGCCAGGCAGTAGAACTGGCCGCTTGCGAGTGCAACGCTCGACCCTGGGCTGGAGACTCGTCCGTAGTGGTGGCTGAAGTGGGAGCCAGGTGTAGATGCGGCTGCGTACTGCATCTCGCGCCGGCTGCTCGACTGTTAGCCGGTTCTGCGAGGGCCTGCCCTTCGAGATCATTCTGGCTTCTGCAGGTAAGATTACCAGTACAGTCAATCAGTTGGCTTAAGTGGGTGTATCTGTATGACAACTATTTTAATCCTTGGCAAATAAATACACAAGGAATTATATTATGATTGTTTACAAGTACTTTGAAGAATTATGTAAGAATTAATATAGTCTTATCCCGATTCCCGTGGTATTAAGCCGGTAATAAAATACACGTACAGGTATGAATTCGGTTCCAAAAACAAGGGAATTTTGTTGCTTTAATAGATAGCCCTGATGGCTCTTTATCCCTAAATTTCTTTTTGCTCTTCAAAGATCGATAGCTTCGACATACTTTTTTAGCGTAGGCTTTTATAAACAATAGTGACCACCCACCATCAGTAACTTGGTCGGATGCCAACTCTCCATAGAAATCATCGCAGCTTATATATAATATTTTTCATCGTGGCCCCAACAGTTGCATCTATTAAATCTATAATGAATATTGTTTCAATGGTGGTTAGGCACGTCGGCCGGAATTCATGCTGTTAGCTGTCGACGATAATGGGCGGTAACCAAGTTATACAAGTTGTGACGTCATTTATGAGGCATTTGCAGTTACGAACGTTAACTAGAAGTTGTATGCGTTTGAACCTTGGTTTGAACGCGTGTAGTGGTAATGAAATTTAACACGCAGCTTCCGAAATCTCTTCCTGGATAATAGTACTTAATTATAATATCAACATAATGTATAATGCAATTACTCTAATAGACTGTTAGTTTTGGCTTGGTGAAAAAAAAACTATAATCGGTTTAATATTTATAGAGAAATACTCGTAAAAATAAACTGAGAATTTATGGATTCAACAAATGATGGAACAAATCCAATCGCTGGTTCAACACAGAGTTGATATGCGCCATATGCTCTTTTAGAAATAGCGCAGCACATGCTGATGAGTGCTTAGAGCTAGGAATTGATCTCAACAATCCCAATTCACAGATCATAAAAAGTACCACCAGGACAAAGGGGCGATTCACTCAAACATCAATTATAATATGAAACACTTTCTTGAAATTGGTAACTAAAATAATAGGAACTATGTCACGCAAACTTTCGCTAACTTCCTCTGTAAGCAGATCACCGTTTGTATCGCGATCAAGTCATTAAAACTTGTCCATTTTCTAGGGCGCAGTTATTTACTCATAGTTGTCCCTATAACTATCCTTACAACAACCACTATTTGCAACGTACTTCCGATACAAAATACTTGTAAACTTTCCAAATTCTATTATCTGTGGGGTTTGTTAGTTCAGTAACTTTGATAATATTAAACGGGTGTTCCATTCAATTTTCTTCGATGTTACTATGTCTACAGATTTTAGTAAGTTTGTTGAATAAGTTTAGTATCACTAATCGAGTGTTAATAAGAACCGTAGGTGGAAAGGTCCAGAGTTCGATTCCCATGCTTGGACTTTTTCCAAATAAAGTTTACGTCAAATGGACAAGTTTCAAGGTGTAATTATTTTTCTAGCGATATAGTTACAATTCAGATTTTTGGTACTATTCCAAAAGAGATGTACCTAGACCATTATATATTTTCACTTCTGGTAAGGAATGGATAATGGTAAGTCAAAGTTTGTTTTAGTAAAATCTATATCAATAGTCGATAAGTTAGTGTTGCTACCCTGACCTAGTTAAGTTGATCTTATCCGTTCGAGCTGTATGCAGGTAACTCCAAAGTTATTAATACTTTTGATTCAGAATAATCTGGTCAATTGTCTTGAATCGAAAACTGGAATTTCCTTATCATACAAATCTTAATAGACATGATGCCATCAAATAACCCTCTCGCTTCCTATAACTTGATTTCACCCATGATAAGGTTATACTTATCAATAATCTAGCCTTCATAATATATTTTCATTAACCTTATAAGTCATTCTCAAATATTTGCACAACACAACTGTGTTTGTCGAAATTTATCCCAGAATATGCTTTAATCAAAACTTCTCGTTTCCACTTAGATATGAGCTTGGATTAATTTTAGTGTGTACGATATAAAGTTGTTTCGGAATTTGGGAAATGGTTGACAGAGAAGACAGAACTGTTAGACCATGTCCTGGATTAACACATGGTCTAATTGTTATCCCGGTGATATGCTATCATGGGAAATAATGGCATTTTTATTCAGATTGTTAAATAGATGGCACTGGTCTCGTTCAGTGCTTTAGGGAATTTTACAGCAGGGAACGCTTTTGACGCGGCCGAAGCGGCGAGCAACACCTTGCATGGGCAGTTGGAATGCTTGCATCAGACGAGTAACTTGATGACTGTGCTCAACCACAACAGTATAAAGCTGATTTCGCAATTATATAATATTTAAACGGCATTTGTTATCTTCTTGATTGAACAAGAGATGTCATTGCAGGCTGAGGAAGGCCTGGCGGTGAGACTACGCATGGAGGCTGTGAAATTGCCTTGCGCTGGACAAGCACTAAGAGCTCGTGATGGGGACTCGTTGGGATCCCCGCTACTGGCCTCTTGGGATGGACCAGACAGCTCTGCTATGGTAAGAATTTTTGTTTATTTCTAGCTGGACCATGTTATGTTATACATTTCAAGTTGTTAGCTATCAAGGATTAATGGTGTGAGCTGTGGATTCCTTTGTCAGTAGGCGTTCTCTTTACTATGGCAGTTTTAATAACCAGGTAGAGGTATAGGTAATGATTCCGTTTGGTGAGCACTCAGCTGCTGCTGCCAGTAGTGTGCTAATATTTATTTATTTATTTTCCCCTTTTGCATCTACTCTTCATCTATTATTACAGGATAATGTAATACAGTATTAAGGATTTTCTATGTATTTAAAGTTCCTTTTGGAAGACTTGAGATTTCTTATACAAATTCGACTATAAATAAATAAAAAATAACTGGAAAGTAGCCATTCAACATACATTTACATTCTTATTCATGATTTTGTTTAAATTATTGCGTTGACACCAATTTGTGTTGGGCAGATTGTTTGTAAACTAAGACCCAGCAGTCGGGACCGCGCTAGCTGTTACCTAAAATGATTGAATGTCAGTTACACGGCACGCTTTAATCATTAGTTCGCTCGTTGCAGATGATGTTGCTTAATTTCAACACTAAATTACAGTTCTTGAGATTTGCGTTTGTTACTTGAACATAATAGGGGCCTTAAGTAGGCAAGTTTCTTGTTTGCGAGAGTGAGTATATTTAGGTATCATGTTCTGATTTGGACATTGTGCCCAACAGTGGGAAATATATAATACAGAGCTGATTGCATTACATTGCTGGATGGTACTATCTACTTCTGTTTATGGTGAATACACATGGTGCACTTATGATATTAAGGCATCTCGGATGGTCACATAATTATAAATTAACGGGCTATAAATATTCACAAAGCTTTATTAAGATGTTGCTTATATTTTTTGGAAGGTTGGCGATGTGGAAACCACGACAGACAGCAGTGGAGTGATGGAGATAGCTGGCGGGCGGCACATCCTCGTGGAACTCCGCTCCGGAGACACCAGCGAGCGATGTGCGGGAGGGTTTCTAGCTCACGCCACGCAGATAGGTACGCTATTTACTTGCTTTTGTTTAAAATTTTCATTTAATAAAATTCTAGCTTTGTTGCATTATTTGCGTGAAATATATTGATGACATCGGAAAAGTGAAATGGCAATGACATTTTGTCTTTAGAACCTATTTGTAATATTGTAGTAGTGCCTAACATACCAAAGCTGATTATTGGTACGACTCTCATATGTAAGAGTCCGTCTGGGCGGGTACCACCGCAATTTTTATTTCTACCGCCAAGCAGCAGTGTGCATGCACTGTTGTGTTTCGGTTTGAAGGGCATTGTAGCCAGTGTAACTACAGGACATAATGAGACTTAATATCTTGTGTCTCAGGATGACGAGCGCAGTGGAATGCCACATAGTACTTCGTAATTCGAGGTGCTGGGTGGTGTTTCTAATGTTTATGGGTGGTCGTATCGTTTACCATCAGGCAAACGGCATGCTCGTCTCGTCATTCGATGCCATAAAAAAACCCAAATGAATATTTCCGTGTCAGAGCCCATCCGCAACGCGTCGGCGGCATGGGCGTCGATGAGCGGTGGGTCGTGGTGGGGCGGCGGGGGCTCTGGTGCGCGGGGCGCGGCGGTGTCGCTGGCGGCGGCGGCGGCGCTGGCGGCGCTGTGCCTCGCGCTGCACTCCGCGCACCGCACGCGGGCCTACCAGCGCGCTGCCGACAAGGACTCCCTTACTGACAGCGATGGTAATCTTTTTTTTTATCATCATGGTTTAATACAATGGGTAGTTGACTACTTTTTTAAATACATTTATCAAACATTTATGTCTTCTTAAAGCTTTGAAGTTTGGTGGAAGGGGCATCCGTCAGATAACGGAAACAGCAGGATCTGACGTCACTGAGTGTCGCCAGCCATAACACGTTGCGTGCGTGCGAAACAAATGACGCGATATCCCCACTACGCCCCCACTTTTGCCAACAACAATATTTCAAATATGAATAACTGCTTTAGTTGTCAACCAATTTTGATTCTGATTTTACAGAAGAATTTGTTTTTCGTATTATTTTCTGTTACATACCGGGTGAAAGGGAAACGCTCTCGGAAACGAATACAGGTGATAGTATTGGTGATACCTGACGTGATGGCACTAAAAAAATCGCGATCGCATTGTTACAATTTTAGTAGGATTTTCTCAAATTTCTGTACAGCTTCACGTATGGATAGATAAATCAAACTGTTATTCTGAAAAACATAGTGAAAAAGGTCAATATTTAAAAAAAATCGTAATGAAACACGTACATCAGCTGACGGGTTAACGACCGCGTGGCCCGTGCCGGCGCAGCACGGCGGTCGCCGCCTTGTCGGCGTTTGCTTTGTAGTTTGTACCCTACCCAGTTTTTTGTACGATTTACATTGCGCGCGTATGAATTACGGAAATACTAAAATCGTAAGTATTATCGCTTAGCTTTTCAAATGAATATAGTTTTTCGTTAATGTTATGGTTCTTCTCTCTTACCGTTCCGGTATAGAGAGCGTTTCCCTTCCACCCGGTATAAAATAATGTACCAAATCAAATATAGGAAACTACCCTATTGTCGGTTATAATCCGTCCAACCATTTATTTAACTTTTGACATATGCACGCCTATGAAATGTTATAGTTATTGACAAAAAATCGAAAACAAAATATTTGACTACTTTATGGACGCCATTTTTTCTTTACGATAGTGAAGCGACTTGCTCTTCAGCTCCGATTAAATGATCAACCGATGTTCGCTAAGTCCACTGATTGTGTAACAAAATATATAATTCAATATTATTTTCATTGAAAAATAAAATAAAGTTATATAAATGGTTCAAATCAAAAGTTAAATAAAAAATGGTAAATCAAAAGGTAAATAAATGGTTGGACTAACTATAGTTTCTATCACCAAGGATATTATTTTCATTTAGGTAATTAATGAGACAATGGTACCTACTTTGTAAAGTATTTCGATAGATATTCCTTTCATTACTGTAATAGATTCTGGGCAGCCTATATAAGTTTCTAGGGGTTTATGTAAAAGTTTGACTTAAGGCGGGCACATAGTTGCTGAACTTAATTCTTGTAGTAAAGTTTCTTGGCAACATAGTTATGATTATGCTTAATTATTTGAACAAGCTGCGTAAAATGATCCTCTATAGTCATACAAATTAGAAAATATAATATTTTTTTAAATTTCGATATGAATTTTCTTTGTTGTTTAAAATAAAACAATTTTAAATAAAACTTTAAATGCTATAAATAAGAGCATTCTTCTGTTTTTTCACCAGCGTGCTCAGCATCTTTGGAGTTAGGAGTAGCCACTGCCGGGTCACGCAGCACGTTACTATCGGAAGTGGTGGGGGGTAGTGTCTCTCTGCGACGGCTGCTACCTTCAGGTAGGACCAAGCACACCAGGCTGAGAGACTGTGAGAGGACTTCGGAGACTGTGGAGAACCGGTACGTATCACATAATATTGTAGGAGCTAGCTGTGACCTGATCACGTAGTTGCTTACTATGTCAAATGATGTAGGCTACCTACTATCCTCTGAAGTCGCTACAAGTCTTTAAACAGAATCCATACTATTAGGAGTTTCTTGAAAACCTACTTTTAAGTGCTTATGCGTTGTGGTTTATTTTCTGCTAGTTGTTGTTCGCGGTTTCACGTTAAACGCTAGAAAGTGGGTCATTGACGTTATAAAATTGTGCTGTGTACTATTTCAGGATTAAAGGAATGAATTAGTAGTTATTCCGATTCTAAGTAAATTTTATTAGACAATAATTATCGGATTAGAAGCTAATGTTGACAATACCTACTCATTTTATGGGAGCATAGATTAGAGTGTCATTTGTAATTGATCGGATTATACATGTATGTGACGAGTAGCATTTATCAGCAAGCAGTGAAATCATCTCTTAATATTTCACTAAGAACAGCTACATAATTCTGACCGTTATAGATGTTTTACCCTGGAAAAAGAAAATTACATTATAGCCCCAAGCAAAAGCTAACAATACATTTCAAGAACATATCGCTTACGGCGTAAAATAAATGAAAGCCAAGTCTCATTAACTTCAATGGGCTCAAGACTAAGTGCACTACTTTCAAGCAAGAACGTACTAATGAACAAGCACTACAATTGGAAACTGGGGTCGTGAGAGACTCAATGCGGTATTGTATGAACACGTATCGGTTGCGATCTAGAAGAAATGCTTTGTATTGTTTCACTTATGTTCTTGGTACTCATTTGGGTCTTGGGCTTTATCGATGAACATTGATTCCGGTTTTGTTTATCATCAGGTAAGCAAAATTTAAGGTGATCTAGTTTTCTCGTATTAAGCTGCTATTTTTAAATGCTTTGGATTTGATTATGATGTGACACGCATTTAAATTACTCTGCTTCTAAGAGTCGAACTTCTAGTTCTAATACAATGGCCCTCAACTAGTCGTTAACGTTTGCTGGCTGAAATCTGAACGCGATTCGCCCAACAAGCCAACTGGTTGCTATGTAGTTTGATACAAACATCGGCTAATATCTCACCACAATAATATAGAAAAAAAAAACTTTTCCGAAAAATGAAACCTGGCCTTCATTACCATCTCTCACAGAGACGAAGAGGATCAAGCATCAGACGCCGAGAACGAAGCAGAAGACAACAAGAGTGTGGTCAGTGCCGACAGTGGGGCCAGTCAAGCCACTGTTACTCCTGAAACAGTCTCCGCTAGCAGCGCGCCCGCTGGGACGAAGGCTGTGGCTCTGTCTCCACTCAGGCGATGTCATACCATGTCAGCTACTAATGTGTCTGCGGCGCAGGTAAGTGGAGTTTAGAGCATGATAGGACAAATTGGTGCCAAGGTTTATGTGATTCATAAAATAGTTAGCCTACATTTTGCTATATTATATTAACTAAAAGAAAATCGAGTTCGATCTCAATATCATTATAATTTTTTTAGAAATATCTGCGGTCCTAGTTAAGAATTTTAAGTACCTAAATTCAATCTTCCTTTTTATTTAGGATAATGGTTGACAGAGTCACTGTGATATTTCGTCTTTTTACATTATACTCGACGAAGATGATTTATTCAGAAGCTGTGAAACTGGCACTTAGGAGATTATTTAGCGCGACTCGTCAAAAAAAATTACTACCCTAAGATCGAATATTGTATAACATCTGCCACCAGGTTTTACTGGATAAAACGACATCCCAAGTGACGTCACCACCCCAGACGTCCAACTGCGAGACGGCTATAGTGGAGCTTAGCACCAGCGCCAGCAGTGTGAGCGAGAGAGACGACACTTGCAGCGAGAAGGACAGAGACAGCCTGTGGGAGAAAGACAGGACTGAGAGCAGGGTGTCTTCTACCTCCGCTGCGACTTTGACCAATGTGAGTCGTATAAACAATTTACTAGAATATAATTTAGAATTTACTAGAAAGTAGGTATATGCATGAGAGATGCTTGTATGCGATAGCCAGGCTGGGAAGGTACCCATAATAGATAATGAGGTTTTTAATAAAAACATTGTCATGTATTTATTAGTACATTACTATGTTCTTCATTGTCTAAAAACATCACTATTATCTTTTTGAAACTTTGAACTTTATCTATACTAATATTATAAAGCTGGAGAGTTTGTTTGTTTGTTTGTTTGTTTGAACGCGCTAATCTCAGGAACTACTGGTTCGAATTGAAAAAATCTTTTTGTGTTGAATAGACCATTTATCGAGGAAGGCTTTAGGCTATATAACATCACGATGCAACTATTAGGAGCGAAGAAATAATGGAAAATGTGAAAAAAACGGGGAAAATTATTCATCCTTGAGGGCTTCCATTGCGTGCGCTGCGAAAACGGTTCAAGATACCAAAAATATATGTATGAAAGAATTATTCCTCTTGAAATGATCTAAAAAAATGTCCGCAACAGTATATGTCTATCTTTTAAGATTAACTCACTAGAACCGTTTTTATGGAAATCAAATTTGCTCGAAATTAATGCATTATTTCTTAGAGTTGTATCAACGTCATAATATTAATCTTTATCCAAATAAATGTGTTGGATAGAGTGATTCAACGGGAAGGTTTTTATGTATGTACTTTTAGGCCGGAAAAACTTATTAACGCGGGCGAAGCCGTGGGCAGAAGCTAGTACTTAATATAAAGCAAGAGCAATTACACCGAGAGTTCATTCATCCATAGAATTACCCACTTTAAATTTAATGACATGAATCAAAACTTGGCTTAATGAGCCCTTTAATTCTAGGGTTGGTATTCCCCTGCTCTAAGTGGGGTGTCATCAGCGAAGATCCGAGACAATCCGAAGCACACGAAAGAGAGCTGCAACCGACGTCTCCTGAAATCCGATCTGAGCCTCACCTCCCACCCTGAGATGGAGATAGACTATTACGACTACGAGGTCAACAACGCTGGTGAGAGATGGTTTTGCGCACTTATAATCCTCTTTCACGTATCCTTGTCCCACTTCAAAGCGGTCGACGCGACAAACTTTCTCAAGCCTGCAGGCAGAATTTGGCTTATTTTTTTCGATCGATCTGCCTGCAGATCTTGTTACATAAACCTAAGTGTTGCCCGACCTAGGAATCAAACTCAGGACTTTCTATTCTACATACGTGTAGGTATAGATCATGGACATTTTAATGTCTTTCACATGTCTGTAGGCTTTTAGGTTGTCTGGTTTTATATTTGAGTAGTATATAGTGAGAAACACTCAACAAAGTTTACTGTTTTTGATCCTTCGAGTCAAACTTATCTGCCAGTACATTTTCTTGAGACTCGGTTTATGTTTTTGTTTTTACTATTGATACTTGCTAGCTTGCCTCCTCTTGTATGAAACGAGAAAAGATACATTTGTTACCTTCAAACGTTTTTGCTGTAAATATAGATCTACACATTGTTGCAGGTTCGGTACCAGGTTCGTATTTGGGCATGGATCCAGCATTTTTGGTCTGGATACCGCCACTCGAGGAGGGCGACATTTTGAAGGAGATTGACGATAATAGAAAACCCATTTATGAGGTGACCTACTTTCCATTTGAAGATACGGCTCTGCTTACTCGTTCTATTATAAATATTTGTTAAAACTTTGGAAACTATATTTACGGTCACAGATTTTATGATACTTTGATACCACATAAGAATATCACATATAAACTCGGGTCTAAACTTCAGGTTTACATGTAAGATATTTGCAATGTCTGTTTATGGAGAAAACTATTTTATTAACATAATTTTTTTCACAGGAAATCCTGCCTCTAGAACTCCGCCCGAATCCAGGCAGTAACACAGAATCCCCTGAGGAGCGGCCCACGTCCAGCACGTTAAAAAGAAACGATAACAAAACAAATAGGTCTACAGAATCTATCAAATCTATAAGAAAAGTCATGGAAAAGGGAAATATTATACACCCTTTGAATTTCAGCATAAGTGATTTGCAAAATTCACCAAAATTACCTAGAAGGAACAGGAAGAAAAAGGTCGAGAGTCCCATGGGGATACAGCTGAACGAACTGTCGATGAGCAAATCACCAGTTCGAGTCCACAGGAGGGATTCTGATGCAAATAATTCAACGTTAAAACGAGTTAATGACAATGCCAGAGAAACTAACGCTGACACTCTAAAAAGGTCAGATTTTGCTGATATTAAATTCGCCGATGAAAATTCTGACTCGTCAAATGATATAAAATTCGCTGATGATTCGCCAGATAGTAATAGGATGGTTGATAAATATAACGTCAAAGTATAGATGACTTGTAAATTATACAGTATGTGAACTGTACTCTACCTTCAAAATGTACAGGTTATTCAACATTGAAAAATAAATCTATTACTTAACTAGTTTCATGTTATTTTAGCTGTTCTTTTATCAAAATGATTGATGATAGATAACTTCATTTTAGTAAAGCAGTTTACGTATTGTATATTTTCTTATAACATTATTCGTAAAGTTCTTATAAAATGCTAGTTTATTTGTTACGGAAGAATATTACTAACTCATAATACCATAGATAATATAATAGACAAATCTTCGTTTGTAGACCCAACCGACATTACGTAAAACAATTAATATTGAATGGCAATATCTTATATTAAGTCTGCAGTCACTTCTCGTTGGTTTTCTGTAATAAATTGGTACACGTATGTACCATTTTTCAAGTTTTTAATTAACAAATAAATTGGCATTTTATGGTATGTAGTAGTTACCCTTTCACCATTTGTAAATAAGGACCAATATGTGAATACATCGTATATCTCATAATATCATGGAATTATTGTCGTGTATTTTGATCACATTTATCACAAAAATATAATGTAGAGACATAATATAATAGATTTTTATAATCAGTTTCATTAAACGGTCTTTTAGTAAAATGTGTCGAAAATAGTATGAATCAATATGGAATAAGAGCGAAATATCTATGAAAACGTTTTGCTATAAAACTAGATTATCTTTATGTAGGTATATGTATTAAAAAAACACACTAAAATTGGCCCATTCGTTTGAGAGCTATGATGCTACAGCCAGATATACAGATATATAGACAAACAGACCTTAAAATTATAACACCCCTTTTTTCCTCGCGGCTTCAAAACGTATGTATCTATCGAAAAAGAATTTTCAATGTTCAATTAATCTTACTTCGCCTGTCCTTAGCTCACTCCAATCTGGTGGCGGTCAATACCCCTTTTTCAAGCAAGTTTCGCTTGTTCTATAGTCACTTTGAGTATCAAATAAAAAGTAAATTTTATTGCGCAACATTTTGTGGAATTTGTGTCGATTAAAACCGCAGTTCTGCGTGCGTTATATGACACCGCTGCCCATAACACTATTAAGGTCTCTTGTATTTTTTTTAAATATAGCGTCATATTTTATATGCGCTTTTTAGTATGGGTAACACTGAGCTATTTGGAATTTAGTGACCAATATCACTATAAAGTCCAATGTATTCATTCAGTGTATCAGGATAGAAAATAAATTATTTTAGTCGAATCAGGAGCAAAGTGGCAATCCATAGTCACTGTCTCTACCCCTTTGGGATAGAGGCATGATACTATGTATTGATGAATCACGTGCCATGGCGACATTTTAGTTTTACCTAATTGTTCACATCGTAATAAATCTTCGTCTAAAAATATGTGTTCAGAGACCCATTCGCAGTTATCGACTTAGCATCATATTACCGGGTTGTCGAGGCAATTCTTAAATATTTATGGAAACTTTTTTTTCTTCATGCCTTATGGAAACTTAAATATTCTTAGCTAATTCGAATTTGGAACTGCATTGACCTAGATCTAGGAAAAAGTATTTTAAAACACTATTTACAATTTTACTAAAAGACTATAAATTAGGCTCAAACACGTAGATACTTTCCTGCCACGTCTACAATGTATGACATACAACGTAGTATTTCGTACTTAATTATAATTATGAATGTGTAATTTATTTAAATGCGAATAAATGTCAGTAAATATTAAACTTAAGCCATTTCCAAAGTTTTTTTTCAGTAATGCAATCCAATGGATTCCTGTTATAAAATGCTTTTTAGATTATTTTATTTATTTTAATTAAGAACATGTTTTGGATATTGTGTTGAAATCACATTTATTGTATTTATTGCTTATTTATATTTTCAAAGACTGAAAATTTTCGGGCGGTGCAATATACCTAGGTAATATTATGTAACCTGCAACTAATGTGTTAATTTTCTGCGTGGATTTAAACTATTTGTGAGTTTAGGTAAAAATGTGACAATAGTCGACTGTTTTTTTTTAATTGTAATTACAGTCCTCGGCAGTAAATATTACACATCGTGACACATACCATAGATATAATACTTGCCAGTAAATATCACGTATTCGCTTTAGAAAGAGATAGTCGGTAAGCTTCGGCTTTGTAGTCTCTGTCACTCAAACTATGAGACTTATTATGCTGACTTGCCGAATATTCTATAGGTAGCTCGATGTGAAATATCTCAATGAAGCATTTTCAAAATTTTCTAATTTAAGGCAATATGAGTTGGTTGATGATCCTAAATAAAAATGGTTTCATGTCTCATTGAAGATATCTCAAATCGTTAAAAGGACTTATTACATTTAATAGTGCCTAAACTCCATCAACATGCTAGTCATTTATTAAATTATATACCTATGGACGATCTTTATTTATTCAGTCGGTGTCACAAACCAAAGATTTTGAGCGTTTAGGCCTCATTTAGACTGATCAAATTTTTGCCAGCAATAAATTTGAGCAAATACGTATTGCTTAAAGAAGTTACGGCGTCTGAACGTGCGCAAAAGTGAAGCAATTCTCGCCCGCGTTTACGCATATGAGCGATACGACAGATATTCGAAACACGAATGCTGCTAGCAATAATTTCCTGACGATTATTGCCAACAATAGTTGCTCCGTCTAAATGAGGTTTTATGGTGTGAAGACGGATAGATGGAAAATACATTCTAATAAACTTTTCGACCGTAGTGTTCGATATTTTTGTAAATGTAATTCATAACTTTTATATTAATCTCGTCAAAATACAGCATAATTTACGCCGCGGATATTCCATTTAATTAACGTTCACACAAAAATCTAGGATTTTCATAGCATTATTATAATGCAATGTGGCGAATAGTATGACGATAGATTTGCCCCCTACCACGTCAAGGTTTAAAGATGGCGACCATGATACATTAGATGCTTCTCACCCAAGAGATTAAAGTGTGTGCTAATGACATGTTGTTTCGCGTCGTCTAGAGAGAGATCAGTCCCCTACGATTGAAAAGTTATTCAATGAATGTTGATTGGAGGGAAAGAAATGTGATTAACATAGTCATTTTATATTTCTAGTCATACAAAATGCATTTTCTGAAACAACATAGGTGTAAATGTTTACCTAATAATGGTAACGATGAAGGATACAATTGTTATCTTATTTTTATTGAAAATCATATTCATCATCATCATCATCAGCCTTTATCAGTCCACTGCTGGACATAGGCCTCCCCTAATGAGCGCCATAGCGCCCTGTCTTCAGCTTGCCGTAAAATCATATTCCCCCTTGAGAACTAAATCTGACTGTGACTAATTTGGAATTGCAATCCAAATGCATTATGCTGTCTCTTTTGTTGCGATAGAAAAGACAGAGACAGCATCGGTTTCAAATTTATATTGAATTCGCTAACCTAGAGGCTAAAGCTAAGTCCTTCAAGACAAGAGAGCGTGCTCTGCACCACTTGGTGGTATTTACAAAAACAAACGGAGTTCCGAATGGTTATGTAAACATTTATACCTATGAATAAATTATTGCATTTATTAAGTAAATTTAGGCTTAAGTACTAGCGTATTGTTTTAATGTAAAGCATCTCTGATGCTATAGTTAAGCGAGAATGTTTTTTTGTTTCATTGCTCCAATAAAACGTTTTTATTTTGTATTTCATATCGATGTTTTATTTCTATCCCATTCAAATGTAGGAAAATTATTTTGGTATTGTGTAATTAAGTACCTAAATGTTTGTCACAAGCAAATTGGATGCTACGGTTTGGGTGTAATTTGACACACAGATATACCAAATCGTCAATCATTAATTACCTAGACAAAGGCTAATTTTACCTCGCATTTAATCTATTTAGATTTTGGAAATCAAATAGATCAAATTCTGGATACGAAATCATAGGCTTTTATTCCATGCAATGCCTTTCATACATGCAAACGTTCTACATTGTTCTATTTAGAATACGCTTTAATACAAAATTAATGTTTGCAGTTCGTCGAGCGTGTTTATCATATCCATCCTAATACACACGTTTTGAGGAAACCGTCAGAAGGCGTCATGTGTTATTGTAACTTTATTAAATACCTCACTTAAGCTTGCCACACACGTTCGGTTTCCTAATTAGGTTTCCTGATGAGGAATTCAGATTTGGAAACCTGAGTGCTCCGCTTACATAGAAAATGTTGAACAACGCGCGCACGTTCTCATTATTTCCGAACGGAACAATAAACTGACATTCGTTATGATATTTTCGCCGTATTCGGGTCGTGAGTCGGAAAAAACCTAATGACGTCATTCCTTTCAATTCATCGTCGTCGTCCATGATGGCGTGCTTTCACGAAAGCGTCTCTATACGAAGTGCAGAATTCCGAATCTGAATTTCTGGTCAGGAAACCTAATTAGGAAACCGAACGTGTGCGCTTGTCCTAAGCGTTAGTTTAGCTGAGATGTGAGAACAAAGGTATGAGTGATATTCCAGAAACATAGATATGACATTAGCAATCGCAATCATAGAACTCGAACATCAAAAGACTCTTTTTTTTTATCTAAGGCTCGGCAAAGTGGCTTCACTGCATCTGATGGTAAATGAGGTGAAGCCCAAAAAATTATGTCGTCCGGCAAGAGATAAACGTCCCTGGTCGGTCGGCATAGTTATGCCGGCCTGCTTAATTGCTTCTTCACGCTCCGCTTGAAGGACCCTAAGTCGTAGGAAGGCGGGAACACGTACGCTGGCACACTGTTCCACGGCTTAATGGTGCGGCAGAAATATGAACCTTTTGGTTCGAGCCGGGATGGAAGAGACCACTAAGCTGTGGTTCCGCATGCCAGCACGCGTGGTTCTGTTAAGGAAAGGAGAGGAGGGCGATAAGAGTAGGTACATTAGAAGGGGCCATATGTTAAAATTTATCAGGGCAGGGCAGCATTGCCTACTTGGGCGCTTGCTTAAGATTAGCATGAGGACCCCCTATAAGAAGTTATTTTTTAAATTAAAATTCATTTGTCACGAAAGGCGAAATTTACAGTGGTTATTTCCTAAATTCTCCACACTATGCAAGCCTGTATCGTGAAAACCCAAGGGTTTTCACGATACAGGCTTGTCTAGTGTGACATGATACTTGTATAATCTGAGCCTTTTTGCCTACAGGGGCTACGGGTATACATTTCCAATTGACACACTTATCACAAAATTAATTTTATGCTTACATGTAAATTATGTATCTAGTTTGGGGACTGAAAAGTGGAGAATTTGCGAGTTAGGTTTAGAACAATACCAACCATGCGATATATTGTGTTCACCAGGTTAAAATCGGATTGTTACATGTAAGGGTGGATTTTAGCATCAAAAAATTTAGTGTGAGACTTTAACACGGGTAGCCTTTTCACCCGATAGCGGGGTCCCTGAACTTTAATATAACTTTGCAAGCCCACGCAAGCCAAGCCTAACGCCTTCAACAGCTATATAATTCAAAGCTCTGGCTAGTGATATTACTATTAATTATGAGCATGCGTTGTGAAGTTTTATTTGCAAGTGGGTACCGCGTGCTATTGCTCATGTATTGTACTATTATTAATATTATTATATTGTTTATAATTGTAGTATATATCATCAGCGGGGTATAAGCATAATAACTTAGAGCTTTCTCGTAAAAAAATTAAGCTTGCAGGATCGAAGCAAGTTACATAGGGACCCAAAAGAATTAATTTATATTACTACTATTATAGAGGTATATCGAAATTCTTGCGCTGTATGTTGCTGCAAAAAACTACTTTACACTTTTGAACTGCTGATGCCAAATTGTGTAGAAAACGTATAGGTAATACGGGCGTCAATTTCCCACTATAATGACGCCGCTCTCGTAGTAAAGAACCAAAGGATCCTCATTATAGCTTAAACTATAATTATTATCGATACTCTTCTGACTGAAATAGTTGCAGCATAGGCATGTACACAACTACGCGTAACGTAATTGGCATTGTAAGGTTTTGAAATTAGAAAATCCGTCCAACGTTAATCCATTATTCGGATAACACGGAGTCGTCAAAGCATTCGTCGGCAAAATCCTTATTCAACGTAACACATTAACCCTATTTTGTATCTGGAACATTGGTCGTTACGCAACTGACATGCTCTTTCATCGATTGCTTTTGCACAGAACATGGAAGCAGAGGTGTAGCTAGGTAAGCAAGGGTTCCAATGCAAAATAAAAAAAAACTTATGTGTACCTTCTGGTAGGTAAAGCTGCTTTGCTAGTTTTCACATGGTGGTGACCAAAAAAGCTCGTAGTTAAGTTAACCTCCCGCGCGAAGCTCGGGTTGCCAACTTGGCAAGTTCAGTGTCAGTTTTAGGTAGGTAGAAAACCTACTGGTCAGAATTCGGCGAGGTGGGCGGTCTGACCTCGGAGGTCCCGGTGAACTACACCGCATAGCCCCGCTGTACCTATGCCTTTACTTAAAAGATACGAGTGGGAGGGGCATGAGCGTAGCTAGCTATGGGCTTAGGCTGGGGCAGCAGTATACAATAATAATATGTAACTAGCAAACTATACCCGAAGTCTTATCCCGGTTAATTTGTTTTGTGTCGATTGAAGACTGTCGAGTGTGAATTTTCTTGCGGATATTAAGTATTATAGTTAGTACCTGTATAGGTTACTGTTGACTATTTTACCATCCGTAAAATAGTTTTATTTAAATGTCTAACATTCGCGTAAACATAAAAAATCATTATAAATTAGGTACCTTACCAGTGCCGGATTAAGACAACTTGATGCCCTTAGCAATTCACGCCTATGGGGCCCCCCTACCATAAGTAAACTAACATCAGTCTTTAATCGCGCGGATTTTCAAACAGCTTTACTTTTATGTGCTAGCATTTTTTGTGCTGCTGCTGATGCCCCCCAAGTCGTGATGCCCTAAGCAATTGCTTAATTTGCTTATGGGCTAATCCGGCACTGTACCTTACAGGTCAGAGCCAGGATGGGGCAAGCGCCCCACCCTGTCCCACCATGCCTACACCCATGGGGAGGGGTATGCCTGATAACTCATGTCTTTGATATGCTCAAATATCCTGCAATTTGACTTTGCAGAGACATGTCGTTTTTATGCTGCAAAATAATCCAGGATCATGTGACGCCATCTAGTGGAATATTGCGTGTCATTTACTGATTATCAATACCCTGTATCAGATGAGTGCTTGGTCTTTCAGCTGTCAACTTCATTTTGTAGTTCAGATAATGTTTGAAGAGATGGCGCTGTATGACAATTGTGTGCTGCCACATTACTAATATTAAAAACATCTAAACATTTTCTCAAACGTTCATGACTATGGGAAGAAGATTATTATTAAATCTTTCTTTAATGCCTAAAGCATACTTCCTATAAAAGTATAAATATTATAAAATACATTTTAAAGGAATCTCATATACTCGCATTCAGAGACACAAATTGCTTCCTACAGGATGCAAGGCGTCTCAGGAAGCGTTTAGCGTCGGGGTGGGGAGATGGCTAATTGCGTCCTTCATGTCCGTAATTACAGGAAAAGAGAGGATTACGGCACGCAATCCTGAAGTTCTGTGTTTTGACGGCACAATGCTACCTATATACGCTTTCGGTCTAAAGGGCAATCCCTTTAGACCGAAAGAAACAATAAGTTGCGGCGATAAAGTCTATCACAATATGATTAATAAAAAATATTTCCTATTCAACGACCCAATAGAGCCAAATGTATGTATAAAAATTGCACCATTTGGCAAAATCAAAGTGGCTTTGTGCAGGTTGTACACAAAGTTGAAATTAGACGACTGATGACGTATAAGATTCTGTTTACATCCTGAATGTAGTCCTGGAATAACAATCATTTGAGAATCGAATCTAGAACCTGCATTCCGGGTAACCTCTGACACACCCCGATTATTGAACAATAGGCTCAGTAGAAGGCTAGTTCTTGTTATATTCTTGTGGGCGCGTGGTAGGTAAGTAAACACCTTGACTTTACTTGTAGTTATTTATTGTATTAATAGGTTAGGCTACCATTATTAAGTTTTAATGAGTTTTAAGTGTAAATTTTAATAATTATAAGTGAAGTTGGTTTATGTCGAAAAATAAATATATAATTCAATTTTTATATGTAATTTCAATGAAGTATTCAATTATTTTACATTCAAATAGATTCAAAATGTCTTTAGCGACAACACTAGGTTATTTGATGATGCGAGCATGCAATAATACTATCGAAAGTACTAGTTCATCCAGTTCAGATGAAGAATGGAATACAATTTTAGAAGATTATAATCGTGAATATAGAAAACTTCGACCTTTTAGTTTTGACAACTTTGCTTTTTTTCTCAACGCTCACTGCGACCCACCTCCAGAGATGGGTCGTTGTGGGCTTCTCGTGAGCGTGAGTTATGACGTCATTAATGACGTTTTCGCCGCGACCACAACGATCGTAGTCGCCATGTGGAACGGCCAAAAGAGTATTTTGGGCGTTGTGAACGCTTAGTGGAACGCACCCAGTATCGGCAGTGGTGAAACTTAGTAGAGCGGATCGTAAGGACCAATAAGAATAGAGAACTTGTATTTCCCGGTATTTTCCCAAGATTTTATTGGACAAAATAAAATCATGCTACTGCGATTTAGACTATCAACGCATGAGTGAAATAATATAAATTCTCAAATTTTGCATCATGATAGAAATTATCGTACAATCTGCGTACGATAATAATATGCTATCGTACATCGTACGTAGGCACAAAATTATCGTATGTGTACGATAATTATCGTACGGTTCCGAACGCTGCACCTAAGCAAGCATTGACATTAAAATGAACATACAACAAACGAAAAAAAAAACTACTCTAAAAAGCATTTAAATTGTCTTTTTTTTATTTAAATTTCGAATGTCACTTTTACGGCCATTTCTTTATTGTTACTGGCTGGTTGCACAGGGCAAGTATAAAAGTGTCGTTCAACTTTTCGTGAGAATTTTTTCCGTCTAGCTCCCTTTCACAACGCGCGATAAGGAACTTCGTTCCAAAACTTCGTTCCAATATTCAATACAAAGAAATCTGTTACTAAAGGAACATAACCTCCTAATTTTGCTTTAATAACATCAAAATAACTAGCTCCCATCTAAAAAAGCATATTCTGGCCCAGCTGGTTGTCAGTAATATTCGGCTGGAAACCATATTTTATAATTTTCGTCATATTAAAAGAATATGGAAATAAATTTTTCTTCTAAAAAGTTTCCTTTTTTGTCCACGAGTGGTTCTTGTGTCGATTTTGTGCTGCCACCTATAGTTCGTGCACGTTCCCTCTAATATCGTGTTAAGGCTCTTGTGTCAACCATGGTTTTACATAATTAAACTTATTTCTTGGAGGCATAGTCGCAATGGTGTACTATGCACCATTCAGTAGTTCATAGATGTACACAACAGGCAATAAGTTTTATCGTCGAGGCTGCGCGACCACGGCTCCATCTGGCTTAGCGTTTATCGACGGCATAATCCAGCCTTTAGCTCAAAGGGCCGGGTGGATACCTGATTGACCCAATTTTGACTTTCCGGAACCTAAGGTCGTTTCGAAGCCCAAGTAACATAGTACAAGTTAAGGAAAACCTTACATAGCTGTAATGTAAATACTAATTTGCCAAGGTGCCACTAGATGTCACTGTGCAATCTTTACATTTTGACTACATCGCGATATCAAGATGTACGCGCGATTGGTCTGGTATCTAGAATTCATGTGTCTGAGTTGTGCTGCTTCACAGCGATGACGATTTCACGAAACCAATGTCTTTGGAATTCGCAGACCCTTTTCTTTGCCTTTGTTGAAGAATTGGGAAAGAATGTCTCAATTATATTGGTTTCCTATTTTTTTGAAGGCTCCCTAATGGGGAGTTAAAAGGCATGGGTCGTACTTGTGCGGGGGCTTATAGCCCCCGCAACAACAGGAGAAGGACCGCAGTAGCGGTACGCGCAGGGGCGGTTGCGGACGACAACTTAGACGTGAGTCGGAGGAAGCCCGCAGCCGTCCCTAATGCGCCGAAGATGGCCATACAAAAAAAATAAAAATGGGTCGTACTTGCAAAACCGTGAACCAGGGCTTACAAGTAAGTCCGCCTAAAAAAACCAGCGCCAAAAACCAGGGTTCGAAATACTTTCAAGTATTTTATTTATGCATAGGAAATTAATCCGTGCCTCTATACAAATAAGGAACACAATCGCGTTCACTAATAAAAACTTGGAACACTTCGATTCTATAAATACTAAGTATTTTATTTCTGTATAGGAAATTGATCCGTGTTTCAATGCGCATAAAGAGCAGAATCGCGTTCAGAAATAAAGTACTTGTAGCACTTGGATAGTCGAAAAACGTAATACTTTCAAGTATTTTTTACCTGCATAGGATATTGACCCATGACTTGGCACTAATAAGGTGCACAATCGCGTTAATAAATATAATACCTTTAACACTTAAATACTTGCATAGGAAATTGTTCACTAACTTGTTGAAATAAGAACCATAATTGCGCGCGGACGTAGCGCGGCGTAAAATACTTTCAAGTCTTGCAAGTGTTTCGGGTCGGCACCTGGTCGGCGTACTTGCAAGCATATACCTGGTGTAAAAACCTGGTTGCGTAAATACGCACCACCTCTATAAAGAACACGCTTTATAAAAACGCTACTAAAATAGAAAATATTTTTTAATAAACTTGAATTGAGAGTATAGCCCGGTAAAATTAAACATTCGAGTACTTTGCATTAATTCCTAGCAAGCTGGATTTTTCTACAGACCTTAAAGTGGGCACATACGATGCGATTTGGTACAGCCGAACCATTAAAATGGTATGACATCGAACCATATCGCATTGTGTGGGGCACGGTTCGATGGACATTATTATTATTATTGTTGGTACGGCTGGTTCGATGGCTTGTCCATCAAACTTGGTTGCATACAACTGGACGTCGCATGGTACGGTTCGATCGTGTGGCGTGAAGACTGTACCGCGTGACGAATTGGTCGCATGATACCAAATCGCATCGTATGTGGATACTATTAAATACGACATTACAAATGCTATGTCAAAAGTCCCCACCGATCCCGCTCGTGCGTTGTTTTTTATTTGAGGTTAAAGGTCCCTAATTTTCCTTTTTTTTGCGTATATCTCTAAAATGGTGAGAGCTATCGGAAAATGAATTAGATAATTTTTGTAAATCGTAAAACTTTCTACAAAAAAGTATTAGTACTTTTTTCTTACAAAGCACCGTTCTCAAGTTATCGCGATTTCAGACCGTACGAAAGTCGTATTTTCATTTTTATGCACATATTCCTACACCACCTCTGAGGTAGTGTACTCGGCGCTTTTTTAACTTGGTTCCCCCAGTAGAAACACTCCCCGATATATAATACGAACGAGGAAACCTAATAGGACAATATCTATCCATATATAAAAAAAATAATAGCTGTTCGCTAGTCTCGCTCAAAACTCAAAAACGGCGGGACCGATTTAAATAATTCTTTGATTGTTTTGTTCGAGACAGTTCAGGGTAGGTTGGAAAACTATGGAACTATTTTGACTGTGGAAGCGACCACGGCTGGCACCAAGAGATCTCCTCCGAAGACTGGTTTGAGAGCGCTGCGCTGTCCGTTCCAGGTTTGGCAAAACTCCAACATGTGCTGGGCAGTATCCCGCGGGCAGTTGTCATAATGGTGATGCTTGCGCCATGTATTGAAGCACAAGGAAAGCTTAAGTATTATTTATTTAGGTGAATTTCTATAAAAACGTATTTTTTTGTTTAATATAAAAATACATACACACGAATGAGGAGGTTCTCTCCTCCTTTTTTGGAAGTCGGTTAAAAATATTGTATTGCCATCAGTCTATGATAAGTATGCCAAATTTCGATTTAATCCGATGTTCTGAAGTGGGTCAAAGTCATGTTCAAAGTGTAAGTTACATACAGACATACATACATACGTCTGAAGCTAATGACTTGACTATGAGAAAGCCTTTGACTCTGTCGATACCTGGGTTGTTCTGGAATCCATACAGCGATGCCAAGTAGACCATCGTTATATCGAGGTGTTGAGATGCCTCTATGACGCCGCCACCATGAGTGTCCAAGTACATGGCCAGCAGTCTAAACCCATCCAACTGCGCAGGGGCACTCCCCTATACTTGTCTCACTAGACAGGGTGATGTGATATCGCCGAAATTGTTCACGAGCGCGTTGGAAGATATGTTCAAGACGCTGGATTGGAAAGGTATGGGCATTAACATAAACGGCGATCACATCTCACACCTTCGATTCGCAGATGACATAGTCTTAATGGCGGAGTCGCTGGAGGAGCTGAACCGGATGCTGGATGGCCTAGCTTCAGCCTCGCGATGCATCGGTCTTGGCATGAATTTGGATAAAACCAAAGTCATGATCAATGGCCACATTGATCCGGGACCGGTGGTCGTACATGGCCACCCTCTTGAAATTGTTTCCGAGTATACTTACCTCGGGCAGATTCTGCAGTTGGGTAAAAACAATTTTGAGAAGGAGGCCAAGAGGAGGATCCAGCTAGGCTGGGCAGCGTTTGGAAAACTACGTCGAGTCTTTTCGTCATCCATACCGCAATGTTTGAAAACGAAAGTTTTCAATCAGTGCGTCCTACCCGTCATGACCTACGGAGCCGAGACATGGACCTACGGAGCCGAGAAGTTGCTCAGCGGGCTATGGAGAGAGCTGTGCTCGGAGTTTCTCTGAAGGATAGGATTCGCAACGAATACATCCGACAGAGAACCAAAGTTATCGACATAGCTCAAAGAATTAGCAAGCTGAAGTGACAGTGGGCTGGCCATATCTCACGAAGAACCGACAACCGCTGGGGTAAACGTGTTCTTGAATGGAGACCGCGACTGGGCAAACGTAGTGTAGGACACCCTCCGGCCAGGTGGGATGACGATCTGCGAAAGACTGCAGGCAGATGTTGGATGCGGCAAGCTGAAGACAGGGCGCTATGGCGCTCATTAGGGGAGGCCTATGTCCAGCAGTGGACTGATAAAGGCTGATGATGATGATGATGATGATGATGATGAAAGGAAACAGTAGATAACTCTTATTGTCTGTATTAGTTGTATGTTGCTGACAGACGACGTGCAAGCTCTAGATTTAGAACCTTATGTAGGTCGAGCATATACTTTTCTGACTGTGCCTAGGCGTCCGCCGCGACAGTCCCTGCACAGTGTGGCGGAAGGGGGCATCGGGCACCTTGTATAAAAAAGTAAATTAATCATCACCTATAAAAGTTAAAGTCATTTAAAAATAACTAAGGTATAGTAGCGAGACAGAGTAGGTAGTTAACATCTATACTAATATCATAAAGCTGAAGAGTTTGTTTGTTTGTTTGAACGCGCTAATCTCAGGAACTACTGGTTCGAATTGAAAAATTCTTTTTGTGTTGAATAGACCATTTATCGAGGAAGGCTTTAGGCTATATAACATCACGATGCAACTATTAGGAGCGAAGAAATAATGGAAAATGTGAAAGAAACGGGGAAAATTTTTCATCCTTGAGGGCTTCCATTGCGTGCACTGCGAAAACGGTTCAAGATACCAAAAATATATGTATGAAAGAATTATTCCTCTTGAAATGATCTAAAAAAATGTCCGCGACAGTATATGTCTATCTTTTAAGATTAACTCACTAGAACCGTTTTTATGGTAATCAAATTTGGTCGAAATTAATGCATTATTTGTTAAGAGTTGTATCAACGTCATAATATTAATATTTATCCAAATAAATGTGTTGGATAGAGTGATTCAACGGGAAGGTTTTTATGTACTTTTAGCCCGGAAAACCTTATTACCGCGGGCTAAGCCGTGGGCAAAAGCTAGTAATTAATTAATCGAGTGTGCACACCCTCCTAACTTTATGAACACTTTTGGCAGATTTTTACAGAGTCGAACTGGAAGGTCAATTCAAAGTAGCCTTTGACATAGAAGTAGGAAAAACTGAATATAACATACAAACTTATTTTATTTTTAAATTTATACCTTTTAAGCTTAGCATCTATTACAAAGTGGAGTTCCAATAACAAGTAATTTTGTTCAAGATCTATAATTAACAACAATAACACATACAATCACCATTGTGCACACAATGTCGACAATATTCCAGAAAGAATTCCATTCAGTACCACATAAGTTCCTTATTCTATTCGGGTTCGCGCAGAAGCACAACCACCCGAATAAAATAGGTGGTTCCCATAGAAATGGGATGGTCTACCGTGGCACTTATTTTTTTCACTTCAGGGGCATATATATTAATTAGCATTGGCATTAGTTTCATGAATCTCTCCTTGTCCATGGCGTCCGCAACAGTTCCTCGAGTGTTTATTATCCGTGCCACTCGTGATGTGCAAACGCAACTTCTGTCTTCCAGCACCTTCTTGTTATTTTCCCCATAATGGTTTTCAGTAAATAGTATCTATGTATCAGGATGGCTTAGGACGAAACTGAACTCTGCTTGATGGTCTTTTAGCACGAGCGAACGGATTGCTCATGTTTAAATCTAATATTAAAAATCTCAGATGAATCTGCCTAGACGGTGTAGACCGTAGTTGTTGCAACTACGCAGGTGTATTGAGGTTTAAATATGCCGAGGTCTTAGGTTGAATATCCCTTTACGGATAAAGAGATAGTGGGGTTTTCTCCTCAGTATTGCCCCGGAGTTTTGTAGCCTTTATTGTTCGATACACTCGTTCTCGTATCATAGGACGAAAGCATGATGAAAAGTGGGTGTGCGAGTTGCGCTTATGTCTAGCCATTCAGGTTTAAAGTTCTGAATGTATTTATGTGTATTTATGTAATAACAATCTATGGCGTGGGTCCCGAGCCCCAGCACTCCTTAGTCCGTCTCTCATATGCACGGCACGGTTCCAAAGCTGCCGCAACAAAGCGCAACTCGGCAAAAGAGAACTCGCATCATGACTTCGTTTAAACTTTCCAAAACCGGCTTAATGAATGGGAAATGTGACGGAATACGTCGCAACTTTTATAATGTATGGACTAGAAAATCACCTGATGTTAAGTGTATGGTGTAGGTACAATCCATTGTTAGTATTGTGTTCTAATAATTATTAGAAATACTGCCTACTATAAAACTGTTTCGGTGTCATAATTGCATTGCGTACGATGTACGAAACCGCCCTGTCGTCCTGGTTTCGAATCCCGTCATGATATTGGGTTTTTCTGTTCGGTATCAGCCCAGAGTCTGGAATCTGTTCCCGATATGGTGATAGGCTACCCCCTTATCATATCATGGGACGGAATACAAAGGCCAAAAATGGTGTGGAATAGTTCCTCTGCTTACCCTTTCGGGGGTGAGAGCCATGTGTAATAACGTTTATCCTAAACACTTATGACTAGCCCTGAAAAGAGAAATAGGCGTAATGTTATATATATATTGTATATTCGAAGCAATAGTAAATAGGGGTCGAATGGCATTTGATCCTGAAATGTGACAATGTCCCGCGGGAACGGCCCGGCTGTGGCAAGTTTCCACAGATTGAGCGATCCCTATTCTGTAATGAAACGTTTAGTTTATCCTTTATTGGGGGTCAAACTGTCTATAGAAGTAAATGGGGCGAAGAAAATGTTGTTATCCAAGTTTGAGCTCGATGGGATTAAATGGGGTGTGTAAATTTAAAATTGTAACGACTAGAAACTTTGTATTGAATAATATAGTGGTAAAGTTTGTTGAAAATTTCTGGAACTATTAAGGCGGTTTAAAATCTTCTGATAGAAAGGTAGCGGGGATGGGAAAGACTGTATTATGGAGATCTTTGTTCCATTCCAACCCTGAGACTATTTGGATTTTGTTGTAACATCAGCTACGTGATTTTTAAGTTATCTTCTGAACACAATATTTTATTTATTTATTTAACTTCATATACAAAAATGTACATAGGCGGACTTAATGCCTTAGGCATTATCTACCAGTCTACCTTTGGGTGATGTGGAGATGAAATGAAGCAGGTGTATATAAAAAAAAAATAAAAAATTATTTTGCTTTATCTAATTTAATACGCAGTTGATTTATTATCAATGTGATTTCAAAACGCAATTAACTAACATACCTACGAGTAAATAGTAACATATCGGATGAGTGAAAGAACTAGATAATGAACTCTTGGTAAATCAAGCGCCTGTCTACAGCCGCCTTCACACACAAACAAGGTTTGAGACTAAAGTAGGATCGACGTGACATGATTGCAAACGTGTGTCCACTGCGAGTTACTCGGCATATGCTTCAAAACCATTCAGTGATGGCAATCTAGACGATAGTTGACATGCTCAAACAGGCTGGTATAATTATTTCTGTTGAGGGATATTCTCTTGACCGTCGACACTTTATCTGGACTCCACTCCACTTACCACCATATGGAGTCGGGTCACATGCCCTGCTCGTATTAAGAAAAGTTCACCGTTTTATATTTCCGGCATATTTTCTCAAATAGAATCTTCATCTACTGAGATATTCACGATTTTGATAGCCGTGATGACGGCGTTTGGATGACAGATACGCAGTGGACAGAGCTAAGGTAATTTGTGCATACGATCACGCAACTAATGTATATTATGTCTCGTCAGACTATGACGTCTCGTCGGAGTTGGTGCTGGCGGACAAACGCTCTAGCGTTAGATTATATCGTTTAGCCGGGTATAACGTTTCGCTGTAAATACTATCTATTTCTCTCTGGAGTATTTTTATATGTCTAAGAAGATAAAATGGTAATAAAATCACTTGGTGGTAAGCTATCACCAATGTTCGTAATCATCTGTATTATCTTCCAATGTTCATGAGCGATGCGTAGCGTCTTTCATAAGAATATGTCTAATAATTTCTTGAAGGTTTCTAGGTGGCAGGGGTCTGGTAATACTGCTCACATAAATGTATTTTTTGACGACACTGGTCGTTACCCGCTAACCGACAATTATCTTGAACTTTAATACACCTAACAAGAATTAAAGTCACAGAGTGCAAAGTGAAATCTCAAAGTAAATTCTCTATGATGCAGCAGGTAATTATAAAATTGATTTTCTTTATTCCTACCCTAATTATAAAAAGGTAACTGATAATTCTGACCATCCTAAATAAGGGACAATGCAATTCCAATCTCCGTTCGATGACTGAATTTGTACAATGTGATAGGATTTCGGCGTAGCCGCTGCGAATTGATCGTGGTTAGTTCAATCTAACAGCGGAATTACAACGTCCAGAACGTCGATAACTATGACTAAGCTGATAATCTTATCAAATAACAGTCATTTGTTTACTACTGTTGCTTGTAGATTACCTGTGTTAGTTATAATACAGTGGGGTGTCTCATTTTATACAAAGCTCTGGTGATTTACACATGATTCACATATCAAGCAACAAATATAACTTTGTAGGATAATAAAAGGATTATATGTAAATTAACATGTCATAAATTTATATCATTTTCTTTTAGTTTGACACAACATATGAGAGTTGATGTAGAAAGTGGAGACCACGTAGATTGGTACTGGCAAGCGCAGCGTGCGATGTTCTCCTACAAGGTGGACAGACGACCTTGTAAAGGTCGTAGAAAACCGCTGCATGCAGACCGCTTCTAAGAGGTTGGTCTGGAAATCTTCAGGGGAGGGCTATGTGCAGCAGTGGACTTCTAAAGGCTGGAGTAGAAGAATATGTGCAGAGGATTCATTTAGTTAACTTAGGTTGCAAAAGTGATTTTTTCATTTGATCGTTTTGTATTTTACGAGTAGCATTAATTATTTAGTCAGGAATGGGTGCTTAGCGTCCGAGCTTCTTTTTACCGACCTTCATTTCGGCTAATCCGCCTCACTCTTCACTAGTCTGTCGCATCTGTGTAAAAAAGGAATTCTATTAACCCCATTCAGTCAAAACACATGTCCCGTCTCCAAATCCTCTGAAGACGTCTCAGATCAGTTTGTATTTGCTAGGGATCGTTTGAATGTATACTTAATACTCGTGTAAGAGGCCGGAGGGCCGGAGGGACCGACGGGTCAACGGCAAGGTTAAATAAGGTGTAGATAAAATTGTGTTGAATTATTTACAGTGGCCCATACAAAGGGCTTTTGGAAATGACGTTTGAGTAAACTTTGCATTAAATGTTCTGGTGACTCAGCATGTACGTCATGTGTTAATATTTGATGTGCTCTTGTGAAGTCGTAAGCATCTTTTATTTTCTCGTTGACCCATATAAGTGTGCGGGTTCCGGGATTCAAATAGCCTGGTATAATTGTATCAACTGATAATCTCTCTTCAGTCTACATTCTATATGAATCTGCTTATCATTAGGTGCAGTAGGGTCATATCACTATGTCGTGAGTGTGCAAAAACGAAATAATGAAGCACCTTGTTTCCCCGTTTAATATTTTTCTTTGACTTTTATGTTACTGAATATAAGATAGAAATTTACACGAACACTCTTTATATTTTATAGTAAATAAACGTTAGGTCTTACAACGTTACTTATAACATTACTTTAAGTATTGCCTTTTTCAATTAATTAAAGTAGGCATCCAAATTCTACTAGGACTTTTAGGTCTGCTGTTTATTCTCAGATATTCTTTACTGGCAAAATAAGGGTACTGTTATGTTGAGAGCGATTTTAAGTAAATTTTAACTTCTTTTCAATAATGTCAGCCCATACGTCCATCTGTATTCATCCACTGTATGACATAGGCATTTCCCAGACTCTTAACAGAACGCTTCTTCCCCATTCGCCCTAACGTACGTAGTTGGAACCATCGATCTAATAGACCTGACGCCGGTCTCTTCTACGCAGCAGTCAGCAGCAGAAACTATTGTCTAGCTTCAAAGGAACCGATACCCACCTAGCCCTTATTATCTTTTTTTTTCGCGGGGAAAAAACGCGTTATCGCTATATCGCTATCCATTCGGTTATATTGGTTTCACAGATCTTACGGCCCAATGTCGGCATTACACCGAGTCCGTAACACTATGTATACCCTACACCGGTATACCAACCAAAACCCGCGGTAGCCTTCTTCGGCGTTTACGGGACGGCCCCGGGGTATCTTGTTGCACGAAGATAGCTGCACGGCACCGCCTCTGAGCCCTTATTATCCTAGTATCACAACTCCGCGAAGCTCTCGTTCCCGTTAAACCACCAGAAGTCCCTGTTAAAGTCGGTTTGTTTGGTACAAACAAACATTCTTCAGACTTCGATATTCACGAACTAGTTAGGTAACGTTACAATTTCGAGAAATGTCCGAACAGTTAAAATGGTCTCCACTTCGTTCTTACTTACCCTCTGTTTGACCTCCACTAAGACCCAACTTATGACAGGAATATCTGTTTAATTCAGAGCGCTCACTTCTCCTCCTCATTACGAAATAACCTTTTTGGGGCCTAACCTCTAATTATTCATACGTTATTAAAAGAAATTTGAATTCTTTGTTTATGTAGTGGAAACATTTTCATTTCTTTGTGAAGATTTTTAAGCTTATTTAAATAGCGCAACAATGTATTAATCTGTGAAAATATGTTGAAGTTACTTTAGGTTTTCTAATTTTAAGTGTAAATATTATGTTAAAAATGTAGACTTCTTATACGAAATTCCATTTAGTTTTAACTTGGTACACATTCTTAGTCTTGCTATTAAATGCAGTACAAATTTATTATAGAAAGGATCACAGCAAAACAGTTATACCGATTTATTTTCATATCCCCAATGATAATTATCTCAATCTGTAAACCAAACCCGCAGCCTCTTCTCTTTGCAGACTAATAGGTAAACTAAAAACGTCCTCCTTGAATAGCACTTAATATTATTTATTTACTTTTGTCTTTTAAATATCAAATCAGAGAACCTTTCAACTTCATGTCTATACCCGCTACATTTGATAGACATCCGAAAATGGAAAAAAACTGGTTGCGATCATAAAAATGGGATGTCACGGACGTGTTTTAATTATTTTGCGAAGGGGGAAAAATTGCTACTGTCGATCTGAAGTTCATGTTTCTTTATTCTTGTGTATCGCCGATTCTGCAAAAAATACTCATTATTCTTTGGTAGGCGCAGTGTTTGTTGATTTTAAAACTAACGTTTTTTTTTCGATTTTCATAGCGATATGACCGACATTTGTATTACAAAGTACTGTGTAATTTGTTGCGTTACGTTACCATTGCGTTTTGATAAACCCTGGAACTTCTCATAATACCCAGTAATTATGCTGGCTACAAGTCCTTCAAACCGGAATAGAATCGTGCATGGATGTTGCTTAGCGTTAGTAATAGACATTACGGTGGTAGCTATCCTTACGGTTCATCGCATACAAGAGTCCTACCACTAGTAAAAAGATGATAATATGATGTACACGAAATTTTGATAAATTTATCCGTATTTTGAAGGGGCTCGCCGTTGCCTTTTTGAGGTTTATTTCTTATATCTTCACACACATCATAAAAACAAAAAACTATTCTGTATTTCCTATTTAATAATAAATAGGTACTTACCTAGTGTTCTAGCCAATGTGTGCTGAGTCTTATAACAACTTTTAGATTGAATTCATCTAATAGGTTTTGACTAACACTTTACAATCAAATGATTTTTTAATAGCATTGCAATTCATTGCATTACATCCAATAGAAAAAGGAAGAAAAAATCAATGTTAAAAAAATATTTGTTGTTTAATATTCTGCAATTTCAGACAGGAAATGAAATGCCCCAATAAAATGAAAATCCTTTGTAGGATTTAATGTTAAAGGGAAATTGAATTTATGTGCACAAAGAAAAGAGTTTTGAATGGAATTTGTAAATTATGTTCTCGAATGGAAATACGGAGTGCTTTATTAAGAGTTACTGTGTGATTTGAAGATTATGAAGATTAGCCATCTGATCGCTAATTCGACATTTTAAAATGTTATAAATATCTCCTTGTTCAGGTGTTTCATATTTGGGTCGTTTCTCTATAAAATCTTGTGGAAAATCTTACAATGCCGTTTAATGTGTTTTATTACACTAACATTCAAATTCTTTGGCATCCGGCAATCGGTCTCATCAAAACATGTCTCAAATTCGGTTTACCATTTACATATCGTCTCTGTGTTAATATTATCGTAGATGTTCTAAAACTAACCACGTGTTGATTTCTGTTTGAATGTTCACCGCGTTCGGAATTATTACTGATTCACGTATATTCTAATTAGATTTTGCCTCTGTTATTAATGTGTATTTACTAGTTTCAGCTCTTGGTTTCGTTCAAATATGACTTTTAGGGTTCCGGACCACAAAAGCAAAAAGGAGTTCTTATAGGATCACTTTGTTGTCCGTCTGTATCTATCTGTCAAGGCGCTTTTTCTCAGGAACGCAAATAGATAACAAGTTAGAATTTATGTCAATTACTCAGGTCTACGGTCTCTTTCAACCAAACTTGTAAGTCGCGTATTTTGCGATTTTGCAAGGGAATCAAAACCTATAGAGTAGGTACTTCCGTTGAACTAGAATCATGTAATTTAAAAAGAAGCAAGGTCTCACAGCACTTGATAAACCTGAAAACCGTAAATATGTACTTCAGTAACAAAAAAAGCGAATTTACAAACTTTTTAAATCTGATTAACGTATTAATTAATTTTGTCGAACTATTGAACTTACATACTTAGATACCTTACTTACAAGTTTTTCAGAACCCTGTATACGCGAGTCCATTTCGCACTTGTCCGGGTTTTTCAGGATAAAATGCAGCCTAAATTACTTTACGACGAGTTCTATATCATCGACATAATAGTAGACCATAAATTACTTTACCTAAAAGTGTGTAGATACCTATCAGCTAAAGATACATTAACATGGGTTCAGCCGTTTCATAGCTTAGAACAAAGAAACTCAAAAAAGATATTAAACTGGTCGATCCCGTCCTTGTACAAATTTAGCATGTCTCTACCATTATTACCCCTTAAAAATTAAGTAGATGATAGCCTAGTCGAGAATGGAACGGTCTGCCGAGACAATGTCCGGAGGTTCATAACCCAAGGCACACACCTCTGACTTTTCAGCTACGTACGTATTGTTTATCAATTATCGTTCGCTTTAACGGTTTAGGAAAACATAGTGAGGAAACCTGTATACCTAAAAAGTTCTTCATAAGAAATTCAAAGATATGTGTCTACCAACCCGCACTAGGCCAGCGTGGTGGACTAAGGCCTAAACCCTCTCAGCAGTACAGGAGGCCCGTGTCCAGCAGTGGGCAGTATATAATACAGGGCTGGTATTTTTTTTTTATATCAAAACCGCATCATCTTTATGAAGCAGCACAGACATTCTATACCAAGAAACCGATATTTTTCACGTCATAAACATGAAAAATTCTAAAAATGTTAATTTGTGAAAACAATGTTCCATTAATAAGCGCTATATTGTTGTATTATTTGTGCCCGAGCAGTGAGGGCAGCGGAAATTGCATTCCTAAATCTAGCGCAATATTCAAATCTGTTACACAGTGCGAGCTACTAGCTTGATAGTGAACAGCTACTGACATATAGCTAATGGTACCGAATCGTTCTTACTAATATAAATGCGAAAGTTTGTGCAATGTTTTGGATGTTGGTTCGAAGTAAACTCAGAAACAACTAAACGAATTTGGATGAAATTTGTCACACTGATAGATCATGTCCTGGATTAACATTTTTATCCTGGTAATTTCCTCCCATGGGAAATACTGGATATTTTAAATCGTTTTTTTTTAAGGTGATGGCGCTGGCGTTATAGTGTTTTATGATTTTTTATAGCGGGAAAGGCTTTCATGCGTGTGACACCGCGCGCAATACATAGCGTGTTTATAATTAACTCGATAGGGATAATAGACCATGGTCAATATTGTGGATGAAAAAAATCATAGCTGCTCGTTACTGCTAATTGCGTTTATGTGACAGTTCTTCGTGTCTTAAACCGTAACTTTGTGAGAAGATTAGGTTATTCTCAAGGCTCTACTCACTCTATACTTTACAGAGATCAAAAGTAGCCAATAGTTTAATCCCGGATTTGATTTATCTGTGTAACTAACATCCAAAGCTCTTTATGCCTTGCCTTTACTTCAAACAACATGCTTCCTATTCTTATTTATAATATTGGTAGGAGTAGAATTTTATGGGTACAATTTGATTCTCACAATAGTTTCATACGAATCGTTACCAGCATAGTAACTATCGAAGCCAACTGGCACGCTAGCTGGTTCTGTGTAAACAAACTATTATAAACTCTATAAAATCAGCTATCTCAAATCCTACTAATATTATAAAGGCGAAAGTTTGGATGTATGGATGTTTGGATGTTTGAATGTTTGGATGTATGGATGTAAGGATGTTTGTTCCTCTTTCACGCAAAAACTACTGAACGGATTTCGATGAAATTTGGCACACGGGTAGATCATGTCCTGGATTAACACATAGGCTACTTTTTATCCCGGGAAAATATAAACCGGGACTTTTATCCCGGAAAAACTTTTTAATGCGGGCGGAGTCGCGGGCAAAAGCTAGTATTTTCATAATGTATGAAGAATATGACAGTAATTTGCGCTCTAGCCTTCATTAGGGGCCGGTTGCTTGAGTTTTATATTAGCTCCAGTGAATAGTGTTGATTATATCGGGTAATATTAAGTTTTTTAGTGCCTCGGTGGCATAGTTGTATGACGGTACGACTGTAATGCTGGGGGTTTCTTCGGAAGTAGTGGTGATGCGACGGCAGGCGGATGACAAGTGTGTCAAATAGAATAGACATAATGATTTCTTATATTTACGCAAATGTTAGACATTTAATTAAGACTATTTAACGGATTTTATCGCGGTTTTTTAATCTATATTTTCTCTCGACTTTTAAAAGAATTTGCAGCATTTCGTGGTCACGGGGCGGACTGAAAGAATTGACATAGATAACAATAGAAATTGTTTATATCCTTGGTATACTCTTCAATTTGGTGCTAGCGCCCGTTCCATATCCAAACTTGGCATATCAAGCTTGAGTAAATAGGGTTAGGAAAAGGAGTTATGTTGTTTAGCATACCTAATGCAGATAATGCACAGTGCATAAGGCTAATCTATACTAACATTATAAAGCTGAAGAGTTTGTTTGTTTGTTTGAACATGCTAATCTCAGGAACTACTAAACCGATTTTGAAAATTCTTTCACGAATAGGAAGCTACATAACTCCTGCGTGTGGTAGGCTACTTTTTATTCCGGGAAAATATTTTTGTCCCGGAAAAACTTTTTCACGCGGGCGGAGCCGCGAGCACTACTAGTATATTATAACAATACCAATTAGGGTTCGATTCCAGGGTCAGTCAAAGTGATATTGAGTATTTTCGTTTAAGTTTCAGCATGGAATTTAGAATTTGTACCCGATATGGCGATAGGCTCGCCCCCTATCACATCATTATACTGAATACTGACGGCGAAAACAGAATGCACTAATTGCGCCTCTGCCTACCCCCTAAGATAAAAGGCCTGAGTGTGGTCATTAGAGAATGAAGTAATATGGTAGGCAATAAGGGTCTAGTAAGGCAATTCGTATATTTGACATCATATCTACGCGGCGTTAGGAAAGAAATTGACACTACAATTTACAAATGAGAGAAGGGAGTCTGACAACTTCGAGTACACTCGTCACATAAGCGTATAAGACGACCAAATACAAAAGTTACACTCTAATCACTCTTTTGTGACGAGCTAATTTAAGTCTTTATTGTATTGATGTATAGGTTGTATGTATAGGTCGACTGCCTCGGTGGCGTAGTAGTATTACAGTACGACTGCAAAGCTGAGGTCTCGGGTTCGATCCCCGGGTCGGGCAAAGTGATATTGAGTTTTTCTATTCAGTATCAGCTCGGAGTCTGGAATTTGTGCCCGATATGGCGATAGGCTCGCCCCCTATCACATCATGGGACGGAATGACGGCGAAAAGTGGGTGCACTAGTTGCGCCTCTGCCTACCCCTTAAGGGATAACAGGCGTGAGTGTATATGTATATGTATGTATGTTTAGGTTTTTTTATATACTTATCAATGGTACATTGTAATTATTTTGTCAACCTAGCTTGTAACAAATAAATATTATCTTTCTATCTTCTTTCTAATTGATGCTCCTAATAAAATGAATACTATCTAATGTTCGTTATTTGAGCTGTTTAATAAAAGATGTTGAATAACTGTAAAAATAAATACTGAAATTTGTGAAGCAGGCATTGTGTCCTAAAACGGTCGACAGAATTATACGGGAATATGCTAGGTACTACATATAAACTAGCTGAAATTCCCGAGCCCTGGGGAGACTGGGAATGAGACATTATGCCCGGATTTTACCACATGTGTATCATGGTTGGTATTTAGTCTTATACATAATATTATATCCGGTACTCTTAGGAAACAATTACCAGCTATTATTTCAATTAAGCCAGGATAACCCGCAGCAAGACGTTGTCTTGACGCGAAAGCCACAGACGCGATGCCACATTTTAAAAATTCGCATTTTAACAGAAGAAAATGTAAATTCGAAAATATATTTTGACCCGTATCACTGCTGCCCGTCGCAGTGAGGCAAAACCGCAAACATTAATCAAAAACAATATCGTATTTTATACGAACCACGCCACAAATATTGTTTGTTTAGAACTCTCGTGGAATATAATTTTTTAGCGAAATATATTTTTTTTGATCCCCCCTCTCCTTTCCTTAGCAGAACCACGCGTGCGGGCGCGCGAAGCCACAGCTTGAAGGTGAAAACCATAACGACCCGAACCAATAGGTTCTATAGTTCCTTCTTCTGTCGCACCATCAGGCTGTGGAATAGTTTGCCGGCGCACGTGTTCCGTCCTTCCTACAATCCTGGGTCCTTCCGCCGTAGCGTGAAGAAGCAGCTGGTCAGGCCGGCATGATTGTGTCGAATGGCATGGGATAATCGTCCAATGCCATTCGATTCTCTATTTGGACTGCACCGTGCTTACCATCAGGCGCAGTGCAGTCACTATGACGAACTGTATCTATGTTTAAGAACGAGCGATCATGAAACCAAAGGGATAAGAGAAGATAAAATAGAGCAATGGAAAAGTAAAGAGAACCTCGTTAGGTAAGAGATTTTAAGATAATTTTCTTACAAAGTTAATCTTAATCCGCTAGGAAATACTTTGCCGTAATTAATTACTTTTTTAATTAAACTTTATTAAGCTAAGAATTTTTTAACTTTAATACATTTATCTTTACCTATAGCGAAGGCTTGCCTTCTAGTAGGTACCTATACATGTTTTTGCCGGGGGATATGCTTAACAAAATAAATAAGATAGTTTATAAAAACAGAGATTTTCTAAGCTTTGATGAACTAAACACGCAAATACGTATGCTTTTTAACCTATTTGTTCGTTAGTCTGAGTTCACGTCAAACAGCTGAACTCTAAGTATTAAATTAGATCGAGAAATTTACAAAAAGATATTTTTGCTAGCTTTTGTCGCAGCTGCCCCCGCGTAAAGGTAGCCTGTTTTCTTCCCAAGGTCTCCAGTATCTATAACAAATGTCGTAGAAGTCAGTTCAGTAGCTCAGCGATGAAAGCGTATCAGGCAGACATAGTTACTTTAGCATTTACAATATATAAAAGTATGTGTTTTGCCCCGAAAGAAAAACTTTAGGCAAACATAGCTATAGGAAATTGTAGATAAAGGTACAGACACAGATTTTTTTCAGAGATATCTGTAAGTCAACTAGCTTCCTTAAAATATAATTCATTGGAATATTTTTATTGTATGAAATAAACAAAATCTATCTTCTTTCCAGATATCTTGATTTGTTTAAAAGTAAACAGCCATAAACTTTTAGACGAGTCGGTGTTAAAATTAACGAAAGCCCACTCTCGAACACTAAACCGAACTCTCAAATGGATTAGGTACATTGCACGGGACGCACTCTGGAGTCTGGTTCCGGCAGGTATTTATTATTTTCAAAATATATTTTTTTACGAGTTTGTCATTTGATTGCGTAATAATATTTCGGGCCAAACGGAAATTATTTTTATTAATGTTTTGTCTCCACTGAAAAAATTGTGATTAAGTAGTTAAAAAACAAAACTCATGCTATTGTTCACAGGGGTTAGGCAGAAGCGCATCTATTGTACCCACATTTATCGAGCTTATAATATCTAACTTCAACATTTGACATTTTTTGAGAGCTAAGGAAGAGCATGTCGCTCTTGCGAACAAAACTAAGGCTCGGGATCTAGAAATATAAATTGGAAATCGTATCCATATAGTTTAAACTTTAAAACCTTAAGTGTATCACCGCTAGATCGATGAAGAAAGAGAAATACTTTATATTTTAGAAACCCATTTATCTGGCTATCTGGGGCACCTCCCATTTTGAGAAGCAATTATCTCAGACACCATCTAAATACCCCTCTGCAACAGCGAAATAAAACAACCGTATACCATCGCAATCAAACATTTTAAAGCGCTGTTCGTGCCACTTCATGTTCGCTGTATCGTATAAAGGGTTTAGTAGCGACGCGTTTCGGAGCGTGTCGCTACCACTTCGGAGCGCGTCGTCGTGCTCTTTAGCAAATGAAAAAGTTAAAATGGCGAGGTTCATTCCTCGAGTTTGTTTTTCAATGGTTTGACGTGAATCATAAAATATCTATTTCGATTTTTGAGTAGTCATATCTTTGAATAATTCGTTCAACCAACTTTTATACCCTAATGTCTTTTGTAAGCAGGTAGCTAATAGGTTCGTCAGCCTCCCATGTTGTGATAAAAAGAAATAAACTTTTTTTATGTGAAAAACGAGATTATCGTCATCGGCCAGTCTGTGGTAAATGCGGACGGCTGTATTGGGCTCATCGGTCTTGCGACTCACCGTTAGATCGATAATGACATCCGATTGACCATCACGCTGGAAATGAAATGAAATAATTTTATTCAAACCCATTAAATGTTATTAAGTGGACGATAGCTTAGTTGGGAATAGAACGGTCTGACGAGACTGATGTCCACAGGTTCAAAACCCAAGGCACACACCTCTGATTTTTTTATCTTATATGTGTATTGTTTATCAATTATCGTAAGCTTTAACAGTGAAGGAAAACATTGTGAGGAAACCTGCATACCTGAGAATAAAAAAATCGAAGGTATGTGAAGTCTGCCAACCCGCACTAGGCCAGCGTGGTGGACTAAGGCCCTCCAATAGTAGAGGAGGCCCGTGCTCAGCAGTGGGTAGTATATAATACAGGGGTGGTACGGCATAAATGGTAAATGTTATGGCCTTATTAAGATTCCGTCAATATTAACTCTAGCACTACGAAAAGCAGATCTCACCAGAGAAGAACGGCAAGAACTCCAGACCAAGTCCCTATATACATTAGGATGTAAGCCGGTGTAGGCACCAGTATACCAACCAAAACCCTACGGTAGCTCTTTTCAGCGCATTAGGGGCGGCTGCGGGCACCTTAGGCGAAGAGGAAATTACCTGTCAGAATATCTCGCGCAAGTTTCAGTTCCCCATAACAATCGAATATAGACCCTCAGCGGCAGCTAATTTCCTTACACGAGTAATGTGATTAAAAAAAGATTTTGTTACAACAAAAAGCTAAAGAAATATTTTACTTCAGATAGCTCTTCAGATTTTAAAGACAATTTGAATGTCATTGCACCACATTAACTACCTTTCTTCACATTTTCCATCCTTTTAAAAGGATTTTCGTTCTCATTAGATATAATTCCGTGATGAATATTTCCTTTTGAGAAATATCGCAATTTTTAACCAGATACTATCGCCACGATCTCTAAAATTACCGCATTTAAAATAGAGTTTTGCAAAATGCACTCTTCTCTTATACCCTCAGGGTCCAAACTGATTCAGTTGGGTTCCGTTTAATACACACCTGCTGTACCCTGGACCGTGTCTAGACATGCTAACTCATTATTAAAACTAAGTTTAATACTATAGGTATTTGAAGTAGGCTTGCGGGATGCATGGAGACTTCGCATAATTTAGTATCGGTCTTTTAAGCTCTAAAGACCCCTATCATATTAGGCGGTTTGGAATTTTAATACTGAAGGATATGGAGTGGCGATGAGCATATATTTTTTTTCATTAATACTCACGTAATATGTATATGTATGAAAATGTGTCTTTATAACGCTAAAGATTGTCTTGTAGCGCAGCTTTGTTTATTTTGCCTCCGAGCAGGATAATGGCATATATAGTATCCCGATGTTAAGGACATTATAGGTAATTTGATTATATTCCGAAATACCCACTCCCGTTAGTGTTGTATAGTATGGTCGATGGTTTGGTACATGCGATTAGAATAGCATACCTACATTACATTTTAATCACTTGACAGAAAATACTAAAATACGCATCTCGAACTATAAAAAGAGAATTAGCGATAATACTTTACATAATTTGTAGCTTGTAGGTAAGTGATAGACAGACAACGCTCTACGAAAATTAACATAATGGCTGATGTGTACCTAATATTTAGTGCCCAGTACTCCACTTCAATAAACTTAAGTGTAGTCACTTATACCACACGAAGTAATAACACACACACACACACTCATTATCCCCGAAGGTGCAGGCATAGGCGCAACTAGTGATACCGCTTTTCGCCTTGCGTATTCCGTCGCATGATAATATGATAGGGCCAGCCTATCACCATATCGAGCACAAATTCCAGACTCCGGGCTGATACTGATCAGAATCCCAATGTCACTTTTTCCGACCCAAGGATCGAACTCGAGACCAGCATTGCAGTCGTACTGTAATACAACTACGCCACCGAGGCAGGCACTAAGTAATAAGTCAGTTTAAAATATTTTAGAAATCATCTCCACAGTTCTCCTGTCCTAGATATGGTCACGTAAAACACTCAACTTCGGCGATGTATCTAGTATGTACCCAGTATTAGGCTATCTGCCAAAACTACTCGCTTGTTAAATTTTCAAAAGTTTATAAAACCCCCCTTTCCTTGGACAGATAAGGGGGTATTCACTTGTGTGTTCGGTGATTGAGAGTTTATTGAAGTGACACAACAGAATGACGAGCCGAGCATGCCATTCGCCTGATTATATGCGATACAACCGCCCATAAACACCACACAGCACTTTGAGTTACAAAATACTTTGTGCCATTCCACTGCGCTGATCATCCTGAGACATAAGATGTTAAGTCTCATTATGTCCAGTAGGTTCACTGGCTACAATGTCCTTCAAACCGAAACGCAACAGTGCATGCACACTGCTGCTTGGCGGTAGAAATAGACATTGCGGTGGTACCCAACCAGACGGACTCCTACAAATGAGAGACCTACCACCGGTTTATGGCGAATAGGTGTTTTTTATGTGCCGACACATACGTTCGCAATTTAAATGACGTGATCAAAAATAGCGGTCGCGACGACTATTGAAAGGCGGCTTGCTCGTTTTTCAGTTCTATAAACAAATGAATTCAACAATACATCAACATCACCTTACCCAGACCCTCCTCTAACATCTAAGATCAAAGAATTAACACCAAAACCTTATATTACAACAACAAAAACTTTTATATGACTCCTTTCTGAGTTTCTTTGTGTACAGAGTACCAAAGGGTACCAGACGAGCTGTTTTATGGCTTCGGCGGAATTAGCTAGGGTTTTGATAGACGATCCATAGTAACTAGCAAACTAGTATTACTAGACTAGGGGCCCGTTAATAGTGTCAAAGAAAATGTTATTCATGAATTTATTATAATGTGGATATGGCTGGTCGTAGATTTTATGTATCCACCTGGAAAGCGACAACCTTACACAATTTGTAAAAACTAGTCACAGTATGTCCCCTTCCGCGATCTGCCTGTGATCTATACCCCATTCAAACCGGACGGCATAATTATGTCGACTGGCGAGGAATGGTTATTTGTTGTCAAATAAGTAGGTATCCATCTCAACACCCCTCCTCTTAACATCAGATGCAATGTTGTGACTATATCGTGTCATTATAAAAAAATGTACATTTGAAGATTTATTTTAGGTTTCTGATTAGAAGTATATCTTCTCAGCAACAGTAGGTTAAAAAATGCTATTGGCAAATCCCTTGTAAGATCCAATAGAAACATTGCTTAAAAGGTCGTAAACAGAAAGCAATACAAGTGCCTCTATAGAATTGAATCAAGGTCGTAACGGCAGCAAAAGCTCTTATACGATTACGCGATACTGATCTCAAATCTTTTGTACAATATTTGGTGCTTTTTGTTGAAAATGTTATTGCTTTCCTGTTCTTTTGATTGTAGCTTATAGAGTTACGGAAATGAATCAAAGCACGTAGTATGAGTGAGCCCCATTACTAGGGAAAATTTATTATACCAAAGAAAATCCACTGTTAAATGATGTAGGTACACAAAAGTATATAGGCGGTTTGAGTGTTTTGAATTTGAAGGATTTCAGTTTTCCTACAATCCTGGGTCCTTCCGCCATAGCGTGAAGAAGCAGTTGGTTAGGCCGGTATTATTGTGTCGAATGACATGGGATAATCGTCCAATGCCATTCGATTCTCTATTTGGTCTGCACCGTGCTTACCATCGGGTGTAGTGCAGTCACTGTGTCGACCTACTATAAATAAAAAAAGTTCAGCTTTTAATTCAAAAAAATTTAGGTCTCAACATACATAATCTGAATAACTTAAGTAGATTCCAAATCTCAAATTAACATTCATTACTAAAAACTGTGACAAAGCGTGTAAACAAGGAAATATAAAAAATATAAAGTCCCTAGTTGTTTTAAGGCCTTTAAGCCATGCTTGTAAATTATTCATGAGCCGAAAAACACCGTGCGTCTCGTTTTACCGGGATCGCGCAAGTGCTTTACGCCGGGTTAAGGGTGCGTTCTACAAACAACAAGTTTTATGATAAAATACAATGCTTAAGGATAAATAAATAATTTTTATTAGACAAGTACCGATTCGATCTCTGGGTATCGATTTGTGTATTCGTGTCGCTAAGCAGCGAGCAAGTGTGAAGCTCATTGTACCAATATGTTTCCTGTTCTCATTTCAATCGGACTATTGACAGTCAGACGGACAGTCGCCAAAATGCCTGTTAGTTCGAAATCTGATCACAAATTCCAATTCTGGTCAATCTTCTTGAGTGGAAACATTCGCAAAATATCATGTTCGTTAACATATTCAGACCCGCGTGATGCCTGGCCATTGGCAGCCGAATACGCATTGGCGTAACAAAAACCATCGTTTATTTCCGCCAGAATCCAGACCTCTGCGAAATAAACTCGAATTTGTTTCCGATACAAACGGACCTGGTTACTTTTAATTGACCTTTTTTAATTAAACCTTTTTATCTTTTAACTTCGTTCATACGTTTCCTTGACGAGGGATGAGGTTAGATTAAGAATATTTAAATACATTGTTTCTTATCTATAAACATTATAATAATTTCGTCGACTTTCTGTGTCTATATTTTTGCAAAAAGTAACTTTATTGTAGGCATGTATTTGTGTTTGAACCGGTGCGTTCTGGCTTATCATCCACTACGCTATGGAGGTTCTCACAATTTATCAAGAAAATTAACTTATTCCTAGTTAACAATGAAAATCCAGAGGTATTCCTATCCAATTCCCAATCGTAGGAAAGGAGGCAATGCAAACATTTGCTCATTCCTCCGGAGCTAAGGTATTAGTTTCTCATACTAGGAAAAATAGCTTGAACCGTCTGATTGGATTTTTCTATCTTTGCCTTTACCTCGGTGTAGAATCTTAATTGTCTGAAATTTATCTTTAAAAGAGTTGTGTTTTCTGGGAATTAATGTCTTAATGGCAGAGTAATAATTTGTGAAAAATCCATAACAATTTCGAGGGTATGTGAGGTCTTCCAACCCGCACTACGTCAACGTGGTGGACTAAAGCTTAAACCCCTCAGTAGTAAATGTCTGTGCAGCAGGCAGCAGTGGGCAGCATTAAATACATGGCTAGTTTTTTTTATTATTTAGGTATATTAAGCACAATTTCTAATTGGTTATACGTAGACTATCAGAATACACTCATCCAGTGGCAGTCTCAATGAGTCTGGTGCCCTAATTATCCGTCTAAAGCGTATCTAATCTGCATGAATGCCGTAAAGCCTGCCTACTATGAGCAGACGTGCTCAGACATAAAGGGCGCGATGCTCAGTCGGTGTGATGCGATCCGCTTAACACCCCATGTGTCTGAATGGGCATTATTTGTACTTAAACACCGTACCGTGGGTTTTTAGTGTGCGAATTTGGAGTTTTGTTTTGAAAATTTTAATGCGAAAAACTTGTTAGGTATTGTTTTATTTCCAGGGTCATACTTATCAACAGGAGAAGGACCGCAACAGCGGTATGCGCAGGGGCGGTTGCGGACGACAACTTAGACGCGAGTCGGAGGAAGCCCGCAGCCGTCCCTAATGCGCCGAAGATGGCCGAAAAAAAAAAAAAAAAAGGATCATACTTATAGATTAGCTACAAGTATATCAGTGATTTGCTTAGTTGTTGGATATAAGAATAATTACAAATGACTTTCAAAAATTGGTTCTCAATTCGTGTGTTTGTGTGGTTTTATTTTTGACAAGTTTACGGTAGGCGAAATGTAGCTATACCCATAGAATAATAACGCCTATGCCTTTCTTTACTTCGTGCCTATACCTATGACCTTTTGCCCTCGAATGTCTCTTCCTAGTTTGTTTCGGCCACGGAGTTCAATTTCTACGAAGATCATCCCGGTAGACGACTGCCTCGGTGGCGTAGTTGTATTACAGTACGACTGCAAAGCTGAGGTCTCGGGTTCGATCCCCGGGTCGGGCAAAGTGATATTGAGTTTTTCTATTCAATATCAGCTCGGAGTCTGGAATTTGTGCCCGATATGGCGATAGGCTCGCCCCCTATCACATCATGGGACGGAATAACGGCGAAAAGTGGGTGCACTAGTTGCGCCTCTGCCTACCCCTTCGGGGATAACAGGCGTGAGTGTATATGTATGTATGTATCATCCCGGTACGCAGGAGATATTATAGTGCACATATTGTGTGTGCGCCATACACAGGTGCAGTCACTATTCTTTCACTCTCATAGTCCCGTGAGACGGCAATCCGACATGATAGATAGATCGGGCGCAGGACCAACGGCTTTACGTGCTTTCCGAGGCACGGGGGTATCGCACCGCCAGTTTCCTGACTCTGTACTGCGACTGAGTAATTTTCAAGATGGAAAAACCCAGTCACAATGTTTTTGGCTCTAGCCGGGGTTCGAACCCAGTTCCTTAGCGTGCTAATAGAAAGAAAGAACTTTATGGTTCTCGTAACGAGTACGCAATATAACTACGCCACCGACGCAGTCAAGAATACCGAAGTTATGAAATACAAAAGTAGGCAAAAGTTTTGGGTACAATTATTGTGTAATAAAAAATTCTTTTCTTTGAAATAACAAAGAAAGAAAACTTTTAATTTGTTCAACATATAACGAGCGAAATTTTAAGGGAAAACCGTTTCTTTTATTCGGAAAAAGTGATACTCGTTGGCACTCGTTGCACAATAATACTCTTGTGAGTTATTAAGGCCGGTATTAATAAATGAATCTCAAGTTTGAGTTACATCTCAAGTAGACATAACGTATTGAACTCTTCATACATTATGTCTACTTGAGATTAGTTTATTAATATCGGCCTAAGATTGCTAAGTGGTAGGTGCTATATTTGTACCCGAATTAATAACGATGCCCTTATAATATATATGGTGAAAATGCCATAATAATTGTTTATCGGAGATACGTTTTGGGATACATCATACGCCGTTGTAAGTGCTTCATATATACAGGTTGGCATGATACTGGCGAGCGTCAAGGGACATTATGTCTCTTTTTCATCGAAAGAAGTCTTAATTTCTTACATGGACTTTGAAATAAAAAATATTTTCGCCAGTTGTGGTGTTTCCGACTTCCGGGACACAATAATACTTTTACACGATTGGGATACAAAAATAGACTGGTGCGACGCTTGTAAATAACCAAACGAATTATCGTATTATCTAAGGCATACACGCTACGGTCTACCAGTGAGGTAACCTGTACAGGTATGCCTGCGCAGGTCAACCGTATGTCGGTAGCGTGTATGGGGACGTTCCAAGGTCCCGGACGGAGACGGAGCGGCCTTCAGTTCTTTTCGCGATGGCATCGATTAAGGACAATGAGGCGTTGGCATTGTTAGGCCTTGCTTTAATTTTGAAGAAAAAAGACACAAGAGAAAGAGAGAGGGGCGTGGAATGTCAATATACATTCTTGGACATATTCATCCTTCTTCAGTTCCTATGGAAGATTTTTTTGTTCCAACATTACCAAGCGTGAACGGATGGTCAGACTCATGTGTGACTGAGATAGACACTTGAAAACAACTCTCCAGTACAGTAATTAATCTATGAAAACAACTGACGTGACCTGCGCAGGCGACCGGAGTACATGCATACAGGCACAGGTACACCTTATGGTGTCACGTAAAAGCATTGATTTTCGATCTTGGGCCAGTCACCTGCGCAGGTTCAAAAAGCTGCACAGGTCTATCCCACAAACATTCAGGTCTTGGCTGTACAGGGATACCTCTCCATCAGACCGGGTTTTTTAATACATCAATGACAAGGGCGGATCCAGCTTTGGCGCCAGGGGGGGGGGGGGGTCACATAGTCGTGGTCAAGTCACAAGAAGTTATAATTTAATTTTGAAAAGTAAAAAGTAGGTATTCTATCTATACTTTAATATTATAAAGCTGAAGAGTTTGTTTGTTTGTTTGTTTGAACGCGCTAATCTCAGGAACTACTGGTTCGAATTGAAAAATTCTTTTTGTGTTGAATAGACCATTTATCGAGGAAGGCTTTAAGCTATATGACATCACGATGCAACTATTAGGAGCGAAGAAATAATGGAAAATGTGAAAAAAACGGGGAAAATTATTCATCCTTGAGGGCTTCCATTGCGTGCGCTGTGAAAACGGTTCAAGATACCAAAAATATATGTATCAAAGAATTATTCCTCTTGAAATGATCTAAAAAAATGTCCCAGAGAGTATATGTCTATCTTTTAAGATTAACTCACTGGAACCGTTTTTATGGTAATCAAATTTGGTCGAAATTAATAACTCTGTCTGTCGCGCTTTCACACCAATACTACAGAACCGATTTAAATGAAATTTGGTACACAGATATTTTAGAACTTGAAAAAGGACATGGGCTACTTTTTATCCCCGTGAAATATAAAACGGGACTCTTATCCCGGAAACACTCATTCACGCGGGCGGAGCCGCTGGCAAAAGCTAGTTAATAAACATAATTACTGTAGGTACTTAAAAATACCTACCTATATTTAATTAACGAATTATTTTTTTTACGTCTTCGCCCGAAACGCCTTATCACTACATCTACTTCAATGTTTCCGTAGTATTATAATGCTCTTTGTTTTAATGCGTTCGTTCTTTTAAACGTTCCGTTAGAGGTTAGTTCTAGTTAGACGTTAGTCGAAAAAAAGCGCGCGCAAGTGTCACACGAAATATGACATACGTAGTATCAAATACTAGCTTTTGCCAGCGGCTCTGCCCGCGTGAAAGAGTTTTTCCGGGATAAAAGTCCCGTTTTATATTTCACGGGGATAAAAAGTAGCCTATGTCCTTTTTCAGGCTCTAAAATATCTGTGTACCAAATTTCATTTAAATCGGTTCAGTAGTTTTGGCGTGTTTATAATATTATTAATTTCGACCAAATTTGATTACCATAAAAACTGTTCTAGTGAATTAATCTTAAAAGATAGACATATACTGTCGCGGACATTTTTTTAAATCATTTCAAGAGGAATAATTCTTTCATACGTATATTTTTGGTATCTTTAACCGTTTTCAATCGTTAACACGCAATGGAAGCCCTCAAGGATGAATAATTTTCCCCGTTTTTTTTTTCACATTTTCCATTATTTCTTCGCTCCTAATAGTTGCATCGTGATGTTATATAGCCTAAAGCCTTCCTCGATAAATGGTCTATTCAACATAAAAATAATTTTTCAATTCGAACCAGTAGTTCTTGAGATTAGCGCGTTCAAACAAACAAACAAACTCTTCAGCTTTATAATATTAGTATAGATGAATGGTGGCGGCCGTGGCGGTGGCGTGACAAAATTCTTTTCGATGCGTTCGTTCCCGAATAATGCGTTTGCCGTCAAAGTATTATATTAAACTAGCTTTTGGTCGCAGCACCGCCCGCACGCAGCATCACTGATTTGTGTTCCATTACTCTTCTGTAGTCACTGCCTTTCTTTTTTATCACATTTCTTTAAATGTACGGACACACTGATTCTACTGCTTTATTAAATACACTTATATACTATCTATTATATAAAAATGAATACCTATTTTCCTGGTCACGGCATCACGCGTGAACGGCTGGACTGATTTCGTTATTTCTTTTTTTGATGTGTTTATTATTGTCAGGAGAAGGTTCTTATGAAAGAAAAAATTAAGAAAATTGCGCGGAAAAACGGCTGGACCGATTTTAATGAAATTTTTTTGCGTGTCTTCAGGTGGATTCCAGAATGGTTTAGACTCGGGTTCTAGGATTTTATTTCCTTTTTAGGGCAGGACAACGTCTGTCGGGGCCGCTAGTATACTATACAATCTTAGCTGCCTCGGTGGCGTAGTTGTATTACAGTACGACTGCAAAGCTGAGGTCTCGGGTACGATCCCCGGGTCGGGCAAAGTGATATTGAGTTTTTCTATTCAGTATCAGCTCGGAGTCTGGAATTTATGCCCGATATGGCGATAGGCTCGCCCCTCAGAGTAAGTAAGTACCTATAGAGCGCTAATATCGCACCGTGCGCCCACTACCCAGCGTAGGCAGGTGAACTATAACTACTTATATAGAAATGTTGGCGACTGCTAGGGATGGGCACACGAGCAGCACCAACGCAACAGTTATCGATAAGTACAGAGAGGCTACTGCGAAAAACGAAATCCGAAACGTCGGTCCGAAACGAAGAAACGACGAATTTCGGATTTAACCTTACTACCAAATTACTTCGGATCCGTCACCGTCGAACGAAGGTTTCACGCAGTTTGCGACGCTTCCGACTTCGCTCAACACTTTCGTCACGCAACAACTCTTCATAAAGAAGGATCCGTAACACTTCGTAGTAAGAAAACGTGCGATCCGTCACCCGAAACTACGGATTTCGTTTTTCGCAGTAGCCTCTAAGGTCCGGCGGCGCGGTACATATTGTTGTTAAAAAATTGTGGTTTTACAAAATATGGCCGTGTGAGTAATTTTAAGCGTATTGCGTTAATATAGATAAAAGCTATGCTGCGAATTGGTGTAGTGCCATGTGGAATGATTTATAAACACGGTACCTCAAGAGCAGTTTTTACAAGCAATAAGAACCAATAATATTAATGGATATCCATTATAATTGAACCAATGGATATAAACCGAGCATCGCACCATGGATTTCTTAGCTAGTCTCCCCAAGCCTAAAATAGTCACGTCTAGTTTTTGAAATATTTATTACCAATGTTAAAAAAATGTCAAAAAAATATATCTATAATATATGATTGCTAACTTATACTGTCAAGGCCTGCGATAGAAGCTATGCAATAGCTTAAAAATATCATCGTAATCGGTAAATTTTTAGGAACAGTAATTATTTCTTTCATTTCATAAACAAAAACGCAATTATTAATTGGCTTAAAAATCACATACAGACAAAAACAGTTACCTAAGCTACATTATATTAAGCATCGTCTTCGATAGTAATAAATACGTATGCATATGAAAATATTACATCGATTCTGGTATCGACGTATAACATCACTATCGAAAAAGCGGGATGCGGGGCAGTGCGGGGGGTACAAGCGTTCGCCTCCCGTGCGTCTTTCATACCGCGACGCGTGATTTCAATTTTACCTAAAAATATATTGAAATATGGCTTGCCTGTGAAACGTGATATATGAATTCTGTTTAGTGTGTTTCCGAGTGTCGTTTTTACAACATTCCACATACCATTTAACCATTTTGCAGTATTAATAATCAAATATTCGCATAGATCTCACTCGCGTGTGCTCACACCGTTCCTACTCGAGTGACTACAAGCGCTTGCGGCCGGCGCAGGACGATGTTCCCACCCGTGCCTATTGTTCCCACTTGCATACACGCGCTCTATAGTAGTTATACTTACTCTGAGGCTCGCCCCCTATCACATCATGGGACGGAATAATGGCGAAAAGTGGGTGCACTAGTTGCGCCTCTGCCTACCCCTTCGGGGATAACAGGCGTGAGTGTATATGTATATGTATGTAATCTTAGCTGGCTGGTATGACAATTCAAATTTATCGCGATGCGATAGCTTTGCAAGAACGTCTAACCAAAAATTCAAAAGTCGGCTACATAATTACAAATATTTTCATGTTTTCTATACATTATAAGAAATAGTATCATACTTATTTAACATATTTGATTTAAAATTGTAAAAATATACTGAAATAAATAATAACATCTTGACTCTTATATCAACGCGACGCTTTTATAGTGTTGTATTTTTCAGTTTATGAGCGTAATGTTTCGAAAGTTTTAAATCGTTTGGTAACGAAACGTAAACGATTACTTAAAAAAAAACTAAACTTTGGATGCAAATAAAACACAGCTGTATATTTAAAAATTATGTTTTACAAACATATTTGAACAATGAGTTAGATATTTAAATTTAGATATAGAAGACAGAAAATGAAGATTTTCAAAGTAAATAATTTAAACTGTACCACTAAATTTGTGATTTGTGTTTCAGTACACACATTATTTCTTTGTAATGTTCAATAACCAATTTAAATGTTATGAAAGGATAATCGTGAAATTCTATCGGTAAATCAAAATGAACGACTAACAAAAACTATTATAATAAAAAAACCTCTTGATTGTAATGTGTAAGATTTGATAATAATCTAACTCTATTTACATACGATAACAAAATACTTGAATATAAAATCAATTGCATTCAAAAATCGGTTATTTGGTGCAACCGATTTTTTGTTCTCTTCCCTACACACTATCCGACCTATAAGGAGTATTGATATCTTACTGATACTTCGAAGCAAATCAATGCCAAAATAACTTTTTACGCCTTTTTAACCCCATTAGGGATCAACCCCATCAATTGTATTAAAAAAGTTTATGCTAAATTTGAATTAGATTGGACCAAGGAATCGCGTTGCCCCATACAAACTTTGCCCCCTTTTTCATCCCCTTAGGGGTAGAATATCGGAAAATCCTTTCTTATCAGAAGCCTACGTCATACAAGGAACACACCCTCCAAGTTTCAGGTCTCTACGTTCAGCGGCTTAGGCTGTGCGTTGATCCGTCAGTCAGGACTAAGACTTTTATATGAATAGATTAATTAAATATTTAAAGTACTTAAATAAAATCTATATTGTGACAAAAAATATATAAAAACATAATGTTTAATAATTTTAATTAGTGGTCCACCTAGGTTCTGGACTCAGCCCAGGGGGGGGTCATGACCCCCATGACCCCCCCCCTGGATCCGCCCTTGATCAATGATCAGACCACAGCGTGGATGGCGAAGATTAGGCAGCGTGCTGCGTGATTATCAAATACCACCAAAACGAATGTGTCCAAAAAATGTGGAACGCTTCACGATTTTGCGTGTCATCCTTGCGCAGGGGCCATGCTAATCTTCTCTGTATCGTTCCAATTTTAGTATATGTACTGCCGAAGCAAGTACATTTAGATGTTACTAATTAATGTACTTCTACTAAAACTACAAAAAATATCATTAGCGCAATGTAGAACTTTTGTTTATAATTATTAACTGTTTCTTTTTATAACTCTATTGATTTAATAGCATGTCATTAAAATGAAAGAAGTTTATTTAAATAAGTTGTAATCGCAAGAATATGTGTATAAAATAAGAAAATTAATTTATTTGTACATTCATATAGTAACATTTCATAACAGCGCCATCTATACGTATTTTATTGAAACATTTGAAACGTAGTTTCGTACAAAGATCACACGATGACTAAATAGTTCTATAGGTTTTCAACAGAGGACAGTATTTCGATTTTGAATTTTCAGGTTGTTTATTACTTTACAGTTTCACGACTCAATAATAATATTAGGGCATAATTAATTGTACTGGTTAATATGCCCAATAAAAATAATATTACGAATAGAGTAGAAAGTAGATTATGCTCTACGAAGTAACCAAAAGTGAAGCTTCCTACGATGTAACTGTTCACCGTAGTATACACTAGATGGCGTTATTTAAAAATTTTATAGTTTGTGTATAAATACATTTCGTACTGTGATTATAGTTTGATTTAATTAAACATAAATAAAAATAACTCAATTGTTTACTGAATTTCATGTTTTTTAACCAATAGTATAACATTTTCAATTATTGAAATACCAAGGACTATCATAGAAAACTTAACAAAAATGGTGGAAATCAATCCTCTTAACTGAAACACGTACCTATGTATTTTCATTCGTGTGGGCTCTACTAGAAATCGAGAAACTATACTATAATATACTGTATACTACCTAGGCATGCCAATCTCATATTAAATAGGTACATTTTAAATACCCTTTCCAAAATCTTAGGCAATATAAATTCATATAAAAATTACTTTCCTCACTTTGAAAATCTTAAAAAAAAAGTCATGATGAAGCCCTCCAATAGATTATGTCAATAGTTAATTAAATGTATACAAACATATCTAATGATTGTTTGTTATAATAACGTATCACGGCACGTGTGGGTCCCGGAGGAGTCGGGGGCGTATTGTACTGTCTACCCCTCTAATTACGAAGGAAGGATTGTTAAATGGATGGAAATGGATTCCAACCAGGTAAAAGTACTACACAGCTACTGTCTGCTTTTACAGACTCTGTACTTAAGCACCTAAATGATAGAGAACATGTGATGGTATTGTTTATAGACTACAGCAAAGCATTTGATACATTAAGACACGATTTGTTACTGCAACACGTTGAAGACTGTGGTATAAGAGGGCAGGTTCATGAATGGTGTAAAGAGTACCTAAAAGACCGATCATTCCATGTCAAAATAGATGGTAACTTAAGCTTAAAAACAGATATGGACCAAGGTACGGCACAGGGGTCAGTCATAGGTCCACTACACTACATTAGCTATGTTAATAACTTAACGAATGTTATTAAGAAATGTGAGATATATCAATTTGCGGACGACACATGCCTCATTGCTTCTAGTAAAAATATAACTGAGGCATTGCAAAGACTACAATCTGATTTCACGGAACTGATAAAATGGTCTCATGACGTAGGATTAGTATTGAATGCTGACAAAACTAAGGCAATGTATATTAGTTCAGCCCAAAATCGGTCCGGGCAGAACCTACAACTGATTGCACATGAGCATGATTGCCTGCACCTTAATTTATATCAGCTCCAAAACTGTAATTGCTCTCAAATAGAAATAGTTGAAGAACATAAGTACGTTGGACTTATAATTGATAGTCGCATGAACTGGAAAGCACATATTAATTACATTTGTGATAAATTAAGAAGTATACTTGCTAAATTTAATCTGATAAAATACAAAATACCCTATCAAACACTGTTGTACATATATCACGCACTAGGCGAATCCATTATTGCTTATGGATTAAGCAGCTATGGGCGGACATTTCCTACACATTTGGATAATATACAACACCTTCAACTACGTATTCTTAAAACAATTGTTCCACAGAAGATAAAAGAGCAATACAGTGATGACAATTACTATGGCCTATTTCACTTTTGTAAAACTTTACCAGTTCGTGAGAAAGTCAATTATTCTATAATTGTAGAACATGCACATAACAGTGACATTCCAAAAACAAAGCAGCACAATAAAAGAACACGATTAGCTTTAAAATTACATTACAACTTACCTCACTATAACAACCTTTACGGACGTCGTACGTTAAAATACATGGTACCCTACTTATTGAATCAATTACCCAGTGACATAAAAAATAAAATTGATTCCGCGAACAGAAAAATTACACTCAAAAAGTATTTTTTAAATAAGATAAAAAACATAACATTAAATAAATAAAAAGTAATAAAAAAAAAAAAAAAACATGATGTATTATACAATTCAATGATCCTGTTTAACGATGGACGAATAGGTGCGGCTACCTGCATTTGGTGTTTAATATTACTTATTGGAAATACAAACTACCGTCTAAAGTCGGCCGATGTAGTTTGATAAAAATATTGTATTTTTGTTAATATTGTATTAATGTGCATATCAAATTCTTGAAGGGTATATGTATTTAGGCTTTAATTAACTGTATATTAACCATGTTCTATTTAGTAATAATTACAGATGACGGATGATGTAGATGTACACAAAAACTTAATCTAGTTTATGCTATATCTCTTGTAAAATGAATTGTTAATTGTTTTGATAATAGTAATAAATAAAAAAAAAAAAAAAAAAAAAAAATATAAATACGGACAGCGCAGATTTCTATTAGTGTAAATATTAAAATCGGTCGATAGTTTCAAAGATATGAATTAACTAAAACTTGTCTGAATAAAAATACAAAAAAAAAAAAAAATATTCAGACAAGTTTTAATATATAATTTTGTATTTTTTAATATTTCCGATTATTTTGAGATTCCAGTTTGATATAGGTGAATGGTGACATGAGTTACTCCCCTGACTGGTGGTAATCACTATGCCTATGAGCAGTAGTAACACATTACACCACCCAAAATTAAAAAAACAATGATTGCTATTGCATTGCATGCATCATGATAATTATCGATAGTGACAAAACTTACAATGCCGAAACAGCGACATAACTTAATATTTTTCAAGATAATTGATAACATAAGCATTTAGACATTACCTAATTCACCTGTGGGAACCGTGAACAAACCATGCAAATAGGAACTACACATTTCAAATTCCTATCGGAAAGTCCATCGATGGGTTTAATTGCTTAATTTAAAACTCCATTAGTCACTGCCCACCTGTCTGTGTGGTCAGCGTGAAATTACACTGTGGCTCGTATTAAATGTTTTTAGTGGTAGGATTGGGGAAACATACAGTTTTTTTGTTGATGCGGCAATTTGATTAATATTAGTGACAGGTTCCTTTGGATATCATGGGACGGATACGGCGAAGTGTTCGCGATACGACCGTTGTAAATTTTTTTTTGTATCTCTATAGTTTTAATCAATCACACATTGGCAGGAGAAACCCATACACGACACTATGTATACCAAAGAAGTTCAGTGTCCAGAATTGCAGATTATAAGATAGAAAAATAGATTAACTACCAGGAAACTGAAGTTCCTCCACGCAATTCAGAATAAATATTAATACTGTAGGAATTGTGAACATCAAAGTTTTCCTCGCAGTTGTATGTAGGAACTTTAGTGGAGCTGGCCGTGTTTTCGCGCCTCTCGTAAACTTTACTACGTAAAAGAATATTGACTTTGAAACAACATACGGGACCAGATATTATTACATCTAGATATTCTTATGGTAATGCTTGATACTAGTTATAAGTTTGTTGTTTTCCAACAAACAGTACGCAAGCTTGGTTTTGTTAGAATGACATTAAAGTACTGGGCATGAGATGTCTCAGAGTGATGACTGCAGTTGGTAAGATGTCCCTTCAAATGTTACGTATCCCAATGAAATTGATCTTTGTAATGTTTAATATTTAGGTACCTAATAATTACTCAATGCCTCTACTTGCTCTGTAAATACTGACTGAGTGGCGTAGTTGCATTGCGTGTGCGGCACCACGTCCACTCTGAGGTGTGGGTTTGAATCCCGGGTCGAGCAAAGTGACATAAGGTTTTTCTTCTCAGTATCAGCAGTCCGGAATTTATGCTCGATATGGCGATAGGCTCGCTCTTTACCACATCATGGGATGGAATACACATGGCGAAAAGTGGGTGCACTAGTTGCGCCTCTGCCTACCCCTTTTGGGGATAAAAGCGTATGTGTGTTCTTATGTAATGTAGTACCGCGCAAACCTTAAGACTCTCGTCTGAAAAAAATGTAGGCTTATCTAAGAAAAAAACTTTCTTAATTGTGGGTCTATTTAGGTCTTAGTGTTCTTATCTAGGTGACCTAAATACTAACGAGGTTCATAAGTATGCGATCTTGGTGGACTTGAAAACAGACCTGAAGTTTTGTTTGGTTAGAATAAAGTTTTTGAATGAAAGCTCGAGCACCTTAGATTGAAGAAGTCTACGTACCTAGAGAAGTAGTGAAGGGCATTGGAATATATTATAATAAGTGTTATTTGTGGCTGAGCCTTTTTTTGGACGTTTTATTTGCCGTGAGCATATTCCGGTATAAAGGTAAACCAGTACTTGATGAAGGTCGCAGGAACACGCTGACTGGCCGCTTTTCACAGGGCCGTCCGGATTTTTTTAGGGGAGGCCTATGATCAGCAGTGGTCATCATGTGGCTGATGATGATGATGGTATTTATATAAAACTATTTTTTTTTGATCCCACTTCAAAACTTTATGCTTATGCTATAGAACCTCCTCACAAAGGTTTGGACAAACCGAGCATCCAACCCAACGCTTTTCAGTACATATCTTGTGTAATCTACCATTAAGGTCAAGACTAAATAGATGATTACATTAACGAACTTATAAAAGGACAATGTACATAATTATTCAAGAATGCAAAGAAGCATCTGTAAAATAGTCCGTGCTTGTCCCCGATTCCTGCGTTGTGTCAACGGAAAATGTTTTCCAAGATAAAAATTTGCAGGAAATCCGGAGATTTATGTACAGTGGAGAATAAAATATGCCAAGTATTTTTTACTGATTTTCAGCGGCTTCTGCACGCTACACACGGTCATAGAGAATGGCGAGCAATAAATGTTGGTAGGCCTTAATAGAAAACATTATTATTTTTGTAACGAAGTAAAAAAATATAGTTTAATTTTGTAACTAAACGACGAGAGAGGAAGCCGCTTGGCATAAACACAAGCAACAATATCCTATATGGGGTTATATAGTCGCTGTCTATATATTACTAAGCAATGCGCTCGTTTCCCGAGACTTCGCTCTAGTCTCGTAGTTCTCAGTAAACCTTGACAACTTTCTGCTGGGGGAAGCAATAACGCAATAGTATCTACCCATATAGACTCTCGCAAGTATAATAATAATACCAGCTGTGTATTATATACTGCCCACTACTGAGCACGGGCCTCCTCTACTGAGAGGGTTTTAGGTCTTAGTCTACCACGCTGGCCTAGTGCGGCTTGGCAGACTTCACATACCCTCGAAATTCTTACGGAGAATTCTCAGGTATGTAGGTTTCCTCACGATGTTTTCCCTCACGGTTAAAGCGAACGATATAATATACTCGCAAGTATACTTTAAAAAAATACTCGCCAAAATAAAGATACTCGTATCACAAGTCCTGATTAATCCCTCAGTAGGTATTTGGCAGTAAGCAGTCGGCAAGTGGGTCGTAATCTCTCATCAACACAACTTGTAATCGCTTTTTCCAAAGTTAATGGGATTAAATAATTTGACCGGGACGAGCATCACCTGGGCCTGGTAAGAGTAATAAAGATTTTTATGCTGTTTTGTAAATTAGTTTGAGTATTTCACAAGTATTTTTCGCGTAAAAACCCGGTTCTCATTTGCTGTATTTTTCTTTTGCTTTGAAGTTGAAAAAGGTTTTTGCAAACAGTTATCTAGCTATTCTTCATGTTAATGCTTCAAAAATTATATTTTAAATAATTATCTTAATGATAATAAAATATTTTTTTCATATTACAATTCATTTTCATTGCTTTGGAGGCGTATTCGTATTACTAGTAGGGTCGGGCAGTGATATTGGATTTTTCTATTCAGTATCAGCCCGGAGTCTGGAATTTGTATCCGATATGGCGATAGGCTCACCCCCTATCACATCATGGGACGGAATATACACGGCAAAAAGTGGGTGCATTAATTGCGCCTCTGCCTACCTCTTCGGGGATAAAAGGCGTGAGTGTGTTTGTTGGTGTTGTGTACAATTCATTTTATAATCAAAAATATTCGGTTGTACCCAATACCTATTTCAGTTTTCCTTCTTTATTTAGTTTCTTTGTTATTCAAATTAGGTGCATGCGGATCGATTAATTCAAAACTATTTTTAAAAATCGAATGCGATATTTAAATTTATTGTAATTTTGCCAATGGCGGTTGCATGAAACAGCATTTTAAATCATATTCAAGTATTTTAAATTTCGTATTCCACATTCATCAAATTTATACTGCGTTGTTTGAAGTTACCATGGAGTACCTACAAGTAACTCCATGGATTTAAAAATATTTTTAAAAACCCACAATTTTTTAAGAACCATAATACGGTTTGTAGTTTTGTGTGGCAAATTAGAAGCGTCGGTAATGTGTCTTTCTTGTTTTGTATTTCTAATTAAGGTGTTAATTCAAAAATTTTTTTTGTGAATGTCACATTTTATTTTATAAAATTCTATCTAAATTATTTATGTATTAAATACATCAATGGTCTAATGTTAATCTTGTGACATTTTATTCTATAAAATTCTATCTAAATACTTAAATTAAGTGAATGAAAATAATCGTATGTTAACTAACATATTGCAAAGAAAATATCTAGATTTATTGCTTTGATAACATAATTTTGACGGGTTGGTGTGGATATTTTTAGGGGAAGGTTACGTTCAATAGTCATACATAGTGATGGATAATGTGTTTCTGCCCCGCGGAAAATATATATATATATAATGTCGGCCATTTTGGGCATAAATAAGTTTATTCCCGATATATGCCTATGGGTAGAAAAAAGATAGGCAGATAGTTGAAAAAAGTTGAATAATTTAAACGAAAACATTTGGGACATGGCGAGGACGGAACTGCGGTCTTGTGGAGTGTTGGAGTTTCAAGTGCAGGTTGGCAGACTTCACATACCCTCGTAATTCTTATGAAGAATTATTAGGTATGTAGGTTTCCTCACGATGTTTTCCTTCACCGTTAAAGCGAACGATAATTGATAAACAATACATACGTCTGGGTGGGTGCCGCCGCAATGTGTATTTCTATCACCAGACAGTAGTGTGCATGCACTGTTGTGTTTCGGTTTGAAGGACATTGTAGCCAGTGTAACTACTGGACATAATGAGACTTAACATCTTATGTCTCAGAATGACGAACGCAGTGGAATGCCACACAGCACTTTGTAACTCAAGGTGCTGGATGGTGTTTCTACTGTTTATGGGTGGTCATATCGCTTACCATCAGGCGAATGGCATGCTCGTCTCGTCATTCAATGCAATAAAAACAAAACATATAAAAGACCACAAAAGTCACAGTAACCGTTTTATTTGCAATTCTTAAAAACTGTTACAAAACTTATGTAAACGAAATAAAATTCCCGATTCCATAAATTAAATTCTAACAGAAAACAAGTTCAGACAATAAAAAAAAAGCAAATGGGACGCAGCGTTAAATTCACCGAAATGGCGTGGAAACGCGCGTTAAGATAATTTTTTATTCATAAACATGTAGCTCGGAAGAAATGTGTATGAAATTGAAGGGTTTTCTGTCTGACTGTCCGCGTTTCGAGGCTTTTCTTTTCTTTTGGCTTTGGCTTATGTAATTTAGGAAAAATCGTTACATAGAAATGACTGATTGTTGTGCAGGTGAGGCGAGTTGCGCCAAGTGGGTAATCAATCAATCCCTGGGTAAATTTAAGGTGATATTGAACTGAATCTGGCATGCCTGCTAAATGACAATAGACTTGTTATATAAAATCATGTGATGAAAAACGAGGCGAACAGTTTACTACAAAATCTCTGCTTACACCTTCGGATATAAGCGTGTCTGTCATTTTTGATATAGACAATTGTTTAATACGTAAATAGTAACAATAATAATATTATTACTCCTTTAAAATTAAGAAAATACGTCAAACTTTATACGAATGTAACAATACGAAATTATGAATTTCACACTTCAACGGGTTTATTGTAGCGTTAAAGGGTTTGGCATATGACCCTAATAAGGTTAAACTGTATCCCTTGTCGATAGTGATGTGATATGACTAGACGGGTTAATTCTAATCAATTATAATGCGTCGGTATGATCTAGTGGTGGTGTATTTAACCTCTGAATCGATGTTCTGGATTCGGTTACACCGGGCTCTTATTTGTATTCTATCGATTTGAAATTCGAATTCGAAATTATGTGTGCAGTCTATACGATGATATAATTAAACCTGAACCTCTTCTTAGCATATGGCATGTTGAAATGTGGTAGCGCGCTTATGTCTATCTTTCAAGAATAAAGGTGTGTCTCGTGTTATTTCACGTTTAATTGTAGGATGACATCTAAAACTGCTCTTATGTCCCCAGAATTTTTTTAGTTTCCCAGATCGACCCCAGAAAGTAATCCATAACCCAAGTACACCACAAGTATCGAAATTTTATCGACATCCAAATCATCACTCAAAAATAAGTAGCGCTTAAATAATTCACAATGCTCAAAGTACGAGATGCTTACAATGCCATCAGACAAAGCGATCCATGTCGGATCGTCGATAACTATGGGTTATTTATGTCACACCGTGACCGATGGCTGCGAGAGGCATGCACTGTTATAAATATAATTTTACACGTATTTAATGTATTGATGCGTCGTTTGCTCATTGATTTTTGGGGCTTGAGAATCGTTATGATAGTAAATTAACAGTTGGTTTCAAGTCACGTAGGCGAATTTACTAGTTGTATCTTGTATACTAGAGACGAGCTGGGCCGGTAGTTTCGCAATGTCTGTGTCAAGCAATATTGTGTTAGCACTATAGTAATTCGGTACGACATTGTAGCCATAATGAGACCTAACAATATGTTGTAATGTCTCAAGGTTACAAGCGCAGTGCAACTTAATACCAGTGTGGATTTAGTTGCTACTACTTATGAGAAGTCAAGTTGTCAACCTCCACACCACACCATCAGGTGTACTGTGTAGATACGTGTTGTCATTGTATAGCACTTCAGAGCTGAGAACCTGGTAACACGAGACACAGACCTTGCCTACATCGGGCGCCATTCCCTTTAATAAATCCTATGTACTTTCATATTTTAGTAACACTTTATGCGATGCGATGACGACTATGTTATAACAAATACAATAAATAAAGCTATGTAATTCGAAGTTCTGAGGTTTTTGGGTAGCCTTAGAACTTGTAAATAACCTCGTCATTAAGTTGTATAAAACACTCTGTACTCTGAATTGGTCACCCTGTATAAGAAATGTTCAGTATTCCCAACTCCCTGTGATATTAATTTATTGCCTCAATGACCAGGTGCCAGTCCAAATTGATCGACCAATGTCGCGGAAAATAACCACGTACCACCAATGCCTTTTGATTAAAAATGTATACCCAACTGCATGTAATGGGTTAATATGAAATGCATACATTGAACCATGTGACTAATTCAAGCGTGACGAAAAAATACTCGAATAAACGAAAAGATCGCGAATATTATGGATGTAGAAGTATGGGAGGGTTAATGGGGTTCTAAAGAGCCTTAGGAACGAATAATTCATTAGTTATTTTAATCGATTTTTTGTTTCTTATAACATTAAATGTTGTTTAGTGAATGCATGCATTGCTTGCTAGCGGATTAAATGTTATTCTAATTACTTTCTTTAATTCCATCATAATCGGTGTAGCCTTTTTTGGATTATATAATAGATTATAATTGCCAAATTTATAAGATCAGCACGGCTATGTAAATTATTTATATACGTATTTTAAAGATATAACGGAGCAGAGACAAACGGTAAACTTGGATTTTAGCGATTCGCATAAAATACGTCTGACGTACAAAATCTATAGCTTTTGTGACGTCATTAAAATAATCATAAACGCTTATACACGTCGTCTGCTTAATGTCTTCAAACGAAAATAATTCTTAGGTACTACGAACACCAATGTGCGTAAGACATATTTTTCCGTGAACGTATACACGAGTAAAACCACTTTAATCGAATTTTACTTACTTTGTACAAATGAAATTGTTTATAGATACTGCTGGATATAAATTTTACGAGCTTTGAATTTAATATGGTATTTATTTTCGGAGGCGAGGGATGGATAGGTACACACGGATATATCTTATTTTTATGTACCCTGGCTAAAATGTTTGCAATATTTTTTCGGAAAAATTACCTTAAAAGTAGTTTTTTTTTTTTATTTGGGTAAGAATTAAGAAAATGGATAATGTTGTATGAGCTTTCCGACCGTGTAGGATTTACCTTCTTGGAGGATAAATTTTAGGAATAATTTCATAGTGCTAGCTTACGTAGTAATAAGAAACTTGAGAATACAATATCATAGGCCTTTGTAGATTGCATTGTCTGTCAATATTAAAAAAATATGATGTAGAATTTATTAAACTAAGGCCTCTTTCACAACTTTTGAGTAAATGAACAAGAATAAAATCACACTCTATGCTCCCAAATAAATAATAATTACTTACCTACTATCTAAATTAATTGTTTAATGCGATAACTGTTAAATAAAATTCACTTGAAACTTGTGAAACAGACCCTTATTTATAACTAGCTTTTGCCCACGGCTTCGCCCGCGCTATTAAGTTTTTCCGGGCTAAAAGTACATAAAAACCTTCCCGTTGAATCACTCTATGACTATGACGTTGATACAACTCTTAACAAATAATGCATTAATTTCGACCAAATTTGATTACCATAAAAACGGTTCTAGTGAGTTAATCTTAAAAGATAGACATATACTGTCCCGGACATTTTTTTAGATCATTTCAAGAGGAATAATTCTTTCGTACATATATTTTTGGTATCTTGAACCGTTTTCGCAGTGCACGCAATGGAAGCCCTCAAGGATGAATAATTTTCCCCGTTTTCTTTCACATTTTCCATTATTTCTTCGCTCCTAATTGTTGCATCGTGATGTTATATAGCCTATAGCCTTCCTCGATAAATGGTCTATTCAACACAAAAAGAATTTTTCAATTCGAACCAGTAGTTCCTGAGATTAGCGCGTTCAAACAAACAAACAAACAAACAAACAAACTCTTCAGCTTTATAATATTAGTATAGATTACACGATAAACGAATTTCCTACAAAATGTTTTGAGTTTTGAACTACGATAAAATCAAACAAGAACTACAAAAGGATTCAACACCATATTTATCTTTAAAAGCGTATCAAAATTTTCAAACACTGTTTCGCCAACATGCCTGGTAATTTTATTAAACCATTTATCAAACATCAAACCGGTAAAATTAGCAACAGCAGCAAATGATATACCATTGTACAATGATTTTAATCTTCATGATGCAAGCCAAAATGCAGATAAAACTGAAATAAAATTAAGAGGAAAAACAACTATATACGAATTACCAGAAAGTCTAACTTCCAATGAATTCAATCTCAGGGGTGATAATAATGCAAATAGAAATGTTGTAAGCGACAATTTTAATGACAGAGCAATATGTGAATTTAGCAGAGGAATAGAGGGTTCAAAATACAATGTCTGCAATAACAATATACATGACTGCTTCAAATGCGGACCCTATAACCTACGACACAACATACGGTTGTCACTGATTCGGAATTTATTGGATAATTCTGTTTTACAAATTTGAACTTTATTGTTCTGAAACAAAGGGAGTTTCGCATTGTTCAGGAAGCCATAACAGCAATTTGTTTCGATGCTGAAGAATGAAATAATTAGGAGCGTGAAGAGACGTCTGGACTGATAATGAATACTTTGGCTTCTGTAAGTCTTAAGCGTTTGTTAATTGATAACCCTCTCGTTTTACTAAGGGGAGTTTCGAATGCGAAGGTAGTCTATTGTGTACTAGTTGTATTGCTTCTTTTGTTTATTTTGCGATATTGATCAAGCAATATAAATAGGACCGTCAAAATTAAACTCAATTTTGATTCGTCTTGAGGTTGAGTGGTTGCTAAATTTACTTCAAGATGTCGATCTCAGAAACTATTATTCTGAATTAGAATATCTATTCGCTAATAGTCAGCTACTTACATTATTCCTGACTACTATAGGCTATCTTTATGCGGAGAACAAATTCTTGAACGCAACCGCGAACGAAATCTAGTAATGTTGTTTGCTTGTGATCTGAGAGTAATGTATAGTACAGTTAGCAGCATGAGTAATCTAAGAAATTTAATGTTTCAAATCGCCTGTACACTTTTGTGTTCTTCCCAATTTTTTTATTCACAATAATAAAATTAAAAGGATTTACTTAACTTAAAGAAAAAAAAAACTATATAACTTATGCGTATAGGCCCGGAGTCAGGAATTTGTGGCCAATATGGCGATAGGCTCGCGCCCTATCACATCATGGGACGGAATACGCACGGCGAAAAGTAGGTGCACTAGTTGCGTCTCTGCATACCCCTTCTAGGATAACACGCGGGTGTGTCTGCAGCAACTCAAGTGGCTCATTGTACAACCCACTCAGTAAATTTATTTTATAACAACCGCCTTTGTTATGTCTAGCCAAATTATATACAAATCTAAAGTCAGATTTCATTATAAGAAACGAAGTCAAGTTAAACTTTATGAAATTTTGAAGATATTAATTTCATCCGACATCCAGTGAGTTTCTATAAGCCAGTAATGCTTTAAAACAAATAATAGATTATTATCGCGCAAACTTTCTTAACTTAAAGAGGCTCTGAGGTTGATAAGTTCAGAGAGAGTGTTGGGATAATATTATATTATATACTAGACTGTAAATACACTAATGGTGAGTCTTAGTATACCAGCTTGGTCGGCTTGTATTATAATTATTATTTGTCTTAAAAATATATTACTGAAACGCTAAAGCTATATTCTACTTAGTTTTCACTTAGGCCAGGTTGTTTTATCCATCAGGTAAGCTAAGGGTCTGATCATACTGGCGATTTTTTTTTGTTAATGGCTTTACTGCCAGTCTGCCAGTAGCCTGATGCGAATCGGCTTTTCCGGCCACACCGGTCTTTAGGGTGAATGCAGAAGGCGCTCGCAACCCTTTGAATTAAGTGACCATGCTGAGGGCAACCGCGGTGAGGTCTTCGACGGCGGGGACAGAACTGCGGACTTGTGGAGTGTTGGAGTTACAAGAACTCGTTCTTACGGCGGATGGCCAGAGTGATTTCGTTCTCTGGATCGGTTAACACAGAACACGGCCGTCACCATTTGGCGCGGTCGAATGTAGAAGTATCATACTGGCGAATTACAAGCGAATTTATATAAGTGGCTATAATTATTATGAATTGTAACAATAACTATTATTAATTGAATGTATCTTGACAAATCGTAAGTGCAACTATGTTCGCCTACGTGATGAATAAAGTATTTTATTTATTTTTTAATTCACAGGGAAGCGAAGGGGCTGCGCGATCGTCCAGTGTAACAAGGACTACACAATATGAAACAAGAGCCTGGTAGTTACAAGTAACTCTAGAAGTTAAAAATAAGGCAGTTGTCAAATGCCATTCAATAATTTACGTGCTAAAACTGTCTTTAGCATCTAAAAAGACCAAACAAAATGTAACCGTATCAAACTATACACAAATTAATAAACATTGACATCTCACCCTCGTCGACTAATTGATGGCGGAAAAATCTCATCGGCAAATAAATCAGCCGACAATAGTACTTAATGACAGTTCGATCGTGTGACGGGGTGAGAATGCACGCTATCGTGTCGTCTTGACGTCGAGAGCTGTCGAACGCGAGCATGAACGATTATCGGTTTGTTGTGTAAGGCATAACTGACAATAGGTCTGTTCCTAGATGTTTCGTACTGGTTACATTTCTAAAAGCCTAGATTGTTTCATAAAACAAGAGAATATTATTAGCGTTTGTTTAGATATACATAAAATGCATTCATGTATAAAATTAATCTAATTGAATTAGTATGTAATTTATGAAATATATTTTGTTTCTCGAGGCTTCGCCCGCGTAGACGTTTGAAGGCTTTCGCGCTTCAAAAGTCACTTAAATGCCGTACAACGCCATCTACTTAAAGAACCAGATTTTAAATATCCATTATTTCCCATAAGAGAAAAATACGGGCATAAAAAATACCAACCCTACGTGTTAATCCAGGATATGACCTATACATGTGCCAAATTTCATCAAAATCAGTTTAGTTGTCTTTGCGTTTACTTTTAACAAACATCCAAACATTTTCACAAACTTTCTTTCAAACAATATTAGTAAGAAGTAATATTTTTTTTATCCTACTATTCCTACTATAATAATATTATAAACGCGTAACTTTGTAAGTATGTATGGATGTACGGATGTATGGATGTTTGTTACTCTTTCACGCAAAAGCTACTGAATGGATTTAGATGAAATTTGGCACACGGGTAGATCATGTCCTGGATTAACACATAGGCTACATTTTACCCCGGGAAAATAAAAAGCGGGACTTTTATCCCTGAAAAACTTTTTAACGCGGGCGGAGCCGCGGGCTAAATCTAGTATTATAATAATAATCGTGTAATACGTAAAACTACTATAAAAAAATGATAACAAATTGATTTATAAGATTCCACTCTAACCCAAACGTCATGAAAAGCAAATTCAACATTTAAATGGGTTCCTAATTCAAATAGATACCGATGAAAGACGTCTCGTGGCGATCACAGCTTCGACAAACTTAACTCAATCGTTAGAACGAAAAATGCAATCAATTTAAAACTTTATCACCCAGGTCATAGAGCATACCCTTAATTTCATAAAGTTTTGGTAAATTTGCCCTAATTGTATGGCAACTGGCAGCCACGCGGCCAACAGTCGTCCCATAGATAACAAATACTTTAGTCAAATAATTACGTTGTTTGATTTTATGGTCTATGGTACTTTGGCAAACATATGGTTGCGCGCGTGGGAGATTGCGGGGATCGCGCTTCGATGACGGTTGGTGATTTTTTAATGGTGGTATTAGGGATTAATTAATCGTCTATGAGTTAGCAAATTTAAAGCTATTTAACGAAGTAGGAAATTTCGCTTTTAAAATAATCATCATCAGCCACATGACTTCCACTGCTGAGCATAGGCCTCCCCTAAAGATTTCCAGATGGACCTGTCAAAAGCGGCCTCCATCCAGCGTGTTCTTGCGAACTTGATCAAGTCGTATGTCCACCTTGCAGGTGGACGGCTGACGTTGCACTTGCCAGTACGTGGTCTCCACTCGAGAACTTTTTGCCTCATCTGCCATCAGTTCTTCAAACTATGTGCCCTGCCCACTTCAGCTTGCTAATCAGCTGGTTTATGTGACTCGTTCTTCTACGGACTTCTAATATATTAAGGTTAAAATGTCAATTTCCAATTATCAAGGTATTATTATAATTTAATCAGTGGCAATGTTGATATATGAATTGTAGTCTCTAATCCCAAAGTCAAGCATCGCCATTTAGGCGGGCTTTTTCTATGAAGCGCGAGATTAAATTTTCTTTATAATACAATATTACGTCATAAGGAATAGATTAGAAGTACTGGTGCACCTGTTACTGGGGGATAGAAGTTGGAGTTTATGTACAGTCAGCCACATAAATAGCTGAACAAATTAAATATTTCAAATCACTTCCACGCGTTATGTTTTGAAACTCTTTTTTTCTTTGTGGGAAGTAAAGTTAATCGCCTTTATTTTATTTTTGTGAAGAGAAAACTGAAATTGGTAAGAACATGAAAGTGTAGACGCGATTTAATGTTTTGAATTTGCTCAGCTAGTTATGTGGCAGACTGTACCTACTCGTATTAATAATACAATAATATTGTTCACTAGCTTTTGCCCACGGCTCCGCCCGCTTTAAAAAGTTTTTACGGGATAAAAGTCCCGCTTTATATTTTCCCGGGATAAAAAGTAGCCTATGTGTTAATCCAGGACATGATCTACCCGTGGGCCAAATTTCATCGAAATCCGTTCAGCAGTTTTTGCGTGAAAGAGTAACAAACATCCATACATCCAAACATCCATACATTCTTACAAACTTTCGCCTTTATAATATTAGTAGGATTCCCTTCGTATATTGCCTTCATATCCTTACGTATACTTGAAAACGTACTCATAATCTATTGATATTCAAAACTCTCGATGTATTTGTGAATCGAATAATAACATTATTCAATAAATAAATAGTTCCAATAATTATGGACAAAGTAATTAAAACCACTTTCAAATGATATTCAAAATTATACGAACTATATACAAGCTTAATGAATTAAGTTTTGAGCAATTTACTGAAGGTATTATAAATTGATTATAATAATATCAGCGTGTTAATAATAATATATTGTATTACTACTACTGATAAGGTTCAAGTCTAGTTAGTCCACCCCGCTGGCCTAGTGCCCTTTGGTAAACTATACCATATCATACCAGCCTTGTATTATATATTGCCCACTGCTAAGCACGGGCCTCCTCTACTACTGAGAGGGTTTAGGCCTTGGTCCACCACGATGGCCTAGTGCGGGTCGGTCGACTCTACATATCTTGGAAATTCTTATGAAGAATTCTTAAATGTGTAGATTTACCCCCGATGGCTTTCCTTCACAGTCATAGCGACAATTAATTGACCAAGAATATACAATAACTTCTGAAATTCAAAGGTGTGCGTTGCGTTATGAACCGGCTACCTCCATGCAGCGCATTCTATTGCCAACTAGGTTATTTCGCGACGTTCACATGTTCTAATTATCCTACTTATGGATCCAACATTCCATTTTCCTAGATTGTATGATATTACGCTGAGGTCTCGTGTCGGGCAAAGTGATATTGGGTTTTTCTACTTAGTATCAGTCCGGAGTCTGGAAATGTGGTCGGTAAATGGCAATAGCCCCTTATTACATAGGATCTAATGTAGCTGGCAAAATGTTCATGTGATACACCACTGCCTACCCCTCAAAAGGAAAAAGGGTGATGATATGTATGCACGTTAGCTCTGGCAAATATTTGCTGCATCTCGAAATATCTACAACAAAAACGTATGTAAGATACAGCTTAGAATACAAAGATGGCAAACTGCAAATAAGAGTACCAACGCTTCTGATTTAATTAAGTACAATTAAATTTGAAGAGCTCTCGTTGCTATTGACGCGAATTTTATGTATTAAAGCTGTGCAAGTTGCACACAATAGAGTGCAAAAAGAATTAATTGCATTCTTATTCGAAACATGTCGGGAGGAACAGTAAGATTCTAATTAAAACAAATATGACTGCCATGATAATGTCTGCCTCGGTGGCGTAGTTGTATTACGATACGACTACAATGCTAAGGTATCGGGTTCGATCCCCAGGTCGGGCAAAGTGTTATTGTGTTTTTATATTCAGTATCAGCCCTGAGCGTGGAATTTGTGCCCGATAGAGCGATGGGTTCGCCCTCTAGCACATACGGACGGAATACGCACAGCGAAAAGTGGGTGCACTAGTTGCGCCTCTGCCTACCCCTTCGGGGATAAAAGGCGTAAGTATGAGTGTATGTATAATGTATATGTAAAGTAAATGTGAAAATAACTGATAATTTTTGTGACCTAATTTACCACTTAACAGATTTTGATGGAATTCAGATTATGGATATACTGGGTATTAAATTGTTTGAAATTTTCATTGCAAGCAGACTGCCGCAGGCAAAACTGCAAGTAATATCTGGTAAAAATAAATAAATTAATTAATGTGATCCTGATGTTGAAATCAAACATTTACCTAAGGTCACATTCGTACGCTACAAAATTGACTTTGAAAATTTGGTCCATTCGTTAGGCCGAGCTTGTAATCAAAATAGCTTAAATGAAATTGAATTGACTCTAATTAACAAGTAACTGTTTGTGATAGCATTTTAGGCTAAATTAATCCCTGTTTATGCATGTTCGGAGCCTTTAGTTAAAGCTGAAATTGTCTACGACGTGACTCTACAATTTACACACGTTCCGGTCTATTCCGTTTCGAAATAGAAGTTGCTCATTTCACTAAACAACTTCTTCTTTTTTTTCATTTGCCTTTTTCAACTTTTTCGGTGTAGGCCTCCTATAATATCTTCCATTCGTTCCGGCATTCAGCTCTTTTTATCCAGTTTAATCCGGCGACCTATTTCACTTCGTCTTTCCAGCGCATTTGTAGTCTTCCTTGAGGGCGTCTGTTTCCCCATGGCTTCCACTCACGAAACAAATAGTAACCTGGAACAACGGTGTCAGCCAAGGAAAACCTCACTTGAAAGAAGCTGTCCGCTTTTTGTATGGGTGCCGGGCCTCTAAATCTAACCAGGCTCAAACTTTAGGCATATTAAAGGGGCTAAAATATGAATCTTGGATCCATTTAAAAATATTTTTATAACCCTCCATTTATCACTAACATTTTTAAAAACGTTCATTTTGAGATAAAATTACGTAAATCTCAAAATCGAAGGACTTTAAAATTATACGATTTATTGCAAAGATCTAGTTTTTAGGAATACTCCAAATATATAGGATTTAAGCCCGTTTTTGAAAATGTCCTTTAGTTCGGGTATGCCCGAATTTAGAAGTCCAAATCTGGAGAAGCATCGTAGTTCATACCAAGGGTATACCTCGGGATGTACTCTTACATCATAAACCATACCCACTGGCGCTATTTACATATCGACGCTGGAAAGCAAACACGTAGTAACTGACACATATGATGTATGTCAGTTACTACGTGTTTGCTTTCCAGCGTCGATATACAATAGATATTTAAAGCATTTATTACCTAGGTTAATGTATTTTGAATATACATACTTATTGTATTTCATTCTGGTAAACGTATAATATAATGTTCATACCCATGAATATTTAAGTAGTGCAATGTTTTAAAGATAATTTGTTACTGTTTCTTCTTTCTTTGGTTTTTACTTATCAACTTTATATATTTCTGCACTTAGATTGACTAATAGAGAATGCTCTAAATAAACATGTAAATAAATAGGTAACTATATTATCTGGCTTTACACTACCGTTCTCTGTATCTGACGTTCAAATCGGGAACACAAACTACACGAAGGCGTCGAATTACTGTCGGAAGTGTAATAGGTAAAGTTGAAGTCAGTCCCGGCGTATCTCGCCGCGAACCCGGATGTTAGTCGTGTCAAGTCCAGTTCCCGATGCGGTTCCGTACCTCGGGAACACGGGACTCTGTGTTCTCTATATTTCGATTCAGTTCCGTATAAGAGTTAGTTTGTATATGGAAATTTTAAGGTGCTATTTGAGTACATGTTATCTATACTTATAAAGAGGAAAGACTGTATTTTCGTTGGTTTAGAATAGACTCAAAAGCTATTGGACCAATTTCAAAAAATATTTCACCAATTTTCTACATTGACGCGAGTAACATACGCTACCTTTTATCCTGGAAAAATATAAAGCGGGACTTTTATCCCGGAAAAACTCATTATATATAAATGAGATATCGTGTGTAATTATTGTATTGTTATATTCAACTAGGGTTCAGGGAATTTAATAATTTCTTTATTAAATTTATCACACAATATGCCTAGTGTTTAAATGTCATCCCTATAATCTATCATGTCTTGAAAATCAATAAATTCGTTAAATAAAATTCTCATTGCATTCCAAAGATTTTTAAATTTCGAATTCCCTTGAATCATTTCCATTGGCTATATAAACAAGCATTTTTATTGCACGGAGATAGAATTGTCATCGAGATTAAAATGACATTCCTGATAGTAATTACCGGATGGTATGCATATCGCTGTGTCCCCTACCATTTCACTTCGATAATAATATGTCAAATGACATTCTAGCAACATTTCTAACGTGGACTTATTGAATTCCAAAATGTAATTTATTTTTTATTGAATAGAGAATAGAATATTTTGAATTAACTATAATAAAGATTGAACTAAGAAGTATTTGTGTTATGTATGTTTATAAATTATTTTCTATTAAGGTATGTATAAAATAATTGTATGATAGTATTTTGAAGGATTATGAAAAGGCATATTCATTTGTAAAAGTTTATTATTCTTAACAAGTCTCGTTGCAAAAATATATTCATCTTAAATTTCACTTCCAAAAGACATATAAATTATTATTTACATCAGTAACAATATACAAAATTAATTCACAATTCTTATTAACTATAATGTCACCTTCCTTTTAATAAATTACTCTCATTCTTATCAAAGATGAAGTTTTCATAATTTTATCACTCATTTCTTATCGGTAAATTCTATTATTTTATCACTGCCTTTTCATTTATTTTTAAACATAAAAATCGTTTATTTGTTTGTACATAGTTATTAGTTTCTTGTCTTCAAGGGCGATCGTCTTAATCTTTGATAAAAAGAGTTATCGTGTTGTTGATAGAAGACAGCCTGGTAAACAAACTTTTGACAACCCCCGCAAGTTCTTTGTAGTTCCTGATACGATTTAGTCAAGTCTATGCATATTTTTTATTGCTTCATTTCACTTTAATTACAGTCTGTTATTCTACATTGTCTCTGAAATATTAAGAGTACTGCGATAAATTTTGCGCTTCGTAACTAGTATCATTGTCACTCACAACGTCTATCTGTTCTTGATCATTCTCGCACGACTCGGACCTGTTCTTCGCGCAAGTCTTCGTGCAGCAACACTTCTTGGATTTCCCCTCGCTCGAGCTCATCGGAGACTCCTCTTTCTTCAGCTTCACGCGGCGGTTTTGGAACCAGATTTTCACTTGTTTTTCAGACAGCTTCAGCCTAGAAGCGATCTCGATTCTTCGTAATCTTGATAGGTACATGTTCATGGAAAACTCTCTCTCCAGTTCTAACAACTGGGTTCCAGTGAAGGCTGTTCTGATTCGTTTGCTAGAATCCTCCTTGAGTGGTAAGCGCTTTAGGTCTTTCGAATACCCTGGGAGTAGCTCCTCGGCGTGTGCTAGCGGTGGACTTGGAGTACCGTTTCGGCTTTCGCTGGAAAGTGAGGGTGATCTTTGACCTTGGCTTTTTGAAGGCGATGTGGTTTTGTACGGATGGTGCAGGTAGGGCGACACTGACTTCTTCCTTCTGCTTACGAAAGCGTCTTGTTCCTCAGTCTTCAGGTAGGTTTCAAAAGGTCTTGACTCTTTCTGGGTTTCGAAGAACTCCGGTTGACGAGGCAGCTGATGAAGTAGTGGATAGCGGAATTGCAGTTGCTCCAAAAACGGCCTGAATAATTCCGGAGACCGCTGCTGTAGCCCAATATGCAGCAGATTATTCAAGTTCCCCGGATAAGCGTACGGCAGAAACTTCGGCCGCGGGTCCAAATGCGACCCTATCAGACTATACGGGTTCAAATCAGAAGACATTTCTGTCTTCTTACAATCCTTCGTGTCACTGATCAACGCGTCAACTAGAAACGAGCGGGACATGTTTGCGGAGTGGTCGCTGTGGCGTCACCTTCTAAACTGGTGAGCCAGGGTGCGCTCCCGCGAATGTAACAATTACAAAAAACTACCCCCACTTAGTGCACCCCATTGTAAATAAACACAATGGGTCTCACTCGAAGCGTTTCGGCAATTATTTGGCCCGTCCCACCCTTTTGTCGGCGAGCCATCAACCCCTCTGATAGTTGGTTAAAAAAACTACCATTGTTATGAACGAAGCATTTTAGTAGCTATGAATAATTTTGTATGGGACGCTAACATCCCTAATATTATCTCATTAAAATCAATTTGGTTACTGTTTTTGATTCATGAAATATTTGTTGGGAACGTTTTTATTTCGCTTTTTGGTTGTATTGAAAGTGTAGGCAGAGCTGCAGTTTTAAACTTTTCGTAGGCTTTATTATTCCATGCTGTAAGCGAACCTATTGTCCGTAAGGTAGTTTACAGGATTTAGTTCAAATTCCGAACAACTCACGTGTTTTGAATCAAAAAAACGATATGTATATTTTTTTGTCGATCTCAGGGCTTTCGACTAGACTATAGTTGACAAAGAGATGGGATAATATCATATTTTCAAGAGAGAATTTACAATATTGCGTGCTTGAAAGTAATTGAATTAACTTAGTATTCTCATAAGGCTTTGTACATAGTGTCCGATACTTGAGACGAACTAAATAACATGACGAGTTATTAAATTTTTTATACTTTAGAAAATGAATGAGAGGCTTTATGAAGTCTCATTCCTTTGGACTTATTACAAAAAGTTATTACGTAATAATGTCTTAAAATCTCAAGCTAAAATGCGAATTTATTATCGAGAGGTCAAAATGTAGTAATTTACATTTAATAAAACATAGTGATGCATATATTATGATATCTATATATATATAAAAGAAAGTGGTGTTAGTTACACCACTTATAACTCAAGAACGGCTGAACGGATTTAGCTGAAAATTGGTGGAGAGGTACCTTAGAACCAGGAGACGGATATAGGATACTTTTTATTTCGGGAAAATATAAACCGGGACTTTTATCCCGGATAATCGTTTTCTGTCAGTGGAACCGCAAGAAAACAAGTATAGAGATATTTCGAGATCCAGTTGAGGACATAATTACTCTTATCCCGGAAAAAGATAAACCGGGAATTATATCCCGGATTTTATTTTCCCGCGAGTGGAGCCGCCACGACTAAACCGCTGAACCGATGGCGATGCAATTTGGCAGGGAGATAGTTTAAAGCTCTGGGAAGAATCTAGGCTACTTCATATCCCGGGAAAATATAAACCGGGACCTTAATCCCGGAAAATCGTTTTCTGCCCGTGGAACCGTATGAAAATAAGTATGGAGATAGTCTGTGATTCAAAGGAGGACATAGGCTACTATTATCCCGGAAAATAGACACCGGGAATTTTATGCCGGAATTTTTTTTTTCGCTTTTTTGTTATTTTTAAGGATATGACCCTACATATCTATTTATTTTAAAACAAAGGCCCCTATCGCTTCTGTCTCTTCGACGCGATAAACTCAAACACTGCTTAGCGGATTTTCATACGTTTTTCATCAATTGACGTTGTGATTCAAGAGGAATAATTGATAATATTTTGTACGACAGAAAAATAAATGTAGGTATTATGCTTTGCTACCTGTGCTAAGCCAGGGCGGGCCGCTAGTTATGTATATAAATTGATTGGTCTTTTATGTACGTACCGCTGTTAAGCTTCATTTTATCGTTACATATTGTTATATTATATTGTGTTCACACATTGCTAATTAAATTATCGTTCGTTTAAACGGTGAAGGAGAACAACGCGAGGAAAACTTAATACATTGAGATATTAAGTATCAAGATTACATAATATGGGAGGCTTAGCAATCCGTAAATGAACGTATATTACGGAGAATAAATGCCCACAATTAGTGTAAGCTAGTAGCGTGACGGGTGTTAGTACAAGCCGTTATTTTATCTCTAGATTCTGCTCGTGATGAATGACGACACAAGCGTAAAGTGTTTCCCTAGTAATAATATAGTACTTAGCGATTTAGCTTCTAATTAGAGATAGAATTATCAAAATTGATCTAATAACAGCAGAGATAAGCCCATTATATTAGATAAAGGTACCTCAACATTTATTTACGTCCGCGTCAAAGCCAAAAACTTAGAAGCCGGCGTTCATATTTAATTATCTTCAACCAAGTTAGCAACTTTGTTAGCCCTGTAATTTCAGTGAAATCTTTTATAGCAACTGCCAAAACTCCCATCCGAACTATATTAATTAAATATGAATACTCTGTAATAGGGACCTTATGCCTGCTATAAAGCCCTTCGGAGGGTGTGCAGGCCCCGCCCTACGAAATCTGGTACCTTTAGATGCTAAACTAGTTATCGAGTGAAAAGGGACGCTAATAATATTTGGTAGCCTTATAATTGTACGAGTATTTGTTATTACCCTGTCATATTTAATTTGTTTGAGCTCCCTTTTGAACTTATAGCGTGATCTTATACGAAAATGTAGTGATGTTTTTTTAACAGTATCTTTCGGCTTATGGTTTCGCCTATGTTTTATACGAAATTTTAAATCAAATTATATTTGCAGCGTTGTTTAAAAATATGCAGCTTTGTGGTAGTAATCAGTTCTTAAGTTTTCTCTTACAAATAATGTACTTAACAAATTATACCTTGATATGTATGTAGAATTTATACTATTATCATTCGTATACATTCTACAATATCAATAAACTTATACCGAATGTGGTTTTAATTAGTTTACAAATATTTGCAAATGAATCGCCGCGCCGTTTGAAATAGTAATTTTATTAGTCGCATTGAAATTATTGGCTACCATTAATAACTATGTTTAGCGCTTTGGTTTGAGCCAATTAATTTGTATTGGACATTCCGATATAAACAATGACATGCTATGAAATCCGATTGTATCTAAAAGTCTTAGTTTTGTTAAGTTATAATTCTATGAACTCAAATTGATATGATCATTGTAAATAGAAAGCCATAAACTCTGTAGATATTTATCTTTATGTGATAATTTAAGTTGAAGAGTGTTTTTTTATACGATAATTACTAGTTTTTATTCCATTTAAATAACGAGCACGCCGCTCGCCTGATGGTAAGCGATATGACCGTCAACAAACAGTAGCAATACCTAACAGAAATAATTAATTAATTCCCTGGTACTAGCAAGTTCGTTTCTGAAAATTGGGTGCATTACAATCAACCATGTATTATATACTGCCCAGTGCTGACCACGGCCTCTTCTACAACTGAAAGGGTTTAGGCCTTAGTACACCATGCTGGCGTAGAACAAAATTGGGTACTTTAGTCCAACTTTATCCCAGGAAGGAATTTTAACGCGCCGCAGTAAGAGTTACGGAGATTATCATAAAAAAAAATATAACCTAGTCAGTATTTATATTCCATTTGTTTGAGATAGTGATGAAGATCATAAAAGTAACTATTCTAGTAGTGATGAAGATCATAAAAGTAACTATTATTTTTTTATGGCATCGAATGACGAGACGAGGATGCCCTTCGCCTGATGGTAAGCGATACGACCACCCAGACACAGAGGAAATACCATCCAGCACCTTGAGTTACAAAGTACTAAGTGGCATTCCACTGCGCTCGTCATCCTGAGACATAAGATGTTAAGTCTCATTATGTCCTGTAGTTACACTGGCTACAATGCCTTTCAAACCGAAACACAACACTGCTGCTTGGCGGTAGAAATAGACATTGCGGTTGTACCCACCCAGACGGACTCTTACATATGAGAGTCCTACCACCAGTAAAAAAACAGTAAAGTAAACTAAAATTGATACATACCTACTATTTACTAGTAACTAGTAAACTTCTATCAAAATCAACCCTTTTCACGTGATGCGCAAATAAATTAACAGACTACCGATAGATAAATTCAATTCATAAACACAAATGCTAAAAAAATGCCGCCATTTTTTGCGGACGATCCGTATCAAGATATCACATAAAGGCTTTGGTTATCAACATCAGAAGCCTTTGTGCCTTTGTTGGCAAATCTGTCGAAGAGACCCGAGGTCACGAAGCAGAAGCGACTGACAACCGACAATAACAATGTACAACAAACATTGGTTTTGCAAAGGTTGCCGGCAAATAAAGGGTTCTAATGCCAGGTGTAGCAATTATCAAACACATCTACGCCGTTTATCCCCGAAGGGGTAGGCAGGGGCGCAACTAGTGCTCTCACTTTGTAACGTGTATTCCACCTCGTATTCCCATAATGTAGTGTGGTGAGCCTTTTGTCATATCGGACACAAACTCCAGACTCCGGGCTGATATTGAGAGAATAACCCAATATAAATTTGCCCAACTCGGGATGTGTTATGTTTGAATAGCGAATAAATTTAAGAACTATGCGAATATATATAACTATAAAGATCAATAGCAAAAATAGAGAACATGTTTTTACTACGGGATGCTTGCAGATTAATGCTTGAAATATAAATCTCGGTATAAAAATCTTGTTCTGTGTTTGTCTAAGACAAAAAGCCTAAATATTAATCTAAGACTTGATTTATTTGTGCGTGCAATACCATTCAAAATCGTTCAGTTATTTATGACTTATTTTTGTCAAGAAATCACACATCTTCGTATGCTTTCACATTTACAAAGTAAGTAAGACAGAGGTAGGATAGTAGGGCTTCTTTAATGTCGATTGTAGGGGTCATGCATGCAAGAGACTCTATGGACTTGTTCATTACGGCTCCCAAGCAGTAGGTACACAATAACTGTTGAGTAATTTGTTGGACATCGGGCCATTGCAATTTGCTCTGAACTGTATGAGCCTAAAACGTGTCCGTGACGAGTGGTATACAAAATTATTAATAAAACAAGTATAATAATAATAATAGCCTTTATTTACAACCTTTATTTACATACTTAAATATTTAAATTAAATCACTCAGCATCGGTGCTCGTCTGGTTGTCTTGCTTAACAGCATAGGCCTCCCCTAGAATCTTCCACAGGTTCCGATCTTGTGCCAGTCTCATCCATCTATTCCCCACTGCTTTTTTTATGTCATCTGACCATCTTTGTATCTGTCTGCCCCTTTTTCTCTTTCCGTCCCTGGGATACCATTCCATGACATCTTTAGTCCACTCACTTTTTTAACATCTTACAATGTGTCCTGTCCAGTTCCATTTGAGCATTTTTATTCGGTAAGCTACATCTGCTATTTTTGTTTTTCTACGATTTGATTGTAATGTAATTCTATGTTTCCTTTGAATTCCTAACAAACTCCTCTCCATATCATGTTGGCAGATTTAATAAAACAAGTATAAGTCACTAAATAGTACTAGTAAAGAATTTTATTTTTGATATATGCTGGAAAAGTATTAGATTGTAGACTGGAAATATTTCTGATTTTCATCAGATTACATAGATTCTAATATATTACAATATGCTGAAATATCGACCATTATGATTTCAGCGACTTCGGGGTCAGCTGGTTATCTGGAAGAGGAGAGACGCAACGTCTCTTGTAAGTTGACGTTTAAATTATTAAGAGTGTATTTTTAATAAGTACCTACCAAGTAACCATTTTAATATTTACAGAGCAAAATGCATTTGATACTAATTAGAATGTAGTTCAAATAATAATGTGGCACAAGAAGAGACATCGCGACCTTTTGGCCTAGCTAGACTTATGTTTGTCTGTTTCAACTAAGAGTGAACTAGCCGACCACAGATCCCGACCAGTCAGTAAAACTTGCTTAGCAACTTAACTACAATTAACTTTTAAATGGTTACAAATATGCAAAGGAATCCAATCAAAAGCCAAACGGAAATGAGCGTAGAAAAGTTATTTAATGACCACCTGTCCTATTGTAAAACAGGTCCCAAAATGGCGGCCGTTCTGCGAAGTGGACAATACTGACGCCTCCGAGTCTGCGCTCTACAGGTATCACTTGTTCATTCATACATACGTTCATTCATAACTTCGTTACGGTGAATGAAATATCGATACTATTGTCCTTTCAATCTATTGTACGGTTCTAAGACGCTTGTTTGTAGGGCTGAGGTTACTTGAAAAATGGTCAAGCGAATTTAAACTTTACAGCCTTTTAATACGTTTTAATTTTGTTTTTAAGGAAGGTATAATTGGAGTCATAATTCGCAAGCACTTTTGAAAGCGACAACAATTGTATTCTTTGCGGAGTTGTAAAATTTTTAAGTTCATTAAAAGTTACAATAAAGTTTTGGTGATTTTTAATTGTGTCCTTGTCGCGTAATAGATTCGGGTGCGAATCGATAATGGTGTAGATTTGTAAGCCGATAAGGGTTTTATAGTTCAATGGAGGGCCATTTTAATTTTATTGACGTTTTTGAGGTAGCTGTAGTTATTTGTTGGAATTTATGCTCTATATATTAGGCACGTACTTTTAAAAATGAGGAGAAAATAAACTCTGAATCATAGGTGAATTACACACACGTCACGACTTTATTCCCGGAGGGGTAGGCAGATGCACATTATAAAAAAATGTGGATGTGTATGCACATCCAAGGAACCCACTTTTCGGCAAGTGTGTTCCATTCTATGATTTGATATGCCCCCATATCGGGCATAAGACTCCAGGCTGATATTAAGCAGAAAAACCCAGTATCACTTTACCAGACCCGGGATTCGAACTCGGAACTTCAGAGCGGTAGTTCAGAACTACCCAACATAGGCAGTCGATATACATATTATATAATTTAAATAGGTCAAAAACACATTTCTCAATCCAAGTGACTCAATCATCCGTAAGGGTCGAGCTAAAAGCCAATCAAGCATTTTTCAAATACATTTTCTCTGACTTTATAAAAGTTAATTTACCTTTTAAAATATAAAACGAGGGGTTGATTTTGTGAAAAAAAAATGTAAAGTCACCCGTTAACGTGGAGTTACATCAAAGCGCGAAATTAATGGACTCGAGTGGCTCGTGTTGATAAAACTAGGTAAGTATGTTTTTTTAAAAAGGTGTTTCATACTAAATAGGTTTTTACTTTCATCGGATTGACGTTTCATTTTGATGTGATATGTTTCTCTTTCCACGCATGTTCATTTATGAATAAGTTCTTGTTTATGTTTTGCAAATGAGATCCACTTATGATACGTTTGACGGCTTAAATGACACAGTGGGAGATCAGTACGAAAGAAGGTTTGATTCTTGCTACAATTTTTTGTGACCGGTAAATATTTATTTGCGACTGAATAGGTAGGTACTATAGCAAAGGATTTCCCACTTAGTTCATAGTACCCACAGCATAAGACCGATATCTTACTGTGTGACTGCTGCGTGGAATATAATCTATAGTTAGAATTAAAATTCAGAAGTGGTAGGAAATCATTAAAGAAGACACAGAATTAACTGCCATACAATGATTTAATAACAATGCAATCAAATAAGTCACCACACCAAATCAGATGTCCACACAAGTCGCTCCGACCGTCAGCATACCTTTTCCACAATTACAAAATACAAAAGAAATATCAGCCATACTACATTCCTATCGATACAAGAATATAATTATGAATGACACATTTCAAAGACATTCTTCAAGTCTGTCATTTAGGTACATCGTTCCATAATTAAACATTATCTCCTCAAAGAAATTCTATATAAAAAGAGTATGCTAATACTATAATCAATAAAGAATATTTGCAGATCAGTACAAGGAAACAATTTTACTACAATAACTAAATCGGACTCTACAATTATAATATTTGATACTGCAAAATCAATGTGCGGTAGACTAACACACTTTACTTCGTAATCATCAGTTAAAATACAGATATATCTCCCAAACTCACCACGTTGCTTACAATTTACATTACGTAAATCTCTTTTCTTGTTTCGAACTTTTCCCGATCCTTTGAGGTCAGTTTTCTTTGTTACGCCGCTGAAGTCCAGGAAATGAAGATTACTTTTCGCGAACTCGTTTTCGCAATTGGATGTTTCGGTGCATAATTAAGCGGAGGTCTCCCGGACTTCTTAAGTAGGTCGTCTAAAGACAAGGCTGTATTGGAAAATATTATAAACTGCTTTAATTCTTAGTGTTAATATTAATAAAAGAATTTTATGCAAGCAGTGTTGTTTCTCAGTTTGAAGGACATGATGGTCCGTGTCATTACTGGGCAATATGAGATGAATTATTTACTTTCCTGCGACAAGCACAGTTGTGTCATGCAGTGCTTTACAATTCCTAGTTTGGGTTGCGTTGCTACTACTCAGTGGTCTTCGGGTCAAAACATTAGGCTTATTATGCTTTAAATATATTTTTTGCGTATGAATAAAATTACATACATACATACACACTCACGCCCTTATTCCATAGGGGTAGGCAGAGACTATTGAGCGCCACATGCTACGATCTTGACAAACCTCTTTCGCCTCTTCCACATTCATAGTTCTTTTCATACATTTTCGTCTGTTAAGGGTACTCCTGACCTGCCCTTTTCTGAGAAGATCATTTATTTGGTCAGAGAATATTCTCCTCGGGCGTCCCCTTCCAGCCGGACCATCCACATTCGCTCGATAAATACCTTTTGTGATCCGTTTTTATGACTTAGCCAAATGTTTGTTAGTGTGTAATGAATAAAATTATGAAAAAAAAAATCATACTTATTCTTAGTATGTTTCTTATTTCTATAACCAAAATCTGTACATAAATTCAGTTACAGCTTTTTACATCTTGCCCGCGTTCAAAGTTAATAAAGCTTTTTAATGCTTTTAAACTGCAACCAGAGGGTGCACGTGTGCCGGCTAGTCCGGGCCTTTGCCAAATTATCTGTAAGGGTTACTATTTACATCTAAATTATTTTGATTATAAAATAATGGGGTTGCTAAGTAACTTTATGTTCTAAATCAAGAATTTCACAGTGAAAAAAATGCGAGAAGTAAAATTTTAATCTCTTTATTTTTAGCTGTAAAAGAGAAACGAAAAAAATGCAGGTCTTGAATAATTAAAAAAGTAAGTTTGCAGTATCTTTTGCTTAGTATATTTTTCTGCTGGGGCAATTAAAATGTTCCTTATGTCTTTCTTCGTTTGAAGATTTTGTTATATAACTAGTAGTGTTCGCGGCTCCGCCCGCGTGAAAAAGTTTTTCCGGGACAAAAATATTTTCCCGGGATAAATAACCTATAGCACTCAGGAATTATGTAGCTTCCTATTAGTGAAAGAATTTTCAAAATCGGTTCAGTAGTTCCTGAGATTAGCGCGTTCAAACAAACAAACTCTTCAACTTTATAATATTAGTAAAGATTACTGAGCACATCTTTGTTTCCTCTGATTGCGGAGCGCAATGGAGTTAACTTACCATCACGTGCAGAGGTGATCATTTGCCGAGACCTCACAAAAAAATGCAATATTAATCAAAGCTATCAATGTTGCTACTGTTAGTAATGTAGCAACTTTATTAAGGTAAGCAATTTATTACTCGTCATTAAATATCACCATCTGCCATACCAGCCCTATATACTGCCTAATGCTGAGCTTGACTGCCTCGGTGGCGTAGTGGTATTGCGTACGCATTACGAGTACGATTTGCGCGCTGAGGTCCTGGGTTCGAATCCCGGGTCGAGCCAAAAAATTGTGACTGGGTTTTTCCATCTTAAAATTTACTCAGTCGCAGCTCGGAGTCAGGAAGTTGGCGGTGTGATACCCCCGTGCCTCGGAAAGCACGTAAAGCCGTTGGTCCTGCGCCTGATCTCTCTCCGGTCATGTCGGATTGCCGTCTCACCGGACTATGAGAGTGAAGGAATAGCGAGTGCACCTGTGTATTGCGCACACACTTGTGCACTATAATATCTCCTGCGTACCTGGCTGATCTCCGTTGAGATTGGCCGCCGTGGCCGAAACTGGCTAGGAGGATTTCATTTCAATGCTGAGCACTGGCTTTTACCACAACTGAGAGAGTTTAGGCCTTAATCCACCACGCTGGCCTAGTGCGGGCTGGCAGACTTCACATACCTTCGAAATTCTTGTAGAGAACTTCTCAGATGTACAGGTTTCCTCACGATGTTTTCCTTCACTGTTAAAGCGAACGATAATTTACAAAAAATATACACATGACTGCCTCGGCGGTGTAGTTGTATTACGACTGTAATGCTGAGGTCTCGGATTCGATCCCCGGGTCGGGCAAAGTGATATTGAGTTTTTCTATTCAGTATCAGCCCGGAGTCTGGAATTTGTGCCCGATATGGCGATAGGCTCTCCCCCTATCATATCATGGGACGGAATAACAGCGAAAAGTGGGTGCACTAGTTGCGCCTCTACCTACCCCTTCAGGGATAACAGGTGTGAGTGTGTGTGTGTGTGTGTATACACATAACTTTTTTTAGTAAAGTCAGTGTTGTGCCCTTGGGTTTTGAACCTGCGAACATTCGTCTCGGGAGTCTCTTCCACTCTCAACTAGGCTATCACCGTTTTGTCATTATGTAAAAATTAGAGGAAATACTTAGATAACATTCGGCATTCCGAAGCACCGCAGTGACATAAGTTTTATTGTCTGAAAATATATGAATTCATTTCACAGTTAAACTTACTGCAGTAAAGAATAGAGTTTAATCCTAGGAGAGCAGTTACTGAGTACGTTCAGTCGTATTATTGTAGTATTCCGGAATTGGGTTAACTGATTAATAAAACTACCGCAGTTAACCCATTTTCTGGTATTAAAACCATCTGGAACATTACAAAAGTGTTTTATGTATTATTTTTTTATACGGGCACGGTAAAGTAACCCCACTACTTTGATTAATTATATACCTATATAGACATTAGACACTGAGCGTTTCAAACGCGTCGAAAAAAATACAGGCGAGCAGTTCCCCACTAAATGAGTTCGAGTGAATTCTTTTTTGTTGTTTTTCATGGATATAATTTTCTCCCCGTTTTGACAGAAACCATGTAATAACTGGGATCATTATGCGCGCACAAGGATACGCAGAATGATTCAGGGATAGCGTATGACACAGTAGTTTAAGAAAAGTTTGCCTGTTTGTTTTACTTTCATTCGCGTCACTCCATCTAGGTATATAATCAAAGCCCCACTGCATCTGTAGGTAATCAGAGAGAGATCCAAATAGAGTTTCGACTTACGAGCGATGATCGTCCCTCGCCATCCATCTTAAGTACGGTGCTCGCTATCAGAGCGAATATAAAATAAAGTGATTTTAAACTGATGGTGCTCGAGGTCGCAGTAAACTTAAACAATAAAGCAAAATCGTTGATCCATTACCGCACTGCACTTTAATAAATAGATCTACGTACTTTATGATAATTTTTCTTAAAATGGAATACAGTCCTGTTTTAACCAGCCTTTAATGTAATGGGATTAAAAGATTGGCGCTACATCCTACTAATATCCTACTAATATTATAAAGGCGAAAGTTTGTAAGAATGTATGGATGTTTGGATGTATGGATGTTTGTTACTCTTTCACGCAAAAACTACTGAACGGATTTCGATGAAATTTGGCACACGGGAAGATCATGTCCTGGATTAACACATAAGCTACTTTTTATTCCGGGAAAATATAAAACGGGACTTATATCCCGGAAAAACTTTTTAAAGCGGGCGAAGCCGCGGGCAAAAGCTAGTGGATAATAATTTTAAAACATTAAACATAAAACAACATCTTTTAAAACACATACACGAAATGTTTACAAAAAATACAGTTGCAATCCAATGCAATCAGCCCTATATTATATATTGCCCACTGCTGAGCACGAGCCTCCTCAAAAACTAACAGGGTTCAGGTCATAGTCCACCACGCTGGCCTAGTGCCGATTGGTAGACTTCACATGCCTTCGAAATTCAGAGAACTTCTCAGGTATGCAGGTCTCCTCACGATGTTTTCCTTCCCGTTAAAGCGAGCGATAATTCACAAAGAATACACACATAACTTTTTAGGAAAGTTAGATGTGTGTGCCCTTCGGTTTTGAATCTGCGGACATTCGTCTCGGCAATCCGTTCCACTCCCAACTAGGCTATCGCCGCTTAAAATTACCGTTGGATCCCTAAAAAATAATCAGTTGCCAAATGTCAGTATTAAACGAATATATAACCACATAAACGGTTCTTTCATGGCCAAGTACTTGCTTGAAGAAGTAATTCCCATGTCACTTGGAGTGGAGTGGCGCATTAATTCGGGTACAATGTCGATTCGTAGTTTCTTAGCGAGTGCTCTTGGGGTTTGACAAATCGCTGTGCTGCAAAGGGGTCGCCCGGTGGTGCAAGTTGTAAGAGAGTGGTGTTCTTATAGGAACATTGTGCACATTAAATTGAACACAAATATTTTTTTTTTTTTTAATTTATTTGGATTACCAACAATTGCCACATTAAAACATTTACAAAAAGTTTTTTACAAATATAAATCGTAACTAAATGCACAACCACACTAAGGTAATCACAGCATACAACAGGACGTGGAAATATATTATGTTTTAGTTAATACAAAACAGAAATTTGTATACTAATTAATTAAAAGGAAAACTAATATTAATACAAAAAAGGTTTTACTTAATTATCTTCTGGATAAGACTATACTTTATTAGCAAAATGTAAGTAAATGTTTTTGTAGTACGAGCCTTTTTTGTCAAAATGGATATCAACAAGGTCACTACAATCATTTAAAATTTTACATAACCGTGGGACAGGAGAGTTGGCACCGGCAACTGATTTGCGGGGGGGCGGATAAAGAGGTGTGATGGGGTTACGAGGAATTCTACTAGGAGCGCGTATACTAAATAGACTTAACAGTTGTGGGCAGTCTATTTTATTCCTAAAAATTTTAAATAAAAACATCAGATCTAATAAATCCCTGCGTTTAGTAAGAGAACATATTCTGAAAAACTTCAACCTGCTATTGTAGGAAGGCAGTTTGTTTGCTTTTCCAGCTGCAAAAGCTAGGTGCCATAAAAAGCGTTTTTGTATACGCTCCAATCGTAAAGAGTGGGTAGCATAATGTGGACGCCAAACAACACTACAGTATTCCAATATGCTGCGGACAAGACTATTATAGAGTAGTATTTTAGTCTTGGAATTACGGAATATTTTGCCGTTTCTTAAAACAAAACCAAACATTTTAGTCGCCTTTTTTATAATCTTTTCTAGGTGAGGAATAAATGTTAACTTTTTGTCAAATATCACACCTAGATCCGTAATTTCTTCTACACATTGAATATGGTTTCCGTTGATAGTGTAATCAAAGCTGATCTGGTTTAGGTTTCTGGAAAAAGTAACTTGTGAACATTTCTTGTGGTTCAAATACATTTTATTCCTATCACACCATTGCACAAGTCTATTGAGGTCTGCTTGTAACAACATAGAATCTTCTGGGGAGGATATTGTTCGCAAGAATTTCAAATCATCGGCATACATGAAGGGTTCAGAGGACTGAAAACAATGAGAGATGTCATTGACAAATAAGCTAAATAGCACTGGGCCCAAATGCGACCCTTGGGGAACACCTGACGTAATAACTCGAGTACAAGATTGGAAACCATTTAAAACAACATAAAAGGACCTATCATTCAAATATGACTTAAACCATTCCAATAAAGGGCCAGCGATGCCATATAAGGACATTTTATAATTTAGTATACTATGGGAAACTTTGTCGAAAGCCTTACTAAAGTCCGTGTATATAACATCACATTGCTTCCCACCATCCATGGCCTTTGATATGGCCTCGGTAAAAAGTACAAGGTTAGTTGCTGTGGACCTGCCCTCAGTGAAACCGTGTTGATGAGGAGTAAGAATGGATTTAAAATTATGCTTTACTAGCTGGCAAATGAGAGACTCAAGTACCTTGGCAAAAGCAGATAGGATTGAAATAGGCCTGTAGTTTGACACAATTTCCTTGCTATCAGTTTTATGAATCGGAACTACTTTAGCAATTTTCCATTTCGATGGGAAAACCCCTGTGGTTAAGGATTTGTTTAAAATAATTAGAAGAGGTGACACCAAAACTGATGCACAAGACTGTATGAAAAATGGTGGAATACCGTCAGGGCCAGCTCCTTTGGAAGTATTAAGATTTTTTAACACCTTTAATAACATATTGTAGTCTATTATAGGACTTGTCAAGGATTGGCTGTTAGTGGCAATAAATTTTAAGTCATTAAAGTCCTCTATGGAAACATTTGCATCGTCAGGGGTGTAAACCGAGGAGAAATATGTGGCAAACAAATCGCAGATCTCGGTTCCATCAGATGTGTGCTGTGAGCCATCTGACATAGAAATAGGATACACATTGGAATTACCGCGTTTTGTCTTAGCATATGACCAAAATAATTTTGGGTTATGTGTTATTAATTGCTCGGTGGTATCTACGTAATTCTTATAGCATTTGTTAGCCAGTCGATCACATCGTTTATTTATTAACTTTAACTCAATCTCGTCTAAGGGATCGAAAGGATTTGTCCCAAAACGGGCTTCAAACTTTAATCAAGACGGTTAATATATATTTGGATAGAACTCTTGAAAACTAGCCTTTTACACTAAATAGTTTAATTTAAAAAACCTCCGATTTTGAGATTTGTGTAATTTTATTTTGCTTAAAAGCGACACTTAGCTTTTAAAAAAGTTAGCTATAAATGGAGGGGTCTGAAAATATTTATAATGGATCAAAGATTCATATTTTGCCTTTTTAGTATCCCTAAAGTTTGAGCCTGATTAGATGTTGAGGCCCAGCACCCATAAAAAAGCGGACATCTCCTTTGTGACGAAAATTATTGATTATTGATATAATTAAATAAAATAGCGTGATTACGAGTCCCTAGTGTCTATTACTAGTCCCCAGTTTAATTAATTTCTGTCTTCGCTTCAATAGCTGCGATTGTTCCGCCGTCAACAAAGAGAACCCGGTGAGTTCGATCCACACAATTTAGTTAAATCTAGGTATTATGTAAAGTGCTTGATAGATCTTAGAAATACAGCTATACAGGATTTTGTAGTTCTATGGTATATTTATTGAAATGAAATGAAATTAAATCATTTATTCCAAATCATAAGTGAAATGAAAAATATACATGCAGATTTTTTTTTGTTTAGAGTAGTTCATATATTTACTTTAAAATTTACTCAGTCGCAGCTCGGAGTCAGGAAGTTGGCGGTGTGATACCCCCGTGCCTCGGAAAGCACGTAAAGCCGTTGGTCCTGCGCCTGATCTCTCTCCGGTCATGTCGGATTGCCGTCTCACCGGACTATGAGAGTGAAGGAATAGCGAGTGCACCTGTGTATTGCGCACACACTTGTGCACTATAATATCTCCTGCGTACCTGGCTGATCTCCGTTGAGATTGGCCGCCGTGGCCGAAACTGGCTAGGAGGATTTCATTTCATATTTACTTGCATAAAAATAAATTCTCAAATCCCATTCGAGTGTACAACATTCTCAGGAAAATATTGGCTATGAAATCACTTCCACATTCATAGTGAATATTATGAATGTGATAGAGACAAAATAGGTATGTCAAGATCATAGCATTTTGCGCTCAATAGTCTTTGCTTACCCGTATAAGTGCGTGAGTGTGTATGGATCAAATCGCTCCTCACTTACCCCACAAACTTCTCACAATAGTTGCGCCACCGCAAAATGCAATCACAAAATACTATTACTATTGTAGTGTTAATACAAGAATCGCCTCCCGGTCGGCTTTGTGTTCTCGATTTACTTTTTATGTAAGCACACTCCACTTTGTCGGGCCCTTTGTTGTGCCGACTGTTTGGATAGTTGTGTATGCCATTGATTGGGTTGTGAGTTTAATTATTGGATTGTTCTTGTGGACTGTATGGGTCGTGTAAACGATATTTTATAGTGAAATGGAGTGTATGAGAGTTGAAATGAAACATACATACACATTCACGCCTTTTATCCCCGAAGGAGTAGGCACAGGCGCATCTAATGCACCCACTTATCGCCGTTATTCCGTCCCATGATGTGATAGGGGGCGAGCCTATCGCCATATCGGGCACTAATTCCAGACTCCGAGCTGATACTGAGTAGAAAAACACAATATTACTTTGCCCGACCCGGGGATCGAACCTGAGACCTCAGCATTGCAGTCGTACCGTAATACAACTACGCCACCAAGGCAGTCAAATTTGGAGTACAAAATATTCAAAACGGCTTTAAGCTTGCTATCAAAAATAATGTTATCACATTTTCGTAAATAATTTTACGGCAAACACAAACATGTGAAATGGTAGTTTCATAATCATTTTTGAGTCAACGTTTTTTGCATTAAAAGAAAATACACAACGACAAGTCCGAAAGACTAAATTAGGTGGCGCAAAGAATGAAAAATCTTAATGAAAATGTTTTATAACAAGTTAGGGTGAGCGCGTACTGCAAAAAAAAATCGCTCGATGTTTTGAAAACCTAATTATTGAGTTATCGGCCCAGAGTAGTGAAGGAGAAACGTACTAAGCAGTGCGGCAATATATGTATAATAAACGTCTCTAATAACTTTTTATTTTTACTTTTCTTTACTCATAAAAAAATATATTAGTGCATCTTCTAACATAATAATTCGTAATTTGTTTACAAAGGGCGGAGAAGAGGCCCTTGCTTGTTTACTTGTTTTAGTAGGTATATGACTGCCTCGGTGGCGTAGTGGTATTGCGTACGCATTACGAGTACGATTTGCGCGCTGAGGTCCTGGGTTCGAATCCCGGGTCGAGCCAAAAAAAATTGTGACTGGGTTTTTCCATCTTAAAATTTACTCAGTCGCAGCTCGGAGTCAGGAAGTTGGCGGTGTGATACCCCCGTGCCTCGGAAAGCACGTAAAGCCGTTGGTCCTGCGCCTGATCTCTCTCCGGTCATGTCGGATTGCCGTCTCACCGGACTATGAGAGTGAAGGAATAGCGAGTGCACCTGTGTATTGCGCACACACTTGTGCACTATAATATCTCCTGCGTACCTGGCTGATCTCCGTTGAGATTGGCCGCCGTGGCCGAAACTGGCTAGGAGGATTTCATTCATTAGTAGGTATACAAAATAAAGATGGAGGCTACATTTTGCTCCACTTCAGATGCTTCCTATTTGTCTAGAATAGAAACGTGTAGAATCTCTGCATTATTATAGCCTTCTTAGAACTACATCCGGCATTTCATAATACAAGTGTATTGTCTTCGTTCCTAGAAATGCAGTATTTATTATAAAGTGCAATCTGAGAGGTAAGTACTAAAATTAACAGCAACAGCTCTATATTTTTCGTCGCTAAACATTCTATTTCAAAGATATGTATAAAGATGAAAATATCGCACGGATACAAATCGTAGTGCGCGCTGACCCGTAGGCAAGGCGATTCAATTGCTCCAAATTATTATAATTAGAGAGTCTTGTCCAGTTTTAGGTCTCAGAGAGTATATTAAGACGGGTTGTCTCTCGCAACGCCAACACTTGAATTAAGGAATAAACTAAGTATTCTAAGAATTTCCACAGAAATGTATTTCAGAGTAAGTTAATGTTTTTTTACGGATCGTGGTTCAGTTTTATGCGCAGAAAGACGTCAAGTTCATGTCATTTGTTGCAATAAAACTCGATGAAAAGGACCTCAGGATATCTAGCTTATCAGTAGAAACTTACACTGATATTATTACACTCAAACCAACTGACTCTTACATGTCAGTATAGTTTTATGTCACCACGGTTTGAACTTTAAACCGTTTAAGACGTAGTATATAGTATATAAAAATGATATTAATGGATTATTTTACGATGTCTGATTAAATTCTAATCGTCAAATAAAATATACGGCGACCAAATTCAAGAGCCAAGCTTCCAAATAAATGGAAAAGAAAAGAGTGCGTTCAGCATTAACTTCTACGTTAACCGTCAGATAAAATTTACTTGAACATTGCGAAGAAGCTTAAATGTTCATAGTATTTTAATTTAAAACACGTGTTTTTTAAACTCAGATATGGCTACGTTGAACTAAAATTGTGTAGTGGGTTATATTTTTATCATAACTAATTATCCTTCCTATAACTTACTACATACATACATACATATATACACTCACGCCTGTTATCCCCGAAGGGGTAGGCAGAGGCGCAACTAGTGCACGCACTTTTCGCCATTATTCCGTCCCATGATGTGATAGGGGGCGAGCCTATCGCCATATCGGGCACAAATTCCAGACTCCGAGCTGATACTGAATAGAAAAACTCAATATTACTTTGCCCGACCCGGGAATCGAACCCGAGACCTAACTTACTATAAATAGTTATATTTGCTATTCCAATAAAAAAAAATATTTATGGAACTGTGACTAATATAACTATTTGATGCACTAGTGTGTCGAATCATACACGATAAACAACCCTTATTTGCACGTGTTTTTCACCCTTTAGTTAATATTATACGCGTTAATGTGACGTTTCTAGTACGTTAAACTGTCATTCGGTATTTGATTGAAGTTCATTTTAAATTCTATTTTTTGTGCACAAGCAGCAATTTTTTTTTTATACAAGCACGAAATATATACAGGTTTAAATCGTAACACAAAAATCTTTAGCTTCTAAAACATTCATGGACACCTAAAGGCTTCATAATTATAATATTAAATTGCTTCGCGAGAGAAATAAATAAAGCTGCGCTACGTAAAAAATAATACCGGCCCAGTATTATATACTGCCCACTGCTGAGCACGGGCCTCTTCTACTGAGAGGGTTTAGGCCTTAGTCCACCACGGTGTTCTAGTGCTGGTTAGGAGACTTCATATATCTTCAAAAATCTTAAAGAATTCGCAGATACATATTTTTTTAATATCAATAGCACTACTTTTATAAATATTATAATGTCGCGGACAAGCGACTAGTAATTTTAATTTAAAACATTCTATATTGTAATTAAACGCAAAATCTCACGCTTTAAGCAACTTATGTTATACGTAAACTTATAAAACGTTTCTAAATACAGTGCACCTAAATGCTGAATAATTGTAACGGGGCCTTTTAAAGTCTGTTTTGGGAGTTTACAACGTTCGTAACGAGTCCCCAGGTGTGGCGGAGTTCTAAACGGGATTTTTATTTAAATTTGGACTTTTTGCTTAAACTGGTTTATTTTGCAAAATTATTTCTTTAGTTTTTTGTCTTTAGGGTTTGGTTAAGCTTTCTAGATTTTGAAAGTTTATTTTAGTCTCTATGGAGTTTATGTATTGTTATTTATAGTTTTATAGTTACTAAAGTTACGCTGATATTTACCATTTCACGAGAAATTTCGGGTTTTATTGTTATTTTATAACAATCACTCAGTAATTTGGAATCCTTTCGATAGCACCCAAGTGTCGGTAATTATAGATTTAAGTGGACATACTATTTAACTTCAACCGACAGGTCAGGAATAGTAGATGTGTTTTAATTTTGAGGAAAAGTTTTTGTTTAACTTTTCCCATTTCTACCTTAGTATTTGGGCCGCTAGTATTCTCACCATATGAAATGTAAATGCACTGTTTCGACGGTTATCAGTCACGTGACCGTACACACAGCTGACTCGAGATCATGATCATGATATTCTTTCTTTGGAAATCTGCTGCTGAACAAACACCTTAAAGATGTCCAATCTGTTAAAAACTGCGTGCATCTCGCTAAATGTAGAGACGCTACTCTACATTAACGTTCCATTTTAGCAATGCAACAATCATTTATTTATCTAATTAAACAAGTCAATACCAGTGGCATATTGCGTTGGGGTACAAATTAAATATCCGATGCGTTACGCTGCAATTCGTTTCGCACACTCGTATCGGTGATATTGTTGTGTCACTGTATGAGGGTGGCTGTTATATTTGTGGGACTATTGCTAATAAGTTCTGTTGATTTGTGTTTTTATTCTGACATGAATTATAAGATTTTATATGAATATTATACTGATCTGTTATTAGAAATGAGTGTATATAACATAAAGATTTAAAATATGTATTTATTTATAGGGAATAATGTCTGAATGATTAAATTCTTTCGTTATTAATCTACAATATCCCGAACATAGTGGGCTATAATATTTTATTTTAATATGATTGTGTGATAGCAGCAAGTTTATAATTTGGGTACGGAAGGGAGCAAAAGCACTTAATCAACACATTTTAGTGCAATTTGTACTTGAAATTACCGGGTTCAAAATACCGCCATCCTTACCAAGCCTTACTTTTCATCAAAGCTGACAGAGCATCAGTGAATCTACTATTGGGAGTGCCTCGGCATTAATGTACATTTTAATCTCCACGATAATCTTTAAAAAAATGTACTTAACCAAGGAACCTCATTTTTTGAAGTTAGTAAAACCACAAACGCACTTATTGCCGTTTGTCTCAACCTATTGATGCATATCAAAGGTGTTTACAAAACTCTATTACACCAAAGCCATATCAAACATAATGCGTTTCCCATCTTCATTATAATGGAAAATCAATAGCGCGTTAAATTCATGTATTAATTTTAAATACGGCGCCAAATTGAAATGGCGCCGCTTCCGGTGGCCGCGTGGCCGACGTCACTTCCTGTTGCTTTTGACAGGAAGACGGGAAGCTATTAGCAGTAGTGGAGAATTAATGAAATTGCTATTTAATGGATTTTATAAATGTTTGCATACTAGAAGGAGAGTAAAATATAATGAAATGCGTTTAACTGTTTTAAATGTTATTAAATTTTATTATTACCTCATTAATTCGCACATTTAGCACCTGTTTCATGATCATTGAGTAAAAGTTAACATTAACGACCAAATACAAAAGTAAAGCTTCCAAATAAATGGTAAACAAAAGAGTGCATTCAGCTTTAACTTATAGAATTTTGAGCAAATTTTAAGTGACTGCCTCGGCGGCGTAAATGTATTACGGTAAGACTGCAACGCTAAGGTTTAGAGTTCAATCCCCGAGTCAGGCATAGTGATATTGGATTTTTCTATTCAGTATCAGCCCGGAGTCACAAATTCACATAATGGGACGGAATACGCACGGCGAAAAAGTGAGTGCATTAGTTGCGCCTCTGCCTACCCCTCCGAGAATAAAAGGCGTGAGTGGGTGCGAATGAAGTTTACTTGGACGTTTAAAATAAAATTTAAAATACAATGCTTTATTCATCACGTAGACGAACATAGTTGCACTTATGATAAGTCAAAATACATTTAATTAATAATAATTATTATTAAAAATAGTCACATATTTTGTTGTATAATCACTACAGACATTTTTTGTTGTATAACAGGCCCTTAGAGTCATATAAAGGATTACTTCACAATGTTCACGTTAATGTTAACTCGCAAAATGACGGCCGACGGAGGCCATCTTTAAGTCACGGGCAATCCGTAAATTGTGTCTATATTTATTTCTCTTTAGGAATTGAAGCTCAGCTCTCATAAGTCTTACAATTGCTTCGCCACTGAACTAATTAGAAGATGAGTATTTCCGCCGGTCCTTTAGTTTCTGCGTTCGATATTAACTTCAAGTTTCTGTGGAATTTCTTGTGTCTAGAACTGTTAATGGAGTTTGAACTACGATATTAAAATCATAATGCAATCCTATAATATAAATGAATGTATTTGTTAGAAGTTGATTAATATTTTTTTGTAAAATGTATTGTAGTGAGTGAATATAATGGTGAAGGATAACTTCGCGACGAAAGTTTCTAATTCAAGAAAGAATTTAAAATCATGCTTTTTTCGCTGGAATTAATGTTTGACTATTGAGACTAATAAATTACTGAATAGATTACCACTCGGGGTACGACTCTCATAGATAAGAGTCCGTCTGGGTGGGTACCACCGTAATGTCTATTTCACCACCAAGCAGTAGTGTGCGTGCACTGTTGTGTTTCGGTTTGAAAGACATTGTAGCCAGTGTAACTATAGGACATAATGAGACTTAACATCTTATGTCTCAGGATGACGAGCGCAGTGGAATGGCACACAGTACTTTGTAACTCAAGGTGCTGAATGGTGTTACTACTGTTTTATGGGTGGTCGTATCGCTTACCATCAGGCGAACGATATGCTCGTCTCGTCATTCGGTGCCATAAAAAAAATAGATTAGGATGCAATGTGGTAAATAGATAGACCAAGTCCTGGACTACATGATAGGTAAAAAGTACACATTTTCATTTTTACACCACCTAGTTTATTATAAATACAACTCTACTATTATTCCATCAAAGCATATAATCTTTTATACTCTCTATCATTCCCAAATCTATAAATCGCGTGCAAAATAAAAAAATATAAAGCCTCTTCACACAATTTTGTACCAAAATTGACGCATTTTGTCACGGTCACTCGAATTTTATGCATTGTTGGGTGCAGGAATATACGGATTCTTTTGGCTAAAACGGCGAATTTAGGTAGCGGTCTCTTTGAGTCGTGTGCATAGCTTATAATAGATAAGGGGTGGCCATAGAAATTGATGTAGCGGGTTCATATGCGAGAGCGGTTTGGTTTTTGTAAATGGAATGCTTGAAAGTGCTGAAGGCTTTTCGTGGGATTTGGGAATAACGGCTTAAATTACTTGGACACAGTTTGTTTTATCTGGCATGATATTTTTATAAGAGTGGTGATTATAACATCAAAATTGTGACAAAAAAATACATTTCTTTTCATTATGAAAACACATTTTAAAAATTCGAATATACACAAATTTCGCAATGCAGTCGGGATAAAGTAGCAATACCCAAGAAAAAACTGCACTTACGGACAACAAATCGATTAAGTTTTTTATTTGTCATAGTAAGATGTATAATATAGAGCCGCAATGATCGCGCATTTCATAGCCTACGAGACAAGTAGTAGAGCATCGCATTACAAAGACAACTCTGGCACCGCCCCCTCTAATTGATTGCATAACTGCCGTCCTTACGTTACATTCATTCACCCATTCATTCTCATTCATTCACAAGAGCCGTTTGTCGCGAGGCGGCAAAACGGCTAGCTATTGTCATTTTTTACAAGCATTTTACATTCATATTTGAATGATAAGTTTTTGAAATGATTTTATAGTTTAAGTAATATTTTTGACTATTTATTGTTACTTGAAGATTGTACCTATGTCATGACTCTGACAATCAGATTTTCTTTTTTAGCTCAAATAAACTTTTAAGCATTTTTTAGTTCTCCACAATAACAATCGAATTTTGATTGCCTAACATAAAATATTATGAGTTAAGATATTTTAAGCTGCTTATCTAAGTAGTTAAATATTATTAATAATACATTTATTATCAAGCCCAAAAACTGAGATAAGTGTCCACTAAATAAATAAATCTGTTATTTCTACCGCAGTTCTTAATAAACATGATAATATTAATTCATTGATTTTTATAATTTGTCAATTGCTTGTATTCCAAAGTCCCGACTCGTGGACGCTGCGTGTAGTCCTAAAAATAACAGACTACACATTTTTTGCAACTCACAATAGGGCCTCTAACGTTGACTGAATGGGCTGAATTTGTTATGGTAACACGACATTCACGTTACAACATTGGCTGTTACTAAGTCTTATTGATAATGTGTGAAAAATAATCTTTAACCGACTTCCACAAAAGGAGCAGATTCTCATTTTATTTTTGGTAGTCGTCTTCTATGTATTATTGGGAAATCTCAACTGTGGTAACGTATGTGATTAACTACTCTTATATTTAGCTATTATAGAAACCAATGGCCTATCACGAGCCTCTACTACTAAAAAGGCTTAGGGTTACGCTCCATCACGCTGGCCTATTGCTGGTTGGCAGAATTCACATACCTCCGAAATTATCACGGAGAATTCTTATTTCGGTTTCCTCACAATGGATTCCTTCACTTTATAAACAAGCAATAACAAATATTGAGAAACAATACAAAATGATTCCTTACGTTTATGCGAATGTTAGATATTGAAATTAAACTATGAACTACTAAGTGCCACAAAGCCGGAGAAAAATAAAACCGCGATAAAATCTGTTAAAGTAGTTTAATTTTAAACAAAACTTAATTTTGAAAAATCAGAGGTTGTATTATGAGTTTTGAGTCTTACTCTCTGCCCAGTGTTCCATTCTAAATAACGCTTACATCCTATTTTACTTAATTTCCTATGATATTTTGTAGATATATTTTAATAAAGAGACCAACACACGCGGGTGGAGCCACGAACGGCAGCTTGTGAATATAAAGCCCAGCGGAAGGTAGAGACTTCTTTAGACGTAAACAAGCGTGAAGTATCATAGATATTAGGCGTCAAATGCTTTTTATAGGCAGGTGCTTGGCAGCTGTGACATTTAACGTGTGGCGTCGTCTGAAAATACATTTTATATAAACCCCAGCAATATGATAAAAAAATACATAAATTGTTATTATTTCCTTAACGGGGCATATGTTAATATATTTTTTACGGCATAAAATGTTACAGTTTATTATAGAAGTAATATAATATTATGCCTTAAATGGTATTTTCAAGACTTACGTTTTAGTGAATCTGACGAAAAATAAGTAAACATCATTGCCGTTATGAATAAATAACAGTTTTGTCACTCATCCCGATAAAGAGCCTGAGTATCAAGAAAGTAAATACTTTTCATACAACTTAACCACAAGACAAAGTGCACCCTATAAACAGTAGCAACTCCAACTAGAACTTTAAATTAAAGCACTACGTAGTAGTACGTAGCTAACTTAGTATGAACTGCGCTCGTCATGCTGACACATAAGACGCTGGTTTCATTAAGTTTACTAAAGAATTTAGCTTTAAAAAGTCTAATATAAATCTCAATACTACGTTTAAAATAATTTAAAAATATATGCTAATACTACTTGACATTGGAGACATTAGTGATCAATAATGGAAGGAACCATCTATACTATAATATTATAAAGCTGAAGAGTTTGTTTGGTTGAACGCGCTAATCTCAGAAATTACTGAACAGATTTTGAAATTCACTAATAGGAGCTACAGTACCTCTTAAGTGCTTCAGGCTACTTTTTATTCCGAAAAAACTTTTTCTCGTAGGTGAAGCCGCAAGAAATCTATATATATAAAAGAAAGTGGTGTTAGTTACACCACTTATAACTCAAGAATGGCTGAACGGATATACCTGAAAATTGGTGGAGAGGTAGCTTAGAACCAGGAGACGGACATAGGATACTTTTTATCCCGGGAAAATATAAACCGGGACTTTTATCCCGGATAATTGTTTTCTGCCAGTGGAACCGCAAGAAAACAAGTATAGAGATATTTCGAGATCCAGTTGAGGACATAATTACTCTTATCCCGGAAAAAGATAAACCGGGAATTATATCCCGGATTTTAATTTCTCGCGAGTGGAGCCGCCACGACTAAACCACTGAATCGATAGCGATGCAATTTGGCAGGGAGATAGTTTTAAACCCTGGGAAGAATCTAGGCTACTTCATATCCCGGGAAAATATAAACCGGGACCTTAATCTCGGAAAATAGTTTTTTGCCAGTGGAACCGTATGAAAATAAGTATGGAGATAGTTTGTGATCCAAAGGAAATCAATCTCAAGTTTGAGTTACATCTCAAGTAGACATAATGTATGAACAGTTCAATACAGATTGACCTATTAATACCGCCCATAGGCTACTATTATCCCGGAAAACAGACACCGGGAATTTTATTCAGGATTTTTTTCCGGAAAAAAATATGGTTAGGTATTATTTACGGAGGGGTGGGGGTGTTTAGGGATTTTAAAATTTCGTTAAATAAGGACTCATTTGGTGGCAGGGAGGTTTTTTGCAAGAAAATTACGCGGAAAATTTGAAAATTTAAGAATACTTAACCGCCATATTAAACGTGTATGTCACTGAATTCCTCCTAAGCGGCTGGCTGGACCGATTTTAATGATTTTTTTGTGTCCTCAGGTGGGTTTGAGAATAGTTTCGATTAACAATTAGATCCGGTAGGTGGCGCTGTACTCGGGTTCTAGGATTTCATTTCCTTTTTAGGGCAGGACAACGTCTGTCGGGGCCGCTAGTACTGGTATAAAATAAAAAAAATATTAAGATCATGGATACCTATCTAATATGCCAATACAATACCTCTCTCTAATAGTATATAATAACCCTCCAAATGCCAAACATCTGTCCCAAACCGTCCATTTGAGGCGTCATTTAACACGCTGTCACACTTCGCACTTATTATACGTTTTATAATACAACACATTTTATGGCAAATAAACTTCAAGCCACGCCCGACTATAAATATGGAAACGATTTTACGCGTTTTCGCTATTTTTTTGGTGGGGTTTTTGTGTTGGACTTCTGTTTAATGTGGTTAATTTAGATTTTTTGTATTTTAGAGGAATTAAATAACTAAAATAATTAATTTGATATTTTGTTTACTGAATAACTTAAATCTATTTATGTATTTTTATGGATCTAATGCATGGATCTGTCTTGGTAGTTCTATTTATTGAATTCTTTATCACATTTTAGCTATTAAGTTTTTTAATGAATTTAAGATATTTAATTTCCGTCTAGTTTTGAAGGTTTAGATAATATTAGCGATGTGTATAAAATTATCTCATAAAAATATTAAAAACAAATTAATTAACATACTCTTCATATTTCATCAAATAATACATATTAAAATCTTTCATTTTCAAAGAAGCCCCGAATCTGTTCTTTCTAAGAAAATTATTTACCTACCTAGGCATTTATTATTTTAGTTTAGATTTAATCTTAACTGAGAAGGCAATTCAGTTATACCTAGTAACAGCCCTAGGTAAAATATATTTAAAACTAGAACAAAATAATGCTTGTACGTTGTTAGCATGACGTAGCCATTCAGTCTGAGAATCGTCACTTCAATCGGCTCGGGATAAATGTTTTCCAGTTCAGGATAGGAACACAAACTGGTACCTACACAGACTTGCAAGAACAACTTATAACCTAACAGTATCTTATTCACATCAACATAGACGTGGCCGGGGGGTTTGGGTGGTCAGATTACGCTATACATTTTATCCGTGGTGCTTTACATCTTTTCCAGTTGCAAAAGTTTAAAAATACATTTTTTATTCGTTATTTTCTAAAATATATTTCCAACTCCTCCCTATTCTTCTATTTGCTTAACTTCGTTACGGGTTAAGGCTAATTAGTGTTCCCTGAGACTCGCAGAGCTTCACCGCTTGGTGTCATAAAATGCGTGCCACTGCTGATCGTGACTTATAGGAGTTGCAGTGGTGGGTGTGAGAGGAGTGTGAGGATACTCTCGCACTCTAGTATAGACCACCCTATAGACAAAATCTCAACCTACAACGATGCACGTCATAGGAAGATTTAAAGCTATTTTTGCAAATTTTCCAACCCATTAATTCTCCCAAATCTCTTAAACTGATATCCTGTTAATCGTGGTTCCCCGAGCGCCGTCGCGGGGCGCCGCCGTCGTTGTAATGGAAGCGGGCCCGGCGCGTGCCTGCCACTAGTTAGCCAATACTAACTATAATGTTTGGATATGGATTTAGAAGAATAAACATTTTGATGTAGTATTTATTTGTTTATTCTGATTTTGATGGGTTATTTATGTAGTTCAATATTTGATGTATTTACGAATGTACTTCATTTTAGAGTAAAGATGCTCTTAATATTGTCAGTGGTCAGAACATTAATCGAATTCCATAGAGGAATAACATCTATTCTTGATAGAAATAAGAATCACTTTCGTGTCTAACAAACTACTGTCATTGCATACATTTGTCAAAGGAAAAGTAGTTTACGCTGAGTAGAATGATATTTTTAATTGACGTAGATTTTTAAGCCATACGACCGCTCAAAACTGGTACCAATAAACAGAACTTTGAATTACGAAGTACTGCCTGGCACTCTACGCGCTCGTCACCATGAGACATAAGATGTTAAGTCTCATAAGTCACAGGTCTGTAGTTATCATCAGCTTTAATATCTACCTTAGTGTACTTTGCCGTGTCAGGGCGAATAAAAAGTAAATAACAGAAATACTATCAAAAAATAAATCATGTGCTGATCAGCTCGCTTCGTGCTTTCAAATGCATGAATTTTTATTTGTTTTCTGCGCAGAGTAAACAACGATTTCGACGCCTTTCGCTTGTGAAACGGCTTTGTTTGTATTCAGAAGAAAACATTCTTCCGCTTTTACTGCATATTTGAAGGTATTTGATGTAATTTCACTTGCATCCTGAATGGTGGGTATAGATTGTCTATCATATAGTGTTGTTATTCATCGTCAGAAACATGAAGTCCGCTGCTGAAGATAGGCTTTGCCTAAGGATATCTAGACGGATCTGTAATCCAGCGTGTTCTTGCAACATTTTTAAAAAATTACGTCAGTCAAATTAACAATTAATTTATTATTTTTCGTAGTATAAATGCGAATGTTTGTGAAGAACATGTTTAATTTTAGAAGGAAGCATTGCATAGATTTGCATAAAATTTGGCACACAGATGTGCCAAGCTAGGATTATAGCTTAATCGTAAAAATTCACAGTGGAATTTTATGTTCGGACAGGACATTTAAGCGCCCGAGCCACGAGTGCAGACTATTTATAAAATAACAAAAACATATGAAATAAAAACGACAATGGCTACTTTATACAACAAAATTCAATTTTGTAATGTACCCTTTCAATACCCCAAAGTACTTTTCGTGGTAACCATGTCCCCGAAAATACCCAATTATTCTGTCCAAGTCCTGACACATAACCTCTCGACAATGACAATTAATTATTTGTATTCATTCGATATATTCCTCTAGAGTTATTATGCAACAAGTATCGATACCATATGCTGCGATTTCCTAAACTCTAATCCATCTAATTTAATCTTTCCAACTATGTATTTAAAGATCAAATTTTGTAATAAGAATAATGGCTGTTATGATCTTTCCTATACTAAATAAAAAACACCCTGTAAATTCTATTTTCTTTCAAAGTTATTTCTTACTCTATAGTAATGGACATAAAGTTGAAAATTAGTTAAATTCGCTGCAGATTCTTCCGCAACGATATACGGATCTCATAAAAATAGCAATTCTAATCCTTTGCTGTTGTTATTAAATTATTTACACCATTGTAGTCTTTAGCTTTTAGTTAATAAGAGCACGTTCCTAAATCAATACGGCAAGCAGATAAAGAATGAAATAAAACGACCATTTGAAACGGTGTGACGAATGAAACCAGTTGCTGTTTTTGAATTAAACATTTAATTTGTTTCCATTATACATTGGGGGATTTATTAAGTGCAGACGTGTAGTGACAAAACTCGATTGGTTACGCCGCAGTCATTATAATAGTTTGTTTGAGAATGAATGAATGAATTTGCATTATTACAATCGTAATTCTATTGTTGCCAAATGTCAAAAACCACTATGATTTAAGCAGCATAATTACCTACATTGAAAACATATTTTGTTGTCTGTATTATTTCCGTGTTGGATTTAAAGTTGTATGTGTATTCAGTTAGTACTTGGTAATTTTAATGTGGTCTAGCCATGAATATGAGATCGAAAAGTTGACTCTCTTATAAGGCTTCTAAATAATTTTAAACTTATTAACCTTTGTCATATTAAACAGAAATGTTTTTAACAGTCTAAAGAAAAATAGTCTATAAAAAATTATTTTATATATTTATTATTAAAGATTCTTGCATAATATTCTATTCTATCTGCGAAGTCACAAAGAGTTGCAAATTTTGGAATATCGTGTGATATATTTTATCAAATAAACCATGGATTTTTGTGTACCATATATATCTATAAACGAATGAAATAGGAAATTATTATTTACCTTATTTTAACTCCTACGGTACGAAATTCGGTATAAAATGACATATTCGTAGCAGCCGTCGCGTTGGTCGCCGCGACCCGCTCGCTTTGCTTGCTCCTGGCTTTATGTTCCTGTATTTATTTTAAGTCAACTAAATCCTAGCCTATTTCATATATTTCTATATTTTGGAAGGTTCTGACTTTTTTTTAAATAATGAATTGTATTATAATAAGATTAGTAAGATAATAACTAATCTTTGCATGTTTGTTAGAAGTAAATGCTTTGTGAAGATCATTGAATATTTGCTAGAAGTCAACATAGAAACTATTGCACAGATTGTATTGTAATGTAAGACCAAGTAGTATACCAGAAGACCAATTAATAGACCAACATTGACACTAAGCTTGAATAAGTACAGATTGGAACTTTATACATCGTAAGTTTTTTCACTCATAGTAAAAAAAAATTGTAAACAAATAATAACGAATCTTCAGCAGTAATCACAAAATCCCAATTAACTGCTTACTTATTCCTCCTAGCCAGTTTCGGCCACGGTAGCCAATCTCAACGGAGATCAGCCACATAGCTATACGTACGGTACGCACACACTTGCGCATGATAATATCTCCATATTATCATGCGCAAGTGTGTGTACAGTCCACAAATGCACTTGCTATTCTTTCACTCTCATAGTCCGGTGAGACGGCAATCGGACAAGATCGGAGATCAGGCGCAGGATCAACGGCTTTACTTGCTGTCCGAGGCACGGCTGTATCTCGCCGCGAACTTCCTGACTCCGAGCTACAACTAAGTAATTTTTAAGATGGAAAAACCCAGTCACAATGTTTTTTTTGGCTCGACCCGGGATTCAAACCCAGGACCTCAGCGCGCAAATCGTACTCGTAACGCGTACGCAATACAACTACGCCACTGAGGCAATCAAAAATCTAATTAAAGGAAACTACAACTAGCGTGTCTGACGTCTGTAAGCGTTTCAATATTATAAACGTTATTACACATTCTGATTGATAGCTACAATGAGATTTACACCTACCGTACTTTATGTACTTTGCACACGCAAACTAACGATAATCGAGTTTACTATTTCTATTGTGACTGTTCCAGTTGAAAACCATCGCTAGGAACACCTTGCCTGGCATTTTATGCTGAACTGGATTCTTATCGACAGTATCCATGGGTGTTGGGAAGCGCGTTGCCCGCATCCTTTATGTATTACTTATTTTTGTTATAAATGCTTGTGTGCGTCCCAGAATATTGTGTGAAAGAATATTTTTTTCGATAAATGTTACTTATTATACTTATTCTGTTCTTGTGAAAATAAATTTATTCTTATTCTTATCACTATTGAAGGAAACGACAATTGAAGCCATCAAAAATTATAAAAATAGAAGTTTTTTTTTATTGCCTCGAAGGCAGACGAGCTGATGGCCCACCTGATGGTAAGTGGTTACCGTCGTCCATGGACGTCAGCAATGCCAAGGGCACAGCTAAGCTGCTGCCTACCGTAAAAAAACCGTAAAAGGGAGGGAGAAATGAGTAGTAGGTACTAGGTACCTCTTGTAGTAAGTCATAACTGTCGTCAATGGACGTCTACTAAATTAAACATAATAATATTGTGATAGGAGCTATGGATAGACTTTTTTAATCCCTTAAAAAAAAGTTTTGGAAATCCATCGTTTGGTCATTTTTGTGTGAATAAAGTCCTCTACAGTCTACACCGTGTCTAAACCTTTACAACAGGTTACATGAAAAGCAAAATATGTAAAAAAAATAGGTTTTATTTCTTATAGTTATTATAAACATTTTATTGTAATCTATCACTTGCAGATCTTATCACTCAACCTCTTACAGAAAATCCTTAAAATAAAATAAAAAAAATCTTCAAAAGACTATAAAAATAGAATGCCAAAAACGTGTCTAACATATCCCACTTACATTTGAACCGCTTTAATAAAGGACGTGAGACTCCCAAAGGGACGGCATTAGACGTCGTCCGTTGATTAACAACTCATCCATACAATCCGATATGTTGTCTTTAAACATACAGGAAACGGAACTTAAATCTTTTGATCTACTTGATCTTCCTCACGTATTTTTCTTATGTTTTTTCCTTATTGTTTACAATATTTCTCATTCATACGTTTTTTATACGGGTCGGGCAAAGTGATATTGGGTTTGTATGCTCAGTATCTCTTCGCAGTCTTTAATTTGTGTCTGATATGGCGATACGTTTGCCTCCTATCATGTCATGGGACGGAATAAACAAGCTAAACTTTTTTCACACTATTTAATTTAAATAATAATGAATACCTACTAAAGAATGTTGTCTGCTTATGCCATGTTCCCCACGATGACTATAAGCCTACAATGTCCTCAAAACTGGAACACGACATATGCACACTGTTTATTATCAACAAAAATAGATAAAGCAAATGATATCTATCCTATACAATCTATTATCTCATCTTAGATAAAAAGATCAATTTAAAATTATATTATTATAGCAACAAATCTTCATTTCATGTCAAATCTAAGACTAATTCATCTATTATAGCTGTCCACCACATACATATCTTTAAAAAGCGACTAACACGTGTTCCTATAGTTTATGTACATCGGGGGCGGAGTCACTGAGCCTAATTTATTTTCGTGAAAGAGATTTCGAGCGAATGTCGCCAGGTGGTCGACACGAGTCTATGAAAAAAACATCTTTGTACGATACTCTCGATAATTTGTCATTTGTGACTAATTTTATGTATTATGTTTTATGGTTGAAAGAACCTTCTGCCTAAATCTCGAAGGACGTATATAAACGTTTGGTTGTGTTTCGTCGGCGTTGAGTTTGTTTTTGTTTGATAATTGTTTTTCCAAAGGAAGGATACTGAATATATTTTGCAGGCAACTATATAAAGGCTGGCTCGTTTTGAAAATTCACGGGATTAGCTGGTGTAAGAAAAGCCGGCATAACTATACTGTTGAAAAAACCAACATCTCTCATGTAAACATTATAATTTAAGCAATACTGACCTACTAATATTGCTAGAACAAAAGTAACTGTAAGTTGATACAAAATCAAGAGTCAGTCAGTAGGTTTAATATTACAGGATGGCGTGCGATGTCAGCTCTTACGGTTATAAAATTATGTTCGGATCCCACAACGCCGCCAGCAATCTAGACTGCCGTGGGGAATGGTGGGTAACGATAGCAAAAAATATAGACTGAATCTGTTAATTTAGTTTATACTGTGAATTAATAAGAACCAACGATGTGATAAATGCCGTGGGAAATTAAAAGTAAGTTGATCCAAAGAGGTCGGTCTGGGAGTTTTCGGAGGAAGTTTCTTTCAGCAGTAGATATACTGTAGCTAATTATAGTTACAGTATATCTACTGCTGCTATGCTTATAGCTACTTATTAAAGTAGTATAGCCTTATTTATAAACAGCTTAGAAACCTATTTCAGTTATCAAATATTTTGTCTAATTAGAACGAATTTTTGAATTGAGTTTGAAGGAAGAAGACAAAACGTTCTATTACTGAAATATGTTTATAAACTTTTATAGATAAATTAAGTCTATTAACATCCAGTACATATCAACGCTGCTTGATGGTAGTATATATAGTGCATTGGACCCAGCGAGTCTCACGCATAGAAGAGACCAACCTGGTAAAACTATTACGTCATATAAAAGTAGTTTATTTGCTACTACTCCCTGTCACGTACCGTTAAACGTTACTTGCGACGAAGAATGAGCCAACATAATATTGAATTTCCATGGGGAATGCGGTGCGTCTTGTGTTCGCGGTTTAAAATGGGGCGTAAATGGATCGCAATTACTTACGTAAATAGATAAGGCATTCTAGGCTTGAGTCTACCCCTTTGAGGTTAAGCGTAAATTTGAAATCCTCCTAGCCAGTTTCGGCCACGGCGGCCAATCTCAACGGAGATCAGCCAGGTACGCAGGAGATATTATAGTGCACAAGTGTGTGTGCGCAATACACAGGTGCACTCGCTATTCCTTCACTCTCATAGTCCAGTGAGACGGCAATCCGACATGACCGGAGAGAGATCAGGCGCAGGACCAACGGCTTTACGTGCTTTCCGAGGCACGGGGGTATCACACCGCCAACTTCCTGACTCCGAGCTGCGACTGAGTAAATTTTAAGATGGAAAAACCCAGTCACAATTTTTATGGCTCGACCCGGGATTCGAACCCAGGACCTCAGCGCGCAAATCGTACTCGTAATGCGTACGCAATACCACTACGCCACCGAGGCAGTCAATTTATAGACTTACTAAACTAAAGTAGGACACACATTACACATCACACCTTTATTCCAAAAGAGGTAGGTAGATGTTAACCAGGAAACCCACTTTTAGCTAAGTGCGTTACTTTTCACGATGTGCTAGGGGTGGAACTAACTAAAGTAGGAACTAATAAATATATAATTTATATACACACTCCCGCTTTTTGTCCCCGAAGGGGTAGGCAGAGGCGCAACTACTGCTCCCACTTTGCCGTTATTCCGTCCCATGATGTGATAGGGGGCGAGCCTATCGCTATATCGGTCACAAATTCCAGACTCCGAGCTGATACTGAATAGAAAAAACTCAATATCACTTTGGCCGACCCGGGGATCGAACCCGAGACCTCAGCATTGCAGTCGTACCATAATACAACTAACCTACCGAGGTAGTCCACAGGCAAATATATATAATGTATATCCTTGCGTAATTGTTATATTTTTATGGGCTACATAAGTAAATTACCCATGATCGTCTCACTATATTCAAGTTTCTCTACAATCATCTATGCTCTATAGTCTATGCGAAGTGTTTTGCGAACAAAAAATCCCATACGTGCCCAGCTCATACCAACTTATTTTACCACACAAAAAAAGTTGAGATATCAGATTTTAACTCTCATAATGCGCACACCTTAGAGTAAGTATGACTACGTGCACACGCTGTCTTTAAACCAAAAAGGAACAGCGCATAATGCTGTTTAGGGAAAACACAAAGTTACTAGGTACAGTCAGCTATATAAGTAGCGGAACAATTTTGAAATTTCAAATCCCCTCTACGCGTTATGTTCAATTAAAACATTTTTTTCTTTGTGTGAAGTAAAGTAAATACCTTTTATTTTATTTTACATATACATATACACTCACGCCTGTTATCCCCGAAGGGGTAGACAGAGGCGCAACTAGTGCACCCACTTTTCGCCATTATTCCGTCCCATGATGTGATAGGGGGCGAGCCTATCGCCATTGATAGGGGGTGAGCCTATCGCCATATTTTATTTTCGTGAAGAGAAAATAAAATTTGTAATAAACACAATAGTGTAAAGGCGATTTGAAGTTTTGAGCTTCTTCAGGTATTTATGTGGTTGACTGTTCATATTTCAAATTAACACATATTATATTTATTATAGTAATTATTATATGTTTTAATACATATTATATATTACTGTACATATTATATTTTAACTCTACGCGAGAGCGGAGAGAGCGATTATTTGCTTTTTTAAATTGCTTCAATGTAAAGTAAGCAACGATTTCTAACCATTAAGTTCACCCTCAACACAGTTATACGATAAAAATCTCATGATCGCTTAAACAGCATTCAAGTGACGATTAACTGAACGAACAATAAAGACTGTAATTTTAAACCTATTGAAGTGAATGCCGACATAATATAAATGTAACTCGAAACTACACAGAGAGGTGTTAAACGGCGCAATTTTGAATTTGTCTGTTATTAATAAAGAGATTAAAATGCGGCGCTGATGGTAGAACTTTAGTTTTAATTGTAGGAAATTATTGTATTTATACAATGAACGTCACCAGAGGCTATCCTCCGTCTATCCGAATCGTGTTCTAAAATATTTTGGATACATAGCGCGAAGGAAATCAGAAAACTTTGAGAAGTTGGTGCTCACCGGCAAGCTCGAAGGTAAGCGTCCAAGAGGGCGCAGACCAAAGCGCTGGTCAGACCAGGTCGCCAACAGCCTAAATATGCCAATGAGCGTGCACCAAGCCGAAGATCGCGCCTCGTGGAGAAAACCGCTGAATGGCTTTGGACGGGATCACGATCCTCCACGTAATGAGGGACCGACTCAAGAGAGAGAGACAACTGATAATATTATTACCTATTATTTTTAACCAGTGTAATATACTGCCCAGTTGTCTAGACTTCACAATAAATTTGCCTGCTTTGTTAGTACAATGTGGGCTGATTGTTAACGCTTTATGTGTTTCACATTGAAGTACATCGCTTGTACTTGAGGTTATCTGGGATTCAATTTCAATTCAACACATAAATAAAAGTCTATAAATTAATCCCAAAAATTGTTTACACCAACATTAAAGTAAACTTTAAATAATAATGAATATAGAAGAGTATTCATAACAGAATCCATCTAGCTTACCGAACTCCTGCAAACATACCAACGGTGATGTATCTGAATTAGTCGTGTTACGCGGTAGTCAAAGAGCATGCTTGAAAGCAGGGCGACGATAGCGTCGCCCTGCTATAGAGCGGTGATATGAAACTCAACGCCGTCGATTAACATCCAATAACAGATTTTATTGTGCTTTTATCGCTCTATAATTTGATTTGATAAGTATAAGTGTTATAATTTGCTTTAAAAGAGGGTGTTATTATTATTTATAACTCCTGTTTTTGTTCTGAATAATCCCTAATCTTCGAATATACGTCGTCAAGCTTTTCAATAAATGGTAAACAGAAGAGTGCATTCAGAATTGCCTTATACGTTGACTGGCGGATAATATTTATTAGACAGGTTCTTGGTAATTTTGCTAGTAGTAACAATCGTATAGTCTATTTTTAATCAGCCTGTTAATGTTGTTATTAATTTTATCAACGAACTAGCTTTTGCCCACGGCTTCGCCCGCGTTAATAAGTTTTTCCGGGCTAAAAGTACATACATAAAAACCTTCCCGTTGCATCACTCTATCCAACACATTTATTTGGATAAAGATTAATATTATGACATTGATACAACTCTTAACAAATAATGCATTAATTTCGACCAAATTTGATTACCATAAAAACGGTTCTAGAGAGTTAATCTTAAAAGATAGACACATACTGTCGCGGACTTTTTTTTAGATCATTTCAAGAGGAATAATTCTTTCCTACATATATTTTTGGTATCTTGAACCGTTTTCGCAGCGCACGCAATAGAAGCCCTCAAGGATGAATAATTTTCCCCGCATTTTTCACATTTTCCATTATTTCTTCGCTCCTAATAGTTGCATCGTGATGTTATATAGCCTATAGCCTTCCTCGATAAATGGTCTATTCAACACAAAAAGAATTTTTCAATTCGAACCAGTAGTTCCTGAGATTAGCGCGTTCAAACAAACAAACAAACAAACAAACAAACAAACTCTTCAGCTTTATAATATTAGTATAGATTCACTGTCGCTAAATCTATGTGCTCATGGCCTTACAGATAGAGGAATAATTTGAATCATTAGTAAGTTAGAGGACTTCATTGTTTCTATTAAAAATTCAGATTTATTAAGAACCTCGAATCAAGAATATAGAAATTAGATAGTACAGTAGGTACATTTCCGTATTTGTTAGTCTAAAATTTTGAGAGTAGTTGATACTGTTCATATGCAGACGTGGCATCAGCTAATACGGATGTTAGGTAATATCGCTTTATTGAGTTAAATATAACATGGAATATTACTTCATTTGAATATGTTTCACAGTAAAAACATAAAGGTAAAATTTTGCCTTTATAGCACAAGTACCTATAACACTAGAATCTAGACGGATAAACGAATTAATTTTATGGTATACCTTTTCACTATTAATAATCTTTCAATCAATTACCACAAGAAAACCTTTACAAATGGATACATCTTACCTAAATCGCAGTTGCCGACTCATGCGCATCTGCTCACCCCTTCCCTTTAGGGGGCGGAGATTGAACCCTTAACTCCGCCCCTTAATATGCATATTTAGGGTTATTGGGTTTATGCCTACTGTTTCGTTGTATTGTATCAAGAGTAGTACGGTTAATAATGGTGACTTCGTTTATCATTTAATTCATAGTGACTGACCTGGGTACGTTCGATTACAATTCATTACTAATCTGAAAACTGCATTGGAGGATTTTTTTTACACAAAACACAGGACACTAAAATAAAAATACATGTTTTGTAATATCACATAATTAAATAAGATGGTTGTACATATAAAACAAAATATTAGTAAACTCTGAAAACAAAGACTTCTTGAGCTAAACTCTAACCAGCGACTATATAACCCCTAGACTCCTAATAACAGACGATCGGCTTCGGGCAACACATCTGACAAATAGATCCAATGTAGCTTACCGTTCAAAATCTTCAAGTCAGTTGCGACCACAACTGTGAGCTGTAAATACTTCCGTGTTTGCGAATAAATAACTATTGTAATGAACCCATGCACAATAAAATGGTGTGGTATAAATAGCCATAATTCAAATTTTCAGAAAAATGGCATTATATTTCACAGGTAAGTCAATAACGACACATAATCACATTTTATTTAAAATTTTACGGAGTTCATCTTAGACTGGCCATGTTGTGTTTACACGCCATCTTGTTATATTTGCATCTCTTTCCGACGAATGTACTTTTTACATTTTCTATTTCGTTTTGTTTTTTAACATTAAAAGTAAGTGATACACCAAAAGGATTTGTCGATAGTTCTATGGATAAAATTAAAAATAAAAGAAACTGTCGCCCGAATACTCAAACGCTACTCAACTAATCAATTTATCTGAGGCCTATTTAATTTTAACAGGCTTCTTATTTTAAATGGTTAGTTCATTAGTAATAGTTAATTCATTTTAAAAATGATTAGGATATATTTTTGACTAGCAGTATCAGAAATAAATGTTATTAGGATAATTTTTTTATTTTGTTTGTTGATTATAACGATTGTTTTGAGTTATTCTTTGTGTTATTCCTACAAGTCAGCTCAAATATTCTTGTTAATGTCGATGAGACTTACTAAGCGCCATCTGTCATTCGATAACATAAAGAGTTTCGTTAAAATATTAATATGTTTAATAAATAATAATGATATTACTATAAATTTTTATTGCATAAAAGTAATATCGATAAAAAAATCGTGTTTTCATTTAACTCGTCCTATCCCTATGCCTATGTTTCCAAGGTTATATAATGCGATAAGGTGTTGGAAGAACCAATTATAATGCAGTACCCCGCTTCCTCAAACCTCAGGTAGTTGACAGAATTAATTTGAAGAGAAATATTGAACGTTAGGAGTCTAGGGGTTATATAGTCGCTGGCTCTAACCAACGAACATAGTATACTCACCGTACTTTGAACCTTTTTCTCAACATTAGGTCACCTTGCCGAAGTTAAAAAATGTGTTAAAAATAAAGGCACTAGGTTATAGATTGAAAATAGTAGAAAAGGCAAGCCGCCTAGATAAGTTAACATCAGAGCTAGAGTTCATAGCCTCGAGGGAAATATAGCGTCATTCCACTGATAAGGGGCGTAGGTCTCGGCGTAGTGAAAATTTGAAAAATGTATTGTGACTAGCTATTGCCTTTATCTCTGCCCGTACGAAAGTTTGTAAAAAGTCAAATTAAGGAGATATCCGGTTTTTGTATGGTCGCTGGGCCTCAAAATTCGACCAGGCTCAAAGTTTACGGATATTAAAAAGCCAAAAATATGGACCTTCGATCCATTAAAAAAATACTTTTACACCCCTTCATTTATAACAAACTTTTATAAAACGTTCATTGTTATAGTTTTTAAGCAAAATAAAATTATATAAATCTTAAAATCGGAGGACATGTCCTTTATTGGTGAATGTTAATAGCACAGTGTAAAGAAATAGCGAAGTTAATAAAATTGGCTTGGTATTAGTAGAAATTAATCCTAACAGCATCTGGCGACGACTTTCTAATCTGGCCGCAAAGGAAAAACTAGCTTTTATATATTATATATTTAGACCTTTTTATTTAGATAATAAAATTAGATTCGATCCATAATTCCTCGAATTAGTCTCAAATAACTATTTATGAAGTGTATAGTGTGGTGTGTAGCCATAAGTGCCTCTTATATGTGGTTTGCGCACCCGTACCACAATTCTCACTGCAATTACTACAGCATATCTGTAAATGCGATAAGATTTTGCATGCTAGCATAAGAGTTTTAAAGTACACAGTAATCCTTCACCGCTAAGAACGATAATCCTACCGATATTATAAATACGGGCCTCTTCTTTTATTCTAATGTCATAAATACAGATATATTGCACGAATTGTTGAGCGGATTTCGATGAAATTTTACACGTATAATTTGGATTAGCTCCTGGATCGTCATGTCATATGCTAGCAAGAATTTTAAGAACTATAAATTATTGTGTTGTAATTCTTCATCACTAAGGACGATTTTTCTCATGTTATATAAATACGGAGGTCCAAGATGATTGATGTTTATAAAGCACTAGCTTTTGCCCGCGGCTCCGCCCGCGTTAAAAAGTTTTTCCGGGATAAAAGTCCCGCTTTATGTTTTCCCGGGATAAAAAGTAGCCTATGTGTTAATCTAAGACATGCTCTACCCGTTTGCCAAATTCCATCGAAATCCGTTCAGTAGTTTTTGCGTGAAAGAGGAACAAACATCTATACATCCATACATCCAGACATTCTTACAAACTTTCGCCTTTATAATATTATTAGGATATTAGGATTAGTAGGATAAACGCATAAGCTGTTAGACAGATTTTGATGTATTTTGTAATATAGATAAACCATGTCTTCACACATATTTGCTGGTGCTAGAATATATCCGTACGGATAGCGATCACCGTAAAGAAGGTGATAAAACCGGGATCACTTTGATACGCCTACTTTTTTAAAATTAATTTTTTCGCATATTTGACTTTGCACAATATGTATTGGCATAATAGTACTATCGCATAGTAATATTTTGGCCTACTACTTTTTTATCATAATAAGCTATTGGAATAATTATAGCTCGACCAATTTGTATTAGACTAATACACATTTCGCATAACATGTATATATAATAAATTAGGTTAGCGAGGAGCGAAGCGACGAGCGTGTTAGGTACATATGAACCACCGACTTTAAGTCGTTTCCAACTCAAACAAAACCAAACATGAATGATGCTTATTTATTTTTATGACTTTTGATATTTATGCTTTTTGACTTTAGTCGTTCTGATGGTTGTGCTTTTTGTATTTATGCTTTTTTATTTTATGCTAAAACAATTATGCGTCATGATTATTATGCACATTGATATATAGGCTAAAAGCTAAGATGCGTAACAATATTATTACAAATACATTTATGCAATTCAATAGGAAACCGATAAAAACTGCTATAGCGGCCCACGTAAATGTGTCGCGTTTCGGTATCAGTCTATATACCATACCATACTACCCCTGCATTATAAACTGCCCACTGCTGAGCACGGGCCTCCTCTACAACTGAGAGGGTTTTAGGCCTTAGTCCACCATGACTGGGTTGGCAGACTAAGTTTATATATATCCGGTTCAAACTGGCCGACATAATTATGTCGACTGACGAGGCATTATAATCGCTCGTTAGTCTACATTCTTTCCAGACTAAACACCGCTTACCATCAAGTGCAGTATGGACATTGTCGTCCCAATGAAAAAAAATATATAGACAGATATTTTAACCTGGAAAATAATACAGCAAGACTTATTCCAAGAAAAGTTTACAATACACAGCTTGGAAAGCCAATGTCTCTGAAGGCCTCTCCTACCCGTTCCAGAGACTGCATAATATCAGATCAAATCGATACACTAACTGCAGTTACTGGCACAAGTTTTAATCACTTCTCCGTGACGTTCGTCGAGTCCCGTGCTCCCGAATCTGTGCCGGGAATACAAATGAAGTATTAGACGTCAATTAGGTCAGGTTAAAAAGGCTTTGTACTGCATTTGTTCGATCGTATTGAACTGAAGTTCGTTTGGTTTGAATCTTGAGTAATGGCTGCCGGTGGCGAAGTGTTCCAACTTTTAATACCTCTGTTCATTCTACTAATATTATAAACGCGAAAGTTTGTAAGAATGTAGGGATGTCTGGATGTATGGATGTTTGTTACTCTTTCAGGAAAAAACTACCGAACGGATTTCTATGAAATTTGGAACACGGGTAGATCATGTTCTGGATTAACACGTAGGCTACTTTTTATCCCGCGACAATATAAAGCGGGATTTTTATCCCGGGAAAACCCATTCACGCGGGCGGAGTCGCGGGCAAAAGCTAGTATTTCATATTAGTAATTAATTCAACTGGACTTTAATATCTGTAGAAAATATAGGTAGGTTCTAGAAAATATGGATAGGTTTCTCACCTATCTTATTACAAGATAGGTGAGAAGAAATTTCTACTGGATTATGTTTGCAAACTTGTTGAATATCTACTGTAAATTACCTACTGTTTTGACCACCCTCATAAAATTAGACAATTTTTTTTATTGGTTCGAATGACGAGACGAGCTTGCCGTTTGTCTGATGGTAAGCGATACGAAAACCCATAAACAGTAGCAACACCATCCAGCACCTTGACTTACAAAATACTGTGTGGCATTCCACTGCGCTCGTCATCCTGAGAATAGATGATAAGATGTTAAGTCTCATTATGTCCAGTAGTTACACTGGCTACAATGCCCTTCAATCCGAAACACAACAGTGCATGCACACTGCTGCTTGGCGGTAGAAAGACATTACGGTGGTACCTACCTACACGGACTCTTACATATGAGAGACCTACCACAAATACTAAGTTTTGCTCACAGATCCGTCCGCGTGTAAAAGTTTTTTCGGGATAACAGTCCCTTCCAGGGTCTCAAACTATCTTCATAATAAATTTCATCGAAACCGGTCCAATAGTTCCAGAGATTGTTCCTACAAACAAACTCACAAAACCTCTTTACAATATTAGTAGGTATAGATAAAAATATCACTGCCTCGGTGGCGTAGTTGTATTACGGTACGACTGCAATACTTAAGTCTCGGGTTCGATCCCCAGGTCGGGCAAAGTGATATTTTGTTTCTCTATTCAATATCAACCCTGAGTCTGGAATTTGTGGCCGATATGAAGATAGGCTCGCCCCCCTATCACAGTATGGGACGGGAAACGCACGGCGAAAAGTGGGTGCACTAGTTGCGCCTCTGCCTACCCCTTCGGGGGTTAAAGGCATGAGTGTGTATATATATCCGTTATAAATTACACATGAAACTAAGGCAACCACAGTTCTCTCGGCTTACATCAACCATTGACATATATTCCTATCCTGGTCCATTTCATAAATCAATAAATTATAATCAGTCTATCTAGGTATCGATTCCAGATCTTCGCAGTACAGCCACTAGACCAATGAAGCGAATGCTCGTGAATATTTGGATGTTGAAATAATCCAAATAAAAACCGTTGCGAGTCGTTAATCGCGACCGGCGAGCGAAACAATGAAGGGTGATGTCGATTGAGCGTGGCGTATGGGATGAGATACCAGCGCTTAAGTGTTTATGAGCTATTGCAAAGCATTACTATTGTTAAACATTCATTGTAATTTTATTTATGAATTTGAATATGTAAGTTCGAATAACAATTTTAGTTGTAAACGTGTAAAGTTAAAAGTGATGAGAATAGATCCTTCTAACACCTTATTTCAATGAATAATATTATTCAACTATTACTTTTACGTTCAAAAAAAAATTATACATATAAGCCATATGTTTCATTTTTTTATACATATGTCGCAGCACATCTTTTAAATTCTTTTTGAGTATTAACCACGAAACTGGTATGGAAATTACTTTTGTTAAATTAAAATAAAAGCAACTGCAACCATGCTATAAAATAATAAAAGCGTGTTAAAAATCACCCCTTTAACACTTCCCAACGCCATCTCTCACTCCTTGTCCCAACCCGCCGCCAATTTGAATAATTCTTTCAGCCGTAACAAATAATTGCCTAACAGTACCTGTAATTGCGATTTATAACTGTTTTTTATTCGCATTAAACGAAATCAACAAGGTTTGTTTTGTAGAAGTTATTCAAAGATTTTAAAGTACATGATATGCTGGTATTGTTATATTGTGATCATTTGTTGATTGCTTTACTAAAAGAATTACAAAAGCAGGCAATTGGAATGATTTTTTAGTCGTAGCAATGATTGTGAGATAATTGCAGTATTTGTTATGGGTTAAAAAAACACAGATGTAATCAATGCACATCTGTGTTTATTTTGAGTAATTTTCATAAGTTATCATGTTTTGATAAGAAATTAATTGACTGATAATTGTATACTAAATCAAAGGTTGTTGGTATGCTGCCATTTAGGTATTCAAGCTAACACGCAAGCAAGTTGCTCTCGACTTGCTCGTTTTATTTTGTAAAAAAAATCATCCCACATTGAACTCGAAGGAAACGAAGTACTTCTGGCACTTGATTGATGCCAAAGACCGGTATCTCCGAAACTCATTTGAAATCCGCCGCTCAACTCTATCTCAAAGCGAAACTTAAAAGAATTTCGATAGATATCAGCGAGTGATCGATCGGCAGATTATAGGTTTTTGTTAAAGGGTGAAGTGGTTACAGAAATTTTTAGATTTGCCGTTTATTCGCCGAGCAAAAAGCGAGTTTTTGTTACATTTCAATTTCTGATACTAAATACATACATACATACATATACACTCACGCCTGTTATCCCCGAAGGGGTAGGCAGAGGCCCAACTAGTGCACCCACTTTTCGCCGTCATTCCGTCCCATGATGTGATAGGGGGCGAGCCTATCGCCATATCGGGCACAAATTCCAGACTCCGGGCTGATACTGGATAGAAAAACTCAATATCACTTTTTTAGAACTTATTAAGAACTTTATGTATCCAACCAACTCTCATTCCTGTAACTTCACACCAACTGAACTTCAAGATAAAAAAATACAGGTAAAAATAATAACATTTTCACAAGACAAATTGAATTCAGTAAATATGTTAAACAAATAGTTCGCAACAAGTTAATATGATACGAATGTTTGTGAATAAAGGTCTCGATAACGCAAACACATGAAAACGTTAGAATATTTGTTTAACGTTAATTTGGAGACATATTGTGGCATGTTAGGAATCCTTTCTACCCGACTACGGCGAAGCAAGAAAGGGTAATGATTTTAACACCCTATGTATGTAATTATGTACCGATGTATCTATTTTATGTTCCACTCTAGCGTCGCTCCTATTGAACCGATTTTGACAAATGAGGTGTCAATCGATTTGGGTTTACTGTGCGTTGGTTATACGATATATAGTTTTTTTTATTAATGATAGTTATATAGCAAGTAATAAGCTGGTTAGGACTAAAATACAATGGAATGACGAGTGATTCGTTCGCTTGATGGCAAGACAGCATATACACAGTTGCAACACCAGTAAGAATATCAAATTATAGAGCATTGTAGGGCATTGCACCAAGCTCGTCTGAAACAGTAGATGTTGAAATCCGTAATGCTATATAATATTAGCCCTACAATATAGTTTATCTAGAAGTGATATTGAAAAAGAAAAAAAAAACGTATATTTTTTTTTGTTATTTATAATGATAGATATCCAAACCATTAACCAACCCACGAAAACATTTCCCATACATTAAAAAAAGAAATACAAACATTGATATTTATAGCTTATAGAAAACAGTAGAACCATTGATGAACTGCCGTGGCAGGTACCAGAAAAACTGGCAGACGAGAAAAAAAACTCAAACGGAGATTTAAACGACGCCAGAATGTCTGTGCCATTCATTTTACGTTCATTCATGCACTTTCCGAATCCATTCTTCTTTTATGAATGAACTAAGGCCCTTGTTTGTGGTAAAATCGATGGGGATAATTTATTACACCTTATTGTATGGATTTTAGACTTATGAATGAACAGAAAGTTTGTGACAATTTCGCGCCGCGCCGACTTGAATCAAATTCTATTTTAGTCGAAAGTAATTGAAAAAATCATTGTTGGTTTGTATGTAAGATCATGTACCTCACAAGTGGGTGTAAAATCGTGCAATCGCTTTCGACTCTGGGTCTTTTTGGTCTCATTTTGAATAGTACTTCATGAACGATGGGTATAAAGAGTAGAAATAGATTTGCATTTTTCAACCACGTTGATTTATTAACCACGATTTTTTAACATGAATTGCAAAATTAGACTTAGTTTGGGCCTGTTTCATAAGTTTCAAGTGTCCTTTTATTTGACATAATGTTTTATTATGTTTTCGTGAATATTAGACATTAAAATTAAATGAATGAAATGTAAGTAAACAGCATATAGAAAACGTTTTACTACCATTTTTTTTTGGAGTATAGATTAGGATATGACCTTTATATCTGGTCGGGTTACATTTATGTGCCGAGTAGCATTGGTCTGCAAGCGGTGATATCGGCCCTTATTTAGTAAAATAATTATTTTATTCTGCCAGATACTTACAGTTTTTTTTTGGTGGGTCACAGCTAACTATAACAATAAACAAAAATAAGAACTAAATACAATAAGCCAATCACGCGCCACCACAGACATTTTTTGAAGGTTAGCAGAGTGACTAGGATTGTTTGTTATTTTTTTATGGTAAGCCATACGACCGCCCATAAACAGTAGTAACACCATACAGCACCTTTACAAAGTAAGGACTGTGTGGCATTCCACTACGCTCGTCCTCCTGAGACATAAGATGTTAAGTCTCATTATGTCCTGTAGTTACACTGGCTACAATTTCCTCCAAACCGAAACACAATAGTGCATGCATACTGCTGCTTGTCGGTAGAAACAGACATTGCGGTAGCACCTACCCAGACAGACTCTTACATATGAGAGACCTACCACCGGTGGATACCACATAGGATAATCGTAAGTCGATCACTTTTTGGGGATCTTTTTACAACAGAGATGCAATTAGTAAATTATAGTGACATGGAAAAGTAATATCGTTAATGTATATCTCCGACATGCGTTGCGCTTATATCTATATCATAAATCTTTGGGCCACTAATTTGTATTAGCCGTCCTGATAATTAAAATAAAGCCCGTCACTATAAATACACCTCAAAACAAACTAATAAGGTCTCAGGAACCGCTGGATGCAGGCAGCTTGAGACAGGTTGGTCTGGAAATCTTTAGGGGAGGCCTGTGTTCAGGTAATGGAGTTCTAAAGGCTGAAGAAGACGAAGAAATTTGACTTCGGAAAAATAAAAGTATCTGAAAGTATTCTTGACTGCCTCGGTGGCGTAGTTGTATTGTGGTACGACTGCAATGCTGAGGTCTTGGGTTCGATCCCCGGGTCGGGCAAAGTGATATTGAGTTTTTCTATTCAGTATCAGCTCGGAGTCTGGAATTTGTGCCCGATATGGCGATAGGCTCGCCCCCTATCACATCATGGGACGGAATAATGGCGAAAAGTGGGTGCACTAGTGACGCCTCTGCCTACCCCTTCGTGGATAAAAGGCGTGAGTGTATATGTATGTATGTATGAAAGTATTCTCATCAAAATAACTAGCTTGATACACACCTACGCAGTCTTAAAGCATGGTTATTATATAAATTGCACCTCTCATCCACCATAGTTGCGAGTCATGTTACATTACTCCCCTCATATTGTGCCGTGATTGATTTCAACATAGAATATTATTTTAAATATGCAGATATATCGTGACTGCCTCGGTGGCGTAGTTGTATTGCATATGCGTTACGAGTACGATTTGCGCGCTGAGGTTCTGGGTTCGAATCCTGGGTCGAGCCAAAAATATTGTGACTGGGTTTTTTCATCTTTAAAATTACTCAGTCGCAGCTCGGAGTCAGGAAGTTGGCGGTGTGATACCCCCGTGCCTCGGAAAGCACGTAAAGCCGTTGGTCCTGCGCCTAATCTCTCTCCGGTCATGTCGGATTGCCGTCTCACCGGACTATGAGAGTGAAGGAATAGCGAGTGCACCTGTGTATTGCGCACGCGCTTGTGCACTATAATATCTCCTGCGTACCTGGCTGATCTCCGTTGAGATTGGCCGCCGTGGCCGAAACTGGCTAGGAGGATTTCATTATCGTGATTCTGAACTGTGGAAAAATTGTTTTATAATAAGATATGTAGCTGGCTAACTTGCTAACAATACTATGCAAGTTTTTCAATATGTTATTATTCTTTATACTTGTCTGTTTCGGTGGCGTAGTCGTATGGTATGACTGCAGTGATAATGCTGGTTACAGGTTCGATCCCCGGGATTGGCAGGCAGGGCGAAAACCGGGTGCGCTAGTTGTATGACTTCCTACTCCCTCGGGGATAAAGGGTGTGAGTGTGTATTATTTAAAATGAAAAACAATAGTGCGTACCTACACACTGTTGCTTAGCGATGGAAATGAATAATGAGTGCAGTCGCTAGTTCAACAGGGTCTCGATATTCGAGTTCTTTGTAATGTTTAAGGAGGTTATAGGAAAACAGAATAATATTATAGTGTAAGTATTTAAATATAAGTTTATCAACAACTATAACAATTATGTTATAAAATTGTAAAACTGAAGCGGCTATTTATTGCTTGTGTTTAAACAAGCCTGTCTCTGGAACTACTGCATTGATTTTGAAAATTCAAACACTAATAGGAAGTTACATCATCCGTATTAAACTTTTATATCTGTGGAAGTTTTATCAATAAAGAATAAAGAGAAAAAACAATACAGTGTAAAACTCGCAATTATTTTCGGACTTGATTGAATACTTCTGTATGTCATAGGCAGAATGTATTAAGTAAATAAACAACTTAGACCAGTCTGTTGTTTACTCTTTGAGTGCTAACCTCCATGTAGAGTGCACGCGCCGCCGCCCCTCGCCGTGTGTTTGACAGCGTCGTACAGCGCGCAGCGTACCAAGAACTTCGACGTCGGATAATCAATTTCAATTCTTTTGTCGCAGACTGGCATACATGGTGTTAACGATTCGGAAGCTGATTTGTTTCAGTGGATGATTGAGATTTGCGATTTGGCGCTTTTGATATTGGAAAACAAGAGGATTGTATAAAAGAGAAAAATGTATTAATGACTGCCTCGGTGTCGTAATTGTATTACGGTACGATTGCAATGCTAAAGTCTTGGGTTCGACACCCGGGTCGGGCAGTGATAGTATTCTTCTATTTATTATCAGCCCGGTGTCTAGAATTTGTGTCCGATATGGCGATAGGCTCGCCCCTTATCACATCTTGAGACGGAATACGAACGGCGAAAAGTGGGAGCGTTAGCTGCGCCTCTGCCTACCCTTTCGGGGATAAAAGGCGTGAGTGTGTGTGATTTTTTTTATTGCATCAAATGACGAGCCGAGCATGCCGTTCGCCTGATTGTAAGCGATACGACCACCCATAAATAGTAGCAACACCATCCAGCACCTGGACTTACAAAATACTGTGTGGCATTCCACTGCGCTCGTCATTCTGAGACATAAGATGTTAAGTCTCATGTTCAGTAATTACACTGGCTACAAAGTCCTTCATACCGAAACACAACAGTGCATGCACACTGCTGCTTGGCGGTAGAAATAGATATTGCGGTGGTACTTACCCAGATGGACACTTGCATATGAGAGACCTACCACCAGTAAAAAATATTGAAAGATTCGCTTCTAATTTTGCTGGTAGGATATATTTAATATCCGCCTCGTTAGCCATCACCGTACACAAGGTATTAAAACCCGCTATAGTGGTCCACGGAAGTGTCTCGTTCCAGGATCAGCCTGTGTATACCCGGTTCAAACAGGCCGGCATAATTGTGTCCACTGACGACGGATAATCATCGCTCGTCAGACGAGTCTATCTGGATCCTCTCCGCTTACCATCAGGTAGAGTGGGGTCACTTTGCCATGCCCATATAAAAAGTAATAATAATATCCAGTCTATCTTTTTTTAAGGCTCGACAAAGTGGCTTCATTGCATCTGATGGTAAATGAAGTGAAGCCCAAAATGCAACAAGTAATGTCGACCGGCAAGAGATAAACATCCCTGGTCGTTCGGAACAGTTATGCCGGCCTGCTTAATTGCTTTTTCACGCTCCGCTCGAAGGACCCTAAGTCGTAGAAAGGAGGGAACACGTACGCTGAAAAGGATAGGAATGTAATTTTTTATTGTCTTGACATATCATACCATGCATTCAGAGAGCAACTTGCCTGTCTCACCAATTGGTTGTTATTGTATTTTTTAATTGTATCTATACTAATATTATAAAGCTGAAGAGTTTGTTTGTGTGTTTGTTTGAACGCGCTAATCTCAGGAACTACTTTTTTTTTTTTTGTTGACGCGGAGAAAGTGACTTATTACTACCGCCCAGTGTTCAAGGGGAACGACTGAGCGGTTATGTTGGGTTCACCGTGCCTTACGACCCGACGTTGAGCCGCCCGGAGAGATGGAAAACGTGTCCCTAACCCGGGCCGAGTCCCTAACCTAAGTACACCGCACGGCATACCAACTAAAACTCCGCGGTGGCCATCTTCGGCGCATTAGGGACGGCTGCGGGCTTCCTCCGACTCACGTCTAAGTTGTCGTCCGCAACCGCCCCTGCGCGTACCGCTGTTGCGGTCCTTCTCCTGTTGTTGCGGGGGCTCAGAAGCCCCCGTACACCGAAGGACGCCCTTGGCGTCCGAGGCAGCGTGAGACACGCTGCCGTCCATCACGGGGGTCACAGAAGTTGGCTAGACTAATAGGTGGACGGCCCCTCCCGCCCCGCCGTGACCCCCGGAGGCCCCTATTAGTCGCCTTTTACGACAGGCAGGGGATACCGTGGTGGAATTCTCCAAACGCCCCCAATCCACAGGGCGGGAGACGTCGGTCAGTCGTTCACCCGACGCCTCCTACGTCTCGTCTGGCGGCGGGAGGGATCACCACTGCGCTGGCGATCCCTCTCGGCACTCTCCTTCCGCGAGAGGACCGCCTCGCAGAAGTGGGCCACCGCCTGCCAGGCCTCCCGACCGCCGACCATGGAAGAGACCACGGCCGGCAGCGAGAGGTCTCCTCCGACGACTGCTCTGAGAGCGCTGCGTTCTTCATCCCAGGCTGGACAACACTCCAACGTATGTTGGGCCGTGTCCATTGGGCAGTTGTCACAATAGTGACACACGGCCGACTCCTCTATCCCCACCACCCGAAACAGGAACTCACCGAAGCAGCCATGCCCGGTGAGCACCTGCGTCAGGCTGTATGTTGCCGCTCCGTGGTGCCTGTCCAGCCATTCGGCAAAGACAGGACGCACTGCCTCTACGACCCTGTGCCCCCACGACGGGGCCTCCAGCCTGATCTCAGGAACTACTGAACCGAATTTGAAAATTCATTCACTAATAGGAAGCTACTTTACTCCTGAGTGCTATAGACTACTTTTTAGCGCGTTCAAACAAGCAAACTCTTCAGCTTTATAATATTAGTATAGATTCGTAATTTTTATTCAACAAAATATGGTAACCCTATTATCAGCATAAATACAAATCGATGTATTTCAGATATATTCGAGTATCGAAATCATTTTACAATTTGCATAACATCGGTACCTATTAAAACGGTTTCCAAATATTTTATTTATTGAAATGCTCAACATTTATTTTCTGGATATATATTGAACCCGGTTAATCCGGATAAAACAATGAAATCGCGCCCGCCTGCCATTCCCATGATTTTATATAAAATATTTATTCGGAAATACAAACGTGGTCGTACTTGTATACTGTGGCTTTACCAGCAAATATAAAAACCTATTGCGCTTGGAGCATTAAAGGATTTGTTTTAATTGAAGAAAATAAATAAAAAATATTACGCCTTTATTGACGGAGAATTTAATACGCCCAGATTTCATCGGCTATATTACGGTCCATGTAATAGGGGTTGAAAAAATTTAATGGAGCAGAAAAATAAATGAGATATTTATACCATAGAACTTCAGAATACACCAAGCTGTTCAGTTCAATCTACGCATAAATCTACTTTACTGCCTCGACTGCCTCTTGTATTGCGTACGCGGTGCGACATCACTCCGAGGTCCCGGGTTCGAATCCCGGGTCGGGTAAAGTTATATTGGGCATTTCTGCTCATTATTAGCCCGGAGTCTGGAATTCGTACCAGATATGGCGATAGTGTCGCCCCCATGGCGCGGAACACACTTGGTGAAAAATGGGTGTCCCAGCTGCCTACCCCTTCAGAGATAAAGATGTGTTTTATTTCTTTCATAAATCTACTTTAAACACACACATACATGATTACAACAAACCAAACCTGCTCATCTCGCCATTCATTAAAAAAACATTCATACTAGCTGAAACTCTATCACTCTAAAGCTCTTCAACCGTTGAAAGCTTGATTATAACAATGGAAATTGTCACGTATTTAATTGTTGGTCACGCTTCACAAAAGTTCGTACGTGATCGACAGACCGACCGATTGACGCTCACATTGTTGTTAGCGGGGAATGGAACATATTGTAACAGAGATGCAGGTTCTATTCCGTGATTTGGTATGCACTTTTGACTTAATAAAGTGTTTATGAAGTGTTAATAATGGTTGTCTTTAAACTTCTGAATAAAAAAAGTATACCTAAAAATTCTAGAAATTTAATTACTTGAAGTCTACCGATGCCAAAAAATATAATTAACATTTCTCAAACTAAGACGTTTCTACCGCAACAATTCCAATTTCAAAAATAACTGACTACCATTCAGTAACCCATCCGATAAGATATTGATCTTGTTTAAAGAATTTTGAAGCACATTAAACTTCTTGGTCGTAACACTCTTGACAGAGTGGTCGAAGTCGTTATGTAGTGTTTTACAGAGCAGATGTCATTACATCTGCTCTGTAAAACTTGAGCGCCTTACGATCTCTCGCCACATTTATCTCTTAGATGTTTATCTAATACACTCATGTACGGGACGGTCTACGGCAGATTTGACCTAATTGGTCCAGCGCATGGGTGTCCTTCTCCGCAGTTGAGTACCTTCAACCTTGCCCTGGACGACAAAACGTTCTACGGACTGGCCGCCTCGCCTAGAAATGTGTCCGAAGAAACCAAGTATGCGGGACTGTACTAAGGCGGATAGGCGCTGTGTGATGCCGAGTTCTTGAAGTATCAAAGCGTTTGTGCGAAATACGGTCTACGATACCCCTAGCATTCTTCTCCAACACCATATTTCTAAAGCATCTACCTTCTTCTTTTCAATCTCTGGTAGCGTCTATGTTTCTCCTGAGCATATAAATACCTAATCACAAAACAAAACTTCCTTCAATAAGATCATACAATATCTACCCCAGTGCAAACTATACGTCAATTTAAGCCGGAATTTCGTACAAGCGCTCGCAAAAACGACGCCAAAGGGCACGTACCTTTGCCCTTAAATGGCTACATCAAACATCCGCTATACATTCTGTTTATGATCCTATCAATTCATATCTTATTTATCTTTCTCACAGTTGCCGTGATCCAGTGTTGTGTGGGCTGTGAAAACAGCGGTTTTGGCAGCGATTTTATGAAAGGCGGAATTTGTTCTATAACGAGTTATTTTATGGATAAATTAATATTATTATTTTCTTGAAAGTGTTAAATAGTAACTGAGTCTGCTATGAATTTAAAACTATTTTCGTGCGTTACATGTGAAACGCAGGTTTCAATAATATGCTAAGTGAAATATATGTGATAAATAAAATACTAATGTATAATATTTAAAAAAAAAAAAGTTATCTTAGTAGTTTTATAGTTTAAATAATGAACATACTAATTACAAATAAGTTCAAAGTTTTACGTAAAAAAACTTTACCTAATTTATGTTGTCTCTAACAATTATCTTTCTACAAGCCTTGTAAATAAACTCCTGACAGCTCATACGCTGCTGCATCCGCTAGTTTCAAAGCCCCTTATTTGCACAAAATCCTAATATTTTAAAGTGAACATATTATTTACGAGCCGGTTTTATAAATGCATTGAATTGTTACAGTATTTTATTATAAGTTAATACAGTAAAATATTGTTTCACAAACAAGATTAAAATTCGATTTAGTTATAAAATATGGGTCCGAAAATATTTTTAGATCTCTATCAAATTGAAAAGCACGGGTGTACTAGGGTGAAGGAAGGTTATTAAATTAAATTATTGCAGTCGTTATAAATTTAAGCGCCTTTTCAACACGTCTTAGTAAATGCAATGTAAGGTGACTAAAGCCGCGTTTCACAAGTTGCAAGTAAATTTTATTAGACTGTTATCGTATTAAACAGCTTGTGTAGGTAGTACTCATTTTATTAATATTTCTTTGGGAGCATAGAGTACAGTGCTGCTTTTGTATTTTGTCGGTTTATACATTTTGGTGGCGAGCAGCATTAATTAGAAGTTAAGAAATAGCCCTAAATAAAAAGGGCAAGCACTCACCTGTACTCCCTAATAAATGGTAATCCAATACTTAACATTGAGAAACAACTATTGTAGTAACTTACGCTGTTTATACTGAAGATTCTATCTTCAAGAGCCTGAGTGGCTAGTAATGGACAAAGTACTATGTGCAAGCATTGTTGCGTTGCATTTTGAAATAAACCTGTCATTACTGGAAATTATGATCATTCACTTTTAATGTGTGGGCTACAAGAATGTTTTAGATAATGTTATAAACTTCTTGGTGGGCTACGAGCGCAATTCATAACCAATTGAAATTTGAAATTGTACCCGTCACTGTTCTTGTTTTAAAATACTGTCGTGATTATTTCAATACTTATGTCACTTTTCCCAAACAAATTACGTATGTATATCATATTAAATACTCAGTATACTCGTAAATTTTATTATAAATCAACGTAATTCACACTCGTAAAAACTTATAAATACCCACATAATTTATTGTAATTCCCATATAAATTGTCGTAAAAAACAAATCGTTGAATATAAACTTTCTAGGACAAAATTACAGTGACTACTCTAATAAATGGATTACGAAACGAGTTGAACTCTTGTGATAAATCGAGAACATTAAAAAGGATTAACGTTTTTTGGGCCGCGTTAGAAATGGCGCTGTTTTGAAGCCGTTGAAAACATTTCTGTGGATGTTATCTACAGTATTATTATGTTTGCAATGGGGGATATGGGAGTGACTTAAAAAATATTTTTTTTTATCGAAGCCTCGACAAAGTGGCTTCACTGCATCTGATGGTAAATGTAGTGAAGCCCAAAAAGTAATGTCGACCGGCAAGAGATAAACATCCCTGGTCGGTCGGCACAGTTATGCCGGCCTGCTTAATTGCTTCTTCACGCCCCGCTTGAAGGACCTAAGTCGTAGGAAGGAGGGAACACGTACGCTGGCAAACTGTTCCACAGCTTAATTGTCCGGCAGAAATATGAATTACTGAACCTTTTGGTTCGAGCCGGGATGGAACAGACCACTAAGCTGTGGTTCCGCAAGCCAGCACGCGTGGTTCTGTTTAGGAAAGGAGAGGAGGGGATAAGGTTAAACAATTCTTCAGAGCATTCACCATGATACAGACGGTAGAATACACTGATACATATGATATATCATTGAAGTGTCTGTACTATAGAAATACAATATAAAAAAATGCAGAAATAATGATATTTCCGACATTATTACTAGTGTGTTACATTTAAATTAATTGCGAAATGAATGTTATTCATCTTAAAGTGACAATAGTTATATTTGTATTTTTATAAGCTTTTACTTTGTTTTCTTTATTTTATTCCGTGAAGTAGCTAATTCAGAATTTTTAAACTTCGGGCTGATACTGGAACAGGAAAACTGAATATTAGTTTCCCAATTGAGGATTTGAATCCGAGACCTCAGAGCCATGTCGTGACACCCACCAATACAACCACGCAGGCTGTCAACGGTCACAAATGCCTGTAATAATTTCATTTAATTAAAATATGTACATGAATGTATAAGTTGTAAACAATCCGCTCCCGCCATTGATGTATTAAAAAACTTTAATACATCAATGGCTCCCACACGTCGAATTCACAAACCCATAATAAGATTTCCCGCGGCACGGATGTCAGTAGTTAAGAACTTTTATCACAACCAAACTTGGAGCAAATATTTGCCAAACAGACAAATGTTTGTCACTTTGGTCACTGTTTTTATACGTGCCTAGGCTTTTGCCTGCATCCTTGAAATAATAGGTGATGCAATACGATTTGTGGAACCTATTTCCGTCTCACTATGTGACAGAGGAGAGGAAGAGTCTATCGCGATATTAGGCACAAATTTACATCTCGTGTGTAATTTTGAATATAAACAACACAATTTTGCCCATCCCGGGGATCTAATCCTGGTCTTCATAAGATTATAACAGAAATGTCCTCTCACTAGAGCTATAAAGCGATATTAGGCTATCGAAAATCTAATTCATATTCAGCGTTTAGCTTCAAATTAATACTTTATCAAAATTTTAGCTCTTTGACCGTGCTACATATTCATAGCAAATAACAATTAGCAAATATTAGGTAACTCTTTAACCCTTTATTCAATATTCCGGTAAAGTTACGGCCTGCGGTCTGCGGTACCGAACGTCCAGAACTTTGTTCCGCCCGTAGGGTTAAACTTAATTAACGAAATATTAAGTGATTTTGGAACGTCTCAAAATATGAACATATTTCACACGTTTAACCTTGAAGAATTAGCTTGGGGAGCAACTAGTGCGTTCGAATTTCTTTGAGCGTATATCTATAATGTAATTGAGGCAAGCCTATCGCCATATTTATTACTGATAGTACTTAGGAGGAAGCGTAAATTCTGAGTGAATTGATTGAATGCTATGTGGCAGTCCCGCTCTACCCAATTTTATCTACAGCACAAACTTTTTAATAATTCAAATTCAAATCATTTATTATGTAATTAGCCCCTAGGGGCACTTTTACGTGTCATTTTTAACAATGTATTTTAAAAACTATAACTTTCTTCCAGTGCTTCGGAAAAGCCCACTGACTTGAGAAGAAGCACCAAGAAGTTCAGCGTAGGTCTTTTATTGTCATCTTGTTTTTTTTTAAATGTATGATAATTAAGCTCCAAAAGTCCCTACTATTTATTTATTTATCTAAATAGGTACTACAAAAATAACACTGCCTCGGTGGCGTAGTTGTATTACGGTACGGCTGCAATGCTGAAGTCTCGGATTCGATCCCCGGGTCGGGTAAAGTGATATTGGGTTTTTCTAGTTGTTGTAAATAACAAAATTATAGATGCTACTAAAGCCATCTTGTGGCAAACTTGTGAACTGTATCTTTGTCTATGTTGATGTCTTTAGTCTGTGTAAACCTTTTTTTTTAAATAAAATTAGTCGCTCAGAAAATCATAGCAGAAGCACGTTGTTTTATTATAGGTTATGGGCCCAGACCCATCTAATAGCTAGATATTGTTAATAACGTGTTGCGTGAGTGACAGTCATGGCGTCCAGTTCGAACTATCTTATTAGCGTACCGAAATTACAAGGGCGCGAGAACTATAGTGAATGGTGTTTCGCCGCAGAGAATTTCCTGGTATTGGAAGGAATGGTTGGGTGTATCAAACCTGAGCCCGATCATCCTGTAGCAGCTGCAGATGACGCGAAAACAAAGGCCAAGCTGATATTAACAATCGAACCGGCTCTTTACGTTCATATAAGAACCGTCAGAACATCGAAAGAATTGTGGGATAAATTGAAGATGTTATTCGATGATTCAGGATTCACTAGAAAAATTAGTCTCCTGAGGAATTTAATATCTATTCGATTGGAAAATTGCACTTCGATGACGAATTATGTAACACAAATTGTAGAAGCTGGACAGAAATTACAAGGTACGGGATTTGGCCTAACCGACGAGTGGATTGGCTCTATCATGCTGGCGGGTCTAAGTGAAAAATATAAACCCATGATAATGGCCATCGAACATTCAGGGATCATAATTACATCCGACGCCATTAAAGGGAAATTGATGGACATGGAACCGGAAGATAGTGATGTCAATAATGCATTCGCATGTTTCCGTAAGAATAATATTCAACGTTCCAAGTATGGAAAGTGTATACAGCCTGTGGCCAATAAAGATGGCGGGAAAACAGAAGTGACGACATCTGTCAAAGGAACGCCAAATGTCAAATGTTATAATTGTAAACAACATGGCCACTATCGTAATCAATGCACTAACAAAAATAAATCTTCTAAGAATTCAGAAAACAAATCGCCAAAAACAAGTAATGCGTTTAGTGCAGTGTTTTTTAACAAAATATTTGATAAGAGTGACTGGTATGTCGACTCTGGCGCCAGTTCCCATTTGACAAGCAATAAAGATTGGATGATCGAAACGAGTTCTTCTGGCTTCACCAAAGAAATTATGGTTGCTAATCAGAATAAAATTCCAGTGCTGTGTTGTGGAAACGTAAACATAACCACGTCAACTGAAGAATGTGACTATAACATAACTGTTGAAAATGTGTTATGTGTTCCCGAGCTATCTACCAACTTATTGTCAGTAAGCCAATTGATAAGGCAGGGCAATAAAGTGCATTTCACTGACAAAGGATGTGAAATACTCAACAAAAATGACACTTTAGTAGCCACTGCATTTTTAGTGAATGGAGTTTACAAACTAAACATGTCTACTAGTTTGGTGGCAGCAATAGCAGAATCTCCAGAAGTTTGGCATCGTCGATTAGGACATGTCAACAGTTATAATATGAACAAAATGCCTGATGCTGTGGAGGGAGTCAAATTTATTGAGACGGCCAAAATCAACAAGTCCAACTGTATAGTGTGCTGTGAAGGTAAGCAAAGTCGTTTGCCTTTTGCTCATGAAGGGCATAGGAGCACTAAGCTATTGGAAGTGGTACACACTGACATCTGTGGCCCGATGGAGAATGTATCACTAGGAGGGTCCAGATATTTCTTGATCTTCGTTGATGATCACAGCTGCATGACATATGTTTATTTTTTGAAAAGCAAAAATGAGGTTTTACAATATTTTAAAGAATTTAAGACAAAAGTTGAAAATTCAACATCAAATAAAATTAGAATTTTGAGAAGTGATAATGGCAGAGAGTTCTGTAATAGAGATTTTGATAGTTATTTGAAGAAAACAGGTATAGTTCACCAAAAGACAAATCCGTATACTCCCGAACAAAACGGACTTTGTGAGCGCATGAACAGAACTCTAATTGAAAAAGCCAGATGTCTCTTGTTCGATGCTAAACTTGGAAAAGAATTCTGGGCAGAAGCCGTTAACACTGCTGTTTATTTACAGAATAGAATTGTAAAAACAAGATTGAACCATCGTACACCATACGAGCTGTGGACAGGGGCTAAACCAAACCTCAGTCATTTAAGGATTTTTGGTACTACTGTCATGAAACATATACCCAAGGAGAAAAGACATAAATGGGACAAAAAAGCAGAGCAATGCATACTGATTGGCTACCCAGAGGATGTGAAAGGATATAGGTTATATAATCCATCAACGAAAGCTATTACAACTAGTAGAGACATTATTGTCATAAAAGAAAAATTGTTTCATCAAGAAAATATGATTGAAGTAGAAGAGATAGATGAAAAACCAACAAGTAATAAGCTACACCTGTCTTCAGTGGGAGAGCTCTCAGACCACAGTAGAGAGGATTCATTCACCTCTGTGGAAAGTGACAAGGATGAAACCTATATACCAGAAGAGGAGTTGACATCTGAAGAGGAGTTGCAACCAGACACCTTAGTGAGGACTTTACCACAACGGCAGAGAAATCAACCAGACAGGTATGGATTTATGTGCACAAAAGAGTATAACAAAGATTTCAGCAATGAACTGACATTAGAAGAAGCACTGCAAGGACCAGAGAAGGAGCATTGGGAACATGCTGTCAAGGAAGAGCTGAAAAGCTTTGAAGACAACAATGCATGGGAAGTTGTTGATATTCCTGTGAGTGGAAATATTATAAAATGCAAATGGGTTCTCAAGAAAAAGTGTGATGCTGAAAATAATGTCCGTTATCGAGCCAGGCTTGTGGCTAAAGGGTGTTCTCAGAAATATGGTGTGGACTATAATGAAACATTTTCTCCTGTAATGAGGTACACAACTCTAAGGTTATTATTTGCTTTATCAGTGCAGTTAAATCTAAATGTTACTCATCTTGATGTGAAAACCGCCTTTTTGAATAGTGAGCTGTCAGAGACTATATATATGCAGAAACCTTTAGGTTATACCTGTACAAATGATAAAAAGATTCTAAAATTGAAGAAAGCTATATACGGTCTCAAACAGGCATCACGAGCATGGCATAAAAAAGTGGATAGTTGTATGTTAGCGGATGGTTACGTTAAATCTAAAATAGAACCATGTTTATATTTAAAATGTGTTGGCAGTAGCAAAACCATTGTGACATTGTATGTCGATGATTTTTTTGTTTTTTCAAATAATGAATGTGAAACTAATCATCTTAAGAGCATGTTAGGTAAGAATTTTGTGTTAAAAGACTTAGGGATTGTTAAAGAATGCCTTGGCATGTCAGTTAATTTTGATAAACTAAATGGTACTGTTACCTTGAGTCAAGAGAGATATATTGATAAGTTACTGTCCAAGTTCAATATGACTGATTGTAAAACTGTCAATACTCCAATGGAAATAAATTTAAAGTGTAAAAAGGGGGATAATTGTAATAGTCAGAATCCTTATCAGCAACTAATTGGGGGCTTAATGTACCTAGTTGTGCTTACACGACCTGACATAGCGTATGCAGTATCATATTTAAGTCAATTTAATAATTGCAATACTGAAGAACAATGGGTGTATGCTAAAAGAATTTTAAGATATTTAAAAAAGACAAAAAATTTAGGTTTGAAATATAGTAAGACTAAAAATGTTAATATTGAAGGATATGTGGATGCGGACTGGTGTAATGATGTTAATGATAGGAAATCATATTCAGGATTTTGTTATATACTGTCAGGTTCTGTTATATCTTGGAGCTGTAGTAAACAAAAATGTATTGCACTCTCTAGCACAGAAGCAGAATATGTATCAATATCAGAAGCCTGCAAAGAGGCAGTATACCTGAGAAACTTACAATATGAAGTTACTAAAAGAATGTATTGTATTACCTTGTATAATGATAGTATGAGTGCGCAGAAATTGTTACTAAACCCTGTATTCCATAATAAAACTAAGCATATTGATGTCAGATATCACTATTGCAGAGAAATGATAAATGAAAACATCGTTAATGTTAATTATTTATGTACATCAGATATGCCTGCAGATTTGCTCACCAAAAGTTTAAATGCTGTAAAACATTATAAACATTTGGATTCTTTAGGAATTGTTAAAGTATAGTTTTATTCAAGTATCTGTTATAAGTTTATAATGTTAATATGATCTATATTTTGAGTGGGAGTGTTGTAAATAACAAAATTATAGATGCTACTAAAGCCATCTTGTGGCAAACTTGTGAACTGTATCTTTGTCTATGTTGATGTCTTTAGTCTGTGTAAACCTTTTTTTTTAAATAAAATTAGTCGCTCAGAAAATCATAGCAGAAGCACGTTGTTTTATTATACTAGTCAGTATCAGCCCGGAGTCTGGAATTTGTGGCTGATATGGCGATAGGCTCGCCCCTTATCACATCGGCACGGAATACGCACGGCGAAAAGTGGGTGCACAAGTTGCGCCTCTCCCTACCCCTTCGGCGCTTCGGGCATAAAAGGCGTGAGTATGCGTAAAAATAACAGATTATATTTTTGCAATATGCATTAGGTAATAATTTTCCAATAACGCAATATTTTTTTCCTGTCGATAATTCCAATTATTATTCCATTATACCATGATTGACATGCCCATCACCAAAGCCCAGTCATTATCGGATCATCGCCGAGCTGGCGTGTGGACAATGACACGGCCCCAATTTTGGGGAGATTTACCCGTTTTTAGGGAATATCGAAATAATAGGACCTATTGTTGTCTGTTACGCCTCATACAATTACGTGATTATGAGACACTAGCTTTTGCCCGCGGCTCCGCCCGCATTAAAAAGTTTTTCCGGGATAAAAGTCCCGGTTTATATTTTCCCGGGATAAAAAGTAGCCTATGTGTTAATCCAGGACATGATCTACCCGTGTGCCAAATTTCAACGAAATGCGTTCAGTAGTTTTTGCGTGAAAGGGGAACAAACATCCTTACATCCATACATCCAAACATCCAAACATCCATACATTCTTACAAACTTTCGCCTTTATAATATTAGTAGGATTTAGTAACGTTAATAATATCTGTTCTGTATTTGTGTCAGTAAAATAAACTTTTTAGTTTTTGTATATTTATTGAATACATGATTAATTTGTACTCTTTTTATATTCTTATGTAATTTGTGTTTTTAAATGTATTAAAACCAAATGACGAGACGAATAAATCGTTCGACTGAACATAAAATGACTCTCACTTCTGCGTAACAGCAGGAAAAGATAAATTGCTGGTATCTCAGTTCGAATCTCATATAGAAGAGACCTACTTCATATGCTACCTAACTTCATTAAACAGTACATGCGTTACTCATCGTACGTGCATGCCATTATCCTACACAGAACAGCAATAACAACTACAATATCTTCCATTTTGTACCAAGGGATAAGGTTTCCTAACATCCACGCAGTACCTTCGAATCTTTTTAGGCCTAAATATAGGTGTAGTGTTGATTAATGTATCTGTCTCGTTCAGCGGTAGGTTTTTCTCCCTTGACAGAAGCCACATCACATGCCCTCTCATGTCACACCGGAAAAATACGTATTTATCACTCAATCGCTTATAAGCATATAATTTGAATACTTCATGAATTAGCATCCCTTCATCGAGATCTAGGATGTATGTCTTCACTTCTGTGTCACCCATTATTAACCCTTTTGATTTCTTCTTTAGTACCACTGGTTGGTCCTCAAAATTATATGGCATGCCGGTCACATAATACTTCTTTCGGTAAGCTTCAACATTTTTTGCGGTCGGCCACAAGAATTCGATCGTCGGTCAGTACTCCGTTGCGGGTAATGCTGAGCCAAACTGGAATATTTGGTACCAAGGTCCAAGTAAAAAGTTGGTTTACCATTTTCGACTGACTTCGTCGAATTCGTACGCGGCAACTGTGACCGAATATGCAATATACATATTGAATTAAAATATCTGAATACTGGTTCTGAATTGAATCCTATTTTTATATAGGATTTATGATTAGCTGTAAGCAGATAACTGTATGCAATTTGTCCTTCAGTTACTGGAGCAATTAAACAGTAAATTAATCACGCTTGTTAGATAACGGACTGCTAAATGATTGTATGGTAAATAATCTAATTGTGAGTTCGTTTGTTTATAGCTTTGCAGATCCCTAAATGAACGATAAATGCAATAATTTGTTTGCTTACATTAGCTTAACAATATTTGGCAATTAACAAGACAAAATCGTATTTTTGTACATGCATTGGATATCGATGTTCAAAATATACTAAAATATGTAATGTTAAGTTAGTTTCTTACATGATAATCGTATTATAATGTGCCAATTAAAAAGGAAACACGGGTAAAACAAAAAGAAAAGGTACATGTAAATAGTAAAGAGTACCGAAACAGAAAGATGGCCCCAGAAGGACGTTAAAAGTATAAAAATCCTTGTTTTAATTTAGGCAACAGATTCAATGATCCTCGGGGCACCACCATCTCTGAAAGCTAAGCATTGAGTGCATTACAACCACGACCACAGAGATTCTAACAAGAATAATTATTTTATAAATAATTGTCATGGTTACCCACGGAAATTTCTATGAGCCGGCGCCTCTCGTAGGGACCAACCGTATCCTCATTCCTAAACATATAGTCCATTCAGTGTTTACATTACTACTAATTTGCTATCATTACCGGCACGTGTAGAGTGTTTATTAATTACTGATTAAACACAAGTAAACTAGTTAGCCTGTGTCATCATTCTGTTTCTCTTATAAGAAGATTTGACAGTTCTTATAGTTATTTATATAACTAATAGTAAGTCAGTCTATACTATTGTCTTAAAGTAGCCGCTAAGTTTGTTCATAGAAATATAATAGCATCAAGGACTTTAAGGCTCGTATTCAATGCTGAGATAATGAATGAAATGAATGAATGAATGAAATCCTCCTAGTCAGTTTCGGCCACGGCGGCCAATCTCAACGGAGATCAGCCAGGTACGCAGGAGATATTATAGTGCACAAGTGTGTGCGCAATACACAGGTGCACTCGCTATTCCTTCACTCTCATAGTCCGGTGAGACGCCAATCCGACATGACCGGAGAGAGATCAGGCGCAGGACCAATGGCTTTACGTGCTTTCCGAGGCACGGGGGTATCACACCGCCAACTTCCTGACTCCGAGCTGCGACTGAGTAATTTTTTTAAAATGGAAAAACCCAGTCACAAAGTTTTTTTGGCCCGACCCGGGATTCGAACCCAGGACCTCAGCGCGCAAATCGTACTCGTAAAGCGTACGCAATACAACTACGCCACCGAGGCAGTCAAAAAAATACTCAGCCGCAGCTCGGAGTCAGGAAGTTGGTGGTGTGATAGTGCCTCGGAAAGCACGTAAAGCCGTTGGGCCTGCGCCTGATCTCTCTCTCTCCGGTCATGTCGGATTGAGATAATAATTCTGTTTCGAAGCGATGCGACATGACAGCCTTTGCAATGGGTAGGCATAGGGGCACTTTTATTGGCTTCTAATAGGATAAAACTATATTTCAGTTGGCTGTCAGATAAACAAAGCTAAACAACTACAGAAAACTATGAAATTGCCGACACCCGTTTGGGTGCGCTGTGCGTCTTCATAGTAGATATTGTTTGTAAATACGAGTATTAATGACTAAAGTCTATTCTATGGTATTATATTTTGATCAGTGGCTTTCTACGCTGCTATATGTATAGTATACAACTCATGATTTTTCTTAGGAAACATTAATCACACTTGATTAGGTATATGAGTAGTAAAAATGTTTCATAATAGAAAATGCGAGTGTCTCATCGTATTAGAACATTATTATTGCTTTCTTATAAGTTGCCTTTGGTTATCTTATAAAAAGATCATCGTATAATCTAAATCCCAATGGCATACGCAGGGTTTATAATAATATAGTGTGTTATTTTTGGGATCCCTTTGATTCGCCTACTTTTTTTTAAACTATTTTTTTTTCGCATATTTGACTTTGCATAATATGTATTGGCATAATAGTACTATTTTGGCCTACTACTTTTTTGTCATAATAAGCTATTGGAATAATTTTAGCTCGACTAATTTTTATTACACTAATACACATCATGTGTTTAGAATAAATTTGGTTAGCGAGGCGAGCGTGTTAGGTGCACATGAACCACCGCCAGAACCGACTTTAAGGCGTTTCCAACTCAGACAAAACCAATCATGATTGATGCCATAGAATTGATGCTTATTTATTTTTATGACTTTTGATACTTATGCTATTTGACGTTAGTCGTTCTGATGGTTGTGCTTTTTGTATTTATGCTTTTTTATTTTATGCTAACAATTATGCGTAATGGTTATTATGCACATTGATATTTAGGCTTAAAGCTAAGATGCTTAACAATAATATTACAAATACATTTATGCAATTCAATAGGGAACCGTTATTTTTCGAAATAAAACAGGTACTTATACAAAATGCAAATCTAGACTGTCCAAATTTGATAATTGAAATCCGTGTCACAGCGGTTGTATAGAACCTATCCATATTATCAAGAACAGTTCATTATTTAATAATAAACTATCTTAATGGCATTTTGAAGACAATTATCTGGCATTGAGTAAAGAAATTAGCTATAAATATTACCATCAAACTAATAAGACCTCATTTGTTTTTTGTCATCATGTTTATATTGTATTATCAGTCGCTTCGGCTTACCACTACGACGAAGTTAACCGAAAATGCATTGCTGAAAACGACAAGCCGCTACCAAACTAACTTTTTACTAGGAACATGGTACAACTGCGTGACAATGAATTTTATGAAACCGACGGCGACACACCTTGAAGAATACAAAAAGAAATACAATGCAACAGGAATGCCGTTTAATTTTGACGCAAAGGAAACTATGGTGATTCACAGGGTATTCAAACTATACACTTTCATACGTTTGAGTGATAAATATATTGCGTATTTTTCTTGTAATATGAGGAGGCACATCTTAAGGCTTTAATCAAGAGACAAGCATGCTCCAGTTAATGAAACTGATGTTGTAATTAATGACAAAAAATACTCAGCCGCAGCTCGGAGTCAGAAAGTTGGTGGTGTGATAGTGCCTCGGAAAGCACGTAAAGCCGTTGGGCCTGCGCCTGATCTCTCTCCGGTCATGTCGGAATGTCGTCTCACCAGACTACGACAGTGAAGGAATAGCGAGTGCACAATGCGCACACACTTGTGCACTATAATATTATCTCCTGCGTACCTGGCTGATCTTTATTTTATTTATTATTTATTCAAATAACACACCAGTGACACATACATCTAAAAATCACAAATAATATATTATAATACAAATTCTGATACATATGACTATTAAAGGTATGCACAGCATTCTCATACAAATAAAAAAATATATTGAAAGAAAACAAAAAACCTGACTGCGTCAAAATCTGCCTGCCATCTTTATAAAATTTATTGAAGAACTGAAAAGATAGATAATATACATACATACTTAGTTACATACATACATACACTTGAAAAACATAACCCTCCTTCTTTCGCAGTCGGGTAATAACACCTAGATCTTCGGTGAGATTGGCCACCGTAGCCGAAACGGACTAGGAGGATTACGTTTTTGTGTTTTAATATAATCTGTTGTCGAGCAGCAGTGGATATCATTGCTGTCTTCCGTTTTGAAGAAAATTGTAAATACAGCTTGTAGATGTCAGAAAACGGTCATACTTCTTTATATATTAATTAATTGGTTATAACAGGTCGCTGGATACATGTTCCTTCCAACATATTGTTGTGGAAGTCTTTAGAAGACGTCTATGTTCAGTATGGCATATCCTGTGGCTGAAGATCTTCATGTTATTGTTCTAAAACATAAAAAAATATATTTCATTTATGCATTTTTTTTGTCACGTAATCGATAAAATTCTCTGATTATGCAATGATTGACACAAACACATAATCACTACAGCTTAACGTGTCATTATCGGATCAGTGGAACACTCTGTCAATAACAATAGCACGCGAGACCCATTTTTGGAGAGATTTGCCCGTTTTTAGGGTAAAATATCATTGTTGCACTTTTTGATATAAAAATAAGCTTATGAAACGGATCATTGGTGATGTCTTTTGAAATTACAATGCAATCAGCTCTGTATTATAGACTGTCTACTGCTGAGCACGGGCCTCCTCTACTACTGAGAGGGGGTTAGGCCTTATACGAATATGAGTACCTACTGTCTAGATTTGCTTTTGATTACGATAACTGTCAAAAAATATTGAAATCTGTGAAACTGGCACTTATTATTGTAAAGCAACATTTCGATAATATTGCTGGATATATGTGAGAAGTAAACTCAAAAACCGCTAGAGTTATTTTGATGACATTAGGAATACAGACAGATCATATCCTTACTTTTAGTTCCAAAAATGTAAACACCGGCTATTATCCTTGCAAAGTTCTTTTGGAACCCATAAGCAACACCTCTAAAGCTCAATACCAGAAACTACGAGACAAAATAAAAAAAATACTATTTTCTTTGATTACTCAAAAATATACCATGTAAGAAATTGTATAGATATAATTACAGTTTATGCCTTTTTTCCTGGCTCAGTAATGACTACAACTTTTTGCTGAAGAGCAAAGCCGACAAGAAGCTTTGCGCCGCCAGAATTCTTAAGACCCGCGATCCTCAACATATGAATGCTAAGATATATTGTTAAGGTGCATGACATCTCGAGGGAGGCAGTTTGTTTGTCTTACCTCCTCAGGGGTAAACATCGTTTGTCTCGCGCCTCAGGCTTCGTGGAGCCATTACGTATGCGGAAATTACGTGACAGTTTCAAATTTTGGGATTTGGGTGAAATGTAGCAGTATCTTAGTGATATTTGGGCGGCTAAAGTTCTTTTCATTTTGTTCACTGCTTGCCTGTTGATAAACGATAGGGCTACCCGTAATCATTAAGAGCATAATCCAAACTTTGATTTACAAACAGCATTCTACGTGGCCTTACACTCACAGCCCTGAGACATTAGGGATTAAAGTTGTTGAATGTTGCGCATCAATAATCGAATCTCAACATTATTATTGCAAGACACGACACTGAGTCTAAAATTGCATCATAATATAGAGTTGAACATATACATACATACATATACACTTACGCCTGTTATCCCCGAAGGGGTAGGCAGAGGCGCAACTAGTGCACCCACTTTTCGCCGACATTCCGTCCCATGATGTGATAGGGGGCGAGCCTATCGCCATATCGGGCACAAATTCCAGATTCCGGACTGATACTGAATAGAAAAACTCAATATCACTTTGCCCGACCCGGGGATCGAACCCGAGACCTCAGCTTTGCAGTCGTACTGTAATACAACTACGCCACCGAGGCAGTCGAAGTTGAAAATATAAACCAGTTATAGTTTGCGATCCTGCACGCAAAGCCTTTGACTCTTATTACTTTAATCACGTTTAAGGGCCTAACACAGGGCAAGCTAATGATGTTAATTTGAGAAATAATTTAAAAACAGTACAGTTGTCTAATGAACTTGCGACGCCCTGTTGAGACGTCTATACGAATGACAATTGTTTTTAACACATAGTCTGGACCGTAGTATTATAATGCTCTTTGGTCTGGAGTAAGGTTCTTTTATTAGAACGCGGCGGCGATAGCCTAGTTGGGAGTGGGACGGACTGCCGTGACAATGTCCGCAGGTTCGAAACCCAAGGGCACACACCTCTGACTTTTCTAAAAAAATATGTGTGTATTCTTTGTGAATTATCGCTCGCTTTAACGGCGAAGAAAAACATCGTGAGGAAACCTGTATACCTGAGAAGTTCTCTGAATTTCGAAGGTATGTGAAGTCTGCCAACCCGCATTAGGCCAGCGTGGTGGACTAAGGCCTGAACCCTCTCAGTTGTAGAGGAGGCCCGTGCTCAGCAGTGGGCAGTATTACAGAGCTGGTATGGTATGGTATGGTATTAGAACGCGACTTGAGAGCAACCCACATTCAACACTGACGTAAAAAATAACTATCAAGTGTCATCGCTACTGGCCTTATGTTGGTGGTAAGATGTACCCTGGACACTGAAAACCATAAATTATGAGCTACATACATTAATTATGGACTTTCAATACTCATACTGGACAAATAAGAATGAATACTGAGAAGACTTCGAATGCTATTATTCCGTAGTCATTGATGTCTTAAATTAACATATACTTTTAATATTTCCAGCCCTGTATTATATACGTCCAACAGCTGAGCACGGGCCTCCTCTACTACTGAGAGGTTTGAGGACTTAGTTCACTACGCTGGCTTAGTTCGAGTTGGCAGACTTCACATACCCTCGAGATTCTTATGGAGAATTCTCAGATGTGTAGGTAATATCTCGATGCATTCCTTCACTGTTATAACGAACAATAATTCACAACCAATATCCACATAGCTTTGAAAAGTAAGAGAGCCTTAGTCCAGCACATAGCAGCAGACTTCATATTCCTTCGAGATTCCTTTTTTTTTCTATTCTGAATTCTCAGGTATTTAGTTTTCCTCGCGGTGTTTTCCTTCACCGTTAAGCAAATGATAATTGATAAACAACTCACATAACTTAGAACTCAGAGGCATGTGACTTGGTTTTTGAACCTGCGGACATTCGCTTCGGCAGAACGTTCTATGCCTAACCAGGCTATCTTGTACAACATAATATAATTAATTATGTAATTACATAGTAAAGTGTTACAACTAACATACCCACACGTAATTGGGTTCGGGCTTATTGCCATCTACTGAGTACAATTTATGGCTCCGGGATGATGTCTGGAGGCATACATCAACAGTGTTGAAAAACCAATAGACTCCTTGAAACGAAAATAGACTGAAGCTCATTTTTAAATATTAATCAAACAAATGTAAGAGCCATTATGATATAAGTAGGACTTGGTTAACAGGAATATTCCACATTCTTTTTAATAAATACGTGATTACAATGCAGGCACCAACAATTAAACTGTACAAGCTGTAATTGCGTTCGGGAGCGCCAACGAGCAATAGTTAGGAACAAACGTTACCAAATAGAAAAACAAAAACGCAAGCTTCAATTGAAATTCTACTTTTTAGTGGAATTGCTCTTTGTGTGTTTAAAATTGAATTGTTTCGTAGATTTTTCTGTCAGTAATTACTAGAGACTAGAGAGTTCTCTCCGTCTGGGAAGGTACCAGTGCTTATTTTTACCGCCAAGCAGCAGTGTGCAAGCACTGTTGTGTTTAGACTTGAAGCATTTGTAGCCAGTTTAATTACTGGGCATTATGAGACTTAACATATTATATTTCAGGGTGACGAGCCCATTAGAGTGCCATCTAATACTTTGTAATTCGGAGTTATGTGCAGCGTTGCTACTGTTTATGGGTGGCCGTATCGCTTGCCACCAGGCAAACGGCATGCTTGTAACGTGATTGAACTGCAACATTTTTTTATGGCATTGAATGGCGAGACGAGCATGCCGTTCGCCTGATGGTAAGCAATACGACTACATATAAACAGTAGCAACACCATCCAGCACCTTGAATTACAAAGTAATGTGTAGTATTCCGCTGCGCTCGTCATCCTGAGACATAAGATGTTAAGTCTCATTATGTCCTGTAGTTGCACTGGCTACAATGTCCTTCAAACCGAAACACAACAGTGCATGCACACTGCGGTTGGCGGTAGAAATAAATAAATAAATATTTTCTAATTTTGGTTATCTTGTATCGTTTCTAGTTGGTATGCAAAACTGCATCTGGATACCTGTAAGTAATACTCATGTATTTTTGCTGTGTAGTATTATGCAAGCATGTGTTGCACGCAAAATAATGGTGAGATTTAACTTCTAATACCAGTGGATGGCAAACCAGTAGTGTTCTACAAAATTGTGTATTTTCAAATTTCTAGGTAGGGTTTGGTGATACTTCTAGCGGTAGATTTAATGTCAAACAGTGGTTGAAGACAGCTTAATCTCCTGAGAGATTTATGGATCTTCACCGTCATTATATTCATACACATTAGCAACTCTGAGGGAGAGTCGGTCTCATGCTTCTTTAACATTACATCATGATAAATTATTATTGCAATAGCGCCAAAAAATGTCTCAAATCAACCTCTAAGCGCACCTATAATGTATTTAAATTCGTGTATTATAAAAGTCAATGATTATTACAGTGTACGCATTTTCTGGACTCCGACTAAAACTACATTAACGAGTTTAAAGACAACCCATTTTAAAACATTGTATTACCTAGTAACTTACCTACTACTATAGTAGACGTTTAATGTACAAGCGCGTTCACGCAACCCGGCACGTCTGACCGTGATTGATGTCATCCCAGGGCCTATTGCTTCCATCATAAACTGTAATTACCTTCTCACCAGCGCCTCGGGGCAGGTCAAAACCCAACGCGCAAAGTAAGGGCAGTACATTATCAGAAAAAAAAGGCTAAATTGAACGTGATTGTACAATTGGACTGCTTCGATGGTGTAGTTGTATTGCAGTACGACTAATATGCTGAGTTCACGGGCTTTAATCCCGGGTCGGGCAAAGTAATATTGAATTTTTCTATTCAGCATCATCCCGGAATGTAAAATTTCTATCCAATATGGTGATAAGCTCGCCTCCTACCACATCACTGGATGGAATACATTTGGCGAAAATTGGGTGCAAAAAGCTGCACCTCTGCATATTCTTTCTGGAATAAAAGACCTGGGGGGGGGGGGGGGATAAACATAAATTATATATGTATCCCGGAGTGGGTATAAATATATATCGACGGTCCCTACGTATACCGCGACATGTCTAAATCGATGGTTTACAGGAGAGCGATTTAAAGGTTCAATTAAAGTTTAAAAAAAATCGTTATATTTTTCTCTAATATGACTTTTGAATTTAAGTATATAATAATTATAGCTTCTATTGGCAGTATTGAAAAAAAAAATGTGCATTTTCATGGAAAACTTGATAGCTGACCGTTTCTACGTTAATTTTTAGGAATACGTCATGAGAGTTAAGTCTGATATGTCCGTTTGTATGTGGAAAACTAAATATACTTTATTTCTAACAAATGTTTAAAATGTTATGTATTATTTACGTTGTACCAAGTAACTAGGTAAGAAATTGCAATATTTAGTTGGAATTTATTTACAGAAGAAGATAAATAATTAAAATAATGTTACATAACCCTTTCTACGTGGTAAGTATTTCATCTTTACTGTCAGTATCTAAAGACAAGTGGTTTAAAAAAAAATGAAATATGAAGCTAGAAAACAATTTTTTTTTATTTTATATTTAATTAATTAATTATATATACATATATTATGTATTACAAATATTATGAGTTACAAAACAAAATTTAGAATATTATCTCTTTAGAACGATAATGTGGTAATAATGGTTTATACTTAAAGTATTCATATTTTAAAAGCACAGTAGGTACAATCAATAAAGTTTTATATTTATAGACGTAATCTAAATTATTTGGTACTATAATTCACTTTCAATAAACTATTACTGTTACTCGGAAAACTAGGGAATATGCTAATTATAATTATACAAGACTTCTACTCTCGGCTCCGCCCGCTTGAATGAGTTTTTCCGGGACAAAAGTCCCGCCTTATATTTCCCCGGGATAAATTATACATAATATAAACCTTCCTCTTGAATCACTCTATCTATTAAAAAAAACCGCTTCAAAATCCGTTGTGTAGTTCTAAAGATCTAAGCATACATAGGGACAGACAGCGGCAAGCGACTTTGTTTTATACTATTTAGTGATTTCTATTCAAACCAATCAACAAACAAATAAACATTTTTAATAATCAATAGAAATAACAAAAGAGTGTTAAAAAAAGCTCTCAATTTTACTTTTAGCAGTCTCATAGATATGAGACCAGAAAAAGAAACTTAAATCAATCAAGAATCAGGATCAATACAATGATCAGTTATTAATTATATAAAAAATAGTGTAATTATATAAAATATATTGAAATCAGTCTTCATCATCAACATAACATTATTGCTGTGACTAAGATTTTTAAATAAGTTATGATATTTCTGAGGTATTATCATTGTGTCTCACAAATTAATTAAATCTTTATGTTTTAAATCTAGTAAATGGATTGGTTCTCTATACAAAGGTTGAAACGTTATCTCTTGCTCTACTCTTTTTCTTCCTCTTGTAATTTTTATATTTTTGGCATTATCAAGTTAACTTAATTCTTCATATAAATCATATTTAAAAGCAATTTATCAGGTTCATTTGCTAGAATGTTTACTTCTCGAAGCTTATTCCAATTTATTTTATTACCATTGGCATCTTTAATCCAGGTTTTTGTGTGTAACCAAGCTTTGAAATCTAGCACTAGGTCCTGATTAACTTCTACAACCTTGTATGGAGGATTGTTTTGTTTAGCCCATCTTACTAAGGTGTACCACTTGTCTGGGATATAAAATATAAGCTTATTTTTAATTGCTTTTTCAATCAAAGCATGGCTACTGTCTGCTTCATTTTGTGTACGTCCTTTTTCAAGAAACCGAAATTATATTATTATTATATTATTATTACATGTACATAAAAAAAAAACAATCCGGTTACGGTTTTGACCTGCGCAATTATCAGACCAAAAACGGAAATCTACTATACCATCCTTAAATCCTATTTTTAATAAAAAAAATATAAACAGCTTGCCACTTCGTTTGCACCGCGTCTTACTATAGTTTCATCTTACACAAAACATGTCGCTTCCTTTACTCCTGCGTCAAAAACCGTGAAATTGTAGACGGACAACTATCTTTTCAAACATGGTATTTCGCGTTAAGTACGACTTGTCCGTGTATATACTACACGTTCCGTGAAATGTGTCGGACTTATTACCATATACGCTTCACGTATCTCGTGAAATAATTGAATAATTATAAAAATATTAAATTGGTACATGCATATTGATAAATATAAGCATAAAATGCAATAAAAAAAAATGCCATTTTCGACATGTCTTTTTATACGTAGGGGCCGTCGATATAAAACGCTCGCTAACTCTGAAATGCTGGCGGGATACTGATTAACGCTTTGTTAGTACCCAATGTTGGTATTGCCAATGGCTAAATCATAGTTATTAGATTAGAATTGTAACAATAAATACGGCAGCATACGGAGAGGCATCGCTAAAGCTATTTTGTAAATTGTATCTGAAAGGAAATTTACTTATTATAATATAATTAATGAATGAAATGAATTGGTTTTTGTCAATACTCAGTGCAGTTCAATAATCGATGATTAAATAAAGAAGAAAAAATAACTTTAAATATTCTTATTTTTGTTTGTGCAATAGCAGCTGGAATAGCCAAGTCAATGCAATTGTAATTAAATAGTACTTTAAGGGAAGGAAATATACTGCCTATAAATAAATAAAACATACGACAATGATTTACCGTTTATTTCTTAAATAACATACATATACACTCACGCCTGTTATCCCCGAAGGGGTAGGCAGAGGCGCAACTAGTGCACCGACTTTTCGCCATTATTCGCCACGCCACCGAGGCAGTCTTAAATAAATATAATAAACAATTCCATGTTCATATTATAAACTCAGACGGTCCCGCTTCTGCCCGAACCCTGCACGTCGCTCTTGGTTCTAAGCCTAAATATACGTTGACAGGGGATTTTGGGAGCGCTATTAGTGAAAAGCGGTTTCAACGTTCTTTTCCATTAATTTTTTGTTAATTTTTTTCGTTATTTTATTGATATTTTGTAGAAAGCCTCTTTCATACAATATTACTCTCGGATTTTAATAGCTTCGCTCTCAAATTTAGGCTTCATAATATTTTTTTGTAATAAAAAGTAAATTAATTTGGTTCTTAGTATGAGTACTATTTGAGAAATAGTTTAACAATTATAATTATAGTGGGACCAGCGAACAGTCAATTCATTGTATATTTTGTTACTTTCTAAAATGCTACTTGCATTCAATGATTTGTAGAGACCGGATTATATGAAACTTAAAAAGCGCAAATTGAGCCTGAATAATGCTTAAAATATGCACGAAAATCGTCAAAATATGCAACATCAATTAATGGAAAGAGAGTAATCATTAGGTTTTTTTACCTAAAATTAGCATACAAATTGCCGGAGCAAAAAAAATCTAAACTGCATCCCATTCGCACGTTACATGGTTTTATGTTTGCAATGCAATGCAATGCTATGCAATCAGCCCTGTATTATATATTGCCCACTGCTGAGCACGGGCCTCCTCTACTACTGAGAGGGTTCAGGCCTTAGTCCACCACGCTGGCCGAATGCGGATTGGCAGACTTCACATACCCTCGAAATTCTTATAGAATTCTCAGGTATGTAGGTTTCCTCACGATGTTTTCCTTCACCGCTAAAGCGAACGATAATTGATAAACACATAACTCCGAAAAGTCAGAGGTGTATGCCTTGGGTTTGAACCTCCGGACAATGTCTCGGTAGACCGTTCCATTCCCAAATATGCTATCATCCACTTCGGTTTTATGTTTAACAAAACTAAAAACACAGAAGAATCTCAAGATACTTAACAAAATATTCCGCATTCGTTTGTATTTTACTAATTTATAACTGACGAAAAAACAAAACGGAGGAATGTTCTCAAGTCAACTTGTATATTTTTTATGTACGAACATGCATCACTTTTTACAGAGTAGTCCAATTTTTAATAAACTTTTTTTTATTGGATAAGGTATAACTCAAAATTGGTCCAATGTAAGTTTGGAAAAAAAATCTACCCTAAAGGTAGGGAAAAAGGGGCGATTTATTGTTTACGGCACAATAAATGCACCCACTTTTTTCCGTGCGTATTCCGTCCCATGATGTGATAGGGGTGAGCCTATCGCCATATCGGGCACAAATTTCAGACTCCGGGCTGATAAAGAGTAGAAAAATCGATTATCACTTTGCCCGACCCGGGGATTGAACCCGAAACCTCAGCATTGCCGTCGTACCGTAATACAACTACGCCACAGAGACAGTCATGTAGTTTATAGAAACAAAAAACATATATTTTTTCTTAAAAAGTTTTTATTAGTTATTGTAATGAAAAGTAGTAATATGATATCGACTAATATGGGGTGAATATTATGCACCATCCCATTTTAGCTAATTACCTATGCAAAACCCAAATCATCATATGATGAAATCAGATCATCGCCAAAATATGCAAATGCATATCGACGGTTCAAAGGCTTATTAACTGAAGCGGCATTTATTTTCGAAAAAAATTAAATATGTTCAAAATTTGGAGCAAAATGTGCTGATTCCAAATATGTATAAAACAAATGTCGCAAAAAAGACAACCCACGAACCGTCGATATAATCCGGTTTTTAATTTTTACTAATTAGTCACACGAGGAATAATTGTTTCTGTATTGACACATCAAGATGTCTAAGCTACACTTGATCTAGTAATACGCGCGTAAGAGAGTGCATAATATATCCAGTGTAGAAAATATAATGACAGCAAGAGATATTGCGTCCCTCAACGATGCCAAAACTGCCTTATCCGGATTGATTTAGATATACACCGGGCGACCCTGAGACGTGCTCTTAAATGAGATACTATAGGTGATCACTATGGCATTTCCTTGTACCACATGAAAGGTACCTTAAATAATTTAAAATGCAAACATTGCTTAAAATCTTTTAAGAGACTTGAATAAAATACTCTGCGTAAAACCTCCATCGAATATAAAAAAAAAGATATTCCAAAGACAAACGTAAGGGTTGGCAGACACAAGTGGGCCCGCGGCCGGGTCAAATGTACCGGCCGATGACATTCGCTTATCGGATCTCATGTGGGTCAAGTGCTGTTCGCATTATCGCAGTATAAGCGTCGCTCGTGACCTATCTTTGTTTTAATATATGTCTAATTATATTAGTGATCGTGATAGGCTCTTTCCTATCACGTTAAGGGACGACCTTTCCAGAAAAAACTGATACTGGAATTGGAATTTGGTAAAGGCGATAGGTTATTTCCTATCACAACGTTAGAGATGTATAGTATGTAAAGTTATTCGAGGGACCTATTAAGGAACCCTCCTTAATAGGTCCCTCGGGGACAGGCACAAGCACAGCTCCCTAAGGCACAGGCGCAACTAGTGCACCCACTTTTCGCCGTTATTCTGTCCCATGATGTGATAGGGGGCGAGCCTATCGCCATATCGGGCACAAATTCCAGACTCCGAGTTGATACTGAATAGAAAAACTCAATATCACTTTGCCCGACCCGGGAATCGAACCCGAGACCTCAGTATTGCAGTCGTACCATAATACAACTACGCCACCGAGGCAGCATTATGTAATATAGGAATAATCTTCCATATCATTAATTTCGAAAATTGACCTTTTCATATGACAGATCCTGGCACGAGGTAAGTGTAATTAATTACACACCCACTCACACAATTTACTCCATACCTTCAATTACGGACTTCAAAGCCAAAATGTCTTGGCAAATGATTTTCATTGAAAGGCAAAAAGTGGCCTTGTTCTATATAGATGTGTTATTTTTTGTTTTGCACATGGAATTGTTATATATTTTACATATACCAGTTAAGAAAGAACGAAGAAAGAAGAAATTGTCTTCCAATTTGAAGGACGTTTTAGTCAGTATACCTACAGTATGCTTTATTGTTTATTACAGCTACAAGGCAATCCACGTGGTGAAATATACAAATCCAGACTAACTCGCGAACCATGGAGCTAATTATAATCTTTATTCCCGCAATATTAGAAACCGAGAAGCTTTTTTCTGTAGTTTTACTCATATTAATAACTAGATGTTGCTCGCGGCTTCACCCGCGTGAAAAGCCTTTTCAGTTACAAAAGTCCATTCAACACAGTACGACGCGAGCGATATCTACGTAAAGAATCAGTTAAAAGTACCCATTATTTCCCATGGGAGCAAATCACCCAGATAAAAAGTACCCTATGTGTTAATCTAGGACATGACCTACCCGTATGCCAAATTTCATCCAAATCCGTTTAGTTGTTTCTGCGTTTCCTTCTAACAAGCATTCAAACTTTTTCACAAACTTTCGCATTTATAATATTAGTAAGAAGTAAGATAAGATGTACTTGACATCCGTAATGTTGCTTTTATCTGCGTAATAATTTTACGACGATATGCTACTTAAAACAAAATTTACAATTCTCATTCGATTTGATTCACAATGAGGCAGAAAAATTAACATATCAAAGAGAAAGGCACGACGTACGACGCGCTCGAAAACTTCAATCACAGAACAAATAGTAACAGATAGGAACATTAGCACTTATGGTAAAGCTATCAATTTATTATCTTTTATACCAATTAAATGGGACTAAGATTTAATGAAAGCTTTTGGTTAAGTTTTGTTTTAAAACACACAATACAAAATTATTAACAATTACAGATTACTATCATCCTAAAAATAAGCTTAAAAGGTCTTATTATTTACGTATTTAATCAACGATAAATATGAATCTATCTATTGAACTAATAAGATCAATAGTAAATACTTACCTGCCTTCATATTTGTGCCTACACACACACACACACATACACAAACTCACGCGCTTAATCCCCGTTGGGGTAGGCATAGGCGCAACTAGTGCACCTACTTTTCGCCGAGCGTATTCGGTTCAATTTTGTGAAAAGAGGCGAGCTTATCGGCATATCGGGCACAGATTCCTGACTCCGGACTGATGCTGAAGTAGGAAAACCCAATATCACTTTGCCGGACTCAGGATTCGAACCCGAGACCCCAGCGTTACAGTCGTACCGTAATACAACTACGCCACCGAGGCAGTTTCAGTCAGGCACTCGGTATTTATACCTACTATACAATTATTACAATAATAATTTCGAGTGATCATAACTGGAGACTAGTCAATAAAAAAGTATTTTCCTCACTTGAATACTTATTAGTTCTTAGTAATTCTGACCATCACATTGTTTTTTTTGTGTGATTGTATCACTACGGCGGCTTTGTCAGCGCTTTTATATTATAGGCTAATCCGGTATTAGCCTGGGTATATCCGAGTTAAGCAGACATACATAACTGTTTCAACCGGCAAGAAATAACCATCTCTATTCAACTGAAACTCTTATTGGATCCCATTCTACTAAGTGGTTCTGAAGGTAGGCCATCAGGTGCAGCGAGCCCACTTTGCCATGTCTGCATATATAAATATTATGTTAATACTGAGTCTACTATAAAACCAAAAAAGTGTCGTTTCTATATTTTATTCCTTGCTCTTCACGAAGCTATAGCTTGCATGTTATGTACCAACGCCTCTACGTCAGAAGGCCGTTTTTGTACGCACTGAATCTTTTATCTTTATAGCTACGTATAAGTTTTACGATGTTTCGTACACAGCCGACTGTCCTATCTATCTAAATAAAATAGGAGTGTCCATCTATAATCTATAATTAAGTATATAGGTTAGTCATAGTATGAAATGAAGTACTAGGTGTTGGTCGCGGGTTCGTCCTCGTGAAAAGTCGTCTACTTATAGAATCAGATTAAAATATCCATTATTTCCAATGGAAGCAAATTACTGGGATAAAACTTAGCCTATGTGTTGTTATAGGTCTTTCACACATTTTCGCATATATAATGGTAGTATGATAAGCGTCTGGTGAGTATAATCCTTCTTATAAACACATGTTTGTAAGAATGTATGTATGGATGTATGTTTGTTACACTTTCACGCAAAAACTACTGAACGGATTTTGATGAAATTTAGCACACGGGTAGATCATGTCCTGGATTAACACATAGGCTACATTTGTCCAAGGAAAATATAAAACGGGACTTTATCCCGGAAAAACTCTTTAACAAGGCTGCAGCCGCAGGTAAAACCTAGGATGAGCTATATAAGAATTGAGACATTGCATATTTGATGCCTTATGCCAAAATACGGAGATTTTTTCCGGGACAAAAATATTTTCCCGGGATAAAAAGTAGCCTATAGCACTCAAGAGTTATGTAGCTTCCTATTAGTGAAAGAAATTTTAAAATCGGTTCAGTAGTTCTTGAGATTAGCGCGTTCAAACAAACAAACAAAGTCTTCAGCTTTATAATATTAGTATAGATTCATACATATATTTTTGGTATCTTGAACCGTTTTCGCAACGCACGCAATGGAGGCCCTCAAGGATGAATAATTTTCCCCGTTTTTTTCACATTTCCCATTATTTTTTCGCTCCTAATAATTGCATCGTGATGTTATATAGCCTAAAGCCTTCCTCGATAAATGGTCTATTCAACACAAAAATAATTTTTCAATTCGAACCAGTAGTTCCTGAGATTAGCGCGTTCAAACAAACAAACATACTCTTTAGCTTTATAATATTAGTATAGATTTGCCAAAATCATTGACGTATTTAATACATCAATGGCCAAAATTGAATTCTGTGGTAAAGTTGCTGATAATATAACTACTTAATGCTGAATTTTCAGATATAATTTTTTCGTATATTCGAGAAAACACAATTTACAAAGTCTTTTTTCGATATTGAAAGGAACTAAAATAGTAAGAAACCATTTAGATAACGTATTTTTCATCCAAAATATTTATAGTTTGAACCAGAGGTAACAAACTTTCCAAACCGAAGTATTCGAGATTATCTCGAACACTTCGCCTTGAACGGTGAAAGTAAAAGAGCTATCGTTTTTATTAGGGATCCTTAGGTACCTACTGGAAAGATTTGAGTCGCATTTGGTCGTCAATTCGTTTTATACTTGACTAGTAGTGCTCGCGGCTCCGCCCGCGTGAAAAAGTTTTTCCGGGACAAAAATATTTTACCGGGATAAAAAGTAGCCTATAGCACTCAGGAGTTATGTAGCTTCCTATTAGTGAAAAAAATTTCAAAATCGGTTTAGTAGTTCTTGAGATTAGCGCGTTCAAACAAACAGACAAACAAACAAACTCTTCAGCTTTATAATATTAGTAATGATTAGGAAAAACAAACAGTTATACAATATTTAAGTACACACACACACACTCACGCTTGTTATCCCAGAAGGGGTAGGCAGAGGCGCAACTACTGCACCCACTTTTCGCCGTTATTCCGTCCCATAGTGTGTTTGAAAGTGGCACCAGTGACAGAAAAGTTGAAAGGAAATCGTCTGTCTTGGTATAGACATGTGAGGAGAAGGGATGAAAGGCATGTAACCCAACGAGTGATGAATTTGAGTGTTGATGGATGGCGAGGACGAGGACGACCAAGGAAGATGTGGATGGATTGTGTAAGAGATTGTGGGATCCTAGAACGCCTCGACAACTACGGTATCACTCTAAAAATCGAAAAGTGCGAGTTTGGCAAAGAAGAAATAAATTTCCTCGGCTACAACGTGTCCGTAAATGGCATAAAACCTACCGATGAGCGTGTCAAGGCCATATCGAACTACCCGAAACCAAAGACGATCGCCGAGTTACGTCGTTTCCTGGGCATGATCAATTTCTACCGCAGCTGTTTGTCACATCAAGCGGAACTACAAACAGAGCTTAACAAATTTTTGCACAACAGAAAACGCAACGACAAGTGTCCGATAGAGTGGAACGCGCAAGCCGATGAAGCTTTCGAAAAGTGCCGACAAAGCATTTTGGAAGCCACGACCTTGGTGCATCCAGTCATCGGTGCCCCACTGGCCATAATGACAGACGCATCTGACTGCAGCCTCGGTGCAGTTTTACAACAGAAAGTGTGTGGTGTCTGGAAGCCTCTCGCGTATTTTTCCAAGACGATGAGCGCAACACAACGACGTTACAGCGTCTATGATCGCGAGCTACTAGCTATTTACACAGCGGTTAAACATTTCCGACGACTTATAGAAGGCTGCGAAGTAACCATATTCACCGATCATAAACCGCTAGTTCACGCGCTCAAACGACCTCCAAGCAGTTCCGACACGCCAAAGAGAGAGAGACAGCTACACTTCATCAGCCAATTTTGTGGAAAAATAGAGTACGTACGTGGCGAGGAAAATGCAGTGGCAGACGCTTTGTCCCGCGTCGAGGAAATACAATGTCCTTCCCCCATTGATTACGAGAAGCTATCTCATCATCAGCGCAGCGATCAAGAACTAGAGGAACTCAGAAAGCAAACAAATTTGAACTTCAGTGACGTCACCGAGCCAGGAATCAGTCAACCAATCACATGCGAGATGTCCACTGGCAAGCCGCGACCATATCTGCCGCCAACGTATCGTTTTGTTGCATTCAAAGCACAACACGATTTGTGTCACCCGGGTGTCAGGGCCACACGGAAGCAGATCACTGAAACAGTCGAGGACACAATAGAACATGGTTCCAGACAATCTAACCAGCCCTATGTCACCAGATCCGGGAGAGTGGTAAAACCAAATGTACGCTTCGCTAGAGGGGGAGTGATGTGGGATCCACCCACGTACCCACATATCGCCGCCAAAGCATTCCAACTAGGTACGACGGGTGCGGTCTCACACTACATGCATGGAGCACGAGAAGCGACGGCGGAACAGCGAACGACGGAATACCAAGCTCACCGGCGTCGGTCTCGTGGCACGTCTAGTCGCCGGCGCACGGAGGCGCGCATATTTATAGTGTGCGAGCGAGCACGCTGTGCGTGCGAGGGAGATGGACTGCCCCCCTTTCACTAATCGGTTGGGGCGATTGTATAAATATAGGGACCTTTGGCAATAAATGATCACATTCCGTTCTGAGCAGCCGACTCGAGCGGACCTTTTGTTTGTCGCAGTACCTGCTGCGACATTCCATTGTTCCGTCCGAGTACCTGCTCGGTGCGTTCCGTAGCGACCTCGCTACAGTCAAGGCCAACCAGGTAGCAAAGGGGCAACCCTTTGCTATTTTGTTAGCCTATTTCGGGCCAAGCCGCGTCCTTTTCAGGACAGGGTTTAGCCCAATTTGTTTCTTATCGACGTTTGGCCCCTTCAGGGTATTGGCTCGGCGGAAACCTAACGGTGATAACAAGCCGAGTCGCGTCACCGGCAACGCGCTGCGCCCCTTCAGGGCAAGGCAAAGCCGACGGGTACGGATCCGGAGGCTGCGGAGGCACACCGCAGTCTCTCCCGTACATCACCCTCCCAACCCTACCCTTTCCTTAAAATCCATCCCGTGTATCGGTTGAGCGTGCGGCCTCCGGCCAATACCGTTTACGATACACGGACTGTTAGGAACCCTTTTGCACAATAAGACTGGCAAAAGGGATACAAGCTTAGGGCACACCTAATTTTAAGTACACCCCCCCTCGCCTATACCCGGCGGGGAGGGACACGCACTCACTCACCCCCGGGCGTTCCTACCCGGGGACTTAGTTCAACGCGTCCCATACCGCGTCGCGATCCGCGCTCGCTTCGTTTTGTGTGAACCCGCCTGGTTTCTTGGTGTGTTCTTTACAGGCGGTGCACACCCGGGGTTAGTGAACACACACGCGGCCCCCAATTAATTTTTTACCGTAGGCTCGGACTCAGCCGCCAATATGGCTGACTCTGGGCCTATGGATTTGGCTCCCGAGCGGCCTGTCGTCGCCGCTCAACCAAACCCAGTCAACATCCCCCTCGCCGCACCCATTATTTCCAGGGAGGAAATAATGAGAGTGGTGAGGGAGATGTTCCGGTCGGACAACGTGGTCCGACAAGAGATTCTTACCATGGCTAGGGAAGCCAGGGAACCGTCTGCGTCCTCAGACACCTCGGAGTCGTCCGAGGCTACGACCTCAACGGAGACCACCGAAACCTCGGGCGGCTCCGCGGAGTCTGAAGAGGAAATGGACACGTCCCCCAGCCAACCCGAAGCCAACAACCCTAAGAAACGACCAATATCTGCTTCTTCCTCCGCCTGCGAATCCGGGGAGGAGTCGTCTTCGTCGGAACGCGACGAGGAAGGCTTCACCACGGTTAAGAACAGCCGGAGAAAGAAGCAGAGAAGCGTCGCTGCTCCCGCACCAGCCTCCCCATCCGCGCCTTCTGCGCCTTCCGCGCCTTCAGCGCCAACCGCGTCCGCGTCTGCGTCGACGCCGCCACCGCCGCCGACTCAACCAAAGGGGCCTAAAAAACCCCCGAGGTTGAACTTACAACTCCCATCAAATATGTCCATGCGGGACATATTTGACGAATTGCGCAAACAGCGCATAGCAATCGCGTCTAACTCGTGGAACAAAGTCCACAAGCTTCTTGCCCTGCAGCCCGCCTCAATCGCGGACCACAGGGCGCTGACCAAATTCTTAGATGCCAAACATTGGCACTATTTCACCTATTCCCTCCCTGACGAGCGGCGCTTCCGCTACGTCATTCGCGGTATCCCCACGCAAATGTCGACTCTCGAGGTCAAAGAAGGCCTTGAAGAGAAAGGCATAGTCACTTTAGAAGTGCACAGGATGCACAGACAGTCCCGCGCCTCCCGGCCGGGAATACAATACGAGATGGTTCTCGCCATCCTCCAGTCCCCTTCCGACGTCAAAAGACTTTTTGAGATTAAAGATATCTCGGGGCTAGGCGGCTTCACCGTCGAAGCCCCACACAAATCGACCCAGATAGGGCAGTGTCACAACTGCCAGAAATACGGCCACAATTCTCGTGGCTGTCGCCTCCCCGCCAGGTGCGTCAAGTGCCTCGGCGAACACGGCACATCCGAGTGCCCCCGTCCCAAGGACCGCTCTCAGTGCACGGAGCCGCCTTCGTGCACCAACTGCCGGCAAACCGGCCATCCAGCGAATTATCGCGGATGCCCTCGCGCCCCCAAAAGAGTTGCCAAAGCTCCTAAAGCTGCGGCTCCCTCGGCCCCTCAGGCCACCACATTCAAACTGGCACCTGCGCCAGTGCGCAACCCGTGGTTTCCTCCCACGGCGCGCGCTGAACCCATTTCTCAGGCCCCCAGCGGAGTCACTCCCGCTGCCCCGGCCTCTACTCGACCCTCTCCTCCCCCAGCTGTGGCTCCTTCTTCAAAGGCAGCCCAGCCCAAACCCAAACCCAAGCCCACCACCCCTCCCACCCCTTCTCAGTCGGCGACGGTGGCGGCGAAGGCAAGCGACGCCTCTTCCTCTTCCTCAGTCGCCTCACTATTAGGCTCCCCGGAGATAATGATTCTCCACGGGAAACTTTTCGAGCGTTCCCGTCTACTCACCCGTACGGGAGTAGAAGACCCCCTTCTAATCGCTGAGATCGCTCTGATCCAGCAACAAATCTTCGAGGCTACAGTTAACGCTGTGCGTCTCCCCTCTTTAATTTCATAAATGGCTACCAACGCCAGACAACTCCCCCAGCGGACAAAACCTCGCTCCCTCAGAGTGGGGTTTTTCAATTGTAACGGCATTCGGGACCAAAAAGCCGAAATTTCTTCTTTTGTCCGCGACAACCAAATTGACGTTTTCCTCATCCAGGAAACGTTCCTTAAGCCCTCTCACCGCGATCCCAACATCCCAAACTTCAAACTGGTGCGAAATGATCGTACCAGTGGCCGTTTAGGAGGCACTCTCATTTATTACAAAAGGTCCCTTCATTGTATTCCATTAGAATCACCGATAAGCTTGAGCAACATTGAGGCTTCGGTCTGCAGGCTAGCCATGACCGGACACCCGCCGATCACCATCATATCGGCCTATCTCTCGCCCACTAAGGAGCTTCACTCCAACGAACTCGAAACCCTATTTGACCTGGGGGATTCCGTCATTTTGGCGGGAGACCTCAATGCCAAGAACACTCTCTGGAACTGCAACTCGACCAACGAGCGAGGTGCAGTCCTAGAGAGTTGTCTTGACACAATCAATCTAAGCCTATTGGTTCCTTCAGAACCTACCCACTATAGTTACAATGACGACCACCGACCGGACATACTCGACGTGGCACTTGTACGGAACGTAAGCCTTAGCGTGCGTTCCATGCAGGTGCTACAAGAGTTAGACTCTGACCACAGACCTGTGATCCTCGATCTAGTCCCCGAAAACAGTCCAACTGACACAGGTCCTAATATTCCGATGAAGGTGAAAACGAATTGGCGTCTTTTAGGCACCAAGCTCGCAGACACCTCATCCACTGATCTTTCCGCGATCCCGACCAACATCGTGACTCCTGAGGAAACGACCAGCGCGATACGCGTCTTCACCGACCACCTTCAGAACGTCTTGAGCGAAAGCTCCGAGAGGGTGCCAGAGACTGTTCACAGTCACTGGCAACTTCCCGAAGACGTTCGGTGGTGGGTGAGGTTGCGTAACGCTACGCTCAAAGCCTGCGCGACGAGACCCATCCCGGAACGACGGCATCTTGCGCGCTACCTCCAACGTGAGGTTAAGCGTCGCGTAAAAGAGGTCGTCGATTCGAGGTGGGACACTCGTCTTGCCGATATCGATCCGACTCATACCGCCTTTTGGCAACTGGTTCGTTCCTTCAGGAGAAACGATGTGGCCTCCATGCCTCCGCTCAATCGTCCGAATCAACGCCCGGCGTTTGATGACGACGAGAAAGCGGAACTACTGGCCGGCAGCCTGGAGTCTCAATGCTCGCTCACCTCTGTACCCGTAGACGACGACATTCTTGTTGCGGTTGACACCTTCGTCGAAGATAGGAACGCGGTCCGGCCACCGCCAGTCTCTATACCGCGACCGCTATACGACAACGTCGACCCGGACGTCGACCCGCCGCCCGATCCCCTTGCGCCGGTGACGATCGAAGAAGTCACCACTCTGATCAAGGCACTCAAACGTAGGAAAGCCCCCGGGGGCGATCTAATCCCTACTCGTATGATTAAGATGCTCCCGGAGCATCTAGTTCAAATTCTTACCTCTATCTATGACGCCGCGTTTCGTAACTGCATCTTCCCAGAGGTCTGGAAAGAGGCAGTTGTGATAGGAATCCACAAGCCGGGGAAACCCGCTTTCGAACCCTCCTCTTATAGGCCCATCAGTCTGCTCAGTACTCTGGGCAAAATCTACGAGCGGATCGTCCTCGACCGCCTTAAAATAGTAGCTTTCAATCAAAATTTGATCCCTCCAGAACAGTTTGGCTTTCGCCCTAGACACAGTTGTGTCAATCAGGTGCTCCGCATCACGGAGTACGTCCACGAACAATTCCGTAAAGGAATGCCTACCGGTGCTATTTTCTTCGATATCGAAAAAGCATTCGACAGGGTGTGGCACAACGGCTTGCTTTTCAAGCTGTACACTCTCAACGTGCCCACACAACTCGTGCACATCATACGAGATTTCCTGTGGAATCGCGGTTTCAGATATCGCGTGGAGGGAACTCTCTCTTCCCGACACACCATCACGGCCGGAGTCCCGCAAGGATCCGCCCTGTCCCCCTTTCTATTCTCGCTGTACACAAGCGACATCCCTAGACCACAAAACGCCCATCTGGCACTATTCGCGGATGATACCGCAATATACGCTTCACGTATAGACCCCGACAAAGTGGTGCGCACTTTGCAAACCGCCGCCGACGAACTCGGTGAGTGGTTCCGCAAATGGCGAATCACAGTCAATCCCACCAAAAGTCAGGCCATCCTTTTCACTCGGAAAAGGAAAGTCCATGTCCCTCACTTTTCAGTCCGCATGTCCGACCAGGTTATTCCCTGGAAGGGCCAAGCCAAATATTTAGGAGTTACCCTTGATCAGAGGTTGACCTTCATCCCACACGTAAATGCGGTACGCGCGCGAGCCGCATTCGCGATGAGCCAGCTTCACTGGCTCCTAAACAAAAATAGTAAGATGTCAATCCGCAACAAGATTAGGATCTTTAAAACATGCATCCGTCCGATAATGACATACGCGTCGCCCGTATTCGCTCATTTACCGCCCGGTCGCCTTCAGCGAATGCAGGTGCTTCAAAATCGATTCTTACGACATGCACTTGGTGCCCCGTGGTACGTTCGCAATCGCAACCTCCACGTGGACACCAATATGCCGACCATCAGGCACTTTATGCAGTGCGCCAGCAGACGCTATTTCGACAGGGCGGTAAACCACCCGAACACGCTTATCCGTAAAGCGTCGATTTATACTCCATTTGATCGCGCCAAATGGAGACGACCACGTTCAGTCTTGTCAGATCCAGAGGACGAAATCACTCTGGCCTTACGCGAAAAGAACGAGCATCTAAAGCTCATACACTCCACAAGACCGCTGTACCGTCCTCGCCGTCGAGGACCTCGTCGCGTTCCCCACAACCCTGCCCTCTCGTAGCAGTTCCGGCCCGCGTGCCGATGACTACAATCAACACGATAAATAGGATTAGGTTAAAAACCATATTCCCCAAACGCTGATGTCTTATCCTCTCAGTGGCCGTCCTGAGCCGAGGTTCGTGACCCGTTAGTGGGTCGCCCTCAGCGTGGTCGCTTAATTTAATGGGTTGCGAGCGCCTTCTGCGCTCACCCACAAGACCGGTGTGCTTGTATAAGCCGACTCTCGTCAGGCTAACAAGAGTATAGTCAGGGACAAAAAAAAAAAAAAAAAAAAAAAAAAAAAAAGCAATAAATGATGAGTATCAATCTGAGCGTCGTGTTTAATTTACTTCTGTTGGCCACCACATTACCTTGACCCCTACAAGATGATATGAAAGAAAAGGGCGTGAATGACTTGATGACGAAACATAGAGGAGAATGGATGAGAAAAACATGTTGCGCCGACCCCAAGTAATTTGGGACCAGGGCAGGAAGATGATGATGATGATGGTGTGATAGGGGGCGAGACTATCGCCATATCGGGCACAAATTCCAGACTCCGAGCTGATACTGAATAGAAAAACTCAATATCACTTTGCCCGACCCGGGGATCGAACCCGAGACCTCAGCTTTGCAGTCGTACTGTAATACAACCACGCCACCGAGGCAGTCGTATATATAAGTACATAAATCATTATAACTGATAGAAGAATATAAATGTATAACCCACAGCGTTCTTCACAGAATACGTGCTTAATTACATTTCAAATACGAGTGAAATTATGCTAAGAGTGTTTACAGTAAAGAGTGAATTTAATAAGGACTTGAATTCCCTATTATCTAATTCTAAGAGTGTAAGAAGCAGGTTTTTGCGAAAACTATTTTGTGATGAAGCAAAGAAGTCCAAGCCTGAAAATAGGTCATTATAGGTTTTAGTGAGACGTCTAAGAGGTGCACACACCCCTGCATTGGTACGACAACCCGAAACTCCGAAAAGGGGTTTGGTGCGTATTTCACGTCTCCCTACCGTACTTAGTACGATGTAATAGAGTTTATTTGTCAAAATATCAACACAGTCAATCTCGCCAGCGCATAGTTTGTAAAGAAACATAGTATCAAGCTTAATTCGTCGGGATTTTAAGCGCAAAAGCTTATATTGGGCTAAAAGATACTACTATACTCTGATATTGTAAGTGTTCGTGGAGAGTGGTAGAAGTAATATAAAGCTTGTTGACTTTTTGCTATAAATATACAGGAATTTTTGACATAGCGTTAATACATAAATGACCCCTCATACCTACTCATGCCCACATACCCACATGTCTATGCCTCTGCTAACATTATGCCAAAAGTCACACACAAAAAACGAATATTTTTACCAAAAATCTTAATGTTGCTTTCCTGATTCCTGATAATGTTTCCGCTGCGATGAATCCTCTCAGAGTGTGGGGCAGTGGGGCGTGTAAAATTAAAGTTACTTTTTATTGACATTTATTTTGTTAGAAACTTACACATTTTTTTTATTCATAGCTTAAAGAACGTAATAGAAACTTTTATTTACTGAAAGATAGGTATGTGGTTCCATTTACGACGCCACATCAAAATGACCCTGTATTTCTTAGAACGCCGAGCACCAAAAGCCGCATCTCTTTTTAAATGGGCACGTCAAAGTGGCCCCACAGGATCTGTCGATAAGCTGAGTACGGTCCAGATAGTGTCGATTTACAAGAGATGATCATTCCTCGCCAGTGACATAATTATGCCGGCCCATTCCACCGGGTATACACAGCCTGAGCCCCAAACGCGACACATTTACGTGGGCAACTATGGTAGGGTTTAACATCTTGTTTCTAAGAAAATCAATCGAATTACCTACCAAAAAAGTTTTACACGAAATTGAAGTGATAATAAAATTTCAAGTAGCAACGCGTTTGTATCTCGTCCTGCCTTCGCACTAATCTCACCCTCATGACACATAAAAACTTGTTGAAAGCCCCTCCATTTACTATTCAAGATATTTCGACGGGATTTTGCTCGCAATATCGTGACGTTGCGTCCCCGGGGCAGTGGACGGCTACCCTAATAACGTTTCGCGTCGTGCGTTGAATAAATCATAGCTTTGATCCCAAACTCGGTAACTACAAATTGGTTTATAGAATAACGTTAAAAGAATTGACGACAAAATTCGTATATCTAGTAGTCTGTATTAATACTTGTTTAATGCGAGACCTCGACTGGGTGGGCACTATTTATTTCATTGCTAATGCAAGCTGACCTCCAGCGATAAAACTGAAGTAGTTCGAAACCAAAGACGATCAGTAAGGAGCAATATTGAGTTATAATATACCTGTAATAATTTATAACATACCTAACGCTGAGTTCTAAACACGAAAATTATGCTTTCTTATGGAAACAACTTAAATATTTCGCGCCTTCCAGAAATTCCGTGCGGAATTTCATTTCAGTGATATGTTTGCTATTATATTTTACGTAGGCGTTTTTGTTCAACGTACTCCGCCTTAAGAGACGACAACAATGGAAAATGTTGGAATGGTGGATTTTTTTCCAGCTGTTGGTTTTGGAGATTGTTCATAATACTTAGTTATGTGTAGAGCAACATTTTTTGTTAATGTTTTAATATACCTACAACTTTTGGAATCAGTGACAATAGTAGAGTCTAATATTTTCAAATGTCTAGTTTGGAGTTCAGGATGTGTACTATAAGGTTTTATACACTTATTTCATATTCTATCAAAATTTTGTTCGTATGTAAGACTCCGTCTGGATGGATATAGTTTTTAGTTTATTTCTTAGACAGTGAGACTACTGTTATTTTTCATAAAAGAATATTGTAGCCCGTGTAGCTTACATATAGCATCCTATAACAAGGCGAAGAGCGTAAGCAGTAGCTATAATGCAACGCCTAAAGATTTCTCTACTGTTTATGAACATTCGCGGCCATTATCTTGAATATCAGAATTGACTCTTATTAATTATTATAAATATACCGAAATGACCCAGAGTAACAGCCGTTGAGGCATATTCGCAGCAGTGGTGTTAATAAAGTGTCGACGCGAGCCGAGGCGGGAATCGCCTTCGGCTACATTACGCCGTTAATGCAGACAACTGCTAACTCTTGTTTTACTTCCTTTCCTCCTTTACTATCTTTTATACTTGACGACATTTACTTGGTAAAATGGAAATAAATGAAGTTATATTTAAAATAAACATATTATAACTATGGAAAAGTAAATCTGTTATGTCGGCTTTATGATTTACTAAGTGTTGCACGCGGCTACGCCCGAGTGAAAAGCCTTACCCGTTATAAAATTTTCTAAAATACTGTAGAACGCCAACGTCATCTACATATAAATTCTAATGAAAAATGTTATTATTAGGGTTCCGTACCTCGAAAGGAAAAAACGAAACCCTTATAGGATCACTTTGTGGTCCGCCCGTCCGTCTGTCAAGACCTTTTTTCTCAGGAACGCGTGGAGGTATTGCTGAAATTTATATCAAATATACAATTCTACTATCCCTTAGAGCTGTGTGTGTGAAACTTCTAAGCCAACGCAATCAAAAGATACAGCTGTTTATGTTGCAAATTTCCGCAAATTTTTGAAACTTGCAAGGGAATCAAAAGCTACAGGCTACTCCACGCGAACTCGGAATCTTGAAATTTGGTACGAAGCAACGTCTTAGAGTACAGATGAGGGAAAATTGCGGAAACCGTAAATTTTACGGAACCCTCGGTGCGCGAGTCCGACTCGGACTTGGCCGGTTTTTTTTCATGGGATCAAATTACCAGTATAAGAAGTAGCCTATGTGTCAATCCATCTCGTGTACCAATGTTTATCCAAATCCGTTCAGCTGTTACTGCATTTAATTCTAGCAAACACAAATATGCAAACATTTTTACAAACTTTCAATGTAATTAATATAATAAGTTTTCCTTATACCGCTTGTGCTTTGTAGTCGATTTTTTACACATCGTAATTTTAAATATTTCGTTATCTTACAAATCGGGTTTGATTTAATTTACAGAGTCATAAACGTGATTGACAGTTTCTTTTGAAGGAGATCATAAAAAAATTAGGTCTGCATAATTTCCTTTGAACATTACCCACATCTAGCATGAATACATATCTTGTCCTAATAAGACAATATATATTGTCCTAAAAAAACTTCATTTCAGGTCGTTGCGATGAGTTTTCTTCTTCCATAAAGACAAAAAAATATCAATATCATATCGGATTGTCCAGTAAGTCCCACTTGCACATTCCAGGATTAGCTTAATTAACTCTGAGTTAGCTGCCAACTCAGGGTTAAATAAATAATTTACCTTGCGCCATCAACAGTTAAGAGTAAACCTAGGGTTAATTTTTTAAATATTTAACCCACCGACTTGGTTTGTGAAGCATAAAGTAAAATAAATTGAGGTTATGTAACCATAGATTACAAAAGTGACACGAAATTAATACGGTTAAGATAAAATGTCATCAAATGTCACAGAATGAAGGATACACAAGAAAGTTTATATACAGCAGCATTGTAGTGTAAAATAGATAGACATATGTTTCGTTTTTTGATTATGCATTAATTACTCTTTATTCGGATTACAATAGAAGCGAATAAATATTGTAATGTTTCCAGTTACAAAAAAAGAAATGTCAGGTTAGTTAACCCGTTGTTAATTTTAGTGATGCAAGGCACGATGAGAGTTAAAATTTAACGATCTTACCTCGAGTTTACAAACTCTGCATTTGTTTATTTAACCCGAGTATCGCGCGCAAGTGGGCCTAAGTAAAAACTTACTGGCAAGAACAATGTGCACAAATATCGTATCGAACGATGTAAAGAGAACTCTATAATCTTATAAAGGCCGTAACTGTTTTGCTCCACTCGCTAAACCGGATGTGGCGTCAACGAGTTCTTTTAATACCGCCTCGACACTCGACATACGGAATTATATCTACCCTCCCGTTACGTTCGTTCTTTTTGAATTCGTGAATACGTTATTTAGGTTTAAATAGATATTTTTAAATGGGAGAGAATGAAAGTACAATCATTTTTCTTGCATTTTGCTTTTAAAAGTTTTATAAAGGCATCGATGAGGCGATGGAATTAAAAAGCCTTAGTATTTTTAAAGCTTATGAATTTTCCGTAATCGAAGATGATAAAAATACATAGGACGATAATAATATACTTTTACCGATGCTCGATTGCTCATAAACAAGAGCAAAATTAAATTGCAAGCTCGGGCAATTCAGGGGCCGTAGCCTTTGTGCAATCGTCAAAACTAATAGAAAACAAAATCAAAATAAGTATGTTATCCCGTCAAGCCCCGCTTATATATATAGATGTATGAGAAAACCCTATGTATATGGACGCCGGCGTCCGTCGCGGGGCTTGACGAGTCGGTAGCCTATCGATAAATCTCACGCTTAATTTTCTTGGTCTCTATTAAAAGCATTTTGGCTGCGGCCCAGCGTTTGACATCGTTAATCTCTCATCAGATTATAGTGTGGCTTCACTACCAAAGATTTCGACTTCATCGAGGTAATCGCTAAATACATTATAGAACGCACGTGTATATATTAGAAACTTCTCAACGCAAATAAAGGGAGAGTTGGCTCATATGTAAATCTTACAACTTGGTCAATTAGAAGTTGGAGCCGGAGGCGCGCATGCATTATTTATAGCGGCTTAATAATGAACTTACATGTGTGAAGTTACATCTACTTGGATTGGAGCGTATTGAGGGGACGGTTATTATAAAGGAATTTTTGTAACGAAGTATCTCAACAGCAGTTGTTACAAGTAAACATTCTTAGAAGTCTACCTTCATTTTTGAATGTATTAACATCCGCATTCACAGATTTTAAAAAATACAGTAAGCCATAACATGGGCAATTTTCGCAAAAACTTTTTTGATTGCTTACAAAAGTAAGTAGATTTGTAGGTATAGGAAATGCGATTCTAATTTGCTTTTAATCATAAAATATCTTTGCATTGCATAAATTCACATTGCGAAAATCTCTCCAGTCAAATTTAATCTAAACCTAATAATGAAAATTAATCGAAACTGACTATAGTTTTCATCATCATTTACGCAAACTCTCCTCATCCGAGTTCTGTCCACGCAAATTACACATTGCAGGAAGGGTAGCGAGTATCTCTATCGTCTGCATTCTCCAAGGCGCTGAACGTCGTGAAATTGCATTCCACACAATCTTCAGAACCTGTTCACTATGCGGAGGAATCCTATTGCAATAGCCATTTTATGGGTTTTGTGTAGTTATTATTTGATCTCGTGAATTCTATTGTATTGGCGATTGTTGTGTGCAAGAATCTGTCTGTACGTATTAGAATTTAATTTTATTAATTGGACCCAGAAAGAAGGGTCTATATTAAGGTATAATAGTATTAGCTCCCACATACACTCACGCCTTTTGATCTCCAAAAGGGTAGGCAGAGGCACAACTAATGCATTCACTTTTCGCAGTACGTATTTCATCTCATGGTAATCAAATCAAAATTATGGTTATCAAACGGGCGAGCCTATCACCATGTCGGGCCACCACCATACTACATACTGAGTAGAAAAACCCAATATTACCTTACTCAACCCGGGAATAACCCAAGACCTCAACACTGCAGTGGTACCGTTATACAACTTCGCCGCCGAGACAGTAATATTAACTCCTATTAATAAAATTATTTACAAAATAGAGGCAACAAAGCCTATGATTAGTGCTCTCCAAAAAACAAATAAACTCATGACCGTTATTGTATATCCACATGCTGCAATTAGTCTAAAATCTTTAGGAACCCGATCTGTTCAGATTGACAACCAGTAAGAAATATTGCCAAAGTTTCAATGTCACTCAAAAGAATTTGAATGAAATAGAAATCAAGTACCTTCTAAATTACATTATCAACCAAGGTATAAAAAAGCGTCCCTCAAAGCTGCCCCAGACAATATCTGGAGTTGCTTCGAGTAGTATCGTCGGTAAGTTCGTTTAAGTAAGTAATTAAAAGTCGCTCTAAAGATATTCTCTTAATTAAAATTATGGCTCTGTAGGTACGGCGGTCGACACTAATAATTTTGTGACCTGTTTTATGAGAGAACAACGTTTTGCGTATTGGATTTTCTTTTGGTTGAGAATATTTTTGTGCAATAAATTTATTTAAATGATTATAATCAATTTTTTGTGTGGAGGAGGTAAGAATTCAGTACGTGTAGCTTGCGCTATATTTTATTTTTTACAGCAATTTTAAGCAATGTGCCAGCAACTTTGATTTATTTAAAGGACATTGCTTAACAAGCTTGGCGAGTGGAGTGCAGTGATGCCTTTTATATAACGATAGGTTTTATAAAATTTTTACTGATAAGAGCTTATCATGTAACAAAGTTTTCGTGTTATTATGAATCTAGCTTTATATTGCGGCTTCGTCTGAGTAGAATACTTCCCAGAAATCACGACTGTTTCCAAGGATGAAGAACAGGTATTTGAGGCTAATTACACACACACACAAACACACACGCCTGTTATCCCCGAAGGGGTAGGCAGAGGCGCAACTAGTGCACCCACTTTTCGCCGTTATTCCGTCCCATGATGTGATAGGGGGCGAGCCTATCGCCATATCGGGCACAAATTCCAGACTCCGGGCTGATACTGAATTGAAAAACTCAATATCACTTTGCCCGACCCGGGGATCGAACCCGAGACCTCAGCTTTGCAGTCATACTGTAATACAACTACGCCACCGAGGCAGTCATATTTGAGGCTAATTATAGTATGAAAAATATCAATTCAAATCTGACTAAGATCGAGATCGATTTTTTCATCGAAGTCTAATAATGTCGTCGTTTGCACATAATATAATCTTGACAATAAAGATAATTATCAAACAATATGTGTTGTGTCTGTATAATATCGCGTTCGCTCATAACTTTTTTACGTAAAGGAATTAACGTAAAAGTGAGGAATCCCTGTTTATCTTTCTTTTTAGGTACCAAGGGAATATTTTTAACAATTTTCGATTGCAAAGCTCACTTTAAAAGGACCATTATTTTAATTGTAATTTTTTATATAGTGAATTCGGTTTTAATGATACAACTGCAGTATTTTTTACTGAATGGCAAATTGACTAAGTTGTTTACATGAATTTCATAAACAACCCACAAATTGAAAATTATATAGCGTTGCCTGGCACTACTGTGCAAAACATCCTATGATATTTGAATGTAAAGCATGTAATGTACATTTTTATAATAAATTTACATGCCCAGTGGCCCCAAACAGTGCCCCATACTGGCTACATCACCTATAACAGTACTTGCACACTGCTGCTTGGCGGCAAAATTATAGAGAAGCAACCCTTATGGACTCGCATAAGATACTTATCATCGACGAAAATATCTTTTGCTTACTTTTGCTCGCGGCTTCACCCGCCTGAAACCGTTTTTCTAGAAGTCCCGCTATACATTTTCCGGTATAAAAGTAGCCTTCTTCACAGGGTCTTGAACTATCTCCATACCAAACATTGAAATCATAGTTTTTGATTTTAATACGTCCAGACTGACGCGGCGGGAGACTTTATTTTATTTTATGTAAGGATCTATTACCAGTTTTGTCACAGCAATAGCTTAATGAAAACTATATAAAAATAGGCATATGTGCTTTATTGGATTACTTAATACGTACCTAATTTCAATACCGGTGGTCTCGTTACAAAAGCATAACAGAAAGAATGACATTCTCATTTACGTATGAAAACTAAAAGCGAATACTGCGTCAAACCTACAATAAATCCATCCACCATAATAATCAGATTAGAAAATGTCACATACATAGTGGCCTATTAGAAGTAATTACTTAAAAACTGACCTACCGCAATTTAGTTTCCCTTTAACTAGAATGAAGCCGTAAAAAGTGCCAATAACATAAATTTTTACAACGTACGCGTGACACATATGTGACTATGTTGTGAGAAATAATGTAACATGTTGGGTGTGTACTGTGTACTGTCTAACATTTTTATAAAACACAATAAGCCACGCCTACACGAGAGTCATCTAAGATAACAATTTTATAATTATAAAGTATTATATTTTACTCGCGGCCCGTGATAAAGATTTTATAAAAGTCTCGCTATATCTTTTGCGGGGATAAAAAGTACTTATATGTACTTTCCAAAGTCTCAAACTGTATACCAAATTTCATTGCAATCAGTTCAGTGGTTCATACGTGAAAACGTAACAGACAGATAGACTGTGATGCTTTCGCATTTAGAATATTAGTATGGATTATATAGATTTCGCCTTTCCAGAAAGAAAGTATCTTCTAAAATATGTTAATGAACGAATCTATAGATTCCCGAAAAAATATGTTTAGGCACTAAACTGTGCTTATTAGCCTGAAATAATATTAAGAAGCGACATCTAATGTTTCAATTGATGAGTGCAATAGATGCTCAAATTTCTGGATGAAAAGCCTTTTTTATAACATGGGCAAACCCATATTATACAGATTTTGCTAGTCTCATCGGTCTAAATCGTCCTGTCTAAATCTTTGACATACTCCACTCTCCCCTTTATATCGAAGGTCGCATGTGCATGCAATAGCGGGATCCCTTTGGTTCGCCTACTTTTTTTAAAACTATTATTTCTTCGCATAATATGTATTGGCATAATAGTACTATCGCATAGTAATATTTTGGCCTACTACTTTTTTGCCATAATAAGCTATTGGAATAATTTTAGCTCGACTAATTTGTATTAGGCTAATACACATTTCGCATAACATGTATTTAGAATAAATTAGGTTAGCGAGGAGCGAAGCGACGAGCGTGTTAGGTACATATGAACCACCGACTTTAAGTCGTTTCCAACTCAGACAAAACCAAACATGAATGATGCTTATTTATTTTTATGACTTTTGATATTTATGCTTTTTGACGTTAGTCGTTCTGATGGTTGTGCTTTTTGTATTTATGCTTTTTTATTTTATGCTAAAACAATTATGCGTAATGATTATTATGCACATTGATATTTAGGCTTAAACCTAAGATACGTAACAATATTATTACAAAAAAATTTATGCAATCCAATAGGGAACCTGCAATAGCAACTCCTCATTGAAAATCTATTTATGGACTCTGGTTTGCTGATATCACAAAGAAAATAAAGTTATGGAAGGTTTTAAATTTCACTTACAAGTCCAGAAAAGATTTAATTTGTTAAATTTCAAAATATTTCCCCTTTGAAACAATGGAACTATTTTACTGTCCGCATTTAAGAGAAAGTATGTCGTAAAGATACAGTACCCATAGCATTTTATATGACGAGCGATAAATCTTCAACGTACTAATGCCTCGAGTAGGCTGTCCATACATCCGGCCTTACGTAGAATCTCTAGCGTTCAGGTCATCTAGTATTATCTTGGGATTCGGCAAGGCTATAATATTTGAATAATTAAATTAATGTCATATATATCGGTGACGGCCGACTAAGATTTGTCATTCCTCATTGAAAATGAGAACTACAGTAGTGTTTTTCAGACCTAAAAGTACCGACGATTTAAAAAAAATATTAATACTTCCAGAACTATGTGACCACAGTAATTATCTTTTGTAACATTTTTTCCAACCATAATGTAAAAATAATTTTACTACCAGCTACATGTCGTCAAAGCCCCTAAATCAAATAAAAAGAACTATTTGAATTAAACGACTAATGTTCGGCCTCTGAAGTACTGTTATCGGCAGTTTATCAATTATTTAGCGCTACTGGTTTGAACCCATGATATACATCTTAAACTGTTGGTGTGCACAAAATTGAATTAATATATTTACAAATAGATAACTAAACAGAGTCGTAAAAATACGCTAATCTTGCGATTCTGAAACAAACGTTGGAACTTGGTGGATAGATTGAAATTAATGAAAGATAATCATGAAAAATCTGGCTCGTTTATTCCATTAGTGTTGGAATAGTCTTTCTAATGATGTATGATAAATTAATAAGAACATTTTTTTTTAAAATCACTATGAAATTTGGCTGAAATATTCGAAATTTTAGTTTCGGCTTCGGCCTATTTGCGTGCGGGTGAAGCCGCGAGCAAAGTTAGTAGATACTTAAATCGGTCCCAGGACCGCTAGCCAGGCTAGTTAGTCGGTACTTAATATTGCAATACTTGTCAAACGCAGTTCTGTTTAATAACGTAATAAATTAAATTTAAAGTGCAAGACATTTCATTTTCCTGCCTTAATTGACCTAATTAAGTTGCAGTCGGTACTGCCTTCAAGTAGCGAATAGATTTTCATTTCTCTCGACAAATATATTTTTTTAAGGTAAGAAGGTTGCTATATTGATGCAGTCATTTGACTATACTGCCTATAGTGATATTTAACAGTACATTCTAAGTAATAATATCAAGGAATGTGTATCTAGATGGTCATCACCATGACATTGGGAGTTCAGTCTAGTTATGTCCAGTATTTTCCTTTGCGTGATAAGCGACGCTTCTGCCCACAAACAGTAACACTGCTAGACTTTGCATTACAAAGATTTTCGTGGCACCGCACTGTGGTTATCACTCTGAGACATCCGTAGTTCTTCGGTTCACCCATACTTATACTATAGAAGCAAACAGCAAAAATAGTTTTGTCTGTCTGTTAAGTTTTCTGGTTGAACTGCTGACTGATTTCGATGAAATTTGGTATAGTTTAACTTAAATTGAGAACAAAATTTTTATCCCGGAAAAATATATAGCGGGATTTTAATTCCGGAACAACTTTTCACGCGGATGAAGTCGCTGGCAAATGTTAGTTACATGATAAATCTAGTTGCATAGTAACTACACAGCCTAATTAATCAAAACATTGTTAGTCTTACTAATAAAAAAATCGACACAGTGTATACAAGTTCTATAAGCACTGTGTAACAAAAACGCAACTAATAAAACTTTTTTTGACAGAAGGCCTGTATACAGGTGTTATAAGAGATTGAAATAACTATGTACACTTACACAGGCTCTACACACGCTTGTACCCTTGTATTAAGGCTGCGTAAATTCAAAATGGCGACTATATTAGCTTCAGCTGATTGAGAGGTTGTCACTTGTAGATGATGGAGGTGGAGTTGTGCGAGATTAATTTTTATTTAGCAATGAATTATTTAAATTTCGTTATAATATGCTTGATAATGAGGACAGACAAGGAAATCAAAGAAAAATAAAATGCTACAAAAATAGATTTAATCCATTTAATCTGGATGATAAGTTTTCTTTCTTAAAGGAGAACGTTTTCTTTTAGGATTAGGCGGCATCACTATCGATGCACATTCAGTGCACTCCATTTTTTAAACCTTAATAAGTTAATGATTTAATCAATCGCAAATAAATTGCTGAAACGAAATACTTTCACACGTCACTCATTAAAAAATTAAATTAAGCTTATGTTGTTGCCGGTGAGGAAGCGTTCGAAAACTATGAGTACTTATATTTAAAATTACAACCATTAGTCAAGTTTTTGTACATTTCATTAATATATATAGATATTTTACAAAAAAATATATATTTCGTATTTATTAAAGTTACTAAAATGCTAAATAAACTATGAATTTCAATTAAATTAGTAAAACAAAGTTACGAGCAGAAGTTTTTGAACGTACTTCGTAAAAGGTTGCCAGCGTATTTGCCGTATACAGCGTGAGTAGTTACACAAGCTTGTCTTTACGTTTATTAGTAGCGATGTTGTGTTAACCCTGTGTAACTCTTATACAGACGTTATACACTGTGTAACTATTCACATGTTAAACGTATGAGTAACATTTTTTTATTAGTAAGGCTATGTGTGTACATGATTACTTAGTGACAGAAATAGAAGGAACACGCTGGATGTAGACCTCTTTTGATAGGTCTGTCTGGAAATCTTTAGAGGAGGCCTTGGTTCAGCTATGGACTTCATGTGGCTGATGATGATGATGATGATGATGATGATGATGATGATAGGAAATAGTAATATCTAATAGAATTATATACTTGATATGAATACCAAATCAGAAAGAAGCATGCATACTAAAGGCCTAAAATGTAGTAACGCATACATCATTATAGCCTAAGCCTTGAGCATTTGGAAGTTTGCCAATTTATAATGATATATTATTGGTTCTAAAGTTTAATGTAATCTAGTCTCTATGATCTGCTTAGATTTATGATTAGAATGGAGCGTTTAAATTATATCTTACGTCATCAATAATTTTATAACAGAAAATACAGGCTGTGTTGTTAAGAGTGGATAATCCGTTGTCAGCGAGTGGGAGACCTCATGACATGAAAAAAAAGGTACTGGGACCTGAGTGCTAATTGATAAATAATAAGTCCATCTTATAATCACTCGAAAACTATTAAACTTTTTCGGAATACAATTTTTATTTATTTGAACATTCATGAGAGCTCCTACACGCTGGTAATGGATTATCCACATTTTACGCCACACCATGTATTTGCCGTGATGGCAGAAAATACTATGTAAGTAATATTTTATTTTTACAAGAAACATTTGTGAATTGACTGCCTCGGTGGCGTACTTGTATTATGGTACGACTGCAGTGCTGAGGTCTCGGGTTCGATTCCCGGGTCGGGCAAAGTGATATTGAGTTTTTCTATTCAGTATTAGCTCGGAGTCTGGAATTTGTGCCCGATACGGCGATAGGCTCGCCCCCTATCACATGGGACGGAATATTGGCGAAAAGTGGGTGCACTAGTTGCGCCTCTGCCTACCCCTTCGGGGATAAAAGGCGTGAGTGTATATGTATGTATTTGTGAATTCATCATCATCATCATCATCAGCCCGTTGCAGTCCACTGCTGGACATAGGCCTCTCCCAAGATACGCCACAGAGCCCGGTCTGCTGCTTTATGCATCCAGTTGCTGCCGGCCCTCTTGTGCAAGTCATCCCGCCATCTGGCTAGAGGGCGTCCCACGCTACGTTTACCAAGACGCGGTCTCCACTCCAGAACACGCTTACTCCAGCGGTTATCTGTTCTGCTACATATGTGGCCAGCCCATTGCCACTTTAACCTACTAACTCTCAGAGCTATGTCGGTCACTTTGGTTCTCTTCTGATTTGTGAATTATACGGTCGAAATTAATAAAATCACCTTTTATAGCTTGTAAAAGAAAAATAAAGTTACATAGTAACACTCTCTCATAAGTACATATATTTTAAGTGGATTACTTTTTTTATCGACGTAAAAGTAGTTAGCTGTTTTTTTTTTTGGTATCGGGAGTAAGAGTGTAATTGTTTCTGTTAATAGGTTTCATTTCAATTTGAGGGAAGTCATTAGTTTACATGACACGAGTTCCATCTTTACCTACCTCTTCAGGGGCTCGGGCTATATTTCATCGACAAATGTCGTACTGTATCAGAAAAAGTTTTCTAAGATTCTAGTTTTTTAACCCCCGACAAAAAACAGGGGAGTTATAAGTTTAGGGTGTGTATCTGTATGTCTGTCTGTGGCATCGTAGCTCTCAAACGAATGGACCGATTTGGACGTGGTTTTTTTTTGTTTGAAAGCTGATGTGACTGCAATGGTTCTTAGCTATAATTTATGAAGATCTGTTCAGGCGTTTGAAAATTATCAGCTCATTTCCAACTTAAAAAGTCCGAATGGTTTTATATTTGGTGTACTGTGACTTTGGAAATATTTTAAAACGTGAGCTGATGCTGCGGCATCAAGGACCTAGTCTGCGGGATACCCAACTCCTTAGCAACTTATAGCAGATATAGGGTGTTTGGCCTCTACGAGTAGGTGATAGATAGTTGATTATCAAGGCCCCATGATGGAGAATAAAGTAATTTAAAAAGTTTGAAATAAAATATAATTTAAAATTTTAATAACCCCCGACACAAAAAATCTCTAAAAAGTAAAATAATAGTGTCTTTGTCGTTTAAGTACCTAGCAATATGTTGACCCAACCTTCGTCGTGTCGGGTGACCGAACTCCGGACCAGGGAGATGAAAACACTTCTTTAGCGGTCCCCCGACGTGACGACGGTTGGGACAACATATTACTAGGTACTTAAACGACAAAGACACTATTATTATTTTACTTTTTAGAGAATTTTTATGTCGGGGGTTATTTAAATTTTAATTTAATTTTTATTATAAACTGTCATGACAAAATAATTATTTCTTGGCCCACAATATACACGAAATCACGTTAGCTTTTCAAAATATCCGGGATTTCTGTAAAATATGGTGCGAATATTGGGCAAAACGCCTACTTTAAGTGTAACACGCGCTGTAAAAGCTAAGCCCATATAAATCTAGATTAGGAGATAAAAAATGAAAACTTGTCGGCACGCGTCACGTTCACAGAGGATTTCTCAAAAAAACATTTTACTGACAATTTCTCATTCAATGTGGCATATATATTTTCTTTCTTGCCTTTAAATTTTTAGGAAATCACGATTTTGCCGATTCATAAAGTGATTAAGATTGATGAATTTATCTTTGATTGACAGTCGTTTTGCAACCAATGTTATATTTGTCGTTGTTATTGCTTTGTTAGTGAATTAGTAATAATAGTACTAAAATAAACATACGTAATCCTCCTAGCCACTTTAGGCCATGGCCACCAATCTCAACGGAGATCAACCAGGTACGCAGGAGATATTATAGTGCATAAGTGTGTGCCCAATTACAGGTGCACTCGCTGTTCCTTCACTCTCACAATCCAGTGAGACGGCAATCCGACATGACCGAAGAGAGATCAGGCGTAGGACCAACGGCTTCACGTGCTTTCCGAGGCACGGGGGTATCACATCGCAACTTTCTGACTCCGAGCTGCGACTGAGTATTTTTTTTTAAATGGAATAATCCAGTCACAATGTTTTTGGCTCGACCCAGGATTCGAACCCAGGACCTCAGCGCGCAAATCGTCTAAATTATTCTAAATTATATTGCGTCCAAACAAGTGCGCTTTCGCAGGAAAAAACCTAAAAAGTCATCGTAAAGTTTAAAACTTAACTACCTAACGTCGACGGTGAAAGAAGTAAATGAAACTAGCTAAAATGCAGAATGCGTCCGTGCATTACCGTGGTTCGCGTACGTAATTATATTTTGACGCGCCTGGGTTCTCCTACACTGTGGCTATAAAAGCTGCGATTTTCTAATGACTGAAAGCAAGAAAAACTTACATTTTTGGTTTTATTATATGGCTATTCTATACAGGGCGTATCACAATAGAGTGAAGCAAGCTGATAGAGGACCTCAATGTGCATCAAATCAACCCTCATGTATGTTGCCCAAAATGGGGTAGAAAACTTAACTTCGTAATTAAAGCTAAACTATTAGGTAAAAACTCATGATATTTTAACTCATATAAGCGTAATAATTAGGCTTTCGAATAACCATAATAGTTAGTATCAGCATTTTATAAAATTAGCAATAGGAATAGGAAAATCAATACCTATAGTTTACTTCCCGTTGACCTAGGATCATTAAATTTGGCAAGAAGAAAGGTCTTACAGGACTGGAAAAATCTGAAAACCGCTAGTATGTACTTCAATAACAAAACAAAAGCTAGTTTACAAACTTTTTAAATTTGATTAGTTTTGGGGAACTCTTTTTTTTATGGCATTGATGGAAAGCGATACGACCAGAAGCCACATCATCTAGCACCTTGAGTTACAAAGTACTGTGTGGCATTCCACTGCGCTTGTCATTCTGCGACATAAGATGTTAAGTCTCATTATGTCCAGTAGTTACACTGGCTACACTGTCCTTCAAACCGAAACACAACAGTGCATGCACACTGCTGCTTGGCGGTAGAAATAGACATTGCAGCGGTACCCACCCACACGGACTCTTACATATAAAAGACCTACCACCAGCAATTATATACTATTGAACTCATATACTTAGATACACCCATAGACATATTTATTTATATATATTTTATAACATGTGCAACTGCTACAAACTTAATATTAAAATGTAACAACATTAATTTTAGTGTTAATATAATTTTTGATTGTGACTGGGTTTTTCAATCTTAAGAAATTACTCAGTCGCAGCTCGGACTCAGGAAGTTGGCGGTGTGATACCCCCGTGCCTCGGAAAGCACGTAAAGCCGTTGGTCCTGCGCCTGATCTCTCTCCGGTCATGTCGGATTGCCGTCTCACCGGACTATGAGAGAGAAGGAATAGCGAGTGCACCTGTGTATTGCGCACACACTTGTGCACTATAATATCTCCTGCGTACCTGGCTGATCTCCGTTGAGATTGGCCGCCGTGGCCGAAACTGGCTAGGAGGATTTTCATAATATATTATTAAAAATATCAAAAATTCTATTTTAACTTGACTTTAACTTTAATAAACATCATTCAGTACCTAATAGTTCAGTACATACATAGATACCCGACTTACAAGTTTGTTCGGTACGCGAGTCGAACTTGCACTTGTCCGGTTTTTTATAACATTAGATGATGAGACGAGCAAACTCAGTAAGGGTCGATTTTACTTCTTGCTGATAAATGCTACTCGTCACATAAATGTATAAGTCGACCAAATACAAAGTCTTTGCTCAAAAACTAAAGAAATGTCTATCTACATCAGCTGTTTAATACGGTAACTGTCAAATAAAATTAACTTGAAACCTGTGAAACTAGGCCTTATTATTCTTGTTACACTATCCTTTAAACCGGAATACAACAGTGTAAGTATATATGCTGCTTAGCAGTAGAATCATTTCTACTTTGCTTTCCTTTGCAGTGGCTTTTTCCCAAACGGTTTTCTTAATAAAATTGAGATTAGTTAACTTTCTTAATATCTGCATCCTTATTTATCCTAGAAAACATCCACACCTAAAATATTATGAGTTTCGAAACGCTGGTTTCCTGGCGCGCAACTAATTGCGTCTGGGTGGTGTACGTTGACTGCGCTCGCTGAGTGTGCTCACGCGCGCTCGTACATTCTATTGAATTCGGTCCCCACATTATTGACAACACCTTTGCGATAATGATAATATTAAAAACTGTTAATATTTTCAGAATATTTTACTTTAGTTTACAACATCATCATCATCAGCCACATAAATTGTATTACTGAACATAGATTTCCCCTTAAAGTTTTCAAGATAAACCTCTAGAAAAAACATATTACAATTACCCTGTCATAGTATTTTTAAAGTAATTCATTGTTTTTCTGTAAGTAAAAACACAGCAAAATAAGTTTTATTGAATAACTCTATTATCCCAGGATTTTGGTCTTTAAGTTTAGAAACGAGTTCCGAATGTTTTATGATTGTCTCCGCACCAAATCCGGGAAAATCCTGGCTCACAACTTTCTATCAATGTTTATGTTTTCAGTACACTTTTCCATACCAAGTTTTATTCAAGTATTTTTTTTACGTAAACCGCCGAAGTTTATAGAGGTACAAAGAAGAGTGGTTTCAGAATGAATATTTTTTTAATTAAATTTTCTTGCGATTATTCAGAATATAAATAATTAATATCGGGCTTCCATCTATCGGAAAAGTATTAAAACAAAATCAGTGGGCGAAGAAGCCTCTTCAGAAACTCTCCGGCTTTACTTTGAAAATTATGTCTAGAAACTTCGTCATACGAAATATAAGTGTTTTAAATGATACAATACCTTGTAAGTCTAAAACATCGAATAACTATTATTATAGTAAGTGAAGTCTAACAATGCAGTCTTTATAAGCTCTTTCATAATAAATTAGAACTGATTGTTTTGATCAAACTGATTGCACATCCAGGTTTCTTATACATCACCACAAATATATCTGTTTATCATAAAATCTGCCTCGGTGGCGTAGTTGTATCATGGTACGACTGCTAATGCTGAGGTCTCGGGTTCGATCCCCGGGTCGAGCAAAGTGATATTGAGTTTTTCTATTCAGTATCAGCTCGGAGTCTGGAATTTGTGCCCGATATGGCGATAGGCTCGCCCCCTATCACATCATGGGACGGAATAACGGCGAAAAATGGGTGCACTAGATGCTCCTCTGCCTACCCCTCGGCCCTCGGGGATAACAGGCGTGAGTGTGTGTGTGTGTGTGTTATCATAAAATCTGAAATATTTTTTATCACCACAATTTTAAAATTGAATTTCTGGTAACTTTTGCTACTACGAAACTCGAAACAATTCGAAACCTCTAGCGGTTGAAAAAGGCATCATATTCATTCACTAACGCCGCTTTCCAAGTAACGAACCGCTCCAATTTCCTACTGCCGCCGATGCACTCGGCTACGGCAAACGTAGCATCGGTGCTACGAATGTGCTACGAAGTGCTACAGCTCATGGAATCGAATGGCTATTGGATTTTCATTTTTGTTTATAGAGGTAGTCGGTGCAATATTTCGAAGTTGTTTATTGTTACATTCAAACAATAAAGTTATTCAAATAGCGACAAGTTTATTCAGTTTCAGTTATAGCAATACAGAATTTTCTGTAATTGCAATCACTAAGAACTCTTTCAAATATTGTTCTAATTAAAAGTGAAGAAGGGACGCGCTCAATTTTTTTTATCTAGTAGCTTTTGCTTGTGGCTTCGCCAGGCTTCGGAGCTTTTCTTGGATAAAGCCCCGCTATACATTTTCCTGGGATAAAGAGTAGCCTTAAACCTTCCCAGGGTCTCGAACTATCTCCATGCTATATTTCACCAAATTCGTTCGGTAGTTTTGGAGCAAATTTTACCACCTCTTTTTATCTACTTAGGGGTTGAATTTCGCAAAATCCCGTCTTTATGAGTACCTACGTCCTCCTAGCACTTTAGTTTCTGAGATTTCGTGATGAGTGAGTGAGCGAATGACCTTTCGCCCTATCATAATATAATATAGACAAGAACTAGTAACACCGCCCAGAACTTTGAACTTCGTATTTATAACCTCAGTTTGTTAAAAATTGATTAAAAGACAAAGTTCGTCTTCATTAGGCTGATATTAACGTTCATTTAAAGAAAAACTAACGAGATAGTTAACGTCCATTAATTATAAAAAGTAATAAAGATTTAAAGTCATCAACGTAGATTTTATTATTCGTAAAATATGAGAGTTAATAATTCATAAAAAAACCATCAATTTCGTTAATTTACTTTTACTAATTTATAGTAATGAGACTTAACAACGTGTTTATCGTTTTTATTAAAGAACATTTTTTTTTCATCATTATCATTAGCTCGTTGCAGTCCACTACTGGACATAGGCCATTCCAAGATATGCCACGGAGCCCGATTATTAATTTATTTTATAATAAATAAGAACATCAGTACCTATATAGTATTAACCCGTCAAGCCCCGCTTATATATATAGATGTATGGAAAAATTTGCTGCCTCGGTGGCGTAGTTGTATTACAGTACGACTGCAAAGCTGAGGTCTCGGGTTCGATCCCCGGGTCGGGCAAAGTGATATTGAGTTTTTCTATTCAGTATCAGCTCGGAGTCTGGAATTTGTGCCCGATATGGCGAAGGGCCGCCCCCTATCACATCATGGGCGGGAATAATGGTGAAAAGTGGGTGCACTAGTTGCGCCTCTGCCTACCCCTTCGGGGATAACAGGCGTGAGTGTATATGTATGTATGTATGTATGGAAAAACCCTGTGTCCGTCGCGGGCCTTGACAGATTAATGATAATTATTAGCGTAATTTGTAAGATCCTGATTACGATTCCCAAGTAGAGCGTTACTGTGTAGGTTGGACTTAGAAATTTGTAAGTTTTGAGTTTAGTTCAAGACCGTGATGTGATACGTTTAACCTATTTTCATTACAAGATTTTCAGGCCTCGTATGTTCATTGAACTAATCTTTTCAAATATCTATGTCAAGGTTTGATTATTATACTTATGACGTCACCGATTTCACAGCCTATTTATGCGCTTATTTGTCAAATTAGGCGATCAGACATTAACCTGTTAAAATTGCGACAATTGTTAATATTTATGTTTCAGAAATTTCGAGTAATCTGACTTCTAGAGCTATCTACGTAATCATAAGTATATGCGTTAACAAATCTATACCAATATTATAAAGAGGAAAAGTTTGTGAGTTTGTTTGTTGGGGCTAATCTCTGGAACTGATTAACCAATTTTGGAATTTCTTGCACAAATAGGAAGCTACATTCTTCTTGAGTTCTATTCTATAGGCTACTTTTTATGCCGGCAAAATATAAAGCCGGATTTTTATCCCAGAAAAACTTTATGACGTGGTCGGAGCCGCGGGCAAACGCTAGTATAAAATAAACTTGTAAGAATCTAGAATTATTTCGATCTTTGATGCCCGAACGTGATTCGCCGAGACGAGCTACTATGGTTTCATCATATTAATAATTTCATCAATATAGCACGAAATGTATCAAATCGTGCTCAAAATTAATATACCATATTGTTGTAAGTAATGAATAACACACACACTCACGCCTTTTATTCCCGAAGGGATAGGCAGAGGCGCAACTAATGCACCCACTTTTCACTGTTATTCCGTCCCATGATGTGATAGGGGGCGAACCTATCGCTAAAGCGGGCACAAATATGAGGGCGAGGGCGCTACTGTTGCGCGATAAACATCGAGTCCCCGTATAAAATTAATTTAAAAATAGTCAAGAAGTTCATAAAGAAATAAAAATAAGTTCTACAGTGATATATAGTTACATTAGAGTGCAATAAGTGTTATGAGCCCAATTGCTCTAGGATTTCTACAGCAAAATTCATATTTGAGTTTTTTAACGGTCAGCAAATTGAAGTCCATGTTACAAGAAAGAACCGAGATAACTTGCTCCAAATGTTAAAATTCTAGAAGGAAAGAAGATAAACAAGTTTTTAAACGAGGTAAGAGAGTGATATTAACTAGTGACACTCAATACCCAGAAAATTCAAATTAAAAACGAAACCTACATACTGTCACAGCGCCATCTATTATCTCAATACAACACCAAGGCCTACTCCGATTGATTAATGAATTAACAACTTTACCTGACTAGTCACTAGAGGGAACTAGTGTATCTTTTGTAAAGAACAAAAACGTAATAATAATTATTTATTTTCTTCAAATGGCTCCCTTATGTACAGGATGTAAACAAAAACTCCCGATAAAGGAACATTTGGCATGCAGTATATGTAATAATAGATATGATCTCGAATGTGCAAATGTATCTAAGTACTACTTTAACCGCACCATGTCAACAAAAAACAAAAATACTTGGAAATGTCCAGCTTGCCAATGTAAGGTGCCTAAAAAGGGAAATATTGATACACCTATACGTCCATGTGACCTCGAAAAAATTAGTCAACAGACTGGACCAACATCACCAACGGATTTAAATAATATCACATACAGGCAGAAATCACAAAAGCAAAACTCACCGAGTGACACCACTTACTCTGAAGATTTAAGCATCTTGGGAGACACAATACACAACAATAGCGAAGACAATGTCATGTTGAGTCCAAATACAGAAACCAAAATTACAATGGAAAATTTAAGTGATTTAATAATTACACGTTTAAAAGAGAACAACAAATCTATTATAACACAATTACAAAATACATTACAGATAGAAATTAAAAATGCAATTACAAAACTTCGAGAAGAATTTATGTCCGACACTGTTATCCTAGCCAAAGAAAATGATGAAATAAAAACTGATATACTTAAATTATCGAAAGAAATAGAACATCTAAAAACAGAAAAAGAAAAATTGATGAATGATTTAACTATGCTAAAAGAAAAATTTACCAATGATCACCACAACCCAGAAAATAATTCCAAGAAAATTGTTCTCTACGGCCTAACGGAACACTACAGGGAATCACAAAATGACATCAATAATAGAATCATAGCTGTATTTCGCGACATACTACATATGGATGTAAGCTTGTACATGGAGGATACATATAGAATAGGAAAATACAATAACAGAAACCGCCCAATTGTTATTGAATTTATAAGCAAGCGTATTGCTAAATACATATTAACAAATAAAAAATATTTCTATGGTACTAAACTAAATATATCAGAACATCTTGATCAAAATGAAAGGAAAGGTAGAAAGCATTTGCAGGAACTAATGCTAAGCGCTAGAAAGAAAGGTCATCACGCTGTCATACGCAACAACACACTGTATATTGAAGGGGAAAAAGCTAACATAGAAGATATATACACCTACGAAGAAAAGTACAAGAGAGAAAATCCTGAAAATATATATACCGCACCCATATCAAATAACAACCAAAGACTGAGCCAGGGTAAAAAGGAACCTACTATTTCTAAATTCGCTAAAATTGATACATTTCGGAGCGACAAATTTACAATTTAAAATCTTATTTCAAAATTTCCAAAGCCTATATAACAAACAACATCTCCTGGAAGCATTCATCGATCAGTCACCAATACACCAAGCAATATGCATTTCAGAAACCTGGGTAAATAAGGATAAAATTGAATATATACATTTAAAAGGCTATAAGCTCGCATCATCTTATTGTAGAAGCAGCCGAACGGGTGGCGGAGTTTGCATATTATTACAAGAACACATAGAATATACAGAGCGAAATGACATCACTAACAAGTCCATAGATTATATTATTGAATTGTGTGCAATAGAATTATCTAAACATAATATTTTACTGATAAACATTTATTGGAATAGGAGAGAGGAAGAAATATTCTATAGTCAATTAGAACAAATATTAAAATATATAAATAAAAAATATCAACACCTTAAAATTATTATAGGAGGCGACTTTAATATTAATGTACTAGATAAAACGCCAAAAACAAATAAGTTCCTAGATTTCATGTCAGAATATAGACTAACACAACACATAAATAAACCAACACGAGTTACTCAAACTACTTCATCATGCATAGATTTAATATTTACAAATTTTAAAGACAATTATTTATCCACAACTGTTGAAGAATTAGGTTTTTCAGATCACAACGGAACAATACTACACATGAAACTACCGGATCAAACAACACACACTACATGGTACACTAATAAAAGATTTTACAATAATAAAAATATACGACAATTTAGGTCTAAACTCCAGGAACTAAACTGGACAGAAATTCTAAAACTAAATAAAAATATAGATGAAAATTATAAAGCGTTTAACACTGCACTTCTTACCGTTTTGGATGAATGTATACCAAAACGTAAAATTAAATTAAGATCAAATCTAAAAAAATATTGGTTAACTGTTGGTATTAAAAACTCATGTAAAAACAAGAGACTACTTAAAATATTTTCAACAAAAACAAATAATAAAATAATCACAAACTATTACAAAAAATACGAAAAATGTTTGAAACAAACAATAGTGACAGCAAAAAGACTATACTACATTAACAAATTAAAGAAATCCAGTAATAAAACCAAGGCTATGTGGAATATAATAAATGAACGCACAAATAAAAAAACAAAAAGTGAAAAAATTAACATAAAATTAAAAATGAATAATAATATCATCACTGATCCCCTTGCAGTCGCAAACACATTTAATGAATATTTCGCATCTATAGGTGAAACTAATAAAACCTACCCATGCCTCGAACCTAAAGGAATACCTGTAACAAATCCTAGTGAAAATACAATATTTCTGAATCCAGTAAATGAAAAAGAAATCAAATGCATAATATTAAATTTAAAGAACAAGCAAAGCCATGGCCTGGATGAACTACCACCTTCTTTATTCAGAGAATGCGTTGACGAATTAACACCACCTCTTACTATTCTAATAAACCAATCGTTTGAAGAAGGAGTATTCCCCGACTTATTAAAAATATCCCTTATAAAACCTTTACATAAAAAACATGATAAAACTGAACCAAGTAACTACAGACCTATTGCCTTATTGCCCACAGCCTCTAAAATATTCGAAAAAGCCATGCATAACCGTGTCTATAAATTTTGTGAAAAATATAACATATTAGACGATTGTCAAAATGGTTTTCGGAAAGAACGTTCTACAACCCTAGCAGTTTATAAATACATTCAAGAAGCACTAAACATAATTAATAATAAAAATTACGGTATAGGAATTCTATTAGATATGACAAAAGCTTACGATAAAGTACAATTTAAAATATTACTTAATAAACTGTATGGGATAGGAATTCGAGGAAGAAGTCACGATTGGTTTAGATCCTATTTACAAAATAGAACTCAAATAGTACAATTGGAAACATACAATCACGCCACAAAGGAAATACAAAAAATATTTTCACAAAGCAAGGACATAAATGCATCGATTCCGCAAGGAAGTGTCATAGGCTGTCTTTTGTTTCTAATTTACATTAACGATCTTCCAAAAATCTTAGACTGGCCGTGTGTCCTATTTGCGGATGATATCTCTCTTCTCACTTCATGTAAATCTCATATAAATTTAAATGAAAAAATCAGCAATATACTCTCAAAGACTGAAATCTGGATGACACAACACAATTTAGAACTAAACTACCAAAAAACAAAATTAATCACTTTCCACCCACCACAAAAACAACCACTTAACATAAACATTATTTACAAGGGGATAACATTAGAATTAGTACAAAATGTTACACTGTTAGGTTTGGACTTAGACACCCATATAAATTGGAAGCAACATATTCAAAAAATAAAATCAAAAATTTCAAAATTTACCTATGCTTTGTATGAAATAAAAAAGACAACAGACGTAAAGACTGCTCTATCATCCTACTATGCATATGCATACTCGTGGCTCTCTTATGGTATAATACTATGGGGAAACAGTACCGATGCACAAATTCTCTTCACCCTTCAAAAAAAACTTATCAGAATAATAATAAACATTAAACAAACTGATAGCTGCAAACCTCACTTTCAAAACCACCGCATCCTCACGCTTGCATCCATCTATATATTAGAAATTTCCAAATTCGTACACAAACATCCAAACTTTTTTCCAAGGCGAGGGGAAATTAACTCCTCAATAAACCTCCGCTATAAAAACAGATTAAACATTCCATCCTCTAGGTTACACATGCATTCATCTAGTCCTTATGTAATGGCTATAAAGATATTTAATAAGTTGCCCAAAAGTATTAAAGAAGAAATCAAAACTAGTCTATTTATTAATAAATTAAAAAACTTCCTACATTATAAATGTTATTATAAGGTCACTGAATTTCTAAATGATGATAATATATTATAATAATTAGTTATATCATATATAAAATAAAATTATAATAAATGCTGCATATATATAATTGTACATACATATATATGTATTTATATACATAAATACGCACGCACGCGACACTCACTCACACACACACACACACACACACATACACACACACACACACACACACACACACACACACACACACACACACACACACACACACACACACACACACACACACATTTATGTTTAATAATATTAATTGTATGTTAATTGAAACCATTAAAATTTAAACATGCATATAAATATTTAATAGTATAGTTTCACCCTCTCTTCAAATTTTGCCGTGCCCGACAGGGTCCACGATTGTCCCGTATGTATTCGATTGTACCATCTTTATGTATAAACAATTGTGGAGTGCAATAAACTTTGAATTTGAATTTGAATTTGAATTTGCAAATTTCAGACTCCGAGCTGATACTGAATAGAAAACCTGAATATCACTTTGCCCGACCCGGGAATCGAGCCCGAGACCTCAGTAATTAATAAAATTTTATTAAAAAGTAAAAGGTTGTTTTACTTATACGGGTCTTTATTTCCAAGTGAGGTAACTAAGCAATAAAAACAAACAAGTAACTACGTATAAACGTACAATACAAAAAAAGACAGCCACAACCTTGAACCAATCCTCAAAGTTTACAAACACATATCTTCTCACCAGCTCAACCTAACGAACCAACTAATTAAGAAAAAACATCATCACCATCAGCCACATAGGCCACTACTGAACATAGGCCTCCCCTAAAGATTTCCAGACGGACCTGTCAAAAACTGTCTGCATCCAGCGTGTTCCTGTGACGTTTATCAAGTCATCTGTTCACCTTGGTGGACGTCTAACATTACACATGAAAAAACAGTTGTTCTTCGTGATTCCCAAATGTTTACGGTTTGTAAAATATCCCAATGTGCCAGCATAAAATCACTGTTTCTTAGATCGTGTTTGCTCGCGTGCTAACATCGCATGTCTCCGAGCCATCATACAAAAACTACAAATGTTTGTTCCGACCCGTTTACTTCTATGCGCTCTCATTAATCTTTTATTAAAATAAAGAAATTATTTTGTATTGGTAAAAGCGTGTAAAAAATATCTAACAGTTTATGTTTTTAACATGATTTTCTAAGCATAAAAAGGCACATGTTAGCTTTCGTTCGGATTCAAATATTTATTACTAAGATGTATACGCAGTTTATTAATCACAATCCTTTGATATAATGTTATTTTGGGACTACTGCCTATCCATATGACAAAAGCGTGATCTTATATAATGTAATGCATGACAGTAAAGAGTTTTATGTATACTTATTTGTAATAAACACGACTTCGTTCACCAAAGAGTTGAATCCCAATGTTCGCATTGCCTTACGAGTGGGTTCTTTCCTGGTAATCTTACTTTATTATCATTTCAAAGGGACCCATTTCTTTTGAGTGGCTGTATGTATTTATGGGTTATCGAAAATTGTGTTTGATATAACAAAATGATATTTCACTCGCGGTAAATGCGGTGTGACGTTCATCACTATATGACATTCGATATTATTTATTTATTTACACTTGATACACTAATGTAGTAGGTAACAGGCGAACGAAACGAACGAAACACGCTGGATGCGGGCCGCTTTTGACAAGTCCATCTGGAAATCTTTGGGGGAGGCCTATGTACAGCAGTGGACGTCATGTAGCTGATGATGATGATGTACAGGGGACTTAATGCCGTCAGCCCTAGACATTCTCTACCGGTCAACCTTAAAGTGGTGCAGAGATAATCAACTTCATAGTGTGTTCAGCTTTACAGACATAAAAACAAAACACGATCAATAATCCTACTATAATATTATAAAGGCGAAAGTATGTATGGATGTTTGTTACTCTTTTACGCAAAAACTACTGAACGGATATCGATGAAATTTAGCACACGAGTAGATCATGTCCTGGATTAACATAGGTTACTTTTTATCCCGGGAAAATATACAGCGGGACTTTTATCCCGGAAAAACTTTTTAACGCGGGTGGAACCGCGGGCAAAAGCTAGTACATAATAAGTATAATTCAATTCAATTCTCCTCTACAACTAAGAGGGTTCAGGCCTTAGTCCACCACGCTGGCCTAGTGCGGGTTAGCAGACTTCACATATCATCGAAATTATCATAGAGAATTCTTAGGTATGCAGGTTTCCTCACGATGTTTTCCTTCACCGTTAAAGCGAACGATAATTGATAAACAATACACATGTAACTTCGAAAAGTCACCCTCCGATATTGTCTCGGTAGACCGTTCCACTCCCAACTTGGCTATCGTCCCATATCTTTGTGTTATTTTATCCAAATCCATTCATCTGTTTAATGTGCGTAACCATATCGTTTTCATCGCGTTACAAATACAAAAGTCCTTTGAGCATGGTACTAATAGGGAATATATCAAAGGAGATGCTATCGTAATGCCATATAAGAGGAATTTTCTATAAATATGCTGCCTTATTCTATTTTGTATCGGCTTATCGGGTTTTTTTTAATGGCCCTACTGCCAGTAGCCTGACACGAGTCGGCTTTTCTGGCCACACCGGTCTTTAGGGTGAACGCAGAAGGCGCTCGCAACCCTTTGAATTAAGTGACCATGCTGAGAGCAACCCACTTACGGGTTACGAACCTCAGTGGCTCAGGACAGCCACTGAGAGAGAATAAGACATCAACGATTCGAGAAAGATTGGTTTTTAGGCCATGTGAAAGGAAAAGTTGGACTTTGTCAGTATATCAAATCGGCTAAATTTATATTTTGTGCGACCTTTCCAATACAATTTTGCTGGTTTTAAATTCACAAAATAACGATAGTTATATCACATCATGAAATAAAAAATAATACTAGGGAAAATAATATGAAAGACTTGCGCCTCTGTCTACCTTTAAAATAAATAAATCTCAACGATATAATCACAATTTGGGACAAACAACTGCACTCTAAAGAACTTTAAGACTGCATTAATAATTAATTGGCCATTTAAGTGTCGCGTCAGTTAGAGACGTAATCCGTCCGTTAGCGAAACTTCCCGGAACCCGTGAAAAGAACGGGATACACGATCGAAGAATGCATAACTAATTGTAGTGGTTTAACACTTTAACTAGTTTGAAGTTTTGCGATGTACGCTTTGGGGTTTAAGTCCTTCGATTTTGTTTTAGGTTAGTAAAGTACTATGTAGAGTGGGTGACCAGCGTGGAAGGCAATCCCTCTTAGTAGGGGAGGGAGACCCGTGCTCAGCAGTGGGTAGTATGTAATACAGGGCCGATATAATAATAATTATGTATAGTATTGAGTACACTGCCTCGGTGGCGTAGCTGTATTACGGTACGACTGCAATGCTGAAGTCTCGGGTTGGATACCCGTTCGTACAGTGATATTGAATTTTTCTATTCAATATCAACCTGGAGTTTGGAATTTGTGCCCGATATGGCGATAGACTCGCCCCCTATCACATCATGGGACGGAATAACTGCGAAATGTGGGTGCACTAGTTGCGCCTCTGCCTACCCCTTTGGGGAATAACAGGCGTGAGTGTGTGTGTGTGTGTGTGCATCGAATGACGAGACGAGCATGCCGTTCGCCTGATGGTAAGCGATACGACCACCCATAAACAATAGAAACACCATCCAGCACCTTGAGTTACAAAGTACTATGTGGTATTCCACTGCGCTCGTTATCCTGAGTCGTAAGATGTTAAGTCTCATTATGTCTAGTAGTTACACTGCTACAACCCTCAAACCGAAACACAACAGTTCATACACATTGCTGCTTGGCGGTAGAAATATACATTGCGGAGGTACCCACCCAGACGGACTCTTACATATGGGAGTCCTACCACCAGTAAATTGAAAACTGTACTAATTGAATACTGTACTAATTTAATAATGAAATTATACTATTGCAGAGATTTGAAAAAAAATCCGATACTGTCTTGTAACGCTGTACAAGTTGTATAGTAACGACTCTACTTGGTTTAAGCTATATTATTAATTAAAGGAGATTAAGTAGAGTCATAGTTGCTTTATCCTATTAATCCTACTAATATTATAAAGGCGAAAGTTTGTAAGAATGTCTGGATGTTTGGATGTTTGTTACTCTTTCACGCAAAAAACAACTAAACGGATTTCGATGAAATTTGGCACACGGGTAGATCATGTTCTGGATTAACACATAGGCTACTTTTTATCCCGGGACAATATAAAGCGGAACTTTTATCCCGGGAAAACTCATTCACGCGGGCGGAGCCGCTGGCAAAAGCTAGTCCTACTAATATTATAAAGGCGAAAGTTTGTAAGAATGTAAGGATGAATAGATGTATGGATGTTCGCTACTCTTTCACGCTAAAACTACTGAACGGATTTCAATGAAATTTAGCACACGGGTAGATTATGTTCCGGATTAACACATAGGCTACTTTTTATTCCGAGAAAATATAAAGCGGGACTTTTGTCCTGTGAAAACTCAATCACGCGGGCGGAGCCGCGGGCAAAAGCTAGTAACTTCATATTTATCTTTCTTTCATATCTTTTCTGAACTACAACACTAAAAGCAGTTTATTATTAAACTTTATTGTTCTGAACTTAACTATGCAGTTAAAAGCCGTAATATAAAAGGTCTAGAAATAAGGTGTTATTAACAAGTGGGTCATCTCTCTCCAGCGAGTCGGTGCATCGTTTGCCGTTACCTAATACGGGTGGACCTTAACAAATATCGCTTGGTGCTTTGATGTCTTGGCTTACCTCGATGTTGAATTAGATCAAGGTTGCCTGGATACATTTTATCAAATTTAGGTCTTCTGAAAATCTACTTGGATTAGGGGAGTTTCATTGTAAAAATAGATCTGTTACAAGCTTATCTATCTCTATTTGAATACTTCTTAGCTTTAAATCATAACTAAATTTATTTATGCGATATTTTATTATTTTGCCAGATCGTGCTGCTAGAGGGGATTCTTGCGCCCTTTCTTCTTTACAGCGATAACTTTTTCCGAAGAGGTGGTAGATTTACGACAATTTAAAAGTATTTTCTATCACAATATTAAAATAAAATTCTATTTAATTTAAATTTCTATGGCAAGTAAGTTTATCGTTTATCCACTAACCTCATTATTACGCGATATATTATGCTCCGAATATTTACTAACAGTTACTTGTCAGGCTTCGTTTGTAGAGACCTTAAACTATTTAACCAATAGATACTCTAAGGTAGAGACGCGTGGCGTCACGCGTCGCGTGTGACATGGCGTCTTGTGGCACGTCGGGCGAATTTTTTGTTTACAAAGTGGAGGCGCGTGCAGTGGTCCGCGTCATCGCGTTTAAACACAAACATACAGCAATATACGATGTCGTTTATAAATATACGCCGCGGACGCCGCCGCGGGTGTCACTAGAACGGAGAATTGCCACGACGTGCACCGTCGCGATAAACGCCGCGTAAGGCGCGTCATTGTTACCCGCAGGTTCCGCAGGAAATAACTCTGCATTTCAAGCAAACGCGTATATAATTCCTTCTCCGCAACCGCAATCACACAAGGACATAAGATGTGGAAACTCAGTGCGGGCCGCTCTGTCCAACGACGCGACGCGACGCCCTTCGTTTCCGTAAATGAGGCCTTAGTTTTCTAACGTAACTAACAGCTTCTTATGATATATGTATTATAAAGAGGCCATGTATATTAATTTATGAATTTACTTTTTCTAATATGTTTAATAGTAAAGTTTTCCTTATTTTATGTCTCATCTATGTTTTCCGACGTTGCTAATAGCCTCTTGCTTCACTATGACTGACACACGTTACTTTTACCTATTGCTCTATTGTGGCAGGAATGGGAATATCTTCAATTAATCCTTTTATTACCTGCTATTGAATTTTGTGTAATTGGTAAATTATTATAATTACTTCTATTCGCTCTATTACAAATTCGTTTCCAACCGCAGTTCGAGCCAGTTAGAATAGACGACAAAAATGTACAATCACAGATAAAAAATTTAAATTACGATAGCAATATTTAATATATGGTCCTCGTGTCCACAGCTCCGAGAGATTACAGCATATTCCATAACACGCTTTAATTTTCCATGAAAAATACACACAACACAGCACTTATTTTAATCTCTAACAAACTCCATTAAACAGGATGATTACAGATTTAGTTAATCACAATTTAACAATAGGAATTCAAAGCGTAATTACCTCGTAAATCACTTTCCTTAAAAAAAAATAAAAGCGGATGCGTTTGCTCTCACCCACCTCGGGTATTATGCAAATTAACCCCAGTAAAGTATACAAATTGTGATCCAATCTTTTTTTAATGTAAATTCTTGTTTATAAACGTCAACGGAGCTAATTTTATCGTCCCATGGATTTATTGTTCTACGCACGCTTATTGAGTTGTAAATGGAGAATATTTGAATGGTGAGTTTATTTTTATACTGTCGTTTTGTGTAAGTTGAAATTTAACTACGATCCGACACGTTTTCATCGGTTGAATGTTGTTTTAACTTATTTGTACTAATAATTATTTGATTTTTTTTAATCCCAATAATAGGACGATCAACTCGCTCGTCTGACATATCATTACTGTCCAAATTGAAACGACAGTATTCCTGAATTGTAGTGTACTTACTGTTACATTGTTTTTATTGACGCTGGACTGAGACAAACTTACACCGAAGACAATCTTAGCTATACATATCATCTTTCATCATCATCAGCCCCACGACGTCCACTGCTGAACATAGGCCTCCCCCAAAGATTTCCAGACGGACCTGTCAAATGTGTTGTAAATTCTTTTAAGAAAGTTTATTTGTTGTAGTTTTGTGAACCTGTAATAATGAAATAAAAAATAAATTGAAATGTTTAGATGTTTGGGTGTTCGTTACCAGTTAACGCAAAACCACTGAACGGATTTGTATGAAATTAGTTACATAGACCACGTCCTGAATTAACATAATATAGGCTACTTTTTATCTCAGTAATTTGCTCCCGTAGTGAATATTTAGATTTTTAGGGATCCAGATCTCAAAAGGAAAAAAGGATAGGAGCACTTTGTTGTCTGTCTGTCTGTCAATACCCCTTTTCTCACGAATGCGTAAATATATTAAGTTGTTTATATCAAACACTTCGGTCTGCGGTCTATTTCAGCTGTGAAAAAATCAATTTTGTAAATAAACGCGATCAAAAGATAGATAGCGTTGAATTACAAGTTTGAAGATGACTTACAAGTGACCGTTTACGTCGCATATTTTCGCATACTTTGCGAGTTTGCAAGGGAATCAAAACCTTTAACCCGTTGACCTAGAATCCTGAAATTAAGAAAGAAGCAAGAGATCTTACAGCACATGTAAGGGAAAAATCTGAAAACCGTAAATATGTCCTTTAAAAACAAAAAAGCGAACTTACAATTGGATTGATTTATTAATTAATTTTGGCGAACTATTGAACTTATATACTTAAAGTTAAGGTTTTCGCCTCGCTATGCGAGTTCAACGCGCACTTCTCCAGTTTTTTTTTAATAGATTGCACTGGCATACAGATGGTGCTATGGATTTTACTACACTAAGGTTTTTAGACGGTAAGTCTTTCACAACACCCAGTATTGACTAAAACAAAACACCTCATTTTGTTATACACTTTCCAAAAATTGCATAACACGACTAACTGCAAATGAACGACCATTTCGGGGGTGTATTATCGGCGCGGCGTAACGACATGTCGTGCAGAAATCAGCACTCGTTACCACACGAGAGCGTTATATTGCGCCACATTAACCCTTACTGCCGATTACAGTAAAGTAGTGTTTAGTGGGCGAATTGGAGCTTGCCCTCCTAATGTTGAGGGTGGAGTGATTAGCAAAATATGAATGGCGAATGATGATTGAATATGTACTAGATATACCTATGAAGACAATATTTTTATCCAAATAATAATGAAAGCATTTTCTTTTTGCAAATTCAACGACCGATGGTATTAACTTCATAAGTTTGAGCAAATTACTATTTGGAACTATCGTGCTCGCTGATAAGAAAACGAGCACCAAATTATTAAAAATAATATTCTTGATATTGTTGTATATGAGCAGCATCCTTAAGAAATCTTTAGGTCTAGCAGGTTTATCATCAAATGAATAAACTTTATTGAGAATTAGTAATTACACACTACATTGTAGTACAATCTCCTGAATTAGGTTCCTATGCCTGTACGTCATGAGATGATAAGTCAATTGTCCCATAAAAATACTTTATTAATCTTGTCAACCAGTCACGACCAATCTCTCCTGCTGCGACTTAATAGCTCGTAAACAAACTGGCTGAATGTACACAAAATAACTAAAAATGATTAGTCCGGTCGCTGGAACGATTTTGGGGAAGGTAAATATGTACAGGTGGCAGTTTTCAATGTAAATTGGACTAAAAACAGACTCTAAAAGCAATTGACAAATATTTACCTTCCCCAATTGCTATCAATTGTGTTAATAGAACGTATTTTGAAGATTTTTAATAGTAGAAAACACAGCTACATTGTGGTAATTATAATTAAAGAACGAGGCCTAATATGAAATAACTAACAAATTATTGGCTTTGTCATTTGCCAACTTACGCGAAAAAGGCGGGAATGTAGGATAAGTGATCGCCTCTTGTAAAATAAAAGCATTATTACATGACGTTTACCACAATTTACGCTACAAGCCTCTTTAGGCTATATTTAGGCAATCTCAGAGAAAATAAGTCAAAATAAGTCCTCCAATGTTTTCGCAAATTAACACGTGCGAAGGCATAAAAATAACTAAGACAGATAGCCTGGAGTGGCAACAATTCACCAAGTAGACTGTAACTTACTGGATATTGAGCTGCTATTTGTTACACTGTGTTTTACTGTTACCGAGTCATAGACGAGCAATTTCGCTTTACGGCCTTCGGCGAGTTTATTTCTCGAACGATAAATTTTTCACGCATCGACGTACGAACGCGTCGAGATGGTAAGATAACCAAATGTCGCGAGGAGATCGCGGATTGACCCCTTTTGAGGAATTACGGGTTTTATTAGTTTTGATTCGAGAAAGATGTTAGTTTGTTCCTATTTACAGTTTTTGGTCCGTAAGTGCAGTGTTCAAAGTAGTTAGGCTGGCCGGTTAAATTGTGATAACTATCGAGACCAGGATAAATTAATAAAAATAATCCGTATTCCTCAGCAATTATAATGCAAAATCTTTCACCAATAGTTTCCAAGAAAGCAGTCGACGACCCGAATGCAATAGTCAGTGCCAATGACCGTCCACCATCAAGTGGTCACTCCATCTCTTCGAGTGTAGGTACTTGAAATATGTTGCGAAAAAACCGTCTCAAGCACTCGAGCAGAGCAAGCAAAATTAAAGGGTCCTACAGACCTTCGAGAGATTTCGGCAAGCCCTTTCGAGGAATCGATTTTGGCAGTGGCTGGTGGGTTTTGATCTTTTAAGTTTTCGATATACCGTCGATTACATTTTTACCCGACTGCGAAAGAAGGAGGGTTATGTTTTTCGAGTGTATGTATGTATGTATATTTCTTTGGCACGGCCTAGACCCTAAACGGCTGGTCGTATTTTTATGTGAGTGGTGTCGATAGATTCGTCTTAGCCGTGAAAGTGACACTGGATACATCAAAATTTATAAAAAATTAGAATTGCGGATTTTTGGCGGCAAAATACTTTTTACATTGCTATGTAAAAAAAGAATTAATGTTTTCAAAATACATCGAGTGTGGTATCAAAATAAAGGATTTTTAACGGTGATTACGAATATATACACAACTTATATGTTTTGTTGGAGTGTGGAAAAGGAAATGCTAAATCACATCACACTTCACACTAATAGTATAAATGCGAAGTTTGTGTTAGTTTGTTACTTTTTCATGGTAAAACGGCTAAACGGGTTTGGCTGAAATATGGCACATAGGTAGTCTATATAAAAAATAAAACTAAAAGGTTGGAAATATAAAAAAAATGTTAAAACAAAACAAAAAACCCGACTGCGTCAATATCTGCCATTCATTGCAGAACTGAAAAGATAGACACAAGATTTAAATTTGAATATTATATTTTGTTTTTGAATACATTTAGTTAACAGTGTTCACCAACGCAGTTGGAGGAATCTGCTCCCTCCGAGATTTTGTTGCTCTACTTATATAATACAATGAGTGCCTCGGTGGCGTAGTTGTATTACAGTACGACTGCAAAGCTGAGGTCTCGGGTTCGATTCCCGGGTCGGGCAAAAGTGATATTGAGTTTTTCTATTCAGTATCAGCTCGGAGTCTGGAATTTGTGCCCGATATGGCGATAGGCTCGCCCCCTATCACATCATGGGAAGGAATAACGGCGAAAAGTGGGTGCGCTAGTTGCGCCTCTGCCTACCCTTTCGGGGATAACAGGCGTGAGTGTGTGTCTATATAATCACCAACCAAATTATGAGAAGTGATCGTGTTATCCCGACGATAGCGTTTGTGAACACTGTCAACTAATATTATTCAAAACCAAAATAAAATATTCAAATTAAAATCTTGTTTCTATCTTTTCAGTTCTGCTATGAATGGCAGATATTGACGCAATCGGGTTTTTTGTTTTTGTTTTAACATTTTTTTTATTGATAATGAAAGTTTAAGAACCTATCAATATGGAATTTTTTGGTGTTTGGTGAGATATTTGGAATTTGTTAATTTTACAGTTTTTAAATATGCATACTGCATCATTATTTGCATTCCAGCTCAGAATTTTTAATATCCTTTTGAGGCACATTTTCCTACATTTCATTACTGTAGGTCTTGCTCGACTTTTTAGGTCACCGTGTCAGACCACAGCGACAAGTAACCACCCTCCCGTAAGACATTTCAATTTCACCCAAACTATATAAATCGTGAAAAAATACCAAATTGATGTTTTTGTGATTTTTGATTCCCCTTTATATATTTGTCTAAGTTGGGAACGACTGACTGGTGTAGTGTTATTTTCACGTGAAAAACCAATTAGGAGTGTTGGTTTTAATGTGTCTGTCAGTAAGATTTCCGGATGCTCCACTAACATCCAGAACCTATACATACATGATAATATCTACTCATTAAGACACACGTTTGCTGATTTCCCTAATGTCTTCCACGAAATAAAATCAAACACAAAACTTATGGATAACTGAAGACAATCATGTCGTAATACAGAATATCGTTATTGCTCCCCCTGTTCCATTTTCGTATACTTAAGTTGTGCTGTAGCCAATAAAAGTGTGTTGTTTATAGAGAAATATAAATTTGACCAAAATCCTCACCCTAATCCCTCCAAATCCCACGCCAGTCATCGTATCATTGGCCAAGTAATCAAAATAACATAAAGAGTCGAAGCGGGCCCGCCGGGGCCACGCGGGGGTGAGGTAACTCTCAATGCAATTTGCGGCAGATTGATGCGGGGAAGGGGGGAAACGTTTTGTTCATTTTACGCCACGTTTACGATGCTACGGCTATCGCGTTGGCTTTCGGTTGGCGAATGTAGCTACTCGTAAAATACTATTTAACCCCCGACAAAAAAGAGGGGTGTTATAAGTTTAGGGTGTGTATCTGTGTATCTGTGTATCTGTGTATCTGTGTATCTGTATGTCTGTCTGTGGCATCGTAGCTCTCAAACGAATGGACCGATTTGGACGCGGTTTTTTTTATATGAAAGCTAATGTAACTGCGATGGTTCTTAGCTATAATTTATGAAGATCTGTTCAGGCGTTTGAGGATTATCAGCTCATTTCCAACTGAAAAAATCCGATTGACTTTAAATTTGGTGTACTGTGACATTCAATATATTTGTAAACATGAGCTGATGCTGCGGCATCAAGTAGTCTGCGGGATACCCAACTCCTTAGCAACTTATAGCAGATATAGTGTGTTTGGGCTCATAATGATGGGCTCAATGAGTAGGTGATAGATAGTTAATTAATTATCAAGGCCCCATGATGGAGAATAAAGTAATTTAAAAAGTTTGAAATAAAAATTAAATTAAAATTTAAAAAACCCCCGACACAAAAAATCTCCAAAAAGTAAAATAATAATAGTGTCTTTATCGTTTAAGTACCTACTAATATTTTGACACAAGCGTCCTCACGTCGGGGGACCGAACTCCGGACCAGGGAGATGAAAATACTTCTTTAGCGGTCCCCCGACGCGACGACGGTTGGGTGAAAATATTACTAGGTACTTAAACGATAAAGACACTATTATTATTTTACTTTTTGGAGATTTTTTGTGTCGGGGGTTTTTTAAATTTTAATTTAATTTTTATTTGTTTGTGAAATGAAGATCTTGGTGTTTTTTTGTGCACAACTAATATGCAGAGACTTGCCTAAAAATCACGACTGACCTTTGTCAGCATAGAGTTTCGTTTAAATATGTATATAATTAAAAGACGATTCCTAGTAATGCCAGAAAAATGGCTACAGGCTTGCATCTATAAAATTTAAAATGGCCGGCGAAATGTGGGTTACGCGTAAAATCGTTGTACTGCGTTAAGAAAGACATTCCGCCCCCCTATGGTATGAGTCCTCTGCCTACGTCTGAAAAAAAGGCTATGTTCAAAAATCTTCTATATTTTCTCGAACTTCACGCACAAAAGAGTTATCAGAAAAACTCACTTTAATATAAATTCTAATCAATTCGGAAATACGTTCAATTTCCTCAAAAAATTCCATTTCATTTTGTCCTTGTCATCGTTTATTTATCATCGTTGTGCGTGTTACAAAGTTTTGACAATTTTTTTCATTTCCTCTAGCTAATTTACCATTCGTCTAAGTTTTTGAAAACGTGTTTAAACTAGCCTTTTAATAAGCCCAGTTTCCCTGAAAATACAATAGGCATTGTGTAGTGCAATCCACCATGTTCGAATAAGGGGTAAATTCGTAAAGCGCAACATTATTTCTTGCCAGTCGACACAACTATGCAGGCTTCTTTGAAACCGAATATACGTAGGCTCATCCCGGAACGTGATGCACTTACGGGGGCCTCTATAACGTTTTTACAACTTGTGTAAGGTGACGCTATCCGAATAGATACAAAATATCTAACAACAAAGAGATTTTTTTGCATTGAATGACGAGACAAGCATGCCGTTCGCCTGATGGTAAGCGATACGACCACCCATAAACAGTAGCAACACCATTCAGGACCTTGAGCTACAAAGTACTGTGTGGTACACTACGCTTGTCATTCTGAGACATAAGATGTTAAGTCTCATTATATCCAGTAGTTACACTGGCTACAATGTCCTTCAAACCGAAACACAACAGTGCATGCACACTGCTCCTTGGCGGTAGAAATAGATATTGCGATGGTACCCACTCAGACGTACTGTTACATATGAGAGACCTACCACCAGTAAACTTTATTGGACACTTTTATTGATTAGATCACGCGTCACTTAAAAACATTTATAATTTTATGGATTTTCATAACCGCTACAATATTGGAAGGGTGAAATGGAAATAAGCGATAATCTAGTTGATTCTCAAAATGAAGGTACTTAAGGCACTCGCCTGACTGTTTGAAGTTATATGTATAGTTAATTAATCATCGATCGCTTCAACGACGTAGGAAAACATCGTGAGGAAATTACATAGCCAAGATTACATTCGAATTTCGAAGTTATGTGAAGCACACACACACACACACACGCACACACACACGCACACTCACGCCTTGTATCCCCGGAGGGGTAGGCACAGGCGCAACTAGTACACCCACTTTTTGCTATATAAATTCTTTTTAGAGATATTTTTTTAATTTTATTTTATTTTGTAATGTTGCCGTGCACTTGGCTTGCTAGAAGACAACTTGTGGGAATGTATGCTTGCTGAAGCGGCATTGAACTGTACATCGAAATAAATTCGTAGACTATTTACTATAGTGTTGACTACATGTTCCCCGGCCCGAGCAGAGACCGGCGTTTCGGTCTCATCCTTACTCCAAGCTGTTTACTGAATGAGAAGTGACACCGGCAGACGCCTAAAAATAAAATAAAGAAAATAGAAAATTTAGGATTGTTTCTATTTTTTAATGCCACACTAAAAATAAAAATCTGCCCGATACATAAAAAAGTTTTTTTGGAGTGGGCCACCCTTATCACTTAGGGGGATGAAATATAGATAACAACCTATTCGCAGCTCTACCAAATGTGAATATAAAATTTCATCAAAATCGGTTCAGCTGTTTCGGAGAAGTATGGTAACAAACACGGTGACAAGAGTGATTTTATTTTTAATGGGAACATTGTGAAATTTTTTATACATGATACTACAAATTCTTTTTAGAGATTAATTTAGTAGAAAAAAATGAAAAAAAACTATTGTAAGCACGTGCTCCTTACTCCAAGCTGTTTACTGAATGAGAAGCGACACAGGCAGACGCCTAGCGGGGATACCTAATCAGTTACCGACCGGGGTTAAAAGTTATTATATTACTAATATTGCTATTAAAAGATAGGGGATAATGGAAGAAGTTAGAAAAATTAGGGTTGTATGTATTTTTGATGCCACATCATAAAAAATAAAATAAAAAATAAATAAAAGAAAAACTTCAGTCAGAAAAATGAAAAAGTTTTGGTTGGGCCACCCTCATCACGTAGGGGGATAAAAAGTAGATGTTGACCGATTCTCAAACCTACCCGATATGCACACAAAATTTCATGAAAATCGGTCGAGCCATTTCGGAGGAGTTTGGCAACAAACACCGCAACACGAGAATTTTATATCCTACTAATATTATAAAGGCGAAAGTTTGTAAGAATGTATGGATGTATGGATGTTTGGATGTTTGGATGTATAGATGTTTGTTACTCTTTCACGAAAAAACTACTGAACGGATTTCGATGAAATTTTGCACACGGGTAGATCATGTCCTGGATTAACACATGGGCTACTTTTTATCCCGGGAAAATATAAAGCGGGACTTTTATCCCGGAAAAACTTTTTAAAGCGGGCGGAGCCGCGGGCAAAAGCTAGTATTAGATAATAATGTAAAAATATCCAACCAGAAGTAGCCACGTCTGTTAGTAGGGAATACAACCCTTGATAGACACTTTTATGTTTTGTTATGACAAACCGTCTATCCTGTGTTATGACGTACCGTCAGGCAACCCTCCGAGATCTTCAAGGCGAGGCAAATCGCTGTACCCGCGTCAAGGAAATTGGTTTGGCGGCCACAAGGCTCGAGATTTACATTTTCCATCATTGCTCATTTTTTTCACTGGCAAGGTCAATGTTATTTCTAGCTATAAACTATAAATTTACACGCGGTTTTTGCCTGCTGCGTCTTTTCTCGGAATAAACCTTTCATGGGTATCGTGCCATTTTTAGGGTTGAAAAAATTATGACATTAATTTTTTGTAACAGATAATCCTTTTTCATAAACATCTTTGTAAATAATCAAGTCGATTACTGCATGGCAGATCAGCAGACGTGTATTTCTAATATTAATAAAAATACGCATATTTTGCCGTGAAAGTAAAAGGTAGTAAAGCTCTGAATGTCAGAAGCCTTAGCCTTCAGAATATGACAGACCCAAAAGATAAATTTGCCATAACCTCAGCGTCGAATAAACCGGTCGACCACACATATTTTACTGTCATACATTCGGATGTATTTACGGGGATCAACACTGTAAGAGCGCCTATATATCGTCATTATCTGTGACTAATTTATATACTTTTGCCTTTAGCCTGGATAATTAAATTATACTCTAGTGTTTTTTCGATAAGTACTGACTAGTTCGATTGACACTTTGTTGTTATTGTTTTAAAGCAAATTTCTCAATGTTCAAGTAAAATTAGGTATACGGTACCCATGTTATTTTTAACGCTAAGCAATGAGATTTTTCCTTTAAAGTCTCAAAATGATGAATGCTTTTTAAGTCAAATAACAGGTTACTAAATTGCAGACAATCACTCGCTTATCACCCAACAAGCACCAAGCTCGCAGCCTAGAAAGAAAGAAGAAAGAAAGAAATCCTTTAATGCAGAATGTAGATACTTAATATACAGGTGGTTAGGTATTAAACGTAAATATGTTCCAATACTTTCTACCGGAACAGGTAAGTACCGGTGTGCAATACTATTAAAATACATATTACTACTACACTATTTATGCAGAATACAAAGTTTCATAAATATATTTTTTTAAGGGCCGCCTATACCCGAATGACTTCACGCGTTCGCTTCCCCTCAAGACTAGTCGTCACTACACTCTCCTCCACGAATTAAAGATAGAATGGATAGAGTTTAACATCAATTTACTAAGAAAACCAGTGTCGCCAAACTCACACATGCATATATTCGCATACTATCATCTCTTCATTATGATTGGCCAAAATCACCAATAAAGATAAAGCGTATAATACAAAATCATTTGCATTAAATTTAACCTTAATGCCATTATATAAACTTCGTATTATAAAAATTCACATGACTTCATACGACATTATTCCTTCAGTCTGAATTTTGATTTTAATTCGATTTCATACCGCTAGTCCACGCGAGATGGCGTATAATCGCAATGGCATTCATAAGAACTCAATGGCAGTTGTTTTAAGATAAGTTATTGAATGACACCCAGTACGCTACGCATGCCGGTAATAGTGTTGCACCCATACGTTACCTTTTTGTAAACCTATCGATGGCGTTTGTTTTATAACTAACATTAATAAATGAAATTGACTTATAACAAAATTATATAATATTAATTTGATAAGTACTGGAAAAGTTGTTGGAACTGTCTTGAATACAATTTTAACTCAGTAAATTAAAAATTATTTTAAATTTTAAGTATATATTTTAAATTCCTATTTTATAATTTCAATACTGCAGATATGTATGTTACACATACTATATTAGCTACACAGCTTATATAGCTAGTTTGCAATAAATTATAATGAGTATATATACTTATCATAGTGATTTCACTGCTGGGGTTTGAGACTATCCCGCCCTCACACCCGCCACTACAACTCCTGTAAGCCAGGATCGGTAATGGCACGCATTTTATGACACCAAGCGGTGAAGCTCGGCGAGTCTCAGGGAACACTAGTCTGTCTTAATCCCGCAACGAAATTAATCAAATAGAAAGATAGGGAGGAGTTGGAAATATCAATTGTCCACTTCCCTCCGTAGCAAAGCGGGCGACAAAGTAATGAACTAAGGTGCTGGTGCTAATGGTGCTGGGGTTAAGAGAGTAAGAGTAGACTTCACGTCTAAGCAAAACGTCAACCGGCAAGGCAAGAAAATATCCTTTGACGGACAGCAGAATTATGCCGGCCTGCTAATAGCTTCTGCAAGTTCCGTTTTAAGGACCCAATATCATAAGACTTGGAAACATTCATGCCCGGCAACTGTTCCACAGTTTAATAGCAAAATTACGAACTTCTTAACCCGATTGATATGGGCTGAGATAGAAGAAATCACTTGGCAGTGGTTTCGCAAGCCAGCACGCGTGGTTAAACTTTTGTCCAGAGCACTCACCAAGACACGGACGATAGAATACACTAAGTGAGGCAATGTCTCGGCGTAACTGCATTGATTCCAAACTGAATAGTGCTTTGTGCTGTTTATGAGTGGTCGTATCGCTTGTTGAGCGACATGCTCGTCTCGTCAAGCAAAAGTTGTTTATTTTTGTACCTGGATCTGACTCGGTAATATTTTACGCTTTTTGGGGGCAACAATTTCTTGTGCTTCGTTTGAAGAAGATACGCCTGCGTTTAAATTTATGATTTCAGGTTTACTTTGGAATCCACCACCCTAAGAAATAACATTAACGATGAGATATCAAGTAATACTCATAATATAATATCAAGTAACATAGCTGATCAAACATTGTTAACCTATAAAGCAGACAGGCACATTTATATGTAATTAAAAACAATTATTTAAAACTATGTGTTGTCTCAATAAAAAGCTTTTCCCGTTAGAAAAGCCCCTAAAACGCAGTACGACGCATAGAAAAAATATCCATTATATCCCATGGGAGCAAATTACCGGAATAAAAGTAGCCTATATGTGTTAATCCAGTGTATTATGATCTGGCTGCGGACGACAACTTAGACACTTTAGCCCGGGGAAACCCGCAGCCGTCCCTAATGCGCCGAAGAAGGCCACCGCAGAGTTTTAGTTGGCATGCCGTGCGTTGTACATAGGTTAGGGACTCGGCCCGGTGGCTCAACGCTGGGTCGTAAGGCACGGTGAACCGAACAAAACCACTCAGTCGCCTCCCTTGAAAGGCTAGGTGATAGTAATAAGTCACTTTCTCCGCGAAAAAAAAAAGGGTATTATGATCTACTCGTGTGCCAAATGTCTGAGTTTACTTCTAAGAAACATACAAACCAAACAAACATCCCGACATACAGAGATCCAAAAATTTCCACAAACATTTGCATTTATGATATTACTAAAATAAGACAAGAAGTAAGATAAGATTAAAAAGGGTATTTTTAAATAATAACCTATAGTTTTTTTAATAAATTTATGTAGTAAAATAAAACAATAAAATAAATATTATGGTGTGTGGCTTTCTTATAATTACTTATTGATTGATGAATTAGAATATTTATATGAGCTTCTGCATTCACTTTAAAATATTGATTTCCCCTTTTTTTTACATTACACATCTTCTACAAAATGTTCTGAACATATTACGGAAAATTTGGAAGGAAACCAATTTAACCTTCCCGTAGCATTGATCCAACTTTCCTTAATAAATTGATCTTTTGGAAAACTGAAAATTAACAATCTAGTATTGTTTCATAAATTAATTATTATATCGACCACAGCTATGCATCACAAGCGGATCATGCATCAGATAACTTTTCGTACTTTTCTGCATAACATAACGCTTCAGTGAAAAATTAATAATTATCGATAATATTTTATCGACCACGCATGCACTAATTGAGTAGCGATGACATTATGAATTGGTGACAAATCATTCTAGAACAACTGATTTTCGTTTGCGACAATTAACCATATAGTGAAAAGAATAAGGAACATTTTAAATTGTAATTTTTGTGTCATGTTTGACATAGAAAATCAAGATACATTTTTCAACTAAATAGCAATATACCAATAAATATTACTTACCGATGGTACGAAATACCTCCGTGGGACACATTTTTGGTACGGCTATTATTTTTGCATTCCAGAATAGCATAATAGGGCATTTTAATATTTTTAAATATTTTTTTCCAATCATTAAACCTTTGACAATGCGCAATGACGACTGAGACCGTTCAAACAGTGAGTTTGTACTGCATTCTAAACTAGTGTATCAAAGGTTACGCCCACTTTATAGTTCTATCTCTATCTCTGTTCTGTGCTCTCCTCATATCTCCACATCTAATATTACGTCAAATTTGACCGCCATCTAGTGAAAATTAGGAAACAACTTTCAGCGACTATAGCGATTTCACACCATGAACCTAAGAATATTAGATGCGGCATAATATTTCATTTTTCATTTTAATTAAATACAAAATCAGAATGAATCGTTAATGACCTGATTTGATTGTTTAATAGGGTAGTTGACTACTTTTTTTAAAATACATTTATCAAACATTTATGTCTTCTAAAACCTAGAGGAAAAAGAATTATTAAAATACAAGCAACAATAAAGCAGTTATAAAGCTTTGAAGTTTGGTGGAAGGGGCATCTGTCAGATAACGGACACAGCAGAATGTGACGTCACTGAGTGTCGCCAGCCATAAAGTTGCGTGCGTGCGAAACAAATGACGCGATATCCCCACTACGTCCCCACTTTTGCTCACAACAATATTTTAAATATGAATAACTGCTTTAGTTATTAACCAATTTTGATTCTGATTTTACAGAAGAATTTGTTTTTCGTAATATTTTCTGTTACATATAAAATAATGTACCAAATAAAACATAGGAAACTACCCTATTACTTGTGATTATTACATGATCTTTTTATTTGCGAATTCGACCTTGCTTAGGCGAAAAATATTGTTAACTTCGTTTCCAGCATTATAAAATATTTTTAGCGCGGCCTGTACTTTGTCACTCTAATTACAATACTGTTGCGATGGTGCATTATTATATATGGACATGTCAGAAATAGTGTTTTTCAGGAGAGCGAAATAAGATTCAAATCAATGTACAAGAAAATATATTTACTTAAATAAAATAGCGAACGTTTACGAACTGTAAATGGAAGTACAAAACCGACACAAGAGCCACATGTGGATAAAAAAGAAAACTTTTACAACCTATAATTTAATTAGTTATAATATGGTAAAAAATATAAAATATGGCTTCCAGTCGTTTATTTTTTAACTCAGCGTGGCAGAATATGCTTTATTTTTAGATGATATTTGGAGTTTTTGTATATAATTGAAGCAAAGTTATGAGGTTATGTTCCCTGAATTTTATATTTGTTTCTATTGAATATTAACTTCAAACCTTGTTTAATTTTATAAATTATTCAATGAGACATTTCTAAGTTCTTTTGGACTTTATACTTATGTATGTTTTTATAGCTAGCACAAGAATGTTGCGTTACATTACTATTTTGAATAATCATAAAATGGTTTTGTAAGAATATTTTCTTCTTCTTTTTAAAAATGGCTCCACCGTTTCATATATTATTGCATGAGAGATGTCAAGTGGCGTCGTGTACAAAATGTATGAGAAATTAAATTATCTTCATATTTTTTACTTTCGTGAACTCTTCAAATCTTTTATAGTTATTCTGCTATTCGGGACTTAGACAAGTTATAAAGGGTATAACTAACACGACTTTGTCATATCCTAACACTAGTTTTTGCCCGCGGCTTCGCCCGCATTAAAGAGGTTTCCTGTATAGAAATCACTTTATATACAAAAACTAATTTTTTTAACAGTATTCGTTACACATACAGATCGAGAGATCTTGCAATATAGTCGGTCAGCGACACTTTGGTACGAAACGCCTTTCCGTCTAGTATAAGTAGTTCCCCGACTTTTGCCAGAAAGACACTCGCGGTCACAATAGAACATACAAATTATTTCTCTACTATATTATGCATGTATTATACATATAAACCTTCCTCTGGAATCACTCTATATATATAAAAAAAACGCATGAAAATCCGTTACGTAATTTTAAAGACCTAAGCGTACATAGGGGAATAGGTCTTTCTTCTTTCTTTCTTTCTTTCTTCAAATATTAATATTGTGTAAACTAAACGTAATTTTAAATGTCATTGTCAAATGTGACGTTTCTCTCTCTCTGTTCTGCCTCTTTCCCCGTCAACTTGTAACGTTGGATATTTAATTGTTTTTTCTAATATAAGCAAGTTAAATCGTCTGTGGCCGTAATTATTTCACCAACATAACCTACAATAGGGACAGACAGAGGAAAGCGACTTTATTTTATACTGTTAAGATATTATAAAATAAAGTCCCCCGCCACACACTAAACTGTAACCCCCGATTTTATAACATTAGTTTTTGAATCGTCTTCCATTACGGAAAAAAAATTAAATACGAATTTACATGAAAAATAAAATATTTTGAAAACCAATAAAGTAATTATGCTGCATAGCCTTGTACAGTATAGTAAAGGGGCTAAATATTAAATAAAAATAAGCGATAAAATAACTGAATAGTCACCAAATAACATGGTATTACGATGAGGGGAAAGAAAAAAATATAGCAAGGTGACTCCTACTATGCGGCTACTTACACTTAAAGCAATATTTGAAATGTTAATTATTCCATATTTTTTTAAACAATTTTGATATTTTCACAGAAGAATTTATTTCATTTGCTGTTTGTCGCCACATGCCACTTCTTAAATATCTTTGCAAAATAAAGCTCCGATATAGTTATTGAATTGAATGAACATTGATTATGGCCATATTTTGAAGTTCTAAAATTTATGCCTATTACCTACTACAGTTTGTGGCCAGTCATGCCCAGCGGTTTTTCATTTTGAAGCCCTTAAAACGAGCAAAATCTAAGTCGTAGCAGCTTTGTTATTTTTTAACATTGGATATAACTTATGTACCCAAAACAGTGTCCAGATATCAAATTTGAGGTCGATTGGACTTAAAACAAGGAAATTAAAAATCGCGGTCACTTTTTCCATTCTGACATTAGTTCAGTCTTTTGTAACCAAAGTTAGGTATCCCAGATGTCGATTTTGAGGTCAATTGGCCTTAAAACAAAGAAATCCTAAATGGCGGCCACCTTTTTAAATTCTGACATTGGTTCAGTCTTAGGCAACTTAAGTTATATCCAGATATCTATTTTAATGTCAATTGAGCTTATAACGAAGAAAGTCAAAATGGCGGCTACTTTTAAAATTCTAACATTACCTGCGTCAAGATCTTGTAATCAACGGCAAGCCTAAAGTAGCGAAAGAAAAACAATCTGTAAATGTTCAGTTTTCACACATTTTGCAGAAATAGGCCCGAGCTATATTATGTACACTCTTGGCAGAGTACGAACACTTTTTTGAACGTACATGTACGCTCCTGGCACGCGAGAGCGTAAATGACAAATGAAATAATTACTCTTTTAGTAAATCGTGTTTTTTTTACGAATATGCGGACTCAATACTCATTTGCCGCATCCATTATGTCATAGAGCCCAGACAGCGAAAACAGGAATTTCGTGGCATGACAACATGTCAATGTAAAACTAATTATAATTATTACTTATTATTCTACAAATAACCGAGAGAATCAATGTGGCAAAAATGTGGATAATATTATTTTAATACTTATTTCAGTCATTATTTTGTTCAAATAGAATATTTTAGTGACGTAAACACGACAAAAAAATTGCGTACATCCATTCCTTGGAACGGCGCTCGCCGTACTCCCCCTGTCGCCCGGCCCGCTTCAATAGTCCGAGCGAAAACTCGAAAAATTTAAATAAATGACTTAAAATTATCGTAAATCAAAAAAACATTTCTGCAATATCGACAATAAATGTGTTCTCTATTAATAAATGTAAGTTTTATATTCATAAATACATTGATGGAAAAGTTGATACCCAATATAAGTGAAAGTACTAGTTTTTTATTTCGTTTATATTTTTCTTAACAAATGATAAATAGAAAATCTAATTGTGCAAAATTAAAGTTAATGAATCAAATTATTATATATATTTTCTATGTCATGTTGTTCAGTCATTTTAAGGTAGTAGTTAGGAATTGTAAAACATGTATTTTCGCGGATTAGGAACGGGTGCCCCTTAATGCCAGCAATTTAATAAAAGCCAGCTACTTATTTTATGTTTGAATAATGACAAGGAATCAGCATCTTTTATGTCCGGTGGTAATTGAGTTACAAACTTTTTTCTTCAATATATATATACCCTGATATAAGGTGTCGTAAACCCAGGAAATATCGTATCAGTGCGAAAGGAACAACATCTGAGGGCCTTCATTATGGGACCTCTATTCCGAATGACGACGGAGTGACACGAAAGTCGGCTGAAGATTGAATGGATCCTTATTTGCGCGATCCGGAACCTGGATTGACTTCGAATCTCGTTGTTTCGAGGTCATGCCTATTGTTGTCGGTGTTTTGTTAAAGGATCAGGCATTTTGAACGTAGTTTTCTATTAGCTAGGTTTTCGTTCGATTTTCGTCTACAGTATAGCGGGAGACTAATTTTCACCGCGTTATTGTGTGAGGTTATCTACCGTTAAAGAACTAAATTGCTGATAAATTTTAGGCACTTGCAAGCAACTCTGATTTCGAGAGCACTAATGGGTACTTCTGCTAATAATGGACGCGTGTAATATATTATTAAACGTAGGTGAGTAATTGAACTGCTTTCGGCCGTACTAATAAACGTTGTATACGTTTGTAATCACGGGGTAAAGAGTAGAAACTTATTAGTATTTGTCTTGCTATGCTGAATGACATTTACCGGTTTAGGTACATAGTGACTGCCTCGGTGGCGTAATTGTATTACAACACGATTGCAAAGCTGAGGTATCAGGTTCGTTCCCCGGGTCGGGGAAAGTGATATTGAGTTTTTCTATTCAGTATCAGCCCGGAGTCTGGAATTTGTGCCCGATGTGCCGGTCATAAAATAATCGTACAAGTGTAAACCATCGCGTCATACAAGAGCTGCCTACGCAAATATACATAAATATCCTTATAATATACACATTAAATTGTAATATGAACTAGTTACTTAACAAAAGACTAAAATAAAAAATACTAGTCGAGTGCCATATTACTACAAAAATCAGGCACCGACTCCAAATAATTATTCATTATACATTAATATAATCACACAAATGGCAGTGTATATAAAATTGGTATTATTAAAATTTCCTTATAACCCATAAGTAAAGCACAAGTAATTATTTTCCTTATAGTGGTTTTTGAAGTCGGTGCTATTTTTTGTTAAAAAATTTTCGTTAATCATGACGCAATGAACTCATAACTAAACATTATATCTGCATAATTTTGTTGACGCGTACCGGTCAACATTGTCGCTTTGTCTCTTGTCGGACCACCTTATATTTAAACCACACTTTGCTTAGTTGGGAATGGAACGGTCTGCCAAGACAATGTCCGAAGTTTCAAAACCCAAGGCACACACCTCTGACTTTTCGAAGTTACGTGTGTATTGTTTATCAATTATCGTTCGCTTTAACAGTGAAGGAAAACATCGTGAGGAAACGTTCGTTACAAGAATTTCGAAGGTATGTGAAGTCTGCCAACCCGCACTAGGCCACCCTCTCAGTAGTAGAGGAGGCCCGTGCTCAGCAGTGGGCTACTGCCCATAATACAGGGCTGATTGCATTGCATTGTATTACGTAGCTGAGTCGAGAATACGCCCTTTGCATTTTAGGAATTAATCCAGTATAATGGAGAACTAAGAAACTATTAATCGCAAATCCACCTTAAGTTCTAGCAAAAAATCCGTCCCCCATCGAAGAACCCTCGACGAAAGGTACTGATAATCTCGAAACAAAAGTCGTCCTATTCTCAATTCTATCGACTTTGACTCCGTTATCATATTACGGACGCACACAGCTGCGTTCCCGATAGTTCTCCACTCGACAGATTAGTTTACAACTATGACGTATGAGGGGGTAGTTTTGAAGCTCTCGCATACGCTGATTAATTTACATATTGATGGTTTATTTTATGTAAATAAGTTTTGATTGATCGTTATTTTCATAGATACTATTTTTTATTATTGGCAATCACTTTAATATTATTATTCATGTACAAGTCATAATATGTACGCGCCTCACAAAAAGGTCGAGGACTTTAATTTGTTCTAAATTTTCAGGTTACAATCTTTCGGGTATGAGAAGTATCTATATAACTCTTTATGAAACTCTAGATTTACATAATATATATTTAGGATTATATTTCTAAACGAAATGGTCATTCATTCACTCTCACTATCTCTCTTGGGATGATATTACACAGACGGGGGTAAAAGCATTTGTAACAACGTTTGACAAGGACTAAAAAGTGAGCATTTTAAAGCGTTATCAATTGACGAGCTCCTACCAATATTATAAAACCTTTAAAAATTTATTTCCTCTTCTAAAGTTAGGCAAATACGCCGCTTGCGCCAGTAGATTTTATTTGTTAATAGTTAGAGGCAAAGGCAGGCGCAATCAGCCAGCGGGCGCATTTCTGCACGCTATCGGGTGCCTGTCACGTACCTGGTGCAATAGCTTTTGGATTAAAAGAGTTCGTGTACTGAAGAATACAAGCTTTCAACGGGATTGCTGTTATTGAATTCGTTTTTATATGACGAAGCGAAGATATTAGTTGTACAGAAACACGATGTAGTGGGGATCCCAGCATTATTTATTTATTTATTAAATGGCACACCAACAGTTAATAGACTAAAACTTGTGACATAAAATCATCTTGTTACAATACAATAGACTAGTCTACTCACCAATTACAGGTATGAAACAGCAGTCGTAGGAGATAATGAAACATTTATAATTAAATTTATAAAAAAATAAATTAAAAATTAATACAACTAACAATAATAATAATGAAAATTAATCCTACTAATATTATAAAGGCGAAAGTTTGTAAGAATGTATGGATGTTTGGATGTTTGGATGTATGGATGTAAGGATGTTTGTTCCTCTTTCACGCAAAAAACACTGAACGGATTTCGATGAAATTTGGCACACGGGTAGATCATGTCCTGGATTAACACATAGGCTACTTTTTATCCCGGGAAAATATAAACCGGGACTTTTATCCCGGAAAAACTTTTTAATGCGGGCGGAGCCGCGGGCAAAAGCTAGTTTACAAATAAATATCTCTTGAACTCTAAATAAACCCACAAGTGGAAGTCGTTGATCATGATTGCAGCATTCTTCAGAATCGAATCCAAGAATGCATCCACAGAAAGTGAGCTCTGGATGTCATTGTTATGATCTTTGGATTCTGTTGAGTGGTGCAAACTTCCCTACATTAGATCTATACCGGCACACAAGGAATGTAGCCCGATTAATACGGCTGGGTCTACCAGTGAGTTTTGGGATATTAAAATTTAGTTCCCCTAGAAGTGAGGGTTCCGATACAGCACCATTTACAATTTTGTGGAGAAAAGACACGTCCAGATAATATGACCTTCTCTCTTGCAATGAATTCATTTTGAAGTGTTTCAATCTGACAACATAATGAGAACGTTGGTAAATGTTGGTGTCATTGTTACATTTGGCTTTGTGGACCAGAAATCGTGTGAAAGACCTTTGTATTTTTTTCAAGCCTCTCAATGTGGATTTGGTAACATAGATTCCATACTTGACTACAGTATTCGAGCCGGCTGCGAACTAGAGCACAATACAGTATTTTTAGAGTATTCACTTGTTTAAAGGTCCTACCAACTCTCTTGATAAAGCCGAGCATCTTATTGCTGCTTTAAACTATGCGCTCGATATGACATATGAAGTTTAGTTGGCTGTCGAGAATTACCAGCAAATCTCTTATTTTACTGACCTCTGTTAATTTTATCCCATCTAGTGTGTACGTTGAATCATAGGGATTACGTTTTTTTGTGAATTTTATGTGATAACATTTGCCGGCATTAAGGGTCATATTATTCAAAGTACACCAGTTGTTGATATTCGATAGATCAGCCTGTAATAAATGCGAGTCTTGAGGAGAACGAATAGTGCGGTACAACTTTAAATCGAATGATGAATTGAATTATGAATTGTTCAATGTTGATTGCGAATGCACAGTATTTTTCACGTAATGCGAGTCTTAATATTCATAATGACCATTTGGAATGATACTGTTTTCATTCTTCATATAATAAGACAATGTATTTACTATTCAGCAGAATATTTCTTAATGAAATGAATGTAGAGTAGCGTGCATCTAAGGAGGTCATTCTTCCGTTTTGCGTGATTCATAGATTACTAACCATACTTTTTTGTGTTAATATGCTAGAAATATAATAAAGTTCATTACTTTTCGTATCTTCAAAATCTTGACCCAATTTTCAAGTCCCTTAACTTTAATCTAATTGGTTTCCGTGACGAAAAACTTTTGGGTAAACGTCGCCACGCCATTGCCCGTTGTTTACTTTATTTCTATGATTATATCGCGTTAAAGTATTTGTAATTACTTTAAGTGGTTCATAAGCAAGAATCTACTTACCTAATTTTCAATAAACTATGCAGTAAAATTCCTTCTATCTTATACAGACGAAACTTTTTGCAGATGTTTGGAAACAGGAAATGTTGCATGGATTGCTTGAAAGTATATATAGAGACAAACCAAGTCATAGATTTACGTATCAAGACACCTTTTCAACTTGGTAACGTACGAAGTGGAAGTTTAATTCCAGGATAAGACATTCGCGTGAGCGGAGCCGCGGGCCTAATGTCTGCTAACGTTGTTTACCTATAGTTCTACTTATGATAAATTTAAACAGTGCCGCACCAAATATGCTGTCTATTATAATAATAATAATAGCAGCCCTGTATTATATACTGCCCACTGCTGAGCACCGGCCTTCTCTACTACTGAGAGGGTTTAAGGCCTTAGTCCACCACGCTGGCCTAGTGTGGGTTGGCAGACTTCACACACCCTCGAAATTCTTATGGAGAATTCTCAGGTATGTAGGTTTCCTCACGATGTTTTCCTTCACCGTTAAAGTGACCGATAATTGATAAACAATACACACGTAACTTTGAAAAGTCAGAGTTGTGTGCCTTGGGTTTTGAACCTCCGGACATTGTCTCGGCAGACCGTTCCATTCCCAACTAGGCTATCGTCCTCTTCTGTCTATTATTAACCTAAATTAATTATAATTCTTCATCAGATAACAGAAGTCTATACCTCGTTGTCTCGAGGATTTTACATGTTAGTAAAATCCTCGTTAAGTTTTAATTTCCCAATTTGGTGATCTTATTATCGTCATGTGTCTCGAGCTGGTTGATTTACCAAAAAATATATTGGATAGAAGCAAAATATATCTTAAAAGCTGACGCCATTGTTCATTTATAAATCTTAAGTCATTTTTAATTTTCCCTACCAAATCCTGAAGGATTACTAACTCAATTTAATTTACTTTTGTGCCATTAGGATTCCCTATCAGTGTTACAAAGTAAATTTGGCAATGTCCCGGTATCCCTAATTAAACCTCCCGAAATTAAAATGAATTTGTTTGAAAAATATGCTAATGAATCGTGCGTGCCCTACCTGACCCCTGGGGTTGGGGTCGCGGTTGGCCCCCACGATATCCGATGAGTAATTTCGTTTACGAATTATGGAAACACACGGGTTTTGATATGATGCTGCATTTGGGCTCGAGGTTTGTTGAAGGTAGGGGAGACCGGGGATAGTTGACCAAATTTCGGCTTGGACGCTTATAACTTTTTTGTTTTAATGTACAATGTCAAAAAATCCTATAAGTTCGATAGGTAAACTAATAAGCTTTCGAAAGAAATACCAAAAACCTCGAGATTGTTTATAACATAGTATGCAAAAGCCATTTTGTGGAACAAGAAAATCAAGTCAACCTACCCCATGCCTGGGGTTGGTGGACTATTCACATGGGGCAAATTGACCTACGAAGTGAGTGGTATAAAATACGGCAATAAAATAAAAGAAAACACACCAAATACTAATTTACTATTATCAATGTGCCTTATTAAGACAAAATGTCAGTAACATTTACATAATTTACATATAATTTGTCACTTTTTGTACGATATTCGTTATTAGGGCAGAAACAGAAATCCTACCACCAGCGGAGGGTTTACTGTTTCGATTAGTTATTCTTTTGTAAGTCCACGTGGTTTTAAAATAACAAACTTTGTATGAATTTGACAAAAAAACTCACTTTATTTCATGTAAAGAATATTTCGATTACTACGTAGTACATTTTGTAGGTAGTCAACTAACCCCAATACAAAGTTTGTCTACCAGCCCCAACCAACTTTTTTAAATTTCAATCACATGCGAGTACCTCAAAACTATGTCGAAATATAAAAAAAAATACACTAAAATAATCGTCAATAACCAAACTCCTACTTTTAATTGCTTGAAAGTACATAGCATCGAGTATAAAGGCTTCAATACAAATAATATTAAGAAGTAAATAATTACTCATAGGTATCATTTTCGGATAAATCGTTTTATCTCCCGGATTACGTGCGCCCGCGGTGCCGCGTTTGCGGTGAAGATTCGTAAACAGTTAACGGTTTTTCGTGTATATCAAGACAAAGCAACACTTTAAAATAGCTCGAGTTATTGACAGTTATTCATCCTGCCCCTATCGCCAACCATCCCCGGTCTCCCCTAATAGTGACATGTTCCATGTCTGGAATGATGAGTGTCTACTCATCTAACACTGTTCTCTACAATGTTCTTGTCTGTCCTCAATGGTCAGGGTGTTAGGCACCGGTGAACACATATAAGGGGATTTAAAATTTATATTAACGTGAGCCGTTAGAATACCACAAAAGCGTCATCAAAGGGTAGGTACGATAGATATTTCGATAATTATTTATTTAGAAGATATAAATATCGTGTTTATAAAAGTTCACGCAATAACCGCCCGTATGTACGTTACGTGAACAGTTTGCGAGTTTCACCTGATTACGCCCACGCAGGCCTTTTTGTATTACTGGCGGGATCGGAAGTCGGCGGGTTAATGTAAAGTCGGCTGGATTCAGCCCTGGCTCACTGGCTGGAATAATTTGGATTTTGTCATCCCTATCTAAACATGTTCAAGGTAAAGGTGGATGAGATTTGTGGGGTTTATTATTTTTATTATAAGAAAAAATATATTATAATTATAATTACTAGTGCAACAAAAACGCATAATTATGAAGCATATACGTATATGGAATAAAGATAATATTATGAAGTAGGTGTACCCGTCGGATTTTGAAATGAGGCAGTAATACAAGAAAATTGTCTTAAGACTGTCCATTGTTTTAAGGACAATGAGATTTGCAGTTATTGTAATATAGAGTGAGGAAGGAAATGGGCAAATTATGCAATACCACACACACATACACTCACGCCTGTTATCCCCGAAGGGGTAGACTGAGGCGCAACCAGTGCACCCACTTTTCGCCGTCATTCCGTTCCATGATGTGAGAGGGGGCGAGCCTATCGCCATATCGGGCACAAATTCCAGACTCCGGGCTGATACTGAATAGAAAAACTCAATATCACTTTGCCTGACCCGGGGATCGAAACCGAGACCTCAGCTTTGCAGTCGTACTGTAATACAACTAAGCCACCGAGGCAGTCAATACCAATCGAGAATGCAATACCATTTTTGTGCTAATTAATCCTGTTTTTATAAGGAACAAAATATTTATAGGACTATTAGAGATTTAAGTACTGTTAAAGTCGGATATTTCAAAAACTTTCATCATACGTATTGTAAACAATGATACCTACTTCAATCCCCTTTTGAACATAACAAAATTTTTATGTAAGGACAATTTATATACAAAACGAATAAAATCGTATTCAGAAACTGAAAATTTCACAATTACAATAAAAATGACAAACCCAAATTTCAGAATTCAGAGTGTCATACAAAGCGACAAAATGATCTTCGTAATGGATACGAAGTATATACAAAACACTAGTTACAAACTATTAGAAGTATAAAAGAACATTAAGTATGTAAGGAATATGAACTACATACCATTTGATGATAAATAATATTAAGCATATTATGCATAAGTGGAGGCAGATCATTTGCTCCAGAGGCAACCCTGATGCTGACCAAGATCCTCAGACATGAGGGATCGTACAGAGAGAGAAATGGATTTGCTATTGATATTGGTATTCCAGGTGGGATTATTTTCCCGACCCAGGCCCGTATAAGATCGGGACTTTATGCGTGGAAATGATAACTAAAGGTATTGAAATATTAGGTGTCGTTCGCGGCTTTCCAGTGAAAAGTCTTTCATAAATCGTTAAAACACAGTACGACTCTGCGCCATACACTTAAATAATTAGATAATAAGTGTCCACTATGGGAGTTAATTACCGCGATAAAAAGTAGCCCATGTGCCAATCCAGGACATGATCTACCCTTGTGCCAAATTTTATCCAAATCCGTTGAGTAGTTTCTGCGTTTACTTCTAACAAATACCTAACATTTTTACAAACTTTCGCATTTATAATATCAATACAAGTGTAATAATAATACCAGCCCTGTATTACATACTGCTCACTGCTGAGCACGGGCCTCCTCTACTACTGAGAGGGGTTAGGCCTTAGTCCACCACGCTGGCCTAGTGCGGGTTGGCAGATTTCACACACCTCGAAATTCTTATGGATAATTCTCAGGTATGTACGTTTCCTCACCATGTTTTCCTTCACCGTTAAAGTGAACGATAATTGATAAACAATACACACGTAACTTTGAAAAGTCAGAGGTGTGTGCCTTGGGTTTCGAACCTCCGGACATTGTTTGGGCAGACCGTTTCATTCCCAACTAGGCTATCGACTATCGTTCACTTTACAAGTGTTTTGTTCACAAGTGATAATATGAAGTGCATATTATGAGTTCTCTCGTTGACTCTCAAGGGGCCGGCAAAGGCACAACGTGTGCTGTAGATGAAACCGTACGTGTAACTAGCACTTACAAGGAAAAATATCTAATTTGCCGCTATTCGAAGGCGGTAAATTTACGCTGAACTTTGATTGTTTCGATAAAGAAGCAATACGTTTGCAAGCAATAGTCCATTATCAACACTCAGCATTTCCTCCGCTTGCCATAATAACAAAAAAAAAGTAAATAGTAAAGGTCCCCTTGAGATATGTACATTATTGTGCCAGAGCTCCAACCCCTTTAGGGTTTAAGCGTTATAAAAATCGTCTGCGACATGCCCAATATGGATTCAGAAAAAAGATTTAAGCCGCACTCTGAGTAAGGCATGGTTAAACAAATTTGAGCCTTACATGGTATATGTATAGTAGATTTCCATTTGGCGACAGCATGTTACTTTTAGGCTAGATTCACGAAAGGGTAACAGAGTGAGCAATTACATGTAATGTTTCAGTAATTTGCTGAGCCGATGGTTACATTGACACTTCAGTGACTTTTACACGTCGACGTCGAGTCTTTATTTATAAAAAAAATGGAAACAATACTTTTTATTATAATAGGCAAAGACTGCTGCTGACGAGGCTATAAAATGTAGAAGCGGGGAGAGTGAATGATTTTTTCTTGTACTTATCATTACATAGTAAAAAACAAAGTCGAACGCCGCCTCTGTATGCGATAAACTCAAAACCTTATAAACGGATTTCAGTAAAAATTGGATTTTATTTTCTTTTTATCGCGGGAAAACATATAGCGAGACTATTTCTCGAAATATCTCATTCACGCGGGCGAAGTCGCGAACAAAAGCTAGTATAGCCATAAATAAAGCAGTTTGTTAAATTTTTTATTCCCGATGCAAAAAAGGGATGGTAATTAATAATTCAAAAGAACAAAAATGATCACAAAATATTTTAGTGATATATTTAATGAAAACTAAGTATATTCTGCTCACCCTGTCAAGTCGACGCCATTATAATATAATGCAAGCGTCCGAGAGAATTTTTGAATAAATTTTGACACCATTTTCACCAAAGAACTTTTTTTGTTGCGTAAAATAGTGGCTATAACTTTTGTCCTAGATGGAGTTATTTATTCATATCAAGAGGGTGGCCTTGAAGTCAGTTAGTTGACACAAGATTTCGTAGGAAAGAAATTCGCACCTTCAGACTAGTAAGAAAGAAAATAACGTATTCAACAGTCGCATGTAGGTGTAGATTTTATTGTTTTTGTGGGAAAACCAGAAGAAATAAGAAAGAAAGGATAGTTATGTTGAGCTCATAGGTCTTACGATTAACCGATCAAGCCTCGCGCGGTTACATTGGCCCAGGACGTAATCTGTCAACAAGCGAAAATCGACCTTATACGCACCCACATAAATTTATGTGGGAGCGAAAATCGACCTTATACGCACCCACATAAATTTATGTGGGTGCGTATAAGGTCGATTTTCGCTTGTTGACAGATTACGTCCTGGGCCAATGTAACCGAGCGAGGCTTGATCGGTTAAGCGTTGAAGCTCTGCTCAGAGAGATGATGACAATCAGAGAAATGCTCAGCTGATCCGTAACATTAAGTATAAACCACACCAGTACATCAATGAAAATATTAAGCATATAACATAATAGTATAATTAATTAGGTATACTTAAGAATACATTTATTGGTGGTAGGTCTCTCGTATGTAAGAGCCCGTCTGGGTAGGTACCACAGCAATGTCTATTTCTACCGCCAAGCAGCGGCATGCATGCACTGTTGTGTTTCGGGTTGAAGGACATTGTAGCCATCTTATGCCTCAAGAGGACGAGCGCAGTGGAATGCCACACAGTACTTTATAAGTCAAGATGCTGGACGGTGTTGCTACTGTTTATGGGTGTTCATACGACCACCCATAATCGCCGTAAGCGATACTCGTCATTCAATGCAATAAAAAAAGCAAGCCCTGGGGTCGTAGCCAAGATGCCTTTATACAATCGTTAGTGATAAGTCTATCACAATGATACGTTATACCCAAACATTTTTTATTTTCCGTTAGCGTTAACGATCGTGTGTATCTTAAGTTTGACCCTTTAACCTCAGTCTTAACAGTCGGTTCCATTCCCAAGTAGGCTATCGATCACTTAAGTATAATTTATCACTCATTAAATTATGTCACGAAACACTTTGACTTTTGCTTACATATTTTGTATTTCACGACACAAACTTATTATAAATACGTCAGGTCAAAATTTAGTAGGTAATGGCAACTCATTGAAGTTGATGTTGAAACTATGATTATAATTTCTTCTTGATAAATTTTGTTTATGTTTCATATACTAGCTTGCCCGACGAATGAAGCTTCATAAATGTACAAAAATCTAAATGAATGAATCATACATTCATACAAAGAGACACAAAGAGGCAGAGACTACTGAATGCAACATGTCACGATCTTGACAACACTTTTGCCTCTTCCACATTCATAGTTCTCCCCGTAAATTTTCGCTACTCTCTATGCGTAGTGCGTACCATACACATTCGCTCGGTAAATACATTTCATGGCTCGTCTTTCAATTGTACTCTCAACGTGCCCAAACTATCTCAACAACTTCGATTAATCTTTATCACCACAATATCATCCTTCAATTTAAAACGTTTCTTGTTATAATATTCCCCATGCGATCAGCAAGAGTACCTCCACATATAAGATGTAAGGAGTGTATTCACACCGACTTTCACGCTTCTTCTACCAAAACCCAGCATTTATTCCATACATAGCATTGGCAACAGCACACCATCGTGAATAGCCATCTCAGAATTATAGCTAACTAGCTTTTGCCCGCGGCTTCGCCCGCGTGCAAGTTTTTCAGGGCTAAAGTACACAAAAACCTTCCCGTTGAATCACTCTGTTAAAAAAAAACGCATAAAAATCCGTTGCGTAGTTTTAAAGATCTAAGCATACATAGGGACAGACAGCGAGAAGCGACTTTGTTTTTATACTATGTAGTGATGATGAAGCCATAATATTCTGAGATAGCCATTCTTACCTTTTCAGACACCACGTGGTACACAAACTCATTCACTTGGTTCACTTGCTCACCATCTATGCAAAACAGTAGCATTTTTCTTTTATTTGCCACCATCAGTTTTAGCATAAACACGGTCGAAAAATGAATAAAAATTGGTGAAAACTCGCAAAGAATGCTAATAAATCGCGCAACGGTACGCAATGAAAGGAGGATAATAATTATAATATTATACTCTTTGGAACCACGACAGGGACTGCGCATCTGAAGCAGCTGTCAAAGGATAAAGTACACAACGCCGTTTTCATTTTTTTTAATAACAAATAAAATTTATGTGAAAATGAATTTCCTTCATAATTTCCTTGATCGTAAACTTTCCCGATAGGTAATTTAATTGTTATACTGCTATTCGGCACGGATAGAAATCCAAAAAAATTGAGAATATGATAATCGGTTCAGCCGTTTTTGATTTATATTATAAATGGTGTAACTAACTAACTATACCTAATGTTTATTGTCTTTGAGTTTAAGTTATAATACGATTTTGTTTCATATATAATATAGATTATGTCAAAAGCTCTGCCAATTACTAGGAAATGTTAGAGAAATTTTCCGCCACCATTTGTATTTCAACGTAAGGCAATTTTGTCTTACTGGACTTGAATTTTGGATTTAAGGTAACACTTGCTTTTAAAGTAAAGGCTGGGATACGATATTTTTCTTTTCATTCAAGTCTTGCAGTTAGATGACGAAACGATGATACCGCTCACTTGATGGTAAGCCATACAACCGCCCATAAACAGAAGCAGCATCATACAGTACCTTGAATTACTTATAAAATACTCCATGGTACTCCACTGCACTCGTCACTTTAAGACATAACATGTTAAATCTTATAATTACGCTAACTACAATGTCCTGGAAGTAGGAACACAACAGTTCATGAACACTGCTAAAAATAAATATGAGAAATATATCACCAGTTTTTTTTTGTTGACGCGTAGAAATTGACTTATTACTACCGCCCAGTGTTCAAGGTGAACGACTGAGCGGTTATGTTGGGTTCACCGTGCCTTACGACCCGACGTTGAGCCGCCCGGAGAGATGGAAAACGTCGGGCGACCGTCGGGCCGAGTCCCTAACCTATGTACACCGCACGGCATACCAACCAAAACTCCGCGGTGGCCATCTTCGGCGCATTAGGAACGGCTGCGGGCTTCCTCCACCAGTGAGGATTTTGATGTGATGACCACTATCAGTGATGATTTACTTAATAAGCGCTCAAAGAAATCGTAAATGCGAGGTTGATTAGCCAGAAAGAGGTCCATCAGATTTTTTAGAACTTTGGTAGTTTCGTATCAGAAGTAGTTAATAAATGTATTATCTATGATGTTACGAATGAAAGAAGAAAGAAAGAAACATTTATTCGCACAATATACTGGGACGCACACAAACAATTAACAAAAAAGGACTTAATACATATTACACAAAGCACGTGGGCAACGTGCATCCCATGATACTGTCGAAAAGGATCCAGTTCAGCATAAAATGCCAGGCAAGGTGTACCTGGCGCTGGTTTTCAACTGGAACCCTCACTTAGTGGATAGTGACTCACTTATTGAATGAAATCACAGATAACACCAATCTACACTCTCACTCTATTAACTACTCCATGCAACTCATTCATTCATCAGAGTTTTTTGCCCTTTCTTTCAGGTGGAAACAGATTTTCGAACCGGTCGTTAAGTAAATTTTATCACTGAAGCCGTATGTGTTTAATATTTTATAGATTCAAATGAATTATGGCTGTTCAAAAGTAATATTTTTGTTCTTAAATTTCTTTCCGAGATCACAAATGGTCTGACCGAAACGAAATTTAAACCAATAGTTTCTGAATTCCGATAGAACTACTGACAGATGGAATGTTGGTTACCATCCGAATGGAACTCACGACCCGTAAAGGTCGGACTAATGAACCCCACGAAGCATGAAGGGTCTGCCTGCCACTCTGAAATATAGAAAGGGTATCTAAAGGGTAAGGGTATATGCTAGATGTCATATTTGATTTTGAGTCGTGTTTATTTGTGAACTACTAACGACTAGCAGCCCGCCCTGGCTTCGCACAGGAAGCAAAGCATCATAATGTTATATGCCTACGTTTATTTTTCTGTCGTACAAAATATTTATGAATTATACACGCAAACCTTCCTCTTGAATCACTCCATCAATTGGTGAAAAAAGTATGAAAATCCGTTTGGTAGTTTTTGAGTTTATCGCGTTCAGACAGACAAACAGATGCAATGGGGGGATTTTGTTTTATAACTTTTTAACAAAAAATTAAACCGCCTTCAAAAACGACTAAAAAATAACTTAATTTATTTATTTATTTGTTTAGGATTGCTAACGGAGTTAACAATCATTCTTATAAAATCTACACATATTTATAGCTAATTATCACATACGTAATTGTTACTCTGGTTATAAGCAATCACAGCATGAGCCACAATCTTTAAAATAATTTAAATATATAGGTAACAGCAACAAAATCAAATCAAACCTTATAACATTAAAATAAAAAAAAAAAAACAAAAAGAAATAAGGTAATGCATACTAACATTCAGCAATGGCTAATACTTTCTGTTTAAATTGTGATAGGTTATCACCGAATATATCAATGTCGTAACAGACACTAACTGTGTGATTGTACAGACAGGACAGGCGAGGAACAGGTGCATGCTTCCCTGTGTTTGTTCTATTGAAGCGAACATGAAATAAGGGTCCATGTTTTCGAGGTGGTCTATTAGGAACTTTTAATACAAATTTGTTTAACAGTGATGGTGTGTCTGTTACACCATTCATAATTTTATGAAGGAAGAGCAAGTTTAAAAGGCCTCTCCTCTCGCTTAAAGATTGTAATTTGAAATGTTGAAGCCTATCCTTATATGACTTTATGTGGTCAGGTGGTTTTAAACGATGAGACATATGATAGAGCAGTTTTTTTTGGACTTTCTCTATCCTGTTAATGTGAACTTTATACTGTGGGGACCAGACAGCACAACAGTAATCTAACTTACTTCTAACATAGCTATTATATAACATCAATGTTGTGGATAGTTTTTTGAATTATTTACCGTTTCTAAGGATAAAACCAAGTGATTTGTATGCAGAATTAAGAACTTTATCAATGTGGGTGGAAAATTTCAGTTTTGTGTCAATTGTTACGCCTAAATCACGAATGTCAGTGACCTCTTTAATGGGTATGTTAGAAATTATGTATGTAGTTTAATTCTTAATGCGTTTAAGAGTAAATTTTATATGGAAACATTTAGTTGGATTTAAGTACATCATATTGGATTTACACCAGGATGAAAGGTTATCTCGATCGTCTTGTAATAGCTTTGCATCATGCGCATTATATATGATTCGTATTAATTTTAGGTCATCTGCAAATAAATAATAATTTGAGTTCTTGAAGATACTAGTGACATCGTTTATAAATATATTAAAAAATAAAGGACCCAGATTAGAGCCCTGGGGTACTCCAGAATACGATACGAAAGGATCAGAGCTGTGGCCATTGATAACAACGTTAGATTGTCTATTATTTAGGTAGGAACTGCACCATTCAAGTAATGAACCTGAAATACCAAAATTCATCAGTTTCTTAATCAATATACGATGATTACTTTGTCAAAAGCTTTAGTGAAATCTGTGTATATAGCGTCGACTTGACTACCTTTGTCGACTGCTAGTGTCACGTCATCAATGTACTGAACTAGATTTGTGTTGGTGGACCTTCTAGTTATAAAGCCATGCTGGTCAGGTGATAATTGGTTTCGAACATGTCTAAACAGGTAAGTGTATACTATCGATTCAAATACTTTAGCTAAACATGACAAAATGGATATTGGGCTGTAATTTGAAATGTATTGTTTACTTCCGTTTTTATGAACAGGTACGATTCTCGCCTCTTTCCATTTAGATGGAAAAATACCTGATGATAAAGATTTATTAAAAATATAACACAATGGAGTTGAGAGTTCATTAGCACATTGAGCAAAGAATAGAGGTGGAATGTTATCCGGGCTTGCGCTTTTACTCTGGTCAAGATTCCTGAGTTTGTAAGATCCACAATGCTTGCATGAATTATAATGTTTCCAATTTTGTGTCCAGTATCTATAATCGTCTCATTTAGTGAGTTAGAGTTACTATGGTCCTGTTCATATACCGAGGAGAAATGAGTTGCAAACAATTCAATAATTTCCTTCGTGGAATGTCTTGTTGTATTGTGTAGATTCATAGAAGGAGGGTAGCTAGAGCCATTACTTCGTTTGTTTTTAATATGTGTCCAAAAGAATTTAGGGTTTTTGGTAATCATTTCTTCAATAGAGCTAATATAATTATTGTAACATTCGCGCATCAATGTGTTACAGTCGTCGCGTAAATAATCAAACTCTATCTTGTCGATGGAGTTATTATACTTTTTATATTTTAAGTGATATTTGTGCTTACGTTTAAGTAATCGTATTAATGTAGGTGAGAACCATACTGGGTAATTAGATTTATATTTAGATGACAGTGGGATAATGTTTTTTATTATAGAATTTATAGTTTCATAAAATTTTTTCACCATTTCATTAACATCTACGCAAAGCTTAAATATATTTATCCAGTCAATTTGACTAACTTCAAGTTTAATTAATTCATAATTAGCTTTTCGGAAGTTTAATTTATTAATTTTATTTTTCTGTACACTCTTACCTGGAGTCCCTAAAATTTCAATAGTTACGTGTAAGGGAGGGTGATATTTATCAATTTCTCTGAGGGGGTTGGAACAATGAGTTACTTTGATATTACTATTCATGTTACTGAGCACAAGGTCAAGGATTTTACCGTTCTCGTTAGCAATATGATTATGTTGAGTAATATCGTTTAATGACATAAAATCTATCAGATCACTTTTAATAGGACAATTAAAGATATTATGCGGAGTAGCATAACCATTATCACAATTAATTTCCAATTTATTTAATTAATTAATCCAGTTTAATTAATCCAGTTTATTCCCCCTAAATTAAAATCACCAAAAATGATTGTATTGGTTTGGGATTCAAAGACTGTGTTACATTTCATAAGATAATTATTTAGGTGTGTTTGAGTAACAGGTGGAGGTAAATAAACAGCGCATAAGTTCAAACTTCAAAGTGAAGTCACAGTTGTTAAATTCAACTTTAACCCATACATCTTCACAGTCACTTTCTAAATCGGACAAGCGGCGCGATGTGAACTTCTTATTAATAGCAATTAAAACCCCTCCTCCCTTAGACCTATGACTGAATAATAATGAACTCTCCCTGTCACGCCTGTACACATCGTATCTATCATCAAATAATTCTAAACTAAAAATACTATCATTGAGCCATGTTTCACTAAATACAATTAAATCATAATTATTTTTTTGAATTTGTTGCTGAACCTTAATAGTACTTAACCTGAGGCCTCTAACATTCTGGTAATAACAAGATAAATTAAAAGAATTTGAGATCATAATTATTAAAAATAGCACACATGGGTGCGGACTACAGCTAACCAGTATTGGATATATTATAATAATAAGGAATTAAAAACAAATACTAACAAAATTTTAAAATTACTTAAATAAAATACATATTGAGAGTTACTTTACTATAACTTACTCTAGTTTGGATAAAGCTTCAATTGTTTTTATTATTTTGTAGTCAGACGATTCATTTTTACGCATATAAACTAAACCATCCTTGATCCATACAAACTTGTAATTAAGTTCTCTGGCTTTCATTCTGGCTGCTGCATGAACACTTTTCATAGTTGGAGACAGATGTTCGTTTATGTATACCGCACGCTGCTCTCCCGCTATTCCAAGGTGAGTACTGTTTAATTTATCCATCTTGGATGCTGCTCTCTTGTTGAAAGTGATGGCGGCTGCTAGGAAGTCATTTCTGATTCTTGGACAACTAAATTTCACCAACACAGAGCGAGGACGCTTGCTTTCTCGGTTGATCTTAGCTGTACGAGTACAAAGATGTATATCTGTATCATTTAGGTTACAATTAATTGTATTGGCAATTTGTTGAACAGTCTTGAACAAGTTTTCAGTTTTATATTTCGGTATGCATTGTATCTCAAGGTTATTAGCCCGAGAGTGTTGTTCCATATTAGTAAGGCGGCTACCAAGGATGTTTAGGTCTTTTTTAAGTTCGAGGTTCTCCGTTTCTAAATATCTTATTCGATCTTCCTTCAATTCAAGATCATTTCTCATCTGCTCGTGAGTGTTTTGTAAGCAATTAAGTGTCTCATCAACTCTAGATAATCGGCTCAATACCTCATTGATATGAAGGTCGAATTTATGAAGGATGTTAGTTTTGAAATCATCTAACAAGGACACCATATCATTGCGAAGTTCCTGTCTGAGATCACTGTCAGTAGTATGATACGTTGCATTTTTTCGCAACGTAATATTTGATGCATCAGAATTAGACAATGAACTGCTACTTGAAATGTTGATCTGGCTGTTAAAAGATTTCTTTTTTGCACATTCCATGCATATCCAAGATGATTTAAATTCCTTAGTTAATTCTCTGAACTGTTTTGTTTTCTTTGTTCCTTCAATGCATTCGAAATGGTATTTAACTTTACATTCAAAGCATGTTAAACTGTCGAGAGTTGGTGATTGGTTTGAACAGCATCCAAATTTATTCAATCGTGACATTATTATTTTAATTAAAATAAATATATGACAATGCTAGGTTGTAAGTAGCTCCCTCTGTCGGCGGGTATGGAATTTAATATTATACTTCTGAAATGGAGGTTAATTCTCAATTTTTACAACAGATGGCGGTAGCGATCGAATCAATTCAAATAATAACGGATTTTATAACCCCGAATTTTGTTTAATTTTATAACACCACCACTTAAAACTAATAAAGTCACGTCCAGTTTCTGGCTGAGTTTATTGATTTATGCAAGTTTGGTACATGTTAGTTGCAGTCCGCACTGATATGCTAAATAAGCATGAAGAAAGTCACCAACACATTAGATAACGCTTGAAGATCTTATTATATCACTAAACTTGCGAATGAAACGTTTATTTGCACGATCAGATAGTTTAATAAAATTAAAATAATATAATAATTTTAATATAATTAAAATTACGAGCTAAGCTAGATAGATACATTAATAAATATTCGAATACAATGTTTAATTTTGAATAGGCACTGACTCCAAAATTGGTTACTAGTATTTAAGTAATGCTATCGTTTATTTATTCACTATTAAATTATTGTTTGGTTTTTAGTTTTTTTAGTCGTTTTTGAAGGCGGTTAAATTTTTTGCTAAAAAGTTTTTATCGATTTAAAGTTTCATATATCTACGCAGTGTGTATACAGTATACCAATAGTCAATGCATCCTATATTGTATTTCTTTTTGTTGCACTGACTTGTTATAAACGCTATTCAGTACTTTATAAATGGACGAGTTTTATTCCAAACCTTTGTTATAAATTACTCAGAATGGTTAGCGTTTAGTGCTCAAATTTCGTCTACAGTCTAGACAAAATAAAATACCATCCTTTTAAACCTTGTCGCGGTCTACAAAATATAAAAGACTAACTCTATAATATTTATTATGTAAATGTGTTAATTAAACGCCTTTTAAAAGAAGCTATAATAATGGTACGCTTACAGAAATTGGAGGCCTTCCGAGAACTCCTTTAATTTGTACGAATTTTAATACCCTTCAGGATTGTAAACTTTGGTGCGTATGTTACCTCGAACATGACGCGTGTGTATTTAGTTGTGGTTTTTATATAAACCGATAAACTGGGACTTTATCTATTGTAGTCTTATGAAAATTACATATATACACACTCACGCCTTTTTATCCCCGAAGGGGTACGCGGAGGCGCTACTAGTGCACATTTTTGTCGTGCGTATTCCGTTCCATGATGTGATAGAGGTGAACCTATATCGGGCACAAATTCCAGACTCCAGGCGGATTCAGAATAGAAAAACCCAGTTTGTTCATACACGATATCTAAAAATAATGAAACTATTTTAAGATTTAATCTCTTTGAAGTCTTGAGTTTTGGCTTCTTGACATGTAAATATTTATCGCCCACGGGCACGCGAAATGTAAGCTATAAATTTTAATAGCTGTTAATGTGATGACTAGAGAGTGATAACAGACGCTTTTTCAGCTTGATATTGCTTTTTAGATTTATTGTACTGCGTAGACTATATACGCAAAGGGCAAAAAAATTTGAGAAGTTTTTGGAGATTTGTTAACCAATCAAGCATAATGTATGCTTGATTGGTTAACAAACCTCCAATGGATTTTAATTTACATATTATACCTAAATTAACATGTTATAGGCTCTCTTACATACTATTAGCCGTCCTGAAGTTTAATGTATAGTATTTAATTGTAAAAGTTTCATCCACTAGCTAAAAGCGTAAAAGTTGAATAAGAACTCGCTATGCTTTCTAGACGCTGGCAGAAACTTGAATCACATTATGAAGTTTTAGAAGTCTAGTAACACTAGCACAATAAATCACTTTGAGTTAGTGAGCAACACTCAGTTTGGGTGCTCCATTTAAAACTTGCAACCCCGCTTTGACTAAACGCTTCCATTTTACGTTTCCAACAAACTTATAGTGATGTGCTGGTTTCGGATATTCGAATGCTTACATTCAACATTATTCTTCCCGTATAGAACAAAGTGATATTGAATTTTTCAGTTCTGTATCAACACAGAGTTTAAAATTTGTATGGCACCTATCACATCACGAGAACCACTTCATGGAAAGTGGGTGCATTAATTGAGCCACTGCATACCTTTTCGGAGATAATAAGCATGTTTGTGTACAATTTAACCGACAATTTAAGTAGTTTCTACTAAACACTTGCACTCAATATCTAACAACTATAGCAAAGATTCCAGCTACAAACCTCACTTCTAGAACATAATCACAAAACCCATCTTTCGGCTTCGAAACCCGAAATCGTATCACGCAATCACTAACCCAGCACTCTGTGTGATTGTTTGGAAAATTGCTTCTACGTACGTACATACATTGTTCGGATACTGAAGCAATTGTAAAGAGGAATTGTCCACATTTTTTGCAGAAGCACTACGTACGGAGCTCCGAGGTTTATCTTGGGTATTGAATGTGTCTATCGAGTGTTTACTAACGTATATGAAGTGTAAGTAGGGATCTATACCCTGTAGTACTCGGCTCTAAATATTATACATTGAGCTATAGAAAGCGATGCCATGTTCTAATACAATTACGCACATAGCTATTGCAGGATGCAGTACAGGGTGGATTTTTGAGATGGGGCGGTAGTGGCAGTTACTTTTGTTTTAGGCTTTCCATCATTTTTAAAGATACAAATAATACCATTCACATATTTTCAAATAAACAACTCATTTACAAAGAAACTTTTTTGATGGCAATCGAACCTGTTGCTTATAACCCCTGATTTAGATACTTCCCGAGTAGGTATAGATAAAGAGACTGCCTCGTAGTTGTATTGCGTATGCGTTACGAGTACGATTTGCGCGCTGACGTCCTGGGTTCAAATGCCGGTCGGGCCTAAAAAATTGTGACTGGGTTTTTCCATCTCAAAAAAATTACTCAGTCGCAGCTCGGAGTCAGGATGTTGGCGGTGTGATACCCGTGCCTCGGAAAGCACGTAAAGCCGTTGGTCCTGCGCCTGATCTCTCTCCGGTCATGTCGGGTTGCCGTCTCACCGGACTATGAGAGTGAAGGAATAGCGAGTGCACCTGTGTATTGCGCACACACTTGTGCACTATAATATCTCCTGCGTACCTGGCTAATCTCCGTTGAGATTGGCCGCCGTGGCCGAAACTGGCTAGGAGGATTTCATTCATTTACTTATAATTTTAATGAAAGCTTACAGCACTTCTCCAAAGCACTTAGATCTAATAATATAATCTAAGTTAAATAATCTAATAAAGAACAATAACAATAAAATTTACTTCTGAAGTAAGCATCGTAACTAAAGTATGAAAAACTTAACTCCTTAAATCTTGATAGCCTCTACAGCAAAACTATTAAATTATTTGAGAGTTCTCATCACAATCAACCACACGAAGTCCATGGCTTTTTTTATGGCATGAGGCATCATGTGACGAGACGAGCATACCGTTCGCTTGATGGTAAGCGATACAACCACCCATAAACACCATCCAGCACTTTGAGTTACAAAATACTGTGTGGCATTCTACAACGCTCGTCATCCTGGGACATAAGTTGTTAAGAGCCTATGTGAAAAAAAAAATGGAATCGTGATGGGCGTGACTTAGCGTATTTCAAATGCGAGGCGCCCCACGGCCCGTTGCGATAGATCGCGCGCCTCGGCCCTCGTCGCATCGCGTCTTTGCCACAGGTCGTTGCACTCAAGCCCGCGAAAAGATCGTCATTGCAAATGCATGTCTGCGTTGTAAATATTATAGTTATTATAATTTCTAATAAATTTATAACTTATAAAACATAGAATTTATTTTAATTCGTTTACAGAACCATTATTATGTCACTATTAACTACCTAATTACTTGAACATTATGTAAAATGACATTGTAAGTTATCTAAACTCATCGAAAGTATTATTCACTTGTAGTTGACTTTTGTTGACAAGATAAAATTTGGTGTGGTGGTAGGTCCGAGACCTACCCCTACGTAGGTCTGTATATAACAAGCAAAGCAGTATGAAACTTCTATAATATGTTTTAAATTATATTTTGCTTTGCTTTGATTTATTCTTGTGGACCTTCCTAGCTTTGGTGGACACAAAATAAATAATAATACAATACATGCAGTAACTATTTTTCAACCCGCGACCTCAGCGCAATAGGCGTATCGTGTGTGCAACTACGCCTTGGAGGCAGTCAAACATAGCATCACACTTTTTCTCCTCACATTTCGTTAGCTATTTTAGGTCTTATGAAATAGGGGACGAGCTTATTGCCACATACCGGGCCCAATTCAACAGTCCGAGTTGATACTGGACAGAAAAAAATAGTATTTGCCCGACCCGGAATTCGAACCCGAGACCTCAGCGTGGAGACCGTACCGGGCACGTAATACAACTACGAGTTGCGGCATCAAGGTAGTTTCGACAAGTCATTCACGATGAAACTTCTTCCCTGGAATGTCAGGTCTATTTTACGTAAATGATGCTTCACTCTAGTGCCACCATACAATTTAAAAATCGAATTTTGTATGTAAAGTATGTTCGAAATTTATGCACAATAAAATTACATAGTTTGATATGAAGATTGATTACATTATTATGGTTCAATAGTCACTATATAGGATATAAATGACATAAGTTTGTTAGTGCTTATACAGATTTTTTTTTTTTTTTTTTAAACCTAGTTAACAGGGGCCCCAAACTAGGCATAGCCTGTATCTTGGAGACCAGAATAGTTTTAGTTATAAACTAGCTTAGGTTTAGTCTTAATACTATGGATAAGTTTTACTACCTATATTGGTTTTATATATATATGATAAAAATAACAGTTAAAAAAAATAAAATAAATGTTAGAAATGTTGAAGGCAGCCGCTACCTATCTAGATCATTTTTATAAATTTTAATTTGAACTGTATGTAATGTGGGGTAAGAAAAATATAGCAAGGTCATTCTTACTACGCGGGTACTTATGGTTATAGAAAATTTGAAATGTTAATTACTTACAATTTTTAAAAATAATTTTGATATTTTGTACAGAAGAATAGACTGCTGTTTATTGCCACAGCTACTTCTTCAATTCCAAGTCATTTTTTTTTTGTTTTGCAATATAACAAAGCTCCGATATCCTTATTGAACTGAATGAAAAATAATGATGGCCATATTTTAAAAAGAGACGGGAAAAACTTCATAGAACTTTGGGCTTAGTGTTACAGAGATAATTTATGCATTATTTTATAGTTATATTAGAACTATTTCGAAATGAGACAGAAAAATCTGTCTGTCCAATGGGAATAAAGAAATAACCACTGTAGAGTAGAGCTTCTAAATCATTTTTCGGTGAATAACTTTTTTTTACCTGATGAAATAAGCTATTCACAGTACCTAACCATTGCCCATTGGATTGCCCTATTGAATAGTGAACAGAGCTAGCTTAGACAATAACCAGAATTGAACATATCACATGGAATCGACGAGGACTGATATAAATATATAATGGCTCATTTTCACTCTGGCGCGAGTGGTGAGCCGAACACAATACGAGCTACGAGGCGAGGTGCGAAGCTAGAGTGTTAGTGAGTCAATAATGTATTTCAATTTGACATTACGTCGGGAGCGCTGAAACAAGTTGCCAGTAAAATAAAATAATATCGACCAATATTAAATATCCCAAAAAATGAAAATGTCTTTTTAGTTTAATTTCTAAAATACCTATAGTTATTAATTCTTATTCTTTTTCAGCCTTTAAAAGGCTACTATTGAACATTGGTCTCCCCCAAAGAATAATTCATAATATGTCAATATTATTCTTGTTATACATGCTTGGTATTCTTTGAGTATGTAGCCAACGCTCTAAGTTGGTGCCAGCGCCGTGTGTAATATTACACGAACCACTTGGTGCCACTTTTCACCTTTCTATAACTCAAAACCTATTTAAAATAAACACATAAAGCTGCGTGAGTTTAATTATATCTATAAGGACATCTAGAAGCCCAAATTTCATGAAGGTAGCTCAAACGGTTATAAAGATATGAATGTCAAAATCGTAAATTTTTGTACTGACTGACAGACCTATAGGATCTAAACCTAACTTACTTCCAGATGACCTAGAAGAATGAAATTTGGAATCCAGCTCGGTAATTATGTGTAAGCGTAAGAAAAAATCTAAAAATAAAAAAAGTTAAAAAATAGAGGGGTCCCCATACAAAAAAAATACATTTTTAATGGTAGCGTTGGAACCGTTACAAGCAAATATTTGAAACTATCCCAATATATGTTTTATTATGTTTGCTTTATAATAGAAATATAAAAATAAAGTTAAGCCAAAACATTTGTGGTGTCCCCATACAAAAAACTTGTAATACGCGCTAAACAGCCGGCCAACGGTGTGTCGTCGGCGGCGCGCGGCACCACACAACTCAATACCTAACTAGTTTGCTTTACAAAAAGTAATGATATCCCACCAAAAACATAAATGTAAAAGATCTCACATTTCTAAATACCAGCAACTATTAAAGGTTATCAATAAAGCAAACAAATAGAATTTAATACTTGTTCATAATGTTATTTTGTTCCTATAAATACATATTTAGATTTTGCATAAAACTTGGCACACATTTAGATCTCCATTCTTTTTGCGGCGAAGCCCACAGCTAAGCATAATTTTGGTATTGAACTTGGCTATCCTTTTTTACATTTATGTTTTTGGTGGGATATTTTTAAATGGAAGACATAAAAATAGAAGAATATTGATACATGTTTCAAAAGTGTAAGGTCAAGCCCAATTTCGGCCGTCTCCTTTATACCTATTACCTATTAGAGTTTGTGGCCAGTCATGTCCAGCGGATTTTGATTTTAAAGCCTTTAAAGAAAAATAAATCTTAATGGCGGCCTTTTTTTTTAAATTCTAACATTACATCTGCCTTTTGTGCACAAAACAATGCCCAGATATCGATTTTGAGTTCGATTGGCCTTAATACAAAAAAAACTTCAAAATGGCGGCCACTTTTTTCAATTCTGACATTGGATCACTCTTTTGTAAATAATGTTACACCCAGATATCGATTTTGCGGTCGATTAGCCTTAAAACAAAGAAATTCAAAATGGTGGCCACTTTTTTTATTTCTGACGGTGGATCTGCCTTTAGTCACTAAAGTGGTACTCAGATACCGATTTCGAAGTCAATTGGCCGTAAAATAAAGAAATTCAAAATGGCGGCCACTTTTTCAGATCTGACATTGGATCCGTCTTTTGTACCTACACGCTTGCCCAGATATAGATTTTGAGGTCGATTAGCCTTAAAACAAGGAAATTCAAAATGGCGGCCACTTTTTTCAAGTTTAACATTGGATCCGTCTTTTATACCTAAAGGCCCTCCCAGATATCGATTTTGAGGTCGAATGGCCTTAAAACAAAGGAATTCAAAATGGCGGTCACTTTTTTTAATTCTAACATTGGATCCGTCTTTTTTACCTACAGGCTTGCCAAGATATCGATTTTGAGTTCGATTGGCCTTAAAACAAAGAAATTCAAAATGGCGGCCACTTTTTTCAATTCTAAAATTGGATCCGTCTTTTGTACTTAAAGGCCTGCACAGATATCGATTTTGAGGTCGATTAGCCTTACAACAAGGAAATTCAAAATGGTGGCCACTTTTTTCAAGTCTAACATTGGATCCGTCTTTTATACCTAAAGGCCTGCCCAGATATAGATTTTGAGGTCGATTGGCCTTAAAACAAAGAAATTCAAAATGGCGGCCACTTTTTTCAATTCTAACATTGGATCCGTCCGTCTTTTGTACCTAAAGGCCTGCACAGATATCGATTTTGAGGTCGATTAGCCTTAAAACAAGGAAATTCAAAATGGCGGCCACTTTTTTCAAGTTTAACATTGGATCCGTCTTTTATACCTAAAGGCCTACCCAGATATCGATTTTGAGGTCGATTAGCCTTAAAACAAGGAAATTCAAAATGGCGGCCACTTTTTTCAAGTCTAACATTGGATCCGTCTTTTATACCTAAAGGTCTGCCCAGATATCGATTTTGAGCTCGATTGGCCTTAAAACAAAGAAATTCAAAATGGCGGCCACTTTTTTCAACTCTAACATTGGATCTGCCCTGTGTACCTAAAGCTATCTGGGCATATATCGATTTCGAGGTCAATTGGCCTTAAAATAAAACATTTAAAATGGCCGCCGTGTATACCAATTCTAACATTGGCTCTTAACATTTTAGTTATTATTGATTCATAATGTATAAATAAGTGAGTACTACAAAAAATCATACTAAAATAATTTTGTGGTGTAAAAATTTGAACAGCCTTTACATGCAAAATACGAATTTTTCAAATGTATGAGCGGCACGCAAGCGTCATTTACGCAAAATTGGGCCGGCATTCCAGGGCGTCCCTAGCTATGGATTACCCAATATAAACAATACATACATGTACTCTCACGTCTTTTATCCCCGAAGGGGTAGGCAGAGGCGCAACTAGTGCACTCACTTTCTGTCGTGCGTATTCCGTCCTATGATGTGATAGGGGGCGAGCCTATCGCCATTTCGGGCTCAAAATCCAGACTTCGGGCTGAAAAGAAAAAAAACCAATATCACTCTGCCCGACCCGGGAATCGAACCCGAGACCTCAGCATTGCAGTCATAACGTAACACAACTACACCACTGAGGCAGTATAATACATACATATATATACACTCACGCCTTTTATCCCCGAAGGGGTAGGCAGAGGCGCAACTAGTGCACCCACTTTTCGCCATTATTCCGTCCCATGATGTGATAGGGGGCGAGCCTATCGCCATATCGGGCACAAATTCCAGGCTCCGAGCTGATACTGAATAGAAAAACTCAATATCACTTTGCCCGACCCGGGGATCGAACCCGAGACCTCAGCATTGCAGTCGTACCTTAGTACGACTACGCCACCGAGGCAGTATAAATAACAAAAAAAAAAGCAGTGACTATTGTTTTTCAATCAAGGATTCGAACCCGGCACCTCAGCGTACCGATCACGAAATATAACTAAAGCAGGTCTCCGACTAGAAACAATTTACAAAGGTGAAAAGATGTAATAATTACGCTTGCTGCCTATCTTATAGACCTAATAGAGCCTATAATTTTATATTGATACACGGACGTGAGCTGGATACACTATAAAACAGAATTTCCAGGGCACCGTCAAATTTGCCGCGCGGTAGCGCGGACTAATCCCTAAACTAGACGGCCAATTCGAACTTTGAAGGCGTCCGAAAATTTCGAGCGCACATCCGTCGTCAGTAAAGATTCCGGACGACTGAAGCCGGCACGGGCCACTCCCATAACAGCGATGGCGTATTTGAACGTCGCGGATGAGAGAAAGTGACGGGAGGCGCACGCGTATGCCGAAATGAAATGGCGTAAGCGCCAAAACAATTTTCTTTTAATTGTGATTATACTATTTAATTCATTTTAATTGTGTATTGATAAAACTTTGAAAATATTGATTTATTGTATTTAAATCAAGTTACGAATATATATATTCCACCATTTAGAGATAAAGCGTGTTTAAAGAAAATATCAGAGGTAAGTTTAAATTTTTTTTCGATAGAGAAAATTTATAGCAATTGTGTTTTGGCTTTGACATATCATTGAGTTATATGTTCAATTTATCCATATCCAAAAATCGAACTTCTGATCTTAGTAGTTTACGAGAAATTTGAATTTAAAAGTCCTTAAAGTTCCTGACATAGGCTCTTAAGTCTCAATATGTCCTGTAGTTACACTGGCTACAATGTCCTTCAAACCGAAACACAGCAGTGCATGCACACTGCTGCTTGGCGGTAGAAAATGAAATTGCGGTGATACCCACCCAGGCGGACTCTTACATATGAGAGTCTTATCAACAGCTAAACGTAGGCCTACCCTAAAGATTTCCAGACGGATCCAACAAAAGCTGCTTGCATGCCGCGTGATCCTGCGATCTTTTTGAGAGTAATCAATATAAAATAATTATGTACAATAATCTGTACGTAACTAAACTACAGCTGAATGTCTGGAAGTTTGAACTACAGCTGAATGTTTGTACTTCAATTGTCATTTTTGACAAAACATAGTAGGTATACGCCTCATAGAGTTATTAAAATCTATGATACACCCTTTCATAGAACGTGAAATGTAGCTAATTATTTTCCTGTTATTTTATAATCGTTGACACACGCGTGGGTCGGCTACATTATTCAATTAACACATACCACGCTTAACGCTATAAACACACGCTTTTAAGTTGAAGACGCGTTTTTTTACACGTGTGCTTTTGGCGTATTTATTAACTTATTAATTTATTGTTCTAAGGTAAACCAACAGCATTACATAATATGTAATATATGTACAATGTTTTAAAAACATTGTGTGTATAATATAATTTATAGCAGAAATATATCAAAGCACTAAGCGTTGGTCGCGGCGTCAACCAAAAATCCCTAAAACTGTAGAGATCCAGAGCGTAGTCGACAAAATTAGATATGAATTCAAATATTTCCCACAGAAACTGACGTAAATTACCGGAAAAGTATTTCCTATAAGAAAAAACTACCTAGGTAAAAAATATCTACACGTGTGACAAATTTCATATAAATCTGTTCAGAGATATATGTATTTCCTTCTAACAAACATCCAAAAACATTATCACAATCGTTCATATTTACAATATTAGTAAAGTAATATAAGATATGAAGAAAGATTTACATTCTAAAAGTGGTAGAACCACAATACTATTATTATTAGTAGTATTTTTTTTTACAGCATGGAGGTGCATTGATTGAGATGGTACCGCAGTTTCAAGAAAAAAATATTTCTGAATGCTCCCTTCTCTTTCTTAACACACACACACACACACACTCACACCTGTTATCCCCGAAGGGGTAGGCAGAGGCGCAACTGGTGCACCCACTTTTCATCGTTATTCCGTCCCATGATGTGAAAGGGGGCGAGCCTATCCCCATATCGGGCACAAATTCCAGACTCCGAGCTGATACTGAATAGAAATACTCAATATCACTTTGCCCGACCCGGGGATCGAACCCGAGACCTCAGCACATTGCAATCATACCGTAATACGACTACGCCACTCAGCAGTCTTTATTAAGTCCGGTCCTGTTTTTTGCATGTATATGCGAAAAAGCAAGTTAAATAATACTTAAATTTTGTCTTTGTGAGTACCATCGCTTTTATCTATTTTTGTAGACAAATCTCTACCTACACTAGTATATATTATTAAAAAGTTTAGTCCTCAACGTAATAATACACATTATAATTTTAACAGCTTTAATTAAAAATACGCCAATGAAATTTTAACCTTAAAGCCCAAAAAAATCGTGAATAAAATCGCTGCGACGCGACGTACGAAGGGACGAAGCAGAATAATAAGATTATATTTTTTGTTAGGAATGTCAAAAAGCCTATAAATAAAGGTCGTCACAGTGGGTGGACTCAGGATGTTCAAATAAACAGAATTCCTTTATTACGCATAAAAGGGACATTCTTCAGATAAAAATTTAATCCACTCAATGTGACTTTTATATCAAGTCTGTTACGTCTGTCTCAAGTATAAAAATGTTTTTAACCTCTGAACATTACGAGTTCATTTGCAAGATTTCCCTAAAATGTAGAATGTTTTCTAGTGCCACTAAAAATGTTGACGATCTGTAAACATGTTCATGTTCTGTAAAAAATGGATTACTTTTGCTTATTATGACATTTTTATTGTTTCACGGCAGATCTTTTTGTTATGGAGGAACTGGTGAGGCCACGCTGGCCCTAGCCCTTGATCAAGTAGTGACGCCTTTAATAAAAATAATGATAACAAAATACTGTATTTTTAAAAAGCTCGCGACATACAGCTACGTCGTGCAAATCTGTTGCGTGCTGGCGAGCCGCGCGTGCATTCTTTAGTAAAATTTTTTGCACTTAAAATTTTCATTTTGGTGCTCCTTTATGCCTAATTTAAAATCTCTTGCCACATAGCGCGACATAAAATAATCGTTTTCTAAAGGTTCGTATTAATAAATCCATCTCAGGTTTGAGTAAATTATCACGTACAAATTTAATGTATTGAGTTATTTAATACACCAAGTTTAAGCTGTCATTTAAGATCTTGTTCTCAGCTGAGTAAGCGCTGTTATACAAACAAAACTTAGCTGTCAAAATGCGTCACATATTGTAACTTAAGATGTCATTTGAGCTGATGTTTATGACTTTATTAAATAGCGACTATCTTAAGATGGTAAACTTAATATGACAGCATCTCAGCTAATATCGCACTTCAGAGCAAAATTGAGTTGCATCTATAAATACAGCCCTTAACCTTTTCATGAGATATTTAGTATAAGCGTTACATGACTACTTTTATACAAGGTACTCTACTACATTTTATTCTGAACGATAGTTATCCATTTCGTAATTCTTATTTGTTGTAAATCGTAGAGCCTAAGTCTGACTGGCAAATAAATATAATGGTAATTAAATTGATGACGGCAAGTTGATCCTACTGCATCTGATGGTTAGCGGAGAGGGTCCAGATAGAGATAATGATCTCTCGTCAGTAGACGCAATTATGCCGGCTTGTGTACCCTGGATATACCCAGGGTATAGTCAAAGCTATCGTTATTTTTCAAACAGCTGCAATGTTTAGCTATAAATTTAATTGTACACCTCGGTACCGTAGTATTGTGTAGGCGTTAGCGTAGGACAAAGGAATTTTTTAACTCACAATTTTCCTGCTATTGAGGTCTGTAAATAATAATTATATCTCCTAGCTTATACCAATCAAGCCCGGCTCGGTTACATTGGCCCGGTACGTGATCTGTCAACAAGCGAAAAACGACCTTATACGCACCCACATAAGGTCGATGTGGGTGCTTATAAGGTCGATTTTCGCTTGTTGACAGCTGTCATACCGGGCCAATGTAACCGAGCGGGGCTTGACGTATAATAATAATATCCTTATAACAGTCATGCAGCCCATTGCTAAGTACAAGCCTTCGTTACTATTGAGAACTGAGAGGGTTTAGAGCTTAGTCCACCACGCTGGCCTAATGCCGGTTGGCCAGCGAGGGTTGGCGAATGTCCCACACACACGAAATTTTTATGAGGAATTCTCATGTATGTTAGTTACCCCACGATGGTTCCCTACACGGTTAAAGCGAACGATAATAATTGTAAAACAATACACGCGTAACTTCGAAAGGTCAAAGATTTTGAATCTGTGGACGTTCGTCTCGGTAGACTGCTTCATTACCAATTAGGCCATCGTGCACTTTTACTACTAGTTTGCTTTTATATTGACATCGTAAGCATAACCGTAACTCAAAACGTTATCCGCCATTAACCGTGCAAATTTAATAAACTTCATGTCAACACAAACAGTGAGATTATAACTTATTCAGCTGTTTGACCCCCGGGAGGCTGTATTTGTCTTGAGTAGTTGGTGTTAACGTGGCTAACAATAACAGTAGAACTAAGTTGGGCGGTGATGGATCGCCCGTTCCTTGTGCTTTCATATTTATCTTTTGTTTTATCTTGTTTATAAATACTGTCTTCTGAGGAGAAATGTCAGCAATATAGTTAAACGTTTAGGGATTAGTACATAATATACACACGCGTCGCGTCGATAGCCTAGTTGGAAGCGGACTGCCGAGACAAATGTCCGCAGGTTTAAAACCCAAGGGCACACACCTCTGACTTTTCTAAAAAAATATGTATGTATTCTTTGTGAATTATCGCTCGCTTTAACGGCGAAGAAAAACATCGTGAGAAAGCCTGCATACTTGAGGTGTTCACTGAATTTCAAAGGTATGTAAAGTCTGCCAACCCGCACTAGGCCAGCGTGGTGGACTAAGCCATTAACCCTCTCAGTTGTAGAGGAGACTAGTTCTCAGCGGTGGGCAGTATTACAGAGCTAGTTTTGGTATGGTATACACACGTACACTCATACACATAGGTATCTCCGAATGGATAGACAGAGGTACAACCTGGGCAAGAACTTTTCGCAAGTATGTTCCACCCCATGAAGTGGTAGAGGGAGCCTATCGCAATATCGGACAAATTCCAGACTCTATCAGAAAAACCCAATATCACTACCCGACCTAGAATTTGAGTCCGGAACTTCAGAGCTGTGTTTTACCGCCCTGAAGATATAACTACGCCACCGAGGCAGTCATAGATACTATTAAACAGTAATTTTTGTTTGTTTTATAGCAAAGGAATACGCAAAAGCGGAATAAGGGGAATTGTCTTTGGAAAAGCTTGTATCCGAGTTATGATGTGTGATTGCCATGTCGACCTAATTCCGGCAATTCAGGTATATACTTTGGAAAAGCTTGTATCCTTAATTCTGGCAATTCAGGTATATTTCGGCTAATTTAAACACCAATTAAATGTGCCAAAATAGAGTAACTTTAATTATTAATTTATTTATTCACATTATCAATATAATCTTAACAGGTGTGATGAATTCAAAATTCAAAAAAGAAAAATTCAATTCGTGTCACACCAATGCGATATATATTATATTGTTATACGTGATACGGTAATGTAATGTGGGTGTGGCGTCAGCACACCACTTGGAAACGAAACAGTTTACATTCCACATACAAGACGCTGGCCGTGGGAAACTTAAGAGCGGAAACAATGCAGCACTCAACGTACAAGTGACCTAAGAGGTTTGCCGGCAGCCCCACCAGAATCATCAATCAACTTGTGTATTTATATATAAACATTAGGCATTTTATTTCACTCTCTCCAACGCTATTTCGATCGGACGGTAAATTACCCAAATACGCTCATCCGCAAAGCGTCGATATAAACTCCATTCGACCGCGCCAAATGGAGACGGCCGCGTTCAGTTTTAACAGATCCAGAGGACGATATCACTCTGGCCATCCGCCGTAAGAACGAGTTCTTAAAACTCTAACACTCCACAAGACCGCAGTTCCGTCCTCGCCGTCGAGGACCTCGCCGCGTTCCCCGTCACCCCCACGACCACCCTAGCAGTTCCGGCCCGCGTGCCGATGACAATGAAACGAATTAATAGGAAACAATCTTTCCCTAATCGCTGATGTCTCATCCTCTGTCAGTGGCCGTCCTGAGCCAAGGTTCGTAGCCCGTTAGTGGGTTAACCTCAGCATGGTCACCTAAATTAATGCGTTGCGAGCACCTAAAGCGTTCACCCTAAAGTCCGTTGTGGCCAGAAAAGCTGACTCTCGTCAGGATATTTACCTTTTGTCCACGATCGAAAGTGAATTTGTGAGGTAAATGATACACTGTTTAAAAAAACACATTTATTTATACTATACATCACAAATATGGATAATACAATGTTTACAATTAGAGTACATTTTAGTGTTGAAGCATTCAGTTTCTACTGCTTATGCTATATCTAACAATAATAATAGGTATAGTCCTTATAGACGCCATTAAAATATATTTCATCCTAATGTCTATAAATAGATATATGTAATAGTGGTACAAAATGTAATTGCTGTATATAGATATACTAGAGTTTAGTGTCAGTAAACTTTGAATTATTTGTTATAATTAATGTTTCCGAAATTAAATCAATGTCAATTTTCGTATAATGCTCAATTTTTCGGACGACTAATATCTCAGTCATTCGTGTAATCATGAAAACTATAAAGTGTTTGAAATGTCGGGAGAAAATTTATACATAAAAACCGTAAAAAATCTGTTAACTAGTTCAATTTCAAAGACGAATATTCGCGTAAATAAAAGTAACCAACTCATTTTTGTATTAACAAGTGGTACTAATGTGTTCATGGAAAGAAAAATTCAATTTAAATAAATAGTATTTTTTACTCCCAACTACGCATTACCATTTCAAATTGGAGCCGGTACAGCACTCTTACAAACATGTTGCAGAGAGTATTTTAGTTCTTATTACCATTTTGTCTGAGTTCAATCCCCGTATACAGTTCCGGGAAAATCCTGTTACGAAAAGCCGAAGTGTTTTCAGACATAGAAATCGAGCAGAGTACCTCCCGGTCCACAACTCATTTACAGTGCTTCTAGACCAAGAAGGTGACTAGTGACAATGTCTTTAGACGTAAAAAACAGCGTAGGACTTCATTCAAATTTCATTTCTCTTTTCCTTAAACTTGCTAAATAAAAATCTATCTTTCGTATAAATACTTCTACCAAATACTAGTGTTTGTATACGATTTGAAAAAACCCGCACTAAAATAGCGATCTTTATTAAAAATTCAAAAGCAGGCTATGTATACAATAGGATGGTTGTATGGACTGTCACATCAAATTACACGACAAGACCATCATGTGACGTGTATATTGCATACTTAACATAGCGGAGCTTCCGTGCACGGCAATCCATTTCCAACTGAATTTGTCGCGTTATAATTGGATGGGGTAGTCTTTGAAACCGTCCCATCGTCTGCGCCCTATTTAGGTACACGTTCTAAAAATCAGTTTTCAAACTTCACTTATAATTTCAAGAAATAAACATAAAATCTCATAACTTGGCTCTACAGTAGCTTATTTTTATTAAGATCTATTGTCCTCTCTAAACTTTCTCCAAAACATTTTAGTATTTGTATTCCCCATAATTATTAGGACCAACACCTCCAGAGGCTCTCAATTGGTCCTTGGGTCAAGAGCCAGATGCAGAAAGCAGTACTTCTGGACACAGGACGCATCGTGAGGAGATGATAAAAAAGGTACATTTTAAATAACGAGCAATACAGGCCTGTTTATTATATACCAACGATCATAGTCAGAGCAGCAACTACACACAGTGCTCTAAGGACGTTCGGCGCGTCATTTAATAATATGTTTCATACAAAAAATTTACAGACCCTTTAATATATTATTAATTTTTACACGAGATGCTTTACAACTGGTTTTTCTAGTTGTAAACTTCCCTACACTTGAGGTTAAAATATCTCCTTATTTCATTTGTTTCTCCCGCTTTCCTATGAAGAGAAGTGGATAATTATTAATATATTTCCTACATTTCTATTTGATTAACTTCGTTGCGGGTTAAAGACGGACTGGTGTTCCCTAAGGCTCGCTGATCTTCACCGCTCCGTCTCATGAAATGCGTACCGCTACTGATTTTGGCTTACGGAATTGCAGTAGTGCATGTGAGAGGGAGATAGTTTCTATACAACTTACTGACAATACAGGAGTCCAGGTTGACCTTAAAGAAGGAAGAATAAGGATTATTAAAATTAGATTTTTGGGGCTCGGGCTCCAAATGCAACAAAAATACTTTCGGTTCACGCAAACTTTTTGTGAACCGCATAATGTTGTGGATGATGAGGATCCAGCTAGGCTGGGCAGCGTTTGGAAAACTACGTCGAGTCTTTTCGTCATCCATACCGCAATGTTTGAAAACGAAAGTTTTCAATCAGTGCGTCCTACCCGTCATGACCTACGGAGCCGAGACATGAACACTCACGGTAGGGTTGGTCCACCAGTTGAAAGTAGCTCAGCGGGCTATGGAGAGAGCTATGCTCGGAGTTTCTCTGAAGGATAGGATTCGCAACGAATACATCCGACAGAGAACCAAAGTTATCGACATAGCTCAAATAATTAGCAAGCTGAAGTGGCAGTGGGCTGACCATATCTCGCGAAGAACCGACAACCGCTGGGGTAAACGTGTTCTTGAGTGGAGACCGCGACTGGGCAAACGTAGTGTAGGACGCCCTCCGGCCAGGTGGGATGACGATCTGCGAAAGACTGCAGGCAGATGCTGGATGCGGCAAGCTGAAGACAGGGCGCTATGGCGCTCATTAGGGGAGGCCTATGTCCAGCAGTGGACTGATAAAGGCTGATGATGATGATGATAATGTTGTCCACATAGTTAGGCGTTCATGCATACAGAAAACATTATCTGTAATCATTGGTCGCTGATAGCCTGTAACCTACCTGGACTTGTTCATTGCTCATAATATCGCAGTTAGATTTTATAGTAATTACCTATCATGTCTTTTTGATTACAGCAAAATATTGGTATACCTAACATCAATATTAAAAAGACAAAAATATTTTTCAAAATTTGCTCTATGCTACAACTTTGGTTTTATATTAATGATTATGAGTAGTTTAATATACAATGTGTACTAAAATATACAATTATATATGCCACGATATGTCATATATTTACATGATATAGGAATAAATTACGATCAACCGCAACTCACTGATATTGAAATTTAGGTCTTATGCAATTTTTATAGACCTGAATCAGCAAGTGTGAAGTGAGTTTTATTATAAGTAATTCTGCAAGCATACATGTAGTTCTCGGCATGCCTGGTCTTTAAAGACTGGTTAAGTTTGGATACATATTTAGTTGTTTTAAATAATTTATATACATTTTTTGGTTGCCATTACAACTAAGTAACTTACAAATTATTATAATGGAAAACATTAAAACTAAATACAAAAAAAATATTCAGTACATAAAAATTCTATTATTTAGTTGTGTTAAATTTAACTCATCATTGGTTTAAATTCAACTACATACAAGGAGCAAAAATGGAATTAAATATATGATAATTATGGCTCCACACATATTTAAATTAAAAAATGTCTACAAAATATTATTATTTTTATACCTGTTTCGTTTTTATGTTATATACCCTTAATTCGGTGTCCCATCATGGGCTACACACACATACTCGCGCCCTTTATCCCCGAAGGGGTAGGTGGAGACGCAAATAGCGCACCCGCTTTTCGCCATGCGTATTCCGTCCCATGATGTGATGGGGTGCGATCCTATCGCCATATCGGGCAGTAATTCCAGACTCCGGAATTCTCATGATTTCAGATTCTCATTATTTCAGATTCTGAAGATTTATCTGATTTATAAATATTATTTGTTTTTATAAAAGACTATTATTATCTCGTGGCTTTATTGTGAGAGAAGTCATTCTCTTTCAACCCAGAGCGGCGTGGATTTAGAATAATGTATATTATATATATTTCTGAGAAATTTAAGTGGTTTTTGCTTCTGAATTTTTTGATGTCGGGAAAAATGTGGAATAAATTGAAACTGTGAACTTAGATGGGATTGAAAGAAGTTCAGAATAATACAGCTCAGTGCTTACAGTCTATTTTTTACACACTTTTCCTACAAAACTTTTTCTTAATTAGGTAATGTTTTTCTATCTTGTAAAGAAGTTTGAAGTTTGCTTTAGTTTGGCTAAGAACTTTTCTTTGATCCTTTCAATCTATGAGAGTACTCGATTTTAACGCAATGAAAAACCGGCCGTAATCATTAATTGTGAAGAATCGCTTTTCTGTATCAGTTGTTCACCCAAATAATGTTTTGAAATTAGTATACATGATACATATAGTATCGTACATAATTAACTAATTTAAGAACCTACAAAAAACAATAATATTTAAACTGCCTCGGTGTCATAGTTGTATTTCGTGCGCGGTACGGCTATGGCGCAGAGGACTGACGGGTTCGAATCCGGGGTCACGCAAAGTGGTGTTGAGGTTTCCAGTCAGTATCAAGCTGGAGACTGAAACAAGCAAGGCCTGTTGTATGTATTGGCTACACTTTAATTAAAAAACTTGTAGGGTAAACCGCACTTTAGCACAAGAACAGCTAATTTAAAACAAAATAGCGAAACTGTTAACATTACCCAGCTAATCTTGTACGTGGTCTGCAAAGTTTTCGAACGATTAATCGTCGGTTAGCTGTAAGATGCTAAGTTTTAATTTTATTACAGCTTTTCTTTAAAGCTTTTACAAAAACTTTGTATCGGGAAGCTGTGATAAGTTAATAAACTACATCCGACAGCTACTGACACTCTCATCCCTCACTGCGTTAGGTATTAAGTAAATGTATTTTGACGTGGGTTTCAACAAGTGGTTTTTATACAAAATGTGTGTATTACACTTGACTTAGCTCGTCACAAGAAGACGTTATAATAATATGTTAAGTTTATTGGTGCTCAGTTACAGTGGCTATAATGTCTTTCAAGCTGGAACAGAGCAATTGGACAACGTTTCTTAGTTATAAGATACAAACTTTCGGTCTAAGCCTAAGGACCTTACTAATAATATTCGATGGATACATACATAGTTATACAATGTTTTGCGTTGCATTGTTAAAAATTCTCTGAGATAAATTCATTATAATTGCAATAGATATGAAAAGATATGCTACAGTGATGCTGATTACATAATTCTTACAATATACTATGATAATTATGGTATTACAATTAATGTACAATAGCTATGATCCCATATCCAGATGTAGCTAAATATTTTAATCTACGTCAAAAGTATTTGCAACATGAGATTCGATTGACTAAAATATTATATAGTCAAGTAATAATTTTCTTTGTGATAAATGACAGAAGATATGTTACAAATTCCTTCTATACTTACTCACTCTACAATAATGAAGTACTAACGGCCACTACACAGCAAAACACTGCGAAATTTCAATATAAAAATCTGTGATATCAGGCGCTACGTTTTAGATGCTATAGATTATAGAATGCGGCGGCCTATATTTGCGTTTCGATGTCGCAATATTTGGATGTGCGTCGACCATTAATTCTAAAGGTGCGACGAAATTTTTGGCCAACGTAATGACGTCATGATTTAATTTTTTCTCATTTAATGCATTGAATTTTATTCTATAGAAATATATAATTTTCTCAATTTTTTTAGGTCCCAATCACTCTGATAAACGGCTTTATAAAAAACAAAAAATATTATTTCGTATACCTTTAGAATTCCTATTAATATAAAAAACTATTCTATAGATTAAAATATTTTGAATGCTTATAAATGTAATATGCTATAACTATGTTGTAAGTACATTATACTTCTATACGTAATTCAATTCTATACGCATTGCTGTCTTCATAAATACTTCTAAATATCATATTTTTATTTACCTTAAAACAACAAAAGCAGCACCTTTATAAAATAATTACTGTGATAGTATAATCTAGAATGTGTTGAGATTTAAAAATATTTATCATAAAAAGAAAATAATTATTGTTTTCAAAGTAATATTGTTTTTTAAATAAGAATGGATTTTTGTTATATATAGCGGTAGGCTTACGAATACGTTTTTAATATTTATTAATTAATTGATTTTGTATATTTAACTGAAAAAATAATGCGAAAAACTAGGTATAAAAAATTTAACAGGAAAGTGATAAAGTTTTCTCTACGCAGTCATACTACTTTAATCATACAATATGTTAAAATCTCAATACAATTTGGTGTTTTAATAAATTCAATTATAAAAAGGCTTTCCATTGAAAAATTGGTCAAGCATCAGGACGATTGTTCACGTAAGGACGTGTTCCGTAAAAGATTTTATAAAACAGAATGTTTATAGTCCGCACTATTATTCTAAGATCCACACGCTATAGATAGTCACCTCCTTTTTTTTATAGCATTGAATGACGAGACGAGCATGCCGTTCGCCTGAAGGTAAGCGATACGACCACCCATAAACAGTAGAAATACCATCCAGAACCTTGATATACAAAGTACTGAGTGGCATTCCACTGCGCTCGTCATCCTGAGACATAAAATGTTAAGTCTCATTATGTCCTGTAGTTATACTGGCTACAATGCCCTTCAAACCGAAACACAACAGTGCATGCACACTGCTGCTTGGCGGTAGAAATAAACATTGCAGTGGTACCCACCCAGACGAACTCTTACATATCCTGTTGTATATAAGCTGAACTGCGCGGTAAAAAGGTTTTTTATAGACATAGAAGCAGAGCAGTGACCCGTAATCACGATCGTCCATAGAAACCCACGAAGTCAGGGGGAATTGTAGGTATCTTTAAAGAAGTAGATAAAGGAATGACATTAGGAAACAATTTATGTAACCTCGGAAATTTCATTATCTGTACAAAATGCAACAGTAAATGTGCCATTACACAGGAATATAAGACTGTGGTACAAAACTGGATGAATCGGCTCATTATACTGCAAACAACATTGCCTGCAACGTAGCTAAATGGTCGCATTTGCAATAAGTTTTGTATGTTGCTCTAAATGCAAACTTTGCGTCCTTTCTCCTCTCGAACTGTACGTCAGCCTGTAAAAATCATTATACGCAGTTTCTGGTACCATTCCAAAAATATTTTTTAATGTCATAGTAGTAATGAAAGACGTATTTAAAAATTTTGTTGTTTTACCATTGATGTATTAAAAATGTGTTTTACATAGAATTGCGTGATATTCCTATGTAAAATTCATAAATGTTTTAGACTCCTTGAAGGTCGGTTTTAAATAATAAAGTTTTATTGATCTTAGTTACACGGGAGGTGACTAGCAATTTCGCGCGTATTATACTATGATGGAATTCGATAAATAATAAACACTACACAACTATTTCATTCTTTGAAAGTACCACTAGTTACTAAAATAGTGATTATAAATTTCTGAAACTGAAAATATTCTCTATATAACATTTATTTATTATATACTTGCGAATGAAAGTGATACAAATTATTTAAAGATAAATAAATATAGCCAGTATCCTATAAATTGGTATTCTAAATAAATTATATCCTATATACTTATAATATTTCACAAAACGTTAAATAATTTACATTTACAATTTCTTTGAAATTCTAATATGTTCCATAATATAATTTATAATATTAGACACAGTATCTAAAAGCACACCAAAATACACGTATTAAATAAATTACTTATTGATTTTCATTTTTATATAAAAATATTTAATTCACAGAATTCTATTAAAGCCTGTATCCATGCAGTTTTTACGAGATTCGTTTGAGTTGAAACTCGAGGCATTCCGTTAACTATTAAATGAAAATACCGCAGAAAATCAAATATTTTGGTTCTATGTAGTATTACTGAGTTTTAAACCACTCACATGTTTTTGATATATCGCGGCAAAGTGAATTCACTCCCCCTGGTATTCAGTGAAGAGAACCCCAGGAAAATGTCAACGGGCAAGAGATGAAAGCATTCCTAGAAGGTTCGCCTTTGTAATTGCTCCAGCCCGCTCTGTTTGAAGGATCCCGATACTTTTGCACAACGAAATGATGAAACAAGCAAGTGACTCGTCTAATAAAATACTACAGCAGTCCAAAGACAATAGGGATATAGCTCAATTCTCTGAAATACAGACCTCTGCATGGTACTCTCATACCCTTTTTTTATTGTTGTTTTAAATGACGAACATGCCGCTCGCCTGATGGTAAGCGATACGACCGCCCTTAAGCAGTAGCAACGCCATGTAGAACTTTTAATTTCAAAGTACTGTCTGGCACTTCACTGCACTCGTCATCCTGAGATATAAGATGTTAAGTCTCAAAATGTTCAGTAATTACGCCAGCTACTGTGTCCTTCAAATTGGAAAACAACTGTGCACGTTTATCAATTATCGTTCGCTTTAATGGTGACGGAAAACATTGCGAAGAAACCTACATATCTGAGTATTCTCACCCAAATGTCTAACCCCTCTCACTAATAGAGGAGGCCCGTGCTCAGCAGTGGGCAGCATAAAATACAGGGCTGATTGCATTGTGCATGCACACTGTTGCTTGTGGTAGACATTGCGGTGATACCTACCCTGGCGGCCCCTTGCATACTAGACACCTACCACCAGTTGATCTGTGTCTGAATCTCTGGAATCGTTTCGTAATCTGTTGACACAAATAAAAAGTCATTCAAAACAGAACACAAGTGGTTTTGAAAATTTCTGCTGGGTGATAAAAGTAGATAATACTTCCGTACCCAAACGAAGTACATAAGTTATCATGCCGTTGACTGCAACGCTGCACTGGCTTTGAAGCGCGTAAATCAACATTTTGTATAGTAACTTAGTTCTATTATAATTATATGCAAACCATGAAGTCCCAGATCCCATAAGACGCTCTGAAATAATCGGCTTAATTTCAACACGGCATCTCCTTGACCTATTTGGTAAATTTTAATGCATTATTACTTTGTATTGAAATTGAAAATCAGATTGGACGGTGAAATTGTAATTCAAAATGCTGAGAAATAAATTGCCTCGAGACTCAATCCAACGACTCATAATAATTATATTAAATCCGACGACATTTATTATAAATAATATATTGAGATTATTCATGATTGTGCACACAAAGACTGTATACCTATATCAAAACCATACACTATTAGTCAAGACTATATTATACATATGTGTGGCGATTTTATTCTGAAAATACTACCCAGCTAAAATGTAGCAAATGTTTTATTATTATAACCTATATTGGAATTGGAGAAGGTCGATATATTTTTTTTATTATAAATAGCACACTGTGCTTGCGCAATGTTTAGATTTATCGTAAACAATCAAGCTACATCAATAATTTGCTTTCGTTTTTAAATTTAATTTCAAGGCAAAGGTAAAAATAATAGCATCATCTACGTTCTAGGAGTTAGTATTTTAAGAATAAACTTATAGTTTTTTTTAATGTTTGCTACAAATATAATATTTCAATAGTGATATTACATGATTCTTATTTACATATATTTGCTTATTAATCATATTCGTTGTATATCATGCTATATTTTTACAAGACTTTCAAGCTAACTTTTTATACATATTACGAAAAGAATATGCATTCAAAAAGCATTAATACTGATAATGCACATGCCTACACGTTTAAAATAATAAATATTTTTTGATCTAAAATCAACTGACTCAGACGAAATTTGCTCAGGAACTTTAGTTATAATCTTACACGAAAACAACGCAAAATACACACTGTTTAAACTCACACAAATTATCATTACTATACTCGGACTACATGCGACTAGCTCTAAAAGTAATAAATCTTATCAGTAGTTTCAAAGTGTACGTGTTTCTTGCCGTGCGGTGGCATCACAAACAATAACCATCAGGTCGGGTTGCTCTTCCTCGTAGTGTTCGCCTTGATAAACTCATTCACTTTAATCGGACTACCAGCTCTAGTCTTAGCACTGTCACTTACGATTCTAGTCGGACTTCGCGACACGGGACTTTTGTCATCGTTGTCACTTGGTTCGTTAATTTGTGGGATGGGCGTCTTTGTTTTCTGGGGCTCCGTTTCGCGATCGACCTGGGTGAGGACCTCCTGCACGTGGATGGTCAGCTCAGGCCTGACTACATGAGTGAAGGGGAGCAGCGCCCCGGCGACGTCCATCGTGTTGTTGATGTTTCTGTGCCACAACTCGAGCACGACGCTGCGCCGTTGCTACTTGTATCGAGGAGGTCCCAGCCAGCCGCAACCGAACACCTGGACAATAAAACTATTGAGCATGCTGTGATTCAAAAAATCTTCACTGCTAAATTTGATATTTATGACACGCAGATTTGTCTTGGTTAGTTTTATCAGAAAACAACATTTTTATAAGAGTAAGATATGTTGACTTTACAATATAAAAACAATTACATAAGGAAGATAAGTTTATTAGCCAAATATAAATAGTATGTGAAGACTAGCCAAGTCAAATCTTGAGCTTAAATTTATACCAAGTTATCTGCTTTGTGTAAATGATTCGACTGTTCAAATTTAAGAAGTTATATTTTTTTAATATCACCATTGTCGAAGCAGAAAAAGAAAGAAATTATTAAGAATTTAAAAAGAACTTAATTAGAAGAAATTAATAAGAACACACTCTATTCTAAAATATATTAGTTTAAATTTATTTTAGAATAGAGTGTGTTCTTATAAATATTTTTTAGGATTATGTACAGGGCTTGGTACCCATTTAGATTTTAATTCTTTTCTCGGTGAGTCGACAAGCACGCATATCCTTAATATTGGACTTGGCTTCTATATTTCACATTTGTGTTTCTGATGGGATTCTTATTTCGCAATACGATAGGCTGTTTTTTTATAACATCATTGTACCCGTCAAATAAAGGCTTTTATTGGTCAATTTGGTATGTGTCATAGCATGTTTCATGAGTAAGAAACGAAATTAATAGCAGACAGTTACGTTTTATTACGGAGAGAGACAGCACGAGGATACCATTGTTTAACGATTGCCTAGAAGACACTTTAATTACAAATTGCTAATTGGAACACGTTTATGTGTGTCTGTGTGAAGGTAACACGATATTCGCCTATAATGAGAAACTTTCAAATGAGATAGAACCACGTTGCAGAAATTGTGTACATCAAAGAGTCTCGTCTGGCTTTTCTTAGATAATTTCTTACCTGTACCTCTATCTGTATCTAATAACGTTTTGTTATATTGAAGTTTCGTTTGCATCTTTAATTGTATAAGTAGCATTTGAACAAAACTATGTTTTAAACTTAGGTAATATTAAGATTTAAATGGTGTTACTTAGTTGATGCAACTTTAATAATAAATAAACTAGTGCAGTAGTACCTTTGTTATTTAGCTTTGTACGGTTACCTGGTAGACTAGCATTTATAAAAAAATCGTATGATTATAATATATTTCTGTTATATCGGTATTGATTTTCAACATGTATATTGTCATGGATGCCAAAACCGTGATAAAAAATTAATCCTATCCATGCTATACATGTAACGATAAACCGATACGATCGAATGTAACATTTTAAACTAAACTGGACCCAAATTCTCGATTCTGTATAATAGTATTCTAGAAGTGTAAGTGCTCGTTAACTTTTTAGACAATCTAGCAACGAGTATTTTTGGGTCCAACGTAATTAATAACCGAAACGTAGTACAGCTGTTATTTCATACCTTTACGCCAGTGGTCGTAATTTTATCAACTTCGTCCATCTTCGAAAAGCTTCATACTTCTGCTATAAGCCAGATAAAGTACGTAACTACCACATGCATTTTCAAAAAAAATCACCCGATTTTTCAATACGATACGATCGTACCGATTTATCGGAACGTGTGTAACTAGAAAAAAGGTAAAAATTACCCACCTGGCAAACGACAAGCGCCATTAATAGCATTATGAGCAACGTCATCACGCCCCACACCACTCCGAGCTGTGTGAGGGCGAAGACGTACAGCGTACGATGGCACCATTGGTTGGGTTCGAAGAGAGTCGGCGCGTAGTCCGGCCACATGATGCCCAGGGTCCAGTAGTTGCCAAACGCGAACCTGAATAACAATGAATATGAGAGTAGGGTCCAAATAGCTCAAATGGCAGAGCACCGGCACGGTACGCTGGAGGTCGTGGGTTCAAATCCTGCTTTCGACTATTTCTTTTTCAATGTTTCTATAAATTTAAGAACATTACCCAGGCACTACATGGCCATTAACGTGTATAATTATTTTTTTCTAATATAGGATTAGAAAATAGTTTAGTGGCTTCGTTTCAGTGAATTTACCCCTGTAAAGGAGTAACGCTGAGTTAGTAATTGTAATAATTGCTAACAGATGTCGCTAGTCATCTTCTTTAAGAGATCAAATACAGAACTTGAAATTTGACAGCTTAGAGTAGGGTCGAAATAGCTCAATTGGCAGAGCACCGGCACGGTGCGCTGGAGATCGTGGGTTCAAATCCTGCTTTCGACTGTTTCTTTTTCAAGGTACCTATAAATTTAAGAACAATGAAAATGTGCTGCAGAAGACATTGATCAAACGATAGCTACGCTAGACTGACATGTATATAAGTAATTCACTGGTGTGGAAACTTTGAAAAGTGTGTTCCGTATGTATGTGTAGATACCGTCATTCGCTGTAACTTCTTTCTGCGCCACGATTGACATTATATTTGACCAATAGAACTCTTATTTTCAGGTCCAGTGTTGCTAGTTTACAAAGCTATAATAATATGAGTATTTTATATATTTTATAGCTACAATAATATGGCCAGCTACACCTTGATTCTCTTGGTATTATTAATGTTTTTCCCGGTTCCCGGTTTATATTTTCCCGGGATAAAAAGTAGCCTATGTGTTAACCTCTCGAGTCCAGAGCGCTGGCCACACTGGCCCAAGCGCAATTTTTCGCGTGTCTGTCAACACGCGAAAATCGACCTACACGCACACACATAAGGCGCGTCAACACGCACACATATCGAGTTTGACAGCTGTCAGACCGGCCCGATTGGGCCGGTCGGGACCCGAGAGGTTAATCCAGGACATGATCTACCCGTGTGCCAAATTTCATCGAAATCCGTTCAGTAGTTTTTGCGTGAAAGAGGAACAAACATCCTTACATCCATACATCCAAACATCCAAACATCCATACATTCTTACAAACTTTCGCCTTTATAATATTATAGTAGGATAAATTTAAGGGAAAATATAACGTAATCAGTTAAAAGCAAAATAATTATTGAAATCGAGACAGTCTAGGGCGTATTAGAAACGTCGCGCCATGCCATCTCCATCGTAAGCATTCATCGTATTAGCAGTGACGTCACGGTGTAGATTAAACCTTACAGACTTCTATCAGATTGCAAATAAATTTAACTAGTTTATTCGTGTCTCTTTGTTTCTTTTTATTATTTCTGTAGCCTACATTTTTGATAAAAGTATCTAAGTACTTAATAAAATTCGATATAAACAACTTTGAATGAGAGTTATAGAACATAATATAATATTTTTTGCACGCAAGATCTTAAAAATATTTAATAAAATACCACACAATAGAATAAATGTAAACGTTGAACCAAAGGACTGACAAAAATCCCTGATATAATATGCTCTTTACAAGCACACTTATGAATTATTTAGCTGTCCACTAAATTTTGTATTGATAGTACGTAATGCAAATCTTTGGATTTCTTTGAGACATTTCAAGCTTTAAATCGTTGCATTACCGTAGATAATTTAATAACAAGGAGAGACGAACAGACAGCTGACCTTCCAAATGTGAAGGAGATCAAGAAATGCTGTCTGAGTAACGTTATGCACGTTTGACTTTGCTTTATTAAATCGAATGCTAAATGAAGAGTGAAGATAAATGGATTTTGATCCTATTAAAATCCTCAAGACTGATCGTGTTGAAATTGAATGCAAAAAATCGAAAATGCTAGAAATTTTATTTGAGAAATATAACGTTATTTAAATTATTATTGTCGACCAACTCGATCCTTTGTATTCCTTTGTAATTAGGATGCTTTTCATTACTGGATCTACGTATTGTCTGATCCTTGAAAACACCTTAGTTTAAGGATCTACTGATAGATAATCTGTGTCCATTAAGGTGCAAAATATTATTAGTGCTGACCAACGACTGATGTAATAAAAAACTAAATCAATGCAACCAACAGCAAAACAAAGTATCGAGTAGACCGTTCAAGATTTACGTCTTATCAATGTTTTAACCCACAAAGTCCGCAAATACAGATGCGTAGGTAATATCCTGGCGTAACTTTTGCGGAAAATTGAAAAATGTGTTCGTTCGGTAAGTCGTTGGGAGTTCGGAACTAACTTTTATTGAAGTTGGAGTGTTCGCGATGGGGTTTATTTCTCCTACCTTCAATATATTAATGGCTCCCCGACTTTATGTGGCGCAATTTATTACACTCTAAAGTATATTTTCTTTAGAATTGCTTTATTTCGACTTTTGTTTTATGTCCAGCTGTTGGAGTGTGTTTATTTCCTTCGATTTCCGTATTTTTCTTATTTGTTTTTATAAAATTGCCGAGAAAGTAGCCTTAAATCAACCTAAATCGATTCAGGTGGTGATATTGTTTATTTTAAATAATAAACGATTGTTTCTTCATAAGCAATAACAATATGTGATCAAAAAAGATCACATTCTAACATTACTACTGTCCATAAACATAAACAACCTCAAACTCCACTGTTCAGGGCTATTTTTAAATAATACGAAAAATATCACGTTTTCCCAACATGAGTTCATCGCGATATAATTCAACACTAATATAAAAACAAAGCTTGCATAAGAATATGAAATACCAGAACATTAAGTTTCCACAACAATGCTTGTAAACATGACATGTTGCAATTTTAAAATGCAAATTCAAAATCAGGCGGCATGAATCAAGCTGCCAACTAGAAGAACGAACACGATTAATACTTTGATAAATAACTGCTCTGTGCTTGCACAGTGATGGTAATTGTAGATTTAGAAAAAGAAAAGAATGCCTTCATAAAATCGTCTATTCCGTAGAAAGTAACACAGAATGTGCGAACGAATTCTATCTATAGATCTGTGGCGTAGGTATATAATCTATAGAGGTATAGGCATCTATATGCTATACAAAGTTCTATTGCCCATGGATATCATAACTTAGTATAAAACAAAGTCGCTTCCCGCTGTCGGTCCCTATGTCCCTATGTATGCTTATATCTTTAAAACTACGCAACGGATTTTGATACGGTTTTTTTAATAGATAGAATGATTCAAGAGGAAGGTTTATATGTATAATTTATCCCGGGGAAATATAAAGCGGGACTTTTATCCCGGAAAAACTCATTCACGCGGGCGAAGCCGCGAGCAGAAGTCTAGTATAAAATAAAAGATAACTCGCCTCCTTTTGTTAGTATACCATAATAATTTATAGTATACCACCTATATATTACCTACACCATTATTTAACTAAAGTATAGCGAGTTCCACTAGCACCAATGCACTGAGGTTTCCCACCTTTATATAAGAGTGAAAAAAAGCAGGCAGAAGAAGAAGACCTATTGTAGTTCCTAGACAGACTTCTAAATATCGAAAAACAAAGACATATCTTCGTACTTATTAGTATTTCTTTCGTACTCCGGGGGTCACGGGTGGGCGGAAGGGGCCGTCCACCTATTAGTCTAGCCAACTTTTCGTGATGGACGGCAGCGTGGCGGTTAGGCCTCACGCTGCCATTGACGCCGAGGGCGTCCTTCGGTGTGCGGGGGCTTCTGAGCACCCCCAACAACAGGAGATGGACCGCAATAGCGGTACACGCAGGGGCGGTTGCGGACGACAACTTAGACGTGAGTCGGAGGAAGCCCGCAGTCGTCCCTAATGCACCGAAGATGGCCACAGCGGAGTTTTGGTTGGTATGCCGTGCGGTGTACATAGGTTAGGAACTCGGCCCGGCGGTCGCCCGACGTTTTCCATCTCTCCGGGCGGCTCAACGTCGGGTCGTAAGGCACGGTGAACCCAACATAACCGCTCAGTCGTTCCCCTTGAACACTGGGCGGTAGTAACAACTCACTTTCTCCGCGTAAACAAAATAAAAAAGTACCTTGTACAGTCAACCACATAAGCAGCTGAACAAATCCAAAATTGCAAAACGTCATTACCTTTAATCAAAATACTTACTATTTTTTCTTTATGTACAACAAAATAAACCGTTTGAAGTTTATTTTAGGGACGAAAAACGACTGCTCATAAGCACCAAATACTTTAAAGGCGAATTGAAATTTTGAATTTGTTCAGGTACTTATGTCGCTGACTGTACATACTTGAACGTAAATCAAACTTACCAAGCCATAAGGAATATTGTGAGCGTATAAGCGAGGATCTTTTCTGGCACACTTGTTGAGGAGTTGGAGGTCCTGCTGGCCAATTGTGCCCACAGCAGCCAGCAGATCCCGGCGCCGCCTGCAGCACCACCAACCACCATGTACACGGGGATCCGGGGCTCGGCAGGACAGTCTCTGATGTACTGGACTCCTGGGTACAAAATGGTATTTTAGGAACTGTCGGAACGGAGCTTCATTAAGTCATATAAAAATGCTGGTTATATCGTTAATCGACCATCCATTCGACCGCGCCCAATGAAGACGGTCGCGTTCCGTATTAACCGATCCAGAGGACGAAATCACTCTGGCCATCCGCCTTAAGAACGAGTTCTTGAAACTCCACCACTCCACAATACCGCAGTTCCGTCCTTGCCGTCAAGGACCTCGCCATGTTCCCCGTCGCCCCCCGACCCGCCTAGCAGTTCCGGCCTGCGTGCCGATGACAACACAATCTAATAGGATTAGGCCTAAAAAACAATTATTCCCTAATCGTTGATGTCTCATCCTCTCTCAGTGGCCGTCCTGAGCCGAAGTTCGTAACCCGTTAGTAGGTTGCCCTCAGCATGGTCACTTAATTCAAAGGGTTGCGAGCGCCTTATGCATTCACCCTAAAGACCGGTGTGGCCAGAAAAGCCGACTCGCGTCAGGCTACTGGCAGTAGGGTCATTAACAAAAAAAAAAAGAAGATCATTAAGGTTGAAAGTGTTTGTGGGTCTTAGTAACAAATATTTTTAATGACTATTAATCTAATTCATTGACTGCCTCGATGGCGTATGTGATTTTGGTGCGATTGTTACGTAAACCACTATGGCGGGTTTTTACATCTTGTGTACGATGGTCGCTATCCGAGCGTATACGAAATAAGTTGGCAGCATTTATTTTATGCAAAAATTCACAATGACAATAATCTTGAATTACCTACTATCATAATAACTTGTAATATGGATGAAGATTTATCTCCTTCTCCCTAATAGCAGCAATCTTCCTGATAATGGTACCATTAAAGACGCAGACGTAACAATCGAAACCTCTACAGTGACTAAAAGATATTTTCAGCTCACTAAACACGACAACGATTCTCTCCTCTGCATCAATTCGCTCAACAAAGCAACATTATTTGTTTTAAAGTAATTTATTTTCACCAACGACCCACTCTCCAAGTGAACGACCTCGTACTTCGCCAATGCATTTCGCAGAAATCTATCCCTTAATCTGATTGTGAATTGGTTTACTCATTTTAATCAAAGCAAGTGGCTAGATGGGTAAACGTTTAGAGTATTTACCGCGATGGCTGTCCATAAGAACATAAGTAGTCACAATATTTGTAAGTTCTAAGGCACGTTTAAAAAATAAATAAATCGCACATTGATTTTCTTGCCGAATCGCAAAATGCCAACAAATTATTTTAATTATAATTTTTTCTTTATAAAAATACTGTAGTCGCCGTTTTGTAGAATGTGCATACTATACTATTTCTCTGTTCCGGACAATCTGCGGTGGTAATCTAAGTAATTTTTTACTCGCGGGTTTGCTCGTATTACAGTCTATGCCCGGAATAATGGTATCCAAATACCAAATCCAAATTAAAATCTAATTTACTCAATAGTGTAGCTTTCACCTTACAAACATACTTACAAGCTTTACGTGTCATAAAACTAATTTGCATGAATAATAAATCTTTACACAATAATAATTAATAACCCTATGTAAGTCTATAGCGTGCAGAAAATTATTAATTGTTTATTGTAAGCATGATGTCGTCATTTTTATTGTTTCAGAGAATACTCATGTACATTTTGTGCTTTAGTTTACTTATTTTTTATTGGTTATTGTTTACGTTAAATTTTAGTTTTTTTTTTCAAAATGAGATGTCAGTTTCGCCCCTTAGCACAGGGGATCGAGTATTTTTACGAGAGGCTGTTCTATCTTTACTTACCACTCGGGGAATATAAGTGTGAATTTTCAATATAATTTGCACGTTTAGTATTCTGGAGATGCGTTGGTAGCGTCTATGATAAAGGTACCTAGTTTTTGACCATACCATCATCATGATCATCATCATCATCATCAGCCTTAATCAGTCCACTGCTGGACATAGGCCTCCCCTAATGAGCGCCATAGCGCCCTGTCTTCAGCTTGCCGCATCCAACATCTACCTGCAGTCTTTCGCAGATCGTCATCCCGCCTGACCGGAGGGCGTCCTACATATACGTACCATACCCGCCCTGTATTATATACTGCCCACTGCTGATCACGGGCCTCCTCTACTACTGTGAGGGTTTACGCCTTAGTTTTTAAGCTGCTCTTCAATGACCGCAACACGATATTTTTGTGTATTTTGTTACTTATACACCGACGGTCCCATAGAACAAAGTCGTATATGCAAAATGTTAGCTTTTCAGTAGAGCGCTTTGAAAGTCCAAGTTAATTGTGAAAATCACAAGTTTTACATGAAGGAAACATTATCTAAAGGGTTCAGTAACAACTTTGAACCTAATGTGTGAAAATAGCACTAATTCGCACATGAATACAAACTAACGACTTTCAAAGTGCTCTACTGAAAAGCTAACATTTTGCATATACGACTTTGTTCTATGGGACCGTCGACACACGTCAAACGATATCAATATTTGACAATATGGCGATTAGAGACCTACATGGAAGAATACTAAGTTTTATAATTATTTATAGAACTGTATTGAGTATATAAAAACTCCCATCCAAAATTCCTACCCACTTCATCGTATTAATAGTAAATATACAACTGAGCTATAATCCTCTTTCGACCTTTCCTGGGATATTTAATCTCGCGTGGGTGTGAATGGGTCACCTTTGTGTTTGATCTGATTATTTTTTTGGAAAATTTAGGTATTTTTGTGATATAATACGTTTATTCTCTTTTGCGTTGTTCCCACAATAATAGGGTTATGCACACACTCACGCCTGTTATCCCCGAAGGGGTAGGCTGAGGCGCAACTAGTGCACCCACTTTTCGCCGTTATTCCGTCCCATGATGTGATAGGGGGCGAGCCTATCGCCATATCGGGCACAAATTCCAGACTCCGGGCTGATACTGAATAGAAAAACCAATATCACTTTTCCCGACCCGGGGATCGAACCCGAGATCCCAGCTTTGCAGCCGTACTGTAATACAACTACCCCACCGAGGCAGTAATAGGGTTATGTTGCAAAAAATGTACCTTGACTATTTCTAGAAAACTAATTTGTGTTATTTTTATTTTACCATACACATGAGCTTGCAGTATATTTGACTATGTAAATGTAGACATAAGCTTATCTAGCTTATCTATATAGATATAGATGAATTGTGTTTGTTGTGTGTTTCAACACTTAGTGTATTCGCCCGTTACACTACATACTCATAATAATATGACATGATATAGATACTCATTTATATCTATACTAATATTATAAAGAGGAAAGATTTGTATTTTTGTATGTTTTTAACGAATAAACGCTAGAACTACCGAACTGATTTAAAAATACTTTAACCAATGTAAAGTTACATTATCAGTGAGTATCATAGGCTACTTTTCATCCCAGGAAAATATAAAGCGGGATTTATGTCCCGGAGAAACTCATTCACGCCGGCGAACCGCGAGCTAAAGCCTGGTATTAACATATTTAGATTGTAGGTAAATATCTTAACTTATTTACCTAAACATTAAACTGATACGTTTGCGTTTTGCCCTTCAGATTATTCACCTCGTCCTACATCATCATCATCATCATCATCAGCCTTTATCAGTCCACTGCTGGACATAGGCCTCCCCTAATGAGCGCCATAGCGCCCTGTCTTCAGCTTGCCGCATCCAGCATCTGCCTGCAGTCTTTCGCAGATCGTCATCCCACCTGGCCGGAGGGCGTCCTACATATACGTACCATACCCGCCCTGTATTATATACTGCCCACTGCTGATCACGGGCCTCCTCTACTACTGTGAGGGTTTACGCCTTAGTTTTTAAGCTGCTCTTCAATGACCGCAACACGATATTTTTGTGTATTTTGTTACTTATACACCGACGGTCCCATAGAACAAAGTCGTATATGCAAAATGTTAGCTATTATTCATACATTCTATCTACTTGAGACGTAACTCAAACTTGAGATAGATTTATTAATACCGCCCTACGTTTGCCCAGTGGCGGTCTCCACTCAAGAATCGTCTCGTCCTACATATACAGTGACAATTACAAGGGCCGCAGTGAATCAACGGATCTGTATCCTATCTAACCAGATTACAAAGGTACACAGTACTACGTTTGATTAAACGCTGCCCGATTGAGTCGCGTTTGTTTGTCATTGTTTGTTTGTTCTTTATTTACGTCGATTGATGGTTTGTGTACAGGTGGAAGGAAGGGTTCGATATAACAGACTGCGTCACTGAGGGTTTATGAAATAGAATATTTTATTTGAAACCGTAAATGAAATAGATTTTTTTTTCTATTCAGTATCAGCCCGGAGTCTGGAATTTGTGCCCAATATGGCGATAGGCTCGCCCCCTATCACATCATGGAACGGAATGTCGGAGAAAAGTGAGTGCACTAGTTGCGCCTCTGCCTACCCCTTCGGGTATAACAGGCGTGAGTGTATATATATGTATGAAACCGTAAATTATTATATAGCCCTGAAAACTTTTACTCTACCGCTAGTTTTGAAATAATTTTCTACTAGAGAAGAATGGGAAAGTGTAAAGAATTTCAAAGATTTAAGAGATGCGACCAGATCACTTCCAGTGCTCTGATAGTATTTTAAGTCCCTTGATTTGATTGTCGAGGAGACTATCACCAGATTTTAATATTGTATACATTGTCACCTTATAATATTTTTAAACGTCATCGTATTTATTTCCGACGCAATACATTACCTTCTTTATTCTGTGTACATTACAAACCATTATATACCTTGTACCAAAAATATATATTTGTCGAGTAATATTGATTATTAACCTTTTACATTTACTTCTGAATATTAATAAGAACCACAATTAGAACCAGTTTTTTGACATTCAAGATGAACTGAACTTGGATTTGATCATGTATTTAAATGAGGTTCCTATTAAAACTTAAAGTTATTAGATTTGAGCTTATATTTCAAAATATGCCAACTATAGCATTTAAAAGAATCACGTCGTCATTTTCTCAAAGAATTTAGAACAAAATCGAATAGAAGACGTTTTATTTCTTCTATCCCTCTTGTCCTTGTTCGTAGGGTCCCGTTGTTTGATCTCTCACAAAGACCTCTGGGTCCTCAATGTCAATTCCATTAAATCCTAATTGATTATTTTATTTATGAGTATTTTTTTTTCAAACTAAAACTACAATTCGTAATAAAAACGTACTAGATTTGTAACAACGGAATGAGCAAACGAGCTAAATGCTCGCCCTATGTTAGGAAGCATCATAACCGATAAACAAATACCAAGAACTTCAGATATTATTCCTATTGTTACAAGACCGTCGAATACTCATAATGTTTATTCGAGAAATTTCCCTGGTGTTTATTCTAATTGATTAATATTCATCGAAGACGACGTTTCCGTATTCCCGGATTGGAATGGTTGAGTAATTGTTTTGTAACAATATTACAGCGTTTCCTAGAATGGACGCAGAAATACAGCAACTTTTTAATTATTCAAAAGAGGGAGCTTGCTAAGGCATGGTATAGAACATGCCGTGAGATCGATCCCCACATTAGGCTTTTTAATCAGTTGCTAATCGAATATGTTTTTTAAATCGAGAATATTATGCTCCACTTGGAATTTCAATCCAGCCTCTCACTGTTCAAAGTTCAGCAACCTGGTATTAAGCCAATAACGCGATACCTAATACAATACTAATGTACAAACTGTCATCAATATATTCACATTAATGAAATACCTCATAGATCGTACTCGAGATATATCGCAGTTTCGGTACGGCTGTCGAATTGTATCGGAAATGTAATTAGCTGGAGAAATGTTATAAACGCTAACTTCACTCCAATATTTGGCATTCCTGTTATGCCTTATCAATACACAGTTAAATACACATATGTAATAGATAGTTCTTTGAATGGTATTGATAAAATCCGACAGCGATAATGAATGAACACTATTATTAAAGGTTAACATACGTAATTTTATTTTATTGCTATAAAGACGAGAAAAGCATGCCATTCAGTTAATGCTGAAAGTGGGCGATATCCTAGTTGGGAATGGAACGGTCTGCCGAGACAATGTCCGGAGGTTCAAAACCCAAGACACACCTTTGACTTTTCCAAATTACGTGTGTATTGTTTATTAATTATCGTTCGCTTTAACGGTGAAGGAAAACATCGTGAGGAAACCTACATATCCAAGAATTCTTCATAAGAATCTCATGGGGATGTGAAATCTGCCAACCCGCAGTAGGCCAGCGTGGAGGGCTAAGGCCTAAACCCTCTCTGATGTAGAGGAGGCCCGTGCTCAGCAGTGGGTAGGATATATAGGGCTGGTTGCAGTGCACTGCACCTGCTAACAAGCAATACGACCGTCCATACAGAAATTTGATTACAAATTACTGCGTGAAAACACACTGCGCTCGTCATGACCTTCAATATCCTTCAAACCGGAACGCTTGCGTGCTTGCACACTGCTGCTTGTCGGTGGAAATCAACATTGCGGTGATACCTACCCAGACGGGCCCTCACATATCACCAGTCACAAGTATAAACTCACAATAAAAGGCGTGAAAATGCCGCGTCAATTCAGAAAAAATCTAAAATGTCCAATCAAATATTATATAGACGTAAATTGCGTGCCCTTGTCAAATTGTTGCGATAAGTCGCGGCCCATTGATTTATAAAAAATCGTGACCACACAAAGTTAACTCATTTAATGCAATAATTAATGCCATTAGACCTTATTATTTCCCCAGCATGAAAACGGCTTTATGTCACCAAAACTAGAAGTTCTTATTCCGCTAAACGAAAGGAAATTTTGTTTATATTTTTAAGAAAATGTTCTCTCTACAATTTCCAAAATAATTTTCTCTAAGCACACTGGGGAGTAACCACGACTCAACGGTAATTATTTACTTTTCAAGGATTAAAGAAGCTTCTAAAAATAAAAAGCAGTCTGGATTATGTACTGTTTCACTGCTGTTTTATTTATACAAACGTATTATGTGACTTTAGTATACCTGATGGTAGAAAGAGTGGTCTCTAGATGGAGAAAAGATAGACGATAGATGTTCATTCCTCGCCAGTCCGCGCAATTATGTCGGCCTGTTCGAAGCAGGCTTCGAAAAAGGCTGTATCAGGATACAGCCTTCGACCCAAGATACTCGATAATTATGTTGTATCTGAACCCATACATGGAAAGGATGACAATTGTGATGATTAAGAAAATATAGACGATTGTACACCGTATTGTTTTATCGTTATAAATATGTTGGAGCGTCGGGTAGTTTTGAAATAATAATCGTGCAAAACAGGTCGCGATATCAAAGTACTAGTGGGGGTGACAGTTGCCAGTATAAATAAAGCTCTCGGTATTTGAGGAGTACAGTCTTAGTTTGCTCGTCGTTCAGTGTTCAACTAGTTATAAATAGTCGCTATGGTAGCTTAGTGATTACTATGCTAGTCCTGACAAAGTGATGAGTGACAAACGATTCATAAGTTGAAGAAATAAGGGAAATAAATGACCATTGCAAAGTATTCGCCAGCTTTTATTGGCTCCTGTGAAACCTTCGTCGACAATATAATTTCCAAAATATTTAATTATGCCCTGGGTGTAATGAACGTGCGATACCTCTAGACAGTTCTTTCTTAAAAATACCAGCAAATTAAAGCTGGTAACAACGCGTGGGCGAAGAGCGTCGGGATAAGGCTATTTACACACGCAGAGAATCATTCGCGGCACTCGCTGATAATCCGCTAATCATCCCGACATAGCTTGGGGTTCAATGTTTACGGTCACCCTTAAAGTGAAAATTAAAGGGTTTCAAGTGGAATCCGTTTGTGTTCATCGGGAGAATACGTTCATACTTTATTTAATTCTGAATACACTCGAAACCGATTATAGTGACATCGTTTTTAACGACGCATCGGTTATAGCGACTAAATGGCAAGGCCTCGTCAAATACAAATTCATATATAGAAAAGGAGTATCACTTATCACAACTATAATTAAATAGTGTCCAGATTAGGTAGTCCCGACATTGTCGTTATAACCGGTTTTAACTGTATAATTATCTTCCACGCCTCAGAATGCAGCTGGCTAGGTTTTATCCTTTGTTCTAGTTTTATCTTTTTTTCGCTAATTAACAGCGCAAGCAAAGTCATGTAATTTGAAAGAGGTTTAAGCCAATGCAGCTCCATTAAGATACTGTCTGGAGTCTCAGGTGCGCACAGACGCTTCTAACTTGTTGCATCAGACAGAATACAAAAAGGGCGGCGAAGTTATAGTTAGTTCCATATCATTTAATTAATACGAAACTGGCAATTGTTTCGATTAATTGTCAAACTAAATCTGTTGCGTTTGCGTAGCGAGTATGAGGAGTTCAGACAAGAGGCATGATTCTCTATGACATTGTTAACTCGTAACGCGGCCGCGTCACGTTCACTTCGTGTAATGGGCGTAAATGGTATTCTGTATGCCAATTTCCATAGTGATAAACGCGACGAGTTACGTTACGCGCTTGTTACGAACGGTGAAAATAACGCGTGTCATAGAGAATAAGGGGGAAGTTGTATTTCCTCTCAGTACCGGCACCGAACCTGCGACCAATCACTAGTAACATCCATCATACCACCGAGACTAAACAAAACTAAACAAAGAAAGATTTAATGAACGAAATAAGCACGATATAAAGCTATTTGTACCCCTAAATAAAGAAATAAATACAAATGAACCAGTTTATTTAGGGCACAGTTCTCGTCTAGGTCCTGTGGGAGAGGATTTGTATTGTGCTGAAATAAATACGCTATTTTCGAGGAGACAGTTATATTGCGAACGTTTCATCAGATATACTGTCTGAGTTTATTTCATTTAAATTGTTTGTGGCGACTTTGTTTTAGTGTTTAGGACCGACGGGAATGGTTTGTCAATATGGTTTAATTTGTTTTTATTGCTTTACTAGGAACACGAACAAGGGGTTCGTCTGATGGTAAGTGGTAAACGTCACCCATAGACTATAGCAATGCCAGAGATTTTTTTTACACGAGAAATCCATTTACGGATTTCTGCCGAACTCACCGGTCGAAACCGTCTTTTTTTTCCTTTTTTTTCATCTTCGGCGCATTAGGGACGGCTGCGGGCTTCCTCTGACTGAATTGTCTAAGTTGTCGTCCGCAACTGACCTTGCGCGGTGCCGCTTAATTTAGAAACCGTCCTACCGACTAAAACCCCGCCATTCTACTATCTCTTCCTTATATCGAAGGTCGCGAGGTGCGCATGAGCATGCAGCCGCAATTCTCGCAGGAGTCGGCTCTAGGGCAGAGCCTCTCTCAGTCCGAGGAATAAGACCTGGGTAATGTCATAGACGTGCATGTAATACTGCACGCCAGCTTCTTAGGTATTATTTTCCCGGTAGTCGGATGGCTGTCCGCAACCGGGAATATCTTACGGTCATCTCGATAATACGACCTGACACACTAAATAAAATACCTAACGTTTCTTATAGTAGTTATATTCATTATTATTGTAGTACATTGGGTGGTCTGGCCAAGGGCACGCACCTCTAACTTTTCTAAATAGTTATATTATGTATGTTCTTTGTGAATTATTGCTCGCTTTAACAGTCAAGGAAAACATCGTGAAGAAATCTACGTATCTGAGAAGTTCTCTATAAGAATTTCGAGAATATGTGAATTCTGCCAACCCGCACTAGGTCAGTGTGGTAAAACTAAGGCCTAAAACCCTCTCAGTGGTAGAGGAGACTCGTGCTCAGCAGTGGGCAGTATATTATACGTTTTGTATTCGATTTTATAACGATCGCCGAAAACATCTAAATGTCCAAAATCTTACTGGAAATTATAAATCGTACCTAGGATGTGCTAGTCAATAACCGACATAATATACGAGTACGTAAACAAAAAATAAGGAGGAAATTATTTCATAAAAATGTTGAGATTTGTAGGGCACAATTTTCCTTAATTTAATAAGAGATACTAATCTTAAGTGTCAATATTCGTTAACATTCTATTAAATCTAAGTAATACCTAATTGAATCAAATTGGTGTCCCTTTCTTCGTTATTCTCAGCAGGATTAATTACCAATAAAAAAAATTTATCTTCGAACGCTGGTAAATGTTTTTCACAAGAAAACTACTTCAAACGTGTCTTATACAGTTTTAAGTGCACAATGCCTGTGTTAATTTTGTTCTCAGTTTAATTATTGAATGTTTCTTCATCTTGCCTATACATTTAGAGATTAAAATAAACAATCCAACTATAGTTATAAACGAAGACTATATTTCATTTATATTCTAAAAATACCTAAGGCCTGTAGTAAATATTGTACTCGAAAATAAATGCGAAACGGAATGAAAAACACATTTCACTGCTTAAAAGGTCTCTAATTGTGTTACTGACAAAACGTCCTTCAAGTTACAAGATTTGTGTCAACATTATATCAGCGACGTTATCTTTGAACTGTGCTCTTAAGAGGAAAGAGCTGACATCTTTGTGGATTTATTTTCCTCCTTTTAAAGCCTGGTGTACACTTGCGTTTCGCAAGCCGTAAAACGCGTGTGATCTGAAGTTTCGCATTTTGTTCCCGTGAGTAACGTTCACGCTTGATTTGCAATTTTAGACCTTGAAGCATACCTCTTTGCCTATGAATGTTTAATATCAGTGATCAGTCTTGACTGTCTTTCGTAAGGCAAACAATTTACAGTAGAAAAGATAAATGAACAAACTGATATAAATAGTTATAAACTGTTCCTTCTCTTACAAAACTGTAATAATCTAAGTTTGAAGAACCGATCGATGATCTCTTTAAGTTTACTGTAGCAGATTCGTACAATTACTCTTGCAACTTGCAATAATATGGCGTTCCGATTCGGGACGATCTTGATATGCCTTCAACATAATAAGCAGAGGCTTAAAACGGCTTGAAAATTTATATTTTTAAGATAAAGAGTTTGATAAAGAGATTGCTGTTTGGCGTTCTAAATCCTGGTTAGTTAAAATTGGGGTTAATCCCTATAAAATAATATTTAATACTAACATCTTGAATTTAAAACTTTAAAGATATTGCTAAATGATAAATGTTACCTTAAGATAATTTTAGTTTAATAGCCTGATGATAACATGGCCCATAAACATGAGCACAAATATTTCCATCATCTAAGAAACCCATCATCCTTAATGAAAATCATCATCTACAAAAAAAAATTCACACCAAATATTAACCAGTTATTTAATAAACGTCATGATGATTTAACAAACAATGATAATCATGACAATAACTCACCCATTATAAGCATGATGACAGGCAGGGTGGAGAGGCAGGCGAGGAATACCGTCATCACGACTGAAACAATAACATTGTTAATGGATGTGTTTTATCTGGTAATTAAATCTCCAATGCATAAAAACAGTCCACAAGCCGGCTGCAGTTTGAAATGGACAGTCAGCGAGTACAAAGCTTCGTATGCATTATGCGCTCCTGGCGCGCGTGCGATGAACACCCGCGCCAAAAGTCAATTATATTGACTGATATCAACTACAAACACAAACACAATTGGCGCGCGTTCCAAAATGGTAGCCATTTCGCGCTGCCGGAACGCGCGCCAATGTTCGTCTTCTTGGAGCGCGAAGTGGATACGCGGCTCAATTGTACATTTTATAAGTTTGATGAGTTATTGGGCCTTCGTAGAATAAGCAATAATTCCACAATTGGATCCCAAAATGTACCATGATTATACTTGCTAGAAATTTATTGAAACATGACTAGCTCGCATTTTGGTTTATTTTATTTTAGACTAGCTTTTGCCCGCGGCTTCGCCCGCGGTTTTTAGTTTTCCCCGGATAAAAGTCTCGTTTTTTTTTCTCGGGATAAAATGTAGCCTATGTGTTAATTCAGGACATGATCTACCCGTGTGCCAAATTTCATCGAAATCCGGTTAGTAGTTTTTGCGTGAAAGAGTAACAAACATCCAGACATCCATACATCCATACACACTTACAAACCTTCGCGTTTATAATATTAATAAGAAATAGGATATCTATCAATCAAATCAATTTCTCAATCAAAAGTATGTTAAAAGCAGTGGAAATCAATTTCTAAATGAAGTCGTTGAGACACAACCATCAGCAATAGCCCACTCGCGCGTTCTAAGCCCGCGGGTTAGGCGAAATAGACAGACAGACAAAAATTGTAAAAAATATTATTTTGGTGTATGTACCTAATATCTATACATATCTATACATCTTTCTATACAGATCTATACATCTATCTATACATTTTTCTATACATCTATCTATACAGCTCGCGTGGAAAAGTTTTTCCGGGATAAAAGTCCCGCTTCATATTTTCCCGGGATAAAACATAGCCTAAGTTATTCCTAATTACGTCAGCTACTTGCCAATAAAAGTCCCGTCAAAATCGGTCCATCGGTTTCTGAGATTAGCCGGAACAAACAGACAGACAGACAGACAGACAAAAATGGTAAAAAATGATATTTTGGTGCATGTACCGTATATATACTCATATACATGTAGTAAAAAACGGTTATTTCAATATTATAAACAGACACTCCGATTTTATTTACATGTAGTATATAGTATAGATAACATAACATTAACAATAATGTAAAAACATGTTGATTGTTAGCAGTATTGTTAGAAACCGCCCTGTGGGTTGGCGGCGTTTGGAGAATTCCACTACGGTATCCCCTGCTTGTCGTAAAAGGCGACTAATAGGGGGTCCCAAGCGGGCGGCAAGGGCCTGTTCGTCTTTAGTTTTGTGTTCTTTAGCACATTGTTGCAAAAAAAGTATTATACGGAACTTACCAAACCGGGTCGGGCAAAGTGATATTGAGTTTTTCTCTTCAGTATCAGCTCGGAGTCTGGAATTTGTGCCCGATATGGCGATAGGCTCGCCCGCTATCACACCTTGGGAAGGAACAACTAAGAAAAGTGGGTGCACTAGTTGCGCCTCTGCCTACCCCTTCGGGGATAAAAGGCGCGCGTGTGTGTGTGTGTTAACAAACCGGCATAATTGTGTTGACTGGTAAAGGATAATCATCTCTTGCCGTATGCCGCACTCCCAATAAAAACTTATTAATTGCATAACCAGAACCACTATCCAGATAACTAGATACTTAATAAAAGGCACACAGATAGACCCATATTCAAATCCCTTCAGCAGTTCCCACGCTTAATAATAATCTAAACATGGCCACAAATCGAATTTATAATAATAGCATATATAGGGAATAATTAATTACATGAACAAATTGAACAGCTGCCTTCATGTAGAGGATATGTTTAACATATTCAATATTGAGGGCTTGTACGTTGTAGCCAGTGATTAAATTTTGATAGCGCTCTGTAGACGTGGCTAAATTGATATCCGTCGATATTCATGTTTTAGTTCTACCAACAATAATGCGATAACGGTGTTGAGACACCCCTACAACTACTGGTCGATTTTCAATCATCTCAAAATAACATACTTGAATAAAGTTGAATTTAATAACTTTTTACAGTTTTGCGATAGCAAGATCCCACGAGCCGTTCATTCACGTACATATTGTACCTACATTAAAAATATAAAGCATTATTTTAAACGTTTTTCACGGTACAAAATTACACATTGGAAATTACTCTCTAATTATTTATTTACACTTTATATACAACTAGTCTTTTGCCCGCGGCTTCGCCCGCGTTAATAAGTTTTTCCGGGCTAAAAGTACATAAAAACCTTTTCGTTGAATCACTCCATCTATTAAAAAAAACCGCATCAAAATCCATTGCGTAGTTTTAAAGATCTATGCATACATAGGGACATAGGGACAAACTGCGGGAAGCAACTTTGTTTTATACTATGTAGTGAAGAGTGTTTATTAATACATCAATGAGTGAAGAGTATAAACGCGGATATAAAACTGAAGACATTTTCTACCAGTCTACCTTTAGGTGGTGCAGAGACTAAACAAGGTCGATATACACAGCGTAATAACTAACTAATAGCCGTACATAAGATTTGCATTCCTTACTGGTTCTATTCATGATCTTAGCAGCACGACACACGAAGTCCACAGTTCCAGACGCTTCCATATTAGCATCCTTCAGCTGGTATGCCACGGAGCCGTACGTGGTCAGCCCCACTCCCAGCCCCAAGCCGCTGCGATCATTATACTTGGCTTGCTCGCCGCACAGTCTTCTCTGTTCATCTCCTGATACCTGCCAGGAGTATGGAGAATTTTAAAACCTTTCTATTATTTAAAACCTTTCTATTTCTGTCGGAATTATGATAGTGATAGCAAGGCACAGGTGATTTTAGATAGATTAGATATGATCAAGTCACCATGTCTAAGTGTTAAGCTGTGATTCCGCAGGACGCGGTAGACGGCAACGGCAGACGGTAGACGGCATGTGCTGCGACAGCAGACGGCACTACTATGCAGTATTAAATTGTATGAGACCGATTCTTCACACGACGGCAAATGACGCGCGGCAGGTGACCTCCTGCGTCATGCTGTTGCCGTCTACCATCTGCTGCGTTCTGCGGAATCACAGCTTTAAGGTAGTTAATAAGTAATAACCTTAATTCAGTGTGTATCCACAGTGATTTTGTAGATTGAATAAAAAAGGTAACAAGATAATTTTTACGTTTTTAAAATAATTTCCTGAATTATTTACAAACGTTGCTAAGAAGCTTTGATCCCCTTAACCCAGATAATCGTATCTATTAACCATATCAGCCCTGTAATATTGCCCACTGCTGAGCACGGGCCTCCTCTACAACTGAGAGGATTCAGGCCTTAGTCCACCACGCTGGCCTAGTGCGGGTTGGCAGCCTTCACATACCTTCGAAATCTGAGAACTTCTCAGGTATGCAGGTTTCCTCACAATGTTTTCCTTCGCCGTTAAAGCGAGCGATAATTCACAAAGAATACACACATAATTTTTTAGAAAAGTCAGAGGTAGGTGTGCCCTTGGGTTTGGAACCTGCGGACATTGAAACGGCAGTCCGTTCCATACCTAACTACGCTATCGCCGCTTGAAATTGGTATCTATTAAGAATACTTTTATTTATTTTAGTACTAACAAAAAGAGTCAAAACCTACAAATTAAATTCTCACAATTGAACGCTTCATAATAACGTCAGACGGTTTGAAAAGCGCACATACAACTAAAGCTAAATAAACAATACAAAGGCAAGTATTTCACGACTAACCGCTTCATTATAGCCAACGATATAACGAAGCGTGTAATTCAAATGCAATCTCGTGCGTAAATTGTACGAAACCGCAGCGCAACACCGATCGAGAAATCCTCTAACATTAGTTTTTTGTGATAGAATATCAGTAAAGTTTTGAGAACTATTTTGAATTGAGATTAACTTAATCAGTGTAGTCTTTTTTTATTGCTTTGAATGACGAGACGAGCATGCTGTTCGCCTGATGTTAAATGATACAACCACCCATAAACAGTAGTAACACCATTCAGCACGTTGAGTTACAAAATACTGTGTGGCAGTGTGACGAGCGCAGTGGAATGGCACACAGTACTTTGTAACTCAATGTGCTGAATGGTGTTGCTAGTGTTTATGGGTGGTCCGAAAGATCATCATATTGTGTTATAGTTTATTAAACAAGTTACTTTATCATAACACGACAAATATATAATAGACTACCACTCCAAAAGAATCGTGCACTGCCGGTCTTAAATCAAGAGAGACGCAATTGGTAATAGGATATATTGTGCTGAATATCCGACTACTAAATTATCGCTCATCAGTCATCCCTCTATCTGGACCTCTCTCCGCTTACCCTGAGGTGCAGCAGGGTCACTATGCCATAAACAAAATTAGGAAGAAAAGGTAATTGGGTCCCCGTAAATCGCATTCACCTACCGGTATCATCCCGATCGATTCGGCTCATTCATACTGCAGACAAACAAGTTCAAAGCAACTCCGCTACTTCATGAAAAGAAACTTTCACACACACAGCCCGAATTCCAAAGAACAGAACAACAAAAACACCGATTTGAAAAAAAAAACACAGCTCACTCTTTCGGAGTCTGTAAATATAATAAGCCTCATTCATCACGCGGTGAAATAGGTCAATAGCTCATTCGTCAGAACCTCGAGTGTTATGTGTGAAATAAATTATGTATTCACATTTGAGTAGAATTCGGTATGTTGAAACGAGTTGATGTAAAAAGTGTTTTCAATGGTATATATGAATAAGATTTCCAAGTAATATGTTGGGTTTTTATGCTTACGCTTGTATTCTCAGGGGTTAGGTACGTGCAGAAGCTTATTGGTCCTATTTAAGCGTTAAGTACATACTGAAGAGATAGACGAGATACACGTAACACAATGTGCTGTAGAGCTATGATTTATTGTGTACGTTTTAATATTGGGTAACCATTTTAATATTCGTTCTTTCATTTTTATTTAAAAGAACACCTAAGTACCTAAACAGAAGGCATAAATCTGATAGGTTCTTTTGTATATTATAGCGATCATTCAAAAGCTAATCTTGGGAACGCTTTTAGTGTCTCCGAGATGATGGAGCGGGTGAACCGCACATAAAATAAACCTCGACGACAAAGGAAAGAAATTTAAGAACCAAAGAGTTCCTTTTAGCCGTTAATAATAATGTAAAAAGTAAATTTATCAGTAATACAATCAGTACTTGTCTCAAAATTTTCAAATAATACACATATATCGATACACACCCACGCCTTTCATCCCCGAAGAGGTAGGCAGAACTGCAACTAGTGCACCCACCTCGCAATGTGTATTCCTATCGGCATATCGGGCACAAACTCCAGACTCCGGGTTGATGCTAACTAGAAAACCCTTATACCACTTTTCCCAACCCGAGGATCGAACCAGAGACCTCAGGACTGCAGTCATACTGTAGTACTAGTTGTATTACACTGAGACAGCCTCAAGTTACTCATGGAAGAAAAAAAATTATCAATCATAACGCTTATTGATAATGCTAGGGCATCATTAATGTCTAATTGTATTAATCGAGACGAGGTATAAAAAAAGCAAAAAAAAGCATTTTTCTGTACCCAAAGCAGAAAAATGCCTACAATATATGTACTTAATTATGAAAATTATTTTAATTAACGATGTCACTAACCTGTGTCTCCCGAGAACTAATTACAAAGCTTCAGTTACATGTTATAAAGAACCCAATGTCGTCTTAAAGTCATTGCCATCAGTATTCAAGAGATTAAAAGTTGCGAAAAATCAACTAATTAAATTGCAAAATCTGTCTGGCCATAGGAGAGTTAAGGTTGTTTCAATTTTATCATTTTTTAAGTGTTAGTATCAACTAACACTTAAAAAATGATAAAATTGAATCAAATTTTTCATAAAGAATATCAATTCTTTATGAAAAATTTGATTGTACTTTTTCATAATAATAGTCTGCGTTTCTTTCTGACGAGCATCCAGGCATTTTCACAACGTTTGGTATTTATATTTATTTTTACTGGCGCCAAACAACTTGCACCTTGGTAGGCATTTTGTTACGTAAGTGTCACTGCCCACCTCACAGTCGTGGTTCAACTTGTTTGCCAGCAGTTACAGTAAGATTATACTTACTAAGTTTATAAAGTGAGTATAACAGCAACAACACCTGGCTCCAGTGCAGGATTCCAAAGGCTTAGCAGTTAGCTGAGCATATTGTAATTGTCGGCTGAGGTCACAAGTTTGATCCCAGCGTATAGAAATTCAGTGTATAGATAATAGTTATAATTGATTAACTGAAAGATGACGTAGTTGTATTAAGAGTAAGGAGGTTGCGGGTTCGATTCCCGGGTGGGGTAAAGTGATATTGGGTTTGTCTACTCAGTTTCAGGCCGGAGTCTAGAATTGTGTCAGATATGGTGATAGGCTCGCCCCCTTTCATATTATGATGGATGGAATACGCACGGCGAAAAGTGGGTGTGCTAGTTGCGCCTCTACCTACCTCTTCAGGGATAAAAGGCATGAGTGTGTGTGTGTGTGTGTGTAATTACCTGACTAACTGAACTGGAAGCCCTCCTAGAGCCAGTGTCAGAGAGGGCTCCTGTGCCGCTCTGACGACCTCCCAGAGACGCCCTGTATGGAGAGACACTTCTTCCTCGAGTACCTGAAACAAGACACTTTTGAAACTCAAATCTCACTAAGGTTATTCTTTCTTATCAATATTATTTGACCTATATTCCACTTTAAAGTTTTCACTATCATCAGTAGCCCCAAGTCCACTGCTGTGAATTGAGTAATGAGATTTAGATCATGTGATATTGTTCGTTCGTCTAGTAACAATACCTATCGGCACAGAAAATATGCCTTTTTGTATTCGACCCGCCAAACCCCGCTTATACATATTATATATGTATGGGGAAACCCTATATACTCGGACGCTGGCGTCCGTAGCGGGGCTTGACGAGTCGCCGATAACGTAATGTATGGAAATGACAAATCCTAGCGATATGTAGTACGTAGATGTATCATTCCCATACGTTTCTTTTATTTTCTTTAGCTGTTAACGAACAATCGTTTGTCAATTCGAACAATGAAAGGCAATTAAGCTACGGCTTCAGGACTTTCTATATGGTACTGCGTGGTGCTCTATTTTGCAAGGCACTCTGAGACATTAAATGTATTTTAACTCATTACTCAAAATCATCTATCAAAATAACTCATTATTTAATAATAGAAACATAAATTAATAATTAATTTACCCTTTTGTTCGAAGCTTACAACGGGGAATTAATTATTTTCGTCTACATAATTATTTTAGGTGCCAACTTACATGAGTAACGTTATTATTGTAGCATGCAACAAGAGTAGCCTAGAGTATTACAATATCTGCTGTAAAAACTATACAATGGGAATTTGCCGTACTTGTTAAGGGATCATTTTACATGGGAATATTTTTTTGTTCATTGCCTCTTAGTTCTTGATCGCTATTATAACTTTCAACGAACTTGAACTGAATATTAATGTACATAAAGCCTTAGATTTATTGAGGCATTTTATCCTTATAAGCACCAAATAATCCTCAGTGTTATCAAGCGTCGATTATACATTCAACGAAAAAATAACTTTTTTGCTCAGATACAGATACACTTAGGAGTTTTAAGCGAGCAAATCTACATAATAATATATTTATCTAATACACTGCTAAAATCATTACCCTCAGTTACCATCGCTATATACGTGCAAAAGTAATCCACCGATAATTTAAAATTATCGTTATTAAAAGCAATTAATCAATTTAATAAAAACGTAAGTCACTGCGAATTCAAATATATTTTTGTATTCATTTATTCTAAGCCATCCACAATACAGCGTTGCAAGAGATAAATAGAATTACATTATTATTGAATCGTGGATAGCTTGGTAACCCATTTCTAATGCCGCGCGGCAAATCTATTTTGCTCGAGTCTTGTCATCGCATTTTGTATTCCACCAACGATTCCAACCGCTGGATTAATCTTGTAGACGCGATGTTGTTTTAATTAGTGATTTGTTTAGAATTATCTTCGTTAAAATTCAGAGTATACTACACTTTGACACCGACTGGTATAACATAAAAGGTTTTTTAAATCCCTGTGCTAGATAGTTCGAGGCCGCTGTCGCATAAATTACGCTGTTTCACCCCGATTTTAAGTGCTGCCAATTAGCTCTTTTGTTCCTCTAAAAGGAATAGGAGAGTTGAAATTGTAAATGTGTGAAAGCACATTTTGAATGTATTATAATCGCAAATTTATCTTATACGAATCCTTGTAAATGTATGTAAAAAATGTACATGTTGTTTCAAAATTTAATCTCAGCGAAAGGGTTGTTAAGAGAAATGCATTATCTGATTACATTCACTGTAAATCTCTCGTAAGAACTTCGAACCTTCGCTTGCGGCTAATTTATTAAATGTATATGTATTAGATACGCTAAATCTTGACCTGTTTAGAATGCAAACAATGCTCAATCTTATCTAGAATACTAAGAACTAAGTCTAGCGTTTGCATTTTAATTGCAATTACTTACCAGCCGCCTGGCTATCTTCGCTTGCCCTTCTTTCTCTCGACACCAACGGCTCTTGAAAGGTCAAGGTCAAACTGCCTCTTGGACTGACCCTTACTGTCTCACCCTCTGCAGCAACCAAACTTCCCCTTGCACTCCTCTCTGACGGCGCAATGCTTCCTCTAGGGCTCCTTTGAGAATCAGGCACCAGAGAACCTCTCGGACTCCTGCTGATTTCGGGCAGGTCTTTCTTAAAATTAGATTCAGGAACTATACTCCCCCTTGGACTTGTGCGTGGACTAGGACCTAGCTCTTTCTGACTTCGAGCCGGATCCAACTGTATATTTGCTACTGAATGCCTAGGACTCCTACCGACATCAGGAACCAATGAATTTCTGGGCAGATTCCAAGATACGCCTTCTGGTACTAAACTTCGTCTAGGGCTTCGGGCGGTTATGTCTGGTGTAATACTGTTTCTGGGGCTTCTGTTGAAATCCTGAGGATTCAGACTTAGCCTAGATCCGTAGTTCATATCAACGGCAAGATTATTTCTCGATGGTGCTAAACTGTTCCTCATTTGTAACGCAGTATCTGGGGTGATTGAGTTTCTTGCTGACCTGACTTCAGGTACTAAGGAATGGCGTGGACTTCTGTGGAAGTCCATAGCAGCTTCGGGAGCGAGACTCGCCCGAGGACTCCTTTGAGGTGCTGGCTCCATTTCCTCATCAGTTTCCGTCGCGGCCAATGATGCTCTTCTAGACGGTTGTGCTGAAGCTCTTGGAGACCTGGCTTGGGGAGAAGTAGCGGCACTCCTAGAGGCGCGGCGTCGCCTTGATGAAGAAGTTCTATGGAGCATCTTGATCTTCTACTTTACATTGCGATGAACAGTTTTTCTGCCATTTTCTCCTTTGACAGTTTTTCTGTTACCTGCAGTACAAAAAAAAATATTATAACTTACATGGTAGACAAAAACCATTTTAAAAGAGAACGTAAACATTGCTGTACTAAATAGTGACACAAAGTCCCTATAATTTCAATCTATTATTTTTACTTAGTTGTTTTTTATCTCGGATTTGTTAATCATAAATTCACTTTCAATGTTTTAACTCTGACTTCTCTAGTTATGAAATCTATATAACCTGACACTTTATCGGCTGTAAATCATGTCTGCAAAACGTAAAAACAGTAAGAATTGGGATATAGGGATGGAATTAACAATATTAGAACACTTATTTCCAGCAATATAAAAGCAGAGAATAATATTATCCCCAGTCATAAAGAATAGACTGCCTCGGTAGCGTAGTTGTATTACAGTACGACTGCAAAGCTGAGGTCTCGGGTTCGATCCCCGGGTCGGGCAAAGTGATATTGACTTTTTCTATTTAGTATCAGCGGCTATTTGTGCCCGATATGGCGATAGGCTCGCCCCCTATCACATCATGGGACGGAATAACGGCGAAAAGTGGGTGCACTAGTTGCGCCTCTGTCTATCCCTTCGGGGATAACAGGCTTGAGTGTATATGTATATATATGTATTGTTAGCTATCAATTTATTTGTTAGCTGTCAATTTATTTATTGAGGGTAGTAACCAAATCCCCACCGACCAAATCCCTATAAAAGGAGTGGCAAGCTGTCTGACAGAGCATTCTGTTGCGAGACGTGCGCGGGTGAACATCAACTTGGGAATTTAGTGTTCTGGTAATATTTTGTGATCTACTCTTTGAAAGTTATTTCTATCAAGTGCAATTTATGGTTTTCGTTAACAATTTAGTATTTGTTAATCATTTTTGATTATTTTTTTAAAGTAAAATTAATTAGAATCCTAACAGTATCATAAAGAATAGACACAAAAACGGTGAACGCAATCTTTAAACATAAAACAAATAACTTCAGCCCGCTTTGAATAAGATGATCTCTGTATATTCCACTATAAAGTGAATTTTATGAACTACATAATCTTGCAAAGCCGCTGTTTAAAATTATCCGTCCAATCACACGCCAAATAAATCATGAACCAATAAAGAGTACTAAAATAAGTAAACCACCACATTTATTTTGGCCTCAAGTGGTAGAGCAATTTCATTTCGCAATGGCATTATATTTTTCGAGGCAACTTCATTTCGTAAATCCTTCAGAGGTGTGTAGATCACTCCCTTAGGGCATATAAAATTCATTGAAAGAATATGAGTAAACGCCGGCCGGACGACAGGATATGTACGATTATTCTGCGCCTTCCATAACGTTTTTCTCTTTGCGTTGATTAATTTATGTCTCTTTGTATCTAGAGGCTTAGTTTATGACACAAAAATATGTATAAAATAGATAAGTCAGATTTAGGAGATTTTAAGGGTTCGGTACAAGAAGTTTATAATATAACTACTGGAGACCGCAGTACACACATTTTTTTGAAGACAAAAAAATTACCTTTTGTTTTGTCTTCTATCTCACTCACTCTTTAACCTATGTTGCCAAAGCTTACGGATTATTTCCCCACCCATAAAAAAATATCAATACCGTTATTGTCGTCTCAGTCATTTATATATAAATATTTCCAACATATCTTATATAATGATATAAGTACTATGTTCATTTCAGAATTATTCTTGTTGAATAAGATATCCTTAAGGTTTTTTATCCTTATTAACATTTTAGTTAAACAAAATTTCCTTATTTAATTGGTAATTGCGAATACATATTTCGGCAACACTGTTATAAAACGTTAAGTTCGATGACAATATAGTTGTCAAATAAATGTTCACTTCGAAATTTTCTCTGTAATTATCTATAATAATAAGTGTGTTTTAGTGATATTTTAATGTGAATAGTGTAGTTCATGGTTGCAGAAATACTTGGCATCCATCATTTAATGTGAAATTCTACAGGTAAGTTCATTGTAATCAATATTGTGTAAATATTATAATTTTATCAATATTTATATGAAATGTAATAAAATACGTGAATATTTTATAAATGAACTGTAGAAAAATATCGCTTAATGTGATTTGCTTTATATATGACTACTTTTTTCATATTAACGTAATGTTAAATGTGATTTTTTGTATTGTAAATAGTGTATATAAACAAGAGGCTAGGGTGACCATGGTGTAAGCTTTGGTGGACCGGTTTGACAATGGTGCTAGAGTATTTGTAATACTAGCCGCCTTACTAATGAATATTATAAAGCTTATTAATCTTTAAATAATCATCGTAAATAAAAACTGAGGATCAACAGTTACAATCGAGTTCTCAGTGTATCCAGCATTGATTTATTGAAACTTTTATTTAAAATAAAATCGAGTTTGTATTTCTCTTTACAGATTTCTTAAAGATCTAGATAAGCAAAAACGTGGTTACATATAAATAACATTAAAAGGTCAATTTGATGTCTGCAAGAATTACTAGTCAACATTTAAAGACAGAAGATTATGATTCTGAATGTGATAATGTGTCTTCTACTTCTCGGAATATGGCAGTAGATGTCAAAAATAATTATTTATTACCAGAAACTCATGCTGTAAGTATATTATTTTTTATCATTTCACTGGTATAATTATGATCCACTTAGACTTTATTATTTACTAGCTTTTGCCCGCGGCTCCGCCCGCGTGAATGTGTTTTTCCGGGATAAAAGTCACTGTTTATATTTTACTGGGATGAAAAGTAGCCTATGTGCTAATCCAGGACATGATCTACCCGTGTGCCATATTTCATCGAAATCCGTTCAGTAGTTTTTGCATGAAAAAAACATCCATACATTCTTACAAACTTTCGCCTTTATAATATAATAAGATTAGTAGGATGGGGCATTAAGCTTGCGACCCACCAAATTTTAGAACGGCGGTACATTGGGTGATATCTGAGTGTACTAAATGGCACCTCTGCCTATGTCTAAAATGTATAGGTACTTAAATATATTATTATTGATTGATATTTACTTTTTACGTTACATGTCAGCGAAATGAATATGAACCACCATTGAAACGTCAAGACTTGAAAGATTTCAATATATCAGTTAATGTGAAGACATCCAGTGAAATAAGTTTAAAGAAATAAAAGAAAGTATTGCAGCAGAAGATGAAGAGATAAAAGAAGAAAATTAATTACAAGTTATTTCTTATTAAAGTTGTTCATGATTATACAGTCTGAAATTGAAAATATTTTGCAGTGAAATTTTGCTAATATATGAGATTTTTTTAAAAAGTATATTCCAAGTAGCAAGCAAAGAAAAATTACATATAGTGATAACATAAAGACTTTTGCTTTAACATTACACTTTTAGTCGCCGAAAACATTTTTGTTTTATAAATTCAAAGATATATTTGCCGAAAGAGAGCACATTATGGTGATCTTTAGCAATCTTTAATTGTTTTGTTGGCTTCTTCACAGAAGTTTTAGAATATTAAAAATAAATTTAAGGACGAAACCTCACCCGCAGAATGTAGCGTTAATTTTTGATTCCATGGCTCTCAAACAAGAATTTATTTAGTATTGTAATTTGTAAAACATCCACGTGTTTATTACTTTTGCTATAAATATCTACACAACTTTGTTTACAATCAACTTACCTATGGAATTTCACACTAGATGTTGGATTGCAAATAATTCTGCAACCATGAATTACACAACTCATAGTAGAATATCTCTAAAACACAATATGTATTATTATGGATAATTACAGAAAAAAAGTTCGCAGAATACTCGCAAAAATTGTAATAAATAGATATTTAGATAGATAAAATAGATATTCGTAATATTTCAAAATTACTTACTGAAAATTAGGTTATTAACTTCCTAAATGTGTATTATTTTTTTATGTATGATTGTTTACTTTTATGAGTATGTTTTTTATTTTTTTTTATTATATTTAAATTCAACAATAACTGTAGTTTTCATTTTTAAATATCCCAATGTTTTTCTGTCTAACCTTACAGTCTCCATATTTGGTTATAAAGGCCGGCAAACAACGTGAACATATCCAGTCGCAGGGGAAAGTAAAACATATACAATGTGAGGCTGTGTGCCGAGCAAAAAAAAAGCGCGCGAGGCCCCGTGCGAAGCAAATAATTTTTTTTGACAGTTTTGTAAGTAAGGTGCCAAAAAAGCCCAAAAAAGGCCCCCAAGGAGCTGCAAGATGCCCCTGTAACTGCGAGGCCCCAGGCGGTTGCCTGGTTCGCCCCCCTCCTCCAAGGCCGCCACTGAATTCACCACCGCGTGGTGAGGTATTTTTTTTATGTAAGTGGAACTAGTAGTTCCGAACTACACATACCAAAAAAGTATGTAAATATGCCAATTTTGTTTGGAATAAACTTTCTAACTCAAATTATATTTTTTAAATATCAACTATTACTAGCCGCTGTAGTTGGTTTTCATAATTAATTTAAACCGCATTACTTTATAGAGATAAAAATAAATATTATGGTGCGATATCATATTATTGCACACTCACACACTCACGCCTCTCATCCCCCGGGTAGACAGAGGCGCAATTAGTGCACCCACTTTTTGCCGTTATTCCGTTCCATGCTGTGATAGGGGGCGAGCCTATCGACTTATCGTGTACAAATTCCAGACTCCGAGCTGATACTGAATGGAAAATAATCACTTTGCCCGACCCGACTAACCCGGGGATCGAACCCGAGATCTCAGCATTGCAGTCGTACCATAATACAACTACGCCACCGAGGCAGCCATATTATATCATATCATATTATTATGGACAGTTAATTATGTTACGTCCTGGTTTTGAAAATAAACCTTTGTCACTCTAAAGAGAGAGACAGCAGACAGTTGTGACGTCACATTTTATTCTTCAGTTTGTTGAACGGAATGAAAAATCCATATATGGGTATAACATTCTTGGTTCGGTACCTGAAAGGGCACTTTTATATGATCACTTTGTTGTCCGTCAGTCTGACTGTGTCAAGACCATTTTTCTCAGCAAGGTGTAGAGATAACAAGATGAAATTTATATCAAACACAAGTATTTACAAGTATATACCGTAGACACAAGTGTCTACGGTATCTTTCAGTTGTGAAAATCAAACTTATAAGTCTATGTGACCGTTTATGTAACATAATTTGCGTTTCCGCAACGTAATAAAAATCTATAGGGTACTTCCTGTTGACCTAGAAACACGAAATTTGGGAAGAGGCAAGGTCTTACGGCACATGTAAACGAAAAATATGTAAATATGTACTTTAATAACAAAAAAATTATTTACTATTACAAACTTTTTAAATTTGATTAAATCATTTTGACGAATAAATACTTAACCTACGAGTTTATACAGAATCCTCGGTACGCGAGTCCAACTTGGACTTTTCCGTATTTTTTTTTAAATGCTGTCTTGTAGATAGAAATGGAACGGATTATTGGGCTACCTGACTGTAAGGTCGGTAATCTGTTATCATCAACGCACAAAACTAATGCCAGAACAATCTTAATAAACGACCAGTAGATAGTCACACTCATTGTGATGCCTGTAGGGATGGAAATTTCCAGCATCTTCGCCAGGCGCGGAAATTTTGTACATTTGTATAGCTTAATATAGCCAAAGCAATGCTTTTATTATATGAAATTTTATTTATTTTATGTAAAATTATTCGTTTTTAATATTTATACTACTGTTAGAAACTGAAGCGATTTCGATTTAAATAAAAACGATTTATCACAGATTTTACGTAAACATTTATCACTGGTTTTACACAAAGACATTTAACAGAAATACTTTTCAAAGATATCTGCAACTAACCGACCAGTATGAAAGTCAAAGATAAACTTACTCCACTGCCACTAAGATGAATGCGAGACTAAGCGCGAAAGGAGCGAATGAGATCAAATATCGATATGGCACCCTTTTTATACACCCAACTACCACTTCCACGATTCATTTGACATTTAGACTGAATTTAGTAACTGGTCAGTACGTTCCAAATACCGTTACAAATTACTGAATCCTAACACTACAATATCATACATTTTTTTTTGTTCATGGCATCAAATTACGAGACGAACTTGCCGTTCGCTCGGTGGTAAGCGAAACGACCACCCATAAACAGTAGAAACACCATCCAGCACCTCGAGTTATAAAGTCCTGTGGGAAATTCCATTACTTTCGTCATCGTTAGATATAAGATGTTAAGTCTCATTATGTCCTGTAGTCACACTGGCTACAATGTCTTTCAAACCGAAACACAACAGTGCATGCACACTGCTGCTTGGTGGTAGAAATAGACATTGCGGTGTCACCCACCCAGACAGACTCTTACATATAAGAGTTCTACCATCAGTAAAGCTGGCTAATATAAGCTAGCCATTTTCTAGCTTTTTACAAAACTCGAAACTCTAAAGTAAAACTTTCATTCAAGTTTGAAACGTCTAAATAAAATAGATTTTTTTCACTGCTCTCTGAACGTGAGATGTGTTCAAACACAAAAGTCACAAAAGATTCACCTGCCCCGGGCGAACTTAGGACGATATTGTATATTATGTATGAAAAGAAATAGATGACACGCTGAAGATTACAGGCTTCAAAAGCATTACTTACAAATAATTTCTTAAAAGTTCAAAATTACACCAATATTTATCGAAAGTGCCTACAGTTTAAGTGACGTACAACGTAAAAAAATATGTCATTGAAGTGAAACTTTTTCATCGACGTACGGGAGAAGTTTATGTTAAAAAAAAATCGTCACACGAAAATCGTCACATTTTCTGTCACTTTGGACCGTCACGGCGCCGTCTTAACACAAATACATACACTCACGACTTTTACATACCTCGAAGGTGTAGGCAGAAACGCAACTAACTAGTGCACCCACATTTCGCCGTGCGTATTCCATCCATGATATATGATGGAGGGGCAAGCCTATCGCCATATTGGGCACAAATTGCAGACTCCGGATTGATACTAAATAGCAAACCCATCACTTTATCACTTTACCTGACCCGGGATCGAAACCGAGACCTCAGCATTGCAGTCGTACCGTAATTCAACTACGCCACCAAGGCGCCGTCTTCGCGGGTCCTTAGGTATTCGAAGAGAACCTTTGTATCGCGATGTAGTATTTAGGTAAAACTGTACAAAGCCATCTATTGTCGACAAGCGTAAACATATTAAATATTGTGGTTTTCTAGACTTTTTCGAAGAGAATCTTGATATCGCGATGTAAAAATTAAGTGAAGCTGTACAGAGCCATTAATTGTTATTTTTATGTTAACCTCACTTTTGACTGTAAGTATTAGTAAAATGTATATTAATTTATTGAAATTAACCATCGTTTAAAAATATGACTGTCAATTTAGCAGACAATAATCCTACTAATAATATTATAAAGGCGAAAGTTTGTAAGAATGTCTGGATGTATGGATGTATTTGTTCCTCTTTCACGCAAAAACTACTGAACGGATTTCGATGAAATTTAGCACACGGGTAGATCGTGTCCTGGATTAACACATAGGCTACTTTTTATCCCGGGAAAACATAAAGCGGGACTTTTATCCCGGAAATCTTTTTAACGCGGGCAGAGCCGCGGCCAACAGCTAGTATTTAAATAAATGAATAATAATAATAATTTGACCGTATTAATGTAATACGATAATTGTTATAAGAACAGTGAAACAAAATTAATTGATTGAAAAAGTTTTAATTCATATGTGTGTACATTAATATATATACACACACACACACACACACACACATACACACTCTTTTTATTTATTATAACAGGGATATTTAATAATATAGAAAATATCAAACCACTTGTGGGCACAAGCCTTAACTAAATACTGGAATTAGGCTTTTTGTATGTCATTTTACTGGAATGCGATTTTGTAAACTGTCTCGAAATTTTATCAGTAATACTATATTTGCCAACCCTTACCATATAATTTCTAGTTCATCAACTAATCTATAATCAAAGCCAAACATCCGGAACACAGAAGGTCGATATTTGCGTGCCAAGCTCCTTTATCTCAATAAACAGCGCCAACTCGCTGTTTACTGCTTTGATTCGGAATACCATTGTCACGGGAATTAGGTCCGCTCTGATTGGTCACTGCGATATTAAATATTCCTTTGATTATTGCTTCGATGGAACTATTATAGTTCCTTATCCCGTTTGCGTGATTCTCATATACTTGTACTCTCTAGCCAAGCTAACGATCTCATAAGCTTACTCACGCGTTAAAACATACTATAGGTACCTATTTTCTTTAAGTCAAATTTATTTTGACTAGTGGTACGAATTGGATCGTTTTATTTCATATATTTGAGCACATCATCATTATCATCAGCTACGTGAAATCCACTGCTGAACATAGGCCCCCCTTAAAGATTTCCGTTCGCTGTTGGAAGCGGCCTGTATCGTGACCCTGCGACCTTTATCAAGTCGACGACGCTACGCTTGCAAAACATTTGAATACAAATTATGAATAATTTTTATTGTTCTCTACTCCTGAACTGAACTTTAATTATGGTAAGTCTCATACTCCTCCGTGCGCAATGTGCTTAAAAAGAGTTTTATTTTCACGTATTTAAAGATAGGTTAGGTCCATCATTGATTTTGACATTATTACATTGTTATTATTTATTTATAGAGGTAGTGTTAATCTAATTGTGATAAACCAACTTATAGGTAAACAATGATCTCTAGCCATCTGATGTCGAGTGACCTCCACTCCTCACGAAGATCCACAATTCCTGGACCCATATCAGCCCTGTATCATATACTGCCCACTACTGGACAGAGGCCTCCTCTACTACTGAGAGGGTTTAGACCTTAGTCCACCATGCTGGTCTAGTGCGGGTTCGCAGGCTTCACATACAGGTTTCCTCACGATGTTTTCCTTCACCGTGAAAGCAAGCGATAATTCATAAAGAATACACACATATTTTTTTATGAAAAGTCAGAGGTGTGTGCCCTTGGGTTTTGAACCTGCGGACATTCGTCTCGCCAGTCCGTTCCACTTCCAACTAGGCTATCGCCGCTTCCAGGATGATCATGGATTTTGTCCTGTAAGGAAAAGGAATGAGGATTAACAAAGGTACAGATTATTTTGGGGTCTTTAATATAACTAGAGCAAGAAAGTTATATGATTATATTGAATAATCCTAGATAATTCATAATGATTTATTAAAGCAATCCCTTTTAATACATGTGGGAATCTTGTTTTTCAGATGGAATTGTCGCTCAGATTGGTCGTCGATTTGGAAACAATATCACAGAACACAGTATAGAAACTACGTAGCAATATATATAAACACAATTAGAGTGCTAGTTCGTTTCTGTCTTTAACTTAAAATTTCCTCTTTGACACAGAAGCAGTCTATTTTCTCTAAAGAAAACTTTCTCAGGTGACAGGGCTTTATGATTCCTAAAATACTAAAGAGATAAATTATTGTTTTAGCCCTATTATATTTTTAGCCTTACATCTTTTTTATCCCAATTGAATGACGAGACGAGCATGACTTTTGCCTGATAGTAAGCGATACGGCCACCCAAGATTAGAAATAATAATACACTTAGAATAAGAAATCTCTCTGCACCGCTGTACTATCGGACGGGGGGATGAGCTACGTATCAAATAGCGGAACCTTGCCCACCCCGCCTCCCTTAAATCGAAACCACATCGTGTAACTTATGAAATAAGAAACCAATTTTGTGTACTCATGGACATTAAAAAAAAAATACGACCACCCATAAACAGTAGCAACACCATCCAGCTCCTTGACTTACGAAATACTCAGTCATCCTGAGACCTAAGATGTTAAGTGTCATTATGTACAGTAGTTACACTGGCTACAATGTCCTTCCAACCGAAACACAGCAGTGCATGCACACTGGTGCTTGGTGGTAGAAATAGACATTGCGGTGGTACCCACCCAGACGGACTTTTACATATGAGAGACTTACCACCAGTTAGGTAGTTATAAACGCTGCCAACTTGTTGCAGAGAAATTAACTACCTATATACCACGCAACCGACAATTGCGTCACGATTTTAAGTATGTACCTAATTGTCTACCTTTGCTATACAAAATCTTTACAAAATATTATATCTTTCAAGACAAATCAGCAGAGCTACAAACACAACTCGAATCTTTACCAGTTACTTTAGAGAAAGATTTTTCCGACTATTTAATTGCTGAGAGAAGGGATTTAAAACATTTTTACAATAAATCTCGTTAAAGTATTTGTCGGAACGCGAGACCCCCGCCCCACGATGCTTGAAATATTGACCTTTTCATCGGTCGAGCGGGAAAAGTCTTCGGAACAATTAATTAGCCATTTCCCGTTTTTTAATTTGTTAATATTGGCTTAAGCTGGATGTAGGTAATGACTGGAAATTTCCAGCTATTAGGATGAATATTATATACAGAGTTTTGACGATCCTAATGTAAGCTTGAGACTTTCATATTTACACAAGGCAAAACTTGGAAATATTTCAGTTGGATTAAAAAGTACGCTTGATGCATTTTTGCATAGATTGGATGTAATCAATTAGTAACAAATAGTAAATACCATGTATTTCATAAAATATAGAATGCATTTTTGCGAACCATGAATAAAAAGACTCTTGAGCTATCCGTAACATGTTTTATTCATTAATATAGGAAGGCATTGTAAATAGTAGTTCTATATAATTTTTCACACTGCAGTGATATTTCATTGGCTACAATTTAAACAAAACAGTACACTCCAGCGTGACGGCAAAAGTGAACGTGTACAGCATTGATGTATTAGGGTTTTTTAATAGATCAATGGTGTACGTCCCAAATTGATTTTCGCAGACGACAGTCTATTTTCCGAGAATCTTCCTTTTCCGTACAAAAAATACATTTTAGTAGGACGTACGTCACGTCAGGAGTTTCATTCAAATTGCGGCAGTAGCCGAGGCGGTGCTAGTGACGGACAGGCAATTAATATTGTTCGGTAGATTTTTTGCTATTGCCTTATATTAACTTAATTACATAATTAGATTACGAAGTAGGTTGGCGCATTTTGTAAATTTTTTGTTATTGCCTTATATTAACTTAATTACATAATTAAATTAAGGTTAAATAAAATGTATTCTCAAAAAGACGAAGAATGTCACTTACATGAGAACAAAATAACAAAACATAAGTAATTATTCAAATACAGTGGTCGCCGTGCACTATATTAACAAAGTATTGTGTATTAGTTATTGACGAGCAGTTAGTTTTTTTTTTTTTTTTACAAATAAAATAAAACTTGTCTGCTCCACAATTGAGACAAAAAGGAATTGATTTTCAGTTATGTAGTTTGAGAGCCGAGATTTAAAAATGTTGAGTGAGCTTACATTTTTTATGTCTGATGGTATTTTGTTGTAAAATTTATTACGAAGTAGGTTGGCGCATTTTGTCCAAATAATTTTCATGGAAATATATATGTAATGAAGTGGTTAAATTAATTACATTCCTTTAAACTTAACTCAACTTTAAAACAGTGTTGCGAGCAAAACTTAATATAAAAGTGAAGTATAAAATATAATATAGAAGCTTTCAACAATTTTCTCTATTCTAATTTATTATGAAAACTGAACTCAATTGAGGTTCTGTTTTATTTTACTGGTGGTACTTCCCCGCGTGACCCACTTGCTGATTGCGTGTCTTAGTTTATTACATAATACATTCAGTTTATTGAACCCTAGTTGACCTATTGGTTTGACCTGTTTCCAACAAGTTTAGGGGCCTTATAGTGCTTATTGGCTACGGTTATAAATATTTCAAATTAGACAAAAAATCTATAAATGCTTTTGTGTTATTAAGAGACAGCTTTTGTCCACGGATTCGCCTGTGTAAAAAATTTTCCCGGGATATAAGTCTCGCTTTCAATTTTCCCGGGATAAATAGTAGTCCATAGCACTCAGGAGTAATGTAGCTTCCTATTAGGGAAAGAATTTTCAAAATCGCTTTAGTAGTTCCAGATATTAGCCCCTACAAACCTACAAACACACAAAATTTTCCTGTTTATAATATGAAATACAGTTGTTATTTTTTGTTGAACGCACTAATTTTAGGAACTACTTACCAAATTAGGAAGCTATCATCATTATTTTATTTTCTTTGTACATACCTAAATTTTAGTAGAATACACATTCTAAATAGATGTAAGTACTATTTTTATGATTACTGGTGACTAGCCTCAGCTATGAGTGAAATTAAGTCGTTATGAAATTATCATTGAACAGGATAGTATGCTTCCTACAAACAATTCCAGAGAACTCTATTTCCTCCTATTTTGTATAATCATGTATACGTTAAAGAATACGATTCAATAGTACATATCGCTAGTGATAGACGGTCGGTCCGTACCACAAAGGGAGCGAGTTCAACGACCTTCATATTTCGGTTTTGTTCGCAGTAAATTAATTTAACGATTGAATAGTAGTTTACTTCCGACTGCCTCGGTAGCGTAGTTGTATTGCTAGGATGATATTTAGTTTTCTGCTCAGTATTGGCTCCGTATCTGAAATTTGTGTCCAATATATTATTAAATAATAATTATTATTATTTATAGTAGTTTACCTCCGACTGCCTCGGTAGCGTATTGCTACGATGATATTTAGTTTTCTGCTCAGTATTATCTCCGTATCTGAAATTTGTGTCCAATATAGCGATAGGCCCTATCACATTTTGGGGCGGAGTACACATAGTTCAACGTTTTTTACCTGGCTGTATTTCTTTTTAGGTTATAGTGGAATACTGTCAGGCTATCTGCCCTATTATATGGCCAACAGAATAGTAAGCATTGTACACAGTGAATAACTGAATGACCTATCTCCTACAAAACGCCACTGGTAAATACGGAACTAAGAAGCAATTACTCTGGTCGGAATAATTCGACATAATAGATGCAAAGACATTTTACAAAGGACACAACTTTTTAATCCTGGCTATCTTCTACTGGCTGCCAAAATTAAGTAGAGCTAGCTAGCCATAACGATGTCTGTTTTTCTATACAATCGCTGAACCTAACTGTGAATAGATATCCGGTACCATCACACCAGTGATTTAGAAGGCTCAACACATGATTTTATCGCGTATAAATTATATAAAAACGTGTTGTGGGTGTTGACACGGGTCCCACACATCCGCCCGAGGCGATTACATCGAAAGAGGATGGAAATTGCGGCGCGCCCCCACACTTGTTTTGGGAGATTTATTTACAAGGAAACATGTGCGATTAGGAATTACAGCAATTCGATAACGTTAAATGATTTCCATTGATATATAAAAACACTTTTTTGCGTCAATGATGATTTCGGATTATTTTAGTAATCTGATTGATTTTGGCAGATTGTTTGAATAGACATTTCTGACATAAAAATTCTGAATATGATAGTAGTCTTATCACATTATCTTTTATTATTATCATCACCATCATTAGCCACCGTAAGTTCACTGCGGAAGATAGGCCTCATCTAAAAATCTCTAGACCGACCTATAAGATGCGGCCTGCGTCCCGCGATCACTCAATAAGTATTATGGTCAAATGGTAAAATTATACCTAAAATGTAATAAAAACATAGTTTTGATGTACAAGACATGTTAAAACTCCCGATTCTTTGTTAAATGGCTGTACTCTACCGAACCATGCAATGACTTACCAGAACGACATACTTCGACGGGCTTACCTTAAATGTAATTCATATTGGTACAACTAGAGGCTTTATAACCATTAGAGATAAAAATGTTTTGCGGATTTTATCACGGTTTTTCAATTTATATTTTCTCCCAAACTTTCGAATACTTTACAGCCTTCGTGGTCACAGGGCTGAGGCTTTATAACCAACTATCTACTGGTGGTAGGTCTCTTATATGTAAGAGTCCGCCTGGGTGTACCCACCCACCGCAATGTCTATTTCTACCGCCAATCAGCAGTGTGTATGCACTGTTGTATTTCGGTTTGAAGGATATTGTAGCCAGTGTAACTACTGGACATAATGAGACTTAACATTTCATGTCTTAAGCTGTGATTCAGCAGAACGCGGCAGACGGTAGACGGCAACAGCATATGCCGCGACGGTTTCTGTACGGCTTATTTATTACTAATACAACTTCGCAAAAAAATCTAGCTGAGCTAATTAAATAGGTACGCGAACAAATATAAGAAATAAATGTTCAATTTAAATTAGACACCAACTCCAAATTTATAACCCGCATATTATATTTTATATATTGGTACTCCATTTTTATTTTGTTCTTGGTCGTTGTAAAACCTGTGAAATTTGGTAAAAGATTTTTTCCTCCTGTGTTACGTTACGAGTAAGGTAAAAACATGAATACGACCGAGAACTTCGGATTACAAGGCCTATATAGCATTATATTGTTATACGTTTCATCTTCAGACATTCTACTTTAAATGCCATACCGAGCATGAAATTCATTCATCAATTCCTCCTAATATCAATTACGCTGCATTCATTATAAAGTAATAATTAACTCAGGTCTTTGAAAACGCAACATTTGATAAATTCCGAGATAGATTAAACATTTGCTTAATTACCAAGTATTTGCACTTGAATCTGGATATATTGTTTGTACCTGACTCATACTTGGAATTTGTTAGAATACGGAGTTCTGTTTCCATTAAATATGTTAATTCGCAGTGTAAATCTTCTAACAGATTTATCTGTAAATCGTCAGGGGAAGCCTATATTCATATGTGGCTGATAATAGTGATGCTGCAGTGTAAATGACAGATGTTCTAATTACACACACACACACACGCACACACACGCACACACACACGCACACACACGCACACACACACACACACGCACACACACACACACACACACACACACACACACACGCGCGCGCACACACGCGCACACACGCGCACACACACACACAACGCACGCACGCATACACACACACACACGCACACACACGCACGCACGCATACACACACACACGCACACACACGCACGCGCACACACACACACACAGGCCCGAGGAGTAGGCAGTGGCGCCACTAGTGCACCCACATTTCGCCGTGCGTATTTCGTCCCATGCCTTGATAGGGGGCGAGCCTATAGCCATACCGAGCACAAATTCTAGACTCCGCGCTGATACTAAACAGAAAACCCCAATATATCTTTGACTGACCCGGGGATTGAATCCAAGTTCTAGCATTGCAATCGTAGTATAAATCAATGATACATTTACAGAATACAAATACACATTCGATAGTCACATATCGTGATTGCCCATAGAATAAAAAAAAAAAAAAACATCTTCTTTGCTTTACTTATACTATACACTTATACGCTCCCAGCTAGAGTATGCTTGTGCTATCTGGGATCCATTGTATGGCAAATATATTGACAAATGTGAGAAGGTTCAAGTAAGGTTCCTCAAAACTATTTATTATAAGTATCACCATGGGCGATTACCTTATAACACGCTCCTAGATAAATTCAATGTTCTGTCATTACTCGATAGACGAATTCTTCTGCAAGTTATGGTGTTATATCGTCTATGTCACAATAAGTTTGACTGCCCAGATTTGCAAAATAAACTTTGTTACATAGTTCCAAGGACAGTGCATCGAAGGGAGGTACGCTCAGGCCAGCTGTTTGCTGTAGGGTTCTCCCGCACAAACGCTGGTCTCCGCGTGCCGTTTTATAGATTGTGCAACATTTATAATAATCAATTTTTAGATGTCGATATTTTTCTTGACAATGTGTACCATTTTAAAAGCTCGATTAAGAGAATATTGAAAAACTCACCACTTTAGACTCATATAGTCAACACAACGTAATTTAATTTTACTACCGATACATCATATTAGTTATATAATATTATACATAGTACCATTCGCAATCGTTTTTAAAAAGTTATCAATCGACAATTTGTCTTAAAACTAATTTGAGGATAACGTTGTGGGTTACACATTTAGTATTTGTAGCATTAACATGTATTTTATAAGATGTAATACCTATTGTGTAACTGTTTGTTGTCCCATTATTATAAATAAATAAATAAATAAATAAATAAATAAATAAATAAATAAATAAATAAAGACTAAAGCATGATTGCCGGTACGTGCTCTCCACTCAAGAACTTTTGTGACTCATCTACCTTCGGTTCTGCGAACTATGTGCCTTGCCCATTGCCACTTTAGCTTGTTAATCCGTTACACTATGTTGATGTCGTATGTACGTTATTTTAATACTACACGTGGATAAAAACCTTATAACGAGATATAAGGGAATTTCTTATGACTTTCCCACATAACCTATACCCGATGCAAATAATCATTTCGACTACACATTTTGTTTTCGTTTAACATAAATTTTATCAATGCATTATATTAAATTTTTTTCACTTAATTTCACAAGCTTAAATTTCATAGAGGCGTATTTAAAAGACTATTGAAAGTCATATAGGTTTACTGTAGCAGGCAGTTTTACGGTTGTTTGCATTTGGCGTTAGAAAAACAAATTTAGAAAATAATAAAACAGAAACATGTCGACCAAACTGAAAGCAGTCAGCCATTTTTACAAACATGTGTTTTGATGCGTAAAAGGGCCAGGATAAGTCCAGTACACTCGACGATTTGAAACGACCCTTGAAAGGATTTGGGATCCTTCACGCAGCGGGTGGAGTCAATCTGTCGTTTTTTATACTAAAATTATAAGAAGTATAAGTAAGAAATAGCCTCAGTGAGTAATTGAATTGTGTGTGCGGTACGACCTCCGCCCTGAGGTATCGTGTTGAAATATCGGCTCGGGCAAAGTGATATTGAATTTTTCTTCTCACCGTCAGTCCGCAGTCTTGAATTTATGGCTATATACTCCTTGCCTATCACATCATGGGACTGACGACACACGCCGAAAAATTGGTGCCCTAGTTGCATCTCCGCCGACCACTTGTATAAAGGAGTAATATGTTGTTTTTGTATTTGCCAAAGGACTTTTGGGTACAAAGAGTATATTGTACTTTGCCACAAGCATGATGGCATAAGACATTGAATAGCATTAAATTCAAAATGCACTAAAATTAATACCATACACGAACACTACTTATTAAATTATAAGTACGATTCAAGTCGAGAATTAATTTGATGAAGGAAAGGAATCTCCCATGCGGGTGATTAGGGCGGAAGCATTCAGCGGCTAAAGTGGCTTCACGTTTCAGGGGGGATTCAATGTTAATTGACAACATTACTTTCAACCGGTAAAATGGCTATTTGCAATCCGTTATATAATATACAAAAAATAAAGGTAGGTTCTTAATTCTTCTATTAAAAGTAAAGGTTAAATGCTCTATCGTGGGTATTGTTGAAATATTCCTCTCCTGAAATGGTCTTAAGTGGTTCCGGGTTGTATAACTATATATCACTTTTAAAATAATTTTGTTCGTATAAATCGCAATGGAAACGATTATCGCATTATGGCTTAGTTGCGGTGTACTGAGTCTGAGATCCGGGAGGTTTTGGTCTATCTAGGTAAAAAATCGGAGTTCTTTTTATCTATACTAATATTATAACGCTGAAGAGTTTGTTAGTTTGAACGCGCTAATCTCAGGAACTACTGAACTGATTTTGAAAATTCTTTCACTAATAGGAAGCTACTTTACTCTTGAGTGCTATAGGCTACTTTTTATCCCGGGAAAATATTTTTATCCCGGAAAAACATTTTCACGCGGGCGAAGCCGCGAGCCCTACTAGTGTTAAATATACCTAAGTTGCCCGAGTCTAGAATTTGTACCTGGTAGTGCGATATATTTACCACTTTCACAGTAAATAAACTAAAATGAACACTAGTTACACCTCTGTTTACTTCTACGAGAATAAAAAGCATAAGTTTGTTTACCGTGAACTAACTACAAATTGTTTTTCGCGGGGAAAAAACGCGTTATCGCTACCACCATTAAGGGGTGAGTGGATCGAGGTGTGTACTAACTAATGCATTAGATTTTCAGAAACATCACATTTTATACTCTCAACGTCTCTGATTTTTGCTGATCTACATCTATTTATAATTGTACACCGCACCTACAACCAGGTGCCGAGAACTCAGTCTTCCGCACGAGGTTAAATAAATACAAACGATTTCTACTATTTATAAAGTTTGATATCAAACGTGGTACAGCTGGTGCAGCATTTCAACCTCATATTAAACTTTTGACTAATTTGGTAGTGAAATACGACTGGCCGTGTGCCAACTTCAAATTAGTATTCTGGAAATTCCAGATGAAATATCCATACATAAAGCGAAACAGAGCAAATTATTAGTTTAAGCTTCGCGTCTGTACGTATACAGTAGTAATACCTTTTCAATTACAATTCAGTTTAGATAGAGTGCAGGCGCCTAGCTAGAAATGGGAAAGGCACACAAATCTATATGAAGCTAATCGTGTATTGTTTAACAATAATTATCGTTCGCTTTAAAGGTCAAGGAAAATATCACGAGCTCACCTTAAGAAATTCGAAGGTACGTGTCACCTACCATAGAGCAAGCAACATAATTGTCTCCTTATTTAGTTGCAATAATAAAAAAAAACTATTCTTCTTATATTGTGGATATTTATAGACAATAGAGATCATATAAAATAAAATAAAAATTAAAAAAGCCTTTTATTTCATGCAAGTTACACATTTTTACAATTTTTTTTTAACAATTCAAAATTTATATTTAACCACTAGCTTTTGCCCACGGCTTCGCCCGCGTTAATAAGTTTTTCCGGGCTAAAAGTACATACATAAAAACCTTCCTGTTGAATCACTTTATCCAACACATTTATTTGTATAAAGATTAATATTATGACGTTGATACAACTCTTAACAAATAATGCATTAATTTCGACCAAATTTGATTACCATAAAAACGGTTCTAGAGAGTTTATTTTAAAAGATAGACATATACTGTCGCGGACTTTTTTTTAGATCATTTCAAGAGGATTAATTCTTTCATACATATATTTTTGGTATCTTGAACCGTTTTCGCAGCGCACGCAATGGAAGCCCTCAAGGATGAATAATTTTCCCCGCATTTTTCACATTTTCCATTATTTCTTCGCTCCTAATAGTTGCATCGTGATGTTATATAGCCTATAGCCTTCCTCGATAAATGGTCTATTCAACACAAAAAGAATTTTTCAATTCGCACCAGTAGTTCCTGAGATTAGCGCGTTCAAACAAACAAACAAACAAACAAACAAACAAACTCTTCAGCTTTATAATATTAGTATAGATTTTTTCTTAGTAAAACATACAGTTTTAAGTTTCATATTAATTGGTAGTTATATATTTTTGTAAATTACAATAATTACAATTTTTGAATTCATATCTTTATAGTAATATGTATAATTAATTAGAAAACTTCATTTTTAGTTATAGTCATGTATTTATTTAAATAGTATTTATAATTATTTATTTTAATTTATGTTTGGTTGATAAGTCATATATTTTGTAAATTACAATAATGTCCATTTTTGTATTTATATATTTATAGTAATATGTATAATTATTCATTAGAAAATTTTTTTTTTAGTTACAGTCATGTATTTATTTAAATAGTATTTATATTTATTTACTTTAATTTGTAATTTATATTTTTTTCATGTATGAACCCTCTTTAGGTGAAGGCCTCCTCCAAAGATTTCCATTTTTCTCTATTATTAGCCGTTTTTCTCCAGTGTGGTCCCGCTGTCTTCACTATATCATCCTCCCAACGTGTGTATGGTCTACCTACGCGTCTTTTACCTTGAGGGCCATTCCACGAGGTTACAGTGGATGTCCATCTATCGTCTGTTAGACGTGCTATATGGCCGGCCCATCTGAATTTTTGTTTTTGAGCATAGTTTAGGGCATCTATAGCTTTAGTGACATTTCTTATTTTGGTATGTCGGATTTTTTGAGATTTTTTTATTTTTAACATACTACGCTCCATACTTCTCTGGCAAGTCGTTATTTTGTTTTTTACTTTCTTAGTGAATTTCCACGACTGGCACGCGTATGTTAAACAGAGAAGAATACACGAGTCCATAACTTTCTTTTTTAGCGCTACAGGCATATCAGTGTTTAATATCTCTTTATATGTCCTGAACTTATTCCAAGTTATTTTTGCCCTTCGCTCTACTTCTAGATAATTGTTATTATTTTCAAGACTGATTTGTTTACCAAGGTAGATATAATGCTCAACATATTCTAGAGTTTCATTGCCGATCATGATATTTTTTCTTACATTGTTTGTCATGATTTTTTTGGATAAGTTTACCTCTAAACCCACTTTTCTGCTGCCTGTGTAAAGAGTATTTACCATGTATTGTAGTTCCTCGCTTGTTTCGGATAATGATACCAAATCATCAGCAAATCTTAAATGACTCAAGTGTCTGCCGTTTATGTTTAAACCACATGACTCCCATTTTAGTTTGCCGATGACACTTTCCAAAACCGATATGAACAATTTTGGGGACAATGGGTCACCTTGTCTTACTCCTCTAGACACCGGGAAGCTTGGACCAGTTGTTTCTAGCTTGACTCTACTTGTGCTTTTACTATATATATCTTTAATCACTCGTAGATACTCTTCTTTCGCACCTTGTGCTCTTAAAGCTTCCCAGATACTTGAGTATAGGATAGTATCAAAAGCCTTCCGGTCATCAATGTACGCCATATAAAGTGAACGGTTTTTTTCTTGGTACTTTTCAATCACAAGGTTAAGTGAATGTATATGGTCTAGTGTTGAAAAACCTTTCCGAAAACCAGCTTGTTCCATCGGTTGTTTTTTCTCCAAAGTCTTACTTATTCTGTGCTCTATAATAGAAGAGAAAAGTTTATATATAGTTGGTAGTAGGCTAATGGGTCTGTAGTTTCCACTATCTTTGGTATCTCCCTTTTTATATATGAGGATTATTTCAGACTCTGACCATTGCACAGGTGTTTTTGTGGACTCTATCACCACATTGAACAGAATTTTTAGCGGTGTAACTAGTGTATTTCTACCATGTTTGATGACTTCATTTGTAATATTGTCAGACCCTGGGCTCTTCTCCAGTTGGAGTTTTTTTATTGCTTGTAAAATTTCTGACTCATCTATTTTTTCTACCTTTTCTTCAGGCTCTTTATACCAGGTGTCTTTATTAATGTTAGTGTCTACCTTCTGTTCATCATGGTATAAGGCTCGGTAATATTCTGTAACAACGTTAATAATATCTCTTCGGTTGTGTGACATTTTTCCTGCCTGTTTCAGACCTTCTATCCATATTTTACTAGTTAATAGAGATCACATATTAATATTTAAATCTACACGTTCGAGTGTTTATCCACTTAAAAATAGCGGTACGCGCAGGGGCGGTTGCGGACGACAAACTAGACGTGAGTCGAGGAAGCCCGCAGCCGTCCCTAATGTGCCGAAGATGGCCACCGCGGAGTTTTGGTTGGTATACCGTGCGTTGTATATAGGTTAGGGACTCGGCCCGGCGGTCGCCCGACGGTTTCCATCTCTCCGGGCGGCTCAACGTCGTCGTAAGGCACGGTGAACCCAGCATAACCGCTCGGTTGTTCCCCTTGACCGCTGGGCGGTAGTAATAAGTCACTTTCTCCGCGTAAAAAATAAAATAAATTTGTAAGTTCAATAGTTCGCCAAAATTAATTAATAAATTAATCAAATTTAAAATGTTGTGTTTTCACTTTTTTGTCATTAAAGTACATATTTACGGTTTTCACATTTTTTCCTTTACAAATAGTGTAAGGCCAAAGTTTATGATACTAAGACAACGGGGAGTGCCCTGTAGGTTTTGATTCCTTTGTGAAATAGCAAAATTGGTCATATTTTTGATCGCGTTGACTTACAAGTTTGATTTGTCACAGCTGAAAGATACCGTAGACACGAGTTTCTATATAAATTTCAACTTGATAACTCTACGCATTCCTGAGAAAAAGCGTCTTGACAGACAGACGGACGGATGGACAAAAAATGATCGTATAAGCGTTTCTTTTTCCTTTTGAGGTACTGAACCCTAAAAAAATGGTTTCTTTTATTCTACAAATGTATAGTTCTAAAATCAAATTGAAATACCAGTATTGAACAATTAAACTTTTGCAATCACATTATGTCATACCGCTAACGTGATCACCACCTCAAAATTTCAAACTCGACAATAAACAAAGCAAAAACAGCGAGCCAAGAGCGTCTGAAAGCTTTAGCGCCGAAAGCTCCGAACTTCATCTTTGGAACTATTCATTAATTCCGGTAGAATTGAGGACACGAAAACGCTTTCGGAAAGTGAAAGAAAAAGAGTTCTTCGAGTTTAATTTTAACTATTTGTTACTGTTACGTGACTGAATTTGGGTCTAATGTCAAGTTGGATTAATGATCTGGACATTTTGGGGTTAAGTTTTATTATAGTTTTATTGCAGTTTTATTTGTAGGAGAACTAGTGGACATTTAGAAAAACGTGACATAAATTAACTATACTGCGAGATGTCATGCATTGTACATGTATATGTGGCGTTTATCTTATTCTAAAAGAAGTAAAGGTCACTTATACCATATATGCATGTATGCATGCTCTAGATAAAACTGACGGTATTATGCCTACCATTTTCCACTTTTCAATAGAAGGCTGTGGTAAAGTGTAATTATGCTTCACTAGATTTTGCCCGCGGCTACGCCCGCGTTAAAAAGTTTTTCCAGGATAAAAGTCGCCCTTTTTATTTTACCGAGATAAAATGTCTGTGTTATGTGATAATCCAGGACATGATCCACCGGTGTGCCAAGTTTCATCGAATTACGTTGAGTAGTTTTTGCGTGAAAGAGTAACAAACTTCCAGACATCCATACATACTTACAAACTTTCGCGCTCATAATATTAGTAGGAGTAGCTATTTTAGGTGCCATGTAATAAGGGGTGCCTATTGCCTAAGACCCAATTCCAGACGTCGGCTTAATATTGGGCAAACAGCCCAATATCAATCGACCTGTCTGGGGATCAAACCAGAGACCACAGTAAAATCGTACCGTGTACCTAATACAGCTACGCCACAGACGCAGTTATTATGATACAATAATCTGTATTTTTGTTAGGTTTAAAAGTTATCATTTTCTTTGTACAGGATAAAGTATAAAGCTGATTCAAAAAATGAGTTAATCTTTAGATATTGTATTATTAGGATAAATGTTTTGTAACGGTATTTGTAACATGCTAACCAGTTATGAAAACTAATAGAGGAAGTGGTAGTTGGGTGTATAAAAAGGGTGCCATATCGATGCTCACTCTCATTCGCTCTCTTTCGCATTCATTCGTGTTCAGACGCTCATTCGGGCTCAGTCTCACAGTCGAATAAGTTTATCTTTGACTTTCATACTGGTCGGTTAGTTGTTGATACCTATCTGTGTAAAAGTATTTCTTATAAAAGTGCTTATGTAAAATGAGTGATAAATGTGTTATGTAAAATCAGTAATAAATCGTTTTTATTTAAATCAAGATCGCTTCTGTTTCTAACAGTATAATAAAGTCCCCAACTGTGTGTCTAAATACAAGGAACTCGGTGAAATTTGTTATGGAGATAGTTCGAGATCCTGTAAAAGACAACGGCTTTTTATTCCTGGTAAATATATAGTCGGACTTTTATAATTTTTCCGGTATATTTATAAATATACCGGTAAAACTTTTTCACGGAGGTAAGTCCTCTAGAAAAATATTATACTAGATAAGCTATATTACGTGTATTTCGGGAATTGATTACACCTACACCTACACTCAGGTAGAACCGCGAGTAAAACTAAGTAAGCAATACATACTCAACGCCTATTTACTTTAACAATATTGAATAATAGAGTCGCAGATTTGAGTAAACAGAGTACTGTTTGCCGACTGAACGAAGCTTCTATCCTGTGGTATTTGGACTTATTTGATAAAAGCTACGTGGGTGAGAAAGGCTGTTAAGGTCAGTAACAGACGTCGCGGCCTGAGCCTTCAAGCTGTAAATTTCAATTCGTCGAAAAAAAATACTTTTGTTCCTTTTAATTGTCTAGACATGGTATTGGGGCTATCAAATGAGTGGTCTGAGCTGGAGAAAAAGTATTTGCTCAAAACTGCATTTTTTTTAAATTTATAGTAGTAAGCTTTTTGTCACATCGTGGGGCGGAGATGCCTTTTTTGAACAATGGTTACTAAATCATATTTTTAGTGAGATACTCATTATTAACACAGGCTTATTAATGTAATAAATAAGTCAAAGAAAGTACCGACATTCTAATTTCGATTAAAATCTAATAAAAGTTATCATTTTACGCTAATATTAAATCATTTTTGAGTATTTATAACGAGAGCAGACAAAACAGTCAATTTATTATAAAAGTAAGTTGGAAGATACAGTATGAATGTATTCAATTATGAAATCCATCGAGCCAAGATAATGAAATTTCCCCGTGCGTTACACGCCTTATGTTTCAAACGAGATGAACATTACAAACGAAACGAGAGATAAGGGATGTTGCTTTTGTCGCACATTAAAACGAAATTAATTTTTGTTGGAGGAGTTCATTTAAATTCTTATAAATAATCTTCCAGAGGAACGCGTTACTTATTATAAAAGTTCCAATCATTGCCGCAACTAGTGATGTTAATAAATACACAAATTAAAAAAAACAGGAAACGAAATGGAAATATTGTTTTCTATATAACCTATAAACTTAAAGCTTAAACCGCTAGCCACTATAAAATTCAAGCATATGAAAATAAGATTCAAACTAAATGAAATGACACGTAACGCTTTAGAATTTCTTTTGCAGCTTAAAAGCTTTTACCAAAGTTATATAATAATGAGGGCTGAGTGTTTAGCGTAGCTTGATCGTAGCACTCTACAGGTCTACAGTGCTACGCTGCTACGGTACTACGTAAACGCGGTAATTTAATTTGAGTCCATCAGCTTATTAAAACAACTATATGTTACTAATGAATGACAAATCTAATTGAGTTGCTTTTAATTGTTTGTTTCATTTTTGTTTTGTTTGGAGCTTTGTAACGTATATTTGGCTGAAATTTAGTTCAAATTTGGAGATGTATTAAGCACTTAATGAAATTGGATTGTTTGATGTGAATTTAATTTATTTGGAGATTGGTAGGATGACTAAGGTATAAAACATAGATGAAAACGTATTCTTTCGGTGTACTCCTCAGCTCTATTCTTATTATGATACATGACGACGCGCCCAAGATTGTCATGTTTATGGGCGACTGAGATCACTCACCATAAGGTGACCTATTGCCATTTACTCGTCGGCTTTCAGTGAGATATAAATATTATACGTAACACAATATTTTAAAATAAAGTCGCAAAAATAGAAGTTCAACGACCTCATACGAAGGACATTGAAACAACCCAACTACCCAGTGAATGTACGTTAGCCTTAAAGGGATTACGTTAAAGCTACTATTATGTGTGACCTAGGTTACATCTTAAAGGCTAGGATATTTTCACTTAGACACTGTCTAAATGAAGTTTTATAGCTCTATTAGTGTTGTGACAATATACTTTGAACTAAATTGTTCTGGGTTGGCTTACAGGATTAGATAAATACAATTTGCGTGTGTTTTTAACTAAAACATATTTCATTGGCCTGTAGTTTGTGTACGATATAGCGATAGGATCGCCCTTAGCATGGATTCTCACTTATATCATACCCCTATTTATTTACTTGCATAAGTATGCATTACAAGTTGAGCAATTGATAACCAAATAACTTTAAGCGGTAGCAAATATAAACCATATTATTACAGAATTCCACGAAAATTGTCTAAAAAATATTGCTACCAAAAAAAGCTTGGGCTCAGCTTGAAAAGTTTAAGGTATGTAAAAAAAAATGTTTTAGTGCAATGTTAAAACTGCGTTACAAAGATTCTATGCTTTAAGTATGGTTATTATTTTTTTAACTCAATTGTATATTTAAGGTTCCCAAAAATAAATATACAATAGAGCCTCAGTAAACAAAGAAAAGTGTAAATGGCGGTCTTCACGTGATCGGCGATTTCTTTAAGACAAACTTTGGATGGACTTACAAAAAAAGATCATTCGAGAATCTTCGGAAGTAGAGGAACTAATATTAAATATTAGAATATATTATATTAGAATAATATTAGAATATATTATATATTATATTATATTAGAAGATAACAGACACAAACATGAATGATCGGATCTGAGGCTTTTGGTGGTAAAATGCTTATCCAAACATCCTCCGTTGTACTATCCCATTGCGATTGCCTTAGTACACTATAATTCTTTTTAATGGCCAACATAACGCCACCACCTTCATTTTTTATTGAACTAGAGGATTGACGATCCCTACGGAAAACATTATATCTTTGGTCAATAAATTCACCATCAAATACACTGTCATTGAAATTTGTTTCTGTAAGGCATATTATATCAAAGTCGAAGTTTAAAGTATTTAACATAAATTCTGAAGTTCTGCTTCTTATTCCATTAACATTTTGATAATAAATCTTTAACATTATGAAAACAAAAGCAATTACCAAATAGAAGCATTGGAATAATTTAAACAAAAAATAATAACAGATTAATAAAAAAAAAAAAAAGACAACTACTATTATAAAATAAATAGCGAGAACTTATCAAAGTATCTTATTTAGACTGTTAATGTCTTTGATGTGAATTGCCGGAGTATCATCACTCTTTCTTATGTAGACGCGATTATATTTCACCCATACATACTTATAACTACGTTCCTTAGCAGTCTTACGCATAGCCATGTGTAGCTGTTTAATTTCCGGTGACAGATGTTCGGCTACGTAAATAGTGCGTTTTTCTCCAGGAATACCAAGGTGTACAGAATTCAGAGGGTTTGACTTGTTATCCTTATTGTACCTCTTAAAATATGAGATGAAGGTGTCACGATGGCGTTCAGAAGGAAGGGTTAGTAATATGTTCCTGGGACGGCCAGACGAGGAATCCATCTTGGCAATACGGCGAACGGAGCGGATATCTCCATCAAGTAAAGGCATATTGATCACCTCACAAATTTTCTTCAATAGGTCCAAGATATTTTCGTTACGTTTTTCTGGTACGGCATGAATTTCAACATTACATCCCCTGGATGACTTTTCAAGTGTTTGTATTTTTCTTTCGAGGATAGAAATATCGGATCGGAGTTTAATGTTGTTATTTTCCAACGATTCAATGGTTGACGTGGCTGCATCGATAGCATTCTTTAAATCGTTCTGCTCGGCAGATAGAAAATCTGTCGTCTCAGTAAATTCAGATTTTACCTTTTCAATGGCGGAGCAAATCTCGGATTGAACGATATTTCTGATGTTCCGTGTTATAGAAGCCTCAATGGAGCTAAGTCTAGAGTCCAACAACTTTCCAAAATCTTGATAGGAGATTGTATTGCTTGCAGTGTATTCATCACTGCTCGGAGTCACAGGCTGTTCAGAAGGTGTTTTAGTTTCTGACGATTCCATGAAGTTGCACTCTTTAAGAGACGTATTTTTGTCGTGAGTATTTGTGTATAACACCTTCGAATTCGGAGTATTATGTTTGCAAGATGGGCATCGCCATGATCGTTTTAAATTGGTTATGTTATCTCTGAAGTAGGCAGCAGCCATATTGAGACACCGATAATGATATGCATTTCTACAAATTTTACATGTCACAATTTCATTGCGCTTAATAGAAAGGTGACAAGTTTGGCAATCCATGATTAGACAATAATTTTAAAATCAAATAATAATAAGATGATGCCTTTATTATTAAATAGATGCTAATTATCGCTATAACGTAAACGATAGCGGAGCACCCTGCAAAAGCCTCACGGGAAAAAAGGTCGCAAGCGCTGTGCCGTTCGGGTCACTTTCGCGTAACGTTGAGAATCTTGAATAAGCACACCGTCACAAATACTATCATCGTGATTGTTCGTGTAGAATGTTTTTGAGTTTTTTACACAAAATAGTCACAATAAATAGTCTGGATTCACTTTGTTTCACCGTCGGGACTGTTATGATCAGTTTCGTATCACTTTTGCTGCGTAATTTACACTTTAGATAGTTAATTAAGAATAAATACTGCAGAGCGAACTACAATGTGTGTTTATAGATGCGTGCGGGAGTTGCCAGTTGCCAGGACTTTCAGAAAGCATTTGATAAAGTTAACCACTCAATACTGGAATCAAAATTGGCGTCATTTGGTATTCATGGAAGTCTTCTGAGGTGGCTTATCTCATATCTAAGGAACAGGAATCAATTAGTTATCTTGAAAGGCTTTATTTCATCCTCAGTCACTATCACATCTGGGGTCCCTCAGGGTTCTCATTTGGGGCCTCTTTTCTTTATCATGTTTATAAATGATCTCGCTAAAAGCTTAAACTCGCCAAGCCTACTATATGCGGATGACTTAAAAGTATTTCGTACCATAGAGAGTGATGAAGATTGTAAAAAGCTTCAGAGTGACTTAACAAAAATATCAGAATGGTGCTCTCTTAATTTTATGTTTTTAAACACAGATAAATGTTTCGTGGTCTCATTCTCAAACAAACGCCAGAAAATAATATACCATTACAAAATTGCTGGCCACTTATTAAAGCGCCAAACATTTGCAAAAGATCTCGGAGTCATTTTTGATGACAAATTAACTTTTCGAAATCATTATGAACGTATCTCAACTAAATCCCTACAAATGCTTGGTTTTATCACGAGAGTTACTAAAGATTTTAAACATCCACAATCTCTCCTATATCTTTATAATAGTCTTGTCCGAAGTGTACTAGAATATGGTGCAGTAGTTTGGTCTCCTTGTTACAAAGTTCACTCCAATAATATAGAAAGCGTCCAAAGGAAATGTCTACGCATTGCCAGCTACATATCTCATAAAGGTCGTAATTCTTTTACATACGAACAAAGACTTGATACTTTTAATATGACCTCTCTTTTCATCAGACGTCAGCAGCAAGACCTAATATATCTTCATAAAATACTTCATTCGCATTTGGACTCTCCAACATTATTGTCATCCCTTAAAATTAATACCAACAATACTGTACGCAACCCCAGGATTTTCTCGTTACAAGTCTATAAAAATAACACATCTTTTTACAACCCTGTTACAAGAATCTGTAGGCTTTACAACAACCTCACCCTAGATCATAATATAGAAATCGATGTGTTTAACTCCAACTCTAATGCTTTTAGAAGACAGATAAAGAAATACCTAAAGTGATTGTTACTTTATGTGGTACTAGCTCTTGCCCGCGACTTCGCCCGCGTTAATAAGTTTTTCCGGGATAAGGGTTCCGCTTTACATTTTCCGGGCTAAAAAGTGACCCATGTGTTTGTCCAGAACATGATCTGCCCGTGTGCCGAATTTCATCGAAATCCGTTCAGTGGTTTCTGTGTAAAAGTGTAACAAACATCCATCCATCTATACTTACAGAATTTCGCGTTTATAATATTAGTAGGATTAAAATGTTTTATCGCCCATTTATTCATGTCTTAAATGTGTCGCCTTAAAAGAGTCTGTAACATATTATCATGTTTGCCACCCATTCATTGTTATATCCATTATATATATATATATATATATTTTTTTTTTCTTCTTGAATTGAAATGTATCACTTTGTTGATGCCCATACTAATGCACATCACATTTTTTTTTCTTTTTTTAATACTGTGTTTACCTGTGTTTAACATGCTGTGTATACATAGTTAGGGATACAACCTAGTCCTATTCAGGTATTGTATAAGCTATTTTGATGTATAATTTTGGCTGTATTCTGTTTTGTGTACCTTGTAATAAATAAATAAATAAAAAATGTAGGACTAACACAAATAATTGTACAAATCACACGCATTCGAGAAATATTTATAAAGGAATAAAATAATGTGTAGTCATAGACATGTAGAACTTTCCTAAATTGGCGTTACATTAATACCTATGAGACATTTTTTTGTAATTTTAATATTACGTCAAAACTAATATCATATAATAAACCAATATAAAAATTGTACAAAAAACAACAACCCGTCTTCTAGATAATAAACAATAAAGGAATATTAAGTGGCGTTGTCATTTCAATCCGTTGGAAGGTATTATATTTCTCATCTAATAAAATACGTTATCTGAATCCATTAATTAAAAGCGACATTCCACTCTGTACGCGATCCTTGACACACCGAATTTAAATCTACAAGGACAAGGGTATGCACTAATGAGTTTTTCGAAATTTGAACCTTCGGCACGCGTGATGGGTCGCTAGGGTTCCAAATTTCAATTTACTTGAAGTATAGCGGTGGTTTAATGCGACACATGATACCTCTGGGATTGTTAATGAACTGCTGAGGTCTTATGTTTGGTCGGTTTCGGTGCTATAGTAATTTTTTGCTCAGTATGAACCTAAAATCTGAGATTTTTTTCGATAGTCTGATTGGCTTGCCCCAAACATTGGACGGAAATACGTCATGGTGAAAGGTGTGCACTAGTTGCGGCTCTGCCTACCCCTTTGGGGATAAAAAGCGTGAGTTTGAATGTGATGTTCCCATAAAACAGAGTATTAATAAACTAACGGAATGCCTCAAAAGGCCAAGACTGTATATAGCAAAATAATTTATAGCATTACCTGTAAAATGATTTGATAAATCACTTTCCAAACGCTAATTGTATCCTATTTGGGAAACTGAACCTAATTTCATTGCATTATTTTGCTACTACAACTTTGCATATAAGCTACACTTGACGCAGCTCAAAGAGCAGCAATTAAATCAGCAGCGAAATACACATGTACCTTCACAAATTCAAAACCAACCACAAAACACACGGGAATTCGTAACGAACCGGACTGTGCACACACCAACCGGACTTTCCGGATTATTTGGCACCACCGATAGAGCCGGACTGTTGTCCGGATGTTTACCTGCTATTTAGTTAGTGGTTGGCTTCGGGATTTTAATGAAGAGAAACTACGTGCTACGTATGAGAAGCGTTGAGCATTTACTGTTAACAACGAATATTCCGACGAGATTTGACTCCTAGTCATCTAGTGGTGTAATTTATCATGTTGAAGTTTCCTCTCTCAAGAGGTTCAATATAAAGTACTTATCTCGCCGCGTTCGCCGTCGCCCCCCCCCCCCCGATCCCGCTAGCAGTTCCGGCCCCCGTGCCGATGACAACACAATCTAATAGGATTAGGCCTAAACAACCAATCCTTCCCTAATCGTTGATGTCTCATCCTCTCTCAGTGGCCGTCCTGGGCCGAGGTTCATAACCCGTTAGTGGGTTGCCCTCAGCATGGTCACTTAATTCAAAGGGTTGCTAGCGCCTTCAGCGTTCACCCTAAAGACCGGTGTGGCCAGAAAAGCCGACTCGTGTCAGGCTACTGGCCATTAACAAAGAAAGCAACAAATTGTGAGTTATACTTAAACTGATTTATTTCACATTTTATAAGGATAATAGTACACATTTTGTATATTATGAACTTAGCATATTAAGTACCGGCTCCGCCTGCGTGAAAAGTTATTCCGGGATAAATGTCCCGCTTTATATTTTCCCGGGATGAAAGGTAGCATATGTCTGTCGCTGATAATGTAGCGTTATAATAATTGGTGAAAGATTTTTTTAAATAGGTTCAGTAGTTTTTGCGTTAGTATAGAAGTAATTATTATTCAGGTCGTTTATATGAAAAACTTATTAACCATCACAATACTCAAATCTGAAATTTAAAACACAAAAAATGTAAAATCTGCATAGAACAAGCCTCTTAAACAAGCAATAGAATATTTATTGAAGATCCTGTGCGGATACAAATCCCCGAACTTTTGTATTATTCTCAAACACCACTCGAATTTACAAGAATTAACCAAATTAAGCAATAGCCGAACTTCACGAGAGCTCGCAAACAAGAGATGTCAAAACCATTTAGTAGGCCTTATTGAATAACAAATGATCGCCGTCACGGGACGACTCATGCCAAATTAAAATTTACGTAGGTATACTTATTCAATTTGTAGAGGTAATGGAATTGACAGACGCTCGCGTATTGTAACTACAATAATAAATTCGGATGGGGGAGTGTGGAAAAGATATAGTGCGTTGTTTCAAACCATTTGTAACCATAAAGAGGGCCGTTAGAAGAATCGGTTCTTTTTTAAAACAAAATGCGCTCTTAAAATGAGATTTTGTTTTTCTCGTCTATTACGCGAGAGAATCGCTCGTGTATCCTGGGGTTTAGTTATAAAGTAACTTCAGATAACAATCATCAACGAAAATTTAATTCTTCCTCACAAATGTACCTTGTACCGGTTGAAAGTTTTAATGTTGCCAATTAAAATTGAATCCCTCCTGAAACGTGAAGCCACTTCGACCGCTGAAGGAAGCACCGTTTTAATCACCCTTAGGGGAGATGCTTTTCATTCAACAAATTAATTCAAGACTCAAATTCATCAACTGGTAATTTAATAATTATTTATACATTTTGGGTTTTTATAAATTGTTGTAGGGTAAAAATTAATAATAATTATCAATCATATTTTTGTGTACTAATTAAAATTTGTTTAAATTATTTTAATATTGATTTTTTTTAAATAGACATCTACCTAGATCGTACCCCACCATTTTGGAGATATTTTTGAAAAGAAAGAGGTTCACAAAATCTTTATTAGTATATAATTACATACCTACATACATAGTATCACACATCTATCCCATAAGGTATCAAGAGACAATATATTTATAGAAATATATTAATTTATACCCGAATCGGGATCAGAATTGAAACACCACAACTAGTAGGGAGAAACTAACGTCTCTAAGCAATTGCATGCCCGATCAAGTTCGGCCAGAACTTCTCCGTTCAAAGCTGTCTGAGCTTCCGTTTACATTTGGATAAATGTAAGCTGAAGCTAATCTGTACTATACATATTTGACAGCCTTCCCGGTGTAACTGTCGATTAGTCTAGAATGTGCTTGAACTATGTACTTAATTTAAGTATACTATATCATAAGAATTAGCCTAAGTGGCCCAAAAAAACTTTTATTTTATCATTCTGAATAACTTCTTAAAACATACTTATATATCATAAAACAAATCTCCGCCGCGTTTGTCTATATCTCTGTTTGTCTGAATGCAATTAACTCAAAATCTACCGCAGGGCTTTGATGAAATTTGACACGGAGGTAATTTGAAACCCTGGGACATAGGCTACTTTTTTATACATTCTGTTATGCGGATCGCCCTAATTGTCTTTAAAAAAAACACCACAATGTTCGAGACACAAAATCACTTTTAATTAACTCAATATTACAGTTTTAAGACACCTCACTTTTCTTTGCTATTTCGCTTTGATATGTTACCCGGATCGTGGAATGAATACAACTGAACTGGGTCCGCGGTTTCTACTGTTTTATATTATTTTAAATTGCAAGGCCTGCAAATTTGGCAATAAAAAAATGAGTTATAACAGTTCACGGCCAAGTGACTCTACTGCACCTGATGATAAGCAGAGAGGTCCAGACAGGGTTATCATTTATCCTGAAATTTTAATAATATAGACCGCTATATTATTAAAATTTCACGATAAATGATAAAAGTACCGACTTTTATCCCGGAAAACTCTTCATCCCGGGCGAAGAGAAGAGCAACAGCTAGTAATGACTAAAAGACGAATTATTCCCCAAATATCCCTTAACGACCACATCCAAGGAAACATTAAACTTCGATAAAGCTGTGCGAGATGACGCAATATCATTCGTTCACCATCAGTATTCAGTCCCATTAGAGAATTCAATTGTTACTTCTAAAACTGCTCATCATTCAAAACTTGGAGGCGCGAAGTTCGCAAATCACCTGCCATTCGGTCCATTAGTCGTTCATTCGTTCGTTTGTCGATCGAATAATGAACGATTGAAATAGCTGAATTTGAATGTGGAACTTCGAGTTGTTGAATAAGAAATTGGTCTGCGATGCCAGGTAACAACAGGAATAAGGATGTTAAAAAATAATTGATTTAGTTGATTGATTGTTATTAGACTGCCTCGGTGGCGTAGTTGTATTACGGTACCATTGCAGCGCTGAGGTCTGGGGTGACATCTCCGAGTCGAGCAAAGGGATATTGAGTTTGTCATAGATGGCGAAATGTGGGTGTGATTCGTCTCTGCCTACCCCTGAAAAGGGAACAATGCGTGGTGCTATTATTTCATTCTATGTATGTATGTATTAGTTGCTATTAACTATAAATATCGTACTATTTTACTAAACAACAAGTTAATAGCTAATCATTATATTGTAAAATATTTTTAGCATAAATGGAACCAAAATATAGTTTTATAGTTTATGAAAAAAGGATAATGTGCATAAAAATTATGCTACAAGTTTTATCGAAGGCTAAGGATACTCTAAAACCCGAGAAGAAAATATGTGAAAAACTACGAAAGTTAGTAATGTATTCAGTCAATGCTGAATAAACTTTTTTATATTCTGTTAAATTTATGATATAAGTTTGAGATATAATATTTCATACTTTTTTACTTGTTGTTAGTTTTTTATGTGTACCCGTCTGAGTTTTATCTGCTTACTATACGTGAACCAAACAAGAGCGTTACAACCTCTGTTGTCTTCTGATATAATACTAGATATAATGAGTGTAATTATAAGATTTTATGGAATGTAAAGTGTGAATGCATACAGCAGTCGCTTGCTAGCTTGGTAAGCGAGACCACCCATAAACAGTAGCAACAACAACCTTGAGTTACATTTTTTTTTATTATTATGTCCTGTAGTAGTTACACTGGCTGCTATGCCCTTCAAGCCGAAACACAACAGTGCATGCACACTGCTGCTTGGCGGTAGAAATAGACATTGCGTTGATACCCACCCAGACGGACTCTTACACATAAGAGTCCTACCAACAGTAAACAGTCCGGGATAGGTGTATTGACTGGCGAGGAGGAATCATCTCTCGTCAGTGGCCACTATCTGGACCCCAGTCCGCTTAGCCACAGATGCGGGGTACTAACTTTCCGTACCGTATAAAAAAAGATCTTTATGTGCGCATGCTACAGGCTCTCGTATTTATACAGGCTCATTTTGACATCGCATTACTAAATAAAACCACATACTTATCTCTTTGAAAATAACACTTATCATTAAGTTATATTAACCATAGACGTAAAAAAGATGAAGACAAGCTTGCAATACAACAAAGAAAAATGGAGTGAAGCATGTTAGGTATAAGACTCAGTGATAGGATAAGTAACGAAATAATAAGAACAAGAACAAGAATAATAGATATACGAGAAAGAGTAAGGAACTTGAAATGGCACTGGGCGGGACATGTCTGCAGAATGGAGAAAAATAGGTAGGCAAGAAAAATTTTAGCATGGGTACCCAAAGATGGCACAAGTGAGAGAGGCAGACCAAAGAAGCGATGGGAAGATGTTTTCAAGGAAAGAAATGGAGGAGACTGGAGGACACAAGCCAGAGATAGGGAAAAATGGCGGCAATTGGGCAAGGCCTACGCCATGGACGCGACTTCCACAACAAATAAAAAATAAATAATTAATAATAATAAATTTTACTCCATGCAAATAATACATAATAATAATACATTTATTCAAAATTCTATAGATATAAAATAAAAGATTTAATAATTTAAATGTAATAACTATAATTTTAATTTAATGCAGGTAATTGTAATGATTGTGGTAGAATAAAGGCTATTGTTATTTTTATTTTATCAACCATAGACGCAAAATGAAAAACGTTTAAGTTTCGAACAAAATAAAGTTCAATAAAAAGTAACTTTAAATTTACACGATGATGCCACTACTACTGCTTTGAGAGGATTCGTCGCAGCAGTATATAATTACATTTTTAGTCCGAAATACGCACACGCCATATTCGCACTATGATAAAAAAATCCTGAAAATTAAAATTAAGATTTTTGTTGAAAATAATAACTTCTCATGAATGATATTTGGCACAAAGACGATTAGACGTGTGTTATCATTTATTAAAGCGCTGTCAAGTGACCTTGTATATCCAATTTTTACAAATCGGCGCAGTGGCTCGGTCAATGTGCCTTCCAGCCTAAAGGTCAAGGAATGACTGTCACAATTTTGCGTCATTGGATCTCTGGAGAATTCAAAGACTGACACGGGTCATGCGACATGTTTCAGTTCTAATTGTATCAAATTTTGATACATAAATAATGTGATCTATCATACGCTAAAGTATGTGTAATACCCTCGTCAAAATCACACTAGTATTTATGTGTACTATAAAATATTTCGAGGTGATGGTCCGTGCGAAAAGCCTTTCCCGTTATAAAAGACCTTAAAAACATTACGATGCCATCATTTCCCATGGAAGCTAATTACCGGGATAAATCTCATCCAAATCCTTCTAACAAACATCCATACATTTTCACAAATTTTCGCATTTATAATATTAGTTAGATAATATATAAAAGCGGCGATAGTCTAGTTGGGAGTTGAATAGACTGCCGATATGAAAGTGCGCAGGTTCAAAACTCAAGGGCACACACCTCTGACTTTTCTAAAAAAATATGTGTGTATGTAATATGAAGCGGGATGCACAGAGAGACTGCTGGATATTGTTGGTGGAGAAAACTAATAGGCACAGTATTTATAATGTTTATTGTAATATCCAAATATATAAAGTGAATCTTGTTGTGTGTCAACCTTCCTTTCTTTTATATTTTCCACTAGACAACGTCACATTAAGATCAAAACATTATATATCATAAAGCATCAAATACTGGCTGATAATATAATACTTATTTATACTATGTGTTGGAAGCGGAAATCTAACGCTGTAACATGTATCCATTCTTTGTGAATTATCGCTCGCTTTAACGGTTGAGAAAAGCATTGTGAGGTAACCTGCATTCCTGAGAAGTTCTCTGAATTTCGAAGGTATGTAAACTCTGTCAACCCCCACTAGGCCAGCGTGGTGGACTATGGCCTTAATCCTCACAGTTGTAGAGGAGGCCCGTGCTCAGCAGTGGGCAGTATATAATACAGGGCTGGTATGGTAAATTAGTAAAATAAGATGTAAACTAGACAAAAGGAAGGAAAAGAAGAGATTTATTAAGCATTCAGTAATATTAGTGAATTAATGACGCTCAATAGCGCAACTAGCAATTACCGCCGTTATCAGTTCCACAGTGGTACTACATCGTACATACATACATATACATATACACTCACGCCTGTTATCCCCGAAGGGGTAGGCAGAGGCGCAAGTAGTGCACCCACTTTTCGCCGTCATTCCGTCCCATGATGTGATAGGGGGCGAGCCTATCGACATATCGGGCACAAATTCCAGACTCCGGGTTGATACTGAATAGAAAAACTCATATCACTTTGTCCGACCCGGGGATCGAACCCGAGACCTCAGCTTTGCAGTCGTACTGTAATACAACTACGCCACCGAGGCAGTCATACTACATCGTAAAACCGATAAATGTATTCCTTAAAAAAATCCAATGACCTGTCGAAAACGGCCTCTATCTAGCGCGTTCCTGCAACTTGTCGTAGTCGTCCGTACTCTATCGATATGTTTCCAACGAGGTTCGTGTTTTTACTTCTAACAAACATCCAAATGTCTTAAAAATAATTTGCATCTATAATATTCGTAGGAAAACGCACAATTTACAAAACATTTACTTTCAGAAAATCTTACTACAAACTATCATGAACACGATCGAAACACAATAAATAGTATTTCTCAACGTCAATATGGCTGTAAAAATGTCTAACAATTCGATATCATTCATACAAAAGAAGCTTGGGAAGAATACTCAATAAAGTTCGTCACTTATCACGCGGTGCGACGACCGGAAACTTTCCACGTCCATTTGCGCGAAAAAAGGCTTTATAGGTACAAATGTTGACTGGAAAAAGGCTTTGCGTAGATATCAATGTATAGGGAGCCTTAAACGAAACATGTGGAAACTGGAAATACACGATTCGGCAATGAAATGTGAAAAAGTTTTTGCTGGTCGGTATTGTTGAGATATTTTTAAGGTAATATGATTTTGGCTTGTATATTAGCTATGCTGTGATAATCTAACAAGATTTCTTATACATATTACACTTTTAAATTGTAATACTTAAAAAACATTTTCGAGAAAATAAAAAATTATAAGGATGAATTTATACATCAATGGGGTACATATATGTTTTCCAAAACTTAAAAATTTTGTTACCGAACTGAATATCGAACTTATAAGTGACATAATATTATGTAGCGTCTGATTACTATTTAAACTGTATTTAACCAAACAAATATAGATATTGTTTAACATGCTATGGTAAAATAGTCTAGTATATATTTTCCGTATATATTTAATGAAATTGCATTGTTTATATAGCTTTTGAATAACCTTAAACAATGAAACCATCCCACTTTATCGTCCCACAAACGTCACGGCTCCGGGTGATGTGACCACATTGTTAACAAATCGATTACGGCCAATCCCGGCCCGAAAGTTTTAAGTACGAATATTCAATACGTCCAAAAACAGCTGCTTACTTACTTACAAATACAACTCTGATACTTTTTCAATATTGTACAGTACTGGCTAAAAATGACTAATAATTATCACTATTTCTTCCTTTATACAATAGTTTTGATCTTTAAATTCTAAGATAGTCGACGAAACGTTGGTGCAGTACACATCTGCCTACCCATTAAAAGAAAAAAGTATTTTGTTATCATATCTTTTTTAGGGTTCCGTACCTCAAAAGGAACCCTTACAGGATCACTTTGTTGTTGGTCTGTCTGTCTGTCAGACCTTTTTCCTCAGGAACGCGTGAAGATATTAAGCTGAAATTTATATGAAATACTCGGGTCCACGGTCTCTTTCAGCTGTGAAAAGATCAAACTTGAATATCAACGCGATCTAAAGATATGACCGTTTATGCCGCATATTTTCAAATATTTTGCAAATTTCGCAAGGCAATCAAAACTTACTACAACTACCTACTTCCCGTTGACCTAGAATCATGAAATTTGACAAGAAGCAAGGTCTTACAGCACATGTATTAGAAAAAAATGTGAAAACCGCAAATATGCAGGTACTTTAATAACAAAAATAGGTAATTTTAAACTTTATAAATTTATTAGTGAACTATTGAATAGAGATACCTTACCTACACTACAAGTTTGTACGGACTACGGATCCCTCGTTACACAAGTCCAATTCGTATTCGTACGGTTTTTAAAACTACTGTAATTTAAAATAAAATTTTATTTTTTAAACACCAGCGTCACCAAACCCATTGAACTGATTTAAACGCAAATGATATATCGTATTCGTGTGGTAAAATGCACTGTTTGAAATATTGATTCGTCCGTTGTCGGGTTAAATCGCTGACGTGGAAAATGGGCCCGAGTTAATTGGTACTCAGCGCGCCTCAACGAATGTTCAAATGACGCCGTGGGGTCTTTAGTTTTTAAATTTCCATTCTCTGTTATTATTTTCTGAATTTATTGGTTTTTTAATGTTTTTATATTTAACTATGTGTTGATCGCGGTTTCGACCGCGGGAAAAACCTTTCCCGTTACTAAAGTTCCTAAACACAGTACGACGTCAGCGTCATCTATTTACAGAATCGCATTAAAAACACAATTATTTCCCATGAGAGTAAATCACCGGGATAAAAAGTAGCCTATTTGTTGATCCAGGAGATGATCTACTCGAGTGCCAAATTTCACCAAATCCATTTAGATATTTCTTTACTCACAAACATACAAAAATCCAAACATTTTCAGAAACTTACATTTTATAATATTAACTAGCTGTTGCCCGCAGCTCCGCCCGCGTTAAAAAGTTTTTCCGGGATAAAACGTAGCCTAAGTTACTCCTTATTACATCAGCTACCTGCCAATAAAATTCCCATCAAAATCGGTCCAGCCATTTCAGAGATTAGCCAGAACAAACAGACAGACAGACCGACAGACAGCCAAAAATGTTATTTTGGTGTATGTACCGTATATATGTTCCTATACATGTAGTAAAAAAAGGTTATTTCAATATTACAAACAGACACACCAATTTTATTTATATGTATGTATGTATGTATGTATGTATGTATGTATGTATGTATGTATGTATGTATGTATGTATGTATAGATGTATAGACAAGAGTAAGATTCAATCAATCAGTCTATCATCGTCCACCATAGGACTCCCCAATGGAGCAAGTCATGTTAATTAGTGTGAGTATATTAGGGTATAGAAATACAAGCAGTGGAATGTATAATTACCCAATTTGGTACTAATACACTTCTCAATATAAGACGCCCATATTTCTTATTTTACCAAGCAGGTGTGATCGTTTCGGAGATGTACAAAGGAAACAGCTAATATCTTTTATTGTCTACTTTAGAAAGTTAGCTTACGGAGAAGGCGTAAGCGACTTATTTAGAACCATGATTTTTTTTTATTGCATTGAATGCCGAGACGAGCATGCCGTTCGTCCGATGGCAAGCGATACGATCACCCTTAACCAGTAGCAATACCATCCAGCATCTTGACTTACAAAGTAGGTACTGTATGGCATTCCACTGCGGTCGCCATCCCGAGACAAAAGATGTTAATTCTCATTATGTCCAGTAGTTACATTGGCTACAATATCCTTCAAACTGAAACACAACAGTGCACGCATACCGCTGCTTGGCGATAGAAATCCAGCATACACTTTTCTGACTATACATTCATGTAAGCTTATTTACAATTTATCTTAATACAATTGTGGACTATGGTATCAAATCAAACTAAAACTGTATTAGAAGGCTAAATAATACATTGAGTAATTGAGTAGATAGCATCCACCTTATACACTAATTTATGATGACAGCCGTAAAGGGCTCGCTCCGGGAGATCATTATCCGGGACCATCTCATACACATCCAAATATGTCTCTTTTATTTAGACTACTATTTGTCTCCCATCTGCCCTAGTCTCAGTTTTCCATGTTAATGGATCACGCAAAACTCTTTTGTATCAACAAAAAGGTCCCTCTACAAATAGTACATCACAGTGTCGCCGGCACGTAGTTTCAATAAATATTTGTTACGCTCCGTTAGCGAACACATTTTGTTATCACCAAACCCAATAAAATCAAACACCATTTATCTGTGTTATCGCCGACCAGTATATTGTATTTGCTGTTTCATTTACTGAAAACATTATCTTTAGGTAGTATACAGGCCCATAAGACGTATTTGGGAAAAATGCACAACTACCTAACTTTTTTTTATCGCGGGGAAAAACGCGTTATTGCTACCACCACTAGGGGGTTAGTGGATCGGTTATGTTGGTTTCACACAGTCTTGCGGCCCAATGTCGACACTCGGGAGTATAGCATCATCCGAACGAGCATTGCACCGAGTCCCTAACACTATAAATAATCCTACACCGGTATACCAATCTAAACCCGCGGTGGCCTTCTTCGGCGCATACGGGACGGCCCCGGAGTATCTTTTTGCACGAAGATTGCTGCACGAGACCGTCCCTGACAACTACCTACCTGTAATTCGAACAGTCTGCAGACGAATTTCTGCAGGTTCAAAATCCAAGGCACACATCGCTGACTTTTCGAAGTTAAGTTTGTACTGTCTATCGATTATCGTGGGCTTAGGCCTGGGCTGTGAATTTCTTTGGAATCATACCACACGTTTTAATAACGTTTCATTTGTTTCCAATCTATGAGCGGCTTGGGAATGACATACTCATTACTGCCTACCTGTCTATGCCTGCGGCGGCGAAAAGACCAACTTTAGAGTTTCTTGCCGGGTCTTCTCTAGTGAGTGAATAATATAAAACATTTTATGGGTTCAAATAAAATTATTTCATTCCATATCGTTCGCTTTAACGGTGAAGTAATATATCGTGAGAAAAATACATATCTGAGAATTCTCAAAAAAAAAAAACAAGGCTGTGTGAAATGTGTCAAACCGCACTAGGGTGGCGGAGTAAGGCCTAAAACCTCTCAGTAGTAGAGGAGATCCGTGTTCAGCAGTGAACGGTTTATAATACTAGTAAAACGCTGGTATTATTATGCGTAATTAAACGTGCTGACTTCGGTTTTCGATTTCCTAGCATTCTGTTCAAGGCGCGCACATATTTACCACATTGTTAATTTCTCGCCTTCTCCATAATATAATGTGTATAAAGTCCTCCACATTAAAATTAATAATTATTCACATACATTAAAAGCAACCGCGGAAATTTAATTCCTACGCACACGTTTAAAAGATTATCCACTCGATATCTAATCAAAGTTTTTGCGGCGCATCTATCTCACCACAAACAGGAAATTGACTCTAGCGCCCCCTATCCAGGATACGGAGTAATTGAGAATGGTTTGTTGGAAACACAGCCTTTGATGTGCTATATATAGTGTGGTGGTTTCATATTATGAACGAAGGGCGACGTAAATACAGTGTTATTGCTATACGCAGAAGTCAATACGAGAAATGAAACTGGCTTTAGTTATTATTCTGATAACGAAACACTGTTCTAAAATCATCATTCAGTTGCGAAGAGTAAATTGATTATTTCAATAACTAAATACTGAAAACCCAACCTTATTGTCTTACAATTAATGTAATAAATACAATGAAGAAGTTTGATTAACATACTCGTGGTAGATAGTAGAAAAATAATCCGGAACTTTCATACTAGGCATGAAAGTTCTGGCTTTTTGGCGATGCCGCCAGCTACACCTAGTTATTACTAAATGACTAAATCAAAGTACAAGTTCTCTGTTGGATAAAAGCCATTTATTTTTAGATAATAAGGTACCCGCATCGATCGCGGTGCGGCCGATTCTTCGCTTACTGTCCTGTATCACGCAATCGCTTTTGGAAATTGTCGAATTAGTAAATCAGGTAGTTTTTTTATCTTAAAAGATTTTGCTATGTGTTGGTACTAAGCTCTTAGGTTACTAAGGACGGCGTCAGTGGCATAGTTGTATTATGTACGCGTCACGAGTACGATTTGCGCGCTGAGTTCATGGGTTCGAATCCCAGGTCGAGCCGAAAACATTGCGACTGAGTTTTTCCATCTAAAAAAAAATACTTAGTCGCAGCTCGCATTCAGGCATTTTTTTTGTTTTTATGGCATTGAATGACGAGACGAGCATGCCTTTCGCCTGATGGTACCTAAGTGATACGACCACACATAAACAGTAGAAAGACCATCCAGCACCTTGAGATACAAAGTACTGTGTGGCCTTCCACTGCGCTCGTCATCCTGAGACATAAGATGTTAAGTCTCATTATGTCCAGTAGTTACACTGTCTACAATGTCCTTCAAACCGAAACACTACAATGCATGCACACTGCTCCTTGGCGGTACAAATAGACATTGCGGTGGTACCCACCCAGACGGACTTTTACATATGAGTGTCCTACCACCAGTGAAATAGCAAATAGCAACTGAAATTCGTCCATTCATAACATTAAAAGTATGTACGAGATTATTCCCGAAAAAAACATACAAAAAAATCGATGCTAAAGACTTTGCAAATTTCCCAACAAACTGCTTTATCGTGGAAAATAACACGAGTCGACAATTCCGACTCGCATCATTACGAACTTTCCCCGTGGGAGATACAAAAAAAAAAATAAGAAAAATGACGCAAACGTGAGTGCCAAAGGTCTGCGGCTCGCGAGCCTTCGGCGGAGACGATTTATTTAAGTAAATGTAAGGCTTGGATTTAGGTACATACGTGGGGGCTGTAATATAATTTATGAGTGCACATTCGCTTATCACGTACGTGCAATAAATGTTTGTTATAATTTTATGCGGTAAGACATCTGTATTGTAGTAATTGCGACATATTTTAAGGTATAATTTCTTGTTTTAATTATACACCTTAATCATGTCTCAATGTGGTCTACAAAATTTGCATATTTTTTTCCGAATAGGGAATAGACATCTAGGAGGACCTCTGTTTTATAAACAGGAAACGCCACCTCAAGCCAATAAGAGGCATGTGTAATATTTTTGTGATCTGCAATATTTCCCTAGGAATTTAAATAACTTGATTAACTGCAAAAAATTTACTCATAACCTTTCATTTGTCAGTAAACAAGCCTTGTATTAATACCGTTATGCGAATAGCCTATTCAAACGATTCCAAGTTCAATAAAACCACTCGTAGAGTACTCAAGGGAATCTACCCCCATTCACCCACATAATCCGGCCCACAACGCCTTGTTCTGATGCAATTTAGATAATGGCTCGAAGCGTTTTCAGTACGTAATTGAAATTGCAAATTCGTGAGACACGTACTCCCGTCAGAAGGTTCTCATTAGGGTAACGCCGAATTTAATAGAATTCTGATGGTTTTCACTCTTACGTGATAAATGTATATCATAATGCCCTTTTAATAAAGTACAACTGACAGTACGGTACAGAGCAAAACAAAACATTGATTAAATTGCCACTTATCATAAAATTAAATATAAAAAGAACTAACAAAAAACCGTAGTATTTTTTGCATTATAACACAAAAATCAAAGGCATGGATAGTGGGCCATATTATGAACCGGACTATCGTCGAACACACTTCATTAGTGCACACGTTTATACGAGTTTTATGTACTCGTACACTGCTGTTATCTCCGTATTCAAATCCATCGGATTAGAACTCCTTTAAAAAAATAAAAGTGGGTTACGAAATACGCTTTAAATAAATTACTTCACATGACAGCGGGAAGACTTCTAAAGGGTTTAGCGTGTTCCGTACAGCCCCCTTATTCTCTATGACATACGTTATTTTCACCGCTCGTAACAAGCGCGTAACGTAACTCATCGCGTTTATCACTATGGAAATTGGCATACAGAATACCATTTTACGCCCATTACACGAAGTGAACGTGACGCGGCCGCGTTACGAGTTAACAATGTCATAGAGAATCATGCCTCTGGGCTTGTAGGCGTGGAGTAGGTAAGTCATTGATTTGTGTACAAGGGTGATAAGTAGGTAATCCGAATATGAGTACGATGAGTCAAACCAAAGGATTACTGAATGCGGTAACTTTACTGAATGAGTATCAAATGTTAAAATTATTTGTTTAGATAAATATGAAGGACAAAATTATTACCGTTTGTTCGTAACAATAATTTCACCCAAAATAGATAATGTCAATCAAATCGCCCATTTGGCCGTTTCCAATTATCATCGTCTTCAGAGTTTTTATTTTTTTCTGTTGACCAAAGTTAAACCCAAAATTTCGCCAGTTATGTTATGGACAGAATAATGGCGAAAAGTGGGCGCATTAGTTGCGCCTCTGCCTACCCCTTCGGGGATAACAGGCGTGAGTGTATATGTATGTATGTATGTTAGGACCCATGTAATAGGGGGCGGGACTTTTACCATTTATTGGACACATTTCCAGACTCCGGGCTGATACTTATTAGTAAACACACTATCACTCCCCGAACCAGAGATTGAACCCGAAACCTCAGCATTGCAGTCGTAACATAATACGACTACGCCACCGAGGCAGTTAAAACAAAATGCAATTCATTGGATTCAAAATCTTAGCACAGATAAATATTAAGCTTTATTTCGAGTAACCTACAGGTTAAGTTGGAGATAAATGGTCATGCCGGGGAGACGGGCCACAGGCGTCCCGCTTGTTCATTACGGGGAAGGGTATGAAATGAGCTTAGATGGGTCTAAGTCCACCCAGGGAACGTGACGGGCAAAGCTAGGTAGCACACCTCTTTTTCTGTCAGGGGCTAAAACTAAAGATACATTACCAATTAGTCGGAACGCTGCACCATTGCCAACTGTCGATAATGCTCAAGGTAATTTAGTTCCTACGCATTTTTGTCGGGGGTTAAAACTAAAGACACATTACCAATTACTCTGAACTCTGCACCACTGCCTACTGTCGTTAGTGCTCAAGGTAATTTAGTACCTACGCCCTTGGGAATACAAACGAAATATAGGCTGGCAGCACTATTTTTATTAATTCCAGACGTGAGTTTTGGCGGGAGCCTGGAAGTTTCATGAGGTGATCTTGTATTAATTCATTAATTTGGTAATACTTGGTGTTATATTGCATAGTTAAGGTGGTATATTATCCAATATAGTTCTATTAAAAGTCTCCAATGAAGTGAATTGAAATAACTGTGCTAAACAAGTGTTTTTTGTTGCCGCCAAAACTCCTCGATAAAGTCTTGGTAAGGTAGCCACTGCTTTACTACCACGTACTACTAAGGATAAAAAAAAACAACAAAGTATGCGTCTGAAGGACTTGTATCCCTGGACAAGAATAAATTAATAAAAAAAAGACGTATCATTAACAACGGGCGCATGGTCGTTCGGCCTACGATTTCAGTGAAAACAAGACTCATGAGAATTATAATAATTGCTATAAAACTTTTGCCTACGGCTACGCCCGATGCCAGTGTGGGAATACTTCCTAACAAATTATACAGTGTGAATTTTTCAAGTGGATGGAAAAATCTACAAGTATGAGGAATAGCGAAAAACGCTCACAGGAGACTCGAGGCAGATGTTGATGAAAATTAAAACAGAATCATTGGATTTAAAAAAAATACATTATTCGTAGCCACACATTGTCACAAAACAAAAAAAAACACATCATTGCACCGATAGTGTTGCTAATAAGGATCCAATACTGGTAATTAATGACATATGAAAAACTGGAGAAAGGAGCCCACTTCTAACAAATACTGAAATATTGTAAAGTCTGTGATATTAGAGTTGCAGCTTCGTAATCACACATCTTTGACTTTTTTAACTACCATATCACGTGGCTACTTGTACATGGATAAATATTTACACTTACCGTAAACCGTCATGACAGAAAATATCCCGATAGATTTCGTATGTAAATATTATCGATAATACTAAAATTGTGAAGCCTGAAAACGCGCATTAGACAAGCGCTATAGAAAAGAGGCCTAACATAGGCACACCACGTCTCTTGCTAGTCGTTTTCCTTGAGCTTCACTTCATTCAACATTGAGTACCATGAAACTCCGTTGGAACTGCCAGAAAAATTCCCTAAATCGAAACACCCGCGCCCAACGCGAGGTTACGAAAGATTAATTTTTGATGTCTTATAACTTGTAGTACATTGAAAGTTACATTTGGGGCTGCATTTTTTTTTATTGTGGCGTCCCCGCACACAAGATGATTCTGCCAATGTCGAAGTATGACTGAAAATCACTACATCTGAGTTGAGTCAAATGGTAGATCTTAAACTTTAGACTTGCATTTGTCAGAAAACGCAATTTATTTTAAGACGTCTAGGAGGGTTAGAAAAAAGGTACCTGTGCTAATTGTGTAGTGGGCGACTTCACTACATATGTTTTGGACATAAAATAATGTAAAAACAATTACAATGACGCATCACATTTCGACAAAATACCACGATATTTCAGTAAAGGTTATAAAGGCAATGTCAGGTTTCGGGGTATCCGGCCTACGTGAAGCGCACTTTTAATATGTCGCGCTAAATTACTTCCATTAGGGATGACTGATAAGCTATATGGATACTGGGTAGATATCGATGATTATAAGAATCATTTCAAGACGATATTTAGCCCTGATAGACCTTTTCATCCACACATAACATAAATATATTTGGTGTATTTGTTGATACAACACATCCTGAAATCTGATTAGTTCGAAGCATGTTTTACTATCACATTACACGAACCTTCGGACAACTAAAATAAGAAATAGTGAATTAAAATGTGACATGGAGTAAAAGATGAAAATTGATTTCAAAATAAAAGAAATGTAAAGAAATATTTCTTCAACCGTATATATCCTTAAAACACGACTTTAATTAAAAAATGATTTGTAATAAATTATTTATTCTTATTCAAATCTTTTAATATGGTAACATCGATATTTACGTGTTTTCGATAGTGCTGTATACGTTCATCCCTAATATACAGAATGTGTTACATTTTGATGAAAAATTTAATACTATGAGAAAAGCTAGATTGTTAAACAGTTTTCTAAAAAGGTTTAATAAAATATATACATACAGGCTCACGCCCTTTATCCCGAAGGGGTAGGCAGTGGCGCAACTAGTGCACCCACTTTCCATCGTGCGTATTTCGTCCCGTGATGTTTAATATTTTCCCAAAATATCTAATCTTTGGTGATTATAACGGTATTCAAATGTCAATAGCCATAATTATGTAACGTATCTTCACTTAGATACCATGTATTATCGCGTGTTGGGTATTGGGAACTATAAAAGATTATCGTTGTCGCGAAATAATACAAATCACACAAACAGTAAACGTACAACTTAAAGTCCAAATTCAGAAACACCATTCATCAGAAATATGAATTGGGTCAGATATAAATATTCCAAACATCAAAAAATTCCGAATGAATACCTAATGAAAGAAGTTGTTGAAATACGATTTTAACAACCTCCTATCTACCCTACTATCGATTTGACGTAGCTTGTCAATAATTCATTTTGTAATCGGAACACGGTATTTACGAAGCTTCTTACAACAATAGAAATTATCGAGCATAACATAAAAAGATAATGGAGGGAACAAAAGGTATTTAAGTAATTTGCTCGTTGGTTTAATAACGCGAATGGCTGCAACCTTAAGGATGCGAGAATCCATCTTAGTAGATATAAAAAATAATTAGTAATACAGTGATATATACCTATATATAGCATCACGCCTTTTTCTTTCTCATCGGTGGGCAGAAGCTTATTATATCCACATTGTGAGCTATATGAGGACCCATGTAACAGGAGACTAGCCTAATGCCATTTGCCGAGCAAAAACTACGGATTAATTATGAAAAATGAAACTTAAACATGGATAAACAAAATAACGGAAAAAGTGAAAAGCCAAAAACTCCTAGTAATAAGTTAATCTAGGAATGCTCCCCAAAATGGAATTCCGTTGAACAAGAGCCGAGCGCCACTCGGCGTCCTGCTTGACATCGGAAAGGCATCGATGACAGCTAACCAAATTGCATATCTAAAACTAATTTCACTCCTATTTCAAAACGGACAAGGTTCTCAGCAGTTAATTTATTTTGTGAGTGATGTCAGACTGTTATTTGATATGATTTATTAATCTAGGCGAGAATTGAAGTAATTTGTTTATAATACACGAATTGAAACATAAAGTTTTAGTACTTAGTTTATTGAGGGTCATCATCATCATCATCATCATCAGCCACACGACGTCCACTGCTGAACATAAGCCTCCCCTAATGATTTCCAGATGCACCTGGCATAAGCGGCCTGCATCCAGCTTTATTGAGGGTACTTCTACGTAATCGTTTTATCTATTTAAATAAACACACATTAAGCTTTTAACCCTGAAGGAGTAGGCACAGGTGCAACTAGGGCAATCACTTTTCGCTGTGTAAATTCCGACCCATGATGTGATAAGAGCAAGCCCAGCGCCATATCAGGCATAATTTTTACACCCGGGCTAATAATAACAAGAAAAACTAAATACCACTTTGCCCGACTCGGGATTCGAACCCAAGACCTTAGAGCGAAAGTAATGCCGTGCACGCAATACAACTATGTCACCGAGGTATTGTTGATCATTGTTATTTTTTTCAAAAAGTAAGAACGTCCACCTCAAATTCCAAGGTTATTCCGATCTTACCACTATATTGTTGTTCATCGCAACATGTGCCGTGATGGCAGACGGCACTACCGGTGGTGCCGTTTGCCGTCGCGGCACACGCCGTCTGTCGTCTGCCGTTGCCGTCTGCCGTCTGTCGCGTTCTGCGGAATCACAGCTTAACAGTCACTGATGATTTGACGTTGAGTCGGCGTAACGTAGGTACTTTGTCACAAAGATTTGGCTTAGTTTTTTACTACCAATCGTCTCCGAGTAATTCGTATTAGAATCCACAGAAGTTTGTTCGAACTAGAAGTCGAACCAAGAAAATTACAGACCTATACCACTCGGTCAAAGAATCGATAAAGAGTTATAAAAAAGAACACATTACATAGACGGTACTCCTATTTCAATCATCCTACAAATGCATTAGGTAGAAAATGGTTCCATTAGTATTCTTCGCCATGGAAACCTCATAGGCATGTTGGCGACATTGGCCAATATTTGCGTAACGTAAAAGCATCGACTGGAAAGTAAAAGGATCGATTGGAGTCCAGTTTACGACAGTTTAACCAGTATTTACGTCTTTCGTAATAGTATTACTATCTTGGTACCTAAGTGGGGCATGTTTAATCTTGCCAACGGACTAGGTAATTTCTGAATTTGAATACAGTGAGTGCAAAGAATTGTCAATCGACTATAATAATACCAGCCTTGTATTATATACTGCCCACTGCTGAGCACGGGTCTCCTCTACCACTGACAGGGTTTAGGCCATAGTCTACCACGCTAGCCTAGTGCGGATTGGCAGACTTCACATACCCTCGAAATTCTTATGAAGAATTCTCAGGTATGTAGGTTTCTTTACGATGTTTTCTTTCACTGTTAAAGCGAACGATAATTAATTGATAAACAATACACACACAACTTCGAAAAGTCAGAGGTGTGTGCCTTGGGTTTGAACCTCCGGACATTGTCTCGGCAGACCGTTCCATTCACAACTAGGCTATCGTCCACTTCAATCAATCGACTATAAAGTAAGAACTATTTTGGGAATACCTTTCCAATCAAGCCCCATTTGCAATTGAAACTATACTCGTTGCCATCATAGTAAACGGTCTATGACATCATAGGTCTGAACACTTTGGCGATAAATGGATGCTGCGGTCGCATCTCTGCTCACCCCTTCGTGATAAAAAGAGTGAGTCTGTGTATGATAGTATAACATGCTAAACAAAATCTAGACAATCACCTGCGTATTCCAGTAATACAACTCGTCTCATAAGCAATCTAACACGAATATCTCTCCATTGCGCGTTCCCCGAACAATGTATACCGGAGAATTAATTTTGTATCCTAATAGGTCCAGATTCCAGTTAATATCTGGCCTATTATTCGCTGTAAGGCCGGCACGCGGCCTTATCAGTGAAGCACAGTCCCATATTGTCTTATACATTAGATGCAATTGTATACTTCGTACTCAGATATTACGGTAATTGTACTGAAATTGAGTGTAGTTAGCTAAGTTTTTGTGTAATAAATGCTGATAGGAATGCAACTGCACAGTTAAATTGAAATGTTATAAACATTAGGGAAGAAATAAAGCTCGTTTTGGGTATAATTGGAAATACCAAGAATATTTTTTTCACTAAATAACTACCCGATACCAAAGACTTGCCTCAGGACTCTGATGGGTGTAAAAATATTATGAACTGATCGATGAGGCATATTTTTATTTTGTCTTGCGCAGATCAAAGCCTTCGCTACCCTTTTATTAATACCATCGTGTTTACATTGAGCTCAGCGTGCACAAGGCCTTCAACGTGACTCAATATAAAAATAAGCGACAGGACCTCTCGTCTTAAAATAGAATCGGAAAAACAAAGAGACTTTTATTGCTTTTTTATACATTTGTATTTCGAGTGACTTGTCTAATGGTATGTGACGCGTTTGCCTTTAATACGTGTCGAAACACAGAATTTTAATTTAACAAGCAATATGTATCTATTGACACCAGGGGCGGTAGACAAAACTCCTTTCGACTAACAAAAAATGTATAAGAATGACATATTCTTAAGTCTATGGCTAGGATATAGAACTTTACGCACGATACGTCTTGACGTACCTACAGCCAACCAAGGTCATGCACGATGCACGATGCACGAAGCTAAACGACCGTGAATAGTCTCGACGTACGTCAATTATTATTATTATTAGCTCGGTGGACTTGCACGATCCAGCGAGCGCATCCATCAACAGTGTTGCCAACTGGTACGTCTACTATTTATCTAAATGCATCATAAAATGTTACTAAATTCATAATTTCTTCTGTTAAAACGTCGACTAAAATAATAATAATAAAAAGCCTCGTTAGGCCAATGTTAGGCTATATTTGGCATTAGGCTTGTGTGAAATGGCCTAATAAACATTAAACTAACACACTTGTTTCAAAATACATTTTAGATTTAATAATTTTGTATATTCAACGAGTGATCCCGTCACTCTGAGCATCGTGACGATAGACAATAAATAATGTTTTAGTCCGTAACCGAAAAATATACCTAAATCTTTATAAATTACTCACGAATTGTAAATATCTGCATTCATTTCATATCTGTATGATTTATTAAAAATCTGTATAAATAACATTACCATTGAGAATAAAGATAAATATAGACAACTGAATACCTGGCAGCACTGTATAGCACGCACGATAGTACGTAAGCTACGTCCAGCGCCGTGACGTACCTACAGCATGCCATTTCCATATTTAAATGGTAATAAGATGAGTAATATCTTTTTGATATGGTTACTATTAAAAAAATACATCTGTACATTAACACCACCGCACTTTCAGCCCATATAAAATCTTTAAAGATCAATATCCCAGAAACTCAAAGGCAGTAAAAGCCAATCGTCCAGTTTAAAGAAACGTTCTTTCTATACAAAGATTTGCCGAGACCACAGTAAGCTTCGAAGGTAACTGCATGCAAATTTCATCAAGAACGTGCACTGCTTTCTAAGCGAGGATTTCAAGTGATGTTAGGCGAAATGCGGTTGGTAAGTTCACCGCCGTTCATACCTTGAGTGGTTTTTGATAAACTGTTTGGGATTCTACAGCTTTTAAAATAGGGAAACTACTTCCTATTAATATTGTAAAAATTCAAAGGTGTAATAACATATTTTATTTAATTCTTCCTAAGATAAACAGCAGTGGATATGTGGCTGATGATATGTCCATAATTTTAGGTTTTTACTTATAATAATTCATAAGGTATCAAATCTCATACATTTTTTTTATTTCTATAAAATGTAAGTAATAATATCAACTTGAACATGGAATGCGAAATTTAGTTTCCTCTTTGCAACTCAATTTAATTTTTCTCTCAAACGTCTTCTAAACCACCTAAAGTTTATAAAGGAGCTCTTGGGGAATAAGTTATGGTAAAGTACAACTCATTTGAAACTTCAGATCGTACGGTAACTTGGGGGTGAGAACCTGTTTCACAAGGTTCAAGTGCTATCCGCTGGTTAATAGTATTAGGGTTTGTTTCAGAACTTCTATAGAAATGCTACTTGTCATATAAATGTATAAGATACACAATTCACACGCTAATCTATACTCCTAAATAAATTATATTTAAACAAATACTATCTACATCATAAGAACATACATACATATATGGTATCACGCCTCTATACCATAGGTAGAGGTAGGCAGAGACTATGGATTGCCACTTTGCTCGATTCTAGCACACTACTTTCGCTTCCTCTACCTTCACCAATCCTTTCAGGCACTCCCGCCGGTTCAGGGTACTTTTGACCTGGTCTTTACTTAGAATGTCAGATATCTGACATTTGAAGGCTCGGTGCGATCAATCTCTGTCGACCCTTCCATCCACACTCTCCTTATATATCCTCTTTGTCAGTCTCCTATCGTCCATATTTTCCAAACGCCCAAACCACCTTAGCATATATTTCTCAATTTTGGTCACTACAACCTCTGTCACTCCTCACATGTCCATCACCATAGTATTCCGCTCTATCACACACGGTCACCCCACATAATAATATGCTTCTTGACGCTCTCATTTCCACTGCTTTAATCTTACTCTCGTGCTTTTTCTGACATACTCAGCTTTCACTACCATACATTAGAATTGATAATAACACTCCTCTATAGTCAACCAGTCGTGCCTTTTTGGACACCTTCGGGCTACCCATAAAGGTGTGCAACGCTCCATTCACCCGATTACCTGCACTCACTCGTCTCTCAATATCACTGTCATACCTACCATCACTTGGGAAAACACACCCCAAATATACAAAATCATAAGAACATAATTAACAGTATTGGATCTTGTTGTGTAATACTTAACGAATATTATATCTTACTAGTAAGAATAAATGCAAATGTTGTAATTGGCTAATACGGTGATACAACTCTGCTTCAGTTGGCTGTCAGATATACAAAGTTCAACAAGGGCCAAGAAAATTATGAAATTGTCCACACAATGCATTACCACGAATTTTGCGTCCTGTTAGTATTATTTGTGAATACGTGTCTTCACTACGCTCGCCATCTAAACTTCAACAAATCAAATTCTATACAAACCGACCATAACTTTCTTTTAAAATAGTTCATAACTTTTAAACTACGTATGGCAGTCTGGAATCTTTTGTACAAGCGCCCAGGGAATTCCACTAAAATTCATGTTGCAGGAAATCAAATATTCCTTTAGGGTTTTCTTGAAGTTGCTGGAAGTAACATTTAAAAACGTATGCTACTATCGTAAGAATTTGTTGGTGGCACTCACGGTGGTAAGCATCATGTCATATGGAGCCGACCTCAGCACCATGCGAACTTTGTATTTAAAAACTAGATAGCGCTCATCTCTTATGATTGACCAAGGAGTGTAACTTTATCGGGCGAATCATGCTTTAATTAACATAAAGTATTGCCCAACCTAAGAATTAAATCGATTACTCACTCAGAGGCGATACCTCTACTTTACCACTAGATCAAAGAGGCTCGTTATCTCGAAGTATTAGATGTCAAATATTACTTCCACTGGGTATATTCTTCAACAGCGATGATTTCGGTAGAAATCTATACGAATATTACAAAAAGGAAAGATTTGTATATCTGAAACGAATAAACTCAAGTACTACTGAACTGATTTTTTATTTTACAATTTAATTATAAATAGAGAAGTTTAAAGTTTATTATTCCCTATTCGTTCGCTTTAAACGTTATGGAAATGAAAATAAAACAGGAAATTGGTGTTATTACACTTATTAATTGTGAACGAAAATAAATAACAACTGTTGTGTTATACAAGCTATAAATAGCTTTAATAGTAGCTTAGGTGTTATTACTAAATTACGTATAAGAGACTTTTCAGCAAGAAAGTACCGGGCTGGGTAGGACCGGGGAAAACATCATTTCCAAGCCAAACAAGTTTTATTGAATGAAGGCCAGTATGATAATGGTGTTTGTGAAGACCGCCTTTCTTCAAAATTATATTGAGAGACGAATATAAATTTTGACTGCCTCCGTGTCATAGTTGTATTGTGCGGGTGGCAAGAGACTATTCTGAGCGCCCGGATTCGAGGTTCAGGTGGGATAAAGTGGAGGAGGGTTTTTCTATTCAGTATCAGCCCGGAGTCGAGAATTTATGCCCGATATGGTTATAAGCTATATCCCCTATCACATCATGGGACAGAACACACAGGGCGATAAGTGGGTGCCCTGTTTTATATTAATGTTTTTTTAAGTAATCTTCAGATTAGCCCAGCTGGTGATCCCGTGAAGTTTATTGTGGTAAATAAGTTTCTCAATTTTTTTCTGTATTCAAGGCTATTTTGTGTCACCATCGGCAGGCTATAGAAAATTAGTGTTACACGTGCGAAGCCAAGGCGAGTCGCTGGTATTATATTTAGAGTGGCCAGTAATTTTCCTAGCTCAGTTTTCCCGCTCCACTATAGTGCCATGCCCTTCATGTCGGTCCGTGTCCGAATGGTAATTATCCCAAAAATAACAACAAACATATCCGACAGCTGAACGAGCCATTTAGTATATTAATAACTTGTTTCCTACAAAATATTTTTTGTATATTTAATACATAGGTAAAAAAACACATAAATAACAACCTTATCTGCGAAAGGTTAAGTAGGAGCGAAATTTGTCCGAAGTTGTAATCCGTTTTTTGACCTATTATATTATAATACGGGGGGATGTATCGCTATATGGGTTACAAACGTAGTATCTCACAGTTCAAAACCGAATTACATTAGCAATATAATATTGTAATTAATAACAGACGTGAATTTCACAGTCAAACATTTAAAAGGGTCATGGACCTCTTACAACAGCCTTTTCCGCTCCTACTAATTTCTCCTTTACTCTTAGATTACCTAATATTCTATAGCAAGTAAAAACTAAAAGTAAACATTACCTATATTACGTTTTTATTTATTTTTATTAGAAGCCCGATCAAAAGTTTTTTTTTTATACGCGCACGGTAAAATGAACCTACTACATCTGATGGTAAGTGAGTAAGGACCAAATAAAGTGTCCATTTACGAGAGATGATTATCCCGCGTCAGTCGACACAATTATGCCGGCCTGTTGGAAACCAGATTTACACAGACTGATCCCGGAACGCGACATGCGTGAGTCTCTAAGACCGGGTTTTTTCAACTGTAGTTATCTTTTGTATCGTATGTATAGTATTTATCGCGCTTGCAGAGCTTCAAGTGCTCCGGTGCGGCGTGGGGTGTGACGCGTGACGCGTGACGCGTGACTCGTGACGCGTGACGCGTGACGAGTGAGGTGCTGCGAGCGCGCCCAGCTTAATAACACCCTGACATAAAGATAACTACAGTTGAAAAAACGGGGCCTAATGGTGGGTTTTACACCTTATATACAGTGGTCGTTATTAAGGCGAATACAAATATCTTACCACCATCTTTAATATTCCACGTATTATTTAATTATAAGCTAACTTTTCAATCCTGATGATTGATAAGTTACAATACCAGCCCGTATTAATACTGTCCAATTACTGGGCACGGACCTCCTCTACTACTCAGAGGCCTCAGTCCACCACGGTGGCCTGGTGTGGGTTGGCAGAATTCACATACCTTCGAAATTCTTATGAAGAACTTCTCAGTTACGCAGGTTTTCTCAGCAGTCCATTTCACTCGCTTCACTCGCTTTTTCACTCGCTCACACAAATCCCGTTTCAGATAAATTATTGGAATCAAATACAATGAACAAATTAAAATTACACGTGTATCAACAAAATAGTTGAATTTCTTTATATTCAGCCAAGGTTTATTTTCTAACCATTATCTGATCGATCAGCCCTTATTTTGTCCGTAGCTGAATGTGTGTAATTAGTCCTCGTGGAACTAGGTACCGTTGTTGATGTTCCATCATCGGCCATTAGGGCTTAATATAACGCGTATCGCATCTATCATTACGTCAAATACATTGGGTGTTATCTTTTTTAATGCAGCCACTATACTGGAACTTAATGATCGTTATTGTAGCATCTCTGTACTGCCCTACTGCTGGGTACTGTCCGGCTTTACTAAAGAAGATTAGTTCACTATGATATCCTACTATGGTAGATATATTTGTATTGATGGTTGGTAGACTTCATACTACCGATATGTTTAACCACTGACAGAAAAGAGGGGTGCTATAAGCCTAGGGTGTGTATCTGTGTGTCTGTATATCTATATGTGTGCCTGTGGCATCGTAGCTCTCAAATAAATAGACCGCTTTTAACGCTTTTTTTTTTGTGAAAGCTAATGTTATCGAGGTAGTTCTTAGCTATAATTTATGAAGATCCGTTCAGACGTTTGAAGGTTATTTTATGAATAAATCTCAGGTATGTAAGTTATTTTAAGATATTTTATTTTACAATTAGATCTACCGTTAAAGCTATCGTTCAGTTCAAGCAGAGATAGGTCTTGGAGTTGGATTCGATTGTATCAATATAAGTTTCTTTGAACCATTAAATTTTAAAATCGTTGGTTGTTAACTTGTGTACTACAAGTCCCAGTCAAGGTCATTATAACAATAAATAAGATCACATTTCTATCTGAAATCTAATCTTATACAAGACAGACTTAAATTGGAAATCGCATGGCATTGTCCCGCGGGATCGCGCCTCGATATCGAGTCGATAACGGGACGCCTCGGTTATGGTCAATGGATTTTTGGTGGAGATAATTTTTCTTATTGTCACTTAAATCGAGGTTTTGTTTTTAAATTCTGATATTTAAAGTTCGCTAAGATTTTGAAACTACTTAACGGTTCGCGATACTTAGTTGCATTTTTGTCGCCTCGTTTCGAAGAGTACAGGCTTCAAAGACACAGGGAGGACTATATCCGACAATATTGTAGGTCAATGTCAAAATATCAATGTTGAAGATTCGCGTACACATAAGAAATCGTTTGATAATAAAGACATTCAACAATAGCTGCTTGATAAAGTTTTATATAACTACGAAGAACCATTTTTCCATAGCATGATTGGGCTCTATCTAAAAGTTTATATTAAAAATGGAAGCCTGTCTAAACAATATAATATGAAGACAAAAATTTGAACTCAAATAACCTCTTGTGGATCCGTTTATAGACACGACTTCAATTCAATTAGAAAGAGAAAGTTCGCCTCTAGAGCAAGACAAAACATTGATAATGAGTTTTGACAGACGTATACAACGAAGGTAAAGTATTTAGTCAATCATCATCATCAGCCCGTTGCAGTCCACTGCTGGACATAGGCCTCCTCCTAGATCGCCACGGAGCCCGGTCTGCTGCTTTATACATCCAGTCGCTACCGGCCCTCTTGTGCAAGTCGTCCCGCCATCTGAACGCCATCTGTCCCACGCTGAAATACTATAGTTTAGTCAATATCCAAATACAATAGCTATTTTGTCATCAAATCGTGCGTGCTATTTGGTAGTGGTGTATTCATATACGCCCGGATAGCCTCCATCGTACACCAGAAGTAAAACGCCGAATAATATTGGCCGAAGTATGTCACATTTCAGGATCATCCAGGATATCTGGTGTAAGCTGTCAACTTAATCTTAACGGTCGATTTATTTGTCGTCCTATATGGATCAGAATGCTGGGCCGTAAAGAAGACGGATGTGTGGAGTGACGAGAATGGATAAAATAAGGAATGAGTATATTAGAGGGAGTTTGAAAGTGGCATCAGTGACAGAAAAGTTTAAAGGAAATCGTCTGTCTTGGTATAGACATGTGAGGAGAAGGGATGAAAGGCTTGTAACCCAACGAGTGATGAATTTGAGTGTTGATGGATGGCGAGGACGAGGACGACCAAGGAAGAGGTGGATGGATTCTGTAAGACATGATATGAAAGAAAACGTGAATGACTTGATGACGAAATATAGAGAAGAATGGAAGAGAAAAACATGTTGCGCCGGCCACAAGTAATTTGGGACCAGGGCATGAAGATGATGATGGTCGATTTATTTATCGAGGGTAGTAACTACTAACAGCACTTACCGAATCCCTATAAAAAGAGTGGAAATCGGGTAGCCGAGGCATTCTGTCGACAGCCGTGCACCGTGAACATCATCATGGAACCTTAGTGTTCTGGTAATTTGTGGCATACTTTCTGAAAGTTGTTTCTGTCAAGTGAAATTTATGGTATTCACTAACAATTTAATATTTGCTAACTATTTATATTTTTAGTTAAATTTTACTAAAATCCTAAAACTGGTTTCACACAGGCCAACATAATAAACTGGCGAGAAATAATTATAATCATCGCTCTTTAATCTACTCTCTTTGGGGCCATCGCCAAGATTCCTTTCTACAATCGTTAAGTCTTATTTTATGTACATACATACAACTCACGCCTTTTATCCCCGAAGGGGTAGGCAGAGGCGTGACCAGTGCATCCACTTTTCGCCGTGCGTATTCCATTCCATGATGTGATAGGGGGCAAGCCTATCGCGATATCTGGCACAAATTCCAGACTTCGGGCTGATATTGAGTAGAAAAACCCAATAATTTAGCACTTTGCCCGACCCTGGGATCGAACCCGATACCGCAGCATTGCAGTCACACCGTAATACAACTACGCCACCGAGGCAATCTTATTATAATTATGAATGAGTATAAAATATCCTAGCGATAAACTATTACATAGTATATATCTTCCCCATACATTTCCTGATTTTCATTAGCGTTAACGCTTGTAGAAAGGTAACTTGGCTACGGTCCCTAAACGCTACTACTTTACATTATGTGCAGTGTGCGCTCTTTGCTGTGCCCCTGTAAAAAATGTGGAATCATATTTACCATACAAAAAAGATTCTTTGAATCAATTAAGTAGGCATTGACGTCAAGTTCCCCGTTTCTTAGAACACTTGAACGCCCCTCATGGAAATGAACCACAAGAGCACTTTACGATATTAATATTACGTGAAATAACATTTGGTCTGCTCTATTTTTGAACTGGTGTGAATTATGGTTCTTAAACCCGACAGCTGTTGTAGTAGACTAGACGCGAAAGACTAGGTTAGATTTCTACAGTCAGTCAAGAGTTTGAATAATATATGAATATTTATTTCAGATTCAGATTTATGAGATCAAAAGCTCTCGTATTTCCTTTATAAAGAACTAAAACTATTTAAATTTCTCCAGAATGTTCTATTATGTTATTTAATTTATTGCACTTTATACATAGTTATGTAAAGGTGGACTTAATGCCGAAGGCATTCTCTATAAGTCAACCTGAGGCGGTGCAGAAATAAAATCATCTTGATGAATTTCAGACCAAATTATTACATGATTCCTGAGAGGGTTATGCAATCGTATAAGATTTTAAAATTTATTACGTTTTTTGCGAGTATATAAATGAACTGCTCTAAACAAAAATAACAAATATATCTATATCATTTTATTTTTTTAATTATTAATTGTATTTTGTACCTTGAACTGATTTTGAAAAGAGCAACACTAGAGTTTCTTGCCCGTTCTTCTCTAGTGAGAACTGCTTTCCGAACTGGTGGTAGAGTTAATATTGACTGAATCTAAATAATGTATAACATTTTATGGGTTCGAATAAATTTATTTCATTTCATTTCATTTAATATTACTAACAATTTTAAGAAAATATTACTCTCATCGCTCAAGCTATTGTGAAGCGACGCGCTTACCAACAATTTATATTTTAATTTTATTTAATTATTGATGTTCTTCATTAGGCGAGCTAATTGCTCATGTCTTCATTTGGTTAACTTATTAAATAGTCACTCCATTTCACCGATCAATAAATAGTCACTCTAAAAAGTTAAAACTTAAACTCAATTAACTGTAAAGTTCAACTAAGCTTAAAGCAATAAGCCCCGGTGTATCAACACAAGTTTCCGTCAAACTCAAGTTATCTTCAAGGCTTTTGCAAGACCATTGTTAGAGTATATAAAGGATTGTCACTGCTTCCGGCGTATGACATTTTCAGATGTGGTTGTGAAGCCTTGTAAGGCTGAAGGCCATCTGTTGCCAATTGCTATAGTAAAAACAATGTGATAAATTCATGAGTACAATTTTGATTTTTTAATATACATATACACTCACGCCTTTTATCCCCGAAGGGGTAGACAGAGGCGCAACTAGTGCGCCCACTTTTCGCCATTATTCCGTCCCATGATGTGATAGCGGGCGAGCCTATCGCCATATCACATGTATTATCACTTACACTACTTATCCAAAAAAATGTTGCTTTTCTGTACTGTATTCTCATACTCATCCAAATAAAATAAGCTACTGAACCGATGTAGTACTGTTTTCGACGCGTGCAGTCTCTTTGCGTTTTGAAAAGTCATATCTTTTTAATAAAGAACGCGACGCGATGCCTTGAGGTAGATCTTAAGTTTTAAAACGCCCAATATTTACACTGGCTTCTATACAAATAAATAAACATATATCACGACTTTATCCCTGAAGGCGTAAGCAGAGATGCAGCTAGTGCATCCACTTTTTGCCAAGTGTGTTTTATCCAAGAGGTAATAACAGGCCTATTGACATATTATGAGGCACGAATTCTAGACTTCTATGATAATGATAAAAAAAACCTAATATATCTATGCCCGACCCAGGATTCGAACTCGGAACGTCAAAGCGGAGTCGTATCGCGCCCGAAATTCAACTACTCCACTGAGGCAGTCAACACTTCGTAGGCTATCGGCAGACTTTGATACACTGTCTATCATTCCTTTAAACCCGAATCCACCCGTTTTTGCATTACTTGTGACACAAATAGACAATACAGTAGAGATATATACCCAAACATTCCATCTATACTAAATAATAATTAAGAAAATACGCGAGCGTTTTGATCATTTAAAATCTTCCGAAATTACACGCCAAAGCCGCCATCAAACGCGTCGAAATTACGCTTTTAAAGAAAATGTAAATTGTTCCGCAGAAATTAATACCGTTAACAATTTGCGGTATCGAGCGGGAGAGAGCGCGGCGGGTGGTGCCGGCTTCAAATGACGCCGTAGGTTTGATTCACGCGTACTGAGCAATACTGTTACTAAATTGAATTCCTTGTAAAAATAAAAAAGACTGAGTAGCCTATAATATTATTATCATACCAGCTCAGCCACATTGTAAGGATGGATGAAAGGAGCGTAACGAAAGAAATTTATGTCGCGAAGGTGAGTGGTAGTGTCGGACGGGGACGTCCTAGACGTACCTTCATGGACCAAATTGACGACCTCTTGAGGAAGGGTCAAATAAGGAGTTCTCGTAACCGACGAGCATGTATGAAGAGACTGATGACTGTGGAAGAAGCGAAAGAGGTATGCTTGGACCGTAGCACTTGGCGCTCCATAGTCTCTGTCTACCCCAATGGGAGAAAGGCGTGAGTTTATGTATGTATACCGGGTGGAAGGGAAACGCTCTTTATACCGGAACGGTAAGAGAGAAGAACCATAACATTTACGAAAAACTATATTCATTTGCAAAACTAAGCGATAATACTTACGGTTTTAGTATTTCCGTAATTCATGCGCGCGCAATGTAAAGCGTACAAAGAACTGGGCGGCCGCCGCGCTGCGCCGGGACCGGCCCGCGGTCGTTAACCCGTCAGCTGATGTACGTGTTTCATTACGATTTTTTTGAAATATTGACCTTTTTTACTATGTTTTTCAGAATAATAGTTTGATTTATCTATCCATACGTGAAGCTGTACAGAAATTTGAGAAAATCCTACTAAAATTGTAACAATGCGATCGCGATTTTTTTAGTGCCATCACGTCAGGAATCACCAATACTATCACCTGTATTCGTTTCCGATAGCGTTTCCCTTCCACCCGGTATACCAGCTCTGTGCTTTATAATACTGCTGGGGACTGACTTCCTCTTCCATCACGCTACTAGTGCGGGTTGTCAGTCGAAACATGCTCGAAATGTTTATGGGGAATTCTTAGGTATGTCGTCTTCGCGGTGATTCCAATATACACACACACACACTCACGCCTTTTCTTCCCGAAGGGGTAGGCAGAGGCGCAACTAGTGCACCCACTTTTCGCCATTATTCCGTCCCATGATGTGATAGGGGGCGAGCCTATCGCCATATCGGGCACAAATTCCAGGTACCGAGCTGATACTGAATAGAAAAACTCAATATCACTTTGCCCGACCCGGGGATCGAACCCGAGACCTCAGAATTGCAGTCGTAGGGGAGGCAGGGGCTACAATTAACAAAAAAAGGATTTTTAGTTGTAGATTAGTGATTATTCAATAGCCATATTTGATTATTATGTTATACGATGATTTAATTATCCAGGTATCGTATAAGTATCTCAAATTTAACAAAACAGAAATGATGTCGTAAATAGAACTCTTTTTCACAAAAGAGTCAGTTGTTAATTCTTACCTCACGTTCGGGGCTAGAATTAACAGGTCGAGGGTAAGTATTAACAGAAGGGGTAACAATTAACGTAATGATATGCTGACTCATGTAGAGGAAAACAAATATATGTATGACACATTTCTTTATTAGGTAATTAATACAGACTTATATGGGATATGCTTTCTTATAAACTGACAACAATAATCACAATTTACAAAAATATGTAATCATGAACGATTCTTAATTTTTTTTATTATTAGCTATATTCAACGGTTTATAGTATATTTATTCTGTTATATATTACATATTAATCAGTCTCTCTTATATATTAATCAGTCTTGCATTAGTCATCATTTTTATGGTATTAAATAACCAAAACAAACGACTTGTACAGCATTATAAGATCCGGTACAAAACGGCTTAACAAATAGTCGGCTATGGTTTTTTTTTGTTTACGCGGAGAAAGTGACTTATTACTACCGCCCAGTGTTCAAGGGGAACGACTGAGCGGTTATTTTGGGTTCACCGTGCCTTACGACCCGACGTTGAGCCGCCCGGAGAGATGGAAAACGTCGGGCGACCGCTGGGCCGAGTCCCTAACCTATGTATACCGCACGGCATACCAACTAAAACTCCGCGGTGGCCATCTTCGGCGCATTAGGTACGGCTGCGGGCTTCCTCCGACTCACGTCTGTCCGCAACCGCCCCTGCGGCTATGGTTGCCTCTTGTTTGGCAATGAAACCTAGCCGGGTTTGTTGTAACCCATTTTTCAGTAGAAATGGGTTACAAAAAGCGGTTAAAGAAAGTGGGTGCACCAGTGTGCACCCGATTACTTTTTTTTCACGAAATTGAAGAGTGAAACGTAGCAGAGCTCAAATTCTTTTGCTACATCTCTGTACTTTCTGTTCTCCAACACTTCTGGCGCAGCCAACTCGTAGACCTCTTGGGATGTAGTGCCTCGCGTAGTTTTTCGTTTATACGTTCTCATAATGTCATAAAACAAAACATTTTAAAATAACTATACACAAATTCAGATACCCTGTTAATAATAGCCCTCACATCCGGGGCAGCTATTAACACGTTAAAACAAACCCCGCAAATTTGTTAATTGTAGCTGTAATGTTGCTATTATTTTTAATAAAACACTTTCTTTAATGATATTTTGTTTTAATGTATTTCCGTCCTTAACTATATTACAAGACATTAAAGGCACACCTCCGCGAGTGCCCGGGGAAGTGAGGTGGGGTAATATAAACGTCAGCTGTCACACATGACAGCTGACACACTTCAATAGTTACACATCACAACCAAAGACAAAGAGTTAAGAGTTAAACAGTGTTGGCTACATCATCCCCCTTTCCAAAAAAAAAACAAAAAAAAATTAATCATAAGTTACATTGATAACTTAACACTAAAATTACAGAAGCCATTGATAAGAGTTTGTATGTTTGGAGACTCCACATTCTTTAGAAGCACCAGATTATTGAGACCGAATATGATATGAAGTTCTATTATATGTGCATCCATTAGTATCTTTAACATAATAAGATCTATATTTATTATTACTAACAATTTTACCTAAACTCCACTTATTTATATGAGGCTCTTTCTTAAACCATACATTTTCATTCAGCTTAAAACTAGGTTTTGGTTTCGTAGTCTTATTATAATTCTTAATATTCCGACTAATAATTTTGTTAAATTCAACATTTACATTATTGTTTAACTTTGGTTCAAGATAATGAAGTGTTACAGGTAACTTAGTTCGTAAATTTCTGCTCATTAACAACTGTGCAGGTGTCAGATTAGTTCCTGATATGGGTGCTGACCTAAACTGAAGTAGTGCCAATCTGTAATCTGTTTTATCTTCAAAACATTTAGTAAGCAATTTTTTAGCAATTTGAACTCCCCGTTCTGCCATACCATTTGACTGCGCATATCTTGGACTCGAATATGTAAACTTAAATCCCCATTCTAAAGCAAATTTTTTACATTCTTTTGAATCAAAAGGAACATGATCTGCTACAATCTCTGATGGTATGCCAAAATATGAAAATACATCTATAAATGCACTAATTACACTCTGAGCTGATTTGCTCTGAATTGGTTTTATTTCTAACCACTTTGACATATAATCATATATAATTAAATAGCTTTTTCTTTTAAACTCCATTATATCTGCTCCTACTTTTGCAAAAGGTAATGTTGGTACCTCATGTGACAATAAGGGTTCTTTTACATTGTTGTTTTGGTAGGTTTGGCAAACTATACACTGTTTTACAAAACTTTCAATGTGTGAGTCAATATGGGGCCAGTAATACAGATCTCTAGATTTTTGTTTCATTTTGCTTATCCCTAAATGACCTTCATGCAATTTATTCAAAATTTCTTTTCTTAATGATATTGGTACTACTAATCTGTGATTCATAAAAATGAGCTGTTTATCTATAGATATATCTTGTCTAAATTTGTAATAACATTTTAATGCATCAGGAACACATTTTATGTTATTTGGCCATCCATTATAAACAAATTCTAGAAGTTTACTTAATTCTACATCTTTAGAGGTTTCAATTATCAATTTATTTTTATCATATTCTGTACATTGTAACTGGCTGGCCAGTCCAATACAATGTATTACTTCATACATGTAAGACTCATTTTCCTCAGTTTCATTTAAATAAGATCGTGATAACAAGTCAGCAATATGCATTAATTTCCCCTTTAAATATTTAAACTGAATGTCATACTTAAGTAGTTTCAATTTCAGTCTTTGAAGCCTAACAGAGGGTATTTCATGTATGCCCCTAGTTAAAATTATTTCCAATGGTTTATGATCATTTAATATAATACACTTTCTTCCATAAATGTAGTAATGAAATTTTTTAGTTGCCCATACTACACTAAGTAACTCTTTTTCAATTTGAGAAAAATTCTTTTCCGCCTCTGTTAAACTTCTTGATGCATATGTTACAGGTAATTCATTTTGCATTAAACAACAACCTAAACCATCCTTACTTGCATCACATTGTATAGTAATTGGTAAGGTACTATTAAAATTTTGTAAAACTGGTGCATTAGAGATACATTTTTTAATATTACAAAAACTATTTTCATGAGATTCTGTCCATAGCCAATTTACATCTTTCTTTAACAGTGACTGTAATGGTGCTGCAATTTCAGCTAATTTGTCAATAAACTTTCTTAAATAATTAACCATTCCCAAAAATATTTGTAATTCTTTCTTATTATTTGGACTCTTAATATTTAAAATAGCTTTTACACGATCAGGATCAATTTTCATTCCTGCTTCAGAAAAAATATGACCAAAAAATTTTACTTCTTTTAATTTATACTGAAATTTTCGTTTGTTAAATCTAACATTATGTAACTCTGCTCTCTCAAATACTTTCTTTAATATTATGTCATGCTCAACTTCATTGTCCGCACAAATTAATAGGTCATCACAATATATTACTACGCCTGGAATGTCTCCAAATGCTCTTTCATTATATTTTTGAAAAATTTCTGGCGCTACGGATAGTCCAAATGGCAATCTCAAAAACTTATAACACCCCAGAGGACTACTAAATGTACAAAAATCTGTTGAATTACTTTCAAGTCTAATGTTATAAAAACCATCCGATAAATCTAATACTGAAAAAACAGATTTATTATTTAATTTGCCAATTAATTCTTCCAAAGTGGGAATGAGATGATATTCTCTAATTAGTTCCTTATTTAATTCCCTAGGATCTAAACAAATTCTCAAGTTACCATCACTTTTTTCTATTATAACTAAATTGCTTACAAAGGATTTTGGATGTTCTACCTTCTCAATAATCTGGTGTTCCACAAGGCTTTTGAGCTTAGCTGCCAGACGATCCATTAACGCAAGTGGAACTCGTCGTGGTGGCTTAACTACTGGCTTTGCTCCCGCCTGAATGTGTAGCTCCAATGGTGTTTCAAATTCACCAATTCCCTGAAACAGTTTTGCATATTTATTAATAATTATGTCCTTGTTTAATTTTTCTTTTTTACCCACACTATCTATGCTATTAATATTATTATTTAGTAATTCTAACTTCAACAATGTATCCAGACCTAAAATAGGTTTTACAATCTCTTTTAATATTATGAATTCAGTTTTAACTTTTTCACCCTTATTTATTATCGTTAATATTCTTTTCCCAAGTGGTTTAATCCTAGTGCCCCCAAAAGCCTCTAATATAATATTAGTCTCAGACCACTTAGGGTTATCATCACCGACTATTTTCTTTAATTCTTTTAATGATAGGACATTCACTTGTGCACCGGTATCACATTTGAATTGTATACTTTGGTTTTCAACCTTAATAGTTTCTAGCCACTCATTGTTTTTAGTATTATTACCTATGGAATGACAGACTTTGCTTAGTCATAAATCTTGTACTAAATTATCATCTTTTATAACTTCAATCTTTTCTAACTCATGTATCCTTTTATTCTTACATCCTGTAGCAAAATGATTTAATTTTTTACAATTATTACAAGTTTGTCCATAAGCAGGGCACTGTCTCGGGCCATGTATTCGACTACATTTCAAACAATGATAAAAGTGTCTACTGAAATTGTTATTAAACTGTTTATTTCTACTTAAATTATTATTATTATTATTATACTTAACTTCTTTATTACTATAGTTCTGGCCTTGACGGTTGGATATGTTGTCAACATTTAATGACTGTTCCTCAACTTGCTTCTGTATGGTTCTAGCATGCTCTCTTGATAGCTCGGCAGCTCTACACTTGTTGACTGCATTGTCCAATGTTAGATCACTTATTGCCAAGAGCTTTTGTTGTATATGTTTGTCACTAACGCCCATGACTATTCTATCTCTTAACATTCTCTCTTCTAAATCTTTAAAATTACAATTTTTTACTAATTTTTTAATACTTGAGTAAAAACTATCAAAACTTTCACCATCTTCTTGTATTCTGTTATTGAAATTAAATGTATTTATCACGTCATTTTGTTTTGGTGAACAATATTCATCGAACGCTTCGAGTACTTTCTCATATTTAGGAGATTCCGCATCTTTCTGTAGTAAATTAATATATAAGTCTTGTGCGTCGGTTCCTATACAGTTTAACAGCATTGCTGCTTTTCTATTCTCGGATATTCTATCAAATCCGGCCGCAGTGAGGAAGATTTGGAATTGTTGTTTGAATTTTTTCCATCTCGGAAGAAGATCTTCAATAGTATCTAGCGATAGCGCTTGAGGCATCTTAAATTCTACTTGTGCCATTTTTTCGACTGGTTCTTTGAGTTCCTCCGCCATGCGGTTTTACACCAACCGACGAAATTAATCTGTGATTATTTCTAAAATCTCCTGAAGAAATCAGATTATCTTGCCCGTAGCTTCGTAGAACCGGCTGCGCCATGTAATGTTGCTATTATTTTTAATAAAACACTTTCTTTAATGATATTTTGTTTTAATGTATTTCCGTCCTTAACTATATTACAAGACATTAAAGGCACACCTCCGCGAGTGCCCGGGGAAGTGAGGTGGGGTAATATAAACGTCAGCTGTCACACATGACAGCTGACACACTTCAATAGTTACACATCACAACCAAAGACAAAGAGTTAAGAGTTAAACAGTGTTGGCTACAGTAGCCCCAAAGGTTCATTTAAAGAATTAAATAACATACTAAAATATTGATCAATAATTTTGTCAATTAAGCAAAGTAGAATTATTAAGTATAAAATATGCTGCCAGAGAACAATGAATATTATCATAGCACTGTATAATTTTTGTAGAAATCAAAAAATTGTAAACTTGAAAATGATCTTTGCTTGCGTAAAAATGTCACCCGGCACATAACTCACTTGTACGGCGAGCGGGCCGCAACTGACCGATCCTGTGGCATTCAGCTTGGTCTAGTTGACGAATTAAAACTCGCGTTGGAGATGTAGTGTGTATAGTTTTAGAGAAATTCGCTTGTTAATACTTACCTCCGTTAATTGTAGCCCCGTCCTCCCCTACCATAATACCACTACGCCACCGAGGCAATCAATTAATTGACTCCAATATAAATATTGATTAAGTTGATTCCATTATAATAATAATAATAACAATAATAACAATAATACCAGCCCTGTATTATATACTGCCCCACTGCTGGGCACGGGCCTCCTCTACTACTGAGTGGGTTTAGGCCTTAGTCCACCACACTGACCCAGTGCGGGTTGGTAGACTTCACATATCTTCGAAATCCTTTTTTTTTTAAAAGAACTTCTTAGGTATGCAGGTTTCCTCACGATGTTTTCCTTCACCGTTAAAGTGAACGATAATTGATAAACAATACACACGTAACTTCGAAAAGTCAGAGGTGAGTAGTAAGGGATTCGACGGTTCTAGAGCACGTTCGGGGGTCGGTTGGCGCCACTCTGGCCTAGTTCGTCAATAATTTCGATTGCTCCAATTTCGGCGCGTACAATCCGCGAATTAACCCGCGGATTAAATTAATACCTACCGCGAATCATTCCGCGGATTAAAGTAATACCTACCGCGAATGATTCCGCGGATTTAATTAATACCTACCGCGAAAAATTCCGCGGATTTAATTAATACCTACCGCGAAAAATTCCGCGGATTTAATTAATACCTACCGCGAATGAATCCGCGGATTTAATTAATACCAACCGCGAATTCATCCGCGGATTCCATTTCATATTGCCCGCGAGATAGGTATAAACCGCGAATTGGTGTTGTATGGTTTACGGTCCCCTCAAGCTTGTACCTTTTCCCTTTGTTTCGTTGTGCTTTTGTATTTCTACTTTCTAACAGCGACCCTTTTTATTTGAAGAATACAAATGTCTTTGTTCCATATTCCTATGGGCTCGTGTTTCTACTTAAGAGCCGTTTACAATTACCCATTACTCACCCTTTATGCATTACGGGCATTGTTTATGATCCATAAAGCAATCGTTACAATACACCATACATTACTCAAATTCTAAGTAAAACCCTTCGGGTCTTCTCATTGTCAATGATTAACTACATGTCCATTATTTTAAACAACAGTTACGGATCCTATTATTCCCATTTCCTGATGCTATGTATTCAATGGAACGTTCAAAGTGAAAGTTGAACATGTTGTATCCTGTCTGCAAGGAAACAATACTCGCTCTCCATATAAAAGCCAAACTCAAAATCACATGGTATCGTATTCCACTCTGTGCTCTCTTCGAAGTGTGATCTCCAGTTGTTTGTAATAGTGAAGTGATAGTAAAACAGTGTAATAGTAAATACTGCAGCTGATATAAAATGAATGTAAGTACCTTCTTATACTTTGATCTAAAATTTTTATAACCAGATGTTTTATTAATTGTATATGTTATGTGTTGTTCACTGGGTTAATGCATTTTAGTTGTATTTGATCTCTTATTTAATTTATCAAAGTTACTGTAGTGCATTTTATTTCACATACCTATAAGTGTTTATCATACAATACTTCCTTAACCGATTTGTTTTATTTACAGTTTTATTTTCGTTACATTTGATCTCTTATTAAATTATCAATGTTACTTTACTGTACATTTATACTTCGCATACCTATAAGTATTTATCATATAATACTTCCTTAACCGATTTGTTTTATTAACAGTTTTATTTCATTTTATTACAGTTTTCGGAAAATACTTTCAAAAATTACTATTATGCTGAAGATATAGATGAACCTAGTGATGAAGAAGGTACACTCGCCTTTAAAGTCAAAAAAGCGATAATAGCAAACAAAAGATCCATGGAATGCAACAACATTGACGAATTTTTCGAAAAACCTAAGAAAAAGAAGACAACGACAAAAAAATCATCTAGTGTTGGTAGAGCGACGAGTGGTGGTGTTTCATACATCAAAACAAACAGCGATGACAGCAGTTCTGCATCACACCTCATAAAAATTGAGGTGTATGATGTTAATAAAATAAAAAACATCGCACCGACGGAACAATGGAAACATGCTGATGTGCGAGTTAAATATTACGCAGACACCGAGAGTGACAAAAACTTGCAATGTATCAAGGACGCGGTATACAATATAACTAAACAGTTGGCGAGTAAGGACGATTGTGTGAAATATTTTATAGACAACGACAAATGAACAAAGTGCCAGTGCGTATCAGTGTTTTAAAATCATAACTTTAGTCATATACTTTATTCTAAGAAACTATTATTGTAATAACTATACCTATTTTAATTTAATTTACATTGTATTGTATTTTAACTTTGTACTCTTTTAAGTTACATGCTTAACAGATTACTTCGTTTTTTATTCTAGAACTCTTTGTGTTGTTGCTAAGTATTAATGTAAATAGTAATAAGTCTTTTTAGTGTTTTTCATGTTCATGCTTACGATTGTAAAGTTATTACGAACATTCATTAATTGTTTGGAAGAAGTATAAGTTTGTATGGGGTTATTAATTCTCAATAAAGAAAAATCATTCATTCATTTTCATATTTCATTTATTCTCCTCAAAACATGATTTAAATAAACTAGTTAAAAACACATCATTGCATATTGTATTATCACTAAATAATACTTGAAAATCTTTGAGACTCTTACCATAATATTTATAGTACAGATACATTAAACAGTACTCTCCACAAACTATAGTAAAGTCATTTTGAATTCGGCTTGTATTGTAATTCCACATTCTAGAATTCCTCGCTAAAAACATTCGGTGGTATCCTTGAGGTGGTCGACCGTATGAATCAAAGTACTGTCCAAAACCATTCTGATCTATGTGTATGGCAACCCAGTGAGAACCTGGTTTGTTATCAGAGTCTAAGTTGCTAACTACATATGTAGGAGTTACTACATGTATTGGTAGGCGATTGGCTGCATATACATTATATTCAATAGATGGATTAATTTTCTTTAAGTAATTCTGTATTTCTATTGTATTCATTTTTATTTATCGAATCGCTGCAGAATCTTATCAAGTCGAATGATAAAGTGGTAATGTCATATATAAGGTTAAGAAGACACTATTATGGTACTTATGTGGTAAGTTTTCTATTTTTGTGGGGTTGCAAGGATTATGGTAAAACAAAAATCTTAATATTTTTTAATTCATTTTATTCGTAACTTACATCTAACAGCAAATCTGAATCAAATTATTCATACTTAATCTAATCTTAAACAGTTAATTTTGTTTTCTTAACTACTATAATCTACTGAAATGTTGCGGTTTTTATCTATTTCAATAACATTATCAAACTCCGCATAAACAATACAATTAATAGTTTGTGACAAAGCTGTTTCAAAACGCACTTCTAATCTCACACTACCATGCTTTACAAGATTCCAATGACTTGAAGAGTTTGCTGATAAATCAGGTGTCAAATCAAATGCCAACATACAATACCCTTGAGCGTATTGTTCTCGGGATATCCCATTACCTTCATTTAGAAAGTGTATACCTGTTCCCGAAAACAATGTATGATATACTGAAGTAAAAATATTGTTCTCAAATGAGGGTTGTAAAGCCTTTGATGGTATTTGTTGACCGTCTATGTATAAACTAAAAGTATTAATGTCATAATTTTTAAAGTTAAATGGGTTCTTAGTGAGGTTTCCATTGAAAGCAGCGTTATTTACAAATCCTACTATACACCTTTTAGGTAATTGCCCTAAGAAAATGTTATCTAGAGTTTTTCCTTGAACACCTGATGGTATTGTTAAAACTTTAACTTCAGCTCGAGTAATGGGGTATTTGGCTGTGGTAGAAGCTAAGACCTTTTGATGAGCAAGTAACACGCTGGGATTGATTCGTGCTCTACGAATTATCAAAGATGCATCCGTAATAGATACCTTTAATTTAAGGTCACCTGCAGAGGCCATGAGATTGAAATTTTCTCTAGAACGAACTAACTTAACACAAATATCAACACCATTGATTAAAAATTTTTCTTGATTGAATAAATCGCCATGCAAGTGACCAATCATTTCCAATTCTTTGCTTTCACTGGCTAGTTCTTGTCTCTTAGTAAATCCTTTATTAGTATCATCGGTGGAATCCATTTTTCCAGCCGTATCTTCATACCATAAGCCACAGGTGAGGTGAGAAGTTTTTGCCGCAGGAGCATAGTTCAATAAGTTTTCTATATACGCACGATAAGCATATGTGTTATTGGGTGGTGATACAAGTTTTTGATTTAAGTACACATCAAGTTGACTGAAGAGTGAGTGCAACCAATTGTTCACCGGAGCAACGACCGTAGATGCGGTGAGTTTGGTGTTATCTTGATTTACTATTTTCGCTTTCAAGTGAATTAACGTATGAGATAAATCTATGTAGTCATCTCCTGCCCCAGGAATTTGAAATTCTATAGGACCATCATCGGCAAGAGATGAAATTGGTTTATAATAGATCCAATTTCCACTTTCAATGCTAGTTTGAGTCGATGGCAATGCAAACAAATCCAATTCGGACTTAATACATTCACAAGAATGACTATGTAAAAAAGACATTTTAATTAATTGTTAGAAAATATGTCTTTAATTTGTTTTGGAGTAATTTTTGATTTTTTTAGAGCTTTCACTTTCGCGGTCAACGACGGAATGACTCCAGGTAGACGTTTTCGTTTTGTTATATATCCTGATCCAGACATATTGATTTTATTTATTTTTTTATCGGCCTTGCGTTTCAAGTTGGTACCAACTTCTTTAAGACGTGCTTTTATTGAATCTTCCATAGGTCGCGCACTAACCATATCTGTCAATAGCCCAACACCAGCACTTAATGCCTCTTTACCAACAGCTCGAACACCGCTAGACAGTAATGGTAAAACTGACCTAAACAATCCCCCAAGAAAACTACCGATTCCATGTCCTTTTTGATAAGGTGCCCCTTTATATACCACCCCTATACCTGAACCAGCCTGATGAGAATAATACCGTTGATAAGGGCACGACATGTCGGAGCGTTCAAAATGCATTATAATTTTTTAAAATGTAGTTTAACACACACCGTTCCAAACTGAAATGGTATCTTTTCTCCGGTGCTCGACCTTATATCTATTTCGATGGTATCGAATTCTCTTCGCATTACTGATAAGTAATGTGGAGGTGAAAATACATGCATTTTATTCGCACCATAGATGTATTTTGAGGGATCTAATGGTATAACTCTTAGAAGAGGTGTCATTACATCACCTACAATTTGAGGTTCAACTATATCGCAGTAAACGAATAGTTGAGATGGTAATCCTAAATGTAAATTAGCTGGACATTTTGCTAAATTCTTTTCAACGAGATTTCTGTTTGGTTCAAATCCCAACTGTAAGCCTAGTTTAGGAGATAATGTCACAGATTTAATTGATTCGTCTAATACAGAAACAGACACAAATTTGGATATATTATCGTAGCGGAATTTGATTTTTTCCCTTATATTATTTAATGCTGATAAAATATGGTTAATATTATCATAGTTTGTGGCAGGTATGTGAGTTTTATAATATACTGTGGATAGTTTGTCTTCATGGGGCATTTTCATGATTTTTGTTATGTAAATAACATTCTCATGATCTTGAACAGTAAACATGGTGCATGGATATTGGAATTCAACGATTCCTACACACCATTCTCCTTCCAATATTATGGGTTTGGGTAATTTTGTTGAAAAAATTGATGTTTTATTCTCAGGAAAGTATTCCATTGAACTATTGCTAAGTAAAGTTAAATAAAAATCCTTCATATTTTTTTCAAACTGGAAGCTAAAATCCAACTATTAAATTTGTTCGGATAACCTTTCCACTTAACTAACACTTGTTGTCTGTTGCCAGAGTAACGAGAGCGAATTATTTTATCGATCTTGTGTTCAATGGTGGGGTCATAAATGACCTTTTGTAATTCTCGTTCATAAAATGTTCCTACTATCTCTTCACCATCTAAATCTTTAATAGTATAAACGGGCCACGGACTACGTTCTATTATAGAAGAAATCACAAATATTTCATCGCTCCAATTAGATTCATAACCTTTTTGGAATACATGTTTATATTTGGTTATTCTAACATGATCACCGAGATGAAACATAGGTAGTATATTTTTTGATGATTTTTCAGATTTTTCATATAAATTACTCCAAACTGTCATTATATTATTAGAATTAACATCTGAAGGACACATTTTAATACTAGAATGGAAACTGTGATTGTAAGAGTGTATCAAGTTCTGCAAAATATCAATATATTTATGTGTATTCTTGTGTGTAAAATAGCGCCACATCTTCATTTTTAGCGTTCTTTGAAATCTTTCTACAATACTTGCTTTGATGTCTGGATTATTTGTCGTATAGTAATTAATGTTTTTTGTTTTAAAGTATCTTTGAACATCTTTTGATACAAATTCAGTGCCTTTATCAGATTGAATGTGTGTAGGTGTGGTGCTAGCTTCATTAAATATACTATCGAAACACTTTTTTACGGTTTCTGAATTTTTCTTTTGCAAGGGTCTGGCATATGCATATTTGCTAAAAACATCAATAACACAAAGAATGTAATTGAAACCTTTATTATCTTTAGAATAAGTTCGCATGTCACTTAAATCGGCTTGCCAAAGTTCATTCAGATTAGAGAGAACGTATTTGTTTCGAGCGAATCTTCTATGTACTGGTTTATGGAGTGTATACGTAGATTGAGATTGCAACCAGTTTTTAACTTCCTCCTTTTTCATTTTACCTTTCATAGCTTTTGATAATTTATCGATAGTACTATATCCAGCGGGGTGTGATACATCATAATAAATTTGATTTATTTCTAATAAGGGGTCCATTTTTCCCAATCAATCTTTTTCTTAATTTTATTTGCGTGTTTAATTTCACTAGTTGGTGTCAAATATACCTCTGTGTTTTGTGGCGGTTGTTCTTCGATGTCTTTTTGAAGTTGAGCTATGTACTCACGTCTTTTTGGATTGCCAATGTATGTTAAAGGTATTTTCAAATCTTTTAACGCTTTAGCAAATGTTTCCCAACCGGGTGGGTCGTTGTTTTTCAATGGTCGCAGTGTATCGCTTATTAAATCGATAATGTTACTGTTAGGAATTACTTCATTATCCACAATCACTGTGCCAGCATCATTCCAATAAATTTTGTTTTTATTTAGCGACACCGAATTCAATAATAACTCACCTTTTTTTACATATGTTTTTGGTATTAAATTTAAAATTTGTTCTGTTGAATAGAAAGGTTTTTTTTCAAGTGTAAAATGTTCTTGTTGCTTCTGTTCATCACTCAGTGTCTGACTGACAACTACATCTTTATTCTTGATATCATTATTTATATTAAAATTTTTCCAGCTTTCAGATGTGGGTTTATTGTTATCGTCATTTGAAGTTATTATAGGGAGTTCAATGGGACGACGATCTTCTTCCATAAAGTGGAGATATCTTTGTAAAATTTGTAAGTATAATTTACACTTTTTTCGATTATCCATATTACTGCTGAGTATTTTTTCCATTTCGCTATCTAAACGAGAGGTAGGATTTTCATTTCTTTTTCTATTTAACTTATCTATTAAACTTGGGTCAACTAACAGCATTTTTTTGGCGTGTTCCATTTTAAACCAGTCCACTTATCAATCCACTCAAAATAGAACCCAATATGATCGGAAGAAATGCACCACCTTTTTGAACTATTATATTCTTTCTTATTTTATTTGTACTTTTACGTACTAATTTTCGTAGTAGATTTTTGTATTTTTTTAGTTTATTCTTCGATTTTTCTTCAAGATTTATGTTTCCTTGTAAAACATTATGAATACATTCACAAATAAAATTAATTTCGTTTTCGTTACACACTTTTAAAAGAGCTTGTTGATGTTTTGGTTTAAGCTTATAAAGAGCATTTAATAAGTGTTCATGCGTCTTTAAGCGTCGATCCATCATTTGCAAATGACGGGTATTTGTTGGTTTTTGACATATTTAAACTCTTTTGTGGGAATGTACACTGTAGGATGACCATCAGAAGGAAAGATCTTTGATTTAATTCGACACATATCAAAAGTATCTTGTTTTAGATCTATCATCAAATAGCCATGTGCTTCTTTTGTAGCATCTCTGTATGAATCTTCTATGAATTTGCTATTTTCTGGTGATACTTGTCGCGCTAAGTAACGTATTTGAGTTTTATCACGTGGGTTTTTGAAATAAATGATGTAGTTTGAATTCAAAGAAATGTCTCTTTGTCCTTTACCTTGATGAAATAAATTTTGAGTAATGTAAAATACACTCAAGTTCCTATGATGACTACCTTTAGTAAATATGTCGACAATGCGACCATCAGATTCCCTCATAAGATCATCGATAATGATAAGGTTAGCTTCCTTTCCATCAAACATATTCATATCTGGTATACCCTGATAATAGTTTACATTTGGTACATCATATAAGGGTTGCATCTCATCAAAACACCAAGTAATTTGATGAAAAGTGGTGTTACACATATCATTAATGTATTTAATAAAGTTTGTTACAAAATTAGACTTTCCACACCCACTTGGACCTGCAACTATGGCAGTAAAAGGATGATAAAAGTGAAACATTTTTAAATGCACGTGTGAACTCGAAAAGCGCTTCGGATTGAATAAAACAAGAAGATACGATTGAATGTATTATATTTGATTTTTTGTTCCACATACAAAGATTACATAATATTCAAATAGTTTGAAAAATGATCACATACAATTCAAAGATGTTTTCAAAAATATTACAGTAATAAAATTATTATACATTATAGTTAAATCAGATATAAGAATTAACTTCCTACAGACATTCAAATTTGCATCTTATTTTTCATGATACACAAAATAGTTGTCATAGTATCACAATAAAAAAAAAAGTACATAATAAAAACAGAACATTAAAATATTTAAATCCGAAAATAAAACATACACACACACATTAACATACATATTTTCGTTGTACAGAATTCACTGATAAAATCAAATGTCCTTTATTTTATAATGACCCCATGCAAGAGTATCTGTCGAATTCTCTATTAAATAACGTTTTGTGTCATTGTGTGATAAAGATATCTTATTGATTTTTTGTGTATATATAGCATGTTTAATAGATTTGAATCTTATCATTTCACTGTATTGCGTTTTCTTTTCATATAAACATGATTTATAATCGCTGAGACAAAATTTTTTTGTGACACTTTTATTAATCCCTTTTGCTTTACATATACATTTATTTTGCACATCCATTGCATACATTTTAGAGCGAAGACCTACAAACTCTTTAAGAATTTTTCCGTTATTTTCGTCTTTAAAAAATCCTAACCGTTTTTTATTCAATAATGGTAAACCATATTGATTACTTGGTGGATAGTCTGACGTATCAAAGTAGTTGGCTAAATCAAGTTTTATATCAGCATAATAATTTTGCGTAAATATTTGATATATTAAACTATCGGTATCAGTATATAATAATTTAATATTATCTTGATATTTCGATTTCATATAATCGTAATGGAAATCGTATAGTAATGTTTTCGATATATCTAAAATACAAAAACCGAGGTAAATTGGTTTATTATATAAAACGTTAGTTTTGTTTAATTGTATTGCAACTAAGCTCTCTGAGAATATAGATAAACTATGGAATTCTGGTCTTGCTATCAAAGATTGAGCACCTTGAGTTTTGCCACGATTTAACCAATGATTTATTAATTTGACATGAACTCGCTTTCTTACATTTTCCATTGTTTTACCAAAAACAGAATTATTCATAAGTTTAAAAAAATCTTTCTCAAAATCTGAAGTAGCTAATGATCGCATATGAGTGTTTAAGTCTATGTAACTTTTCAGCCATGCAGACTGTTCAAATTTTAAAATTCTATGAATTTTAACTAATCTAAGACCATTTTTTAAACATTGTTTGAGGTTTCTATAATGAATGACGTAATTTTTTTTATCTTTTAAATTTGGAATCAGTTTCTTGTCTTTGCTGCTTCCTAAACATACGTTTTCTGGACAAAATGGAAAATCTGAATGAAAATCATGTAAAGTTTTTGAATATTCTAAGTCTACTTCCAATATAAACCCATGTTTGGCATCATCGGCTGTATTAAAATCTGTATTTATGTCGACCCATTCAAATTTTCCTGTCGGGAGACATTGGGACATAGCCCAACCATAAAGGTTATTTGCGTCTAAGTACATCAAAAATGAAGATGGTTTACTTGAATTGTATTCCGACATAAATATGTTATTTGCCACTGCATGTCTATTGCTGCATTGTGATATACCACCCCGAATATTATTTGCTATAAACGTAACCTTGTCGATATCTGTTAAGAGTTCCAAATTTATCTTGGTAAAATTTAACATAGCATCCCAACTTAAACCAGGTGCTGTATAATAGTGGGCAGGATCTAAACCGTATGTTTTAAGACAGACATCCCTAAAATTTTCAAATATATCTGCTAACAACAATACATCTGTTTTTAAATACAGGTCTGAATATTCACCCATATTTTTACAATTAAAATGTTTCCACACGTCTTGGGCATGATGGTATTCACTTTCTGTAATGTGACTATCATTTAAAGAACTATAAAACTGATCGCGAGTGGGAAGAGAAGTTATTTTTAAAGAATCAAATGTTGTCATGTATTCGTATGGATATACACCTTTTCTTATTAAACGTTTAAAATCTTCTTCACATGGATATTTTAACTTGAGTTCACGAAATTGTTCGGGTAGTAAGTTCTGAGCTAATTTGTTAAGGCTACTTGACATAAATTTAAAAGAATCAAGAAATCGTAATTTTACAACTCTGTTGTTGATTTGTAAAACTTTAGAAAAAGAAATGTATTTTTCTTTGTTCTCAGGAATAAGTTCAATGTCACCTTTCTCGAAATCAAGACCATGCACTATGAAATGAGCGTCATAATTACTTAAATTATGTAAAAACACTGGTACAAAATTAGGAGCTTTGTATTTCTGAGAGCATACTCTATGAGCTACACCTTCATATACTCCAGTATGCCAATTGTAAGATACTGTGCTATCCTTGTTTAATTTAGTAGCACAAATGTAACACGAATCACTTTGACTGATATTTATTTCATTTTCTTCAGTTAACGGTAAAGGTGATCTTACAAAAGAATTTTTTTTACAGATATTTTCTAAATCTGTGTTAATGAATTGCATAAATTTTAGTGCGCAATCTTGTCCTGTATAAGATCTATATACTGAAAGATTATCATCATACGAACATTTAACATAATACCCAAAACTATACGTTTCATGTTTTTGAATATTAACAGTTGAAGATTGATTTGGATTGTTAGAACAACTCTCTATTGGGTTTAAAAATGCTTCAAAGTCAGCATACATAACGAATGGAACTCTTAATTTACGTTCATAGTTGTTAAATGAAATTTGGTTTGATGGTATTAATTCATTAAACCAGTTTCTTTTGCTATCGCTTTCCGATGGTAAATTTGTGCACACATTGAAACAGTCATTTTCTTGGTGTCGTTTTAAATTATGTAATGATGGAAAATTTAATAAACACCCATCACAAATATGAACTGCATGTTCAGAAGTCGATATCTGTTTAGATAATAATCTCGAGAGGTTTTTAATAAAACAGTAATGACCTTTAGAACCTTGAGATATATACAACAAGTTTAAGTGAGTAGTTTTTCGACGTTTCGTAAAGTGTAATGGACCTACAACTTTATTTGATTTGCTTATTGAATCATATTGTAATCCAAAAACATTAATACTCATACTGTTCAATTTTTCAAACTTATGGATGTCGTTAATTTTTATAGGAAACGATAGGTTATCAAAATTTAACTTATTTTTATGTATTATATAAGATGATACCCTATTGGAACTATGAGTGACTGGGAATAATCCTGACAAAACTGCCCAACGAAAGCATTCGTGATCGTTATTTTGAACATTGATTACAGCTTTCTTGTGTTTTATATCTAACGGTAGGTCTATGTATGAAGATCCACGCAATGGGTTAAATTTGTTGACATTCATATCCAAGTGATTTATTTTAACTAAACTCCATCCGCTACCTTTTTTTTGAAAATTTGTCATTTTGTTTGTAATTTCGGTGATTATAGATGAGAAAATAATATCTTTATCATCACCTTGACAAACAAGATAGTTTGAAATTTGGAAATCAAAAATATTTAGTAGATTTTTTGTTTCTTGTGTGAAATCCGCATTGAGAATAAAATTAACTTTTACAACAGAATATTCTAAAATAGATCGTTCTAGTAATGTATAAATTACATTTTTTATATTTTGTAAAAATAATTCAGGTGATTCAAACTGCGTATCAGAAACTAAATTAGATTTCACTCGATATGTAATAATTCTATTACCAAAAGCACTATCAATCAATTGAACATTAGGTAGATTATTATCTCTTCTAATTAAATTATTTTTATGTTTATTGCTCTTATAGTGACTGGTCATATATTTTTTTGACACATGTACGTGACACTCAGGACATTCAATTTTATCATTATGCTGTTCTGTACTTACATTTACAATGGTACCCAGCGATGATGTAGATGTTGAAGGAGCTTCAAGACGAATATTTTTTTTTCTCTTTAACGGATCCTCCTCAAACAACTCAGTTGGTGCTAATCTTTTCCTTTTTCTGCTACCTTCTCCATTCTGCATAGATCTGATGGATAAGAAAACTGTTAAAAATTGTGATCACACGTAATAAGCTTCTTACTATATTTCTATTCTTTAAATAGATACTAACATTTTTTGTTATTTACACTGAAAACAATATGCTTTCATTGATAATACACCATCAATATCATCCTCATCGGTATGAGTTTGCTGTGAGGTTCTATGACCACTACATGGCGTATAATAAGGAGAAATATCAGGATCTCCCAACATTGACACTGGCAAAACATTTTGTATATACCAAAACCGTATGAAACGATGATATTTATTTAGAATAATATTTTTATCGAAACTAGCAATCTCACTCTGAGATAAACTAGAAATATCAAGCGAGTGGTACATTTCGGTTGCACACTAATGTAAAAAATATAAACGGAAGAAACAAGTGGAATGATTGTGCAAAGATGTCCCAACCATTATAAATACTTGAATTGTATCCCCTCTTCGTGGATGCCCAGAACATGTTGCAACAAGTCTTAACATAATAAAAAATGTTATACTCACGTTTCAACTTGTGTTTGTTCCATTTTATCACAGAGCTCGTAAAGTTCTTTGTCGTATTGTGATGACATCAGGTCCATAGATTCAATGTTCTCGAGAAGTGCGACGAGTTCCATGTTGTGTAAATCACAGCTTGATATTGCATCCATCGTGAGCAATGTCTTCGTAGTACCTTGTTACTTTAATAATAAACACTACCCTAAACAATGCAATTTAACTTTAAACTATCCAAACAATTAATGAATGTTCGTAATAACTTTACAATCGTAAGCATGAACATGAAAAACACTAAAAAGACTTATTACTATTTACATTAATACTTAGCAACAACACAAAGAGTTCTAGAATAAAAAACGAAGTAATCTGTTAAGCATGTAACTTAAAAGAGTACAAAGTTAAAATACAATACAATGTAAATTAAATTAAAATAGGTATAGTTATTACAATAATAGTTTCTTAGAATAAAGTATATGACTAAAGTTATGATTTTAAAACACTGATACGCACTGGCACTTTGTTCATTTGTCGTTGTCTATAAAATATTTCACACAATCGTCCTTACTCGCCAACTGTTTAGTTATATTGTATACCGCGTCCTTGATACATTGCAAGTTTTTGTCACTCTCGGTGTCTGCGTAATATTTAACTCGCACATCAGCATGTTTCCATTGTTCCGTCGGTGCGATGTTTTTTATTTTATTAACATCATACACCTCAATTTTTATGAGGTGTGATGCAGAACTGCTGTCATCGCTGTTTGTTTTGATGTATGAAACACCACCACTCGTCGCTCTACCAACACTAGATGATTTTTTTGTCGTTGTCTTCTTTTTCTTAGGTTTTTCGAAAAATTCGTCAATGTTGTTGCATTCCATGGATCTTTTGTTTGCTATTATCGCTTTTTTGACTTTAAAGGCGAGTGTACCTTCTTCATCACTAGGTTCATCTATATCTTCAGCATAATAGTAATTTTTGAAAGTATTTTCCGAAAACTGTAATAAAATGAAATAAAACTGTTAATAAAACAAATCGGTTAAGGAAGTATTATATGATAAATACTTATAGGTATGCGAAGTATAAATGTACAGTAAAGTAACATTGATAATTTAATAAGAGATCAAATGTAACGAAAATAAAACTGTAAATAAAACAAATCGGTTAAGGAAGTATTGTATGATAAACACTTATAGGTATGTGAAATAAAATGCACTACAGTAACTTTGATAAATTAAATAAGAGATCAAATACAACTAAAATGCATTAACCCAGTGAACAACACATAACATATACAATTAATAAAACATCTGGTTATAAAAATTTTAGATCAAAGTATAAGAAGGTACTTACATTCATTTTATATCAGCTGCAGTATTTACTATTACACTGTTTTACTATCACTTCACTATTACAAACAACTGGAGATCACACTTCGAAGAGAGCACAGAGTGGAATACGATACCATGTGATTTTGAGTTTGGCTTTTATATGGAGAGCGAGTATTGTTTCCTTGCAGACAGGATACAACATGTTCAACTTTCACTTTGAACGTTCCATTGAATACATAGCATCAGGAAATGGGAATAATAGGATCCGTAACTGTTGTTTAAAATAATGGACATGTAGTTAATCATTGACAATGAGAAGACCCGAAGGGTTTTACTTAGAATTTGAGTAATGTATGGTGTATTGTAACGATTGCTTTATGGATCATAAACAATGCCCGTAATGCATAAAGGGTGAGTAATGGGTAATTGTAAACGGCTCTTAAGTAGAAACACGAGCCCATAGGAATATGGAACAAAGACATTTGTATTCTTCAAATAAAAAGGGTCGCTGTTAGAAAGTAGAAATACAAAAGCACAACGAAACAAAGGGAAAAGGTACAAGCTTGAGGGGACCGTAAACCATACAACACCAATTCGCGGTTTATACCTATCTCGCGGGCAATATGAAATGGAATCCGCGGATGAATTCGCGGTTGGTATTAATTAAATCCGCGGATTCATTCGCGGTAGGTATTAATTAAATCCGCGGAATTTTTCGCGGTAGGTATTAATTAAGTCCGCGGAATTTTTCGCGGTAGGTATTAATTAAATCCGCGGAATCATTCGCGGTAGGTATTACTTTAATCCGCGGAATGATTCGCGGTAGGTATTAATTTAATCCGCGGGTTAATTCGCGGATTGTACGCGCCGAAATTGGAGCAATCGAAATTATTGACGAACTAGGCCAGAGTGGCGCCAACCGACCCCCGAACGTGCTCTAGAACCGTCGAATCCCTTACTACTGAGGTGTGTGCCTTGGGTTTCGAACCTCCGGACATTGTCTCGGCAGACCGTTCCATTCCCAACTAGGCTATCGTCCACTATTGGTGAGGTACTAATATAGGTGATTCCAAATGAATAATAAAATATTACTAAGGCCCGTTTTGCGAACACGTGGAGCGTCGCGCGTTGCGTTAGGCGGCGCCACTCTTTACGCCTCTTTATAAACAACATCGTGCTTTTTTATACGTCATCATCGTACTTTTGTGGTTACGCGTGTGATGACGCGGGCTGCTGCATGTGCCGCCTCCCTGTAAAAGGAAAAATCTCTCGACATGCCGCGAGACACCACGTCACACGCACCGCGTGACACACCGCGTCTCCGAAATTGAAGCCTAATTACACGCGTAACTTTTAAAAGTCAAAGAGAATACGTTCGAGTTGAAACACGAAAAATGTATCTAGGGAATCATTTTTCACATCTAAGTTATACTGGCTTAAATACAGGCATTAAAAGGCCCATTTTATACAAGCATCCTTATAATTCCATACCTCTGAACAAAGCTTCACACTGCCGTCAGTGCCGAGTGTAATGCTTTCACAATGCAGTCGCGGTACAATGGTTGCATTTTTGTTTCGGTTTGAAGGACATTGAAGCCAATTGCTCTATATGGGTTAATGTCATGGGATAAAGTGTACAACATTGCTATACATTAGTAACTTAAAAAATGATACATCGTTAAATATTATAAAACAAAGTCCTTCGCCCCGAGTCTGTCTGAACGCGATACACTTAATAATGAATTTGGATGAAATTTGGTAGTTATAGAGATAGTTTGAGACCCAGGGAAGGACATAGGCACTTTTTACCCTGGGATAATGTATAGCGGGATTTTTAACCCGGAAAACTTTTGGACACGGAATAAGCCGCAAGCAAAAGCTAGTATCACATAAAACCCTTTGTAACATGCCTAATTTATTTGTGATAAAAGCTCAAACTCTTGCAAAGAAAGTCCAAAACTCCAAAACAAAGCGCTAAATCTCGAAAGCTTTGGAGACAAAACAATAGAATTATTTTAGTGTTAGATTATGCGTGGGTCTCTAATGATAGCGACCCGGACCCCTGGGGATAATATCGTAATTGCGTCGTTTATTATAGGCCATTATAAATTTGGGCCACAATATTTTGATCTAAGTAAGAAATACGGTTTACGACAAGTGTTTGAGTATTTCGATATCGATAAACTGAAGTTTATTCTATGTTAGTTTCTTAACTGAATATATTAGTTTCTTAGCTATGTTAGTTTCTTAACTGAAAAACACTATAAAAAAGGAGGAAAAAACTTTTCAGCTAGACAGGAATGTGCTTGAAATTCATTTTTCTAGAAGAGATAAGATCCAAAAAATTCAATTATGTTTTACTTCTTACACCGGGTGGCATCTTTAGTTTCCGATCGATGAACTATCTACTTAAAAAACTTGTAGAAATGGGAATTCTATAACTTCATGAATATTTTTTGTTGCTTCCAAAAAAAATCCAATATGGCTTTCAACGGTTCTAATTTTGTAAACATGACATTGTGTGATATTTTTATCAGTATTATCCTACTAATATTATAAAGGCGAAAGTTTGTAAGTATGTATGGATGTATGGAAGTCTGGACGTCTGGATGTATGGATGTTTGTTCCTCTGTCACGCAAAAACTACTTAACGGATTTTGATGCAATTTTGGCACACGGATAGATCATGTCCTGGATTAACACATAAGCTACTTTTTATCCCGGGAAAATATTAACTGGGACTTTTATCCCGGAAAAACTTACTAACGCGGGCGGAGCCGCGGGCAAAAGCTAGTTATCCATAAAAACATTATACTATCATTAAATAGTAGTAATTTTATAAAAGTATAGTATTTAAGAACTAAAACAGTTCACTCTACGCCTTCATATATGGAAAATTGTCGATAAAAAGCAAACGTATCGTAACCGTAAGGCACGTCACTACACAAGACAAGTTCAATTAAGATGCTCAAAAGAGCCGTGTGAAAAATGATTTCTTTTAGATTAAAACGTTATCTAGCATGTCAATAGCAAACGCTTGGTAAGTAGGAGCTTTAATGAATTTGCCGCCGGTCCTGCGACTCTCCAACAAATTAAGTCGTTTCTGGATATTACGCCTTAGTAAAATATACCCTCTCGAGGATTTCCAATCGAAAAAAATAAATTAGAAGGGGTCTCTTAAGTGAAACTCTGTAACTTTTGTCACAAACTATGTCATTTTTTATTAATAATGAAAGTAAAGTCGAGCAATCTACTTGATGGTTATCACGTCAGTTATCGTCATGCCTGTTCACTTAACAATTAATTGGATTTTTGTTGTAAATATTTTTTGAAATTATATGTGATGTAATTTGTAGTACATAAGTGAATCTTTTCTAAATTAAATTCATAGAATATTTATTCCATTCGTAATATTCAAATATATTTCGTTGACTCATTTGAATAAACATTGACATCCCCTAAAGATTATTTTTAAATCGATTACACACACACACTCACGCCTTTTATCCCCGAAGGGGTAGGTAGAGGAGCAATTAGTGCACCCACTTTTCGCCGTTATTACGTCCCATGATGTGATAGGGGGCGAGCCTATCGCCATATCGGGCACAAATTCCAGACTCCGAGCTGATACTGAATAGAAAAACTAACCCGAACCCGAGGCTTCAGCATTGCAGTCGTACCATAATACAACTACGCCACCGAGGCAGTCATTACATTATTATAGGTAATAAAATAGCATACATTATAGTACGTGTAGCAATATACTGTAACCCGTGAATGTAACGTTGCCGACGCTGCGATGGAATGAGAGATATTTTTAGCAAGGGATCAAATGCGCAAGATGATTTATGGGAAAGTTATTGGCAATAAATATACTCAATATTAATATTATTTCATGATCACGGCCATGTTCATGTCACTTAGAATCGACGTGGGTTTTTATTAAGGATAAAATGTCAAAAACTGGGCCAATGCAGCACCCTATTAATATTATAAAGGCGAAAGTTTGTAAGAATGTATGGATGTTTGGATGTTTGGTCCTCTTTGACGCAAAAACTACTGAACGGATTTCGATGAAATTTGGCACACGGGTAGATCATGTCCTGGATTAACACATAGGCTACTTTTTATCCGGGGAAAATATAAAGCGGGACTTTTATCCCGGAAAAACTTTTTAAAGCGGGCGGAGCCGCGGGCAAAAGCTAGTAACAAATAAAGGAACTGAAAAATCATATTTTCTGTATAATATTTACTTGTGTAATGTTTATGAAAGAGTTTTAACTTTTGATGGCTGCCTGGGTGGCGTAGTTTTATTGCATGCGTGGTAAGTATGAACGAAGTACGTTCAAATTCCGCTCTGAGGTCTCAAGTTCGAATCCCGAGTCCAGCAAAGTAATTTAGGGATTTTCTTCTCAGTATCATCTCTGAGTCTATAATTTGTGCTCAATACGGGGGTAGCCGCGAGTCTATGGCTAGACTATCCCATCATGGGACATAAACACAGCTTCTACCTATTCCTTTGGGGTGAAGGCGTGATATTGTGTTTGCTTATAAACCATTTAAAATATTCAGCGACCCCTGACAACCTCTAAAAAATTCTTAATTAATTAAATTTTATATTCGGCTTGTTAAAATTTATGATAATAAATATACATAGTAAACTGAAACTTCAAAGACGCTAAAACAGTAAACAATGAATAATTCATTCAAAAATCTAAATGCGGTCCCTGTCTAATAATAGAACATACCTTTATAATGGAAAGGTATCAAATTCATATTAAAATTTGGTCCCAGTTGTTCCGCAGGTTATAACAGCGTTTTATATCGTACCTACTAGTATTTAGGTTGTGAGTTATCCTAGAATATAAATCTCACTGATTATTTGTCCGAGATAAAAAGGAGCTTTTATATTATTATTATAATATATTACATAATACAGGCCATGGTCAATTTGTATGTCTGTAAATTTAATCAGCGTTTTATGCGTAATGTCAAAATTAAAAAAAAAAATATTTTCTTTGCAACTTCCAAAAAAGGAGGTTCTCAATTCGTATGCATATTTTGTAATGTATTTACACTAATTACTCTGGAAAGTGCAGGTCGATTTCCGTGATTCCATTTTTATTTAGTAAAGCAGGTTCTTTAAATGGTCGGTTTTGGGTTTATTTAAGTATATGATATAAGTTTTTAAATACCAGTAATATTTTGAAGAATGACAACACTAGATTATGCTTGTGTGTACATAAACAATAGCGCTTTGTATTTTGAACGATAATTTACAGTATAAGTAGCACCACAATCCGTCACTCACTTATATTACATCGTGCCACAATATACAAGCAATTTACTTTCTTGCAATCTTGGTTGCAGTTTGCTGACCATGCTGCTTCGAAACGCTTCCAGATGCATGCGTTCATTCACTGTATCGTACATTGTTACAAACCGGCTGATAAATCGACAACCGAAGCCGCAAACCACCTACATTTGTGAAAGGGCTATACGATGTAAACAGTAGGTAAATTTCTCGTATGTGAGTTTGGGTACGGCTGTGTTTATTTCTGCTTCAAATCACCAGTGTTACAGTTTGTAGGATATTCGGTATAATTATGGAGGGAAAAGAGACTTCTATCATTTGCCCACACTAGGCTATAATGACTAAGATATGTTCTATGGTGATGACCGTAATGCAGTGTCTTGCAGTGTTTTTACACTTAAATATTGGAGTTCGTTTTTCGACCGGAATCACACCGAATAATATTTAAACAGTAAATTTATTTAACAATTTAAAATTAAAATTTAATCTCACGCGTTCGTGTTCATTTATTATCATGCCACACGCAGACTTTATTTCATGTTGAAAGAAATTCTTTAATATTAATTTTATGCTGTCGACAACTCCGAGAAGTGTCGGACGTTTTCTAGAAAGCGTTGTTCGTGGTGCAAAATATTTCACATTTAATTTTATACTATAGTGGGCTCTTTGTCGTTATTTACACAATTTCTAATATTGTATCTTTGCTGCAAATAAAATTTTTGGTTGAGGGAAATCTCCACAAAGACAAGACCAAAATGGTAAATCGTTAGATCTTAATTCGTCCAACTGAGTATTTAATTTATAGACCTTTTATCGACCATTGTGATGATTGTGTCCTCTCGGTATTTATTGTTTATCAATGATTACAATTAATCAGTGAAATTGGTTAAATAATGTCTCCCAATGTTACCACTTTGACATTTTGTGTTAAAAGTAATGGGATGTTCGTATTAACCGCGTATAACAAATAACGTGGTAGGGCCTTTATCCAAGTCTAGTGAATAATTTTTGTGATAGAATATAAAATGTTTTATATTTTGTGATATTTTTTGCGGCATTTTTACTTTTTAAGTATCTTTTTTACGTATGCCAGTACTCATTATATAATATACAATTCAGTACTAATTATGCACACTTTATATTTTTTTTACAGAAACAGCTTTAGCAAACATTTTTAGTATCTGCAGATCCAGCTGGCGCATAAATGAAATTTTTTCGCCAACTTAATAGCAGGCGAGAGCAACGAACTCAAAAATATATTTTAAAACTATGCTTTTGATAAATAGCTCGTGTACCATCGAATAAATGACATATAATTATGAAAGCTTTAAATAAAGCGCTGGGACAAGCACACAATGACGGGCTTTGGTTGAATAATGGTTTAAAACCATTGATGTAAAATGTTTAAAACACAATATTATAAGCTTGTACAACATATACATAGAATAATATATTGTTTGTGTTATTTTTTGCGTATTAATTAAAACGGCTAAAAAAGTATGTAAATACTAGCTTTTGCCCGCGGCACCGACGGCGTTAAAAAGTTTTTCCGGGATAACATTCCCGCTTTGTGTTTTCCCGGGATAAAAAGTAGCCTATGTGTTAATCCAGGACATGACCTACCCGTGTGCCAAATTTCATCGAAATCCGTTCAGTAGTTTTTGCGTGAAAGAGGAACAAACATCCAAACATCCAAACATCCATACATTCTTACAAACTTTCGCCTTTATAATATTAGTAGGATGACTTTTTTAGTTAATAATAAAAACGCTAGTATCCACTTGACAGTATGTTTCCGGCAATAAAGATATCATGAAACAAAGGCTGATTAGATGTTATAAAATTAAATATAAACCTTATTTAAAAGTAGGAAATATTGAATTACTACAATCAACGTTAAGTAATTAGTTGATACCTGTTTTGGAAATTAATAATTCGACGCAAATTAAGCTGTATTTAAATTACAGGTTTCGGGTTGTTTGTACTTTAAGATAGACTGAACATACTGAACATAATTGTGCTGGCTGTTAAGGAATAATTTGGTATCTTGCCGGTTGAAATTTTTCCTTAGGCTTCACTTCTCTGAACACTAGGTTCAAGTCACTTTGCCGAACTAATTATAAAAAAAAATTGAAGCACTATGGGGAGTTTAAGACCTTGTTTTCAAAGGTCGGTATCCGGGTGGATGCCTATATCCCACAATCAGCAAAAACATCTTTAACTCACGCATTTATTCTGAACTGGTGGTAGGACTCTCATATGTGAGAGTCCGTTTGGGTGGGTACCACCGCAATGTCTATTTCTACCGCCAAGCAGCAGTGTGTGTACTGTTGTGTTTCGGTTTGAAGGGCATTGTAGCCAGTGTAACTACTGGACGAGCGTAGTGGAATGCCATACAGTACTTTGTAGCTCAAGGTGCTGGATGGTGTTTCTACTGTTTATGGGTGGCCGTATCGCTTACTAACAGGCGAACGGCATGCTCGTCTCGTCATTCGATGCCATAAAAAAAACTTAAAGAAATAAACACTTCAATTGTTAATGTCCTAACTTATGGACTCATTATAAACTGAAATCTGGATTGCCTCGGTGGCGTAGTTGAATTAAGGTACGACTACAGTGCTGAGGTCTTGGGATCGATCCAGGGATCCCTATATCACTAAACCTAATATCCATTTGCTCCCACCCGGGCAAAGTGATATTGTGATTTTCTACTCAGTATTAGCTCGGAGTCTGGAATTTGTGCCGTATATAGCGATGGCCTCTTCTCTGCCACATCAGGGGATGGATTACAGATAGTGAATGAATGGACTAGTTGAGCTTCTGCCTACCTCTACGTGAATAAACGTGTACCCTACCTAATGTCACGAAAATCTATCCAGCGGTTTCTGCATTTACTTCTGACAATAATAATCCATCATCTTATATAAATGACATATAGTTCATAAAACACACACTCATGCACTCAAGCCTTTTATTCCCAAAGGGGTAGTCAGAGGCGCAACTATTTTTTTTATTAGTCTGTATATAAAAGGCAGAACACAGAATTCAATCAAACCTAAATAAAACATGCACATTTTACTAATTATAATCTAGATTAACTTCCTTGATTATATGCCCTAATTGAGTTTGTAACGCAATAAAAAAGCATATTTCAATCTCAAATGGATAGCCTGGAATTTTTTAAATAAATGATATCCCTTTTCAACCCAACTGAGATGACAAAGTATTTTTTTACGATGCTGTGATTTGATTGGCATCATTTTCGTTCATTGCTAAAATTAGATTCTTTACACGAGTTATTTTATAATTTGTTCTAGAGCTTACTGCTCTTTTTTATATAAATAATAGTGACTATAATTAACCTGGTGCTCGCATGAAGTCCATTAACAGTAGCACACCATACGGAACTAGGAGGTACAAAGCACTGCGTGGTAACTGGTACACCACTCCAGTCCACCATAAGACATAAGTTGATAAGTCTCATAATACCCAGTAATCATGCTGACTACAATGACCTTGAACCGTAACACAATAGTTCTTACACGATATTGTTTGGCAGCAGAAACAGATATTGAACCATTACGTACTTAGATTGTCTCTCACATCTCAGATACAAACGAATGTAACTTCAAATCGCTGCAGTTGCCAATTTAAGTAAAACATCTGAATATCCTTTAAACAACGCAATATTGGAATGTGCGTCAGTATAAAATCGATCCATATTTCGGCCCTCTATCAGCCTATAAATCCTGTGCAAAACGGTATGTCAAGCTGTAGCGTAGGTAAGGTTTATTTTTGCACCTTTTGTACCCGCTATCTCTTAAGGACCCAGCGTGAAAGCTTGCAAGTGTTCGTTTTTAACAGTATGTGGAGTGGGGCTCACATAGTAACTGAGGAAAGATTAATCTCTCGCAAGTCGACACAATTGTAATATGTTGATGTTTAGGTGTTTAAATTAAACATGTCTTACTCGTTCGGAGTCATTTATTTGAATGCCACAAACTTATTTATACAAAATCAATACTTAACCTAATTGCGTAGCACCTAATTATATGTTGCAATGCAATCTATAATATTATCGGATTACATTACATTACACAATGACTATGCCGACCTGTTTGAAATGGTGAAGGTGTGTGTTAATCTTGTAATTATTGTAAGAAATTAAACTAGTGTCAATGCTCCAATTGGAACACATTACTGCTTGCAGACTTTTGCTAAGCCAAAAAAAAACAAAGCACTTTGCCTATCTCAATACAAGGATGAACAGGAACAAGACGTATATATGTTAGTGAAAATACATAGGCGTAGGTAAATCCAAAAACATTATTGTTAAATTTATAAACTGTCCAAAATTGCTTGGGAACTAGATCTCGACACTCACAAGTCACAAGTGACATTCCATCATTATTTACCACGCACAACCCCAGCGGTAATGAAAGTTGCCCGTTCAAAACTTGTGCTAATTTCATGATCAAGCTGCTGCGGAATTTAATCTAACTTTGTGCAACTTAATGAATTTTTAACCGCGATCTCCAAACAGCCCGGTGATATTTTTTATAATTATGTTCCACTATCTTCTTTTTGTCCGTGATTGTCTTATCCTGGAATAAAACTTGTGCTGTGCATTTATTTAGACTGTCAGTCTAGTTCCAAGGCGCATTTTGTACTAAACCGACTGGTGTGGATTTTTATTAATGGCTTTAACGGTGCTTTTATGTTTTTAAAGCGCGGTTGGAAGGTATAATTGGCTTTGATGGAAGTCAAGTTAGAATGGAGGTAATAAGAGATTTATGGGAGATATAAAATAATAATAATAGAGACTGTATATACGGTAGTTTCTGTAGTGGTAATAATAGATCTAATCTAATGTAAGACCTATCTAAAAATAAGGCTAAATCTTACCTACTCGTGGGACAGAGACACCATTATTTTTTCAATTTTTCATGGACAATACTTATTCAAGACCGGGATGGTTGGCGCTCATTTGGGGAGGCCTACGTTCAGCAGTGGACGGCGACAGGCTGATTGATTGATTGATTGATTGATTGATACTTATTATGATATACCCCTCTCCCTCTCATGTGAAACAACACGTACGGAGCCAATTTAGGGGAAATGGTTTTAAAAAACAAAAATAAAAAAATATCTGACCATATATGCTGCAGCTATGAGGCCGATACCACATTAAAATATTTCCACAAATTAAATGAACACGAGATGTATCCGTATTTGTAACATAAATTATTTCACTCCATTTGTCCATTATTGGTTTTGTTAATTCGGCTCATTAATTAATTCGCAAATTTTTATACCCCCAGAAAAAAACATGGCTGGAAAAGACATTTTTTTTTTTTTTTTTTTTATAATTCTCCCTTACAGGGAAGGCAAAGGGTTCAAGCCCATACAGCCTCGTCTTAAGTGATATCTCTGGTTGTCGTAGTAAAGCAGTGGCTACCTTACCAAGACTTTATCAAGGAGTTTTGGCGGCAACGAAAAAACACTTGATTGGCACAGTTATTTCAATTCACTTCATTTGAGCACTTTAATAGAACTATATTGGATAATATACCACCATAATTATGCAATATAACACTAAGTATCACCAAAATAATGAATTAAAACAAGAGCACCTCATGACACTTCCACATTCCCGCCAAAACTCTCATGGAAAAGACATTTTTTTTTTTTTTTTTTTTTTAAATAATTCTCCCTTACAGGGAAGGCAAAGGGTTCAAGCCCATACAGCCTCGTCTTAAGTGATATCTCTGATTGTCGTAGTAAAGCAGTGGCTACCTTACCAAGACTTTATCAAGGAGTTTTGGCGGCAACGAAAAAACACTTGATTGACACAGTTGTTTCAATTCACTTCATTTGAGCACTTTAATAGAACTATATTGGATAATATACCACCACAATTAAGCAATATAACACTAAGTATCACCAAAATAATAAATTAAAACAAAAGCACCTCATGACACTTTCACGTTCCCGCCAAAACTCCTCATGGAAAAGACAATACAACTCCTGTTCATTTTTTTTTATATTATCATCTGATAAGGACGAAAATGAATGAATCTTTTATTTACCTTCGTTATGTAACTGGCCGGTGCGAGTGTTTGAATATGGAACACGAATAAATGATAATATCGCCTTGCCAAAGAGAAAAAAAAAAAAATATAAAATGTTTGACTGACAGAGGGCATTTCCGTAGTATTATAATCCTCTTTGGGGCATTTGCATGTTGCACAGAACCATAATTTTTTTATAAGCCTATGCATGAAACAAAGCACTCGTTGGAGATGAAAAATGGACGTATTCAATTTAAGACTGAATAATTGTGTGTAACTAACAAATTAGTAATACCTCGTTTTATTTCATCATCAGCATCAACCGCAGGACGCCCATTGCTGGATCTAGGCTTCCTCCAAAGATTTCCACGAAAAGATTTACATTTTTTAAGAGGCCGTATCTAAAATTTCAACTATTTCAGTTATCTCTATATCGTGATTATTTAAAAAATAAACTGATCTGATTAATTTATAATACATCATCGGAAAGACTATTTCAACACTAATGGAATAAACGAGCCAGATTTTTCTTATTTTCACGTGCTAGCGTGCGAAAATAAGTGTGCGTCCTTTTATATTAAAAATGAATAAATTGTCGCATTTATCCTTTCGGCGACTTTTTATACCAATAACAAGGTCATTTTCGTTAGTTAGTTTCAAGCACAATTTTGATTGAAAAAGACGACAAGTTTGAATCTCCGTACAAAAGAAAATCTGAAACAGACGTTGGAACTTGAGGCATAGATTGAAATTAATGAAAGATATGAAAAATCTGGCTCGTTTATTCCAAAATAGTCTTTCCGATGATGTATTATAAATTAATCAGATCAGTTAATTTTTTAAATAATCATGATGAACAGATGACTGAAACAGTCGAAATTTTAGATACGGCCTCTTAATACTTATGCTAAGACTATTTAGGTCTGATACGGTCAGCGATCATACAGCCCCATACAGTAATATGCGCGCACCTATCACATCATGGGATGGAATGAAAAAAGCTGGTGCACTAGTTGTGAGGCCTATCCCTACGGGGATAAAAGTCCTATGTGTATGTGTGTGGGAATAAATCAAAAATAAAGTTCATACGAGGTTGTATTATGCAGATATGTTATATATATGTATCCAGTTTGGACCAGAGTGCAGTCCTGTGTCGTGACTCGCGTAAATTTTTTTTATTCACTCTGTACGCTGCAAAGCGGCGATAGCCTAGTTGGGAGTGAAACGGACTAACAAGACGAATCTCCGCCGCCGCATTGTTGAAGCTTACCTGTCGCAAAGAAGTGTCATTTTTCCGGTCCGCGAGGGATGGCAGCAGCATGACATGGTGTGCGGTGTTCCACAGGGATCGGTCTTAGGACCTCTGCTGTGGAACATCAGATACGATTGAGTGTTGCGAGGAGCATTCATCCCTGGTCACGCTTGTCATTGCGCGGGGCAAATCACACCGGGAGGCAGCTGTATTGGCAACAGCTGGGGTTGCTCATGTCGTTGCTCGAATTCGACGATTGGGACTTAAGGTGGCGCTTAACAAATCCGAGGCTGTGTGTTTTCACGGACCACGGAATGCGCCCCCTCGTAATTCCCATATTATAGTGGGAGGCGCTCGTATTGGCCTCGAGCCGACGATGAACTAATTAGGGCTAGTCCTTGATAGCCGATGGAGCTTCGTTGAACACTTCCGGCGGCTCGCCTCCAAACTTATGAGCACGACAGCTGCGCTTGCACGTCTTCTGCTTAATCTTGGAGGGCCTAACTCCGCCTGTCGGAGACGTTACGCGGGGATCGTACGGGCTACGGCCCTATACGGGGCACCAATATGGGCTGATCACCTAACAGCCCGTAATATCACAATATTGCGGAGACCACAGAGTGCGATGGCCGTCAGGGCTATCAGAGGATATCGTACGATCTCCTACGAGGCGGTCTGCTTTCTGGCCGGATTTCCCCCCTAGGATTTAGAGACGAAGACCCTTGCGTCATTGTATCAGTGGCGTGAGGGGGCGCTAACACGGAGCTTTCGACCAGTGCCCCGAGAAGCTGCTGATGAAAAAACACGGCTCTCACAACACCTAGAGGCGGAATGGGAGCAACGCCTTCGTCCCAGTTTTGGCGCGGTGGCAGTAGAAGCCATTCAGCCTATATTCGCGGAATGGATTCGGAGGCGCATGGCACCCTGACCTTTAGAATGACACAGGTACTTTCGGGTCATGGCTGCTTCGGGAAGTATCTGTGTCGGACTCGTCGACACCTGACACCAGGGTGTCATCATTGTGAGTGCGCCGAAGACTTAGCAATGCACACTTTGGCCGTTTGTCCCGCATGGAACTCACCGCGTCAAAATTTACTTACGACTGTTAGCAACAACTTGTCGCTTGTAACAGTTGTGGCAGCCATGGTTAGGAGTGAAGATGTGTGGAACTCCGTTGCCTCTTTTTGCGAATAAGTCTTGTCCGCCAAAGAGGCAGCGGAGCGAGAAAGGGAGCGGGCCATTGAAGTTCCCTCTCGCAACAGACGTCGCAGGGACGACCTGCGACCTCCCTTTATGTGTGGTCATTCAGCTCAAAAGTACGCATTTTTTTTCTATCGTCTACACACTCAAAAATGTAGGGTCCTGATAAACGTTTTAACACTTCATTTAAAGTAAATTTATTCTACTTTCATTATTTAATGAGTTTTTGTACATTGCTTCATTAGTTTTTTTGCAATACATATTTAAGTGCAGCGGGAGAAATTCGTACTCTTGACCCATCATGTGGGTAAAACTACGCAGCGATGCGGTTAATAGTTCGCATACTGGGTAAGCTTCGCACGCAGGTAAACTACAGGCATATAATTACAAATTGTACAAGGACACATGGGATCATATGGAATATATTTTTAAACTTCCCTTATTCTTGCTACAAATATTGTAAAAATAAACATTAAATGTACACCGATTGTAGGCACCAAAAACATAATTAATTAGACTGTATTTTTAACAAACTTTAGTTATTTTTGTAATTTAATGATCACTGTAATTTTAGGAACTTTTGATGTTACTTTTCATTGCAATGAAGTTATAACAGCGTGCGTACTTTTAATCCCGTACTCTTACCCAACAGGGAATAATTTAAACAATCACACGTCAGTTGAGATGCAGTTATTTTTTAGGACAGAATTAATAACTAAAATAAATACTATAACAATCATGTAAACTTAACATAATCAACGGTCTTTTGTAAACTGATGCACCGTCTATCCATAAACTTTTTCCCAGCACAAAATAGTTGATAACTAATGAACAAAATCACGTTGATCGCCGTTTTTCGCTAAACAAGTGAGGCTTGGTAAAATAGCTTGTGGGCTCTGACATCATCCCTAACGCACCCCTCATTTAGCAAAAAAAGTTCTGCGCGCCCTCAATAGGTTCCGATAATGCGAAATTTTACCCACTGCGTGCTGTTGCCCCGAATGACCCTATTCTTTGTGAATTATCGCTCGCTTTAACGATGAAGGAAAACATCGTGAGGAAGCCTGAATACCTGAGAAGTTCTCTGAATTTCGAAGGTATGTGAAGTCTGTCAATTCGCAATAGGCCATTGTTGTGGACTAAAGCCTAACCTCTCTTAGTTGCAGAGGAGGCCCGTGCTTAGCCGTGGACAGTATATTATAATACAGGGCTGGTATCTTAAACCTCGCAACCTAACTGATGATTTAAGGTAGAGAGTGTGTAGCCAGCCTTATCTGGTGACATAGATTAGGCATGCCGTACCGTTACGTGCCCAAAATATTCTCCCACATTATCCCGTTTTTCCTTATGTTCCTTGATCGCTGGGACGTGCTTACTAAATGTAATCCACATATTCATTTATCGTACATTGTGGCCGAAAATGTGTCGAAAATTACGAACTTTCCGGATAATCGTGAATGTAAACGTGTTTATAAGTCTAATCGACATAAAAAAAAATTGTTTGCGGGCATCGTATGTTTATGTACAAACTTACAAGTGCACCAGGCACCCATTTTTCGCCATGTGTCTTCCGTTCCATGACATGATAGACTTGGCCATAAAGGCCAAGTCTATGGCAATGTTAGACACAAATTCCAGAATTCCGGGCTGACACTAAGCAGAAAAACGGTACTTCAGAGTGGTATTTACTCACACACTCAATAAAACTACGTCATCGGAGCTGACGTATATTTATCATTCACTAATATTGCTCGCAGCTCCGCCCGCGTGAAAAGGTTTTTACGGGATACAAATATTTTCCCGGGATAAGAAGTAGCCTATAGCACTCAAGATTATGTAGCTTCCTATTAGTGAAAGAATTTTCAAATTCGGTTCAATAGTTCAGAAACTACTTAACTCAGGAGATTAGTGCGTTCAACTAAACAAACTCTTCAGCATTATAGTAATATTATAAGTATATAATAAGTATAGTATAGACAGATTTATTGTTGGTGTTCGTTTGTATGGCGGTAAAGGCCTCTTTTTTAAACCATTTATTTTTCTACACAGACTTTTTTAACTACGTGCAGAAAAGTACAGGGTGCTTAATGTTGACACACTAACACTAGTAAAACACTGCTTTATAAACACTTCTATTTTACTCCATTCTCCAGCTTCCTCGTTGGGTTTTTATCCTTCATTTTTAGTGGATTTACATACCATACCATATCATACCAGCCCTGTATTATATACTGCTCACTAGTGAGCACAGGCCTCCTCTACAACTGAGAGGGTTAAGGCCTTAGTCCACCACGTTGGCCTAGTGCGGGTTGGTAGACTTCACATACCTTCGAAATTCAGAGAACTCGTATGCAGGTTTCCTCACGATGTTTTCCTTCACCAGTAAAGCAAGCGATAATTCATAAAGAATACACACATAATTTTTTAGAAAAGTCATTATGGTTTTGAACCTGTGGAGATTCGTTCCACTCCCACCTAGGCTATCGCCAGATTTAATGTACTAATATGACTATGTAAATTATAATTTTCACCCTTAATTAACCGACTCATTATTTTGCGGGATTCTAGATATAAAACGGCTGCACGGTTTGATGCAAGTTATATTTTTAAGTTCCAAGAAACTGCAATAAATACCTATTAAATAAAAAAAAATATCGACAAGAAGTAAACAGGGCAAGTCATTTGCCTAGTGGCAAGATATCTATTGACAGTATCCGGAACTATGCTTTACAAAGTACTGCATGACACTGCACTGCGCTCATCACAGATAAGAAAAGAGTCACTTAAAGTCGAAATTAATTGGACAGACTCCAAGTTTTTGCCATTAAGTCGACACTCGGTGACTCGACCTAACTTATGTATTCATGAAAACTTTTTATGCATACACAAAAACGCCATCGGTTTCGTAAAGTACATTCTAACGACATCAAACGGTGATTTGTCTGTATTTTTTCAGGCCTGACGGTGAGAAGTAAGAACTGTGTATTTATACTATAACAAGTAGAACATTTTGGTACCGATGTTTTATGTTAATTAATTTCTCTAGTTCTTGATAAGATGTTTTCAATTGAAGATAATGACAAATGTTTGTGAAACTAACACGGCTTAGTTGCGTAATCAATCATCCAATCCGTGACAGTTGAAAATTAATAAGTTATCAAACTAACTTGAGAATTTAATTTAAGTTAAAAGTTTGTTTTCATTCAAGTCCAATTAGAATTTGCATTATTTTGTTGAACTTTATATTAATATCTATTGTTTCGTCTGTAATGAAAAGAGCAGGTGAAATAATCTCAAAATCTCCACCGGTTTTTTGGATTCGATTCCCAGTTCATTCTAGGTCTGGAATTTATGCCCGATATAAAGATAGGGGCGAATTAACTGTAATTATTTGTTTAATATATTTTATTTAATATACCTTAATTACATATGTTCTCTTCTGCCTGCCCCTTCTGGGATTTATGCATGAGTTTATACACACGGTACGGCTGCAAAGCTGACGTCTCGGGTTTGATCCCCCGGTCGGGTAAGGTGATATTGGGTTTTTCTATTCAGTATCAGCCCGGAGTCTGTAATGTATGCCCGATAGGCTCGGCCCCTATCACATCATAGGACGGAATATGCACGGCGTAAAGCGGGTGCATTAGTTGCACCTCTGCCTACCCCTTTGGGGATAAAGGGCGTGAGTGTATGTATTATACAGGGTCCCATAAATCAACAAGTCATAAATCAAGTCAATATCGGGTGATAGGTTAAATAGTGTCTAACCCCAGAAAATAAAAAAAAAACATGTCACGTATTTTTTTTTTTAATATAAATATAAATTGTTGTCTTTCGAATTAATAATGAAACAGCCAACAGCCTGTGATGTTTACTTACTCTTTACTATTTTTTTTTCACTTTCATGCTATCGTGAGTAGATACCTACCCCTTATGTAAACGACAGACAAAAAATCATATTTTATTGCAGCGTGTCAAAATTCATGTATTTTAAAAAAGGCTATAACTTAAAAATATACGTGCCATAGATGTTTTTAATTTTTTTGGGTTAAATCACTAACTGGCCTATCACCCAATTTCGGCTTGACATTGATGTATGGTACACCCTATATAGGTATGATATATTGACGAAAAAAAAAAACTACATAGAATTAGTAACTTCTTTATTAATAAGTTTAAGCAAAAAAATTTTTAACTGTGTAATTAATTTTCAAGAAATATAAGGCTTTTTTATTTTTTATTTATATTGACGTAAATGATCGTTGCCTATAAAGCCTACGTACAGTCACCAGCATAAGTCGCTGAACAATTTCAAAATTTCAAATTGCCTACATACTTTTTTCTTCTTACTAATCTTTTTGTTCTCCTCACAAAAATAAAATAAAAGAGATTTGTTTTACTTCATACGAAGAAATTTTTTTTTCAGTTCAACTTAACGCGTGTATTATAGGCGATTTGAAATTTTGTTATATGCTGCTGACTTATCTATATGGGAATGATGTGCCACATGTATGCGTCAGAGGCGAAAGAATCGATAGGTACACATATATTATCGAGTAGATGGTGCATTGTAACACACTTACTGATATTAGTAATTAGGTAGTGCTATATTTAATTTACATACGTACATATTATCTATAAGAGTGGCTGGGCATAGTGGCACACAAAAACTGTGAATGGGAAGGTCCTGACTTCGATTTTAAGGTGAAGATCCCTAAATAGTTGACTTTCTACAGAAACAAATAAGAACCATAGTCTCATTATAGAGGATATTCAGGAAAGTCAAGAAACTTCCAAGCAGGAAGACAGCCCGTTACAATAGGTCGGGATTACACCAAGGAAAGCAACATTAAAAAAAAGGGACACAAAAGCAAATTTCACTTAGAGTTCATACATCACCGCCCATACAAACCGGATTAATCGATGCGCTACCTTCAGCCTTCAGGATCGCGTTTTTCCATATCTACGATTAGACGTTACGTGACCTGACATTTAGCTCATTGTTGATGACGACCTATCGAGCGTCGGAAATAGGAATGCATACATATACGCACCTTTTATCCCCGAAGGAGTTAGCAGAGATGACGTGCGTATGACACTTCGCATATATCAACTACGAGGTGATTGGGAGCGTGCGATATCGATAAATAGCATATATACATTGGATATCTATTTTATCTCTTTGGTGTGGTTGTTCGGTAACTGATGTAACATTTTCGACATTTGAAAATAGAATGAAAAGATTTTATTATTGTAATAATAATGTTACAGTAAACAAAAGCACAAATGTTATTAATTTTTAAAAAGTCATTATTTCACCAACAATGAGCGTCCTATTCAGCTACCATACATGCTCAATACTACCTAGACAATACTGCAGACATAAAAAAGAAAACCAGTATACTATAATTAGTATAGCCATAATAACACAAGCACGTGTTGTAGCATTGTATAAGAATAGCAAGCCGTGACCAACATGTTAAAAAGTATAATAATATAAAATAATAAAGTAAAAGGTCCCTTGACAAATTTAAAAGGAACCATAAATAATAAATAAAAAAATGCTGCAGGTCTAGTTTTCAAAGAGATGCCCAAATGACACAGACATCAAATCAGAAAGCAAAATAACATTTAATTAATGCTTGTGGACAGTGAATACTAACGACATAATTAAATGATGCTACACAGACCCAGGGTTGAGCATCTATTTGATTTATTAATAGGTGTTGTGAAGTACCTAACCTTGAAATACTTTGTTTCAAGCATTCGCTTCGGTTTTGATGAGTCGTTTATTGTTACTATTTTAATATTTTTTTACATGGTGTTGGCCCTACGGTTGGCCCAATACACACACGATCCACCTTGCGAATACAATCTATACATTCCGTTGGTCTTCAGCATTATGATAATAGCCACGGATAATACCATTAACTAATGACACCAAATTTCCAAGTTACTAAATTTAGTTGACGCAATTGTCGACTAAGCAATTAAATTATTAATATTTTAGTAGTTGGAGCAACTGAAGTTTCATAGTATTTGCAGCAAAACAAAATATTGATAATACGTTGTAATCATTTTGTGTCGTATATCAGTTGCAACAAAATATTAAATCGCCTGCGCGGTGCTAAAATAGGATTTTCCAGCTTATTATCTCCAAATTGAAGGCAACTTAAACCTCAATGGGCTTAAGTTTCAAATATCAATAAATAATGCTCGTTAAATTAAGTCTCAAATTGTGGCTAGAGTATATTCTCACTCTATTGGGCAATTAGTCTTAGAAGTTAATCTTACTAATACAAATGCAAATGTTTGTGAAAATAAATGTTTGCATGTTTGTTTGATGTATACGCAGAAACAACTGGACAGATTTGAATGAAATTGAACACACAGATAAACCACGTTACTTACCACGGGTACTTTTCATCCCGGTCATTTATTCCATAGGAAATAATGGAACTTATAAATATTTTTTTTTAATTAGATGGCGTACAATGTTTTTGCGCCTTTTGTAGCGTGAAAGGCTATTCACGCGGGCGAAGCTGCGAGGAAGACCTAGTAAATTATGAAACTTGTGGTCTTGGAATACCACTGCGTTATTATTGTTTTCAAGGAACAGTTGATGCATATTCACTTTTAAAGAAACTGTGGTCGGTAGTCAATAATATAATTACTGGGAATTATGACGCTACAATTAATGTATCAAACTAATGTGATGCAGTTTCATACAATCCTTGAATAACAGTAAGTACCTACCTACTACACACATCTATATGTATGGAGTTACTTTAAAAATATTTTAAGCTCCCGATATTAGGAAAATCTGCGAAGTTATTAACATGTGAATGAATTGCCCAAAGAATTGATGTCGTGAACGTAAGAGCCGTAAAAAGCTCAACCTTTTCTGCAAAATGTATTAAAGCAACGTTGCGAGCATACATTCAAGTACAGTTTGAAAAGTTAGCTAGTGAAAACCGGGTTTTTCATGTAAAAAAACAACAGTATGCCCCGGTCTTTGTGTGTATGTCGGATTAATTTGGCGTACTACGCTGTACCATATAATTCTCAGAACTGTGTATGTGTTATTCAATTTATCCTAGTTTCAATAAAGATTTCATTCAAATAATGACGACCTACTAACCTACTATGTATTTAATATCATCATCAATGTACGAACTACGAAGTAGTGGTGTAACGAATAGTCGTATTCGCATTCGCGAATATTCGCGTCTATTATTCGGATTTGAACTCGCATTCGCAATAAATTATGCGAATGTTTTTGGCAATAACCTGTGAAAATAATTTATAAAATACATTGCAACATATTATACTTACAATTTATAAATAACAATTTAGTAAATTTTTATAGTCCTCATACAAAATAATAATTATATAGCGATAAAAATAGACTTCCAACTTTCTATACACACTTAACTATTTTTAATTATTTTAAAGGCAGTGATATTGGGATAGATCGAGAGGTTCTACAACAAGACAGCCAGTAAGGACGGACTCACTGCAGAGCTTATGAGACTCTCGGGTGTGCGCCGATACTAAAAGTCCTTCAGAGACTCTTTCATTTCATGCTGCTCGAGGGTTTAACGCCTGGAGCAAGAGTATGGTGATATTCTTCAAGAACAGTGATAACGCCTTATTGAAGAATTATAGGCCCATCGCACTTTTGAGCCATGTTTATAAACTGTTCTCAAACTGACAGAGAGCTTCCAGCCTCCCGAGCAAGCCGGATTTCGAAAAGGCTGTAGAGGTCAAATCAGCTCGGTTGAGCATCGTTAGGGAAACTAGGCAAGATCTTCTCATCTAAAATAACTCAGTGCTTGAATACAAACATCTTTAATCTTCAATGTGTGCTACCTGTGATGACGTACGATTTTGAGATGTGGCCTTTGACAATGGGCCACCCAATACGGCTCACAGTCACTCAGCGAGCTATGAAGAGGCCCGGCTATGCTCAGTGTTTCTCTATGCAATCAAATCGGATATGAGGAGATTCGTAAAATATCGAAAATCGCTGACACATTTCGAACAGGCCACTCTATTTGGACTTCAGTAACTATCAGGTCACTTCGCCGTCCCTGTTTAAAAAAGTTGACGGAAATCTACACAATCGTAACTTAACAAATAAAATGTATTTATAAAATTATACTTTATCTCTAAATTATTTGTCGACAAATCTTTAATCAGCTAATTTTACATAACGTATGATAAAATCTTTTGGCGTCAAATAAAAATCCCATATTCGCATTCGCGAATGTTGGAGACTAATGTTCGTATTCGCATTCGCGAATGTTGGAATTCGAACTTTCGTTACATAACTAGTACGAAGTATTGATCAGAGATCTCTACAATTGAGAGTATTTCCGCCTATCATTTATCACGCTCGGAATACCAGGGCTGCTAGAGTTCATACCTTCGATATTCTTATGGGAAGGTTTCAGGAATATTTTCTTAAAATAAAATAAAATAAATAAAATACTTTATTCATCACGTAGGCGAACATAGTTGCACTTATGATATGTCAAGATACATTCAATTAAAAATTATTATTACAAATAGTCACTTATATAACTAAAGACATATTTAAAGGGAGCAAAATCAATGTAAACTAAATATAAAGAAGCCAAGCTCGGGCTGGCAGGAATGAAATGAATGAAACCTAAAAGTTATATATCATGAAGTACTAGAAATACAAAAATATATGAAATTCTACACACACACACACACATCACGCCTTTATTCCCGAAGGGTTAGACCTAGTTGCAACCGAGACACCATTTTTTTTTATAGCATTGAATGACGAGACGAGCATGCCGTTTGCCTGATGGTAAGCGGTACGACCACCCATGAACAGTAGCAACACCATGCAGCATCTTGAGTAACAAAGTTCTTTATGTGCCCGCAATGTTTTGGCAACCAACACTTCCTCGATTTGGTGAGGTTCCAACAATCTATTTGTGTTAATTAAATGTTTGCATAATATGTATTTCGCGATGTTAGTTTACATTAAGTGTCGTATGTATATTATGTCGTATATTTTATTGTCTAAATAACTGCTTCTAAACGTGTCACTTTTTAAGTTGTTTTTTTATACCTTTGTGTGTCCCTAAAGAGTGAAAAAGGAGTGATGCGTTTATGTACTTTTTTATATTCATGGAATTTAAAGAAAAATATTTTTTAAAGAAAATATATACTATACCATACCAGCCCTGTACTACTGCCCACTGCTGAGCACGAGCCTCCTCTACAACTGAGAGGGTTCAGGCCTTAGTCCACTACGCTGGCCTAGTGCGGGTTGGCAGACTTCACATACCTTCGAAATTCAGAGAACTTCTCAGGTATGCAGGATTCCTCACGATGTTGACGGCTATCGCCGCTCAAAGAAAAAATAATACTTAGTTAATAAATATTTTACGGATACGCAAATTATTATTTTATATACATAATTTCTTATGATTCATATGTGAGCGCTGAACGACCTACTTTAAAGTATACGATTCTGCACATCTTGTATCGCATGATTTTAAAGCAGTTAGTCACAATAAAGCACTCAATTAACATACATAACATTAACATAATGATTGTGTGAACAATCTTCAACATACGATCCAAACTTTAACTTCCTATAAGCCACAACTTACTTGTAGGGATTACGGCTCGCTCATGACCCCTACATTTAGATCCCTCGAGTTTTAAGTTGGTGAATTGGAATCTTCGCGACGTCAGCAAATGGGTTCGTTTGGTTTTCCACAAACGGATTTCCCCAGTCGAATTCAGAGGCTGCACATAACGTAACCAAGCTAATAAATGCAATGAAGAACAAATAAAATCGGAGCAGTGACATCGGAGTGAACAAACATCATTTTTTCGTGAGTTGACGGAAATAAAAAACAATGACAAAAGTTTACATTATGGCAACTGCCATGTACGACGAACTTCTAAAATAACAAGCTGAATTGATGAATATCATTAAAACCGGTTAGACCAACTTCAAGAAGGATAGCTCGTCAAGAAAACAAAGTCTTGAATATCACGAGAAGCGTCTGAAGAAGCTGAAAGTCAGTTGGTTGAATTTTGTGCTTAACCACATGTGTCTCTAGCTAATAAACCCAGAAAAAAAGGGTAATTATTATGAAAATAACATGAATATTTCTGATAAACATAATGTAAAATTATTTTAACATAAAATTCCAAGTAATATTCACCGAGAAATTCTATAAAGATATTTTCATATTTACTCATCACGAATATTACTAAGTGGAATATAACAATTTCTTTGAAAATAAAGACGCCAATTGACAAGAAATTTTGAACTTCTCAGAAGTTATTATTAAGCTGTTATTTTAACACCTCATATTTTGATGGAGCACAGTTCATTGCACAATATTGCCAGAGATCTTGTTCAAATAAATATAACATAACATGGCAATATTCACCTCTTGATGATGTAATAATACTGTTTTTTTATATCTTTCGCGGTAATTAACTTACTTCTCGACAATGTGTATTCCGTCCCATGATAAGGGGCAGGCCTATCGCCATATTGGGCACAAACTCTAAACTCCGGGCTGATACTGAGAAGAAAAGCCCAACATAATGTTATCCGACCTAGGATTCAAATTTCAAAACATTTTATTCCGCTCACGAAATATAACTAACCAGGGGCAGTACACATATTACCACATAGGTATCAAAGGTCGTTCAGGCTTCACAGACTGTGGCAAAACCTGGGTTAACTCGCAATAAGATGGTGCTCTGTGTATGGTGGGGTTGGAAGGGCATTGTTCGTTATGAGCTTTTACCGTCGGGCAGAGCCATCGATCCGGGTCTCTACTGCCAACCACTAATGAGATTGAAGCAAGAAATTGAAAGAAAGCGGCCGGAATTGATCAATAGAAAGGGTGTGGTCTTTCATCACGATAACACTAGACCACATACATATTTAGCCGCGCAGCAATTTTTTTTTATAGCATTGAATGACGAGACGAGCATGCCGTTCGCCTGATGGTAAGCGATACGACCACCCATAAACAGTAGAAATACCATCCAGAACCTTGATTTAGAAAGTACTGTGTGGCATTCCACTGCGCTCGTCATCCTGAGACATAAGATGTTAAGTCTCATTATGTCCTGTAGTTACACTGGCTACAATGCCCTTCAAACCGAAACACAACAGTGAATGCACACTGCTGCTTGGCGGTAGAAATAAACAATGTGGTGGTACCCACCCAGACGGACTCTTACATATGAGAGTCCTACCACCAGTAAATGTTAATACAACCAATATATCCCTGACCTTGCACCTTTAGATTTCCACCGGTTTCGGTCTCTTCAGAATTCTTTAGGCAGTGATAAGTTAACATCAAGAGAGGACTGCCAAAACTACTTGTCGCATTTTTTTTATCAGAAACCCCAAAATGTATACAGCAACGGAATCATGGCACTACCTACAAGATGGCAGAAAGTCATCGAATAAAATGTCAAATATAACTGTAATTAAATTTAAATAAACTTTGAAATTAAAATTAAATTAAAATATAAATAACCCGCGACACAAAAAATCTCTAAAAAGTAAAATAATAATAGTGTCTTTGTCGTTTAAGTACCTAGTAATATTTTGACCCAACCGTCGTCGCGTCGAACTCCGGACCAGGGAGATGAAAATACTTCTTTAGCGGTCCCCCGACGCGACGACGGTTGGGTCAAAATATTACTAGGTACTTAAACGACAAAGACACTATTATTATTTTACTTTTTAGAGATTTTTTGTGTCGCGGGTTATTTAAATTTTAATTTAATTTTAATTTCACACTTTTTAAATGACTTTATTCTCCATCATGGGGCCTTGATAATCAACTATCTATCATTTACTCGTTGAGTCCATCCTTATGAGCCCAAACACACTATATCTGCTATAAGTTGCTAAGGAGTTGGGTATCCCGCAGACTACTTAATGCCGCAGCATCAGCTAATGTTTACAAATATATTGAATGTCACAGTACACCAAATTTAAAGTCTATCGGATTTTTTAAGTTGCAAATGAGCTGATAATCCTCAAACGCTTGAACAGATCTTCATAAATTATAGCTAAGAACCATCGCAGTCACATCAGCTTTCAAACAAAAAAAACCGCGTCCATTCGTTTGAGAGCTACGATGCCACAGACAGACATACAGATACACACCCTAAACTTATAACTCCCCTCTTTTTTGTCAGGGGTTAAAAAGAAGTCTTGAGTTTTTATATAAAATGCGAAGAAACTTTTTCCCCATCCTAATATGTAAAAATCTTATACCCGGACAGATCTAGACCACCATAAAAGTCATAAATTCTCAGTCATTAGAGCTCTTACATAGCGTTTTCATCAAATACAAAATACTGAATCAGAGAGTCTTTTTCGCTTCCCGTTTAGAATCTGTTACTTTACTTTAGTGTGAAGGGCTAAAGTAAAGTTTAAGAAAACACAAAATATGTTATCAATAGGTAGCCTATAATAGAACAAATTATAGGCGAAATAAAAGCTGTGATCAGTTAACGGTGAAGCTTTATTTCTTTTAGACACAGAAAAAAAAATGGATTATGATAATTTGTCCGCGCATCGTGTTAATAACTGGAAGTAGTTCGATGCAGCCACTAAGAAACTCCGTTAAACATACAAGTAAAGAAATCAAGAAGTGAAATGAAAATGGTAAATAATGCAAATAAGATTCCAAGCGGATACGTTCGCGCGGCTTGTTGTTAATACAAAGTTTCTACGTGGCAGCAAAGGGTAAAGGAAACAGAGGGCATTTCCTCCCTATCTGATAAAAGTACAATCTCTGAATGGCTTAATTGAATCGCGATAAATAAACATTCGTGTTTGGAAATTCAAATGTAACGTACATGAACCATGATGTTTTGTAGGAATTAATTTTTTGGCAAAACAGTATATATAAATCGGATTACTTTTGCGTTTCAACGGTACAGAATAAATATAAAGGCAGGATATTTTTTTTTATTACAACATTATAAAAATTATTTTTGTTATGATTTCTTAACATCGCCTGTACCTCTCGCAGTTGACTTCAAAGTGGTTAGTTTTTTAGTTATATAAAACTTGCATTACCTCATTGTTTACTGATCGGGCGAACCCACCGGTCGTAACTAGGCGAAACAAATACAAAACATAACTCACGTGCATAGTAAGACGGCTGTTCAAATAGATCAATACAAAGTTCACTCGTCAAAACCAACGTCTTATATTACACCAACGTCGAACATCAACAAATATTTGAACAAACGTTCGCGCTAACACGCACACAAAAGTACTACGTATAAGTAGCGGTACGTAGCATATCGCTGGCGATACGTCCGTAGCGGGCAGCGGCGGACAAAATCTCGCTACATATAACCACCTCTACATCCGTAGTATCGACGTCGCGCGAACGTCCGTAGCGCGCGGCTCTCGTAGAGGCACTGATACGCCGCGTAGTACCTCGCGCTGATCGCCGTTTCTGCCTATATAGGTTTTATTAAGCAATTAATTTATCGCTATCATTGTAAATTAATGGGTAGAGCTATGTTTTGGTTTAATTTTGATTAGGCAACGTTGAAGTGATCGAGTCCAATGTTATTGTTGAATCTATGTTCAATTTTCTATGTAACAAGTAGTGAAAGGAATAGTTTGTGTTTCAGATGAGTGTTCGCGTTAAATAGAATAATAGGTTCTTGGAAATAGTTTTACTTGTGTTTGCGCCTTTTTTTTTACTATGACCCACTTAACATTAATTGTTTTCCTCCTTACGCTACTATTTCACACTCCTAGATCATGGCCGTACGATTTATTTAAGGTATGCGTACTCATGTATTTCACTACAAAACTATTTAAATATTACTATACATACATGATGTTACTTAGTTTTGCCATTAAGCTTGTTCGTATTATTGTGGTATTAACCCGTCAAACCCTGCTTATATATATAGATATATGGGGAACCCTATATACTCGGACGTCAGCGTCCGTAGCGGGGCTTGACGAGTCAAAGGCTTGGCGAGACCATACCATACCAGCCCTGTACTTTATAGTGCCCACTGCTTAGCACGGACCGCCACTACTGTTGAGAAGGGTTAGGCTTTAGTTACACGCTGGTCTAGAGCGGGTTGGCAGACTTCACAGACCGTCAAAGTTCGTGTAGAGAACTCTCTCAGGTATACAAATTTTCTCACGATTTTTTTCTTTCGCCGTTACAGCAAATGATAATTCCCAAAAATACACTCGTAACTTTTTAGAAAAGTCAGAGGTACGTGTGTATACAATACATTTTATTTGGTGATTCAACCACAAATCAATTTTTATAATAAAATATGTATGCCTTCTCTCTTATATTAATATTTACGAGCCAAAAAGGGCATTATGTTTTAATGCCTTTCTTATGTTAGCTTAAAGCTCCTAAACTGGTATCGTATTTTATTTTGTCAAACAAGATAATATTATTCGACTCTACGGATTTGAAGCCTCAATAAATCTAATACAAAGGATATCATAAGTAAGTTTTACTCCACGAAAAGATAAAAAAAAGCATTAAAACACTGAATTATATTATTGATAGAAAACTGAATCCTAGAACAAATAATGCAAAATAAAATGAAATTAAAAACATAAGATTTATTTCTTCAAGTTCTCCAAAGAAGATAACCATTTTAGGTACTAACAACAATCATATTATTATGTTGTTAGCACATTATTACACTGGCATGTGAAATCACATACATCACTATACTTATTTCAGACTATGGTTTGAGGCATATTTTCGTTATTCATAATTTGAGTACAAGAATTTTATCGCGGTTTTTTAATTTATATTTTCTCCCGGCGTTTTGAAGGCTTTGCCGCACTTTGTGGTCATAGGGCGGACTGAGGTGTAGGTGGTCCGAAAAGTGCTAATGTTACAAATCTACTACTATGTAATCGGTAAAATAGTTTTATTTAAATGTCTAAATTCGCGTAAACATAAAAACTCATTGAGTACAAGGTTTAAGTGTAGTTTTAGTTCAATATGTTTCTTACAAAATCCATTTATCATCTAAAACCATTTGACCGTCTGTATAAGGCTATTTGTTCAGGTCCTGCTATTTCGTAAAACGGGATGTAGTACAAAGGCCGGGATTTCGAGCTCGGACTTAATACTTAACGCAGAGAATGTTTGTCCGATTTCACCTGTATTTCGAACAGACAGTCGGTATGACTGCTGGAAGCTTAAAACTAAATTTGAGAAAAGATTTGTACAGCATTATTGTAGGAAATATGATACCTGATAAGATAAGGATGCAAAAATGCAATTGCATTACCACATTCACCGCAATTTTACATACATATAGCACTTATGGTAGCCTGCCTCGGTGGCGCAGTTGTATTATGGTACGACTGCAATGCTGAGGTTTCCGGTTCGATCCCAGAGTCGAGCAAAGTGATATCGAGTTTTTCTATTCAGTATCAGCTCGCAGTCTGGAATTCGTACCACATCATAGGATGGAATAACTGTGAAAAATGGGTGCACTAGTTGCGCCTCTGCCTACCCCTTCGGGGATAAACGGTGTGAGTGTGTGTGTGTGTTTATATGGGTAGGCAGAAACTATTGAGCGCCACGTCCTACAATCTTTCACCTCTCCCATATTCATAGTTCTCATACATTTTCGCCAGTTAACGGTACTCCTGACTTGCCCTACCGAAATGTTTACCTCAGGTTAATTGCTTTTAAAAAATGGGTGCTTACACGTCAAAATCCCAAGCTGATAATCGAACCCCAGTCTTCACTTCAGCGGTTACAAAGCGCAAGTATGCTCTGCTGCGATTGGACAAATGAGTTGGAAACTTCCACACTATAAATTTCCATTGGCCATAACAGTAACGGTAAAAGTGAATCTGTCAACTTTTATAGCGCGAGACCGGCTAACGAACTAGTGGGTTGTAATGGTGTTCCGTTGGGTTGTGATGGTGTTCGCTGACGCTGAAAACTGACATCTCGGAACATTTGCGGCCGCAGTGCCAACTATTAAAAATAACAAATATTTATTTATACGACAAAATACCACATTTTATATTAAGGAGAAAATAGTCAAAGGTATTTCAAAATTATTTAGAAATATGTATCGCATTGTAGGTACTGTTTATTTGATTACTATTTATTTGGGAGCATATTTCTGGACTGCCCGCCCGCACTAGGCCAGCGTGGTGGACTAAGGCCTAACCCCTCTCAGAGGCGGCCCGTGCTCAGCAGTGGGCAGTATATAATACAGGGCTGATTGCATTGCATAGATCAGCATGTGAGTCTTGTATTTAGTCGGCTTATACATTTAAATGTGACGAGTAGCATTAACAAACGAGGAAATCAGCCCTTATTACTATTTTAAAACATTTCACTATGAAAGAGTATTATGTTCGTTTTCGATAAATAAATAAATCGGATCGAAAGAGATAAATGGAGATTTAGATATTTTTGAATCGAAAGCAAAGACTGCAATAAAATTGTTAGTGTCAGTGATCTGTACATGTTGTTGCATCTTATTTCGAATGTCTTATGTTTTGATCTCGGGTTAGTTGAATTACATTCGAATATAAAGTACGTATACTTCTTACAAGAACTACGTCACAGAAAATAACATGATTATGAAAATTGTAACATATACTTTCGGAAAAAAATTGTAACATATACTTTTCATAAAAAAAGCTAGTGATAAAGTGTTGTATTGTGATAAGTCTGTACTCGGTGTTCATATTTCAATTCTCTTCCTTTATTTTTGTTTTATTTTTTTGGCAAGATTTTGTATGTTTAAAATTACTAATAATTATTATTACTTTCCCCTTAATTAAATAACGTGTTACAGTTAACTAGCGCAGTAGTTTACAGTGTCTTTTATTCTTTCAATGCTGTGTATACCTGTAATTGGCTTGCATATCTGAACCATTGTATTATTACCTCCTATTTTCGTGCATGTTTAGTGTGTAAGCTGCTGGTGTACCATAAATTAATAAATAAATGATTATTGTTTTGAACTGCTTCTGAAAGGTGAGAAGGAATCAAGTCGAATTATGAAAAGCATCGATCCTTCACCATCGGTGTGGCGCGCGAACAAATTTAATTTTAGCTCGAAAGCCAAAAACTCGCCCTATCTCATCAGACCAAACGATTGCTATCAAAAACTACTAAAGGGTTATTTACTGAAATTATATTTTCTAGTGTCCTTGAAACCGGATGTAAGAGCGGAAGGCGTGGGTTCGATCGAAAATGTAAGTATTTTTGTTATTATTGGTGCATTTACTGCACTGTTATTTTCTATGTGTAAACCTTAAAGACGACTATTGAAAACGAGACTGAGGCGGCTTTTAACATAAAGTATAATAGTATGTCGCCCCAACGTCAGTAATGTATACGCATGCTCACGCCTTTTATCCGCGGAGAGGTAGGCAGAGGCGATACTAGTGCAGCAACTTCTCGCCGTGCGTATTCCGTGCCATGATGTGATAGGGGGCGAGCCTATCGCCAAATCAGGCAAAAACTTCCAAACTCCGAGCTGATACTGACTAGAAAAATCCTATATCACTTTGTTCAACTCGGGGATCGAAACTGAGACCTCAGCGTTGCAGTCTTACCATAATACAACTGCGCCACCGAGGCAGTCTATAAGTCAGTAACGTATAATTGTTTAGTATTTATAAACTTCTTGAAGAATTTTGGCATAGCTTTTACAATTATGTAGAAACTTGAAAAAGATATTATTTATAATTAATGTCAAAACTTTATGCCCTGGAGAACCCTAGGCTAACTATTTTATAATACTACTAGCTTTTGCTCGGCTCCGCCCGCCTGGTAAGTTTTTCTGATATAAAAAAGCAGCTAATTATTTTCCTGGGATAAAAGGTTGTGTATGTCCTTCCGAGGGTCTTCAAACTAATTCCATATATATTTCTTCGAAATCAGTTCAGAGTTTCAGCCGCAAAAGCGTAACAGACAGACATACAAAGCTACTTTCGCATTTATAAGTATGAAAGTATGGATAATTTTCATTTTTTTATATCGACAAGATGCTAAAGGCCCCATTTTAAGGTGTTAAAACTCTATAACTCTATTTTATTTATTTATTTATTTAACACTTTGTACAAGAGTATAGTACAGGCGGACTTAATGCCTAAAGGCATTTTCTCCCAGTCGACCTTAAGGTGGTGCAGAGAGACGGAGGCAGGTGTAAATTATAAATAATGAAGAGAAAAAAAAAAAGAAAATGAAATACAATGATCATTAATTATTAAACATAATACATGTATACTTACATTTGCTACATATACAACTGCGTACATAAATAATTATTTAAAATATATACATAAACAATTACATAAATAAATAAATACATACATACATAAATAAATACATATCTAATAAGCTAATGATGGAACTCCGCTACTTCGGCGAGGAGTAATTGCCGAACTCTGATTTTAAATGCCAGCCGTGTTGTACATGACCTGATTTCGAGTGGGAGTGCGTTCCAGAGAAGGATGGACTGGATAGCAAAGGAAGAGTGAAGGAAATCAGAGCCATGAGGAGGACACTTAAGAAGGAGGTTGCTAGATGAACGCAGGTTTCTATCATGGGCATCACAACGGTAAATGAAGTTGGAAGACAGGTAAGAAGGAGGGGTAGGAGAGGTAAGAATAGAAAAAAGAGTAGTGAGCGCACGCAACGAACGGCGCTGACGTATGGGAAGCCAATTTAACTGCGATCGGTAAAAAGAGATGTGGTCAAACTTGCGAAGATTGTAAACGAATCGAATGCAGTTATTAAGAAGACGGTCGAGTTTGTTGAGTAAATCTGCATTCAGATCAAAGTAGCACACATCACCATAGTCGATAACCGGGAGGATTAAGGTTTGCATAAGCATAGTCTTGGTTTTGGACGGAAGGTAATTCTTCAGACGATACAGAGAGCGAAGAGTACCGATGACTTTCTGACTAACCGAGGTCACCTGGGGTCGCCAGCTCAGAGTGGCGTCGATTTGAAGCCCGAGGTCCTTAACGCATGAACACCATGGAATGACGGAGCCATCAAAAACAACGGGAGGGATGTATGAAATATCCAGCCTACTTATCATCCTCGGGCTGCCTATAATTATGGCCTGGCATTTCATGGGGTTCACCGATAAGCCGAACCTGTCTGACCAACTTTTAATATGTTCCAGGTCTCTGTTAACCTTGTCCACAGCAATGGTCACACAGTCAATGCCAGACTGTGAATATAACTGCAAGTCATCAGCATACAGATGATACGCACATTGAAGGTCAAGTGTTATGAGGTTTATAAAGATAGAAAATAACAATGGAGAAAGTATACCGCCTTGAGGGACACCAGACTCAGTATTGCACCAGTTTGACATGGAGTCGTTGATACGCACCGACTGCTGGCGTCCCTGAAGATATGATGAGAACCAATCCAGTCCCTTGGCAGAGATCAAAAGATGGGAAAGGATAGCTAAAAGAATGTCGTGACTGACGGTATTGAAGGCGTTTGAAAAATCCACCAAAGCCAGTACGGTGACTTTGCTGTTCTCCATGCCTAACCTAATATCGCCAGTCACTTTAAGGAGCGCGGAAACGGTACTGTGGCCAGGCCTGAAGCCAGATTGAAGTGGGCTCAACAAGTTCTTTTCGTGAACGTACTTGCAAAGTTGCTTGTGTGCACAGGCCTCCAGTACCTTGGAAAGGAAAGGGAGAATAGAAATGGGACGGAAGTGGTTGGCGAGTGAGGGATTGGAGATTTTGGGAAGCGGAATAACAATGGCTTTCTTCCATAGAGACGGGAAAGCACCAACGCTTAGGGAAAAATTTACAATATGCGAGATGGACGGGAGGAGATGATCGAAGATTGCGATTATCATGCGACGGCTGATGTAATCATAGCCTGTTGCATTGGATTTAATCGCAAGGATTATCTTTTTGATCTCGCCAGGCGGAACTGGAGAAAACTGGAAGGGGCAAGTTGTAGGCCTCGGGAGGCTAGCTAAAAAATCCAAGGTACGACGCCTGGTATGGTGATTAATCGAGGTGCTAGAGGAGAAATGTTGATTAATATCATCCAATCCAAGGGTCGCACCGTGACAGTCTAAGCTTTTAACTTTGCCTATACCCAGAGTTCTGAGGAATCTCCAGATACTGGCAGGGGAAGACGAAGAGATATTACTGAGAATATGACGGCGTTTAGCATTACGTACCATCTGATTGCACCGATTCCTTGCAGCCTTAAAAGAGCCCCAGTTTTCCTCTGTACGATCCCTTTTGAATTTACGAAATGCACGGTCTCTTCGTCTCATCGCCATCCGAACTCCAGGTGTCATCCATGGCGCAGCAGGACGCCTCAGTTTAATTTTTTTAATAGGAGCGTGGGCATCAAAAAGTGAGAGAACCTTTTTATTGAAAATCTCTACCTTTTCGTCGATAGATTTGGCTGTTTCTATCTCATCCCAGTTAATATTTGCAGCGTCCCTATTAAGCTTGTCCGTATCCATCCGTCCAAAACAACGCAAGTGCAAAACCTTAGGAGGGGATTTGGGGGGTTTAAGAGCGTAACAGATGTAAATAAGGTCGTGGTGGGAGAAACCAGGGGCAGGAAATTGACCATGAGAGGAAACAAGGGAGGGAGCAGAGGTAAGGATAATATCAAGCCAAGTGTCATCATTTTCAATGTTATGGTGAGTGGCTTGTAAGGGTAAAACGTGAAGGCTAACAGAAGCAAGGATGTCGAGGAGTTTACGTGATCTGGAGGAGTGAGGGGCCAGAAGATCGGTATTAAAATCGCCCATGATGATGTGGTGTGCGTAGTTTGATCCCAAGGATTCCAGAACTGTTTCCAGACTGGAGAAGTAATCAAGAGAAGGAGGACAATAGACAACTCCGAGTAAGGTTTTCACTCCCTTGACCCAAACCTCAAGAAAAAGATATTCCGCAGAAGTAGAACATAGACTAGAAGAAGAGGCAACAATATCGTATTTAAAATCACTGCGGAGGTAAATCGCGACACCGCCTCCCCTCCTGTCAATTCGATCGTTTCTAATTAGAACGAAACCAGGGAGGGGGTATGAGACAGATGGAAGATGAGGTTTGAGCCAGCTCTCGGAAATCAGGACGGCATGTACACCGGCATCCGTGAAAGTCTCGGACAAGTCGCTATAGTGGCTTGGTACACTTTGAGCATTAATATGACAGATGTTAAAACTGTGCAAAGGTGATTGGTAAAATGTTTGGCGTACCAAGTCACCAAGCCCATCCAACGCAGAACAGTAACTATCGTTATCGAGTGAAGCAGCATCCTCATTGGCAGAATAAAAGGAATCATTGTCTGATAACATAATATTATATATATAAGTATGATAAAAATATGTTTATAGATATATAATATGTATATATAAATATAAGACTTATATACTATAGTTGATAATTAATAAAAGAAGATAAACGTTCTCGTGCAACTTAATACTCATTGCACCACCCACCAGCCAACCTACACACTAATAAAAACAAAAATACTCAAACAAGACATATCGCACAACACATCGAAATGTACTACTATTCCGAACGCATTCAAACAAAATATGACAGATGTCAGAGTAACGTTGACATTTGACAGTTAAGAACAATACGAATTACGAAAGCAAACATTTTGTCTATATAAAATTTATAAAAGATAGATAAAATAATAATATTATGATGTTCACAAAACAAAAGTACTAAAGTAAAAATGGAACAACGAGATAACGACTACGCAGTAATAAATAGGCACGAATTGAAAAACAGTTTGGAATAGAGTAGTTATTGTCGTACTGAACCTTATTTCTTGCGTGACTTGAGGTTAGAACTCGAAGCAGCCACAGAATCAACACCACGTCCCGTGACCGAAGATGAAGAATCCGTCTTCTTGGGATATTTCTCCGTCATGAGAATAAGTTCTGCGATGGAGAAGATTTTAGTACGTGTCCCATCCGGAGTTTTCACAACTACATTGCCGTCCTGGGTCCAAACTGATCGCATTCCAAAATGTTGTCGAGCCTTAACGAAGATCTGCTGCCGCGGCTTGGTCAGGAATTCCCGAACAGAAATTGAAGACCCCTTGAGCTTTTTCTTGGACCTCCACACAGCCGAGCGATGGTCAACTAGTGTGAACCAAACCAGAATTGGCCTGTGGTGATCCTGGCTGGGTGTACCTATTCTGTGACATGAAGATATGTGACAAGTGGAAATATCCTTCAATGCCAGAGTATTGTTGATTACATCCAAGACTACAGATGCAGAGTTCTCCTGGCTGGTCTCCTCAACACCTAGGAAGATGAGGGCTTTCCGCCGGTGCCTTGATTCAATGACATCGATTGAACAAGAGCATTCATCAATTTGCCTCCTCAGCAGCCGCAGCATCTCCAACATGAGCTCTCTGAATGTCCGGAACTCTTCAGCTACCCTTGCCACAGTGTCCTTGCCTGGTCCACCGGGCTGCAATTTAGCTTCAAGATCTGCCATCTTGCGGTAGAAGCTTTCCTCAAGCCTGTGTTGTGTGTTTTCAATATCAGCTAATTGTGACATTGTTAAGATGTAATCCAAAGTGTGCAGGTGAAATGCTGGTAGGTGGTGTTCGAGGATTCAACACATATACCGTATGAATCACACTGAATATTGTGAAAATGCCCTATAAGGTACTAAAAGCACTTATTTAAAATGTTTAAAACATAAGATATTGTGATTAATTTGAATTAAATTAACAGCTGATTTTTCAAACACGTCTTATCTTTTTTACACCTACCCGCGAAAAAAAGATTATTATTTTCCGATCAAATAAACTACAAATTAGTATTTTCTTTCGTAACTGATCAAAACGACTTTAATTTTAAATTCAGAAATACCCGACGAACTTATTAAAATGCAAAGGGGATGTGCGAGAGATATGAAAATATTTACAGACGATCTCCTAGAGCCGATATTGGCAGCCCCTCTACGTGAAGATCGTGTTATTCTTCGGTTATAAAGATGAAGTTTGCAAATTTTTATGAGTGCAATATCTAATAGAAATGGAGTAGTTTATAATAATATCAGCCCTGTATTAAATACTGTCCCACTGCTGGGCACGGGCCTCCTCTACTACTAACAGGGTTTAGGCTTTAGTCCACTACGCTGGCCTAGTGCGGCTTGGTAGACTTCGCATATCTTCTAAATTCTTACGGAGAGCTTCTCTGGTATGCAGGATTCCTAAACATGTTTATAATTATTATATAGTTCACTAGACTTCTGCTCGCGGCTTCGCCCGCATGAATGAGTTTTTCCGGGATAAAAGTCCCACTTTATATTTCCCCGGGATAAATTATACATATAAACCTTCCTCTGAAATCACTCTACCTATTAAAAGAAACCGCATCAAAATCTGTTGCGTAGTTTTAAAGATCTAAGCATACATAGGGACATAGGGACAGACAGCGGGAAGCGACTTTGTTTTATACTATGTAGTGATTAAACTTCCCTGTCTATGCAACTAGTCTAAAACAATTTAACATACAGAGGCAAATGGTGCACTTTTCATCATATCCGTCCTATTATATGATAGGATTTATTTTTACATTGAATGACGAGATGAACATGTCGCTCGCCTGATAAGCGATGCGATCGACTAATAGTAGCAATACCGTGTAGAACTTTAAATTACAAAGTACTGAATGGAACTCCGCAGCGCTCTACATAAGAGATATAAGAACTAGTAATTACGCTTGGTACAATATCCTTTAAACCGGAACAATACAGGGCATGCACACTGCTGCTTGGTAGAAATAGACACTCCAGTGATACCTATCAGACAGTCCCTCGCATACATCCAGTAGGAGACGAGCCTATCGCGATATTACAGCCGAATCCCATTCTTACATTCGATGAATCTACACAACTGAACGCAAACCTTACGTAAAAATCGATAAGTCAACGTTTGAGGGGCAATTTGTTTCGTTAATGTATTTCTAATGATTGGCTCGGATGCCTGCCATTACGGGGGGTAATGTAGCGTTACTGTGCCTTTGTGACAAAGTATGTAGCACTGTTAATATAACAGTGAAATGAGTACGTTCACATGATGTTCAAACATGTTTCAGAAAGGATTTAGTTTTGTTATTACGGCCTGTTACCTTCCTAACATCAACTCCGTGTGTGGCAACCCAAATGGTCAACACTGGAAATATTATCGAGGATCTTCTGGCCGTCGTCACCCATATGCGCAATAAAACAAGGAGGCATTGGGGCACATAGAACCATAAACCATAGAAAATATATCAAGCATATTTTTACGAAATACTGCCTAAGCTTCTTCATCATAAAACATCGAATACTGCCCCCTTATTCTCTATGACACGCGTTATTTTCACCGCTCGTAACAAGCGCGTAACGTAACTCATCGCGTTTATTACTATGGAAATTGGCATACAGAATACCATTTTACGCACATTACACGAAGTGAACGTGACGCGGCCGCGTTACCAGTTAACAATATCATAGAGAATCATGCCTCTGGTATTGCTCGCGGCTTCCCCCGCGTGATTAAGTTTTTCCGGGATAAAAATATTTTCCCGGAATAAAAACTAACGTATTGCACTCAGGAGTAATGTAGCTTCCTATTAGTGAAATAGTTCTCAAAATCGGGTCAGTACTTCCTGAGATTAGCGCGTTCAACCAACCAAACAAAAACCTCCTCAGCTTTATAACATAATAAATAAGTATGGATTAAAAATAATTAGTAATACCCACTCAATACTTTGTAATTTAAATTTGTGTATGTATTTAATAAGCTAGTAGCGTAGCTTGGTTTTTGCAACCCTGGGCGGACCCAAAATTTTATACCCAAATACGCCAAAAATAAAAATATCAATTTATTTTATTATTATTTTTATTTTAGGCAATTTGCCGCCCCCCTTAAAATGTCGCCACAACTACACTACGCAACTGAACCGAGCGTGCTCTTATCAATAGACGATAGACATAATTATATAGAAAAGAACGAGACAGACTCCATCACTCACGAATACATTTCTCCCCATAATTAGCTCCAAACCGATGAAAAACCTACCAACTTGTTTATTTTTTGTCCTGTGATTGATGTGCCGTCCATAAGTGGTTCTGTAGCGTCAATAATTAATCACATATTTACTTAAACAAAAAGCTTTTTCCTACGTGGCAAATGGATTCGTGAATTAATGGGATTCATGTGTGAATTCGTTGACTTTTGTTGGTGTGATAAAAGAATTATGTAAATATACATTTGTATTACTATAGGACTGATTGGAGGTGCCTCGTGGGACTGCCTCGGTGGCGTAGTTGTATTATGGTCCGACTACGAAGCTGAGATCTCGGGTTCGATTCCCGGGTCGGGCAAAGTGGTATTGGGTTTTTCTATTCAATATCAGCCTTTTTTTTGTTTTCGCGGAGAAAGTGACTTATTACTACCGCCCAGCCTTCAAGGGGCCGGCGTCTACGGCAGCTTGAGGCCTACCTGCCACACTGCCGTCCATCACGGGGGTCGCAGCAATGTGCTAAAAAACACGCACAAAACTAAAGACGGACAGCCCCCTGCCGCCCTCCCGAGACCCCCGGTGGCCCCTATTAGTCACCTTTTACGACAGAGACTATCCCGCCCTCACACCCGCCACTGCAACTCCTGTAAGCCAGGATCAGCAGTGGCACGTATTTTATGACACCGAGCGGTGAAGCTTGGCGAGTCTCAGGGAACACTAATATATCTGTAACCCGCAACGAAATTAATCAAAAGAAAGTTAGGGAGGAGTTGGAAATATTAATTGTCCACTTCCCTCCAAAGCAAAGCGGCAGACAAAAATAATGAACTAAGGAGGTATTTTAACCTCAAGTTTACAACTAGAAAAGCCAGTTGTAAAGCACCACGGATAAAAATTCAATGAAAGGGTCCTAATAGAATAATAACTGATGGCTTTAGTTATTATTCTGAGTCTACCGCAGCGGTACCGGGGTTAACTCTAATCCAGTCTAGACTAACAAACAGTGTGTCCAATAGGGATGTCCGTCTGAGATCAATTAATCGGTATTATCTACTACTAACATTAAGATTTTGAATCGATCCGAAAAATTTTATCTATTCCGAAAATATTATCATTCTATTTATTTGTTATTTATTGCGAGTCAGAGAATCGGTTCCGCACGTAAACTGTAAGTGAACTATTTATTCTCTTCGCAATTTTATAGCCGAATGACGATTGGTGTCAGATGCATAGCTTTGACACTGCAATACGTGAAATAATAATAAATACCAAGTTTTAATATAAGGATAACAAAAAATATAAAGATACATACAAATGCCAAAATTCTTTTAAAATTTATCGATAACTTAACCCTAAATCGATTAAAAGATTTCTCGATACCATTTAACTCGATACTAAGATTTAAATTCCTTATCTACATCACTAAGAAATAACCACATTTAAGATAAATGATTTCTTCGCAAGGTTCACGGGAGACGGCGCGCAGAAATAACATCTTGTTTTCAACTGGAAACTTATTCACGAAACCTGTCAAGCTGATTGATGTTTTAGTGCTATTAATATTTAAACCAACAGTTACCTTTGAAGAGACTTACAGTTTTTTCGTTAGTTCCGTATGACCATTTTAGTGCTTTAATCGGATAAGCTTGCCTTCTGTGGAAAATAACGCGTGGGTTTTAGAAAATACCGTATTTTTCAAATGTCTTGTCATCTGTTTGTGTACTACACACATACACTTGCGCCTTTTATCCCCGAACATGTAGGCAGAGGCACAACTAGTGAAATATAAGGAAAGATGGTAAATAATGCAAAAACACGCGGACGAAGTGTTAGAGCTGGCACTGAATAAAATATCTGTGGCAAAATATAAAACTACAGGAATAATAAAGCTGCTTGCAGATCCTTCTAAAATTCTATGATTACTGGACCACCCGTTAAACCTGTAACTCTAGAATCATGGTATTGTGTAAACAAGTTCTTATATAGGTTTGGAAATCTTTATGGGAGGTCTATGATCAGCAGTTGAGTGCATGTGGCTGATGATGATGATAACGCTGTTCCTATATCGACAGAGGCACGTAAAAAGGGTTTTTGAAAAATCATTCTGATAGTTAGAGGTGTTCCTATTGGAAGCATTAGAATACATGCACATATTATATAGTATAATAGTATATATTGTACATAGTATATATAGTTTCTTTTTATTGCATCAAATGACGAAACGAGCATGCCGTTCGCCTAAGAGTAAGCGATACGACCACCCATAAACAATAGAAATACCATCCAGCACCTTAGGTTACAAAATACTGTGTGGCATTCCTCTGCGCTCGTCATCCTGAGACATAAGATGTTAAGACTCATTATGTCCTGTAGTTACACTGGCTACAATACCCTTCAAACCGAAACACAACAGTGCATGCACACTGCTGCTTGGTGGTAGAAATAGAAATTGCGGTGGTACCCACCCAGGCGGACTCTTACATATGAGAGTCCTACCACGTGTAGCAATATAGTACAATAATTGTTCTTTTTCCAAGGTTAGGAAAAGGTGTAACGCCCCTCAATTCACCACTTATTTTAAGCGACATGTACCTAAACCCTCAAAATGTCATAAACAAAATTAAATTCATCAATTATTCAGTTCACATAATTAATTTACTTATATATTTGAAAATTAAAAGCAAGCACAAATATTAATAATGTCACGTATTTTCGAAGCAGGATAAAGATAAGACATCGTCAGTGGTTTACCATTCAGTGATAAATCGAATTCTTTGTCTTACTTCCGCTTGTACGGGATCTATTTGATGGGAAATAGGGATCGAAAACAACTTCTAAAAAGTACGAGAAATCATTATTCTAACGCTTTGCGGAGAAAAAACGTCAGGATTTATGAAAAAAGTAAAAACTGAAAATAATAGAATTCTATAAAATCTAACTTATGACTTTATCGTTAAAAATAAATCACACAGACTAATCATATTATTAAGAATCAACGCATCCGAATAAAGCGTATACAACCAACCTGGTAGCAATTAATTTCCATAAAAATCAAGCCAGCCACAATATGCAACTCTCCATTAGCGATGCGAAATATTTTTTTTTATTGCATCGAATGACGAGATGAGCGTCCCGTTCGCCTGATGGTGAGCGATTTGACCACCCATGAACAGTAGAAACACCATCCAGCACCTTGAGTTACAAAGTAGGTACTGTGTGGCATTCCACTGCGCTCGTCATCGTGAGACATAATATGTTAAGTCTCATTATGTCCAGTAGATACACAGGCTACAATATCCTTCAAACCGAAACGCAACACTGCATGCACACTGCTGCTTGGCGGTAGAAATAGACATTGCGGTGGTACCCACGCATACAGACTCTTACATATGAGAGACCTACCACCAGTATTTATTAAATTCTAATAAAAACAATGATTAATCTAAGAGTTCCGCATTTGCAATACCGCGCATCACTACATACAGACAATTACTTTGAAACAAAGAGCAGGCACCCACGCGCCTCGCGTCGTGAAAAATACATCGGTACAAGGAAAACGTTTCTTCGCAGCAGAGCCATATTTATGAATAAATAATCGTATTGTCGTTTTTGTCGTAACGTATGGCGTGCATGTCGTATACAATACGATTTGTCGGAATATAAAACAGGTTGGTGGAATGATGCGTCGGCATCTTAAGTCGTTACTATAAATCCTGTTCTGGGGTAGACTGGTATATCTACCCAGTAAGGCATGCCGATAGAATTCTGGTAATCGGTCCAAAACACACACTTTAATTGGACTTTATTACATTATATCGGAGAGCCGGTTAATTTAAAATAATAATCGTCCTAAACCAATAATTGTTAGTGGGAGTGACAGTTGCCTGTATAAATGAGGCTCCTTGCCATTTGAAGTATTTCAGTCTTAGTTTAAAAAAAACTTTATTCATCACGTAGGCGAACATAGTTGCACTTATGATAAGTCAAAAGGTCTCTTATATAACTACCGACATTTTATTGAGATTAAAAACAATGATGAAAATTAAAAATTAAAAAGGCAGCTCGGGCTGGCATGAAAGGGGATTTAAATAAGAGCCAATTTTTATTAAAAAAAAATTATGGGAGGAACGCGTCGCGATCCTCACCGGTGAGGACACTACAGGCCCTAGCCTAGCTAACCTACCAGCCTTTCACTAGCTACCTAAGCGAAGACTAACCGAAGAAGATAGGCAGAAAGACACTCCGGGCTTACTTTTTTGTCATCATTTGTCCCTTGAATCTATACATATATATTTTTTTTCCAAGTCTTTTGCATACAAAGTCAGATCAGTTATTTATGCTAATGCACACACATCACCGATAAATAGGGATTAAATCCTAAGGAACTTAACTAACAGTAAAAACTATCCCTAAAAATTCATAACAAATTCAGAACACAATTAGGTAAATAATTATAATTAAACGGTGTACAGCGTTTACTCTTTGTTCAGTGTTTAACTAGCTATCGAAGGGTCACTATGCTAATTCACCCCCGTGATGGACGGCAGTGTGGCCTTTAGGCCTCACGCTGCCTTTGACGCCGAGGGCGTCCTTCGGTGTACGGGGGCTTCTGAGCCCCCCCAACAACAGGAGACGGACCGCAACAGCGGTACGCTCAGGGGCGGTTGCGGACGACAACTTAGACTTGAGTCGGAGGAAGCCCGCAGCCGTCCCTAATGCGCCGAAGATGGCCACCGCGGAGTTTTGGTTGGTATGCCGTGCGGTGTACATAGGTTAGGGACTCGGCCCGGCGGTCGCCCGACGATTTCCATCTCTCCGGGCGGCTCAACGTCGGGTCGCAAGGCCCGGTGAACCCAACATAACCGCTCAGTCGTTCCCCTTGAACACTGGGCGGTAGTAATAAATCACTTTCTCCGCGTAAACAAAAAAAAACTATGCTAATTCAATGTTTAGTTATATATGCTGTTAAATGGTCACAATTTCAGTACTGGTGAAGTTGTGAATAATGTACAAGTCGCGAGTTGAAGTGAGTATTTGTCTATACTAGTTTACACGCTACTTCGCCCGCGTGCAAAAGCTATTTCGAGATAAAAAGTCCCATATGTCCTTCCTGGGGTCTCAAACTATCTGCATACCAAATTCCATAGAAATCGGTTCAGTAGTTCCCAGAGATACGAAAAACGAAAAACCTCACAATACCTCTTTATAATATTAGTATAGTATAGTATAGGGCTTTAATAGTCTCTCCATTAAAACTAGTGTAGAAGCTTTATATGCAAATAGACTCGACTATCGGGGACAAACGCTATGATTCAATGAAGGGCAATGGGGCACCTGCTCAATTCTTTGATATGCGTACTTAATTCACTTCTGTTTAAAATTTCAGTACTTCTGGCTATGGAAAAGATTCGCACAGCCCACTCTGAGCTCATTTTATTGTGTAATAATATATTCATCGATATTCGACGGGTACATAAACTGGCGCGTTTACGGTGTCTGCACGTTATCGATTCGGTAAACACCGGATTGTTTTTATATAATGTCTGAGTAAAATGTAATATGCATAGTTTTATCTGTGCTTATATTACTTAAAATAGTATTAAAAATTTAATTTAATATTCCTACTTAGTACCTACCACATAATACATAATATTACCTAGGTACTTCGTATTATTATTAACATAATTTGAAATGGTAACATATTTTAAGACATATTAATTTTAATAAGTAGTAGAGGCACGCTGCATGCAGGTTTATTGGGCGGTGTAGTACATTAGTAGAGGAGACCCGTACCCAGCAGTGGGATACGAGACTATCACGGCCTCACACCCACCATTGCGACTCCTGTAATAGTCTAAGATCCCACTGCAGAATCACTACACCTATCGAGTATTTGCTACAAACCAAATTTTTACACATATTTAAGATTAGGAGAATATACATCTTCTAGGTTGCCTATCAAAATTTGGCCGCTAGTATTTTTAATAAATTATTTTTAATTAATTTTTCGGAAAAAAAATTACCCACTTGTTTTTTAAATAAAATATGGTCCACCTCACGGCAATACATATAAAGACTCTGAAAAATCACGGGTGCCGTTGTGCACGTGACCGCACCTCTTCGCAGCCAGGTTTAAACAGTTATGATTATGATACATTTATACCCTCATAACGTACATTTACAATTTATATATCAAATTAAAGCTATTTTTTTTCTGTTTATTATGATATACGGTTGCTTAATTAAATCTGGCCGCAAATAAGGGTTGCTAGTCAGACGAGGATAGCGATTGCCAACTGTACGACGACGCTTTAAAGCCATTACGCATGCGTCGAATGCTATAACTCCGTCCAACCATTTATTTAACTTTTAACAGTTCGGTTTCTAATCAATTGGTGATGTACTATCATGGCTGCTATTAGATGGTATTTTTATATATATATATATTTTTTTAAACCAACTTGGTTCCTGGGAGGCTCAACTCCAATGCAATATAAGAATGTGCTATGTGATTCCATGAACAAATCTTCCGATAATGACGGCGATCCTGATATTTGTAGCAATGAAAGTGATAGCTGCGATGATAGTGTAAGTCAAAGCTCTGATGATTCAGATTTTTAAATAAGAGTATAGGAAATATAAGAAACATTTTAAAAAAAATTAATGAGCTTAATCTTTAATTAAAATTTGACTTGGCCAGTTTTTATCATAATTAAATATATATCGATACCTCCCACGTAAGTTGTTGTATGCCACAAAAATGCCGTTTAGCGTTTTTACTGAAAACGATCCCAATTTCCTATATTCTATGCATTCAAAGTGAAAAAATAACGAAAACACAATTTAATCAAGGTTTTTCCAGACGTATTTTGTTGTAACTTTCGAACGAGAACGGACTACAATAGTGTATAGACCTTTGCAATGGTTTACGTGGGGTGTGGGGTGGGAAGAATCACGCACTCGCGTGTCGTATTGGTCACATACAACAGACTACGCCGGACTTACAACCGGCCGCACGTGAAAGAAAGCGATTAAGTTCTCTCAAAATAAACTCATATCATTAAATAACTGCAAATATATAACAATGAAACATACAAGTATATTAACAACTGGGCGTAGACTATGTGATTTGGTCAATAATACTAGACAACAAATTAGCAGTTCCGAGACACCCATTCAAAATAATAATGTTTCATTAAGCGGAATAGAACTAAATAGTTTTTGTGATTCAAGCCTGTGAAATATTACTTCTATGTTTCATTTTGTAATATTTTATTGAGATTTATGAGGTTAGTGTTACTTTTAGGTGGTGATACCAACCTAAAATATTGTATAGATTACTTACAGCAGTATACGTCGTTGAGCATTAATTAAAAACATTGTATGTAATACGTACAACATTTTACGTTTACATACAAATAAAAATATTGTTGTATGTTATGAATACAACAGTTTACGTTGCTATTACTTTTATTTTTACTCAAATTCATTGTTGTATGTCAAAAATCTTTTCTGAAATTGAGTCTTATAAGTAATATATAAAATGCTGTGTCCTGACTAGCTAACTTTATGACTGATCTATGAACGCAGAACCTAAATAACTGGGCCTTGAGACGACGAGTAAGAGTAAAATTTGGTGGATTTCTTCCTTATACTATGTAAGCATTCGACAAAAAAGGATTTCCAGGAATTAGTCCATTACCAATAAGTTTCTATGAATCGGAAATTAATGAGCTATCAATATAATAGATGGATATATCTTTTTCAATAACCTCAAACTATCAATAAATTCTACTTCAAAGTAGTCAAATCTTGAGACCCTTCCCCTTTTTGTAATATCAATCACTTGGTCTACGACTGTGATAACGATTTCTGCCCTTATTATATACAAAAGGAAAGTTTATCAGCATTTGACATTGCACCTCAACCCTCACCAGCACCTCATTCTAGCTGCTCAACATATACAACAATAAACAATAGTCCACTGTCGGATATTTCGAATAATAGTCCCAGCACAAGTACCCGCCGTCGTTAATCAAGGACAGATAAAGGTAATGTAAGAAAAATACATTAATGAATGGATAAATAGTAAGAGAACAAGTTTACGTCATTTAGGAAGAGAATATAGGTATGTCAAGAAAAGGTAAAATTCAAGCAAGTAGAAAGATGGTCAAGCCATGTTGCTGTTAAGTTACATTATACAAGGAAAATGTCGAACAAATTATGTTTAGACGGACTAGGTTTTCCATCTTGAAAATTACTATACTCAGTCACAACTCACAGTTCGCAGTCAGGAAGTTGGCGGTGTGATACCCCGTGCCTCGGAAAGCACGTAAATCGTTGGTCCTACGCCTGATCTCTCCCCGGTCATGTTGGATTGCCATCTCATTGATTATGAGAGTGAAGGAATAGCGAGTGCACCTGTGTATTGCACACGCACACTTGTGCACTATAATATCTCCTGCGTGCCTGCCTGATCTCCGTTGAGATTGGCCGTCGTGGCTAAAGTCAGCTAGGAAGGGATATTTTTAACTACAACGAGCTTTTGATTGAGTGTAATCTTTCAAGATATGGTTTAATGGGATAAAATAATTATAGGAAGTCCTGGTATGTGCAGAAGATCCTTTTAAAATTTAAAATCGGTACGTTTTGGCATACAATAATGCTGTAACGATTGCCATTAATAACAATACCCGAAGATGCCAAAGAAATAGTATGGAGCTGAGCTATGCCCTCTATGTCAACCATCTCCCCTTAACAAAGGCAAAATATTATGATGACATAACTAGCCTCTGTCACAGTGGAATTAATCCAGCCACATATAACGACTTTTTCAGGAGTTTAGGTAACTCTTTTTGCTGGCTTTCATAACGATATTGAATTTTCTGATCCGGTATAATACATAAATTAGTCGTTTTTTTTAATTTCTCGTAATCATGTATTTTCGTTTTTATTATTGATTCTCATAGAAATAATATTAGTTTTTTTTTAATTAATAATGGAAGATATTATCTGTTTTTATAAGTATACGTAAATGTTAATTATTTTATTTTTTCAAAGATATTGAATATCTAGTATTGGTTGTTCCTTTTAAAAAAATAAAGAAATTTATCATTTATAATATTTCTTTCTTATTTCTTAACCTACAGTATGTTTAAATATAATAATACACACATAATTTTTTAACCGATGTCTATTGTTATTACCACATACAGTGGATTGAGACTAATATTTTTCAGTGTATACTATTGTAACTATCATATACAACAATTGACGACACCTAAACTCCGCTGTATAACGTTGTAAGTATGAGATACTACAACTGGCGCAGCCTGTACTCCGCAGTAAAATGTTGTATGAACGATATCTCAGAAAATACACATATTTTTGAAATTATCTTTCAACACAGTTAAGAATACTATTAATTAAATACATATACCAAATTTCATACAGCTACAATGATAAATGCAGTGTTTAGGCCAATTTGAATCTTTAAAATGCTCTACTGTAAAATTGCGATTTTGGGGATACAACAACTTACGTAGGAGGTATCGATATGTTGAATAACTTTATAAAATTACTGATGCAATGATTTTATATTTTTATGGAAACTTGAAAAAGAACAGTCGAAGGTGGGACTCGAACCTACGACCGGCGGCGTACCGTGCCGGTGCTCTTCCAATTGAGCTACCTCGACTCCCACTGCGGCTGTCGAATTTCAAGATCCATATTTTTAAATCTCTTAAAGGAGATGACAAGTGTTCTTTTTCAAGTTTCCATAAAAATATAAAATCATTATCCAGGCACTACATGGCCATTAACATGTATAAAAAATCATAATATATTACTGATGTAATGAAAACTGGCCAAGTCGAATCTAACCTACTTTAAGATCTCACATTTTTAAATAACAGCAACTGTTATAGGTGTCCAATAAAGCAAAGAAATAGAGTTTCATACTTGTTCATAATGTTATTTTGTTCCTATAAATACATATTTGGATTTTGCATAAAACTTGGCACTCATTTAAATCTCCATTCTTTTTGCGGCGAAGCCCACAGCCGAGCATAATTTTTATATTGAACTTGGCTCTTCTTTTTCACATTTATGTTTTTGGTGGGATTAATTATTTTTAACCCGCTGCCGCAAGGAATTTAATCAAATAGAAGTGTACGGAGGAGTCGGAAATAAGTTTCCACTGTTATGTATTTATATAAATAATTACAGTAAAAGTTTCGTTATATAGGTTCAGGAATGCAATAAAATAAACAAGCTATGTGTGAGGCACCGTTTATGGGTCGCCCATACACGCTGTAATGGCGGATATAAAACGGATTATGTGGATGTCGAGCCACCCTACGTATGTAGTTTTAATATCGCTGATTTCGATTGCACGTAAAGTACAATCGTACATCAGTGGTATGCCAAACAGCTATGTTGTATTGTGTTTAGAATCATGCGTGTTTTCTGAATTGGAGTCAAACCACGTAATTTTCGTAGTTCATATTATTTGATGAACAATGTTTGCTATGGCGAACCATGAGAGGTTCGAGTCCTTTCGGGCGAGTAGAGTGCATGTGAATTAACTTATCATGGTGTACTTGTAGTAGCTCGGGTAGTGATTACTGTGCACAAGGTGTAAAACCTTGGTAGATTTTAATGGGCCACGTAAGCGTGTCGCGTTCCAGGATCAGTTTGTGTATATCCGGTATGAATCAGGCCGGCATAATTCTGTCGACTAACGAGGGACAAACATCTATCGTCAGTCAACACTCTGAAGCCTACTCCGCTTACTACCAGAGTCCAGATGTAGTGGGGTCGCTTTACAAAACTCCACTTTCACCTGTCGCGTCAATCGACCGATATAGTGAAGTCAATACAATAAGTATTGACTGATCTATCCGCAGGAAAATATTATTTTTAGTGAAAAGAAACGGATACACTAAACAAGCGTCTCGTTTGCAAGTCAGTTTTAAATTAATTGCTTCGAATAATAATTGTCTTTGAGTAGTCGTGGCTCTTACTACGTTATAAAAAACCGCTATAAAATCCGAATAATAGTTTTATTTCAACACGTACCTAGTTCTTTTACCAATATTTTGTGTTCTTACGTCCAAGCGCCGTACTTCCATCATCTATAAATAAAGATACTTATTACTAAACTCCGCTCCAAGAAAATAAAATGTATACCTACTAGAAACTATCCTGAAATCTATTCCACTATACGCATTCCGCATACGAGGATCTGCGAAACGAATCCGCAGCGTAATTAATGAGGACACGCTCGGATAAATCACTCAGCAGAACCGCACGCAATTCCTCGCACTCTCTGCCAGATTTACCTACTGTTTCAAGCTAACCTGCTAGTGGCTACAACTTACAAGTTACTGTATAGTTACTGCACTGTAACTGCATATTCAAGGAATGTAGAAAATAATGTCTTAATTAAGCTAGCTATAACCTGAAATATAGTTACAATATGACAGTATAGAATTTAAAAGTTTAAAGCGTTGTTGTTAGGTATGTATGTCAGAGCTCTAGCTTGAGAATTGTTGATTGTTTGATTTTGTATTTGGAAGCTTCACGAGTACGTAATATACAGCTGAGTACTTAGATATTAATAGCACAGAATATAGAATAGTACTACGTAGTGATAGTAACGAATAGAGGACGTACTACAGTAATGATTACAGGATTACGTCGCTTTTATATGGGAGGCATGGTGTGACACAGCGTTCTCATACAACTACGTACGTGCACTTATATAGCCGCGCAAGTGTGTGCCCCAACAATAAATGTTAAATTATTTATTCTTTATATTTATTATTCAGATTTTTTACTACCTATTATATTATAGTTTAGGATTTGGCCATTCGCACCCCTTTGGAAAAGAAACTACTTAAAAGGCTATGTTGCGTTCAAAATTCACAGTAAGATAAGGTCCGATTTGATTAAAAATAATGCTTAGCTATTCATGATTATGATATAAAAAAACTGACATTTTATAACAATTTGCACACACATACCTACACCCACAATAACTAACGCGCGCGCTCACCAGAATACACGCACACGGACGCGCCATTTATCCCCGAAGGGGAAAGGCATACAAGAAATTATTCCACCTACTTTTCCGTCCCATAACAACAAGTCTATCGTCATATCAGTCACAAATTCCAGATTCCGGAATAATACTGTGCAGAAAAAACGAAAATCACTTTGCCAGACCTGGGATTCAAATATGAGACCTCAGAGCGGTAATCGTACCGCGCACGTAATGCTACTACTCTACTGAGGCAGTATAAAGATTAAGATCCCCCTTAACGTTATATACCAATCTCTTCGTGTCTACTGACTTGCATCAAATACCTTATATCTTCCAATATCATATTTTGATCTTATTTCAACTTACCCGATCTATGTCATACGGAGTTACTGGTGTTAGTTCTCTCGTATACGAGGGGCCGTCTGCAGCAGTGTAACGCTGTACTTTGCAATTAAAAGTTCTGTATTTTTTTATGGTATCGAATGACGAGACTGGCATGCCGTTCAACTGATGGTAAGCGATACGACCACCCATAAACAGTAGAAACACCATCCAGAACCTCGGGTTACAAGATACTGTGTGGCATTCCACTGCGCTCGTCATCCTGAGATATAACATGTTAAGTCTCATTATGTCCTGTAGTTACACTGGCTACAATGCCCTTCAAACCGAAACACAACAGTGCATGCACACTGCTGCTTGGCAGTAGAAATAAATATTGCGGTGGTACGCAACCAGACGGACTCTTACATATGAGAGTCCTACCACCAGCAAAAACCTGTATGGTGCAACACCTGTATGGTGTTGCTACTGGTTATAAGCGGTTGTATCGCTTACCATCAGGCGAGCAGCACGCTCATCACTTCATTTCATCATTATCATCAGCCACACGACGTCAGCCACTGCTGAATATAGCCCCCCCCCCCTCCCCCTAAGATTTTTAGGTGGACTTGTCAGAAGCGGCCTGCATCCAGAGCGTTACTGAGACCTTTATCAAGTCGTCTGTCCTCTCTTCATTTATTTATTTATTTTATTTGACTGCCTCGGTGGCGTAGTGGTATTGCGTACGCATTACGAGTACGATTTGCGCGCTGAGGTCCTGGGTTCGAATCCCGGGTCGAGCCAAAAAAATTGTGACTGGGTTTTTCCATCTTAAAATTTACTCAGTCGCAGCTCGGAGTCAGGAAGTTGGCGGTGTGATACCCCCGTGCCTCGGAAAGCACGTAAAGCCGTTGGTCCTGCGCCTGATCTCTCTCCGGTCATGTCGGATTGCCGTCTCACCGGACTATGAGAGTGAAGGAATAGCGAGTGCACCTGTGTATTGCGCACACACTTGTGCACTATAATATCTCCTGCGTACCTGGCTGATTTCCGTTGAGATTGGCCGCCGTGGCCGAAAACTGGCTAGGAGGATTTCATTATTACTTTTATACAACAATGTATAAGGCGGACTTAATGCCGATGGCATTCTCTACCAGCCAACCTTAGGGTGATGCAGAGATAAACAATATAGGTAGGTGTAATAAATAATGATATAACATAAACTGAGAAAGAAGGAGGAAAAAAAAAACTAAAATAAAAAATAAAAAAAAACATAAATATAAGAAGTACACAATAGTTTAGTAGCAATAAATAAATAAAAAATACCATCTCGTCTCAATTGAGTTTGTTGCGTTGTTCCATCTCAGCAAAAAGATGAACATACGCGCTTGTCTAAGCCGCAAATCCAGCGAGATAACGTATTTGAGTGACATTTCATGTTGTTTTGCGTGCTGTCGACCCCGGGGTCATGTCTGCCACTAACCACAAGATAATCCTTCTGTCAAATAAATTTTGCTTTTAACTAGAATAACAGATTTTTTTAAAGCTTACTTTTTCTTGAATAAATTTACGTAAGATATTATAATATTATTCAAAAATAGCCTACTATACAAGTAATACTTTAAAAGGTAGAAGAGGCGTAGCGTGGGTTTTTGCCGCCCGGGACGGAGGCTAAAATTAGCCGTTCTAAGATAAGCCGAAAAAAGGTCCTTTCAACAAATAAGGCATTCGTGCCCCCCTAGCCGTACATGAAATAAATGAAATGAAATAAATTTATTCGAACCCATAAAATGTTATGCATTATTTAGATTCAGTCAATATTAACTCTACCACCAGTTCGGAAAGCAGTTCTCACTAGAGAAGAACGGGCAAGAAACTCTAGTGTTGAGTCATAACAAAACACTTGTATAATGCTTTATTGCACTCATTTTGTCGCCCCCTAACAGTGCCGCTCAAGGTAGGCTGTATATTCGATTTCAAACAGCCCGGCATAATAGTTGACTACACTTTTTAATACATCTATCAAAAATGTATAGGTACCTACCATTCAAAATCTAACGGAAAAAGAATTTTCAAAAAGTGTAAATACAATAGTTGTACATCTTTTTATTATCTACAACTTTGCCTTTTAACATTTTTCCATAGGACTTGTAGTTATGCAGGAAATCAAGATACGCAGTTTTTTGCCCTTAAAACTCACCCCCTTCCGCCTTCCCGACCTCAGATCGCCCGGAAATTACTTTTCCTTTCGTTTTTGTTATATTCTCCTTCTTTTCCAATGGTTTTTTTTTTTGTCTCAAAAATGATCGACCCTGGTCTTATTAACATTGAATTAAACTACTATAACAGATTTTATCACGATTTTAATAACGGATATGTAGTATTTATGGGTACTTCGTGCATTCCTTGTGGTGAGGACGTTATAAGCCGTCCATTACATCTTGTAAATTATACAATTATGAAATAAAACCAACACATTTTTTCACCAATTTTTTATTACTTAAAAAATATATAAATGTATATGTACACAATATTATTTACAGTAACATGTCTTTGTTCCTACGCTTTAATGAATATGACAACGTATGATACAAACAAATGCGCTGAATAAAATATATTTTCGAGTACAGGAAAATTGATTAACTGTTATGGTCCTTAATTACAATTGTAATTGCAAAACGTCAGTGTACTTTAATAAATTAATATTTATGGTAACCGCCAATAATTTAATATTTTTTGTGCTATTATTTCATATTTGAATACATTTATTAATCGGAATTAATTTCTTCTGCGACCTGTTGCCACTTCGCCACTAGACTCGACACAGACTTATGTTTCAATCCCATAGATGTTGAAATTTTGACCTGTAATTAAAATAATACATTATTAATAATATTTTGAGACTGATGAATAAAAAAACCTTTTGGTAGTCATATAAATGTATGACTGAGTAGGTATTTACCACCAAAAAATCTATTCCTAATGCTATGGTATTAAATTGTGAGATTTTCCATCAGGCGATCTCTCGAGGTTCCCAATTTTCTTGTTATTGTTTATATCTGAATTACCTCCTTCTACCCAAATATCTCCACCCTCTAGCAGGGAAGCTACTTCTCACTTATATACGAATGTTACACAAAAAGCTTCAATTCCTAATGGTACTTACATTGCTTAATAGCAATGTTTAGACTAGTTAGAAAAGTTGCAGAAGTGACTTCGACGTGCAAGTCGCATGTGTAAAGAACTATTAAAATATTGCTGCTAGTGTAAACGTAGTTGGAAGTTCTTGGGCAATATATTAATGCAATAAATAGGTAATCGAAACTTAGCACTAGAGAAAACTATTACGACCATTCATACCTTTGACTTCTTTTTAGAAACTTTAGATTCCTTGTCTCTCTGGTCTCTATCCTTCTGTCTATCCCTTTCTTTCTCCTTCAGCCTGTCTCTTTCCCTCTTCTTTTCTTTCTCCCGTTCTTTCTCTCTATCCCTGTCTCTATCTCTGTCTCTCTCCTTTTCTTTTTCTTTGGGTTCTACCGACGGCGGAGTCAGTTCTGGCGAGTTAGACGCCGTGGGTGGTTCTGATGTGTTCTTCTCTAGTTCAGCAATGTCGTTGTAGAATGACATCAGCTCGTCGCCTATTTCGCGTTTGCTTTCCTATAATTTTGAATAATGGTTAGAGGTATTGTGACGAGGCCAGCATTCTTTTTTTAGGCACATTATTGATACAATATGAGAGAAATCATATTTATTCAGTAAAAGTCGAACATAAAATAAATTGTAGTAATGAAAAAAAAATAGTGGACGATAGCCTAGTTGGGAATAGAACGGTCTGCCGAGACAATGTCAAGAGATTCAAAACCCAAGGCACACACCTCTGACTTTTCAAAGTTATGTGTGTATTGTTTATCAATTAATTATCGTTCGCTTTAAGGGCCACCTATACCCGAATGACGTCACGCGTTCGCTTCCCCTCAAGACTAGTCGTCACTACACTCTCCTCATACCTCCACATCTAATATTACGTCAAATTTGACCGCCATCTAGTGAAAATTAGGAAACAACTTTCAGCGACTATAGCGATTTCACACCATGAACCTAAGAATATTAGATGCGGCATAATATTTCATTTTTCATTTTAATTAAATACAAAATCAGAATGAATCGTTAATAACCTGATTTGATTGTTTAATTACTTGTGATTATTACATGATCTTTTTATTTGCGAATTCGACCTTGCTTAGGTGAAAAATATTGTTAACTTCGTTTCCAGCATTATAAAATATTTTTAGCGCGACCTGTAGGTACTTTGTCACTCTAATTACAATACTGTTGCGATGGTGCCTTATTATATATGGATATGTCAGAAATAGTGTTTTTCAGGAGAGCGAAATAAGATTCAAATCAATGTACAAGAAAATATATTTACTTAATAAAATAGCGAACGTTTACGAACTGTAAATGGAAGTACAAAACCGACACAAGAGCCACATGTGGATAAAAAAGAAAACTTTTACAACCTATAATTTAATTAGTTATAATATGGTAAAAAATATAAAATATGGCTTCCAGTCGCTTATTTTTTAAATCAGCGTGGCAGAATATGCTTTATTTTTAGATGATATTTGGAGTTTTTGTATATAATTGAAGCAAAGTTATGAGGTTATGTTCCCTGAATTTTATATTTGTTTCTATTGAATATTAACTTCAAACCTTGTTTAATTTTACAAATTATTCAATGAGATATTTCTTCTCATTGAATAATTTGTAAAGTTCTTTTGGACCTTATACTTATGTATGTTTTTATAGCTAGCACAAAAATGTTGCGTTACATTACTATTTTGAATAATCATAAAATGGTTTTGTACGAATACTTTCTTCTTCTTCTTTTTAAAAATGGCTTCACCGTTTCATATAGTGTTGCATGAGAGATGTCAAGTGGCGTCGTGTACAAAATGTATGAGAAATTAAATTATCTTCATAATTTTTACTTTCGTGAACTCTTCAAATCTTTTATAGTTATTCTGCTATTCGGGACTTAGACAAGTTATAAAGGGTTTAATTAACACGACTTTGTCATATCCTTACACTAGTTTTTGCCCGCGGCTTCGCCCGCATTAAAGAGGTTTCCTGTATAGAAATCACTTTATATACAAAAACTATAATTTTTTTAACAGTATTCGTTACACATACAGATCGAGAGATCTTGCTATATAGTCGGTCAGTGACACTTTGGTACGAAACGCCTTTCCGTCTAGTATAAGTAGTTCCCCGACTTTTGTCAGAAAGGCACTCGCGGTCACAATAGAACATACAAATTATTTCTCTACTATATTATGCATGCATTATACATATAAACCTTCCTCTGGAATCACTCTATATATAAAAAAAAAACGCATGAAAATCCGTTACGTAATTTTAAAGACCTAAGCATACATAGGGTCATAGGTGTTACAAATATTAATATTGTGTAAACTAAACGTAATTTTAAATGTCATTGTCAAAAGTGACGTTTCTCTCACTCTGTTCTGCCTCTTTCCCCGTCAACATGTAACATGTTGGATATTTAATTGTTTTTTCTAATATAAGCAAGTTAAATCCTCTGTGGCCGTAATTATTTCACCAACATAACCTACAATAGGGACAGACAGAGGAAAGCGACTTTGTTTTATACTGTTAAGATATTATAAAATAAAGTCCCCCGCCACACACTAAACTGTAACCCCCGATTTTATAACATTAGTTTTTGAATCGTCTTCCATTACGGAAAAAAATTAAATACGAATTTACATGAAAAAATTAATATTTTGAAAACCAATAAAGTAATTATGCTGCATAGCCTTGTAAAGTATAGTAAAGGGGCTAAATATTAAATAAAAATAAGCAATAAAATAAGTGAATAGTCACCTAATAACATGGTATTACGATGAGGGGAAAGAAAAAAATATAGCAAGGTGACTCCTACTATGCGGCTACTTACACTTAAAGCAATATTTGAAATGTTAGTTATTCCATATTTTTTTAAACAATTTTGATATTTTCACACAAGAATTTATTTCATTTGCTGTTTGTGGCCACGTGCCACTTCTTAAATATCTTTGCAAAATAAAGTTCCGATATCGTTATTGAATTGAATGAACATTGATGATGGCCATATTTTAAAGTTCTAAAATTTATACCTATTACCTACTACAATTTGTGGCCAGTCATGCCCAGCGGTTTTTCATTTTGAAGCCAATAGCCCTTAAAACAAGAAAAATCTAAATCGAGGCAGCTTTGTTATTATTTAACATTGGATATGCCTTTTGTACACAGAACAGTGTCCAGATATAAAATTTGAGGTCAATTGGCCTTAAAACAAAGAAATTAAATATCGCGGCCACTTTTTCCATTCTGACATTAGTTTCGTCTTTTGTAACCAAAGTTATACCAGATGTCGATTTTGAGGTCAATTAGCCTTAAAACAAAGAAATTCTAAATGGCGGCCACCTTATTAAATTCTGACATTGGTCAACATAAGTTTAGGCAACTTAAGTTATATCCAGATATCTATTTTAACGTCAATTGAGCTTATAACGAAGAAAGTCAAAATGGCGGCTACTTTAAAAATTCTAACATTACCTGCGTCAAGATCTTGCAATCAACGGCAAGCCAAAAGTAGCGAAAGAAAAATAATCTGCAGATGTTCAGTTTTCACACATTTTGCAGAAATAGGCCCGAGCTATATTGTGTACACTCTCGGCAGAGTATGAAAACTTTTTTGAACGTACATGTACGCTCCTGGCACGCGAGAGCGTAAATGACAAATGAAATAATTACTCTTTAAATAAGCCGTGATTTTTTTAAGAATATGCGGACTCAATACTCATTTGCCGCATTCATTATGTCATAGAGCCGAGACAGCGAAAACAGGAATTTTGTGGCATGACAACATGTCAATGTAAAACTAATTATAATTATTACTTATTATTCTACAAATAACCGATAGAATCAATGTGGCAAAAATGTGGATAATATTATTTTAATACTTATTTCAGTCATTATTTTGTTCAAATAGAATATTTTATTGACGTAAACACGACAAAAAAATTGCGTACGTCCATTCCTTGGAACGGCGCTCGCCGTACTTCCCCTGTCGCCCGGCAGAGACCCGCTTCAATAGTCCGAGCGGAAACTCGAAAAATGTAAATAAATGACTTAAAATTATCGTAAATCAAAAAAACATTTCTGCAATATCGACAATAAATGTGTTCTCTATTAATAAATGTAAGTTTTATATTCATAAATACATTGATGGAAAAGTTGATACCCAATTTAAGTGAAAGTACTAGTTTTTTATTTCGTTTATATTTTACTTAACAAATGATAAATTGAAAATCTAATTCTGCAAAATTAAAGTTAATGAATCAAATTATTATATATATTTTCCATGTCATGTTGTTCAGTCATTTTAAGGTACTAGTTAGGAATTGTAAAACATGTATTTTCGCAGATTTGGAAAGGAAGCCCCTTAACGGTGAAGGAAAACATCGTGAGGAAACCTGCATACCTGACAAGTTCTCTGAATTTCAAAGGTTTGTGAAGTCTGCCAACCCGCACTAGGCCAGCGTGGTGGACTCAGGCCTAAAACCCTCTCAGTAGTAGAGGAGGCCCATGCTCAGCAGTGGGCAGTATATAATACAGGGATAGTATTATTATTATTTATTATAAAAATGAAAATGAAATAGCAACAGGGTAGTTGACAACTTTTTTTTAAATACATTTATGAAACACTAGCTTTTGCCCGCGGCTCCGCCCGCATTAAAAAGTTTTTCTGGGATAAAAGTCTCTGTTTATGTTTCCTAAGGATAAAAAGTGGCCTATGTGTTAATCCAGGACATGATCTACCCGTGTGCCAAATTTCATCGAAATCCGTTCAGTAGTTTTTGCGTGAAAGAGGAACAAACATCCATACATTCTTACAAACTTTCGCCTTTATAATATTAGTAGGATGTATGCTATTAAAAAGTGCAACAAGATACCCTGGAACGGTCTCGTATGCGCCGAAGACGGCCACCGTGAGTTTCCGTACGCCGATGTACGATGTACATAGGGTTAGGGATTCTGCCCAGCACTCGCTCGGATGATGCCATACTCTGGAGTGTCGACGTTGGGCCGCAAGACCTGGTTATGATGGTTGCAACATCATAACCAATACTCTCACTCCCTGGTGGTGTTAGTGGTAATGCGTTTTTACCAGCATAGAAAAAGTTTTATTAATTTTTAATAGCTCCGCAGATGACACCAGCCCTATTAATCCTGGTTGCCCTGGCCTTGTTACAGGCCTGCGTGCCGATGATGATAATCAATAATGAAGATCTAATTCTCAATCGCAGAAGTCTTTGCTCTCTTCAGCAACCGTCTTGTTCTGACACCTCTACCCCATAGAGGGTGCCCTCCACCTGATCGCTTATATGTAAGGGTTGAGCACTCGCCCAAGTCTCGAATCGTTAAAAAAAGCCGACTCATGTCAGGCTATCAGCCCTAGCAGTTCCGGCCCGCGTGCCGATAACACAATCGAATAAGATTAGGCCTAAAAAACAATCTTTCCCTAATCGTTGATGTCCCATCCTCTCTCAGTGGCTGTCCTGAGCCGAGGTTCGTAACCCGTTAGTGGGTTGCCCTCAGCATGGTCACTTAATTCAAAGGGTTGCGAGCGCCTTCTGCGTTCACCCTAAAGACCGGTGTGGCCAGACAAGCCGACTCGCGTCAGGCTACTGGCAGTAGGGCCATTAAAAAAAATTAGGTTATCAGCATGTAGTCTACTAACAAAGTAGGTGATTTACCGTGGGCAAGGGTGGCAGGTCATCGCAGCCGGGCGGCGGCGGGTCGGACCACGTCGGCGGGGGCGGAGTCTGCGCGCGCCACGTGGGGGGCGCGGGGGGCACGGGGGGCGCGGGGGCGAGCGCGGGGGGCGCTGGCGGCACGGGAGGGGGCGGCGGCGGCGGGGGCGGAGGGGGAGGGGCCGCCGCGTGCAGCGGGGAGCGGGGCAGCGGCGGAGGCTCATCCTGCAACAAACAATAATTTTAAACCTTTTTATGTTGTGTAACAGTAGAAACAGCCAGTAATAAATACCCCTTGGGAACAGGCAGACAATGGTTTAGTGATTTTGCATTATCAAACACAATAACCGGGATTTTCAGTCTTATCTACACTATCAGTCAAAACTGTCAGTCGATTTTGAGGAAATAATTGGAAGATCTATCGCGAAACTGTAAAAGTCGGAAACGTATAATGACGTTCTTTCCCTAATGAGTAACAAATGCAAATATAATGTATTGCAGCATGCTGCTTTTGTTACCTGATTTGATGTATTTGCTTACCTTCCCGTCGATGCCAGGATGCGGCGGCGTGGTGGATATGTCCATGTCAGTGTCCGCCACGGCGGGGTACTCCCACTGCACCAGCCCGTCCGACTCGCGCCTGTACTGGTACCGTCCCTCGGACCTGCGCAGCACAAACACACATTGATAATACACAAGTAGAGGAAAGACAGAGGATATGTCCTGCGATTTCAGATGCCGAAGTCATCTTAAGCTTATATTTTGATAGTATATTTGCTGGTGTAATTTACAATAGTATCTCGTTTTGGTGTTGTAAATTAAAAAAAAATTCTAAAATTAAAACAAAATTTAAATGAGAGTTGCTGCATGTAATATAAAGATGTTTATTTTTTTTCTACTTTGTAAAATTATATTTCGGTTTAAAAATATTTAAACCGAAAAGTGAATAAGCATTCCTATCTAACTATGCTTATATACAAATATTATGCATAAAATTACTTTTTTTTATTGCATTGAATGACGAGACGAGCATAGCGTTCGACTGATGGTAAGCGATACGACCACCCATAAACAGTAGCAACACCATTCAGCACCATAGTGCTGAATATCTCATGAGATATAAGATGTTAAGTCTGATTATGTCCAGTAGTTACATTGACTACCTTCAAATCCAAACACAACAGTGCATGCACACTGCTGCTTGGCGGGAGTAATAGATATTGCCGTGGTCCATCCAGACGGACTCTTACATATGAAAGACCTACCAGTAAAACTTCATTACTTTTTTGATAATTTATAAGGTTATAGGTTTTTACCCATAAGGTAAAGCTTAAGATGATTTCAGCCAAGTAAAAACACAGTGAAGTCTTAAACTAATGCCACAAAAAATATCAAACATTCAATATATACTTAAACCCTTTCTGAGTTTGTGTCTGATTATTTATACTTTTTTTTATATTTCAGACACACAACGGTTCCGAAAACAAACTCTTCTATGCTCAGTCGTGCCTCGATCCGCGCCCTGGAAAAGACCAAAGTGCATTTATCTAGAATATTAAACATGTGTTGCTATAATTTTATATCTCTCACCAAGTCCCCGGTGCGACGACCACACGGTGCATTCGTCCTCTTCTCTCTTGAGATCACTTCTTAATGCTATGCTTAGTATTTCGTTACATTTGTGCAATTATTAGGTTTAGAGTCTTACTTTTCTTTCATATGATGATATTATCTAGGATTTGAAGATGGTTTTTGTTCATTTCGATTAGTCGTTATGACTTATGAAGTACAAAATATCAAAGAAACTACAATAAACAGTATATATATTTATTTTTAAATAATATCACAGATTCATATCACAGTCACAAATTTAATAGTTACTACTTACCTAATACCTTAAAACATGAACAAAAATAAAGACTAGATACGAACAAGTAAAACTGTCAGTTTAACTTAGAATTTAAACTGAACAGTCGTAACAGTTGCTTAACAACTAAGAATACTTATATATGTTGTTTGATTTCTTGAATATTGCATTAAACTTACCTTATTTTTTTATTTACTAAGGTCTCCCGCGATGCGATTTTGTTCTTATCTTTTTAAATACAGCATAAAGACACTAGTTTTGTCAATGTCTTTTATCGGTTTCTTAATTTTTGCATGACGAGAAACTGTCAGTTTTAACTGATCGTATGTAATCTTATTAATGAAATCTATTGACACCATAGTTTTCAGATTGATACAAATAACGTAAGGATGTTATTTGCAAGTTATTTAAAACAAATTCAACAGTTTTATAAATACATTAAGGTCTTTGTTATTTCCATAGAGATAGGTACACAACAAAGGTTGTGTCATAGATAACAAAATGTTTGCAAAGCTTAAGATAGTTGCAAAGCCATAGAAAATTTATCACAACGATTAACCAGTGGAAAAATATTAATAATTTTTATTTAACAAAACAAACATATTTAAATCTGTTTGCAAAATAGCCATGACTAGAATGTCGGGGTTTTTTTTATAAGCCAAGAACTCACAGACTTAGCAATGTAATTTCGTCATGCACTAAGCCATTGTAAATACTTTTATTTTTAGATATTTTAGTTCCTTTTTTTCCGAAGTAAAAGTTTATACTACATGGAATTTCTTCTTTGATAAAGTATTTATTTTTTAAATTGTACAATAACGCAATTGTGCATGAACGCGATTTTTACACAATGGAGACTTAATTATTTTTGTCTAAAAATAATTGTATAGGATATTCATTGCAAGAAAATAAATTATGCAGTGAATATAACATTTAGATTTTGTGGCACGAAATTTAATTATCTGTGAGTAGTTGGCACCGAAGCTGTCAAGGCGATATATCTTGTTTGTTCGGAACATCGAGACGTGACAGTACGTCGTGGGCAGTCGTGAGACGTGATACCACGTCGTGGGAGGTCGTGCGACGCCATGACACGTCGAGGGATGTGGTGAGACGTGATGACACGTCGGAGGTGGTGGGACATGATGACACGTCGGAGGTGGTGGGTGTTCCTGTGGTCGGATGGTGTCGTACCTCTGGAAGGCGAGGGTCCAGCCGGGCGGCGCGGCGAGGGCCTCGTGGTGCCGCAGGTCGCGCGCGGCGCCCTGCGCCCGGCGCCGCCACCACCGCGCGGACAGCGCGCCCGCGCGGAACGCACCCGCCAGCGTCTACCGACAACATACATATCGCACCTTTAGGATGAAAACGACACAATTCAAAAAGACAGAAAATTGAGTTATCGTCATAAAATTACTTGAAACAAAGTTCTCAATACAATAATAGTTCAAACACAGCCATATTCGAGCAGAAAAAGGACAAAGCTGTTATATCGGTCCCTTTTTTATTATATTTTTATAAATAAGGGACTAGTTTTTGGTCATTTAAAAATGACAACTCTATTTTCTATTTTTTGAATTTGTCGTTTTCGTCCTAAAGGTTCGATTATATTTTTATTTCTACCTACATATGTTTATTTCTACCGCCAAGCAGCAGTGTGCACGCACTATTGTGTTTCGGTTTGAAGGCCATTGTAGCCAGTGTAACTACAGGACATAATGAGACTTAACATCTTATGTCTCAGGATCACGAGCGCAGTGGAATGCCACACAGTACTTTGTAAATCAAGGTTCTGGATGGTATTTCTACTGTTCATGGATGGTCGTCTCGCTTACCATCAGGCGAACGGCATGCTCATCTCGTCATTCAATACTATATAAAAAAAATATATTTTCATATCAGCAATGCAACGTGACCTCACTGTATCTGATGGAAAGCAAAGAAAGGTCCAGGTAAAGTGTCGAGTGAGGAGAGTTGATTATCCTTCGACAATCTATACAATTATGCTCCTTTTGGAATCGGATTTACACCAGCACAAAATTTAAAACGGCTAAAATTACCTGCATCTGTATGAGCATCTCTTGCACCGGTGTGATTGCACATGGCTGCAGTTGATTTAAGTACTTCAGCTTAGCCTCCACTAACTCGGTCAAATCATCTAAATCCTCATCTCTCTTCTCTTCATTCAAAGTCTCTCCTTTAGTAAATGTCAGACCATTCCCATACGATATAGTATTTCCACTCGACTTCGTATTCTTTGGACTATCTTCATTTTGGTCCTCTTTGTTAAAACCTAACCCAGTTCTCTCGCCAGTAAACCCGTCGATACTTTGCGCGTACTTTGTCGTGTATATAGGACTGTCGTTCTTCTTGCGCTCTGGTAATACTGAGTTTGAAATTCTAAGTTTCTTCCTTTGTGTATTTTCAATGGCTCCATCTGCGTTCATTAGATACAGATTGGCTCCTTTTTTCTCCGCTACATTAATCATTTCACTTTTTTCTGTATTTCTGTGATCTTCATTATTCACGTGTAGTATTTCTGCTTCACTAATATTCTTAACGCTAGGGAACAATGGTTTGGTTTCAGTAGGTGGAGTGGCTTCCCTGCTTTGTGGTGATTTTGAATCTCCAACATCTTTGGATTTTGTTTCTGAATCACTGTTTTTATCATTTTTCTTAGATTTAATCTTTGGAAGTTCTTTCTTTTCTATTTCATTCAGTAAATCATCAATATTATCTATTGCATCAATGCTTTCTTTAGATGTCTTATTTGATGATGGATTATCGTCATATATTATTTTATGAAGTTCTGAAGGTATTTCCCCTCCTAATCTTTCTAACAATTGAGCTTTGTCTTTTAGTTTAGTCAGCAATGCACTTTCATCTTGACTGTCTTCATTATCTAATATAACAGTAGCTTTGTTTTCCTTCAAATAAAATTAGAAAAACTTCAGTACATTTATTAATTATATTAATCTAATTCTTTATAATAATAAATTCAGATTGAAAACTTTAGCCATCACAGAGTCCAAATATATTTCAACTCAGTTGGAAATATCACAGTGCATAATACAAATTTAAGACAATAGAATTTTAAAAAGTAGCAGCAAGGTAATGATTTGAAAACACTAAGCCTTAGTAGCAATTGAAAGTCACCTAAAATAATATGAATACAATTTAAGATTTCCATCTAAATTAAAATGTCATTGATACTTTCAGGTGCAGAATCTCATCATATTATATCGACGCTGAAAAGCAAACACGTAGTAACTGACATACATCATATGTGTCAGTTACTACGTGTTTGCTTTCCAGCGTCGATATACAGATTACATTCATCATTACTTTAAAATCAACAGTAGCAAGGTCGTTGGTTCTCATATATTTCAAAGTCTTGTGAAACACTACATTGTCTATCAAGTCATAAAGGTAATCATTTTACATTTGAATTCAATACATTATGAAATGTATTGAAATCAAATGTAAAATGATTACTCACATAAATCAAAAACCGAAATATATAAATAACTGCAAGTCTTGGACATTATAATTTTGAATGAGTTATTTGTATTTATTAGCCCATCATAAGGGTTCTTGCAATGATGAAACAAGGTTTTTGCATATATTTTTTTTTTTGGCTTGTCAATGACCCCACTGAATCTGGTGGAAAGCAAAATATGGTCCAGATAGAACGTCAAAAATGTTCCACCATTGTTACTATTTGAAGAATACCATGGATTGGTAAAATAAACATAGTTGCCAGAAATACTACTTACTACTTAATTAAAATACATCATAAAAATGTTACCTACCTCAACTTCAGGTGTAGCGTTTTCTACTTTAGTTTCAGGTGATTTAGGTGATTTTTCCTTGACTATCTGCAATTCTGGTGGCATTTCAGGGCCTATGGGCATTGTGTAATTTTGATTTGGAGGTAAAGCTGGCCCATATTGAGTGACAGGTTTTGACTTCGGCTTTTTGGCAGTTTTTGATACCTTTACAGGGGGTTGTGGTGCAGTCTTCTCGGGACTATCGGGTTCATCATTAGATTCAGAGTCTGAATTGTGATATGATGTGATTAATTCTATTTTCCTGTAAAATATACCAAAAATCACACTGTTACATATTTCCAACGTTTAGCTTGTTAAATTAATATTACAATACATACAAAGAAAATACAAAGTACAAATGTGGGTAATATGAAACAATGTTACAATAAACAGTTTTGCTTCTCTCAATATTGTCATGTCTTTTTAATATGTTAGTGCTACTGATTTTATATCTATGTACAAAACTATATAATCTACATTTAACTTTAGAGTCTACAAGGACAAACGGAAGTGTAATTATTGTGTTTGATGTAAGAAATAAATATGCAAGGAATTTAGCCACATAATCAGTTACATAATATGCACCTACACTCATCAAATGACAATGATACTTCTAATAGTAACCATACACAGCTATTGTTATAATCAATGAGCTGCTATTAATATTATGCTTCATGCATGAAATACTAAATGGTATAAATATTCTACTTACTCTTCCTCCACTTCACTTAATTTGCGTTTCTTGTCATTAGTCTTATTCTCAGCAGGTGGCTTCTGATTTGTTTTTACTGGTTTAGCAGCAGGTTTTGCAAGCACCTTACCATGTGTGCCTTGTTTCTCAGCGAGGACTTGTTGGTACAGTTGCCACTCTTCTGCTGATACTTCTGAAGCACCTGATATTAATAAATAATTAAAATAACAGTTTAATCACACTCTGTTATACATGTTTATAACTGTAACTAAAGTTAGTATTGTGTATAAAACTTAAATGCACTAGCAGTCTTTTTAATTTTTAAGTCAACAAATCTTTGGAATCTTTAATAAAGTCTAAACCAACAAGGGTATTTGTGTGACCATAACGTTAATGTAAACTAAAAACTAGATTGTGAAACCATAAAAAAAAATGTTCCATGTGGCTTACACTGCAAAATATTTGAGGTTATTGAATATAAGAGATTGCTTTCAACATACCTTGTGCATGCAACTGCTGCTGTGCCAACTTCAAAGCCAAAAGGTATTCTGGCGGTGCTTCCCACGTCACAGCATTGGTGAGCTGGTTCCAATAATACGTGAAACCACTGCTCTCATCGTAACATGCTGACCAGGCTGAGGAAAAATTAAGATTGATTAAAGTTCTTATGTATATGAAGGGTCAAACGGAGGATGGATGCAGTTTGTCAGAATACAGTCATTTTGACATTGTGTTAATAAATTAAACCGCATACTCATCTTGTTGAATTTTCAAACAAATAAATATCAATAAAAAGTCACTTTAAGCTAACACACCCTTATGCCACTACTACTGCTCTAAGAGAATTCGTCACAGCAGCATCGATATATTTTCAGTCAGAGTTACAGACAGACAGAGATACTCACACACCATATTCACACTTAACTACAAACTTATCAAAAAATTTGAAAACTACAACTGAGATTTTTGGCAAGATGTTAGCAGAGGTAAAGATGTATATTATGTGGTTTCATTTAGTAACGCAATGGAATGACCCTGTACTATCTCAATCTATATTATTAATTACCTGATAAGGAGTGAGTAGGTATATTATTATGATACAGACTGCCTTGGTGGCGTAGTTGTATTACAGTACAACTGCAACGCTGATGTCTCGGGTTCGATCCCGGGTCGGGCAAAGTGATATTGAGTTTTTCTATTCAGTATCAGTCCGGAGTCTGAAATTTGTGCCCGATATGGCGATTGGCTCGCCCCCTATCACATAATGGGACGGAATGTCGGCGAAAATTGGGTGCACTAGTTGCGCCTCTGCCTACACCTTCGGGGATAACAGGCGTGAGTGTATATGTATGTATGTACAAAAAAGCCATTTATTGTGATTGATTGATTTAATGTGAAATCCCAGAATAAACCAACTTCTACATAAATGAATTGTAATTTCCACAATGTAATCATTATCAATTTACAAAGGAATGTCAGGAACCACATTTAAATATTTACAATAACAACCATTTTCTTCTAATTATCTGTTGATCCTAACAACCAGTATGGTGTGAATAGAGGTTTCACTCTTCAACAGTAGGTATACCCCAATATCAACCAATTTAAAACCAAAGGACAAACTAAAATACTGAACTCGAATTTAAACACATACTTTTGAGGTAAGATATTACAATTTAATATCAAAAACATTTAGCGCAATTAAGAAGAGCACACGGCCTTCGATCTAGAGCCGGTTAATCGTATCAAACCATGGACGTCATTGTAATATTTAACCAAATTGTACTTACGACAGTGTGATATGGGTGCTGGATGTACTCCTGGGGGGTGCAACGGCATCTCTGGATATGCACCATGAGCAACAGCCAAATTAGCGGTAGGCATTCTAACAGAACTCGGCGCCCCATCGTCGGAGTCGTCGTCGGAATCCCCATAGCCGACTAAACCAGCTAATGGATTTAGTCTATTCATTTTAACACGAACTCTAATTACGTAGGCACAAGGCTTTTTGCTTTTAAGTACATAGAAACTAATAATAAATTAGCATGTGTTTAAATAAGGAAAATAACACCAACTTGCATTTGCTTTAGTTTGACGTTTGATCGGCCATTTTGATTGCACGAATATTTTATTAGAACGTTCCAGACAACGCAGTATTGATTTTTTTCAATCAATTCTTCCTCTACTAATCCCAACTGAGGTATTTTTTTAAATCCGGGTCAACAATTTTTATGGTTACTAATAATATTCAATTTGAGGTAATAAGCTTTTCAATTTAAAAAAAGAAAAGATATCATAATGCATAGAATATTTCCTAGGTCACATATTATTATCAGTGGAAGCTGTACAGACCATGACTTCGTAGCATGTTTCTTACGAAATAGACGAAACATAATGAGCTAGCATAAATAGCTAATAGATGTCGCTGTACATAAATACATCGCATTGCGCCTATTTCCTTTTGCGGGGTAGACAGAAGTGTCATCACACCCACACTTCGCCAACTATGTTGTATTAGGTCTGTAACAGGCCGGAGGCGAGCTTATTATTTACCGGGTAAAATTCCAGACTTCGGGCTGATACTGAGCAGAAAAACCTGTTAATAATTATTATTATACTAGCTTTTGCCCGCGGCTCCGTCCGCTTTAAAAAGTTTTTCCGGGATAAAAGTCCCGCTTTATATTTTCCCGGGATATAAAGTAGCCTATGTGTTAATCCAGGACATGATCTACCCATGTGCCAAATTTCATCGAAATCCGTTCAATAGTTTTTGCGTGAAAGAGGAACAAACATCCTTACATCCAAACATCCAAACATCGAAACATCCAAACATCCATACATTCTTACAAACTTTCGCCTTTATAATATTAGTAGGATTCTTATTATGATAGTAGATGTATAGCGGCGATAATCTAGTTGAGAGTGGAACGGACTGCCGAGGCGAATGTCCGCAGGTTCAAAACCCAAAGGGCACGCACCTTTGGTTTTTCTAGTTATGTGTGTACTAGCTTTTGCCCGCGGCTCCGCCTGCGTTAAAAAGTTTTTCCGCGATAAAAGTCCCGCTTTATGTTTTCCCGGGATAAAAAGTAGCTTATGTGTTAATCCAGGACATGATCTACCCGTGTGCCAAATTTCATCGAAATCCGTTCAGTAGTTTTTGCGTGAAAGAGGAACAAACATCCATACATCCAGACATTCTTACAAACTTTCACCTTTATTATATTAGTAGGATTCTTTGAGAAATATCGCTCGCTACGGTGAAGGAAAACATCGTGAGGAAACCTGCATACCTGAGAAGTTCTCTATAAGAATTTGGAAGATATGATGTGGAGTCTGCACCCCCCAAAAGCCAACGTGGTGGACTAAGCCTAAACCTTCTCAATTGTAGAGGAGGTCCGTGCTCAGGAGTGGGCTGTATTATACCTGTACAGGGCTGGTATGGTATGGTTTATGATAATAAGCTGTAATACATATTCATAAAATAATAAGGATAGAAAAAAATGTTATTTTATTTTACGATAACTTTATTTATATTTATTCTTATAGGTAACAGCACTTAAAAAAAATCATATAAAATTATAAATAAAAGCATAAGAAGTTAATGATAATCTTAAGTAAATAAGGCACTGTTTTGTAATGACCATGGTTGATGAAATGTTTAGTTTTTGGAAAGTCACTTTACAATATTTTTTTCAAATAAGTACTTAGATAGGTACTTAACATACCACAAATGTTTCTTATAGGCATAGTTTTTTACTTCACTTTTTAAGTATTTTATCGAAGTATAATTTTTAGAATAATGTATCTTTTTTAGGTCAAACTGGTATAAATATATAATTCACAAAAAAATATATTGTAAGGGAAGTACCGAGTCAAGTTCGCTATTATATTACAATACGTTACTTTAGCAAATTATTTATACTTATTGGCCATTTAAAAATCTGTTGTAGGTATAATGTAAGTATCATTATTGAGGAACATTAGGTAAGTATAATTATGTTATAATAATCCGACTGTATTATATTTTCATTCTGAAGACGCATGCATGCTTTAATTAATTTAATTTTCTGTTCATAATGCTTTAAGTTGAATCTCATAATACTATCTTAGGCTTTGTAGGTAGGTTGGTGCTAATTCATTGGTATTTATAGATGAAAAAAATTACACTGGAAACATGAACAAAATACACTATTTTACACAATGTAAAAATAATCATAAAGATGCTTTTATAATAATTGCCTTTGAAAAAACTGGTACGGCCTACAATTTCAAATACCTGCATAGTTTATCTCATACAATACATAAAGATTCTTATCACAAATTAGATACACAGGTACTGAAACAAATTCACAAATATTGTACCAAAAGACACGAAGTGCAGTAAACACCTATTTAAACACATTGGCAGTAGGAAGGTTGAATCATCCTTGACTTAAACTATCATATATCACAATCATACTCCACCGCATTGTCATGACCAGAAGACAGATCTTTAATTCGGGAAAGAGGTTATAATGAACTCTGAGGACTTAACAATTAATCATTCACACAAGGTTACCGCTTAACAATGCATGGCTCGCACGTTCCAGGCTTCAAATACGCCGGGTGGCATTGTGGGCACTCAGGGTTCTCGCCGTAACTCGACCTGCCGGGTCGCGACACTTGAACTTGGAACGAGGTTTGGGCATCATCGTCCTCGTACCCTGGGTGAGATTTTTCCAGCGGAAATACGTAGTCCGGGACGAAGTATGAGCTGATGTTGTACTCAACATCACGGGGTTTTGGGGTCGCATCTTCGTCTGGGATTGTGTATCTAGTGACGGTGCTGAATGGGCTCTTTCCTATCGACCTAGTGCGTTGGGTATTGGTTGAATTGGTGATGTTGCCTTCTTTGGGTAACTCAAGTTCGAAGGCTGGGACGGCCCACTTCCATTCGTAGTAAATTGGTGGTCCCATCGTAGTAGATGGGAGAGGAGCATAGTCTGTTTTGGGAGGCAAAAGAACTCTGTCAGGGGTTGGAACTTCGGGTACAGTAGTTGCAGCCTCAGTAGGGTTGGGCTTAATATTAACAGTATCAAATCTCGTTCTTTCAGTAAAGCTCTTGTCATTATCACTTTTGAAGTTGTTGAGTTTGTTATTAAAATTTTTGTTCTTTCTCGGATTGCGTTCATCTTCAGAACTTACTTGACCCTCCGGTAAATGCTTGTTTAAGTCCAAAATTTCAGATTTACTGATAGCAGTCTTCAAAGAATCAGGAGAGTTTGGGTCAAAGCGTCTGATAAAGTTGTACACAACATCAGTAGTTGTCGGTAAATCTTCTTCTAAAATTTCTTCTGTAGTTGTTGGAAGCAGAGGCGGACTTAATTCCTTGCTTGGAGCTGTGATTGCCGCTCCTGCGCTCACTGAAAAGTCTAGAACCTTTAACACTGGTCTGATTGTAGGTCCAAGGTCCTGAGAGGCGGCTCCAGCGATGCTGTCGATGTCATTTACGTTGACGGCCACGTTGGGTCGCCCATTCCTCATGGACCAAGAGGTGGGTGGTCTGTAGTTGCGCTTCCCGCTGACTAGATCGTTGTCGTCTTCATCGGAAATCGTATCAGCGACGCCGACGATGCTGTTGCCGGGGTGGAGAGGGTACTGGAAAATAATACACAATTTAGTTATCTAATAAAAAGTAATAGTCATGTGTTATATTTTTCTCCAGCATTATAGACAAGCTCGACGAAGCGAATAACATTGTCGCACAGAAAAAATATTTTAAGTGTAATTGCTTCATGCTTTACCAGTGCTTTGCTCTATTGCTAGTGGATGCTAATCAAGCATAGGGTAGCACACGTGCCAGTGAATCACTGGATGTGAAGTGATCATATCTCTACCTCCCGAATACACTTTAATTCCAGGTGATTAGCAAATGCGCTGCCAGTCTTAAGAGGAAAGAACAGAAATATCTCACAAATCATAATTTATCAACTTTTGATTATAGAAGAGGAAATCTGAAGGATGAGTTGAATTGTTCGAACTTCGAGCTTACAGTAACTATCAAGAAAAGTAGGGCAAAAAATTAAACTTATATGTATTTATTTAATTTTTTCCTCAATTTATGAATGCCAATGTCAAGTTGCATAATAGCTGTCTACAAGCCGTAAATTATTTCATACAGTCTGCACAATGATTAATGAATCGATTACTAGGGTATTTTTTATGTTTTGCAATTTAACCTTTAGGAATGTAGTAGTATAGTAATTATGCTTTATTGCATTATTCTTTTTAAATTGTTATACCAGTGTGCAAAAAAGTGAATAAATAAATAAATAGTTTAGTAATTATGGTGTCAAAAAATTGTTAGGACAGTAGTACGAACATACGCTGAAGAAGTTACTTCTAAATTGTTAATTACTTAATTTATTGTATTTTCAACTGAGCGAGGCAGGCAACATCACGTGTCAAAACCCTCAATGTCTCGACGAATATTAGGCTTTTGTTATATCTCCAAAAATCACACAAGCTGTAACAGCATTAACTTCACGTGGGTTTCATGTCCTTTGGGTCCATTTAATAACCATATAACCAACCAATTAGTTAATGGGCTCTACAAAGTTTTTTGTGGAAGTAGTTGAAAATGAAACTTGCCTTGGCCTCAGCTTCCTTGAGTCCATCGTAATAATTATTATTCAGCGGCACGGAGAGGATGTCGGGCCGCGGCGTGCGCAGGCGCATCTCCTCGTCTGACACAAATGGCTTGTCGCGCTGACCTGAAACATACATTTTGATCATTCTTATTAATGTCGAAGAATAAATATAAACAGCAAAGATAGCTTAAAGATTGAGATGTCTTAGGCCGAGTTGTTTCTTCCGCGTTCAGGTAAAGCTAAGACTCTCATCACACTGGCGAATTACAAGCGAATTCATAGCGAGGCGAAGTCGCTGCACGCTTGTCCAGTGTAATAAGAGCGTTAACTTTACTTGACCACAAATGAAATAACACCGGCCTCGCACTTTTAAAATCTTCAATCTTCATTCATCATTTGATAAAGGCTGCCTCGGTGGCATAGTTGTATTAAACGGTACTGCAATGCTGAGGTCTCGGGTTCGATCCCTGGGTCGGGCAATGTTGGATTTTCTGTTCAGTATCAGAACGGAGTGTGGAATGTGTCCCCCATATGGCGATAGGATTGCCACTTATCACGTCATGGGCCGGAATACACACGGCGAAAAGTGGATGCATTAGTTGCGCTCTGTCTACCTCTTCGGGGATAAAAGGCGTGAGTGTGTATCATGTGATAAAAATAATATCTGAAATATTTGTTCTTTTTATTTTACTACTAGCTTTTGCCCACGGCTCCGCCCACATTAAAAAGTTTTTCCGGGATAAAAGTCCCGGTTTATATTTTCCCGGGATAAAAAGTAGCCTATGTGTTAATCCAGGACTTGATCTACCCGTGTGCCAAATTTCATCGAAATCCGTTTAGTAGTTTTTGCGTGAAAGAGGAACAAACATCCATACATCCAAACATCTATACATTCTTACAAACTTTCGCCTTTATAATATTAGTAGGATTATGTTTATTTAGGTACATTTGCATGTCAGTTGTCGACTTCTAAGTTGCGTTCTTTATTTCTACCATTTTACTAAACTGAAGAATCTACTTCAATAAACTAGTATGCAAAATCAAGATAAATTTATTTTGTTCGACTTCCTGTCACTATAAATGTCTGATCATTACCCACTAGTATAATTTTTGAATGTTGTTATTATTCGGCGGTATTTCGTTTTTGTTCCAGACTTGATGCCTTTCATAAGAACTATAAATTTGATTTTAATGTCCATTCAGTAACTAATGAATGGTCTAATTTCAATACAACGTCTTCATTATGTGTTTTCTTGCCGAAATGTTGTCGACATCACTTTTTGTACGGGCAAATAAGTGGCTCAGTTGAATAAATGGTTTAAGAATTGTAAGCATCTATGAAACCAAAGGAATCGTGAACGCTTTCCCTATACTAAGTAATGGAAAGGATGTTTTGGGAAGTGAAGTCCAAAAAACCCTCTTTCAATTCATGTCCCTATTATTAGAACTGGTAGCCCATCCACAATTCTTAAGGAATTCCGATTTATAGGCATATATGGTAGAAATCTTTGAGATTCAGAACCCGTAGCCAAGATGATTTTCTACACGCATTAATGCTAATAGAAAACTAAAAAAAATATAGGCGTGCCGCGTGACGTATCCTCGCGATATACTTATTGATAGGATGTGCCATTCGTGTACATTTTTTGTTTTCTATTAGCGTTAAAGCTCTAAAAAAGCACCTGTAAGGGTCCAGATGTGCTACTTAGTCATATTTTACCGGCGTAACTGCACATAATAAGCAGACTTTTCATGATTACTGCCTAGCACAAAGCATCCAATAATGACAAACTTCTGTCTCTTGCGATTTGAGTATATAATTTATAATATTAAGAAGACCTCTAATTCGTTTTCGAGCATAACGTTTTTGTGCAGCAGCACAGCATTTCAAACTATCCCGATCATATTATGATTCAACTCGGTATTTTGGGTTCGGGGTTATCGTTATTTTCACGCCAGTATACTAATGATAGCACCACTCCGAGTGATAGTTATACAAAGCTTAAAGGATTGCAATGTGTTTATAAATTGTTTAAGGTTTGTCTAAGGCAAAGTGCGGCCTATAGGCAATAAATTGTATTCCTGATTAAGTGATTAGTTAGAGTGTTTACCTGAATTTAGAAAGTTGTTTCGTACAAACTTAGGCGGATAAGTTACGTAGTACTGTTTAATTTGTATAGGAAATAAGAGAGGAAGCCTGAATCATTATTGCAGATAGGTCTAAAATAAAAAGGAAGGGAATAACAGGATAAGAAAAATTACTATTACAAATCCAATTCGACTTAGTCTAAATCCGAGTTATAAAAGTTATTTTATATTTCAAAACTGTAACAGGTACATAGAAGAATTTTACATTATAGCCTAACATTGGAGAACATTCTTCAGCATACCTACTATCCAAACATCTCATGGAACACCATCCCCTTTATCCTGCTAAATCTCAATGCAAACGCACCAGGGCGTGAAGAACAATTGACAAACAACCGCAGCGATTACCACGTGTGTAATATCATCTGAGGGGACCTTCGGGCAGACCGACGGGATGGACAGGGTCAGGACAAGATTCGTACCCTGACCAGTGTCAGCTGGCAATACGAGTAGGTACAACGTTTCTCAAAAAGGAGAAAATATCCTTCGACTTCCATTGTATTTCAATTTGGAATACGAGATGAGAAGAGTTACAACAGCAATTAACAATAGCAATACCAAAAATTGGATGCTTTATAATTTAACGCATGGCACTGCATTATGTAAATAAATGTAAAAACCAATGAATGTCCCGTAATACAGCTTAGAATATCTTTCCATCCGAAACACATTACTTTGATTTCACCGGCAGAAATAGACAAACTCTACTCAGACGGAGCCAGAGACCCGTCGACTACTTAGGAATGTCTTAGGTTATAAATTATAACCTTTACTTTCAATACAAATAAGCTTTGTACGCCGAGATGCTCCAACAGAGGTTCAAAATCGACTCAGCAGAAATACGAAAAAAGTTTTTAATTGTTGCCGCTACGTATATTTTGTATTAATAGGATAATTTGAACTCGAAGCCAGTTCATTGTTTCGTGACCCTGACCTACCTCTTTGTGTGCGTATTGAGGTCGTTATCACAGTAAACACACTCTGTACTAGCTTTCCTAGTGGTTATTGTGTTTTACATTGAATCAATTTTACAATAGCGGTAAAAAGTTGTCTAGCTTTTACAATTGCCATTAATTATAATTTATTGTTTGCCATATTGTTCTATATGTCATTAAACCTGATCACTCTCTCAACGTGATATGAAGTCTTTCATTAAACCAACACGTTCAATAATTGCGATTTCCAAAATCTTTTAAAACACCACATTACTTTTGAAATCAGGTTAACTTGAAAATAACAACAAATAGTAGATACACACACACACACACACACACACACACACACACACACACACACACACACACACACACACACACACACACACACACACACACACGCCTTTTATTCCCGAAGGTATAGGCAGAGGCGCAACTAGTGCACCCATTTTTCGCCGTTATTCCGTCCCATGATGTAATAGGGGGCGAACTTATCGCCGTATTGGGCACAAATTTCAGACTCCGGGCTGATACTGGGTAGAAAATAATTATTATAGTAGACAATTATTATTATAACCAAAATAAGTAGTAGAAACTGAAAACAGTCTACAGACATGAAACCTATGAAAAATGACATGAAATTAAAGGAGAAGAATTTGCGAATTTAAAGGTTATTAAACACAATGTAACGGTTTCTTTCTCTTTTCATCCTTGACATCATTTTGGCTTTAGTTGGGATCTGCCTTACACCTCAATCTATTTGCCTCTTTGCTCTTCAACTTCCCGTGTATTGGCACCATTAACTCTCGTATCCTCCACTATGACCTGGTCTAAAGTCTACACTATTTGGTTAAAGTACTACAGAGACTAATCTAACCATCAAATACATTATATAAACAAGGAAGCGGTTACAAGGCATCACACATGTTCTGATGCGTAAAGCATGCTGGTGAATTAGCAGCATTTATGTTGGGAAGCACTCGAGGTCGCATCAGATCACGTCTTAAGGTCGAAAGGTTTAATGCTCTCTAATTAATTATTGATTGTGATTTAATTTTAGGGTGAGCGACATGACCTTTGTTTGCATCGAGTTATTTAAATCTGACATTGATTTTTAAAGGTACGTATTTGTGAACACAAGTAATACTTTTTACAGTAAATAAATGTCATAAGTACCTAGTGACTCCTACCATCGCAATATTGGTGTTTTAATTCTGTCAAAGAAGTGTTTTAGAGTGTCTTATCCCTTTTTTCAACAACATCTATGTCACAAAATGATTATGTAGGTGACATTGTTCCAGCCAGTGCAACTACCTTCAAAGGCCAGGAACGTAAGGCAAGAAACCTTCAAAACCCGAAGTCCATAATTATCCAATCAGGTAATAACATTAATTTTGAAAGCAAACAATGAGTTAATTTGAACAGTGTCCATTCTTGGTGTTTGATTAGGTCCCCAAATTGTAGAGCGTGAAGGTTACCCTGACCACGGTGTTACAACAAGTCTTTAAGTGCTTCTAATTTTCATCATTCTTCCCCGTCATGATGCATCGATTATTATGATGAGACGTAATATTTGGCTTTCTACTTCCTTAAGACGTTTGTGTAAATGCAGACAAATTTTGGTATCTTAAATATTATCGTTGTTATATAACTACATAGCTCTACCTACAATATATCGCCTGCTTCGTCCATGGACTGTAAGACTAACTATTCTCAAGTTAGATCTTGATTGTGTCGATGTCCGTTTAAAAAGAGAGTTTGCATGATTTTTTAACCTTAAAACAATGGCTGCAAAGTCCATACAGTAATGTTCATTGGAAAGTAAACATCGGATTCTAATAAGTTGGCAGGAAGCCATGTTATATTATCACAATATAGTAAATTCTTCACTCGATCCTACGTATAACTTTGGAATTTGGAACGCATATTGATTTGGCTTTATAGTACATTTTGCATATAATGTTCAATGTTTCGTATAATTTTGATTGACAGACCGTGGGCTGCATTTCATATTGTGAGGGAATTAATTGGCTTGTGTAGCGCAGAAGCCAAGGTTCGGCATATAATGAAGTAATTTAGTAAATTAGTTTTTTGTGATGTGACTTCTAGGTTGCTTTGAAGGTTTGTAAATACATAATTCTTTATAAAAATAAGGAGGATATTGTGAGCGAACAATAAGATGTTAACAATGATGAAATTTATTATATTTATATATTTTTATACTTATTTTTAATTATATCTTATCTCTATATGTTTAAGAATAGGTAGATGATAAAATGTAACAGTTAGGCGTATTTTGTGTGTACTTGAACTCACAAACCATCTACGAAAAACCTTTCAAATATTGGAACTTACTTTAAACTTAACAAGAATGACTTGTCATCTAACTTAGCCATAACTTTATAATTCAGTTGTTTTACTCTAATACCCAAAATTGATATCGCCATCTAACTCACCAATGAGCAAGTTCGCGCTATAATCCCTCTCAGACATGGAGCAGTTGACCATGTACCAGTGATCGCAGATCAGCATGCGTTGTTGGAACAGGGTGGTGTTAGGACACGTATAGCTGAACTGACGACCGAGCCCGTCGCACATGTGGTACACCTAGAAAAGAAAATATTATCAGGGCTTTTTCACAAGTTTCAATTAAATTTTATTTAACCGTTATCGTATTAAACACCTTATGCTAACTGCATACTCATTAGTATTACTGTTATTTTGAAGAAAAGATTGGAGTGTGACTAGAGTATTTTTCGGCTTAGGTATATATTTATGTGCATTTACTCAGAAGTTGTGATACTCTTACCAAATACAAAAGTCTAATCTATGCTCCTATATTTGAGTGTGACTTTTGTGTTTGCTTTGTTTTAATACATACCACATAATACTAATAATTCTCTTGGTTTTTTTATTAAAATAGCAGACATGTTAAATAAACCACGTAAGACATCGATAAACTGGTCTGTGAATTAAACCACAAAAACAACGTACTTAAAAGAATGGGAAAAAGAACGAACTAAACTTCACAATACGTGTGTGTTTGTAGCCCGAATACGTTGATTTAGCACACACAAGTAACGGTTTGATTCACGATCTTAAGACCTTTACAACCGATTTGCATTCATTCTGCATTAAGTTGACATGAAAATAACATTATCTATCTTTGTTTTTGGAATCATAGTACAAGCTGATGTCAAATGGTAATACATTCGACATTCGACATGATACATTAGGAAACATTCTAAACACTTATATCTATCGTATTATTTTATATGGGAATTTCAAGAACATTGTTAATTTATAGATAGTCAGCTTTTAATCGCGGCTCCGCCCGCGTTAATTAAATTACCTGAATAAGAAATAGTGAAATTATTTTCTTATTTTTTAAATAGTGTTTTAGTATGGAAATGTGGATTGATAAAAAAATAGAATAAATCAATTGCTGTATGTTTAGTGCTATAAAAATCACTCCCGAAATATTTAACAGAAATTAACGAAGCTGTTATTGTTTGCACGAATTGAACTTCAAAAAATAGAGAAGAATGAATAGAGATGCCTAAAGGTAAAAATATGATATTAACTTCAAATTAAGGATTCATGCCAAACCATACTTCTTGCAGCATCCGTTTCAACTAAAAATATTACAACATAAAATTGTAACAGTCCATCTAACGATTTCCTGCGACCTTTATTTTTTAATACAACTCATTATTTTATAATGTAAGATGTAGAAGCATTTTTTTTTTGTTTCAATGATAAATCATCAGGTAATGCACATCATTTTTTGTACGATATTATATATTATATGAAAATTAAATATTGTGTCATCATAGTTTATAAACTACGAGTTTTATTGCAAGGTGCATTATTCTGACATTTCATAATGTATAAGCTAATATTGGAACAGCCGCTTCCAATAGGGTTTATACAGGGTCATTTTTACATTGCGTTACTAAATGAAACCACATAGTCCGCTATACCTTTGCTAACATCGTGCTAAAAATTATCAATGAATAACGAATACCTTCGCCAAAAATTCCGGCTCTAGTATTCCAATTTTTTTATCATTTTGTAGTTTAGAGCGAATATGGTGTGTGCGTAAGAGTATTTCTGACTGAAAGTGTAATGTTGCTGCTGCGAGGAATTCTCCTAGAGCAGTCATAGTGGCATTAGGGCGTGTAAACTTAAAGTTACATTTTAGTGATATTTATTTTGTTCGAAACTTACACTTTTTCAATTTACATGTATGGTTAAAATAACTTAATGGAAAGTTTTATTTTCAACGAGATAAGTATGTGGTTTCATTTATTAACGCAATGTCAAAATGACCCTGTATATTATGGTCTATAAATATTTTTTGTTGTTTGTCACTAAATTCGATTTTTGATTCGATAATTGAAACACATAAACAATTACATGAAATACCTACTAATGTAAGCATAATACAGTAGGTACTTAGCCATCCAAATACAAACATCAAAGGTTGAAGTAAAATAATTAAAGTCTAATTACACTTGACAAGAGAGCGGCACCTTCGACTCGCTGTGAATTCGCTTGTAATTTGCCGATGAGATAAGAACCTTAACTTATCTGACCACGGATGAAATGGCCTAAGTAGGTATCACTGAAGTTCCGAGGCTACATTCCTCAAATTATTTATACCGCGGAAACATAATTCAAATATTTTTTACCATAAAATTACCGTAGTTAACAAAGAACAAACACAATATAATTGCAAGCACATCAAACAATGCAGTACAAAGATCATACACAAAATAAGGAAATGCCAGTTCCGACACAAGGAAGCTTTTACAAAGAAAATAATTAACTTTAATAACATTGTTTGGAATCCTATTAAGTGAACAAGAGTTCGGCGTGCGCAAACATAAAAACTCCTTTTTAGACAAAGTGCATAATCATCAAAGTGTTTAAATTAATTGCCTTGTATGTTTTTATTTATTTATCATGGCACCAATCTATCACAATAATTATTAATTAGGAAAAGTTACTAACCATCGAACATAGATACCCGCAGTATACAACGTGGTAGACTAAGGCCTAAAACCCTCTCAGTAGTAGAGGAGGCCCGTGCTCTGCAATGGGCAATATATAATATAGGGCTGGTATTATTATTATAATCCTCGTAGCCAGTTTCGACCACGACGGGCAATTTCAACGGAGATGAGTCAGGTGCGCAGGAGATATTATAGTGCACAAGTTTGTGCGCAATACACGGATGCACTCGCTATTCCTTCACTCTCATAGTCCGGTGAGACGACAGTCCGATATGTCACATGACCAGAGATAGAGATCCGGTACAGGACCAACGACTTTACGTGCTTTCCGAGTCAAGGGGGTATCACACCAACTTCCTGACTGAGAGCTGCGACTGAGTAATTTTTAAGATGGAAAAACCCAGTCATATTTTTATGGCTAGACCTGGGATTTGAACCCAGGACCTCGGCGCGCAAATCGTACTCGTAACGCGTACGCAATATAACTACGCCACCAGGGCATTCAAATATTATAGTAAATAAACGTTGTATACGTCTGTTTTAGTTTTACCATGTTTTGTCTTGCTCTGTCGAATAAAATTCAACGTTTGAGGAAGAGGAACAAAATATTGTATAGCTATGACAGACGTATACAACGTTTATTAGTAAGGCCCTTAGTATATTATATTACGAATTATATTCTTCTCTTTCATCCGTGAATTATATTGACGGCGGTAGTAGAACTATCACACATAACACAAGTTCATAGCTTGCTGTGGCGTTCCTGATTGCAATGCGATATAGACATGCATAATTCTGCGATGAAAGCGTATCTCATTGATCGTTTTTTTATTATAATGTATCGAAAGCTTCTTATACACGTAGCAATTATCGTACGCAATTATAAATTTCAATAATCCTCTTATGAATATCTGTCAAAAGACTCGTATGTCTCAAGGCGGGCGAGAATTGATTCGCCATTGCGCATGTTCAGACGAGGTAACTTTTTTAAGCAATATTTGCGTGCGTTTATTGTTAGCAATAATTAACCAGTCTAACTGAGGCTTAAATGGTATGCAGTAGATGTACACTCAATTTGTCGTGTCGGGGAAAAAATAGATTACGTTTTTATACATTAGGTCAATTTAGCAAAATTTTATGTCAAGGGTAAAACATTTCTGCCTTCAAAATTCAAATATTAGACGTGTCGGTGAATTAGGTTTAAATGATATCTACCAAATCTTATAGAACAGAGTTACGGTAATCTCGCAATTAAAATTGATATTTAAACTGGTATTCTGTAGCGTGACTGATCAATGTTGCAAATATTACGGTTTTGCAATATGCAATAAAATATTACTAGAATCTGATGGCCGGATGTATGGATTATCTGTTTGTTCATATGTTGATGTGAGTTAGTTTTTGTTATTCTGCGATATTATCCTACTAATGTTATAAACGCGAAAGTTTGTAAGTATGTAGCGATATTTGGACGTAATTTTGGCACACGGGTAGATCACATCCTGGATTAACATATAGGCTACATTTTATGTCGGGAAAATAAAAAACGGGACTTTGATCCCGGAAAAACTTTTCAACGCGGGCAGAGCCGCGGGCAAAATCTAGTAAGAAAATAAAAAACCTCGAGTCACAAGGATTTGTTTAATCAATGTCTAGTAATGCATTATAAGAAAAGACTCTTGAATATTTCATACCTCTTGAGAACTGATTTCATAAAACTTACAATTAAATCTAAGTTTACATGCAATTAATGCGTGGAATGATAAAGTGACATTTGATGAAGCAACATTACGAACGCTTGAGGTGTGGTAACGTGCTGGACAAAAAAATATGCATGTAAAGAAAACATTGGAATGATAATTAAAACTTTAAGTGCCGCCTATGCCCTTGAATGGAGGGCGTACAGTTATACTATAATGCTCACTAGATGGCAGTAGGCGCACCTACACGGTGTTGTGTGTTTTTATTATTCTTGGTTACGAGACTATCCCGCCCTCACACCCGCCACTGTAACTCCTGTAAGCCAGGATTGGCAGTGGCACGCATTTAATGACACCGAGCGGTGAAGCTCGGCGAGTCTCTTGGAGCACTAATTAGTCTTAACCCGCAACGAAGTTAATTAAATAGAAGAATAGGGTGGAATTAGAAATATATTTTCTACTTCCCTCCACAGAAAAGCGGGAGATAAAATAATGAACCAAAAAGGTATTTTTAACCTTAATTATTGAGACTTTTACAACTGGAAAAGTCAGATGTAAAGCATCACGGATATTTTTTTTTTTAAAGGGTCCTATCATTTGAGCTGTTAGATTTGATTCCAATAGTATGGCAAAAACGCCGGAGACATGATTTTGGAGGATTTTGGCTGATATGAATTAAGATTTTATACGTGGTATTGTATTTAAACAAAAAAATTGCACCAAAAACACAAGACAAAAGGGTATACTACTTATTTCGTGAATATATTTGCGAAGCATGCTCTGGTTATTTTATTTAGAAATTTCAAAGTAGCTATAAAACCGAGTTTTATGTATAACTTAAGCTTTTAAGGGATATTACCGGGTCATATGATTGCGGCTTTAAAATATGCAAATTTAATGTATAAAGTGTACTGTGTTGTACTAAAGCACTGGTTGGTGTGTCTATTTTAGTCTTCAAGTTGCCATGTGGGCCAGCAGGGGGACTCCACTGCGGGCGGCGAAATGTATAAAATAAACCTTTTTATAAATTTAAACTTTTGAGTAATGTGCCACTGCTTTTGTCGCACGTACTTAACTAATATTTGATGAAATGATCGGACAAAGTGATATTGGACTTTTCTATTCAGTATCAGCCAGGAGTCTGAAATTTGTGCCCGATATGGCGACAGGCTCGCCCCCTAGCACATCATGGGACGCAACAGGCACGGTGAAAAGTGGATGCATTACTTGCGCCCCTGCCTAACTCTTCGGGAATAAAAGGAGTGAATGTGTGTGTGTCTATTGCTAACAATGATTGCTCCTAAAAATTTGGTTTTAATAATTTATGTCTCAAGAAGAACATCGCACCGAATGCAGTGTCATGTATTAGCCTCAGTCGTGGGTGTTCCTCTTGTTTATATGCTGTCATTAACCATCAGTCGATCTACTTAAATCTTTAGCAGCAAAACATTAGGTTCAAAATCTAAGTAGACTATTTAAGGATCTACTCTAAAGTCCTTCAAGTTGTATCAGTATAAAGCAGCTACAAATAGGTTAATTATATACTTAAAATCAATTTGTAAAACCTTGTCTACCATGGGAACTCTTGAACTATTGCATGCGTCTTAAAGACAACATAAAGTGTTTATCTTACATATTGATGCTGCATAAATATAATTTTTTTATCCTAGCATGCCACAGTAACATAAAGTACCGAAGAGCTAATAACAGTTCAAACTGATGTTTGACAGCAGCGATAGACAATGCATTGACACATAGTCTATCTACCGAGCGTAACGCATAATGAGAGATCGTCGAGTAATTAATTTTTTTTCTCACTGAGCGGACAGTCAATCAATAACGGAAAACAAAACTTATCTCAGGACAAAATACAATGCATTAGATTAAAATGTCGTTCTGTGTGTGGAAATTCCTCACATTTTGAATGCCTTACGCAAATTACAAGAACTAAACAAATTTACATCTTATTTATATTTCATTAGAGTTAAAATTGAGCTGTGTAACAATCTAAATTGAAGATAATAAGCGACCCATCAGTGATGTCAGGTCAAGGACCCACTTGTCCATTCCAAAAGAGCCTGGTCCTCATCACAATGCGGATGTGAACTGATATTCAGATAGCTTAAATAAGTGAACTAGGCATGATCAATTCCTACAAGATCTATAAAGTACAACAAAGTAGTAGGGGAGACCGGGGATAGTTGACCAATTTTCGGCTAAGACGCTTGTAATTTTTTTGTTTTAGTATACAATGTCAAAATATCCTACAGGTTCGATAGGTAAACTAATAAGCTTTTAAAAGAAATATCAAAAACCTCGCGATTGTTTATAACATAGTCTATAAAAGCCTTTTTGTGGAACAAGAAAATCATGTCAACCTACCCCATGCCTGGGGTTGGTAGACTATTCACTTGGGGTAAATTGACGTACGAAGTGATTGGTATAAAATACGGCAATAAAATAAAAGGAAACATAACAAATACTTATTAACTATTATCAATGTGCCTTATTGAGACAAAATGTCAGTAACATTGACATAATTTACTTATAATTTGTCACTTTTTGTACGATATTCGTTAATGGGGCGGAAACAAAAATTCTAACACCAGCGGAGGGTTTACTGTTTCGATTAGTTATTCTTTTGTAAATCCACATGGTTTTAAAATAACAAACTTTTGATAATTTGACAAAAAACTCACTTTATTTCACGTGAAGAATATTTCAATTACTACGTAGTACATTTTCTTGGTAGTCAACTAGCCCCAATACAAAGTTTGTCTACCAGCCCCAAACAACTTTTTTTGATTTGAACCACATGTGAGTACCTCAAAACTATGTCGAAATATTGAAAAAAATACACTAAAATAATCATAAATAACCAAACTCTTACTTTAAATTGCTTGAAAGTAAATAGCATCGAGTATAAAGGCTTCAATACAAATAATATTAAGAGGTAAATAATTACTCATAGGTATCATTTTTCGATAAATTGGTTTTTCTCCCGGATTACGTCCGCCCGCGGTGCCACGTTTGCGGTGAAGATTCGTAAACAGTTAACGGTTTTTCGTGTATATCAGGACAACGCAACACTTTAAAATAGCTCGAGTTATTGACGGTTATTCAACCTGCCCCTATCGCCAACCATCCCCGGTCTCCCCTACTATATGTATTCTGTGCTACAATGTATATGTGACAATTTGTATTTAAATGATTTTTGCTCTGAAGTGTAAGAGGAGATTGATGAAGGTAGAAGAAGCGAAAGTAGTGTGCCAGAATCGAGCAAAGTGGCGATCCATAGTCTCTGCCTACCCCTATGGGATAGAGGCGTGATACTATGTATGTATGTATGTATGTGTAAGAGCAACAGTTACGCCCTAAAAATCGATGAACAAAATTATCACATTGATATATTTAGATTTTAAAAGTTAAATTTAAAAATAAACTATAATTTTAAATTATTACCTATAAAAATCTAATTGTTATTTAAAACAAGAATGTGGTTTATTTTTTGTTTTAAACCCGGACGTAGGCTGTTACAAAAGATTTTTTTAAATCGTGCAAATTATGATTAGACTCCGCAATTGGATACAGTGTGGTCTTCCTCGTACATACAAAAACTATAACATGAATTTCAAGTAATAGAGACACCAAACTTAACGAGCTATTTTATTACCCTTACTCTATATACATTGTACATTTATTTATTATTAGTATTTATTGTGTTTTTTTTGCACCTGTCTCCGTCCTTCGCTACACCACCCTAAGGTTGACTGGGAGAGAATGCCCATGACATTAAGTCCGCCTGTATACCATGTGTACAAAGTGTAAATAAATAAATATAATTTTTTTTATTTTAATTACTTAATTTAGTGGAATTGCCTCTCAAATTTATATTATTACTAGGTGTTGGTCACGGTTTCGTCCGCGTGAAAGTCTTCATCACAACAAAAGTCCCTAAAAAACTGTAACGATAGGTATATAGCGCCACACGTACGCCGCCAACGTCAACTATTTAAAAAATCACATTATTTCCCATGGGAGCAAATAACCGGGATAAAAAGCATCCTTTGTGTTAATCCAGGATAAGGTCTGCGTGACAAATTTCATCATATCCGTTCAGCTGTTTCTGCGTTTACTTCTAACAAACATCCCAACATTCAAACGTCCAAACATTTTCACAAATTCTCGCATCCTACTAATATTATAAAGGCCAAAGTTTGTAAGTATGTATAGATGTCTGGATGTTTGTTACTCTTTCACGCAAAAAATACTGAACGGATTTCAATGAAATTTGGCACACGGGTAGATCATGTCTTGGATTAACACATAGGCTCCATTTTATCCCGCGAAGCGGGACTTTGATTTGATTTGAGCGGGATCATCTTATCTTACTTATATTACTAGTTTGTAATATAAGTTAACATATTATCGAAGTGAAACTTCTATATCGACGTACGAAAGAAATCTATGTTTACATAAAATTGTCACACGAAAATCATCACATTTTCGGTAATTTTGGACCGTCGCGGCACCGTCTTCTAGGGTCGTTATTTCGAAGACAATCTTGACATCGCGATGTCGCAATTAGGTGAAATTGTACAGAGCCCTCTATTGTCGACAAGCATAAACAGTTTAAATATTACGGTTTGCTACACTTTTCGAAGATAATCTTGCCCGGTACGGGGATCGAACCCGGGACCTTGACATTGCAGCCGTACCGTAATACAACTACGCCACCAAGGCAGTCGCACATTATTTTGCAATACACACATACATACACTCACGCCTGTTATCCCCGAAGGGGTAGGCAGAGGTGCAACTAGTGCACCCATTTTCGCCGGTATTCCGTCCCATGATGTGATAGAGGTGAGATATGGCGATATGCCTGATACGCCCGATATGGCGAGCCTATCGCCATATCGGGCACAAATTCCAGACTCCGGGCTGATACTGAATAGTAAAACTCAATATCACTTTGCCCGACCCGGGGATCGAACCCGAGACCTCAGTTTTGCAGTCGTACTGCAATACAACTACGCCACCGAGGCAGTCCTTTTATTATTTTGCAATAATAAAAAAAATATATATTATTATATCTAAATATCTTTAATGCCTGATTCTTAAACAGTGTCTAATTCTAAACACCCGTCTAAGCGTCAAAGATTGTATACAACCATTGGCTTGTGTTTAAATATAAACAATGTCTAAACTCTAAACCATGTGTAACTCTAAACATGAATTTGTAACAGAATTTTTTTTAGTTACGGGTTCATCGCGTGTTTAACTTTGTTGTAATAACACTGGAGGTGTTTATTATACATTAAACCTAAATATCACAAATTCCGATAGTCAGTCTAAAGCTATAACTCTAGAATATTCTTCCGTCTTGCAGTTCAAATACGCCTTCAATATAACAATATTATTATGATAATTAATACTTCGACGATTCCGTAGAACAAAGTCGTATATGCAAAATGTTAGCGTTTCAGTAGAGCGCTTTGAAAGTCGTTAGTTTGTATTCATGTGCGAATTAGTGCTATTTTCACACATTAAGTTCAAAGTTGTTACTGAACCCTATAGAATATAATATGTTGTTCACTATAACTTGTGATTTTCACAATTAACTTATACTTTCAAAGCGCTCTACTGAAAAGCTTCATTTTGCATATACGACTTTGTTCTACGGACCCGTCGACTTGTCGTCTCAATATTAATAGAGCCACCAGTATCATAGAAAAACTACCATGTTTAGATAGTAACAGATTGCCTGCGGGCTGCGACAGTTCCTGCGACATTACAAGAAGTGTACATGCCCGCAGTGTTTCCTATCATCTCGCCTTGACCCGACACCACGTCCATGAATTTGGAAAATTCTACATAATAATTTTACTTATTCACAAAAAAAATTGTTGATATTGTTAAATATAATACACCGTAAAATATAAACGTATAATAACTCGTTACTTACACAATAGTTTTATTAGCTCGTGATTCTATCGTCTGTGCTAGTCACCAAGCAGCAGTGCTCGTGCATTGTGTGTAGGTTTAAAAGACATTGTGTCCGTGGTAATAACAAGGCATACTGAGATGTTAAGATGTTTCAAGAGTCAGGATGACTAATTTAATCAAATCCCATGCCTTGTAATTGAAAGTTGTATTTCAACCCATCATCGGCATGCTTACAAGTTTATTCGGACATGATATTATAACAATCACTAGTCTATACTGACATTATAAAGACGAAAGATTTGATTATTAGTTTGTTTCTAATGAATAAACTCAATAACGACAGGACCGATTTTGAAAATTCGGCTAGCTAGCTATAGGCTACTTTTATTACGGGAAAATATTTTTATCCCGAAAAAACTTTTTCATGCGGGCAGAGCCGTGGGCAGAATAATCAAGGATAAACACGAAAAGTAAAATTGTCGAAGGTTGTCACCACAACCTATCACGAACGGAATGTCAACTATTGGGGACAACGCACTGCGCGCTCACGAATCATGCGTTAGACGTGTACCGGTGTGATTTATTAGTGTATAGACATTTGAATGCTTTTATCATTACTAACGCACTCGTGTCAATGTGGGCTAGAGACGTTAGAGGTGCATCGGTGCATCTCCGTTTGACATTTCATGTTTTGTTGTTTTGGTAATGTCAACTCCATGGCCTGGGTTGTGGCTCGCGAGGTCCTGGGCTCAAATTCCAGACGAAAGAAACTAACAGCAATGCAATAATTCAGGCGATTGAATGTGAGTGGATGATTAAATTGATGATATACCCCATAAATAATAGCAATTTCATCTGTTTTTAAATGCAAACTGCCAATAAAATTAATCAATTCCCATAATTATCCGTATTCTTAACCAGTATTTTTTTCAAGGCATCTCTAAATGAAATAATAATTTCTAAAACCACTTTCCTTAGGTGACTCACGACGATATCAACGTGTTAATGTCCGACTCTACTGCATTCAGATGAAAGTACAAGTCTCGAGCGGCTGCTACAGTTATAAGCGGTCGCGACTTCGCTCCGCCCTTTTCATGTATTGCGTAATAATTACAAATGTTATCGTAATTTCAATTTTAATATTGAGAGTCGTCTATCAATGTCGAAAATATTATGTGAAATCCGTCAACTCGCTTTAGGTTAATTAATATGGTATACAAACACCTAACTCATTATTAGGGTGGATTTGGGTGATAACGGCTGATGAGCCATATAGGGTCTATTAATTATAACGTTGGACATTATGAACTGATTCCAGAAGATGTTACTGTACCTTTGCCTCGTAAACGAAGTGTTTATTCAGCGGTAACGCTTTACTCCGCAGTCCAAGTTAAATGTTAATTTTATTTTAAACTAAATTTTGCCCGCGGCTCCGCCCGCGTTAATAAGTTTTTCCGGGATAAAAGTCCCACTTTTTATTTTCCCGGGATAAAATGTAGCCTATATGGAAATCCAGGACATGATCTACCCGTGTACCAAATTTCATCGAAATCCGTTCAGTAGTTTTTGCGTGAAAGAGTAACAAACATCCATACATTCAGACATCCATACATCCATACGTCCAGACATACTTACAAACTTTCGCCTTTATAATATTAGTAGGATAGGACAATAAAAAAAGTAATTAAATACTTTGAATGATTTTTAAATTCTAAGTTTAAACATTGCCATTAGTTATATTTCATCAATATCTTATTTTTATGAACACATTAAATCAAGTTGTCATTGGCTCTCTTACGAAAAATCATTGTAAATCAGATATCTTGCTTTGGAAACTCAAATTGTTTGAGGCTGACATCATTTTTATATTTTAGTCTTGAGATGTGACAAGTTTACGCAAAATGAGTCACAGTAGTCCAATTATGTATATTATTAATTCGCATTTTTCTTAGTGTCTTGGTTACATTATAACATTAACATGATTGTAGTACCTACTTATTGCGCCTTATATGAAGATTTATTATTCCTTAGAAACCATTTTTTTTTAAATTGAATTAGAACTGCTGTGACTTATTTATAATGTACCTAAGAGTCTGTTCCCCAATTTTCGTGAAAATTTTATTTAACAGTTATCATAGATAACAGCTTAAATAATAGTACTCATTTGATTACCTATTATTTTGGAGTGTTTCTTTTATATTTGGTCGGCTTATAAATGCGACGAGTAAACACTCAGAAGCTGTTAAACAGGCCTTTAGTATAAAAGGTATCACAATCTTTTCCTATAGCTTTAAAAATTAATTATTTTATCTTCCCTTATATTGAGTTTGTAATCGCTTATGCTGCATCCGCGTCCGCTCCCTCCTTCACCATGGTACACCACTAAGCGCGACGTAACGCACCGAGGTCAAGGTGACCCAACTGGCACAGTGGGGCAGACGGTAGCCAACCGGATAGTAAACAGTTTTACGACCTTAATGAAAGTAAGAGTCTGCTGATCTGGATTTTATACTTATGTTGATGATACACTCATGCTTTGTATCGACGAAGGGATAGGCATAGGCGCAACAGGTACACTCAATTTTCACCGTGCGTATTCCGTCCTATAATGTGATAGAGAGCCTATCGCTATATCGGGCACAAATTTCATACTCCGGACTCATACTGAATAGGAAAATCCAATATCACTTTGTCCGCAAAATAAATAATGAATGTGGTTGGTGTATCCTACGCAAATCGTCTGATTAAGTTCCATTGTTTTGTTTTTGATACCAACAAACAGTACTATGGTGTTCTACTTTTAATAATGTCGACAGGACAGAGCGCTAGGAAAATTAACATAATTATAAATTATGCAGGGCTACAAACGCTCTCCCTTCCACAATAAATGTTATACAGTATTCTGGGTATAAAAATTATTTATAAGTAGACGTATCGGTATAGCCAGCTCGTCCCTCATTCATTCAATAATCACTTACCTTCTACTCTATCTACCCCTGCTAAGGGAAACGAGCGTGGGGCTATATATGTATGTATATAAGTATGTATGTATATTATATGTGTGTATGTATGTATATACTATGAACTAGGACGTCGGAATTCCCTACAAAACGTAGGTCATGGCTAAGCTGAGTGTGCGAAGCTTGCTCCATTCACGGCGTGCGACTCCTCGAACAATGCATTCGCAACCTCTGCGAAGGCACCACTCCACTTGCCGTAATCGCTTATCTTTTAATTGTCTCTTATCTTAATGTGGGTGAGAATATGCGTGTGTACGCTGTTTGTTACAAAATTCAGTAGTTATGTGCTTGTTAACTGTACGTGTGTAATGTATGTTCGGTATCACGATTGTCTTAAAATATTTTTCTTAATAAGCATCATCATTCGCATATCAAGTACAAATTTCCATTTACATCAGTTCACTTTTTTCTAATCGAAAACTTGAATAAAAGTTAATAGTTCAAGCTGGAAGTGGAATTCAAAACCTCAAGGTTCTTAAAACAAAGTTATTATAAATTTATAATATGCTGCAAGACTAGACACATTATACATGGTCATTTCAAACTATAAAAAATTAGTCGTTTCTGACAGTTTACTGTAAATAAATCGATAGATAAAAAAACATAGTTTTTGTATCACGTGACGCCTCAAATATAGAAATGAATCACCTTTATAAATGTAAGTAACATCTGACGTACATTAAAAATAAAATAAAATATTCATAACCAATACTGGATGATCTAGAACTAAATTAATAATTAAATATAGCATATGGGAAGATATTAATAATGAGCTTAATAAAGTTGCTAATAAATGGCCTGTGCATAAAAATAAAAAAAATTCAAAGTATAAAAACTGTTTGGTTCATTCATTATATCGTCAAAATATCGCAAGAGGTGTGGTAAAGGTTAAATATTACAAATGGTACATTTTACACAGGAACAAAATAAACCAGAAGGTATCAAATAACAATGTCAAGCAATAGAAATGAAAAATGGAGTTTTCAATTATTTTTTCCATATAAAATTTTATCGTAATTATTATTTGTAGAAGGTCAGTAAATGAGTAAAAATATACAACACCAGATTAAGAATGATACGATGCCAACCCTCAAATAATAAGGACTGGCTAAGAGATCACTGAGTGTGACGGACTTCACGTCTATTTTAAAAAGACAGTAAGAAACTGTTCCACGTCCTTAGAATCTGCCATCTAAGAAATGGCAGTGGATGCTTTAATCTTCGTGAATGCTTGAATCTTCGGGAATGCTTGAATCTTCTTGAATGCTTGAATCTTAAAGGTGTAAAACCTGCCACAGTGGCCACGTAAGTTTCGCGTTTCGCGATCAGCCTGTGTACATATATATTTCAAACAGGCTGGCATAATTGTGTGGACTAGTGATGGAGAAACATCTCTCGTCACTTAACCCTCTATTTGGACCCTGGGTCCACTTGCCATAGTGCAGAGGGGTCACGTTGCCGTACCGGCGTAAAAAAAAACCATTCTAAGTCCCGCGGCTTTAAATTATAAATAGAATAGACCAGCAATGAAGACGTACATTGCTAAACACATTAAAACTGCCTTAAAAGAATTACAAAATATATTTTGAAAAGGAATCAGTATTTACGATTTGTTAAATATTAATAACCTTATAATTGTGTTCAATCAAACATCTCAATGTAACAAGTTGGGTTTAATTTCCAAATACATTCAAGAGAAAAGAATAAAGCAAATATGTAACACAATGAGCATGCAACAGCTTTGCAATATAAGTATTTCAAAGGCAAATAAAAAGTGATTGCCAAGAGAAACGTTGTATCCGATGCAAGAATTACAAAACGTCTTGTGGTGTGACAATATTGTATTGAATTTTCATGAAGTTGGAATTTAGGTGGGCTCTTATATATGAGGATCTGTCTGTAGATACAACTCGTTTATCTGTTTCTGTCTCCAAGCAGTATGCAGGCACTGTTTTTGAAGTTTAAAATTACTTGTAGTAATTAGTAAATTGTGTGAGATTCACGGCTTTGATAGGTTTCAAGTTAATTTTACTTGACAGTAATCGTATTAAACAGCTTAATATAGATTTGAATTTTACTCCCATTTATTTGTGAGCATAGAGTGCGACTTTGGTATTTGTTCAGCTTATACATTAATTTGACGAGTAGTATTTATGAGCAAGCGGTAAAATCAGCCCTTCACATAATACCATAATGTTTTAGGGTGACGAATGCAGTGCATTATCATGTAACTATTTGTGTCTTGCCAACCCTACAACTTGAACACTAAGTTGTTTTTAACTGACTTTAAAAAAGGAGTTTCTGTATTCGTCCCGTATGTATGGTTGTATGGCCGCGAGTTTCTCGGAAACTACAGATCCGATTTGGATGAGGTTTTTGTTATTTAAATGTATATTTTACAGAGAAGGTTTTAGTATATAATTTATTTCGATCTGATGAAGATCTTCGGAGGTAAACAATAGAACTCTTCAATAACTAACAGCAGATGACTCATGAATGCTGTAATCGTATATCTATGATGTGTTGTTTTACACCATTCCATAATTAACTAACAAAAAAGCAATCAATACAAAGTTTTTAACAATATATAAAACCAACTTCAAAACCACTACAAACCAAAAAATAGTTTAACTTTATAAACGTTTAGTATATACGTATATTTGGACGTCCATGCCTAATTTAAATTGCAAGCTAAGCTAAGCAACTAAACTACAAGAACAAACATACGAAAACAATTTTCAATTTAAATTAGGCACCAACGCCAAATATACGTATATAATATACTAAACGTATGTAAAGTTAAATCATTTTTTTGGTTTGTAGTGCTTTTGAAGTCGGTTTAATTTTTGTTAAAAAAAATTGATAATTGTTTTTAAATTCGTGACGGTTATTAGGTGGACTCTTGGCCAGTTGCATAAGGATGTGAGTTACCAGAAGAGATGATCGACATCACTATACATTTCTAAATGAAGTTTAATCGCCATTCTGGTCACTTCATTAAAAACAAAGTTCATGACCTCTAAAGCTTTTCAAAAATAGCCCTTTAAAGTAATGTCACATGCTACATTACCCAAGTGGTTTCATCATAACACAACGCATCGTAAATAACAGATATTCGTCAAGATTTCGTAAGTTTAATCAGTGTAATAAATCGAACGGGTCAGGAGGTCCTTTCCATTTTTGGGTCCGAGTTTGAAGGTCGTTCACCCAACTTGCATCGTATAGTAAATACAACTGATATATATTTAGAATTGAAATATGCAAGAATTAGCTTCCGCTAAATAATAGTGAATAAATTAAATAATTTATATTCTGTGTGCTTACAAACAAGATTCCATTGCTACATTTTAGTAAAAACAATCTTATTTGAACTGCTTTGTTTATACATATTTTTTTTGTATATAGATCTTGTAAAAAAAATCGGTGCGTGTACTTATGTACGCGCGTGAGTAGTTTTACTTCGGTTGGATCATTAAAATAGTTTTTAATTGCATCTTAATAATTAATTACAATAAAATGATAAAAGGACTGGAAAAGGATAGTCAACACAATCAATAAAGTTCAGTTTAAATTTGAATTTAAACTAAAATTTAGAGCATAATAATTAATATGTCGGGACAGGAAGGAAGTATAAAAAGGAATTATCATTTTTATTAATCACATTGAGGGTGTCTGAATATATTACGTTGAGCGACAGTTGGGTGTATAAAAGGGGTGCCGAATCATTTTAAGAATCTTACAGTTCTTACAGATCCAGAGGACGAAATCACTCTGGCGTTACGTGAAAAGACCGAGCATCTAAAGCTCCTACACTCAACAAGACCGCTGTACCGTCCTCGCCGTCGAGGACCTCGTCGCGTTCCCCAACCCCCTGCCCTCTCTTAGCAGTTCCGGCCCGCGTGCCGAAGACTACGATCAACACGTTAAATAGGTTTAGGTTAAAAACCATCTTCCCCAAACGCTGATGTCTTATCCTCTCAGTGGCCGCCCTGAGCCGAGGTCGTGACCCATTAGTGGGTCGCCCTCAGCGTGGTCGCTTAAATTTAAGGGTTGCGAGCGCCTTCTGCGCTCACTCACAAGACCGGTGTTCTTGTATAAGCCGACTCTCGTCAGGCTAACAAGAGTTTAGTCAGGGACAAAAAAAAAAAATTTTAAGAAACAGTCTTAGTTCAGTCGTCGTTGAGTTCGGTTGTGTTGCAACTAGTTCGGTGCAGTTCAATACTAAGTGGTTACTATGGTGGTTTTCATATCGGTCAGTGCTTAGTGGTATATATTTGAATATCTTCACTAGATATTGTGTAGGACAAAGCGCAATGAAACTCACGTAGAACGAGACTGATCTTTATTAGGACGGTAGCTCGAAAACGGGTATCGTCACACTACCCTCGACTTTACAAATATTTCTACTTATGCTAATCTTATAATTATAGGTACGTACATACCATTCTCCCCTCTCTATTTACGGAATAATTTGACTTATATCAAACAACAAAGAATTTATACATTTATTCCATTACATAACAAAAAACAACAGACGATGGTTTATACACACCATGTTCAGCGGGGAAGTGTATAAATTTGGTAGATATACCTAATATATATTGTATATTGATAATAAATTTCAGTATGCATGAAGTACAGCTTTTAATGTATGAATTTTTATTTATCATTACAAGTTCCCTTATTACAAACCAGCTATTGCTTACTATTCCATTGTAAACCGAGAAATTAATCTATCACGATACCGTATCACACGGGAGGCTTACGACGCCGTTTTTCGAGTGTCTCGCGCCTTAGGTACAATATTAAATGCCTAATTCTAGAAACTACCAGACGTGTCACCGAAGCTATAGGTACTATTATGACTATAATTATACCCTTCTCCCACGTAAATGTATTGTATCTGTACAATACACTATGTCCCGAACACTAAAAACTGTTCCAGCCATTCTTGTATTTAATTTGGGATTTTTGTTTATCTTCTATCTTGTCCTTGATCAAGCGGTGTACGTAAATTTCTTGCTAATAATAACTAAGGGGGAATTTTACCCGTAATACTATGAGGCATTGATCTGTAAGTAAATAAGAAATTGTCTAATGCCTGATTTAAATCCATATAACTGATAGGCGCAATTTTCTCAATAAAATTAATATAGGTATCGACGCGACTGTTACATGTCGGTTCCAAAACTGGTATTCGCGATAAACTATCCGCTACACAATTATATTGTGACCCTAATATACATTTAACCTTGTAATTGTAGGCTCCTAGTATAACAGACCAACGTTGAAGACGGTTCGCGGCCATCAACGGTACCTATACCATAATCATGGAATTTTGTTACCCCAAATATAACTGCAAGCCCTTCTCTGCATATTTGTGCATGGTTTTTCTCCGCCGCGGCCGGTGTGAGCGGGCGCGAAGCGCGCAGCATGGGCCGCTCGCCGCCGCCGGCGCGCGCGCTTTGTGTCAGCACCGCCCCGACCCCGCACGGTGACGCGTAGCACGTCACCGACGTTGGCAGTGACGGATCGAAGTGCGCTAACACCAGCGCTTTAATTAAGGCTTCCATAACACTTTTGAATGCACCATTACAGTCCTTTGACCAAACGAATTCGTTCTCTTTCTTCAAGAGTCCATACAACGGGCTCAGGATGTGACTCAATTTGTGCACAAATTTGCCGTAATAATTTACTAACCCTAAATATGCCTTTAACTGTTTTATTGATTTATGGATTAGAGTATTAGTAATGGGATCGATTTTTTTGATTTCGGTATGCAAGCCGTTTTTATCAATAACGTATCTTAAATATGCAACCGATTTTTGAAAGAAGTTACTTTTCTGCGGTGATACTTTTAACCCGCTGTCCGATAAAATTTCGAAAACCTTTACTAATCTCTGCCAATGGTCAGAAAAGCCATCAGCCCCAGTGATATTAAGGTCATCCGAATAGCACGTCACGAGGGGCATGCGAAATAGTTGTTCCACTAGTCTTTGGGATTTATTAGGTGCACATTTAATTCCGAATGACCGCCTATTGTAACAAAAAATTCCCTGATGGGTTTCTATAGTACAAAGCCTCTTTGAATTTTCGTCTAATACACGCTGAAGGTAGGCCTCGCTTAAATCTATTTTAGAAATATATGTAGTGAATGTACCTCCTTGTAGCGATGCAAAAATATCGTCAATTCTCGGAATGGGATATTTATCATCGACCAAGATTAGATTCAGCGTTATTTTAAAATTGCCGCACCGACGAACTTCGCCGTTCTTTTTGGGCGCAGGGACCACCGGCGTATCCCAATCGCTACACTCCACCGGCGAGACCATACCCTCGCGCTGCAGCCGAGACAGCTCCGTCCCAACTGCGGGCCGCAAGGCGTGCGGAACGGGCCTCACGCTACACCGCACCGGTTTATAATTTTCGAGCACTTCTAATTTTATAGTACACGTATTGGACTTACCTATTCCTGATGAAAATACGTTCGGAAATATATTAATTAAGTCATCCCTTACCTTTGACACATCTGGAACACTACACTCAACGTTTTTTATTATTGCAGCATGTAGCTTCGGGTATGTTATCTTAAATGATTTTATCCAGTTACGGCCGAACAGTGAAGGGCTAATTTTGTTATCAATAACTATCAAATTTAACCCGTTAACGACACGACCGTTTAATTCGACATCGCAGATAAATTCACCTCTCGGTTTTTGTTGTTGACCGCCGTACATAATCAATTTAGACTTATAAGGTACGAGTTTACAAGCCTTAAAATATTTCTTAAATGTCCTATATGAAATTATACTCGCTGCAGCTCCGGTGTCTCCCTCCATATTCACCGGTATACCGTTAATGATCACCTTTATGATCCAACGATCGTCCCTTGAATCCGCGTCACTCACGTTGTATATCTGAACACCTCGGTCGTCAGAGTCTGTCGAGCTGGATTCGCTTTCCGATACGTCTCGCACGTAGTTCACTTTTTGTTTTCGATAACGGCACATTTTTGCAATATGGCCCCTCGATCCACACACGTAACACTCACTATTTACGAAACTGCATTGATCTGGGAGGTGCCGTCTGCCACATCTGTAACAACGCGGAGCATCGCCAGCACCGCTGCTGGTGGCGGCGCGCCGCTCGCGCCGCTCGTATCGCTCCTCGCCGCGAGGGCGAGCACGGTGCCCACCGGCGCACGGCGGCGCGCGCTGCCCGCGCCGCGCTGTGTTCACCGCATGCACTGCCCCCGGCGCAGCGCCGGCCGTGGGCTGGCTGCCGGCCTCGGCAGCTGTCTTCGAGTCTCGTACCGCCGCTTCCAACGACAGCGCTAATTCTGTCGCACGATTGAACGTTAACGTTGCGTCCTCCACAAGCAATCTTTGTCGAATGCGTTCACTGGACAAGCCATATACAAATTGGTCCCGAAGATTTTCTTGTAATATATCATGATTCCCAAATTTGCAAGCTTTACTTAATTTTTTTAACTGCACTAAATATTCGGTCATGCTTTGGTTACCTTCTTGCTTACAGGATCTGAACAGAATTCTCTCAGCTATTAGTGATCGCTTTGGCGTTTGATGTTCTTCGACCAACTCGACAATCTTGTCAAACGCCACCTTTTCTGCTTCTTCCGGGTAACATAAATCGATGATTAAATCCAATGGTTCAGTTCCCACAACAGCTACCAAATACTTCGAGAATTGTAACGGTTTGATGTTTTGTATTTCAAACCATGCCCGTAACCGACTCACATACGTTGACCAACGGTCAACGCCGAGCTTAAATTCTTTTAATCCGCTTATATCCGGCACTGATTCGTTGGTTTTGGCCATATTTAACTTTGTTAACTAAAATACACGCTTTTGGGTTATTACTCGTCGCCAAATGGTATATATTTGAATATCTTCACTAGATATTGTGTAGGACAAAGCGCAATGAAACTCACGTAGAACGAGACTGATCTTTATTAGGACGGTAGCTCGAAAACGGGTATCGTCACACTACCCTCGACTTTACAAATATTTCTACTTATGCTAATCTTATAATTATAGGTACGTACATACCACTTAGTAAAGCGGTTACTATGTTAGTTCGAGTTGTTACTATGTAAGTGGATTACAATGCAGAAGTTTGGTTAAGTAATTGTCTCAATATGCAGTGTGTTATAATAACCAAAGTTAATAATGAATCCTGACGTGGTATTATACTCTGCGAATACTCAATTACGTAATAATTGCCCAACGAACAATAAATAGCGAATTGAAGATAATTCATTTGTGACTTTTACTATGTGTGCCCACGTGTACCTATATCGGCCGCCACTCTCTGTCTCCGACAAATATATGTTACATAATTTTTACTATATTATAAGTTTCTTAATTTTAAATATTTATTATTAATTATCTAATATTTTAAAAGTAAATAAATAAATTTAGTATAAAATCAAAATTTAAATTCAAATTTATTCATTTTTCTAAATTTATTATTTTCTTAATTTCATTTTTCATTTTTATCAAAAAGTTTTCATTAAACATCTTCAGCCTTTTTCATTACATGATGCGCGCGCATCTTAAAATTTCGCTCTCATTATTTATTCATAACATGCCTAAAGAAGTATAACTTCAAAATAATAATATTTTATCTAAAGCTTTTCGTAAACCATTAACAATAGTTTTCTAATATTTCGATCTTGAACAACACTAAATTCAATAAGGCTTCTTTAATTGTGTCATACAAATACTGTATTTGGTTTAACCCGTCAAGCCCCGCTTATATATATAGATGTATGGTAAAATGGTTTTTAATACATCAATGGGTAAAACCCTATAATATATATGGACGCCGGCGTCCGTCGCAGGGCTTGACGGGTCTACTTGCTAAGTATAATAAATATTTCTTTAAATGTATTATATTTCATTAAAAATATGTTCGAGTTCAATAATTCTACGTTTTTTGATTCTAACTTTTCCCATGATTAATTTATATGGGAAACATGACCATAACACTATAATTTTAGTTTTTCAAGTTAAGTAATAAAAACTTGAAGGTTATATTTTTTTTTACTGCATTGAATGACGAGACGAGCATGCCGTTCGCCTGATGGTAAGCAATACGACTACCCATAAACAGTAGCAACACCATCCAACACCTTGAGTTTACAAAGTACAGTGTGGCATTCCACTGCGCTCGTCATCCTGAGACATAAGATGTTAAGTCTCATTATGTCCAGTAGTTACACTGGCTACAATGTCCTTCAAACCGAAACACAATAGTACATGCACACTGCTGGTTAGCGGTAGAAATAGACACTGTGGTGGTATCCACCAAGACAGACTCTTATTTATGAGAGACCTACCACAAGTATTAATATTAATTACCCACCTACTAATTATCAAAATGTATTTTAATACTCCAAGAAATTCGACTAGCATTCAGTTTGACTTTATTATAATATTATATTGTGTTCGGCTGAGAAGATCTCTTAGTCCCTGCTATAAGACACATGCGTGTCAATCTAAATTAATACTATAAAGAAAAAAGATTTGATTTTTTATATATTTGTTTGTAATGTAAAACTCAAAAGCGATTTTGAACATTCTTTTAGTAATAACAAGCTACAATCTACCTTATCCGTGAGTACTATAGGCTACTTTTTATCCCCGGAATGGCCGTTAACACAGGCGAAATCCAAATATAGACTAATTCAACCAGTCAAATATATAAAAACTATTTTCATTTAACGAATATGAACATAAAGTATTATTAACACTTTTCCATAAATACACTAAAGTAAACAGAATTATGCTTAATTTTATAAGTAAGATGGTCACTTAAATGACGTAAGGTGCCGAAATAATGGCAGCGGTCAACATACTGCTATTTATGGAGCGTCGGCTGCCTTGTATAGGTACTTAAATTATTAACACCCAAGGACGAAACCGGCATAACATCTGACATTTCGGTGAAAGATTTCGGACATAACTTACTTTTTGTGACAATAAAAATAAAGAATATGATTGTTAATTTATTAGTACTTACTCATGTTTTCAATATTAATTGGATTTTACTAGAAGGCCTATTGAAAAAACGTCCCAGGTTTGAAACTAGGACTAATCTGGAGAATTAATCGGTTACCCTCATTTATCAGGTGGGCGCGACCACGAAAACATAGTTTTAATTGGACGGAATGTATATAATCTACATGTTAATTTGACATTGCTAATGACCGTATGTGGGAGATCGCTTGTGAGAATGAAGACTTGCGTCAATATTTTTTTCGGGCTGTATAATAATACCATTCTTATATTATAAATAGCTTTTGCTCACGGCTTCGCCTGCGCGAAAGAATTTTCGTGGAAAAAAGTCCCGCTATACTTATTCCCGGGATAAAATGTATCCCAAAACCTTTCCAGGGTCTTGAACTATCTCTATACCAAATTTAATCGAAATCCGTACGGTGCTTTTTGAGTTTATCGTGCACAACCCTTTTTACCTCTCTTCGCAAAATCCCGTCTTAATGAGGATCTACGTCCTACAAGGAACCCACATGCAAAATGTGAGACTCCTAGCACTTGTAGTTTCTGAGATTTCGTGATGAGTGAGTGAGCGACCTTTCGCTAACTGTCTACCCCTTTTTAATCCCGTTAGGGGATGAATTTCAATAAAATAAGAAACAAGTCTTCCATCAAGTTTGTTAAAAAAGTTTTATGTAAAATTTGAAGTAGATTGGACTAGGGAATCACGTTGTCCTGTGCAAACTTTGCCCCACTTTTTCACCCCCTTAGAGATAGAATTTCGGAAAATCCTTTTTTATCGAATGTCTACGTCATACAAAGAACACACGGCACACCTAACTTTCAGCTCTCTACGATAAGCGGTTTACGCTGTGCGTTGATCTGTCAGTCAGTCATTCAGGACGAAGCATTTTATATGTATAGATTACTGTCCAACTATAATACTTAATTACTACTCAAAATGTTATGAGTCACATGTCCATGTTGTCTTACAATGTTTTTCTTTAAAAGTCGAGAACAATCAAGACTGATCACCTACAAAATCTGCCCTTATTATGTCAGAATTTTTGTGGCTTACTTAAATATTTATCGAATCAGCGTCCTATCGTAGCGGGCTCATCACTAGCTTCATCGATAATGTCTACAGCCTTCTCATTCGAACTTGAAGTGTCGGTAATGATTACGGCACACGATTACATGATGTTTCCGACGCGTGACCGTTACCATATCGACGTGCGCCCTCTTCAATCACGAATGTATTGAATGTACTAAATTACATAAGGTGTATTGAAATATGGACAAGCATCTTGGATACAAAAGCATAGGCAGTATTTTAATGAATAAGGTATTATAATATATCTAGATTTAGTTCGCGTAAAAATCCTTTCCTGAGATAAGTAGCATAGACTTCCTTCGAAAGTAAAGTAATTATTTTTAAGTTTATTTAAAAATATACAGGGTCATTTTGTAATCGAATACATAAATTTAACTGCGATAAAATCAATTTGAAAGAAACACCATGCAGTTAATTAATTTAACCATAAGTGTAAAATAAAGAAGTACATTTTTCAAACAAAATAAAGAACAAAAAAGGTCTTTTAATTTTAGACATCCTATTGCCACTACTAGTATACGAGAGATCGTCGGAGCGTCAACGTCACTGAGGTCTGTCTGTTTCATTGATAATATGCTCACGCACACGCGAACAAGAGATGCACACACGGAGCGCAACGATAAGACATCGCGCCATCGTAACCAAGAAGCTTTATTCCAAACCGAAAAGATGAGGTCGCTATTATTACCTATGCTTCTGTGTCAGGTCACATAGGTCAATCAAAACAACAGTCACTTCAAAGAGCATTATAATACTACGGAAAAGTCACTTACTAGATTATGTCAGAGCCAGTTATGTCTCCTTTAGAAGACTGAAATCATTGAAGCATCTTCGATAATGGTCACAGTCCGTACACCGCACGTAGCTTATCAAAAAGCCTCACAACCCTAAGATTCCATCAACTATCACACGATACATCAGCAAGAATCGCACGCTCAAGCCGTCAAATTCGTCGATCGATTTCGTGAAACCGACTATGATGCTACCGTTATGATACGAGTGTCAACGAGGTTCTTGAAGATTGGAATTTTGAACATTTACTCAGTAATCCCTAAAAGTACAAAAGACATTTCAACGACCATCAAGGAAACATTAACACTTTATTCACGAGCTTTGTAAATGTAAATCATAGTTTACCACAACAGAAACTTAAAAATTAACACAATAGAATAATAATTACAATTAGAGAACATTTGATCGTGTGCGCATAAAAGCCGACAAAGGACTACTAAACTAATAGGTTTTTACCTACACATGGCTCGCGTCTCCCGAAGCGATGTCAGAGACAAGGTCACTCGGATCGATACAAAACGATATAATAATAAAATTACAATAGGTACCGGTAAGTACATAGGGAGCATCGGCCTAACATTCAGTACGTAAATCGACATACGCCACGTCGTGTTGCTGCCGGGCGACTGGCGGGCAACGCGCGCGCAGGCCCCCGCGCCCCACGGCGCATGCGCCTGGAGGAGCCAGTGCGGGGCCATATTTTAGGCCGCGCGGGATAGGCATAAAGTCCACGAATCCCGGACCGCGAATCTCGATGTATTTCGAAACGTTACACATTTTGATAAATATCACTTGTACTTATTGCTATTACCTGGAATTGTCGTAATTTACTAGTAGGGTAAAAAACGTTAATTTTTACCACTTCATAGAATACACGCACACTTTTGTCAACAATAAGTAACATTTACGTACGTATAATAATGGCTGAACTTAATTTAAAATAACCAGGATATTCAATTGACTAATAACCAAAATTATTGTAAGTAGGTAAAACATAGGTATTTAGAAGGATTTTTGTGCACTTGGTCGAGTCACTTTATAAGTGGTTAGTAAATAACGCCAGTTTTAGGTATTATTACTCAGGCAGGAACTATTAAAAATTACGATTGTTATTGCGGTGCGGAGATACTGGGGTACTCTGTCAGAGATGTCCGGGAATAAACCCATATTTCGCCCAAATGTCCGGGATTCTTGCCGTGTTTGTCCGGCGTCGGCAATTTAGGTAATGGCAGCCCTATACAAAGAACATGCCGACAAGTGCGCCGTGCGCCCGCTGGCGCGCGCGATCGTTGGCCCCGCCAGCTGATGTTCGTGTTACACGTGCTCCCACAGGGATACCAAGCTTTGGTACTATTACCTTATTCTGCAATATCGTGCAATTTTAGTTTTACATTGTTCTATGCTATTTAAACGTACCACAATGCATATTGAAATTAAATGATGTTAGAGCTCTGGTATGCTTTATTGCTTAAAGTAATGTTATTTTTACAATACAAAGATATTGCTGCGTATTCGTATAAGTAGACTTTTCATTAGCATAATTGCCCTAGTTATTTGTTATTTAATACACTTATTTAAGTGTGTTAGAAATCCATGTGATAAATAAACTAATATCCGATTCTTTGAAAAGCTGTGTCATTTTAGCAAACTTGTCGGTAAAAATGTTTATACTGGCAACACAGCGTGTTTGAGTGCGTGTTTGTATTGAATGGCGTGCGAAAGAGACACAACATGTTGGTATCTGCACGTTAGTTTCAATGTGTTAGTAACAAGATCAACGACTCTGACGCGATACAAAATGTAGCTAGAGATTAGAAGGTACAGAAGGCATAATAAGGCGTTTGGTAGTATAAAGTATTTACGTAAACCTATTTTAGGCATGACGTCCAGAAATATTGATGTTAAAATTAAAATAAACGTTGAAATATCACACGGAATCAAAAAATATGATATCAATAGATTAAAATCCTGTAACTTTTTTAATAGTGACTGCGAGTTGTCAAGTACCTACCTATTTCGGTAGGTAAACTTATTTATTAACGAAAACAAAGTTTATTATTAAAGAATTAATACTTTCTTTACAGCATAACACTTAAAAAATAATTAGTTCCTTTTCACACAATAACATGACAACTTTTTATTTCATGTTGATATTTATAACGTATTAGTTAGGGAGTAGGGACTGCTCTAGTAGCAATTTAATTATTTTATTTCAAATTCCACGTCTCAAGCGGTACTGCTGCAGCTATGTGAGTGAATGTATTGCAAGTGAATTTGTGAGTTGCCCTTCTTAATCCTATAGGTTTTGTAATAACATCGTCAGCTGTGACGTGATTCACTGAATAAAGTCAAGCGCGCTAAAACACAGCGTGATCAAAAAACTATAAAACTATAATCTGGATTATTGGCGAAAGTATGCGTTACCCATGGATAATATTTTGCACGATGTTAGCAGAGGTCACGCTGAATATGTGGTTTCATTTAGTAACGCAATGTTGAAATGACACTGTATATATTCAGATCTTTATGAGAAAAATAAATACTCTAATCAGCACGATTTATGACTATTTTTCTTTAATAGTTGAAGCGATAAATCATAAAAAAAACTTCCAAGCTACGTTCATACTGGAAGATGTAACTTGCAACTGCTTTTATTCGAGACGATTATTAAGAAAGATTACACACATAACATAGTACACATCCAAACAATATTATACATAGAAGGGCTCTTCTCTTACTTTCATACACCACAGATGACTAAATATAATATGCAGACTATAAAAACTGAAGCTGTTATGCAAAAAAGACTTCAAGTATCGACAATTACTTATGTACTATCGCATTGACATACCCATTACAGTAAACATCACGTGCAATGTTGGACGTAAGACGTAAGCCAATATTCAAGTACACTACCGATACGGAAACACTTATCAAAATCGTAAAAAAAACTATCAAAAGACCGTAAAACTTATCAAATCATTACAAGTTAGTCAGTAGTGATTATGTATAGTCTATTAAACTGTCATAAACTCAACACCACACAGCTAGGCTTATTCAAAATAAGGAATGTAGATTACAATTAACTTAACATAAAGTACCTACTGTGGTCTATGACCGAAGTTACCCGCTTCATAATATGGCTCGACATCCATGTTTTTTTATGATTTTGTAATGGAAAAGATACTAAGACTTTTGTTAGTTCGTTGTTATTAAATCTATACGTATAGAACGCTTTATCCTGAATGTCTGATTAACGCACAACCTAAACCGCTGATCGTAGAAACCTAAAACTTGGAGAGAGTATTCTTTGTATGACGTAACCATCCGATAAGAAAAGATTTTCTGAAATTCTAACCCTAAGGCGGTTGAAAAGGGGGCAAAGTTTGTATGAGACAACGTGATTCCTTGTTCCAATCTACTTCAAATTTAGCATAAACCTTTTTTAACAGAATTAATGGAAGACGTGTTTCGTATTTTATTGAAATGCATCCCCTAGCAGGATTCATAATTGGTAGAAAGTTAACAAGGAAAATAAATCTGTATAAAAGCTAGTGTTATAATATGTGATACGTCTCAATTTAATCAATATTCTTTTCTTCATATTTCTTCATGAAACGATTTTATGAAGATGTTAAAATTAAGTGGGCCATTAATTCCGTTATCGTATTAGAAAGTGAAGCTGTCCCGCCCAATTCGACATAGAAAAAATGAAACTCACCTGACATCCAGTTTCAAGATCGGCATAGTACCCCGCCGCCCGACCCTGGCATGTGAAGCTTGTTGGTGGTATTTTAAGTCCTAGTGTGCCTCCCTGGAACAAACAATGCATTAATTTAATTAATGAGAAATACATTTACATATGTTTTTTTTGTTTTAATAAAGAAGCGGCGATAGCCTAGTAAGCGGTAAAAGCTTAGTTGGGAGTGGAATGGACTGCCGAGTAGAATATCCGCAGGTTCAAAACTTAGGCCGCGCACCTGTGACTTTTCTAAAAAATTATGTGTGTATTTTTGTATACAATACAGGGCTGATGATAATTTTTAAAAAATGTATGCATCAAGGAATTTATTATTTATTCAATTATTCATATTTTAAAGTGGAGTGGCCTAGTTGGGAATGAAACGGTCTGCCGAGACATTGTCCGGAGGTTCAAAACCCAAGGCACACACCTCTGACTTTTCAAAGTTACGTGTGTATTGTTTATCAATTATCGGTCGTTTTAACGGTGAAGGAAAACATCGTGAGGAAACCCGCATACCTAAGAAGTTCTTTCTAAGAATTTTAAAGGTACGTGAAGTCTACCAACCCGCACTAGGCCAGCGTGGTGGACTAAGGCCTTAATCCTCTCAGTAGTAGAGGAGGCCCGTGCTCAGCAGTGGGACAGTATGTAATACAGAGCTGGTATTATTTTATATTTTAAACAGATGTTTTATCTATACTAATTTTATAAAGAGGAACGATTTGATTGTATGTTTGTATTGAATATGCTTGGAAACTATTGAAACTATTTGAAAAAATCTTTCGCCAACATAAAGCTACATTATTAACGAATAACATAGGCGACTTTTAGTCCCAGGGAAATATAAAGCGGAACTTTTATCCCGGGAAAACTCATTCACGTGGGTGGAGCCACGAGCAGAAGTCTAGTGATGAATAAAGTGTGAATAGAAAAATGAAAATCATCAATTTACGTAGTTTTCCAGAATATAAATCTTTATTTTTCGATTTATACGTCTTTTGTGATTTAATGGCGATAGGCTCGCCCCCTATCACATCATGGGACGGAATAACGGCGAAAAGTGGGTGCACTAGTTGCGCCTCTGCCTACCCCTTCGGGGATAACAGGCGTGTGTGTGTGTGTGTGTGTGTGTGTGTGTGTGTGTGTGTTGTGATTTAATTAAAACTTAATAGACCTTTGATATCATCGCTTTAACATTACGTAAATGTTTGTTGATACGTTTGAATAAAAACTATAATATTGACTTGATTGCAAGTTATAATAGCAGTAAATAATCGTTTACGACCTGAGGTATAGAGCTATCAGCTATCATAAACATATTCATTTTAGAAGAGTTTCCTTTTTTTATGGCATTGAATGATGAGACGAGCATGCCGTTCGCCTGATGGTAAGCGATACGATCGCGACCGCCCATAAATAGTAGTAACACCATACAGCACCTTGAGTTACAAAAGTACTGTGTAGCATTCCACTGCGCTCGTCATCCTAAGACATAAAATGTTAAGTCTTATTATGTTCAGTAGTTATACTGGCTACAATGTCCTTCAAACCGAAACACAACAGTGCATGCACACTGCTGCTTGATGGTAGAAATAGACATTGCGGTGATACCCACCCAGACGAACTCTCACATATGAGGCCTACCACCAGTAAATTAATATTAATTACTTCATTCACTCAGAATAATGGAGGTCTAATTATAATAAAAATAATAATACCAGCCCTTTACTTTATACTATCCCACTGTTGGGCACGGGCCTCCTCTACTAGTGAGAGGGTTTAGGCCTTAGTCCACCACGCTAGCCTAGTGCGGGTTGGCAGACTTCACATACCTTCAAAATTCTTATGGGGAACTTCTCAAGTAAGCAAGTTTCTTCACGATCAGGTCAAATTAGTCATTGGATAATTTTAAATTTATTTAAAAATGGTAAATAGTTCACTTGAACTATTCTTTGACCAAAAATACCATGTACATATTAATTTAATAGTACTTTCATATTCTAGTACGAATCAGCTTGCTTACGATCAGAGACAAAACACAAGAATTATCTTGTCATCATTCAAGTTTTCTTTAACTGGGTATGAGAGCGGCTAGTGATCATATCAACTATATATATTGTTATTACAAAAATACAAAGGGAATAAAGCCGTTTTTGATGTAATAAACAAATATGAGTAAAAGACTAGTAAAATCTTTTTAGATTAAAAAATACCGCCCATTTGCCTCATCATCGAAAATGGTTTTTATAGCCTATAGAAGCACTATTACCTAATTGTATATTGTATCATACAATATATACCAATAAAGATGGGCAGATAAGGCATCATTGTGCGGATGAAGTTTATGGCGACCATTGTTGGTGCGCATTCGGATTGCGTATACCTGAGAACATTTCCTTTGAATGTAATGCTGCAATCTCTTTGTTATATTTAAACTTGCACGCTTGGTATTTTATACGTCATGTGCAGTAACTCACGAAGAATAGATTGGAGATCTAAATATGTTGAGTTGTTGGGAATAAATTATATTATCATACATTTTGTGTACATAAAACATAGTTATGACTTATGACAGTCTTCAACTCTCAGCAGGAATTGAGCCGATGAGCAGTGCAGTAATCATACTTCGCTATCTAGCATATCATCCGCGAATTTAGTTTCCTTTCCTAGTTCTTCCTACGACACAGGACATATTAAAATAGCAGTCACTTCAAATATTAACCAGTCTCTCATATCTCTCATCTGGATCGTCCAATCTTATTGCTTATCCAATCATCTGATTCTTCACTCGTAATCCGACATTATCAAGTCGGTCGGTAATCTAAACAAGTTAATTGCCAGTTGCAGTCAATTGGTGCGCATGGCCTGGTCTTCCTTTTCCTTGGTTTTACATAACGCAGGCACGACGCCTACAGTACAATAGTACAATTACTTTATTACTTATCTGGGGCTTTTGTGTTTGGAAAGATTAACGGCTTCCGTGGTCGGCCGCCTGAAGGAATGGTACCGCCTTTGATGTGGAAATATGCATTGACGATTCTACAATAAATCAACTTGCGACCATACATATGCAATCACGCCTTTTATCCCCGAAGGAGTAGACAGAGGCGCAATTAGTGCACCCACTTTTCGCCATTATTCCGTCCCATGATATGATAGGGGGCGAGCCCATCGCCATATCGGGCACAAATTCCAGACTCCGAACTGATACTGAATAGAAAAACTCAATATCACTTTGCCCGACCCGGGGATCGAACCCAAGACCTCAGCATTGCAGTCGTACCATAATACAACTACGCCACCGAGGCAGTCACTTGCGACCACTTTGTATTTATTTTATGGTACATCAAAGTGACCCCACTACATTAATGGTAAGTGGAGTAGAGCCCGTGTAGAGTGTTCACTGACAAGATATCATTATTATCATCCTCATTATCATCATATCATTTTAGCTTATTGTGAAAATCACTGCATTTTATAGTTAGCATTGCTTGCTGGATACATATGTGTTTAGATGGTTATTTTTTATTTTTATTGCTATTTTCATTTGCTTTTTTATTTATTTGACACGTTTATTACTACATTTGCATGTAATGAATTAATCATTATAGTTGTATTGATTACTGTAAATGGTTTATTATAATAAAGAAAGAAATACGTGCTATGGAAAGAGCTATGCTCGGAGTCTTTCTGAAGGGCAAACTTCGTAACGAAGTGATCCGTCAGAGAACCAAAGTGACCAACATAGCTCTGAGGGTTAGTAGGTTGAAGTGGTAATGGGCTGACCACATATGTCACAGAACAGCGAACCGCTGGAGTAAGCGTGTTCTGGAGTGGAGACCGCGTCTTTGTAAACGTAGCGTGGAATGCCCTCTGGCCAGATGGCGGGACGACTTGCATAAGAAAGCCGGCAGCAACTGGATGCATAAAGCGAGCAGACCGGGCTCTGTGGCGTATCTTGGGAGAGGCCTATGTCCAGCAGTGGACTGCAAAGGGCTGATGATGATGATCATGATGATGATGAATAAATGAATAAATTATCCCTCACCAGTCGGCACAATTATGTCGTCTTTGTGAAATCGGATATATACAGTCTGATTCTGGAATGTAACACACTTGGTGGGCATTATGTTTTTCACCTTGTGCATGGTGATCGCTGTCCGGGAGGATACAAATCTCCTACCACCAGCAAACCATCAGCCGTATTTTTTGCCGCCAAGTAATGTGCATGTACTTTTCAGTGGACATAATCAGAGTAATTACAAGTTATTATTATAGTTATCAGCTAATCTCAGGGTGACAAACGCAGTTCAGTGCCATTCAGAGCTTAGTAGGTAAGCTCTAAGTAGTTTTAAACCTGTCGTGGCACTTATCACACGCATTGCATGATCGTTATTGAATTGTAAGAAAAAATAAATAAAAATATGTTTCAACTGATTTTTTTATGGAAAATTGACATGGACTTTATGTAGAATGCATTACGTTATCTTTTCAGTCATCGTAATGCCTACTTTGACCAGCAATTTTTTTTCTATTGACTATGGCATCATATTGTGCAGTTTGTGGTACACAATAGGTCATAGAAAGTCAGCAATTTGTCACAATTTAACGGTTCGTGAAAGTATTATGAAGGAATCTATTTTTCTTCCAGACAGCTAGAAGGTTACACAATTCAATATATTTATAAAATCTGAAAGTATATTAGGAACGCGCTGGATGCGGGCCAATTTTGACAGGTCCATCTGGAAATCTTTGAGGGAGGCCTATGTTCAGCAGTGGACGTCATGTGGCTGATGATGATGATGATGATGATGTATGTTACGTTTACTGTAGAGATTGTGATGATGTTTTGTGAAGAGATAGCCCAAGCAGTCACGACGGACAAAGGACAAAGATAGCACTGACTGAAAATCATATGACCGCCATACAGTTTACAGTAGGCTTTACAAAGAAACTTACTTTTTTCCTTTAATATTCCTGGGATAAAACCTATGTCCTTTCCATGGTCTTAAACAATCTCCAAACCAAATACCATCCATATTCATTCGTTAGTTTTTATCACGTTCAGATAGACAGATGCGATGGGGGCCTTTGTTTTATAATATGGAAGGATGTTTATCTCGCAGGCGTTGCCCCGAGAAAAGGCTAAGGCGAGAGAGCTGTATATTTAAAAGTTAAACAAATATTACACGGAACACGATGATTCATGACAGCGAGTCATCTATCATTTGACCAAAAACGGTGACATGTAAGGAGGTACTCATAATGCTATATTATTGACTCATCCGGTTTTATCTAAATAATGATGGTATGTTGTCATATTTTAAAAAATAAAGCCGTCGTTATATTTATTTAAAAAAAAAAGTTGTAAATTATCCCTCATAGAAAAGATTTTAACGAGGTAATATATCGCACGCCCAATTTGCCGACTTACACAAAACAAAGAACACAATTTTTAGATTTTTCGAGATAATTCAGTATTAATCTGTTCAAAGTTGTTCCATTACTACGTTTTTATTTCTGCAGTATGGTTATCATATTATTTTACAAAAATAAAATGTTAATATTAAGACATTCGCTTTAACGGTAACAATAAGAATAAATTTATTTCCACAAAAATAAAATACAGGTTAATTTATGCACTATGAAGACCTGAAGGAAAACATCGTGAGAAACCTACATACCTGAGAATTCTCTATAAGAATCTCGAAGGTATGTGAAGTATACCAACCCACACTAGGCCAGCGTGGTGGACTAAGGTCTAACCCCTCTCAGTAGTAGAGCAGGCCCGTGCTTAGCAGCGGGCAGTATATAATACTGGGCTGGTTTTGTTCCTTCGAAATTCTTATAAAAATCTTCTCAGGTATGCAGGTTTCCCCACGATGTTTTCCTACACCGTTAAAGTGAACGATAATTGATAAACAATACACACGTAACTTCGAAAAGTCAGAGGTGTGTGCCTTGGGTTTTGAACCTCTGGACATTGTCTCGGCAGACCATTCCATTCCCAACTAGGCTACCGTCCACTTAATATTCAATATAATATTTAATATAAAAGAAAATAATATTCAAATTAATAGTGTTCATGCATATTAAAATTTATTAAATATCTAATATCTTTTATACTAATTTTATTTTTATTGCAATCTTAACGAATTAATTCTTAGATTTAAATATGTACCATGACAAAACTAATTAATATAAACCGACTTCATGTTATGTAACCATGTTTCGTTTATCGAGGAAAAAAATCTAAAGCTTGACTATAATACCGCATACGGTATCACATCAGTACCTTCTCTTTGCCTAGTAGGTTATAAACATCTCCAACTTCAGCAATCTAACATAAGTTACTCAACAAGTATAGAATAATTAAAATACGATTAAGATTCAGTGAGTCCACAAATTTTCAACAAATGTTCCCACGAGTGTACAAATAATGTTGCAAAGGAGACAAGAAGCGTCAACAACTGAATATTTCGTAATAATCCTACTAATATTATAAACGCGAAAGTTTTTAAGAATGTATGGATGTCTGTTACTCTTTCACGCAAAAACTACTGAACTGATTTCGATGAAATTTGCCACACGGATAAAACATGTGCTGCCTTAGCAAATAGGTTATCCCGGGAAAATACAAAGCGGGACTTTTACCCCGGAAAAACTCATTCACGCGGGCGGAACCGCATGCAAAAGCTAGTAACATAATATTCAAATACAAACATCTGCTGACATCTACTTGCTAATTTAATAGATAATAAGTTCTATAAGATTATTAATAAGTTAATAAGCCTTTAAAATTATTATTTAGTATCTTGACCAAAATTTTAGATCTGATATTAGGCCAATATTAGAACAGTTATTCGACATTTCAGTAGTCCCATTAACATAATCAACATAAGTTTAAATAAACGTAAAGATTTTGAAATAACCTTTGTTTAATGATTTCTTATATTTACGCAAAATAAATGTTACACATTGAAATAATAAACCCGCAAAATAGGTTTATTTTAATAACCTTTGTTGTTCCTATCTAGGTAACAAAATTCGAAATCGTTTACGATTTAAGGAATTATGCACACGACGTTTATTGAAAAAGATAAAAACGTGCGTTTTTCATAGGCACGCTCTCTGCGCGTGCTTAATGAGCATATAGGAATGTAGTATAAAGTTCACAACTATGCCTCGTTTACTGCATGTTCTAGTTGTTTTTAGTGCGTCGTTAGCTAATGCACAATAGCCATAGGCTTATAGTATAAAAACTACATATAGAGTATAAGACCTAGTGAACTTTTTCAACAATATAGATTATGTACCCCTAATAACATATAAACATTCCGAATTGTTAGATTAGGCGAATCCCATGTAATGGAGGTCAAGATCACATAGCAACATGCTTCTATCCTAACAATACTGCAATTATCATAATACGTTCAGATTATGCACGGCGTAAAGTGGGTGCATTTAGTTGCGCCTCTGCCTACCCATTCGGGCATGAAAAGCGTGTGTATATGTATGTATTCTTTATAATTTATTCTAACATCTCATAATTAGTAGCAAAAGGAATAAAGAGTGGGAGGTTATTGGGTTTTCAGAAATTTGTCATTGGCGTAGGTTTTACATCCGTAGGTACGATATCCATATGCAGTGGGGTATTTATTAAACATACACGGTAATCGGTATCTTCTCTCGCACAGTAATATAGTCAAATCGATCTATTACTCAGCCTATCGCTGCTCATTGCTGAACGTAGGCCACCTCAAGTGAGCGATAATCACTGCCAAAACCTCCTCGCCGTCTTTTCAAGTGTCTAGTATTACACTACACACATACACATACACACATACACAGAGAGAGACGCTGTCACTCCTTTTGAACTCGAAGGAGAACGCGGAGGCGTAAGTAGTGCACCTACTTTTCACAGTGTTATTTCCTTGCTATGATGTTAAAGAGGGCGAGCATATCTTCATAACGCGTACTAATTTCACAAAACAATATCTCTGTGCACGACCCGGGATTCGAATCCAAGACCTCAAGGTGGAAGCCATATCTCACACGCAATATAACTGCACCGCCGAGGCAGTCAATAGTATAACATATAGTATTTAACCCGTCTACAAAATTTGGATCGATATTCTGAATTAGAACCAATACAACTGTCACTTTCTGCGTGATTGTGCAAGACCTAGAAACTGTTTAAGACAAATAAATACAATCGTAATTATGTGCAAATTATTCGCGAACCCTTTCGTATAAGTACGGTTGTTTTGTAACGATTAGTTTTGTAATAGAAAACAGTGCCTCTAGTGTGGCTTTTTGACGTTTTCTACCGGGGTTCAGTTTACGCAATAATATATGATTGCATAATCAGTAAACACCGTTGAGACATTTTCAACTACTGTCTTACCAAAGGCCAGACTTTATTATTAGAGACTTAGGAATCTCTCATGGTAAAGTTTGGGTGTTGTCTGTTTCTAAGAAGCTAGATGCTTGTCGCTTGCACTGATATGTTCAGGTTTGAAGGACATTGTATAAAGACAATGTTTTACTGGTGGTAGGTCTCTCATATGTAAGTCTGTCTGGGTCGGTACCATCGCAATGTCTATTTCTACCTCCAAACAGCAGTGCCCATGCATTGTTGTGTTTCGGTTTGAAGGGCTTTGTAGCCAGTGTAACTACATTACATAATGAGACTTAACATCTTATGTCTCAGGATGAAGTGCGCAGTGGAATGCCACACAGTACTTTGTAACTCAAGGTGCTGGATGGTGTTGCTACTGTTAATGGGTGGTCATATCGCTTATCATCAGGCGAGTGGCATGCTAATCTCGTCATTCAATGCAATAAAAAGAAATAAAAAAATGTCCCTTGTATAAAATATTGTCTCAAGTGTTATCACTGTGCTCAACATGTAAGTATCTAAATGACAATCTTAAAGACATTAAGTATAATAAACTATATTATATTATGCTCACCGAACAGGTTACATTTTCCCGGCTCAACTACTACACCGATTTCGATGAAAGACGCGGAATGAACTAAATCCTGAATAACAGACAGGCTATATTTTATATTTAATTTGTCACGAACCGAATTATGCAAAGGCGAAGCCCTGGATACCCGGAATAGGTCCAAAGAAAAAATCTGGTAGGTATTGCATCGTCGACAATTGCAATCTATACATGTATAATAATGTTTTTATAATGACACAAAAATTTACGAACAGGTTTCGATGAAATTTCCTATGGTATGAGATCCTGGGGAGAATATAGGCTACTTTTTATCTTGGGAAAATACAAAGCGGGACTTTTATCCCAATAAAAACTTTTTCTCAAGGGTAGAGCCGTGGCAAAAGCTAGTTATATCATTGTCGTATCAACTACAACAATCAAAATAAAGTCCATTAAAATATTCGAACTAGACAATAATTTGTTTCGCAATAAACGTTATAATGTTATAGCTTTATTAATTAGAACCGATGATTCCAATTAATGGGCGAAGCTTGTTTTCAACGTTCATTTGTTTTTTCTATTCTTTATTATGTTTTCCTGGTTGTAATTGCTATGGAATATATTTTATTCAGTCTCAAAAGCATGAAAGTTCTAGAGCGATGGTTATCTAAGAGTTGCTCGCTGCTCCGCCCGTGTTTCGTCGAGCTGCATAGATATGACGCATAGGGATGGCTCGAGGGGCAATGGACAAACTAGAGGAAATATGGAGAAATCGTAACATAACAAAGGCCACTAAGATCAGGCTCGTTAGGGCACTTATATTCCCCATATAACTGTAAACATGGACATTACGTAAACTTTTTAAGAAAAATGTAATTGCTCTAAAGATGCTGCAGAAGAATGCTTGGGATATCATGGACTGAATTCCACACAAATCTTTCCATGCTCCAAGAACTCGGCATCAAGCAGCGTCTATCCGAGTTAGTACAGTCCCGTATACTAATGTATTCGGTCACATCTCGACGCTAAATAATGACTCCATAGATCGTCTAGTCGTTCAGGGCAGAGTAGAAGTAGTAAGTATACCTCGTGGTAGATCATTAATGAGATCGAACGACAAAACTAAATCAATAGTAGGAAGCCTTATAAACGAATGTACCCGATTGTCGTCTAACAGAGACAGATGGATAGATATCGTGCGGTGAGCTGCATGATCGTGTGGGCACAAACCATTGTGACGACGAGCATTATGTTAATAGTGAAGTGAAGAAGAAGAACATGGGTACCTCAATCCAAAGAGTTTAATGTAAAACTTCAATACGACGCAATTATACTCATTACAATGTCTGATGTTTCTTTATTCAAAATAAAATACTTTATTCATCACGTAGGCGAACATAGTTGCACTTATGATAAGTCAAGATACATTCAATTACTAATAATTATCATTACAAAAATTACTTATATAACTAAACAAATCAAGAACAACTATATGAAAAATAAATCAAGAAGCCAAGCTCGGGCTGGCAGGAAAGAGGTTTTAAGAAAAAAAGTAAAAAAACCCTATGAATTACTTTTATTAAAAATAGTGGGAGTAACGCGGCGCGATCCTCACCGGTGAGGACACTACAGGCCCTAGCCTAGCTAACCTACCAGATAATTCAGATCACAAAATAGTTTTACGTTGCTTGGCGGCTGAAATAAACAAAGCGATGATACTCAAATACTGCAACTCTTGCATACGAGATATCAATTTGTGTTTTATATAAAAGTAAGATTTGTTCCGGAACGAGTAAATTTATATCCATATTGATTGTTGACTCATAACGCTCAATTCATGTAGGCGGGTTGGTAAGATGCTTCTTGCGGGGTGTATTGCGGAATCACTTTTATTCGATGTCTAATTATTTTGTATTAACATTAACATATTACACACACACACACACACACACACACACACACACACACACACACACACACGCGCGCGCGCGCGCGCGCGCGCACGTAACTGTATAGTAGACCTTATTGTATTTTATTTTATAAGTTTTATTTAAAATCATTATATGATTATTATTTAAGTTTCAATTTTGTGTAACGTAAATATATCCGAAGGAAGAGCGTTAATAGCTGTAACACAGTTTTTAACTACAACACAGCTAAATCATTATCGTTCATTTTTGTTTATGTATATTTTTAAAAATGTGGTTTGAATAAAGATATATTATTTACTAGCGGCCCGCCCTGGCTTCGCTCAGGTAGCAAAGCATATGACATGCTGAAATTAGTTTTTTGTCATACAAAATATTTGTGTAATATACACATAAGCATTCCTCCTGAATCACTCCGTCCATTGGTGAAGTTTTTCCGAGATAAGAATTAGTCTAGGTCCTTCCCAGGGTCTTAAGCTATGTCCCTTCCAAATTTCATCGCAATCAGTTCAGTGGCGTGACAGTGACGGCTCCACTCGCGAGAAAAAAAAACGAGATAAAATTACCGGTTTATCTTCTTACGGGATAAAGTAGCCGATGTCCACCTCTGGATCGCAAACTATCATCATACTTATTTTCTTGCGGTTCTACTCGCAGAAAAAGATTTTCCGGAATAAAAGTCTCGGTTTATTTTTTCACGGAATAAGATATAGCCTAGGTCCGTCCCAGGATCTTGACTCGTCAAGCCCCGCGACGGATGCGGGCGTTCTAGTATATAGGGTTTCCGCATAAATCTATACATAAGCGGGGCTTGACGGGTTAAACTATCTCGCTACCACATTTCATTGAAATCGATTCAGTGGTTAGGCCGTGACGGCCCCACTCGCGAGAAATAAAAACCGTTATAAAATTCCCGGGTTATGTTCTTACGGGATAAAAGTAGCCTATGTCCTCTTCAGGATCTCAAACTATCTCCATACTTTCTTATTTATAGACACGCGCCGCAGACCCCCCGGCCGGTACCGCCGCGACCGCTATGCCCCTGCATTTTAAATCTGTAATATCTTCGAAAATATTTATTTAAATTACATGTTGTAAAGGGCCATATTGATCTATATTAAATGCACATTGTATTTATGGTACTTAATTGGATAAGGATTAATGCTGTATTGCTTAAAATCGCTTCGTAAATAAGCCATTATTTCTCGTCAAAAGTAAAGGATAAAAAATGGTTATTGTGGGTTATCCCTAAGAGATAGACATATGTCTAAAAAGTCAAAAAAGTCCGCCATGATATATACCATGGCGGACTTTTTTGTAGACCTTTTTAAGGTGTACAAAAGTGTAGTACATTATTTTGATCTATCTCGTAGAGTTTAGCCAGCGTCTGCAATGTAAGCGCAAAAAAATGTGTTTATCAATGTTTCTCTACTATATTATGCATGTATTATACATATAAACCTTCCTCTCAAATCACTCTATCTATTAAAAAAACCGCATCAAAATCCGTTGCGCAGTTTTAAAGATTTAAGCATACATAGGGACATGAGGACATAGGGACAGACAGCGGGCAGCGACTTTGTTTTATACTATGTAGTGATTATGCCTAGGTTTTTTGATTACGGTAAAATAAAACCTTTTGTCAAACCGGCCTGTGACATGATAATTATCATAGTTTGGTTCTCTAGATGGCGAAGGTATTATCATATTCACATTTCGCCAGCTATCACCGCAGACATAAAAATATTCAGACATTGAAATAAAAATTCAATCAAAATATGTTACGAAAACATCCCAACATAGTTAAATTTCACTAAACTGGTTTATTCCACAATACTTTGCATCACAAAGATCCAATTCTAACCATAATTTACGACAACTAATTCTGAATGACAACTGAGAATTGGCGCATACTTATTGGAAACCAAATTGAAATGTTGAAATCATTTAAACTATGATGAAATTAGTTCACGGATGAGTATCCCATATATTGTATACATATACCCATGAGATACTCATCGAAAGTCGAACTGTTATTAGTTATTGACAATATATTTTCATTGTAATGTACATAGGTAATTATTAGCGGCAACATAAGGTATCATGTATTCACTTTGCTATACCAGCATAAAATTCACAGATAATATCTAGAGAACAATTTGTATACAAGACTAGACATTTGCACGCGGCTCCGCTCTCGTGAAAAATTTTTTCCGGGATAAAAATCCCGCAGTATATTTTCCCAGGATAAAAAGTAGCTTTGTTACTCGCTGATGAATGTAGCTTTATGTTGGTGAAAGATTTTTTAGAATCTGTTCAGTAGCTTTTGAGTTTATTCGTTACAAATATTTAAATCTTTTCTCTTTTAATATTACATACATATTAAATACACACTCATGCCCTTTAGCTCCGAAGGGGTAAACAGAGGCGCAACGAGTGCACCCACTTTTCACCGTGCCTACTCCGTCCCTTAATGTGATAGGGGGCGAGCCTATCGCCATATCGGACAAATTCCAGACTCCGGACTGATACTGAATAGAAAAATCCAATGTCACTTTGCCTGACCCGGGGATCGAACTCAAGACCTCAGGATTGCAGTCATACCGTGATACAACCTTAAATCGGAATGTAACACCTGTACCAACGAGGGATAGGAAGTCATGTAACGTCGTCAATAGTATTTTCTAATGGCGATTTGGTGTAATTGTGAAGTGAGTCGATGACCTCCACCAATCTAGTGAGATGCTAATCCCTTGAGGATATGTATATCTAAATGCTAATTTAGGTTATTGGTAACTTAAGCCGTTGCCCAACTTTGAGGTTTTTGATCTATTGTCACTTTGTAAATGTGAACAAATCCTATGTAAATGATAAGCTCTACTAACACTTCTAAATATGGATTATCCTAAACCTATTCTATGGAGCAACGTTTAAGTATCTAAAGTGTTTGACTAAGTCTACAGTTTTTTTATGCATACTGAGATATTCTAGGCGTTCAAATTATTTTTCATGCTGAAGATATTTCTATGTCGTTTACTATTATCTTGTTACGAATTGTCCTAACTTTCAGAGACGGGGAATTTAAAATAAATTGGAATTCCGCCTTAAATTAGGCAGGAGCTAGAGCTAGGACTTAGAACCATCCTAATATACATATTTAATGACTACGTAGTTTTTTAATTTTAGAAAGGTAACAGTATGCTGTAAAAACTGAGTTCTAATGTCAATTGGAACTTATAATAACAGGATTTTCCTTAACTTTATTTATCATTGTCTTGTGCGTTAGCAGAAATTTGTTTGTGCATTTTGCTATAAGAAACCCTTTTGCAAGTTAAACGTTTCATAAGATTGTCACTCGGTCGTCAAGTAACCTTTCAAGACTTACACATAGCCGTGTAAGATTTAATATATTCTAACGTATTCCAATTGTAGGAAAGATAGCTTGTTGAAAACATATTGGTTTGAAGGTTATTAACCTTTAGATGTCACAGTCTTTTCTTTAAGGTTTTTTTTTTGCCCCACGGAACAATTAATTTTTAGCCTTAGTGAGTAGGCTTAGTGGTTTCATTTACGATTTTAATATACGAATGTAAGCAAAAGGAGCCTCGTAAGAATTTACGAGGCTCTTTTCGCCATATTCAAAACATAATATGAATTAATATATTGAAATGACAAGATAAGTAGCGTTTCAAAATGACTCATATCACGTTTACCCAGAAATCAGTAGCAATACCCAGAACATGAACTACACGATACAGCGTACTTACTGAAAAATTTGAAATTGAAGTTCATATTGTAACGCAGTCGGAAACATTCCACAATACTTTCTTAACTCAGTTAAATATTCCGTCAATAGGCCGGTATAATAAAAGATATCAACGCGTTTAAAGTCACACTAAAAATTATTTTCTATATAAGTCGTTGAGGTGAATTTTATCTAAATTTCCGGTTCAGAAAACAGCCGAGTTCGTTCGCAAGGTCGACTCCTTATTAAAAGAGGTATATTAAAGACCAATATGCACGAATCTTCAATATTAGTTACTTAAAATATTGTATACTTTCATTCAATTTTAAAATTATACCAAAAGCTTTCTTATTACTATAGCATCGCATGACAAGCAAAAAGTAAGAAAACAAGATTGTTTCGTACAACATGTTTACGAGGACTGTGTAAGCAACAAAAGCACTTAAAATTTATACCATAACAAAAAAAATAATTTTAAAATACATCAATGCAACAAACATGGTCATAACGTACGCCATAAGATAGAAAAATAAGTAACAAACAAATATGAGGAAAACTGAATAATATAGTTTGTATTTATATCACACTAAGTTTGGGCGCGGCATCACTCGCATGAATTATCTATTTCAGATCAAAAGTCATTGCTCACTACATTGACAAAAAATGAGATAAAAGTAGCAGAGTAGTGATAGTCAATACCAGGATATTGTCTACTTGTGTTCCAAAGGAGATGCCCGCTTTTGGTATGGGTATTGGGCCTCAAAATCTAACTGGGCTTAAACTTTGGGGGTTTTAAAGGGGCAAGAACATGCATCTTAGATTGATTGAAAAAATATTTTTAGACTGCTCCATTTATAACTGACTTTTTTAAAAATGTTCATTTAAGTGTAGTTTTTAATTAGAATAAAATGACATAAACCTCAAAATCGGAGGACTTTAAAATTATACCATTTATTGCAAAGCCCTAATTTTTAAGAGCACTGTCCAATATTGGTGAGAATTTTAAGCCTGGTTTTTGGACGTGTCATTTCATTAGAATCTGTCCAGCGGTTTCTGCGTTTACTGCTATGAAACATCCAAACATATTCACAAAGTTTCGCATTTAGAATAATAAGATAAGGTAATTTATTATTCCATATTATAACCTTGAGAATCTAGCTATTCTATAACACTGCCTTATATCCTGCATCGTGAAGACTGTCAAATGATTTCACAAACCGGCTCGATTGAAAGTGAATAAATATCGCATTGCCATAACCGCCCACACACTTTATACCATAAGGACATTAATTTATATTCGATCCCATAAATTCATACTTTTTTATATAGACAAATATACATTATAAGCATAATATAATATGTTGATATGGACCAAAATTATATAACTAACGATTTCGATGTAGAGTTTTTGTATTGCTGATTAATTTTATTCGCGTAATATTCTGAAAAGCTAGTATTTTTTTATTATACTAAGTTTGACATTTTATGATTAATTTTAACTATCATGTCAAATCTATACTAATATTACAAAGCTGAAGAGTTAGTTTGTTTGTTTGTTTGTTTGTTTGTTTGTTTGTTTGTTTGTTTGAACGCGCTAATCTCAGGAACTACTGGTTCGAATTGAAAAATTCTTTTTGTGTTGAATAGACCATTTATCGAGGAAGGCTATAGGCTATATAACATCACGATGCAACTATTAGGAGCGAAGAAATAATGGAAAATGTGAAACAAGCGGGGAAAATTATTCATCCTTGAGGGTTTCCATTGCGTGCGCTGCGAAAACGGTTCAAGATACCAAAAATATATGTATGAAAGAATTATTCCTCTTAAAATAATCTAAAAAAAAGTCCGCGACAGTATATGTCTATCTTTTAAGATTAACTCTCTAGAACTGTTTTTATGGTAATCAAATTTGGTCGAAATTAATGCATTATTTGTTAAGAGTTGTATCAACGTCATAATATTAATCTTTATCCAAATAAATGTGTTGGATAGAGTGATTCAACGGGAAGGTTTTTATGTATGTACTTTTAACCCGGGAAAACTTATTAACGCGGGCGAAGCCGTGGGCAAAAGCTAGTAAAAAATAATAGTAAAAATACTACGAAAATAAAAGTTACCTAACTCTGTTTACCAAATATCGCCATCCCTCTCTCACCGTCCGGTCCCTACAATTGACGAACAGAAGCTCAAAGCTTAGATCAGTAATGCTTGTATTAAATTGTTGAGTGTAAATAGACGCATATTTCTACACCTGAATGCTTTGAATAGATCAAAAATAAAGTCTACCAATTCATCAGACATGAATATCTTCTTTTTTTATTTGTTAATGGCCCTATTGCCAGTAGCCTGACGCGATTCGGATTTTCTGGCCACACCGGTCTTTAGGGTGAACGCAGTAGGCGCTCGCAACCCTTTGAATTAAGTGACCACACTGAGGGCAACCCACTAACGGGTTACAAATCTCGGCTCAGGACTGCCACTGAGAGAGGATGGGACATCAACGATTAGGGTAAGATTGGTTTTTAGGCCTAATCCTATTAGATTGTGTTGTCATCAGCACGCGGGCCGGAACTGCTAGGGGGGCCAGGGGGGCGACGGGGAACGCGGCGAGGTCCTCGACGGCGAAGACGGAACTGCGGTCTTGTGGAGTGTTGGAGTTTCAAGAACGGCGGATGGCCAGAGTGATTTCGTCCTCTGCATCGGTTAGTACGGAACGCGGGCGTCTCCATTTGGCGCGGTCGAATGGAGAGACATGAATAAATAAATTCAAATACTAATCTAAATCATTTTTAAGTATGACATAAATAATACTAATAGCAACAACTTGATATATTGTGTTCGCAGTAAATTGGCGGTGGATTGCCTTGAGCTTACATTTAATAATAATAATAATAATATAATAAATCGTTTATTTGTTGAATACTGTAAAATGTTGTTACATGTTATTGATAAGCTCATAGTATTCTGCCGTTTTCGGCGTACAAATATTTTAGTCTAGGTTGTCATTTAAGAAATCATTTACGGAATAATAACATTTATCTAGAAGAAATTTAAATAATTTACATTTGAATATATTCAATTTAAGAGATTTGAAATAGTCTGGTAATTTATTATAGAGTCTTATTGCCATACAGTATACATTATTAGAAAACAGTTGTATCCTCTGTTTCGGAACATATAATTTATAATGTTTGCGACTTGGTCTACGTACAAGATCATTATGCATATCAAACAGTTGTGTATTCCTATGTACAAAGATACAAATCTCAAATATATATAGTGAAGGAAGTGGCAATATTTTACACTGTTTATATAAAGCAACACAACTATCAAACGGATGTGCACCGCATATTGAACGGATGCGTTTCTTTTGTGCTCTAAACGCTCTTATTAAGTGACAAGAATTACCCCATATTATTAAGCCATACCTAAGAGTAGATGAAACATATCCATGATAAGTACAGAGAGCCGCGCTTGTACTGGCCACACATCTTATTCTGTATAAGACAAAAACAAATCTGTCAATCCTTTTGCAAAGTTCTTCTATGTGTGTTTTCCAATTGCAGTGTTTGTCTATAATTATACCAAGAAATTTAGTGCTATCAACCTCTTCTATAGCATCGTTATCGTGTATAATTTTAATTTCAGAAGATTTGCTATTATAGGTTTGAAATTGTATCATTTTTGTTTTATTGATATTTATATTTAAATTGTTGTATTTTAACCAGGATATTGTTTTACTGAGTGCTTTATTTATGTCATTTTCGTAGTCTGTGTGATTTTTATGGTTGCGTTCTATACAAAGTGTTGTGTCATCGGCGTACAGTATACATTTATGAGAAGTTATGTTAGGTAAATCATTTATGTAAAGTAGGAATAGGAGAGGGCCTAGAATACTTCCCTGTGGAACACCGCAGTGGTTAGTCCGGTATTGTGATCTAAAGACTGTTTTAGTATTGTGTGTAAATTTATGTATCTCTACACATTGCTGCCTATTTCCAAGATAACTCTTGAACCACTCAAGCGCATTTCCTCGAATCCCATACTTGTCTAATTTATAAATTAATAAACGGTGGTCTACAAAATCAAATGCTTTTGACATATCCAGGAATATAGATGTTATTGGTATTTTATTGTTGAATCTAGTAATAATTGATTTTAAGAGTTCAAAACAAGCCAGGGATGTAGATTTATTTTTCATAAAACCGAATTGCTCTCTTTTTAGTATATTATATTTGGTAATATATGTATACAGTTTCTGATGCATAGCCTTTTCAAAAATTTTGGAGATAACCGGTATGAGCGTTATGGGTCTATAATTGTTCATATTCGTTTTATCACCTTGTTTAAAGAGTGGTTTAACTATTGACAATTTTAATCTGGAGGGAAACAAACCCTGAGCTAGTGATAAGTTAATTAAATGGCTTATAGGGACTGCTAGAATTGTTGAGCTAAATTTTATAATTTTAGTATTAATGTCATCATAACCTGTTGAATTTGTCAATTTTAGAGAATTGATAATTTTGAGGATATCGGTTACATTAGTAGGTGTCAAGTAAATAGAATTGGAAAGATTAGTTATGGTTGATATATTATATATTATTTCAGAAGTTTTATTATGATTATAATTAGTTTTATTTGTCATGTCTATAAAAAAGTCGTTAAAACTTTTAGCTATAATGTCTGGTTGTGAGTAGCTGGCATCACCAATAATTATTTAAGATATTTCTGACACATCCGTTGTGTCTGAAGTGAGACTTTTTATAATTTTCCAAGCGGATTTACATTTGTTTTTAGATTGTAAGATATAACGTGTATTATTTTGTTTTTGTGCTTGTAGGATACATTTTTTTAATATTTTTCTATAATTACTGTAGGATAGTTTGAGATTATTTTTAGATGAAGATGATAGTCGGTATTTCAAATATAAACGTCGTTTAATGATGCAGCATTTTTTTATTCCTTTAGTTATCCAGTTATTCTTTAGAGGTTTATTCATGACTTTAACATTTATCATAGGGAAACACAAATTATAGAATAAGGTCAATAAATCGTGAAAGTAATTAAATGCAATTTCAGTGTTGTGAGAGTCCCATATTTCGGAAAAGGATAAGGAAGAAATACAAGATAAAAATTTCCTTATATTATCCTTATTAATATCCCTTCTCTTTTCAAACCAAAAGGATTTTTTAATAGTATTTTTGTTTGTATGTGTTTCAAACGATATCGATTGGGCAGTTTCGTGATCGGAAAGAGCTAAGTAATGTAGGTTGGCTTTAACATTAGGTAAGGTGCTAGCAATGAGATCAATACAAGTCTGTTTTCTAGTAGGTTTTGTTATGTGATTCGTGATGTTGTAATTTCTAAAAACGGATTCTAATTCTTTAAAATGTTTGTCAGCTTTCATTGCGTCTATATTCCAGTCGCCACATATTATAATCTGTATATTTTTACGTTTAATAAGTTTATTTAAAATAAGGTTTAAGTTCTCTAAAAATAGGTTTATACTTGAATTAGGAGTACGATAAATACATATTACTATGGTCCTTATGGTAGTTATTTCTATTGCACAGTATTCAAAGTGATGTAGTAAAGGTTCAATTAAGTTATTGACTGGTTTAAAATCTAGGTTCCTTTTAATTAATATACAAGTGCCACCCCTACGTTGGTGAGGTCTTGAGTAGGCTGCTACTAATTTATATTTCTTTAATATTAAGTTAGCTTCAGAACCTTTTTTTATGAATGTTTCAGTAAAGCACATAATGTCGATATTTATATTATTTTTCTCTAGTTCTTGAAGTGAAACTTCTAGTAAATCTTTTTTACTTAGTATACCTGCAATATTTTGATGCAGTAGCGTGTATTTATATTGACCCTCGAAAAAACGAAATACGATTCTTTTCCTGATACCTATCATCACTGTTGATAAAATGAGAGTGGGAATTATTTAATTTATCTTGTCTTTTAAAATAATACGGAATAGTTCCCTTCTTACAGGTAGGCGAGGTTTTGGCCGAGACAGAGGTACTGTTTTTTAAATTGGAGTTGATGCTACACCTTGATTTAATCTGAGCAGCAATTAGTTTTTGATATCCTATACTATCTATTTCTATGTTTAGTTTAAAGCACATAAACCGTTTTGATATAAAATTGAAGTTGTGTTTTCTATATATATTTTGAGTTGTATCAATGAATTTACAGTTAGTAAATGTTTTTATAAATAATTTTATATTTTTATTAATCATGTCTATATTTAAAAATGGATTATTTAATATGTTCAATATAAATACTGTTTGGTTTTTTAATTTATGAAGGAAAGAGCATAATTCTGATAACAAGCTGTATGGGTTCTTATCATTACTTCCTATGCCTAAAATTACAATGTCATCTTTCTTTAATGTCTTTAAAGTATCGTTAAAATTACTTAATATTTCTGTACTAGTAGCATATGGTTTTGAGGTTCCTGATACTAAATATATATTATTCCATTTATTATTTGTCCTTTGCTGAAGTAATTCTTGCGCAAATCCACGTACCATTTGATCACCTAAGATTACAATTTTCGAAGAAGTATTAATATCGTCTTTTTTTAGTGTAGGAGTTTCTAGAGCGATGTTGTTAGGACGGGTTTCTGTTTCAATCGGTGCTGGAATTTCTTTGGGATCAGTTGTGTTGGTTATTTTGCTGCTTGTGGCGTTATTTTCAGGATAATGTTTATATTGGTCCATTATGTTTTTACAGACAATATTAGACGTATGTAATGGAGATATTCTTGGTGTTCTCATGTGCACATTTGTTAATTTTCTACTCAGCGGAGTGGATTCTACTTGTTTCCTTGCTGGTGTATTTTGTCCTTCACGTCCCTCATAGGCAACCTTTTTCAAAAATTCTATTGTCTTGTCTTTGTCAGATAATTTCTTTTTCATATTTTGGATATGTGAATTTAGGTCAGCTATTTCATTATGTGCTGAGGCAAGATTAATTTTTAGTTCGTTTAATTGCTGACTTAGGCACTCTATTTCGAAATTATTATCTATGGCCTCTGTGAAAGGCTCACTTTGCGTTGTTTCATCGAGAAGTGTTGTGTTGGGTGTATCAAACTCTGCATTGTCTGAATAAGTTCTCATCCGAGGTTTCCTAATAGTTATGTTTTCCATTTTGACGACGCTTCGATAGACTCAACTACTTTCGTCACAGTTTAAATTTTTATAATAGTTTCGAACAATTTCGCTAGGTGTCACTTGTTTTTTAAATTGTTGAAATTAAATTATAAATTGAAAACATCAAGAATTTGATAAGCTCATAAGTTATAATAGTACGTCTAAAGAAATGTTTTAAGACTAACCACATTTGTATTAAATTATATATAATACATACACATACATATACACTCACGCCTTTTATCCCCGAAGGGGTAGGCAGAGGCGCAACTAGTGCACCCACTTTTCGCCATTATACCGCCCCATGATGTGATAGGAGGCGACCCTATCGCCATATCAGGCACAAATTCCCGACTGCTGATACTGAAAAGAAAAACTCAATATTACTTGGCCCTACCCGGGGATCGAACCCGAGACCATAGCATTGCAGTCGTACCATAATACAACTACGTCACCGAGGCAGTCATATATAAGTTCAAGTGTCATTATGTTTACATACATTTACTATCTAAGGATAGCGGCTTCAAATAAATCGCAAAACGAATGGTGAGTGAGTTACTTAACAACGTCTGCGGAGTGCCTTATCCGCAAACACACTAAAATTCGAAACGCTTGTTTAATATAACACATGGTTGCTAACTATGACTATGTTTAGAGATAAAACATTATGTAATCGGCGAAGTATCTGCCGTGGAAGCAAAAGTTTGAATAATGTGGTAGAGTAAGCTTCATATCCAAATATTAGAAAAATGTATTTTGTGTAGGTTTTGTTTTCTATATGATAAAAAGAAGTCATTAAACGATGAATTTTGATGAGTCACATTGATAGACACAAATCTTGACTTACATATAATCTTATTTTCGTTATGACTTCTTCTATTTACGCGAATGTTAGACATTAAAATGAAACTATTTTGCGGATTTTACCGCGGTTTTTTAATTTATATTTTCTCCCGACGTTTCGAAGGCTTTTCAGCACTTCGTGGTCACGGGGCGGACTGAGGTGTTGGTGGTCCGAAAAGGTCTTATTTTCGTTACACAAAATCCTTTATCGTAAGCAGAGCAGCATACCAATAATTATACAACCAAATAGTTTATAATTTTAATTGAGGAGCTTTGAACCCTATCTTTCCTACATACTTAATTAGCAAAAAATACCTCTATACTACAATAGTCAAAGTTCCTGACATACCCGGTAATTTATCATGCACAGTCTACGACTTAAATGGCAATTCTAAAAGCCTACTCAAGCCTTAAATAGCCCTGTAAGATGTGTATGCGATTATCGTTAACTACAATCGAGATTGAAACTGGTTTTGTCATCCATAATAGGGTTGTCACCTTTACTGGAATACGTTCCGGTGATAGTGTAAATTGAATTACGAGAAGAGGGTAGTCGAAACTACTCGGCCATAAACTGTTGTAGAAATCTAAAATATTTTAGTAAACGTACATACGACAACAATGTATCTTTTATTATTGGCATAACAAAAAAATGTTCAAAATGTATTGCGATACTAATTAATATTGTATAATAACTAAAAAACATCTAAAAACTTTTTAACAAAAAAATCAAATCGACGAAAAAACAGAAAAGCAAAAAATAATAAACATTTTTATTTAACCTTAAGAACTAATATATGTATACGTATATTTGGAGTCGATGCGTAATTAGGCATCGACTAGGTTTTAATTAAAACTGAACATTGTTTTCGTATATTAATTGTTCGTGTACCTACTTGCTTGGCTTAGCTGGCAATTTAAATTATATACCACGCCAGATAACTTGGCAATAAAGCACAATGACCCTTCAGAAAGTAGTGACACGTAAACTGTAGTAACCTAAAAAACAAAATAAACAACGTAAATAAAAAAAAGAAATATTACGATTCAAATTTAATACTAAAAAATACATTATTTTTTTAAATTAATGTCACATTGTTGATTTCCTCATAGTATTCACCGATAGCAATTAGAAAACATGGTTCTTATCACACTAAAATCATTTATTTTATATTTAACTAGATTTTGTCCGCGGCTCCGCCCGCGTTTAAAAGTTCTTCCGGTATAAAAGTCCCGCTTTTTATTTTCCCGGGATAATGTGTAGCCTATGTGTTAATTCAGAACATGATCTACCCGTGTGCCAAATTTCATCGAAATCCGTTCAGCAGTTTTTGCGTGAAAGACTAACAAACATCCATACATCCATACATACTTACAAACTTTCGCGTTTATAATATTAGTAGGATTTAATGACATGCGACAAATTATGCCATTTAATAATTATGCAATGACTTTCGTATTTACGCTTTCCCAACATTCCGGAAAATGATAGCATGACAACCCTACACAAATAAATGTACACATGAACTTACGCCGAGGTGAACCGCTTTTCGCTATTTTAGGTCATAATAAATATAGTAAGTGGACCTATATTTTATTGTAAATCGCTGTTTTTCCGGTTTGTAGAAGACAGGGCGTGCGACGCTCACATTTTAGTGTTATGATCGTGCGTAAAAAATTATTTTCGTAAAATTATATTTTATGTACATTTTAATTTTATTTAGTTTAATAATAGTGTATATTATATAAGAAGAGGTGGGTCTTTTAAGTTTTTTTAATATAGTTTATCCAAGATTCGATTGGGTAGGAATATAATGATACAGAACCTAATCCTACCATGGTCTTCCCTACTTTACACATCATTTGGTTTCAAACGGGGGAACAGACTGCAGAGATAAGTTATTTGTTAATTATAAATCTCTAGGGCACCTCTATATAATACTCATTTATTTTAAACTTTAAAAGGGAATTAAGAATCTTGCATAACTGAGAATGAAAACATGAAACTGTCAGACATACGTGAAGTCTACCAATCAGCATTAGAACAGTGCGGTCTATCGGTGGACACAAATCCTAACATGTCTTATTAATCGCAGAAGCCCGTGCCCTGTCCTGCCATAAACGTTTTACGCAAAAAAACAAGTTATTAAGTAAAAAAACAAGTCAACAACTATAAAAAGGCAAGAGCCAAACAACATTGAATTTTAGTATCAACTGTTTTTGAACAAGGTTGGCAGTCGACATTGTGACGGTCAATCAGGAGATTATTATCAATTTAGTATTCTAGACATAACAAGATTATTTAATAGTAGGTATACTATCAACGGATCACTTGATGATTTATGTAACTGAATGTCGAAAAAGGCAGCACGCTTGTCTGATGGAAAGTGACATGTCTGCAATGATTTCACGACTGTTTCTAAACAGTTTCAAATTACAACACTATGGTGTGTGCTCTTTGTATGAAAACGTTAGTGCTCTTAATTAGAATTGACCTGATAGTAGAAAAAAATTCATTCGGAATTAATTGCAATGCTCTACATAGGGATAGAAAGTAATAATAATACCAGCCCTGTATTATATACTGTCCCACTGCTGGGCACGGGCCTCCTGTACTACTGAGAGGGTTTAGGCCTTAGTCCACCACGCTGGCCTTGTGCGGGTTGGTAGACTTCACATACCTTCGAAATTCTTATAAAGAACTTCTTATGTATGCAGGTTTTCTCACGATGTTTTCCTTCACCGTTAAAGTGAACGATAATTGATAATAAACACATATATGCTATGATAACAATAACTATACATATAATGAGAAAATCATAGAAAATAGCTTTTAAACTAGACTGCATCATACAACTATTCAGAGGCCAGACATAATTCGTTACATACATAAAGCGGCGTGTAAATTGCCAAAATTTCAGCACACAAAAACTCACGACTGCAATGTATCAATATACTTATTTCAGCATATCACGCAACCTGCGCTAGTACGTGAGAACTAAAGATGGCCCGAATCGATTGTGCAAATCGATTTAAAAGAATTATAAATGGATTTTCCATCTCGATTGCTGATTGGTGATGGCAAATTGGATAAGTATTGAAATGACATTAGATGTTCCAAATTCAAAATACGAGTGATTTGAGGTTTGAAATGAATGCTTTACGCCTATTGTTATGTAGTCGGATATAATTGACAAATATAAGGAAGTGGGCCAGTGAAAAGGAGGTCCATTATATAAGACAATGCAACTCGTATTGTGTAGAAAATTACATTTAATTTAATTTTAGTATGCATAGAAAGAGAGAAGTTTTGTCCATTTCAGTGTAATACACACACACTTTCAGTGTAATACACACACTCACGTCCTTTATCCCCGAAGGGGTAGGCAGAGGCGCAACTAGTGCACCCACTCTTCGCCGTGCGTATTCTATTCTATGATGTGATAGAGGGCCAGCCTATCGCCACATGAAGTACAAATTCTAGACTCCGAGCTGATATTTAGTAGAAAAACATTGTGCCCAACTCAGGGACCGATCCTGAGACTTCGGCACTGCAGTTGTACCATAATACAACTACTCCACTGAGGCAGTGTATTATGAAAAGCTATATTAATTGTATATGACAAGGTACCGACGATAGCTCGTATTTGATTCTACCACCATAGTTATCATTATAATTATGCCGGCCTGCTTTACTAGATCTAGTCCCAGGATAATAAGTATACATCAACCTTAAGCTGACGTAAACGCTAAACGGCGCTATCTGACAATAGACCGGCCATAGACGGTGTGCACAATAGATTATGCCAATGTTACCCAGATTCGCGCTGCGACGCGACGCAAAGTGCCAACACAATAGGAGGTAAACACATTCAATTTTGTGAGATTGTCTTGTGCTACTGTGTTTACGATATAATGTACCGTATTCTCGACATAAATGTAGTTCGTTAATCACAATACAAATGTAACATTATTGTTATCGTAACAAAAGATAAACGATGTAGAATGGGGCAAGCAGAGGTGTACCTTTGCATGGGTGAACTATACGTATAACATAGTTTACTCACTTTTCACCGATATCAATTCTATGATGAAGGAGGCCAAGTATATTTGTAAGTGACGGCGAGAATTACCTGGAATAAACCCTATTGCCATCAGAATAGCGACTAAGTTTCCAGCTCTAAGAAAGCAAAGGCAACGAGACTGGCATGTTTCGGTAGATTAGTAGAACAAGGCAGGAAACAAAACACAAGGAAAACAGTATTATTTATTTTCAAGTTATAAAAATATCGTCTTTAATGTCACAGATGGAACAAGATCGTTAATCAAGATATTCTGACCCCTGACCTGTTACGCATCTGTATAGAAATAGTCGCAGATCCACTTTCAAGACATCGCTCGTTAGTTAGATAACCTTTTGTTATCTTAAGGTTAACGGACGGAGATGACCTGTATTGCAACTTCTAGAATAATATTTTAATAATAATGATGTTCATTTTAATAAAAATAATTATAAGCATAAGAATTGATTCAGATAAAACTTTAAATGACGTTTATGACGAACGAAAATAAGACAAACAAGCCATCGTACAACACTAAAGTTTCGAGGTTACTGTGAGGTCCACTACTAGGACTATCCAGCCCATTACATTAATAGACAAACTGGCTAGGATAGGATTGTGCTACCCGGCTGCCTCCACCACGTGCCGAGCTAACCAATTAATTTATAGCTTGATATTGTATTTTTCTGCCAAGTCTTTCCGTTGCTGACGTGAATTTTGCGATAAATACGATAAAAGTAGTTTTTTTAACGGTGATTAAAAATATTTACCATAAAACTAGTGTGACCTTTAAATTTATTACAGTTGTTTCGTAGACATATGATTCATTACGTACAATTAATAATTGAATTAGTTTAAATAATTTCGATGTTTAGTTTGCAAATATTTTATATTTCAAATCGGTAATGGATTGCGAGGCATCACGTGACTAAGGCTCGGGCGCATCGGCCGTAGCAAATGCAAGTAACTGGCTCAAGGGCGACCAACAGAACCTTTGGTACGCACGGTAATAGTTTAAATTTGAAAGCGGAAATCAGATAGTATTGTCATCATTTTATAACGATTATATACATAAACATACGCAATTTTTCTTGTAAGTGCATCGGGGTTGCAAGCCCCGTACAAAATAATTCGGCTAACAAAGGTTAATAGAAAATATTAAGCTGACTGCCAACCTCTAATAGTTAGAGAAGCACTGTAAGAAGAAGGTGCATCGCCTTTGATAAAAGGCTCAAGCCATGGGCCCTAGAAAAGAGAACTTCATGGAAAATATTTGCCAATTCAAGGCTACACGTTGCACGTTGATGGGCGGTGACGTATCATCTACTTAATCTAATCACAGCATAGACTGAGAAACGATAAGTCCTTGGGTCAATTTATAGGTCGGACGAAATATTATAAGATTACATTGAAGTAAATAAAAGCGTACAATACGGGCTACACAGGACCGGGATGGCTGGCGCTCACTTGGGGAGGCCTACGTTCAGCAGTAATAAAGGCAAGAGGATTTTAAGTCCACAAAACTTAAATAAATATTAATTATAGCGACTACCGGCTCAATCAATCAGTCAAATCAGCCCTTCTCCACCCACTGCTGGGTATAGGCCTCCTCTCTATCACGCCACTCTTTTCGGTTTTGTGCGCGCCTCATCCACTGCTTTCCGGCACACCATACGATGTCATCTGCCCATCGGGCTGGTGGTCTGCCTCTCTCTCTGTGGCCGTTCCTCGGGTACCACTCGGTGAGTGCCTTGGTCCACCTATCGTCGCCCAGTCTAGCCAAGTGACCCGCCCATCTCCACTTCAGCTTGGCGATACGTGTGCCTACATCTTCAACTTTTGTGCGTCGTCGAATTCCTACGTTTAGCACACGATCTACCAAGTAAATACCTAGCATGGCCCGTTCCATGGCTCGCTGAGCTACGCGGATCTTATACATATGAGTTAGAGTGAGGGCCATGATTCGGCTCCGTAGATGAGAATAGGCAGCACACATTGGTTGTAAACCTTGGTCTTTAGGCATTGTGGCATTTTTTACTTAAGGACGTCATCTAATCTACCGAAAGCAGCCCACCCAAGCTGCATTCGCCTAGCGATCTCCATCAACTGAGAACCCCGGTCGAAAGGCAATCGATGACCAAGATAAATATAGTGCTTTACTGTCTCTATGGTGCAGTTATTAACGACGACCTTTGGCGTTCGTGATTGGTTGGCCATAATCTTGGTCTTGGTCATGTTCATCTTCAAACCAACGCTCTCAGACGCTTCATGGAGCTCATTCAGCATGAGTTGGAGATCTGCAGCGGTCTCAGCTATAAGTACGAGATCATCGGCGAATCGTAGGTGCGACATATGGCGGCCGTTTGCATTGACTCCTCTTTCACTCCAATTAAGGATCTTTATTACCTATTATTATCTTTATTACTACCGGCTACAAAGTATAAAAAATAGAACTAGAAGATGAATTTTTGACGAGTGGAGACTTTTGTACCGTCATACTTTATTGTTAGTAAGCACAAGAATGTGCACGATAACTACGAATGATTTGTTTTTGTTTGTATATACATAACTGTGAAGGCCATGTACGACTGCGAATTGCAAATTGCTCTAATAAGCACTTACGTGTCAATGACTCGCGGCTTATTATCTCTAAAACTAAATATGAAGCGTTTAGAGATTTTAACCGCTGTCGTTTAGCCAACTAAATTCACTGGTGGTAGATCTCTCATATGAGATTTAACATCTTATGTCCCAGGATGACGAGAGCAGTGGAATGCCACACAATACTTTGTACGTTAAGGTGCTGGATGGTGTTGCTACTGTTTATACCCATAAACGACCACCCGGTCGTATCACTTACCATCAGGCGAACGGCATGACCGTCTCGTCATTTAATGCAATAAAAAATGCAATGTTTATTTTCTTTTTAGAATGTTTGTGTTTGTTTTGGAATCACTCAGAAACTTTTAAATGAAATCTGATGGCACTGTAATTTATTTTTTGATTCTATTCAAAAAAATCGTCAAAAATAGACAAATACCAATATTGAGAGATATTAACATTATCACTTAAATTAATTTTTAGATAGGCAAGATACACTTTCGAGAATGAACAGGCGAGGGCAACTGAATTAAATTAGGAATCCGGTTTTAAATAGAATAAAACTTAAATAACCCCAGACACTAAAAACCACTAAAAGGTAAAATAATAAAAGTATCTTTGTCGTTTAAGTACCCAGTAATATTTTGATCCAAGCGTCGACGCGTCGAGGGACCGCTAAAGAAGTCTTCATCTCCCTAGTCCGGAGTTCGGTCCCCAGATGAGAGGACGCTTCGGTCAAAGTATTATTAGTTACTTAAACGAAAACGACACTTTTATTATTTTACTCTGTCGAGGTTTTTTTGTGTCGGGGGTTAATTAAACTTATATTTAATTTTTATTTACATTTTAAATTATTATATTCTCCACCTCAAGGCCTCATAGCCTTGATAACCAACTGTCTAACACCTAATCGTTCAGACCATTCTTTTATAAGCCCACACATGCTATATCTGCTATACGTTGCTAAATTGCTTGATTGCATACCATTTGCAAACACTTAATTATCATATTTTGTTGACAATTTGATCTTGGGTTGTGATATTATCAGCTGTCAATTCAGTGTGGTCACTCATATCACAGAACAGAGATAGAGAACTCATATCGACTAAAATGGATGCAACCATATTATCTTTTGTAACTACAACAATGCGTAATTTTAGATTTTGGTTAACGAAATTGTCGTCAAATTGGTACACATCAAGATGAATGAAGCTTGATTGGCATGTAGGGGCGTTTGCTGCCTTTATGCAAAATAATATGAGGAAGCGATTTGGGTAGGTCGGCATTATGGAGTTCAAATTAAATTTGATAAATTAAAAAAATGGTAGTTGTCTTGCACATAAAAATCTTAATTAAACTGTACATTATATTTACTAGCGAAGAGATTAATTATTTAGTTATATTTAGAAGTAATTGACTGGTAATATATTTCGTTGGTTAAAATGTATATTAAATACCCTTTGTGATCCTAGTTATTTACTAAAACCAGATAGTCTAAATTAAGCTACATCAAGAACCTAATCTACGACCTGTAAGTAGCCTAGCTTAATTATCTAAAAACGAAAAATAATTCCAAATATAAAATTGACTGCTTCCAGCGCAGCTTATTAGATGCCATAAAATTTGACGAGGTAATAAATTACAAATGTGATCGTACACCATCAAGCAAAACGTCATGATTACCTGATCCAAAGACTGAAACAATTATGATTGATGTCAAATAAAATCAAAATTAAATGCGTCATCTTTTTGGGAAGATCAGATCAGTGCAGCACACTGTAACTACTTTACAATTCAAAGTCGATGACGTTACTCTTGTTATGTGAAATGAACTCTTAAAATTCTATTCCTTACAAATACAATTAATTAAAAGTAAATACAATAAAATACAAAATATTTAAAAATGTTAAAAATAATAGAAACAAAAAACTGATAGAACACACCAAATCCAAAAAGAACTCAAATCAGAGATTATGACGCTTAAAAGTAACAATAATATTATTTCCAAGCCATTAAACACACAAATATTTAATTATCAAGGAAATCGACACGGCAGTTAAAGGAAGTCCGTATCGCCCAAAATGATCAAACCGGTCGCAGTCACGTGAGTTGAAAGTATATTGTGTAATATGTTATGTACTGAAATCTTAATCAGGCTCGCGTGTCTTCACAGTTACGTTTAAGTAAACAAGAAGTAGCAACCGATGAAGATAATGAACAAATAGAACAAGTTCCGTTTGTGAATTTGAATTTGGAACTCTAACAGAAAAAGGCTGATAAAAGTTAAGTTTCAGTATTTGAATTTGGAATTCTCACATAATATAGCTGGTAATAGTTCCGTTTCGTAATTTAAATTTGGAACTCTAGAAGAATATGCCTGAAAATATTTCGATTTCGGAATTTCAATTTCGAACTTGAAGTATAATTCTGGGTGCTGAACTTCATGAATGGGCCTGGTTTTTATCAGGGAAACAACGAGGTATCAATTCGCAGATATACCTTATTTCCTTACGAAGTAAAAGGCCATTATTGTTGTGTATTTAAAGCCTCTGGCTTACGAAAACAACATAATTTGAACTTCCTAAGATAGCTATCGTAAAATGTTTTTCTCAGGAGTTAAAGCATATTATGTTATTTAAAAAACATAACAATATAAGTGCATCCATTGATACTAGACAAAAACAGTTTATATATTTATTCACATCACGTTAATTCACCTTATATTTTGATGGTCCAACGTGGTTTGTTTACATAATGCTGCCTTTAGTTTTCGTGGAATTCCCACGGTAATTCCCATCTACTAGGACAACCTAAGGATACCTCACGTGACGTCATATAGATTCTCGTAAGGTGTGTCTGATTTCGACGTCTTAGTGGAAGCAGGAGTATTTTTTAGTGTTAGGATAACTTTCGTATTCATCCAAAATAATGATCATCGCACATAGGTGTTGAAACCCGCCACAGTGGCTCACGTAGGAGTGCAGCGCTCCGAGACCAGCCTTTGTATATGCGGTTCAAATAGGCCGGCATAATAGTGTCAACTGGCGAGGGATGACAGTGGGGTTACTTTGCAGTGACCGTACAAAGAAGGCCTTCGTAATAATCACTGCGCTCCCTGATGAAGTTAATTTGTACATCTTAAAGAAAAATAATATTCCTCATTACATCATTTCATTACACTTTTTGTGTTCAATTTGAGTTTATAACAGAATATTGAGTTCTAAGAAAACCGCAAACGAAAAGAAAATCATTTAAAGAATTTATAGTGTGACTATGGCGGTCTTATCTCAGTAGTAGAAGAGGCCTGTGCTCATCTGTGGGCAATGTACAATACAGGGCTGACAACATAGTGTGAAAGTCACCGAGTAAATATTTTTTTTACATCGCATGCCCGTGGCAGCCATTTATGAAAACCTGCTTCTAAAAACTTTTATGTGCCACTAGCTTGTGCCCGCGGCTCTGTCCGCGTTAAAAAGATTTTCCGGGATAAAGACTCTCTTTGTATTTTCCCAGAATAAAAAGTAGCTTATGTATTAACCCAGGACATGATCTATCTGTACGCCAAATTTCATCGGAATCCGTTAAGTAGTTTTAAAAAAAATGGGTGGGTCAACCTTACTTAGGGGGATGAAAAATAAATAAGAACCCATTCTCAGACCTACCAATTGTGAATACAGAATTTCATCAAAATCAATTCAGCCGTTTCGGAGGAGTTTGGCAACAAACACCGCGACAGAAGAATTTTATATATTAAATAGTTAATTATTTATTTACACAAATTATATCATAAGCCACCGACATTAACATTAATTATTTTAAATAGGCAATGTACATTTTTGACGACGAAAGTTTATGCAACCAAATAGGTAATCAAATTTACAGTAATCACAAACAAACTTCCGTAAACAAAGTAAGATATCATAAGTTATCTTGCAAACCATCAACTATTGTCATGGTCAAAAAATCGTGGATGCATGCACTATCCTAAAGAAAGCAAATCTTTCTGCAATCTGCTCAGGCTGGATGTATGCAGCCATTATAATGCAAGCTAGAGTAAAGACGAAAGCGAAACGCGAAAGCTGGAAATATTTACAAAAGTTAAAAATATATAAAAAAATTACCGCGCGATCCGTAGTCACTGGTATGTCCTGGAAATTAATCAAAACGTCAATAAATATGGAAAAATCAAAAGAAACACTGGAAAAGAATTTTCTCTGATCGCTAAGATCAATTTATTTTTATGCCTCTCCACCACAAAAATATTGTTCTAAATAATTATAATTAGCTTCAATTTGTTTATTATCCGGAACAGACAATCATCCTTATAGAAATAAAAATCATACTCCAAGACAATTATGAAAAATGTTTAAAAACTTGAACCGTTGATGTTTATGTTATGAATTGTTTTTCGGGCTAATAACTCCTATGTTTTCTGTGCAAGCAATATTATGTCAAAATGACAAACTTATTGTTCAAATAGAAATCATGTGACGATTTACGACTGGCCACGATACGCTTTATGAATTGATTAACATATAAAATTCTAAATCCTGAGGTGATCTCCCGACCTTCGAATACCAGCAGCAGATCAATAACAAAATATCATGTTTTTATGCACTCTTCGTGATTATTATTGTCACATCTTATTAACGTGGTTATGAGAGGTTGTTTTTTACTGATCCGGACCTTAAAAGAAAAGAGGAACCCTTATAAGATAGCTTTGTTGTGCGTCTGTCTGTCAGTCTTTCTATCTTTCAAGACCCTTTTTCTCAGGAACACGTAATGATATCAAGTTAAAGTTTATAAAAAATAATTGTATCCACGGTCAATTTCAGTTGTAAAAAATCAAACTTGTAAGTCAACGCGATCAAAAGATATGACCATTATGTCGCATATTTTGCGATATCGCAAGGGAATCAAAACCTATAGGGTACTTCTCGTTAACCTAGACTCATGAAATTTGGCAAAAAAAATCTGAAGACTGTAAATAATAATTTAATTTTATTTTATTTTATTTATTTGGGAAAAATAACATTGTTACAATAAGATATATCTTAACGGTAAAAAAAATATGAACAAAATTAGCCAAAGTAACAACCACAGCATTTTCCACATATTATGTAAAGAAAATTAAAAAATACATCCTACTAATATTATAAAGGCAAAAGTTTGTAAGAATGTATGGATGTTTGGATGTAAGGATGTTTGTTCCTCTTTCACGCAAAAACTACTGATCGGATTTCGATGAAATTTGGCACATAGTTAGATCATGTCCTGGATTAACATATAGGCTACTTTTTATCCCGGGGAAATATAAACCGGGCCTTTTATCCCGGAAAAACTTTTAATGCGGGCGGAGCCGCGGGCAAAAGCTAGTATAACCATAGCTATGTTTAAAACGTGTCTTGTACTAACACATTATGTGATCTGATTAAGCTTGTTTATTATTTGTTTTTTATATGTACATTTAGGTCCGATGAAGATATCTACATCTGTGATATAATATGTGCTTTAATAGCATTTTGGCGAACTTTTAAACTTATATACTTAGATACTTTACCTACAAGTTTATCGGAATCCTCGGCACGCGATTCCATTTCGCACTTGTCCGGTTTTTATCCAAACTTTTGCTTTTATTAAGTACATTTGAATGTCATTGTTAATTTCGTTATATTCAAAGCGGTGTTTGTTTTTTATGGTATGGTAATAGACTTTGTTATTGACATAAACAATGGAAATGTCAAAGTGACATTTGACTGATAAGGATTCTGTACCAAGAATGTTATACCCATATGGATTTTTCATTCCGTTTAACAAACTGAAGAATAAAATGTGACGTCACAGCTATCTGCTGTCTCTCTCTTTAGAGTGACAAAGGTTTATTTTCAAAACCAGGACGTAACATAACTAACTGTCCATAATAATATGATATGATATAATATGGCTGCCTCGGTGGCGTAGTTGTATTATGGTACGACTGCAATGCTGAGATCTCGGGTTCGATCCCCAGGTTAGTCGGGTCGGGCAAAGTGATTATTTTCCATTCGGTATCAGCTCGGAGTCTGGAATTTGTAGACGATAAGGCGATAGGCTCGCCCCCTATCACAGCGTGGAACGGAATAACGGCAAAAAGTGGGTGCACTAATTGCACCTCTGTCTACCCGGGGGATAAGAGGCGTGAGTGTGTGAGTGTGTAATAATATGATATCGCACCATAATATTTATTTTTATCTCTATAAAGTAATGCGGTTTAAATTAATTATGAAAACCAACTACAGCGGCTAGTAATAGTTGATATTTAAAAAATATAATTTGAGTTAGAAAGTTTATACCAAACAAAATTGGCATATTTACATACTTTTTTGGTATGTGTAGTTCGGAACTACTAGTTCCACTTACATAAAAAAAATACCTTACCACGCGGTGGTGAATTCAGTGGCGGCCTTGGAGGAGGGGGGCGAACCAGGCAACCGCTGGGGCCTCGCAGTTACAGGGGCATCTTGCAGCTCCTTGGGGGCCCGTTTTTTGGCACCTTACTTACAAAGCTGTTAAAAAAAATTATTTGCTTCGCACGGGGCCCCGCGTGCTTTTTTTTTTGCTCGGCACACAGCCTCACATTGTATATGTTTTACTTTCCCCCGCGACTGGATATGTTCACGTTGTTTGCCGGCCTTTATAACCAAATATATTTTTTTTTTATATGGCCATCTTCGGCTCATTAGGGACGGCTGCGGGCTTCCTCCGACTCACGTCTAAGTTGTCGTCCGCAACCGCCCCTGCGCGTACCACTTTTTGCGGTCCTTTTCCTGTTGCGGGGGCTCAGAAGCCCCCGAAACACCGTACCGTGTCCGCCTTTTGGTGTCCGAGGCAGCGTGAGACACGCTGCCTCGGACATGTCCATCACGGGGGTCAAAGAAGTTGGCTAGACTAATGGGTGGGCGGCACGTCCCGCCCACCTGTGACCCCCGGAGGCCCCTATTAGTCACCTTTTACGACAGGCAGGGGATACCGTGGTGGAATTCTCCAAACGCCCCCAATCCACAGGGCGGGAGACGTCGGTCAGTCGTCCACCCGACGCCTCCTACGTCTCGTCTGGCGGCGGGAGGGATCACCACTGCGCTGGCGATCCCTCTCGGCACTCTCCTTCCGCGAGAGGACCGCCTCGCAGAAGTGGGCCACCGCCTGCCAGGCCTCCCGGCCGCCGACCATGGAAGCGACCACGGCCGGCAGCGAGAGGTCTTCTCCGACGACTGTTCTGAGAGCGCTGCGCTCCTCATCCCAGGCTGGACAACACTCCAACAAATGTTGGGCCGTGTCCATTGGGCAGTTGTCACAATAGTGACGCACGGCCGACTCCTCTATACCTACCACCCGAAACAGGAACTCACCGAAGCAGCCATGCCCGGTGAGCACCTGCGTCAGGCGGTATGTTGCCGCTCCGTGGCGCCTGTCCAGCCATTCGGCAAAGACAGGACGCACTGCCTCTACGAACCTGTGCCCCCACGACGGGGCCTCCAGCCTGAGACGCCACTCCTCCACGGCGGCTCGCCGTAAGGAGGCCCTCTTGGCCTCCACCTCCTTCCGGACGCTTTTTTTGCTCGGCACACAGCCTCTTATTGTATATGTTTTACTTTACCCCGCGACTGGATATGTTCACGTTGTTTGCCGGCCTTTATAACCAAATATGGAGACTGTAAGGTTAGACAGAAAAACATTGGGATATTTAAAAATGATAACTACAGTTATTGTTGAATTTAAATATAATAAAAAAAAATAAAAAACATACTCATAAAAGTAAACAATCATACATAAAAAAATAATACACATTTAGGAAGTTAATAACCTAATTTTCAGTAAGTAATTTTGAAATATTACGAATATCTATTTTGTGTGATTTTACAATTTTTGCGAGTATTCTGCGAACTTTTTTTCTGCAATTATCCATAATAATACATATTGTGTTTTAGAGATATTCTACTATGAGTTGTGTAATTCATGGTTGCAGAATTATTTGCAATCCAATATCTAGTGTGAAATTCCATAGGTAAGTTGATTGTAAACAAAGTTGTGTAGATATTTATAGCAAAAGTAATAAACACGTGGATGTTTTACAAATTACAATACTAAATAAATTCTTGTTTGAGAGCCATGGAATCAAAAATTAACGCTACATTCTGCGGGTGAGGTTTCGTCCTTAAATTTATTTTTAATATTCTAAAACTTCTGTGAAGAAGCCAACAAAACAATTAAAGTTTGCTAAAGATCACCATAATGTGCTCTCTTTCGGCAAATATATCTTTGAATTTATAAAACAAAAATGTTTTCGGCGACTAAAATTGTAATGTTAAAGCAAAAGTCTTTATGTCATCACTATATGTAATTTTTCTTTGCTTGCTACTTGGAATATACTTTTAAAAAAAATCTCAAATATTAGCAAAATTTCACTGCAAAATATTTTCAATTTCAGACTGTATAATCATGAACAACTTTAATAAGAAATAACTTGTAATTAATTTTCTTCTTTTATCTCTTCATCTTCTGCTGCAATACTTTCTTTTATTTCTTTAAACTTATTTCACTGGATGTCTTCACATTAACTGATATATTGAAATCTTTCAAGTCTTGACGTTTCAATGGTGGTTCATATTCATTTCGCTGACATGTAATGTAAAAAGTAAATATCAATCAATAATAATATATTTAAGTACCTATACATTTTAGACAGAGGCAGAGGTGCCATTTAGTACACTCAGATATCACCCAATGTACCGCCGTTATAAAATTTGGTGGGTCGCAAGCTTAATGCCCTATCCTACTAATCTTATTATATTATAAAGGCGAAAGTTTGTAAGAATGTCTGGATGTATGGATATTTTTTCCATGCAAAAACTACTGAACGGATTTCGATGAAATATGGCACACGGGTAGATCATGTCCTGGAGTAGCACATAGGCTACTTTTCATCCCAGTAACATATAAACAGTGACTTTTATCCCGGAAATACACATTCACGCGGGCGGAGCCGCGGGCAAAAGCTAGTAAATAATAAAGTCTAAGTGGATCACAATAATACCAGTGAAATGATAAAAAATAATATACTTACAGCATGAGTTTCTGGTAATAAGTAATTATTTTTGACATCTACTGCCATATTCCGAGAAGTAGAAGACACATTATCACATTCATAATCATAATCTTCTGTCTTTAAATGTTGACTAGTAATTCTTGCAGACATCAAATTGACCTTTTAATGGTATTTATATTTAACCACGTTTTTGCTTATCTAGATCTTTAAGAAATCTGTAAAGAGAAATACAAACTCGATTTTATTTTAAATAAAAGTTTCAATAAATCAATACTGGATACACTGAGAACTCGATTGTAACTGTTGATCCTCAGTTTTTATTTACGATGATTATTTAAAGATTAATAAGCTTTATAATATTCATTAGTAAGGCGGCTAGTATTACAAATACTCTAGCACCATGTCAAACCGGTCCACCAAAGCTTACACCATGGTCACCCTAGCCTCTTGTTTACACACACTATTTACAATACAAAAAATCACATTTAACATTACGTTAATATGAAAAAAGTAGTCATATATAAAGCAAATCACATTAAGCGATATTTTTCTACAGTTCATTTATAAAATATTCACGTATTTTATTACATTTCGTATAAATATTGATAAAATTATAATATTTACACAATATTGATTACAATGAACTTACCTGTAGAATTTCACATTAAATGATGGATGCCAAATATTTCTGCAACCATGAACTACACAATTCACATTAAAATATCACTAAAACACACTTATTATTATAGATAATTACAGAGAAAATTTCGAAGTGAACATTTATTTGACAACTATATTGACATCGAACTTAACGTTTTATAACAGTGTTGCCGAAGTATGTATTCGCAATTACCAATTAAATGAGGAAATTTTGTTGGTGTTGAGAGAGAGAAAATGTTAATAAGGATAAAAAACCTTAAGGATATTTTATTCAACAAGAATAATTCTGAAATGAAAATAGTACTTATATCATTATATAAGATATGTTGGAAATATTTATATATATATGATTGAGACGACAATAACGGTATTGATATTTTTTAATGGGTGGGGAAATAATCCGTAAGCTTTGGCAACATAGGTTAAAGAGTGAGTGAGATAGAAGTCAGCACAAAAGGAAATTTATTTGTCTTCACAAAAATGTGTGTACCGCTCTCTCCATTAGATAATATTATAAACTTCTTGTTCTGTACAGTAGAATGGCGATGCAAAAAGCATTTGAACTATAAGAAGCATACAGAAGCATGGCTGGTTGCATAATGATTACGTGTCAAAATATTTCTTATGGATACGATCAATGATAAAAGCAATTCGTAACAACAGGCAAGAAATAAAGCCTGTTCAGGAGAATGGTGTCTGATGGTATTGTAATGCAAAATCGCGACGCAAGTTCAACGATAAAAAATCGGTAATCAAAATATCGAATTCCATTGTTGTAGCTCTTTCTGATGGCAAATCGCTAGATAATTCATGAGATATTAAGGCATTATACTTTCCTGAGCCGGTTTTGTGTTAGATACAAAGAGGAATACAACTTGGTAGTTATTATTCAGTTGTGTGTCGAATATTATTTTGTGATAATAAATCATAACTACAGCCATTTGGCTTCAAATCATTGTACTTCTGCTACGACAATAATTTTTCCATCTTTACGATGTACGAAACTTGAGCAATATTATGTAATGTATCAAAAAACTCCTCTCACGTAAGATGATACGTGAGAGGAGTACGCCCACTGACATCTTATTTGCAGAGTGGTTAGGCCCCGTCATGCGCAATCTGTGTCAAAACCATCTTAAGTTCTACAATTACCTTACATTAGGTAATAATGACATAAACGTGAGGAAAATTGGTGTTCGTTTTAGGAATAGAATAGATAGTAAAATAAAATTTTCAACCGTCTAGAGCAGTAAGCGTTTTTAGTTATTTTATGTGCATCATAATCATCATATGCTGTCCACTTCTGGACATAGGCCTCCCCTAAAGATTTCCAGACGGACATGTCAAAAGCGGTCTGAATCCAGCGTGTTCCTGCGAACTTTATGTGCAGTTATATTATAATTGCCGAATAATTTTCTATCGGGTCATCCACTCTTATACACTTTAACAAATGCGATCTTCCTTTTACTGAACTTTTGTTCAATGAATTTAAACGTATCGTCGTAACTCTGTCATACAATCAGATATAATATAAAATGAAAATACAAAATACTTTATTCATCACGTAGGCGAACATAGTTGCACTTATGATAAGTCGAGACACATTTAATTAATTATTATTAGTCACTTATACTATAACTACAGACATTTTTATTAGGAGTAAAATAAATGATGAAAAATAAAAAGTAAGAAGCCAGCTCGGGCTGGCAAGAAAAGCAATATAAAACAAGAGATTTTAGATTTTATTAACAAAAAACATTGATGTATTAAAAAACCATACATCAATGACAAAATAATATAATAATAATGGGAGGAACTCGTCGCGATCCTCACCGATGAGGACACTACAGGCCCTAACCTAGCTAACCTACCAGCCTTTCACTAGCTACCTAAGCGATGACTACCCGAAAAAGAAAGGCAGAAAGAAACTCCGGGCTTACTTTTTTGTCATCGTTTGTCCATCATTTGTCATTATATATTTTTTTAAGTCTTTTGCATACATAGTCAGATTAGTTATATAAGCTAATTCAGACACATCACCGTTAAATTGCGATAAAATCCACTTGAAGGAATTAATCAAGCACTAAACACTACACCTAAGAATTCGTAATAAAACGAGAGAACATATATAAATAATTATAATTGAACGGTGTCCTACGTGCATACGCCTACATTTACAAACATAATTTTTGTTGATTTATTTTTGTAATTTTTCACAATACGCACAATTTCAATAATGTAAAACTTTAAATATTAATATAGCTATGCTTTTTAGACATTCGCATGAATATGTTATCTATAGCTAATTATTATTAATATTTGTTTCTCCTTAACGGGCTAAAGCCGAGTATCGTGAATACAAGATCAACAATGTTGTGACATTACCAGTTTGGACCTACAATAACTAATTGAAGGCTATCTTCGAATTTATGGTACGGTTCTCTCCAATGAAGGTGTTTTGAATCTCAATTTCGTAAGTCGTATAAGCGGTAAAACATACCAATAAAATTGGAGTGCATAATTTCGAAATAAAGATTACCAAAACCTAAACATACAATATAGTATTTTGAATGTTTTTTTACCATTACGGCTGAACGGACTTTAACAGAAATTTCATTATGAAATAGAGAAATTTTGCAGGAAGTCTTGCAAGCACGTAAAGAATTATTATTTTACTAATATTATAAATGCGAAAGTTTATGAAAATGATTATATATTTGTATGTTTACATGTTTGTTAGAAATGAACACAGAAACTATTGAATAGATTTGGATGAAATTTGGCACACGAGTTGTTGTGTTTCGGTTTGAAGGACATTGTAGCCAGAATAACTACTGGATATAATGAAACTTAACAACTTATGTCTCAGGACGACGAGCGCAGTGGAACGCCACACAGTACCTACTTTGTAAGTCAAGATGCTTGATGATATTACTACTGTTTAAGGGTAGTCGTATCGCTTGCCATCAGGCGAATGGTATGCTCGTCTCATCATGCAAAAAAAGATCATGTCCTGGATTAACACATGGGCTACTTTTATCTCAGTAATTTGGTCCCATGAGAAATAATAGTTTTTTAAATGATTCTTTGAGTAGATGGCGCTGGCGTCCTACTGTATTGCAGGTTGTTTTGTAGCGGGAAAGGCTTTTTACGCGGGTGAAGCCGCGAGCAACACCTAGTCATTAATAAATCTCTGTGTAATTGCCTAACAATCTGCCCCATTCCAGCACATCTATTGTTTGCAGCCTCCAGGTAACAGTCACATAAATTTAATCCTATTGCGTTGTATCTAGATTGCCTAGGAGTTGAGTTTTATGTAACAACCAGCTTTATTTGGCAAGTTTCGCAAATCCCATGTGATTTGCATAGAATGGATATGACAATTGTAACATTTCACTGCAATATCGAATGTGGTTCGACCGCTGACCTCCGGGGTCGCATCATAACACTTTTTTTTTTGTTATTTTGCATTAATGATGAAATTGAGTCGGCGTTGATCAACTGATTAATATATTCGTATATTTTTTGTTATAAATAGAGTGTTAAGATACTCCATCACTTTAATATAATGTGAGAAAAATATCATCATCATCATCAGCCACGAGGTCCACTGCTGAACATAGGCCTTCCCTCTTTGGGAGAAAAATATAATTCTTTTTTAATTTGATTGTAAAAGAATCGGCTTCACCTTTGATCTAAACTGTCCAAGTGAGCGTCATTCCTGACGATTCCATGACGAGCGCAGTGGAATGCCAATCAGTACTTTGTAACTCAAGGTGCTGGATGGTGTTTCTACTGTTTATGGGTGGGTCGTATCGCTTACTATCAGACGAACGGCATGCTCGTCTCGTCACTCGATACTATAAACAAGAATGAGAGAAAAAAGACCATATCTCGTACAAGTAACGGAAAAACTTCTACTGCGTCGATATATGACCATAGATTAGGCGCAGTAAGACGATAGGACGGCATAATTCTTGTGATTATCGGGCGATTCAGTGTCATTGGTAAAGAATGTATTTATTTCGCATAGTGCCTCGAAACTACCATCAAGTGGAATTTACATAGACGTGAATGATTAAAAAACGTTTTTTTACATTAATGCAATTTACGAATTAGGTAGTTAATTGTAAACAAAAAAAAACTGAATTGACTATTGATCTATACTATAATATTATAAAGCTGAAGAGTTTGTTTGTTTGTTTGAACGCGCTAATCTCAGGAACTACTGAACCGATTTTGAAAGTTCTTTCACTAATAGGAAGCTATATTACTCCTGAGTGCTATAGGCTACTTTTTATCCCGGGAAAATATTTTTGTCCCGGAAAAACTTATTCACGCGGGCGGAGCCGCGAGCACTACTAGTATATTAACATAAAATATAATAACATCAACAACATTATATTCTTGTAAAAATAATATCTAAACTGATTTAATTTTACATTTGCAATCTATAGATAATAAGTTAAAATACACATCATCATCATCAGCCACACGACGTCCACTGCTGAACATAGGCCTCCCCTAAAGATTTCCAGACGGACCTGTCAAAATCGTCCCGCAACCATCGCGTTTCTACAACCGGACAGATTTACAATAACTAACTTCAATAACAGAGCAATTAAGTTCCAAGTATAACCGACTTCACAAATTATAAATAACTTGGTCCGTGAATTTCTTCGCTGTTTTTATTGCTTTATGAAATACACGAATCGAATTGGCACGGTTTAATGGGTTTTTTTTCACTTGTCCTTGAAATTCGAGTAATATTTCACCAATAATTACAACAGACCCAAATAGAAGATCAAATAAGTTGGCAACGAGTATGACCATTTGTAGACTCTTATTAAGTTTTGACAACATTAATGAAAGGGATCGACTCGTACTAATATACTCGTATTGTCTATTGACATTCATGTTTGAATGTACTACTGAAATAGAAATCCTGGATAAAAAAACTTAGTTGGTTTTAGAAAGCCTACGATAAGACTGTTCGACGCGTATATTCTTTCTCCTCCAAACCATCTTTCTTTTCTCCAAAGATCGATCTTCACCCGCAAATCACTATAACTCTAACTTTATGACGCATCTTCATGATTGATTGGATTTAAACAATGATAAAAATGTGTTCTCAGAGTAAAAATGAGCTTGCCAAATACCTACTATACTACTACTTACTTTCCTATGTTTGATTTCGTACATTATTTTATATGTAACAGAGAGTAATTTGTAAAAGTAAATTGGCTGAGAAATTAAGCACTTACTCATATTTGAAATATTGTTGTGAGTAAAAGTGGGGGCGTGGCGGGAATATTGCTCTATCAATTTCACATTCACACAGCATTATGACGGGTGACACTTGAGGCGCTTCATAGTCTAATATTACTGTTATTTGACAACTTCTCCTTCCACCGAATTTCAAAGCTTTCATAGCTTACTTATTATTGCGCTAATTTTAAAGAGAAATTCCGTTAGGTTTTGGATAGCATACATTTTTGATGAACGTATTTTAAAAAGTAGTTAACTACCCTGTTATGTAAACTAGAAGCAATACCACTGTCATGAAAATTAATATAAGTATATAATCTGACTTTCTTATTAAGTTTAGCAAGGATTCCAAAATGATATTTTGATAATTATTTTATAAATAGGTTCAAATTGTATTACATTTCAATGAATATACTGCTTTTTAAAGCAGTGGATTATGTTATAAAAATGTATAAAAATTAAAACTTCTATTAAAGATTGTCAAATAAATAATATAAAATTCTAGATTATTAAAGTAATTTAATATTAACGAATCAATACCTAGGTTAGTAATAGAGAAACGAGTCGTGACTACGATTGCCCCTTGAGAGTGCGAAATTATTGCATACATCTTGTGCAACTGCCGAATTATTGCTACAAACATTGATATTAAACTGTAATTTTGTCAGTTTTTTTGACGATAAGTAAGTATTATCTTCGTAGCGATGGCAAAACAATACTTACCAATCTTCACATTAAGTATTTTTTACTTTAGATCATCAATAACTTTAAATCTACACTAATGTTATGAAGAGGAAAGATTTGTATTTCATTTGTAACGAATGAACTCAAAAACTACTAGAGCAATTTAAAAAAATCTTTACCAATATCAAGCTACACTATCAGCGAGTAACAAAAGGTACTTTTTATCCCGGGAAAAACTTATTTACGCAGGCGGAGCCGCAAGCAAAAGTCTAGTCCTACTAATATTATAAAGGCGAAAGTTTGTAAGAATGTCTGGATGTATGGATGTTTGTTACTCTTTCACGCAAAAACTACTGAACGGATTTCAATGAAATTTGGCACACGGGTAGATCGTCTCCTGGATTAACACATAGGCTACTTTTTATCCCGGGAAAACATAAAGCGGGACTTTTATCCCGGAAAAACTTTTTAACACGGGCGGAGCCGCGGTCAAAAGCTATCTGTTATAAAAAATACAATATACCTAGTTGGACATTGAAATTAAACAATTATCACGGATTTTATCGCGGGTTTTTTATTTTATTTTCTCCCGACGTTTCGAAGGCTTTTCCCAGTTGTATTACCTTATGTAAGAGGAGTCACCGACAAGATTGGCTACGTCCTGAAGCGTGCTTCCATAAAAACTTATTTTAAGCCGCCTAAGAAGATAAGTCAATTTTTACCACCTGTCAAGTGCCATATACCTCTACAAGAACCGGGCGTATACAAGATAGATTGTGACTGTGGCCTCTCTTATATCGGCCAAACAAAAAGACATATAGGGACCCGCGTAAAAGAACATATAGCTGACGTTAAACACCGACGCTCTATGAAGTCTGCAGTAGCTGAACACTCAGAAGAAGGCTCCAACCATTACCTTAGATTCGACAAGCCACAAATCCTTGCCAAAGAACACCGATTCCTACCTAGGATGATTCGCGAGGCTATTGAAATTAAAAAACATCCCAATTTCAATAGAGAAGATGGTTGGAAACTTGCACAAGCCTGGGACCCGGTAATACATCTAATCAAATCGGGCCCCATACGACCTACTGCCAGACCTCAAGACATTGTGAGCTCTTACTGCGTAGACCGGACCGCAAACAATGTACTAACACCTTAATATTGTATAATTATAAATTGAAGGTAGATTTGTAATATTAACTTTTCGGACCACCTACACCTCAGTCCGCCCCGTGACCACGAAGTGCTGAAAAGCCTTCGAAACGTCGGGAGAAAATAAAATAAAAAACCCGCGATAAAATCCGTGATAATTGTTTAATTTCAATGTCTAACATTCGCGTAAACATAAGGAATCATTATACCTAGTTGGCTCTTGGGCGGTAAATCGTTCGTTAACACCGTATCATTGCGCCCACCTGCGGTCGCATCTAGTGCCCTTGGCTACTTACTCAAATAGTTTTTTGCTTTATTCATAATTTTGTATTCAATATGTTTTTATTTCGAATTCGGAACTTTATGCGTATAAGCGTGTTTAAAAAATGGTACAGTTAAAAACAAAAAACGAGCAACTTCTCACAAAAAAACCGTTGGTTTGTCAGCTTTTAAGAAAACCAATAATTAATAGATGGGGTTGTTTGGATCTCCAGGAATGTTTTTCACCGAACAAAACGCAATAAGCCGTCAGATTTCTTGATACAGACTTGAGTATCACCTCTATCACACCGGACCATCTTTAAGACCCTATCAAGCTATATACACTACAGCAAGACTATCACTCTATGAGTAAGAGATCTTTAGCGTGTGTGAAGCTTCACGCAACCGAGATACAACCCTAATACCACTCATCGAATGCAAACTATACATCATATTAAGACATCAAGCGCTTACAGATCAATATCTTGACAGGAGACAAGAGCCGTGAACGGCTGCAAGCGTGGTCAGTGACACGTTACATATTAACTGACAAGTTGGTAATGTATTGAATTTCGAATTCATCTTTGGCATCACAGCAGTAGGTCTCAGACACGTCTCAGATAGCCGTGTCATATAACATCAGTTTGATTTCAAAATGACAAATAAGCCACGTTACTAGCTTACAAAAACTGTTTCACGTATTCTTGGTCAGAATCTCCGACCAGTTAGCCACGTGCATGAAATACTAAATGCTTCTTGACGCATAGGTCAAATTACTTTAGCAATATCGGGAAGTCATTCAGTTTCAATATCTTGAAATCTTTCTGAATTCTCACCTCATGGTAAGTGACAAGACTGTCTATAACAGTAGGAACATCACAAAATTACGACAAAATGATGACATCGCACTACGTTATTCTGCCTACGTCAAACGTAATACTTCAGCTGCCGTAACTGTCCTTACAACCGTAAAATAATAGTATAGATTGCTTTACGTTAGAAATGGTCAATACAATAAAACCTATCCTGAATCATCCATAATTATAAATGCGAAAGGAACTATCTATTTGATACACATTGAATCGCTGAACCGATTTCGAGGAAATTGTTATGGAGATAGTTAAAGACCTTGGGAAGGACATAAGCTACTTTTTATCCCGGGAAAATATATAAAGCGGGACTTTTGTTCCGGAAAAACTCTTTCACACGGGGGAGTCGTGAACAAAACCTAGCATTATAAACTAAATCAAATTCAACACGGCAAGTATTCCGAAACAACCACGCAGTAGAGCAGAAAAACTATACACCTTTAAAATGATCCGTACATGCACGAATGATAATGGGACAGCAGTCTACTTTCCGAAACAAATTCATAGCGCAATGGCGAATGCTAATATACTAGTTATAGTTATTAAGTATGCAGTCTTTGTATGCATGGCTTAGTAATTGTGGCGCACGGTGACGGTTAATCAGACCATTCTTGTGGAAATTGTATTATGGACATATTCACAAATGTAATGTCTATGTCTATTAATGTGCATATCTACAGCCAAGCAGCAGTGTGCATGCACTCTTGTGTTTCGATTTGAAGGGCATTGTAGCCAGTGTAATTACAGGACATAATGAGACTTGACATCTTGTGTCTCAGGATGACGAGCGCAGTGGAGTAACACACAGTGCTTTGTAACTCGAGGTGCTGGATGGTGTTTCTACTGTTTATGGGTTATCGTATCGCTTACCATCAGGCGAACGGCATGCTCGTCTCGTCATTCGATACCATAAAAAAAACATTTTTCTGTATTTGGGTTTTTTGATCACAACTATTTGGTAGGAATATAGTGACAGTTATTTCTTCATCGTCAGCCACATAACGTCCACTTTTGAAGATTATAGGCCTCCCCTAAAGATTTAAAAGCGACGATAGCTTAGTTGGGAGTGGATCGGACGGCCGAGACAAATGTTCGCAGGTTCAAACCCCAAGGGCACACACCTCTGAATTTAAAAAAAAGTTATGTGTGTATTCGTGAATTATCGCTCGCTTTGACGGTGAAGGAAACCTGCATACCTGAGAATTCACCATAAGAATTTCGAGGGTACATACCCTGCCAACCCGCACTAGGCCAGCGTGGAGGACTAAGACCCAAACCCTATCAGTCGTAGAAGAGGCCCGTGCTCAGCAGTGGGCAGTATATAATACAGGGCCGTTTGCATTGCATTGATTGCATATTAAATTTCAAAGGCACCGATTGCTGCACTAGTAATACCTACTTTGTCATTAAGTACTCAGTGGAGTTGATCTTATATACTCTCAGGAAATTTTACCTGTCATTTAGGATCGATTTTACCGCTTGGTGATAAACGCTATCACATAAATATATAAATTATGCTGACCCAATACAAACGTTAGCCTAATATACGCTCCTAGATAGTTTTATTTACTTCCTTAATTTTATAAAAAACTTAAAGTCTTTTATATTCGTCCTCAGGTGTTACTAGTATTCCAATGATTATAAATTATTGAATAACGTAATCAATATTAATATAATTGATTAAATGATAAACCAAAATTATCAATAAATAAATTTTGGTTTATCATTTAATAAATTATAATATTGATTATGTTATTCAATAATTAATATTCATTGGAATACTTCAAACAAACCGATAAATTAGAGCTTTAGAAAAGAATTAAAATCTAGATGACCGTCAATACTGGATTCTGCTTAGTGTTAAATGTTTTGCGGAAGGCAAGCAAACGAACTCGACAGTGTCAGGGTAACGAGAGTAGTGCATTGGATTTAATAATTTAAATCTAATTTCAGAGTATTGTTGGTAATGGCAATTTTAGACGCCGAGCTTCTTCTTCTTCAGTATTTGAAAAGCCATTGCTGATCATAGGCCTCCCAAAGATTTCCAGACCAACATGATAGAAGTGGCCTGCATCCAACAGGCTCCTGCGATCTTACGAGGTCGTCTGTTCACCTTGTAGGAGGGCGTCCAACGCTGCGCTTGCTTGTACGTGGTCTCCAGTCGAGAACTTTTCTACCACATCTATTGTCTATCTGTTGCCGAGCTTACCATCGCAAATAAAATTAAAGTTACACATTTCCCCGGGGGTCTGACAGTAAATGAGCCAACAAACTGTGCCAACTGTCCGAGGATGTTTATCTCTTGCCGTTCAGCTTTCTTCCACCAAGGACTTCACTTCACTTAATATCAGGTGTAATGAAGCCAAGACCGATAAAAATAAACATCCACTATACTAGAAGAATTATTTGTGCTTTATAGACTTTTGATAAAATAAATCAAAGTTATTTGTTAGGCTTCCGTTAGTCCTGGACCGATGATTCTGATTTGAACCTTATACTGGAGAGAATATAGGTCAAAACGGATGCGCTATAAAATATATTTACACACAGCTTATCTAATCTCAAATGTCAAAGTTACAATGCTGGATGAACTGTTTAAATAACTTAGTTCCAAGTAGTAAACAAAAATCGTAATCTGCCTAAACCTTCGAATATAAAGGCGTAAACAAAGCCTATGTAAACGCAAAAATGAAGCTTTATGATATACTTAATAATGGCCGAAAACAAGACTAATTATCGAAGTGTAGGACAAATACATTAAGCCCTAAATTGTTATGTTAGGAGTCACGAGTACTCAGGCGTAACCTTTCGTCCGACCCGTTCGGCTCGTCGCATGGCTGTGTACCTTCAAGTACGCCTCTATAATGCACTTTCAATTCAGTTTCAGCTATTGCTTTATGAATTCCATTAGTTAACTTAACTCTTCCGAGATCGGAAATGAGAGTAGATTTTTCAATTCAAGTTTTTTACTGATTGTGTTTAGGAGAGTTTTAAGAAAACATTGTTAATACCCACCTACATAACAGGAAAGTTATTACAATAGAGAGATTTAGTTATACCGTATTCAGAGAAGGAGAAAATAAAATACAAAACAAAAAATATCGGCTACTGAAATAAATTTTAACTTACTTCCTGGACAAAAAAGTAATCTCCTAAAGCTTTAGAATCAAGAAATTATCTCAAATTGAGACGAAAAATGCTGCAATCATGATCGACGACTCCCACTTCGTGTCCCACGTCTTTTTGTTTATTTAAATTTCAATAGATATTTATTATTTGTAGACGAATTTTCATATTTATTAGTTGGATTCATTTTCAATTAACTCTCTTAAAAAATTGATGATAAATGTTTAATTATCTCCTACGAATACTGTTTCACACCTGCAATTGATGAGTAGACTAGTCTTTTGTATTGTAACAAAATAATTTTATGTAACAAGATTTAGTCTATTTACTGTTAATGTGCCATTCAATAAATAAATAAATAAGAAGCCGATATTTAAAATGATAAATTAAAATGCGTGTCTACATACATTTTAAATAGAGCCAGATGTCGATAGGTTGGTGAAGCAGTGATAATAAAACAGGTGATAAGATGATAACGAACACTGAAGATGATTTATATACAGAGTATAACGTCACAGAAACCTGAAATGTAAATCGTATAACTAAACACATATTTAAAGAATGATTGTAATATAAGGTATAAGATGTGACTACATATAGAATGCAGATTTGTAATAAAAAGTACAAGTTGTGATAACAATAAAAAATACAAAGACATATGTGGACAAATGACAATCTAAAAATATATTTTTTATCACATAAATTTAATTGTCAAATAATATTTTTAGTAGGTAAATTATTAAGTTATGTAAATGAACCAGTCAAACTGTGTAAACTCACCTGTGTAGAGACTACAAATGAATATAAGTACAATACTGTGGCACACACTAGCAAGAAGTCTCTGTAACCCATGTCTGCCTTATGACACTCACTTTCCAAGATCTTAAACTAACATACCTCACTGACAACTTTTTATAGAAATATGAGTTTTATTATTGTTTATTTTACACGCGTATTTACTTGTGGTAACAATAAATAACACCTTTTCTGTCAATTTTATTTGAATATGGAATTAATGTTTTGATGGTTAATCGTTTTTTTTAAATAAATATTATCACTGGCAGTCACTTTTTATTAAGAGTTCGTTTTTAAAAATTCTCATTCGATATATCGGCGTATTGTTTGAAACGCGCGCGCTCGCTCTGTTGTGTATCAAACAAGACTGGATGACATTTACCCGCGCGCCGACCTGGCTAGAGATGCCCCTTGCCCCACTCGGCGTCCCATAGCGTCCTTGAACGTACTACATAATGCTTCTTGATTTTTAAATCGATTATTCACATCGTTATTTTGAAATGTAATGTCTGAGTTGTTCTAAATTTGTTACTCAATAGTTTTAAAAAGCTCTTTTCGTTATACAATGCTATCATTACATGTAATAAAATCATATGTTTTTAATTCGATTGCTTCGGTCGAAAATATAACATTTAATTAACGAAAATATTTTTGACGATTTCCTGTTGTGCAATATTTTAGAGAGGAAGTAAATTTTGCGGTGGCATTTAACTTTTTCGTGTGATCTAAATTCTGGCTGGCATTTTTAGTGTTCAAGTTTTTGACGGGGTATTACATAAATAACAATTAATTGACATAATATTTAGCAGAACTAAAGATATTGGGTAAACAATATTTAAATATCTTTATGTCTATGATAATTATAGAAGCAATACACCAAAACAATTCAACCCCTCATCATAATAATTAGGACATGGTTTCCAAACAATAGCCATTTACGACTATGTAGGTCTTCCGTGTGTCACTAATTCACACCAATATCTCAAATATCATGACATTATGCTGCCATTTGAAGTTAGTCCTCTTCCGCATGTAGTTGCGTTTTAAATGACATAACGTGGTAATTATGACACGCCTTGACCGCGGTCAAGAGCGGCCATATTGTTAGCTGTTGAGGTAGCCGATCTTCTTGGGTCTTCAACAGCTAATTTTTTATACATGCGAATGATGAGGTCAGCAAGCTGTCTTTTAGTGTCATGACAGTACGTAAATAACAGCAGCACATAGAATTAATCAAAGAACTCCGCTCCTATAATAGGGACGTGAGTTCATCGTCTTGGATTAGGATGCAAAGATTGATTATGTTCATTATTTATATAGGTGCTAATACTTGTTAACTGGACGCTAGCCTAGTTGGGAATGGAACGGTCTGCCGAGACAATGTACGGAGGTTTAAAACCCATGGCACACACCTCTGACTTTTCGAAGTTATGTGTGTATTGTTTATCAATTATAGTTCACTTTAACGGTAAAGGAAAACATCGTGAGGAAACCTACAAACCTGAGAATTCTCCATAAGAATCTCGAGGGTATGTGAAGTCTACCAACCCACACTAGGCCGGCTTAGTGGACTAAGGCCTAACCTCTCTCAGTAGTAGAGGAGGCCTGTGCTCAGCAGTGGGCAGTATATAATACAGGGCTGATTGCACTGCATTCTATTGCATTGCTTGTTGACAGAAAATGTTTAATTGCGATAGCAGATATCAATCATCCAAAAAGAGTGATTAAATAAGTACCATCAGTTGATCTAATTGCATGACTTTATGTTATAAGAAACTAACCAGGTTAGTAGCTAACTTTGTACGACGTAAAACCGGAAACCGGAAGCACAGTTGCTCCGAACGGGGCGGTAACATGCATACTTGCGTGTGCGCAACCATTATGACAGATATTGGAGAAACTTTAATCGTATTCGATAAAATTATTAAACATTGATTGCCTGCAAGTCTTTATGATTCTAGTTAGAGCAATAGGAACAAATTACTAAAAAGTAAGTTCCTAATTTTCGATTCTGTAATTGAAAACAAAAACGGAGTAAAAACATCATTACGGCGATTAATGCAAATCCGAATCACATGTCAAGGTTTACTCTCACCGAATTCTAAATAAACTCAATCTACTTTAATAAATTAATCACGTTAACGTTAACTTAATCTGTTTTTGTCCGAAAATTTATATAGCCTCACGCCTTTTCCTTTTCAGCGATAGGTATATTTCGACACATTTCCAGACTCCGTACAGCTCCCTTATTTTCTATGACACACATTATTTTCACCGCTCGTAAGAAGCGCGTAACGTAACTCATCGCGTTTATCACTATGGACATTGTCACATAGAATACCATTTAACGCTAATTATACTAGGTTAACATAACGCGACTGCGTTACGAGTTAACACTGTCATAGATAATAAGAGAGCTGTAGAACAGATAACCCAAAATTTATACAAACTGAAATTTGAGGCGATTTTTTTGACAATGCCAATAACCACGCGACTCCCTTACTAGACTGCCTACTGGCTTTTTAAATAAATTAAAAAGTTGAGATAACGTCAATAGTGAAATCAATTTTTTTGGTTATTCCTGTGCAACAACAACTAAAAATATTTTTTCTTTCTCTACAAAATGGAATGAATTGTTTAAGCTACTATTGACACAGACTGTATAATACTTACAAATTTTCTTAGTTTACCACTTCTTAGTTTACCACTCTATAGTGGGGCGGTTGCGGACGACAACTTAGACGTGAGTCGGAGGAAGCCCGCAGCCGTCCCTAATACGCTGAAGATGGCCACCGCGGAGTTTTTGTTGGTATGCCGTGCGGTGTACATAGGTTAGGGACTCAGCCCGACGGTCGCCCGACGTTTTCCACCTCTCCGGGCGGCTCAACGTCAGGTCGTAAGGCACGGTGAACCCAACATAACCGCCCAGTCGTTCCCCTTGAACACTGGGCGGTAGTAATAATTCACTTTCTCCGCGTAAACAAAAAAAAAACCCTTTGTAGTCAGATTAATGACATTACTCCATGTGACGCATCAGCGAAGGCCGGCTGCAGCTCCACGCGCTCACGATCTCACTCTCACTCAGCTCAGCTCCTTGACCTGCCCGTATTTCGAACTGCATGTAATTAACCACGACCTTTCGATGCTACCTGTAAGTGTTCAGACACGACGTTTGAAATATAATTATGAACCTATGATAATTATTACTTACTTATATAAATGCGAATGTTTCTGAGTTTATCTCAATGTCGGACTCAAATCTACGACTAGGGGCATCACGGACTTTCTCAATCTATAGATCGAACTCAAGATCTCCCTATTTTCCCAATCCAAAAGTGTTTCTTCTAAACCAATAAAGATTTTGATGAAAAAACATCGAAACCAAAATTATCAGCATCATAAAGTTCATTGCTGAACATATGCCTTGTCTAAAGATGTCCAAACGGACTTGTCAAAGGAAACCGGAACCAACGTGTTCCTGTGACTTTACTAAGTCTCCTGTCTACCTCACAAAGTTTGACGGAATTAAATTAAATATCAATGACAAATTACTGTCTCAATTGCCTAAAAGAAATAAACCTAGAAAAAAAGAAACTATCATAATACAGCATTTAAAATCTTCTTCCTTATGATTTATTATTCTTCAAATTAGTTATTAAATGGAAAAGATTCATATGAAAATATATTATTATTAATACAATTCTATATTCATTAAAGATGCCGATATTACACGACGTAACATAACAATAAAATCAACATAACAATGAAATGATGTTGATTAATCGATAACATCATATTGGTGCCGCGTAATCGATTATTAATCATTTAAACAATCGATATGTTGATAATAATCTTGTTTGATTGATGGTACTCTCAAGCTATAGGCATGAGCATTCGATTCGAATGAGTTCGACAATCGACGCCGAGATTACAATCGATATTGTGCAATTATAATTTGTATGTATTTAATTATAATTATAATTTGCGCGTTTATTTAAATAATGTTGACAATCAAGTAAACGAGTTAGTGTGTTACCTGGTGACCAATTAACTTCACTTTTCTGAACACCTGCAAAGCCAAAGGAACATATGGGGTTTTACCGACCTTTAATAAGAAGGTATTACCGGACGTACACAGGCTAGTCCTTGAATGCGACACACTTCGAGGGCCACCATAGTAGGTTTACACCTTAAGTACAGTGGTCGCTATCCGATCAAATACATCTATCGTACCACCAGCAAAGTTACCATCAGCAGGTCTTTACTTTAAAGGAGGAAAAGAGTATGTTTGCGGATAACCAGCAAACTTATTGGAAGCGCTATAACAAAACTACCAATGGACGTCCGTTTAATTTGAAATAATTCTAATTTAGCAGTAATAATGGTGTTGAAACACTAGTCAATCTCTTAACTACACAAAAGTCATTACTTAAAATACTATAACCCAGTATAAGCCCGGAATCTGGTACCGAAACTAGTAATACTTTCCCAAAAATAAACAAAGTACGAACGAAATGTCAGATACTAAGCACATTCTTCCATAACAATAAAAACTCATAAAAAGAAACCAAAAGTGATCCTATGAATTGACGAGATTAGTCGCGTAGGTGAGCAAATAGCTTATACAATATATTATGTGCTAATTTGGCAATAAAAATCCACAGGAGCGAGTATGTCAAGATACCATGACATTTCCTAATAGCATAGTAAATTTCTTTTGTCTCTAGGCAGGCGCGGATTTGGAATTTTACTGTGGGTTGAGGTCCCTGTGCGTAATTCTGGTAAGGTGCCAATATTTTTTTTATTTCTAATGTGCAAGGATCCTATGGCCCACTTTATAATGAACTAGGTGCTGCTCGCTACTTCTCCCGCGTGAAAAGTCTTTACCGCTAGAAAATTCCCTAAAACACAATACGACGCTAGCGCTATCTACTTTAAGAATCAGATTATAAATATCTATTACTTCTCATGAGAGCAAATTGCCGGGATTAAAAGTACCGTGTATGTTAATCCAGGGCATGACCTACCCGTGTACCGAATTTCATCCAAATCCGTTTAGTTCTAACAAGCTTAAAAACATCCAAACATTTTCACGAATTTTCACACTTATAATATTAACTAGCTTTTGCCCACGGCTTCGCCCGCGTTAATAAGTTTTTCCGGGCTAAAAGTACATACATAAAAACCTTCCCGTTGAATCACTCTATCCAACACATTTATTTGTATAAAGATTAATATTATGACGTTGATACAACTCTTAACAAATAATGCATTAATTTCGACCAAATTTGATTACCATAAAAACGGTTCTAGAGAGTTTATTTTAAAAGATAGACATATACTGTCGCGGACTTTTTTTTAGGTCATTTCAAGAGGAATAATTCTTTCATACATATATTTTTGGTATCTTGAACCGTTTTCGCAGCGCACGCAATGGAAGCCCTCAAGGATGAATAATTTTCCCCGCATTTTTCACATTTTCCATTATTTCTTCGCTCCTAATAGTTGCATCGTGATGTTATATAGCCTATAGCCTTCCTCGATAAATGGTCTATTCAACACAAAAAGAATTTTTCAATTCGAACCAGTAGTTCCTGAGATTAGCGCGTTCAAACAAACAAACAAACAAACAAACTCTTCAGCTTTATAATATTAGTATAGATAAGAAGTAAGATAAGGTAGTGCTAGGTTCATGGCTCTTACTCTCCTGCAAACGACTAACTTGTCTTACCATAAACAGTGTAGTTGTTTAATGATTTTTATGTTTCCGCGAATTTTCGACATTGAAAAATCGTTAAAGTACTTTTATTTCAAAGTGTAGTAGTCGTTTCGATTACAAGTAGGGTGCATAAAAAAGGCATCGCGAAGAAGTAACTTTACCTTGACTTGATTCTAACAAAGAAGTATTATAACATTCGTTGATCTCCCTCTAAATCCGAGCCTGCTTTTAATCGATACAGATAAAACGTGAATTTATTGCTGTTAAATGTTTGCATATTTTGATTAAAGTAAATTTCGTTAGACAAAGCCATGTGTATAAAAGCAAATCAACGAAAATAAGAGTTGATATTTTGTATAGGATAAATATTTTGATATTGATTTCATGGTTATAAGTAGGTAGAAGTAATTGCTTTTTTATTTTTAAGCAGTTTGTCTTCTTGATCTTATGAAATAAAATATAATTAGAACAAAAACTGCTTTATTGTAGCATGACTGTGCGGTTGCGCGTTTGTCACGTTATTACGCCTAAGCCGCTTAACAGAATTTAATAAAATTGTACTGTAAGTATGGTATAATTTCGATGAAATATAGACTTTTACGCCTAATATTCAAAACAAACTTTTACATACTAAAAGCACTGAAGATGCGGCTAGAGCTAGTTAATTTTATACTAATACTAGCTTTTGCCCGCGGCTCCGCCCGCATTAAAAGATTTTTCCGGGATCCCGCATTATATTTTCCAGGTATAAAAAGTAGGCTATGCCCTTTCTCAGGCTTGGGACTATCTGTGTACCAAATTTCATTTAAATCGGTTCGGTAGTTTTGGCGTGAAAACGCGACAGACAGAGTTACTTAAGCATTTATAATACTAAGTAAAGATTATATTGTAGGTATTATATCGAATATTGCTATCATATTATTATAGTGCGCCATATGGATTTTAAATACGTCAATATAATTGAAACTATTCTTTTGTTACTTTTTTTTGTATTGCAGTTATTGTATTTTTGGCGGCTACAGTTGCTCATCATAAATAATGATGCAGCATCATTATATCAAACATGATGAACAATGGGGATTGAACATAAAGATACCAACTTTAGGTGAGGATATTCTTTTTACCCGACTGCGAAAGGAGTGTTATGTTTTTTGAGTGTATGTATGTATGTATATTTCTTTGGCACGCCCTAGAGCCTAAACGGCTCGTCGTATTTTTATGTGAGTGGTGTCAATAGATTCGTCTTAGTCGTGAGAGTGACGCTAGGTACATCAAAATTAAAGAAGTAATAATAAATAATAAAAAAAGCAAAAAAAACCGATGCGTCAATATATGCCATCTTTATTAAATTAATTCGGAGGCATAACACGCTCACTTCTCGTAATTTGGGTGGTGATATAGGTAGAGTAACAAAATCTCGGAGCTAGCAGATGCCTCCGACTGTGTTTGTAAATACTGTCAAGTAAGATTATTAACACACACAGTCACGCCTGTTATCCCCGAAGGGGTAGGCAGAGGCGCAACTAGTGCGCCCACTTTTCGCCGTTATTCCGTCCCATGATGTGATAGGGGGCGAGCCTATCGCCACATCGGGCACAAATTCCAGACTCCGGGCTGATACTGAATAGAAAAACTCAACATCACTTTGCCCGACCCGGGAATCGAACCCGATTATTCAAAACAAAATTAAAATATTCAAATTAAAATCTTGTTTCTATCTTTTCAGTTCTTCTAGGAATTTAATAAAGATGGCAGATATTGACGCAGTCGGGTTATATTTTTTATATTTTTTTGAAACAGTAATATGATGACCTAATATTCATTCTTGTTAATTTCCAAAAAAATAGAAGCATTTCCTACGCACAGTTTTATCAAGTAATGACTAATGACACATTTGAATCAGGCGGTGACCACAACCTTCGTCACCCTAACCGATACGTTAGCACTTCATAAAGAATTCACAGATTTTTCATTTCTATAGAATTTCTTAGTTATAAGATTAATAGTACGATTACTCATAGGATTTCAGGTAAGGCCTTCTTATATTTTCTTCAAAATACAAGGAAACTTAATATTATTAACCCGTCAAATCCCGCTTAATATAGATGTATGGGGAAACCCTGTATACTCGAACGCTGGCGTCCGTAGCGGGGCTTGACGAGTCAAGGTAGTAATGACTACCTCCGTGGCGTATTGAGTACGCGGTACGACATTGCCCTGAGGATCCAGGTTCGAATCCTGGGTCGGGCATAGTGATATTGGGTTTTTCTGCTCAGTACGAGCCCGATATGGCAATAGGCTTAAAAAAACACATGACTAAAAACGTGGGTGCCCTGGATGAACTTCTGTATACGTCTTCGGGGATAAAGGCGTCATGTGTATAAATAAAAAGATTAAGTATACATACATACATACATATACACTCACGGCTGTTATCCCCGAAGGGGTAGGCAGAGGCGCAGCTAGTGCACCCACTTTTCGCCGTCTTTCCGTCCCATGATGTGATAGGGGGCGAGCCTATCGCCATATCGGGCACAAATTCCAGACTCCGAGCTGATACTGAATAGAAAAACTCAATACCACTTTGCCCGACCCGGGGATCGAACCCGAGACCTCAGCTTTGCAGTCGTACTGTAATACAACTACGCCACCGAGGCAGTCGATCAGATCAGATCAGAGATCTTCAGCCAGATTAAGTATAATTAATATAATTCTGCTATTGATCGCTACTCATTGAATCCATAGAATATCGACGACGCCACTCCCATCTAAACTGCATAACACCCAACCTACGAAATTCCACGAGTAGTGAGTACCATCCAGCCATGTCAAGTGTCAGACACTCGAAGATCTATTGGCAGATAAACATTGATGGGAAAAGCTGAATGGTAACGAAGTGCAACCTTGGTATAGTTCGCTCTACTACTTCGATTGCAACTTTTGTATTACTAATGTTTGAAACGTGACATGAAGATATTTAGTTGTTTCTTAGCCACGTGAATTTTTGGATGGATATGAACAAAATTTTACACACAGATGGATAATATCCTGGATGATAAATTGAAAAAACTTTTCTTACATTTATTCCACGACAAGACTATCATATCGGAAGAGCCTCGAAAATTAAAGGAAAACCGGTCTACTAAAAACACGAAACAAGAAATTAAAGGCATTATTACATTAGAAATGCACCATTCAGTACACTCCAAAATACAAATAAAGTCGCACGCATAATACCAGAAAATCTAAGCCAAGACGACACCTAGAAATAGCCAAGCCTATGCCCAAATAAGGCACCATCCGTTGACCAATTTGTGTAACGACGCGCCCACCTAACGCGGGCGCCGGCGACTGTTAATTACAAAGAATGTGGTACCAATCATTGTTATTCTAGTTTTGATGTGAGATAATAATTATTCTGGAATTCTATACACCTATTGTTTAATAGATTTGCTGTCGTAATTCTTAATTTATGAGATATTAATTTGAATCTGTTTCAATCCGTTTGTGACTGATTTCGTAGAAATTGCAGAAATCTTTAGCTGGGAATTTTAAAATGAGTTTTTGCATTCTTATGTGACTGAAATTTGTTGGCAATGTATCCGTGACGAACATCCATAATGATTCTCAACTGTTGTAAAGAATTTGAAAACCATTGTGAAATGCGGACAAAATGAAGTAATTTTTTGTAATTTACTTACAACTTTGAAGACCAATTAACTTCATAAATCCCAAGTTTCTCCTGTTTCACACTATTGCCTATCACAGAACCTTCCGGCACCTCTGCAGACAGGTGTGGTTCAGCTATTTTTAATAACTCAAAGAAAAAAACATTTTTTTTAATGCGGCCCTATCGGCCAGTAGCCTGACGAGAGTCGGCTTTTCTGGCCACACCGGAGTTTAGGGTGAACGCTTTAGGCGCTCGCAAGCCTTTAAAGAAAAAAAAAGAAAAAGAAGATCTTTTAACCGTTGTATTCAGGTACTGAGATAGGTTTTATAAAAATTTTACAAAGAGACTGATGGCCTTATCAAAGTAAGCGCTAAACCTTTTTTAAAATTGTAATACGTCTCCGCTCTACAACACTATCAACATAAGCATGTATAAGGATAAACTATTGCAAATATTTGTTTATCACTGACATTAAAATATGCAAATCGATTAAAAACCCTTGAGTCTGACGAAATGCTATAATTGGGACGATGCTGTGGCTAACTCCGCCCCTTAAAGATAAATTAAAATTCTCTCACGACTCGCAAATCAATCATGTTAATTACGTGTGTGATTGGCCTTTGAATTATGTGTATATTTTTATATCAGATAGTTAGCAAGACTTCATACACTAAGTCTACTACTTTTTCGTGTCTACGTATTGCTTTGTCCCAATTCAAAAGGACATAGTGGCCACTAGGCAATTTTAATATATACTGAACTTTAAAGTATTAATATTGCGGTTTAAATGACAATGTAGTCATTATCATTACTAGGCGTTGCTGACTAATCATCTACACTCAGGATGAATAGTGCAGTACAATTAGGAATGATTTGTAAATAAAATTTCTGAGGGACACTTCAGCTTATATACAGTCTTGGAACTTCAGAAAGGGAAGCCGATCTCTTAGTGTTATTTAACTGTATCAAAAAGGATGCACAACACTATCGACCATTTTTTCAATGATTTTTTCCTTACACAAACGGAATAATTACTTGTAAGTTCCTGAATGATTCCACTGAAGTGTAAAATTTCTTGATACGCAAATAATTTCCATAAATACTAAAACGACGGAACGAAATAATAAAGGAAGATACGTTGTTTTTAAACCTTGATTTAATTTAAATTACAATGCTCGAGTGTTACTAATCCGATTTAGTTTCTTTGTCTGAGATCGGTACATCTATACATCCGTGTGAAAACCATCAACTGTAACTAAGTGTTGTTATCCACGCATTCTTTGGTAATTAGCGTTCGTATACAAGTGCGTCATCTATTTAATTGCTTTGAAATAGATAATGTCTGTGTCAAGCATTATGAGTAAATAGGGTTCGTCTCTCTATTGTTGAAAATCAGTGATCTTTGGTTGTAGGTAAGATGCTTTTCTATGTATGGGAATAACATATCCATGCGAATGACTTATCGATAGTATATGTCATTCCCATACTTATTTTTTTCTGTTTACGTTTAAAAAGAATGTTCTTGGCTATAATTTCCGAACACCAGTCCACTTACCATTAAGTCTCTTTGACCGTATAAGAAAGTCATAAAAAGAATTTACAAACACACATTCTCACGCCTTTTATCCCCGAAGGGGTAGGCAGAGGCGCAACTAGTGCACCCACTAATGCCGTGCGTATTGCGTCCCATGATATGATAGGAGGAGAGCCTATCGCCATACCGGGCATAAGTTCCAGACTCAAGGCTGACACTGAATAGATAAACCCAATATCACTTTGTCCGACCCGGGAATCGAACCCGAGACCTTAGCTTTGCAGTCCTACCGTAATACAACTACGCCACCGAGACAGTCATAAAAGTCTTCAGTTAATATACGTGATCTTTGATTTGATCTGATAATTTTCGCAATCAATTCAAAGGCAGTAAAGGAAATTGTTAAAGTTGATAACGGCCGTCAAACATTTTTAATGATTGTGTTATGCATATCTATACTAATATGATAAAGAAGAAAGATTTGTATTTTTTTATGTTTAATAAACTCAAAAACTACTGGAGAGATTCAAAAAATCTTTCATTATTAGAATGCTAAATTATCCCTGACTTACATAAGCTACTTTATACCCCGGAGAAGCTCGAACTGGGACGTTTATCCTGGATTTTTTTTTCTCGCGAGTACGACTGGCACGGTCAAATCACTGAACCGATTTCGATGAAATTCGGTAGGGAGATAGTTTAATACCCAGGGTCTTGTTAGGGTTCCGTACCTAGAATGGAAAAACAGAACCCTTATAGGATCGCTTTGTTGTCCGTCCGCCGTCTGTCTGTCAAGACCCTTTTTCAGAGGAATGCGTGGAGGTATTAAGCTGAAATTTATATCAAATACTCAAGTCTATTCTAAGCCAGCTCAATCAAAGATATAGCCGTTGATGCTGCAAGCGAATCAAAATCTACACGGTTCTTTCCGTGAACTCAGAATCTTGACATTTGGTACGAAGCAACATCCCATAAAACCGATACAGGAAAAATTGCGGAAACCGTAAATTTTACAGAACCGTTGGTGCGTGAGTCCGACTCGCACTTGGCCGGTTTTTATTATTTTTATGCATATGTACATCACTACATATTATAAAACAAAGTCCCCATATGTTTCACATGTTTTTCACCAATGGACGGAAGGATTCAGGGGGAAGGTGTATAATGGATATGTGTATAATTCATAAACCGATTGTACGACAGAAAAATAAATGTAGGCATATATTATGCTACCTGTTTTTTTTTTTTTTCGCGGGGAAAAAACGCGTTATCGCTACCACCACTGGGGGGTGAGTGGATCGGTTATGTTGGTTTCACACAGTCTTACAGCCCAATGTCGACACTCGGGAGTATAGCATCATCCGAGCGAGCATTGGACCGAGTCCCTAACACTATGTACACCCTACACTGGCATACCAACCAAAACCCGCGGTGGCCTTCTTCGGCGCATACGAGACGGCCCCGGGGTATCTTGTTGCACTAAGATAGCTGCACGGGACCGTCCCTGCGCGATGCCGTTGCGGCCCTTCTCTATACAGCGAAGCTAGGGCGGGCCGCTAGTATTATATAATTTGCTTATTTCACCTGTTTCGAGTCTCGATACTAATAATTCTATCCCACAGTAGTGTTGGTGGGCGATCTCCTTGTTTGAACAGTGTAGGTTGGATTTTACAACATCCAATTGCATTTTTGTACGCCTATTATAATTTTATGCCACCCACCATCAATTTGAGTTACGTTGACAATGACCGATTAAGAGAAAACTAAGTACAATAAAAAACATACGAACACACAAATTGAGAACCTCCTACTTTTATTGGATGTTGGTGAATAAACAATCAGCATATAAGGCATTTAATACAAGCGTTGAATAATAGAATTAGCATCAGCATTGTAATAAAAATTATGGCTGGACATATTGCCAGAATTGTCTACAGCTTGAATAATACGACCAGGATACAGACAACCATTGTAATCTAGCAGATTTAAGCTTCATTTATACGAGGCATTTATTGCTAGCAATAATATTTTTTTTCAAAATCATATGACTGCCTCGGTGGCGTAGTTGTATTACGATACGACTGCGATGCTGAGGTCTCGGTTTCGATCCCCGGGTCAGGCAAAGTGATATTGAGTTTTTCTCTTCAGTATCAGCTCGGAGTCTGGAAATTGTGCCCGATATGGCGATAGGTTCGCCCCCTATCACGTCATGGGACGGAATAACGGCGAAAAGTGGGTGCACTAGTTGCGCATTTACCTTCGGGAATAAAAGGCGCGTGTGTGTGTAATTGTCTCGCCTTTGCGCATGTTCAGACAGTTCAGACATGTTCAGCGCCGAGGCGCCGGTCAGTCGTCCACCCAGCGCCTCATTTATCTCTTGGCTGCGGGCGGGATCGTTCTGCTCACGATCCCGCTCGGCGTTCTCCTTCTGCGAGATGACGCACTCGCAGAAGGAGGACATTGCTCGCCATGACCTTCAGCCACCGACCATGACGGACACCTCGGCTGGCAGGGAGAGGTCTCCTCCGATGACTGACTCCTCGAGAATGTGTTGGACCGTGTCCTCGCGGCCATTGCCACAATGGTGGCACACGAACTCCTCTTTTCCGATCTGACATAGAAACGAACCGAAGCACCCGTGGCCCGTCCACATCTGTGTCAGACGGAATGTCGGCGCACCGTGGCGCCTGTCAAGCCTGCTTAAGAAGACAGCCCGCACTGCCGGGACGGTCCTCAAGCCCGCACTCGGGTTCTCCAGCCTGGTATGCCATTCCTCCACGGCAGCGCTGCGGATGGAGGTCAATGGGGCCGTAACCTCCCTCGGGGCCAGTCTCCGCCTGATACACTTACTATACTGAGGTTAAAATAGCGTAAAAAGATAAAAAATCTTAATTTATGTTTATTAATACTCAAATTATTATCAGGTATTTAAAATACTTTATCCTATTTTCCGTTCATGAGTAGATTCTGTGAATTCGCAGCTGTATATAATAATTAAGCAAATTAAATCAAATTGAACAATGGAGGTATTCCACACTTTTTGCTTATAATTGTGAGCACAATTAAACGTAAATGCTGTAATTTTCCCTCAAACGTCGTTAATTCTGCAAATTATGAGTTTAGAGTTACAACTTGAAACGCAACTGGTTAATCATGGTCTTAAATGCGACGTTTAAGTAGGAAAAACAATCATATTATCTAAGTTTACCGACTTTGTTCTTTTTTTAACTTGAACAAAAATATTTTTTGTAGTAAATATCTTAAGCTGGGATTCCGCAGAACGCGGCAGACGGCAGACAGCAATGGCAGACGGCAGATGGCACTTGCCGCGACGGCAGACGTCACTACTATGCAGTATTAAATTGTATGAGACCGATTCCGCACACGACGGCAAATGACGCGCGGCAAGTGACGTCCTGGCGGGCGTCATTTGCCGTCTGCCGCGTCCTTCGGAATCACAGCTTTAACTATGGAAAGATCTAATAGCACAGACTTTTAATTAGCTTTAGTTTTCTAGTCATGGGCTAGGTAGGTTTTTTTTCAAACAACCCAGTCAGGGGTCACCTGCCAATATATTTCAAAAATCAAATATTATTTAATTCATGTAAATATACAAAATCTTAGATTTAGTATGCTTTTTTTTTTTTGTTCCTGACATTACTCTTTCTAGCCTGATGAGGGTCGGCTTATGAAAGAACACCGGTCTTTTGGGTGAGTGCAGAAGGCGCTCGCAACCCTTAAAATTAAGTGACCACGCTGAGGGCGACCCACTAACGGGTCACGAACCTCGGCTCAGGGCGGCCACTGAGAGGATAAGACATGAGCGTTTGGGGAAACGTGATTTTTAACCTAATCCTATTCATGTGTTCGTAGTCTTCGGCACGCGGGCCGGAACTGCTAAGAGAGGTTAGGGTGACGGGGAACGCGACGAGGTCCTCGACGGCCAGGACGGTACAGCGGTCTTGTGGAGTGTGTGAGCTTTTGATGCTCGATCTTTTCGCGAATGGCCAGAGTGATTTCGTCCTCTGGATCTGTCAGTACTGAACGCGGTCGTCTCCATTTGGCGCGATCAAATGGAGTATATATAGACGCTTTACGGATAAGCGTGTTTGGGTGGTTTACCGCCCGATCGAAGTAGCGTCTGCTGGCCATATGCATAAAGTGCCTGATGGTCGGCATGTTGGTGTTCACGTGGAGGTTGCGGTTGCGAACGTACCACGGGGCACCAAGAGCATATCTGAGCATTTTATTTTGTAAGACCTGCATACGCTGAAAACGAGCAGGCGGTAAATGGGCGAATACGGGCGATGCGTACGTCATGATAGGTCGGATGCATGTCGTAAAGATCCTAATCTTGTGATTTAGTATGCAATCAAATTTCAACCAATATAGTAATGAAACAAATGCTCTAAATTATTTATTATCTAAACATCTTTCAATACCTTTCTACCTTACAACGCTATTTGTTGCATGATACATCAATTTCAGAACAATAACACGTGGCTCATCTCATCTCTTTGTTTGCTCGTAATTAGCCAGACGCAAGTAGGGTGTCTGACGGCCCGGACAACGTCCGCGGTGTGCCAACATCCGCCGCGCCTGTCCGCGAATAATAGAACAATTAACACGCTTGCGCAAATCATTGACAATAACTTTAGTAACGCCATGATTTGGGACTTGGTAGGATATGGCGTTTTTAAAACTAAATTGTTGCATGTATTGATTCCTTGAGTATAAAGTTGTGGAATGATACCCAGAATGCTCTCAAAAGTAATGTTACCCACTAGTCTCATGCAATGTTTTTCATGTTAGGAAGGCCCAATACAAAATATTTTAATTTTATTACCATTATTCAAACAAAAGAGTCACGTGTAGCCACGAGTACAAACTAACATAACAAAATTCCGAAAGTTTATTTGCAAACATGTTATGTAATTTTAATTTGCTTTTAAATGCCAATCAAATAAACTCATTCATTTATTTATCTAGGAAACAAACATAATAAAATATGACTAAAAATAATAAATTAAGGTTCTTAATTTAACACACTTTCTAAAAATAGGTAATAGGTAAAAGTATACGAAAATTAATTAAGTTAAAAATACGAAAAAAATATTCCATTAGCTAGGAATTTGTCAAGACTAACGAACTATCGCATTCAATTCATAAATGGTGGACACTCTAAATCCTTGTAAGTAGGCTGGCGACCCTGGCGCCTGATTTACAGCGGCATATCCTGGATAGTATCGCATCCGACTTTTGTTCAACTATTTAGCATACTCCGTAACGCTCTTATTGACCTACTAATTTACTCAATGGAATATTTATTTTTAAATTGATGCAATTATCTGTTACCTGAAAAGTTCATAGAAAAGAGTAGGTGTTTGAGAATCCAATTTACTCATAAGGTAGGATATTAGCCTTCCGGGAATCTTTTCTACAAATAAGTGGTATACCTATAACTTATAAAAATTAAAATAATTGTCTTTTACTTATTGTCATGTAAAAAATTTGGAGTCGAGTTTTCGACGGACACGGTAATGTCAAATGGTCATGTCAGACTTTTTCTTATTATTGCACTCTTGCTCTCGATCGGTGACGATTACGATCCTTTATTCAAATAAACCGCAAATGACGTTCCAGTCTATGCAGCGTTAAGAAAAGCCTGCATCATTGCTGTTTTAGACAGCAGTACAGTATTTTTACCATAGATTCTTATCATACGGCTTATCAAAAGATCTATGAGTCATATTTTACAAAAACGTACAAATTCTTGGTATTTTTTATGTTGATTTGCATATTGTGTTGAGTGCTGATCATGACTATAATTCTAAGTCATATAGAAAGAAAGAAGAAAGAAAAACCATTTATTAGTCACAGTCGCGACGCAAACATACAGTTGAAATAAAATAACAATTAATAATAACAGTGGCTAGTCGTGGCTGTGACGGGTAGGTGACCACTCAGCATGATGTTGTGACTATACCAATCGATTTGATAAGTGTTGGGTTGTTTATATATCAATGAGTTTTGAAGTAATAAGTCATCTGAGATTCAATCAATAACATATAACATTTGGATGTTAAATATTAACCTATTCGCCTTGAGTCTTAAGTCAAATCGTGTCTTATTTCAAAATAAAGCAGAGGTGCCCTGGGATTAAACCCAAAACTTCAATTTCACCTATTCATTCATTTATGAAAATTGGAACTGCGAACTCTTTTTCGACAGCCTCATTCCGCACTGAGCTATCGCTTCGTTTATTTAGATGTAAGTTTTACATGTTAGTCTAAGGTGTTACATTAATTGAAAAATACCGTAAATAAATCCACAAATTACCAGTACCCAATGCCAGCACCGAACCGAATCTTCAGTGGGTCACTCAAAGTTCTCGATTTAAAGGTCGTAATTATGTTTATGTAATACGTCATATGAAACCACAGTGTAATAATACAATGCTATCTATCAGACCGTGGATAAAATAAATTATTTTCACCTGACAAAAATTCATTATCGTGTCCTGAATTATCAGAAAGTTTGACATAACAATACAATAAGACAAGATGTAAAACAAGATGTACTAGGAAATAAGAATAATAAGAGACTTGACTCTTTATATTTCTGTAAAATTTACGTTAAACACGATTTGGCTGGGCTAATGTATTGAATTGAAGTTCAATATGAAAAATGTTATAATAAAATTCTTTGTGAATTATCGCTTACTTTGACGGTGAAGGAAAAACATCGTGAGGAAACCTGCACTCCTGAGAAGTTTTCTATGAGAATTTCGAAGGTTTGTGAAGTCTGCCAACCCACACTAGGCCAGGGTGGTGGACTAAGGCCTAAACCCTCTCAGTTGTAGAGGAGGCCCGTGCTCAGCAGTGGACAGTATATAATACAGGGCTGGTAAAAACAATATTACACGTCGGTAAATCTGTAGTAGGTACTCGTAAACCTGTCTGGTAAGGTGCCTGCTACGTAGCAGTGTGCAAGTAGCTAGTAATTTTTGTTCTCCCGTTTGAAGAGCATTAGGTAAGTTGCTGGAAGATAATGTGATACTATTATTCAAACACTGGATATACTATGTGACGGTAGGTTGGAAAAATTCTCGAGTGGAAAACACATACCGGCAAGCGCAGCGTTGTACGTCCATCCGCAAGGTGACGCAGATGACTTGATGACGTTCGAAAATCTTCAGGTTGCTGACATCATGTAGCTGATGATGATGATGATCCAATGTCACAATACGACGAACGCAATTTAAAATGAAAAGCTTTGTGATTCAAAGTCCTAGGTAGTGTTGATACCTACTGTTTATGAGAAGCCAAATCATCATCAAGTGAGCGATTTGTTCACCCAACATTCAATTATTTGATGTAAAAATTTGAATGATAACTGCAATACCCATCACATAATACTTTTGCAATCTTGTTTAACACAACGAAAAGAAACTATTAAACAATCATAGAATTTGATCAATAGATATGCTTACCAAAATTACGTTGTTAGATGATCAATTAGGTACGAACAAAGATATCACAATGATGACCACACACGGCACGTGATCAATTCAAGTATTACAAAAGATTATGTGTGCGTATAAACCAGGTACAAGGAAATGGCAACAATCCCAATGAATCTAAATAAAAATATTATATTACAATATTTTAATGGAGAAAGTGACCTTCACAGATTCAGATGGTCATGACGCTCGCATGTTTCTAAGCGATACGACCGCCCATCAACATTAGGAATACCATAGGCAGTTTTGAATTCCAGACTGCTGCGTGGCACTCCACTGCGCTCGTCACCTTGAGACGAAAGATGTTAATTCTCATAATGCCCAGTAATTCCGCTGACTACAAACTCCTTTAAACCGGAACACAACAGTGCATGCACACTGCCATATGCTATAAACATTGCAGTGGTACCCACCCAGACCGACTTTTACATATGAGATACCTACCACCGGCATTACGCCTTTATCCCTTTGCAGGGGTATACAGAAATATAACTCATCCACATTCGCCTGCTATATTAAGGGTGAGCTTATTGCGATTAACTAATCAGGGCTATGATATAATAACTCTATAAAAATTGTGACACATAACACCCAACAAATGCATTCCATTTAGGGCCTGCAGCCAAGATGCTTTCTACAAGCGTTAACACCAATAGAAAAAAAAATATATGGGAGTGACGTATCCTTGCGCTAGACTTTTTGATAAGGTATGGCATTCGCATACATTAATTTCTCGAAAAGCATATTATTGGCTACAGACCATGGTGTTGACACGTGTAAGGGCATTACTGATATGACAGATTGCGGCAATAGGTTCTCACGATTGTGAGCTCCACTGTTACTCCAGCGTTACGTGTTCCCTCACATTGCTACATTCTTGCTATTTTTGTTAATAATGTCTTTGTATAAGATATTAATTATTGAAACAGATGCACTGATTTTTATCGGTAATCCATCTGTCCGATTAAAATTTTAACTATGCTTAGTGAAGAGCGGTGGACAATTTGACGATTAGAAGTTATTTTATAAAAATCTTAAGTCTCAAATTTATATAACATTGCAAGTAAATAGCGAATTAATTACCTAATAAAATTTAAACAGCTGATGGAATCCAAAAGTAACACATTTACGGTGTTTTTTTTTTATTTTAGGTATATATAATACCAATATAACGGGTTTTTTTAGAGCAGGAAATACTTGATTATAAATCAGGTATAAATTAAAAAATAAGTTAAACTTAAGTAGTATACGTTATTCAGAACTTAATAAAGTATACTACATATCTGCCACCTGATACTCTAGCTTTAATTTTGTTTTTCTTCTATATATAAGATAGCAAATATATTTTGTAGCATAACTTGACACAAAAGCTAAAATTATACTTTATACAAAGTATTATATCATACACACACGCACGCCTTTTATCCCCGAAGGGGTAGGCAGAGTCGTAATTAATGCACCCACCTTTCACTGTGCGCATTCCGTCCCATGATGTGATAGGAAGCGAGCCTATCGCCATATCAGGCACAAATTCCAGACTCCGGGCTTATACTGAATAGGAAAACCCAATATCACTTTTACTATATCATCTCTTCACAATTCAAGAAGTTCTAGGAAGTATGCAATAATACGCCTAATGCACAGCAATTTAGTATATAACCACCATGTGTAAAAATAAGCTTCGTAACATAATAGCAGCAAGAATTAAAATTGAAAGCATTAAGGATAGAGACTTACATAAACTTTTCACAACTTAAGACCACACAGGACGCAACAAAACACCAACTAATGTACAGCAATTGTGAATACAATACACAAATTTACTTGCACAAGGCATAAAGTTGGCACATTGGAAAGATTAGAAAGGATGCTGATGTCACGCAAACGGTTAATTTTGTTCAGCCAGCAAAATAGTCTTCAGATTCTAAAACCTAGAAAGTACATTTTATATTATATGGTAGAAAACCTATCACATAAATTTTATTGTTGTTCATTAAGTTAATAAGACAATATCAACCTTTTCGAAAACAAGCTACATGTCTATAATCATACTGACAACTTTTCCATAACTGTCCACAAAAAAAAAATCATCCAGAACTTAGGAACTTCAACAAACCTCTGTTCTGCGCTGATCCTCATTCATAATATCCAGTAATCACTCTGGTTAATAATGGAAAAGACAGCAATGTTACCATTCAAGATCCTTCGATTTCCGAGGAACTAGTTCCCAGTCATAACACCTTCGCCCAGATGTAAACTCGTTTCCAAGATTACCATAAAATAAACTATCTTCTGCAATGAGTCAAGATATTAACATGATAATTACTGTTGATGTTACGTGATGAACGGACGTGGTTACATGGCCGCTTGCTTGTAATAAAATAATTATAACGTTCTAGCTCAGAGAGCACAATGAACAAGATTTAATAGCTAAAGATGGAGATGCTTATAGGTAGAGAAAATAATGTTTTAGATTTTTTTTACTAAACATGGTGTCAAAGCCATTTTATAATTGACGACGTGTGATTTCCACTGTACATGCGTGGCGTCTAGGCTCACAGATTCTTTCCTGTGATCCGTATACTTTCAGGATGAATGAAGTTTGCGCAGGCCGGGGGATTTGCTAGGCTTAGCGTTAATTAAAATCATGTACAGGTCAACTGTGACGTATATTCCAAATATAATGTTGACCATCGAGAGACATTTGCGCTTTGAACGATCGCCAAAAATATGCCAGCCAACCAACGAGTTTCTTATTGAAGGTCCACTAGTACCTAATCCTAGAACGCAGCCCCATTTGTCGATCCACTGTGGCTAGCTTTTGCCATAATCGCTTAATCTATTCGGCCACAAAATTATAGGACACATAAACACAAGCAAAGTTATATTTTTTTTTCTGAAGACGTTGGTTGATATTTCTCCGTCTTGTCATGAAGATAGGAGCTATTACTTTATAGCAACCTAATTTGGCCTACGACAATAGTTGTAAGCACAATACGTGAACGAATGACAGAATTACGACGTCGCAGGGTTATATTTAAAAGAAAACATAAAAACTCGACACCAGACAATAGTCTTGGAACAATGGCCGATGTTAATCTCGATACGTGAGCTCGCACCTCAGCGTCGGTACGCGTGTCACGCCAGCATTTTTGACACAATTTTTTTAATACCTTCAGAATCATGAATGAAGCGTGGACCTGACTGACTGGTATGAGTGAATATTAATTTACTGTGACAAGGTAAAATATACCGTATACTGGATCTGATAATAAATGTAGTGTAGTTGGGATAGGAACTTCAAACAACTAAGTATATTCGTTTCTTAATGGGTGCCACAGTAGTCCAGGCCTAATTTACTTTGTAGACTTGGTACTTTGTAAATTGTAGGCTAGCATTATTTTATCGTTTACTGTGATTACCACCCATTCTTGTATAAAATTATTATTGGTACCCTCCCATCAGCAAACATGAAAGATTTTATTAATCCAATATATTTGGGCGATGAAAAATTGCATTGCATTTGGATGATGAAAAATAAAGGACGATTAATTAACCTGAAGGAAAGTCTAAATGATCATTGAATAAAAATATAAGAGTACAATTATAAGACTAGAATACCAAGTTTTTCTGCTAAGTATCAACCCAGAGTCTAAATTTTGTACCCGTTATAGGAAAGGCCTTGCCCCTATCTGTCATGGGACGAAATACACACGGCGAAAAGTGGGTGCACTGATTATGTTGCTGCCTACAAATAAAAGTTAATATGTGTGTGTATAGTAATCCAGTCATCGCCAGAACCAAGATATACCGTTTACAAGGGTAGTAAGGAGAAACATCTCGCTAAGATCAAAATAAAAATGGTGACAGCCCTATTACTAGGGTTGTTACAGAAAATGTCAATAATGATATAATAACAAGTTGACAGCTAACAGATAATTATGCTAAGTTGTGGTAAATACATCTTTATCAACGCCACTCAGAGTAATTATCAGCTTTTTTTATACATTGAATGATGAAATGAGTATGTCACTTGCAATGATAATCACACTATTCATTAGCAGTAGCAAATCAATAGGTACCCATTAAATAAAATCTGTATGTATGATTATCGTGCTTCTATATGTTTCCTATTAATTTATTGCCGATGCGCGCCATCTAGTGTTGATAAATGCAAAACTATGATTCATGTGTTCTGGTAAATTTTATGGCCTCGGAAAATATATGCGAGAATTTATACCACAATAAAACTATAGAGGTCGTCTGCCAATAAAACCCGTCGTAGATGTAGATGTTAATAATTTTAAATTATCTAGTTATTTCTGAGACTGAGCACGGGCCTAAGTATGCCTACTTTACACCAAGGGTAGGAAAACTGCCTCCCTGAGTCATTGCGGACGGCACTTTTGCGTGCATAATACGATCATCACAAGTTTCGATCTAACACAGTCTCCTCTGCCGCCAACTGACACCGTCTGCTGGTGTGCTTGGATAAAATCCAAGCTTATATCCGTCTGGTACATAAATAAGCTTAGATTTATACTCTTACCAGACTATATTTGTTAAGTACAGCCGTCAATTTATTTTTAAAGCTATTAAACCAATAGATATCTTTTTAAGCTAACATCTATATTAATACGTGAATAAAAAAAATGTAGTCACGCGTTTTTAAGCATAATATGGCGCGCATCTATAATTTATGTTTTATTTTACTGTCTAAGCTTTTACATAACAATTTTTACATTAACATCAATGATGTATAAATCACATCACCGACCTTCCACGATTGTATAATGTAGTCCGAATATAATATGTGTAACAAATAATGTTAATTTCCATTGTTGAATTTCGATCACTCGCCGACTACTAGTTATAAAAGGTAATTGTAATGAATTTTGTAAATAATGTAGGTGGGTACAAATATTCTGGTCGGAATTGTATTAGTTTTGTTTCACATGCCCGACCTTGTCGAGACTGGTTTACTACTTGCAAAATGTGTTAAATTCTACGATATCACACTTGTTGAACGTACTAATTTGTTTTGTGTTTAACAATTTTAATTAGTTGTGAATATCAAAAATATTTATAAAATTGTTTAATTTCTTATCGCTGTTTATGACAGTAGTATTTACGTTGCTTCCGGGATAAAGCGTGGTAGAGTTCGAGAATCATTACTAAATTCTGCACTAACCTGTTAAAACGCAAAAAACTGTTCAATTTTTTGTGAGAATTGCTACAATATAATATAATTAGCTGGATCTTGGTTCATTGCTTGTTTTACTTGCTTATTTTAATTTTTGGAGCCTGCCGCCTGCACTGTTCTTTTTTTTTGTTAAATATTTTTCTGCTGTAAATAGCGATTTCTAGAAAGCAGAACATGGTTTCTCTGAACATTGAAAAATAAAGAGCAAAATGAAAATTATGGAGGCGCCGGGTATCGATCCCGGTACCTCTCGCATGCTAAGCGAGCGCTCTACCATCTGAGCTACGCCCCCTTGTAGTTAGTGTGACGAAATTATCAGTCCAATTATACGCAACATGATTTAACGTATTTCATTAATATTATTCATACCTTAGACTCAATAGACTGCCTCGGTGGCGTAGTTGTATTACAGTACAACTGCAAAGCTGAGGTCTAGGGTTCGATCCCCGGGTCGGGCAAAGTGATATTGAGTTTTTCTATTCAGTATCAGCTCGGAGTCTGGAATTTGTGCCCGATATGGCGATAGGCTCGCCCCCTATTACATCATGGGACGGAATGACGGCGAAAAGTGGGTGCACTAGTTGCGTCTCTGCCTACCCCTTCGGGGATAACAGGCGTGAGTGTATATGTATGCATAGGTAATGTGTAAAAATATCTGCACATCACCGAAAAAATGTCAGCTATTCAGGGCAGTTCCGATTAGTAGGTAGTAGGTACCCAATTATCCAAGAAAACTTTAAATCTCTCAATAATCCTTGAAGATATTACTGTGATATTTATTTAATTCGACCACATGCTCCACTACGATGCAGTTACGGCACCTTGAAATGTTCACCTTGTATCTGGAGTTATTTTAAAAGTGAGAATTGTACACTAAATATTGACCCTGACTATTCTTCATTTAAAGTTTTTTTTTACAAATAAAACTGCAAATAAACTAAGTAATGGCCAGTAGAGTAGCGTACATTAGACGGGGCCAGTACCAAAAAAATTAAGTGTATAATTCGACTACATCTATATGTAAGCCGATTCTTTGGTAGTCTGACCTTACATACATCCCCGATGTATGTAAGGTCATGCTACTAGGCCCCGTATCGTTATTACGGCGACAGATAAACCCCTAGTAATGGTGATCACCATTGTAAAACAAATTTATCTCACAATATGCGTACAAATATACCAGAATCGAATGATGAATATAAAAGCATGTCTTTAGTTTAAAATATTGAATTGTCATCGTTTCTTGATAAGTATGCCAAATTTCGATTAAATGCCACGTTTTAAAGAGGGTCAAAATCATGTTCAAAGTTTCCGTTACATAGATACGTCTGAAGCTAATAAAAGCATGTTAAAAGTTAGCAATGCAAAGAAGGTATCTCGGGCAACGTCTTGGCTGTGCATCGGGCATTGCTTAGGTCCATGAGCGGCGGAAGCTGGTTCCCATCAAACGGACCGCTTGTTCGTTTGCTTACTAAGGCGATAAAATGTAACATCTACTTACTAATTCGAAAACATAAGCATAAGTCTATGTTTATGTTTGCATACAGGACATGCAAATGTCTCTCTGTATGTTATCGGAATTCTGCGTGAAGTGAAGGGCGTTCAACCGATGTGTGCCCAATCCTTAATCCTTATCGATGTAATATTTTTCGTATTAAAATAATACATATGTACGGTGATGTCACAATTACAGCCGAAAATGTTACATGGTCAAAACGATCGATAGTATTTTACTTTTTTAATGATTTTTCGTGCTTAGTACAATAATTGTTCCAATAAGAGTCTTGTGGGTCATCTCATGGTATACGAAATCCAAAAACTATTGTCACGTAATATAAGTAATTGAAGTACGCACGCAATGGGAACATTCTTAAATATATTATAATGTGATCTCAGTTATCCACTGTTAACATTTTCAAGGTGTCTTTAGCTTTTGCTGTTTTTCAAATGGTATAGAAGCTGACAGCTATTTATCATGTAGTAAACCAAATGGCATTCCTCAAAGATTGCTCTCCATTCTAGAGCTTCAATAGGCCATATTTCCAAGGTATTCTCATACATCACACAGTAAGTAATATTAAAATCCTCAGAACCATTACACAACCTGTCATAGTTCATGAACAAAACGTATCTTTAATAGCCCGGAGATATTCTTGGCATTTGGTCGTGATATTAGAGCAAGTACGCCCACGAGCTAACTGATGGGTCATAAATAAAGCTTAAAAATGGGGTTAGTATGGAAATAAGAAACACAAAGCAATTTCAAAAGTCTGTGAGTTTTTTTGTACTAATGACCTGTCTAAAAATAAATTTATCGGAGATTTATTCTTGTTCTTAACAACACTAAATATAGTTCTTATATGTTTTGCTCGCGACTTCGCCCACGTTAAGTCTTTCCCGCCAAAAAAAAGTCCCTGGAACAGTACGACGTCAGCGCTACATAATCACATTAAAAATATCCATTATCTCCCATCGGAGCAAATTACCGTGATAACAAGTAGCCTATTGGTTAATCCAGGACATGATCTATCCGTGTGTCAAATTTCATCCAAATCTGTTTAGTTGTTTCTGCGGTTACTTCTAACATCCATACATCTAACATCCAACAATTTTGACAAACTTTCGAATTTATAGTAGATACTAGATCAAGTTACATAATTGTATTATCTATACAAGTAATCTCGCGACAAGCTTTTGAAGATCCTGTGATTTAGAAATATGTAATTTAATGTGAAGTAGAAGACTTGAAAAGCTTTTCCTTTGCCCTCTCGCTATAAAAATCTCCCAGGGATCATTTCCTCCTCCATTTCTCAACAATTCTTTCCTTGTCTATAAATCAGTAACGCTCAATTCCCTCGTATTTTGTATGGCTTGACAACCATAATTATCTATTTGCGGAGCACACGATATTAAAAAATAGACTAGGTAAGAGACTAATATTAATTTATTAAGAAGTCTTCTAAGAAATTAACAAACTAGATTAGTTGTTTAACTTTAACACAATAGACACACGTCAAGTGAAACAATGGCTTCAAATTAGTTTCAAGACGTAAATCAAGAAGTATTTGTATTCGTAATTTATACTAAATACCGAGCGGAGTGGCATGCGTGAGGCCGCATCACATGATGAGCGTGGGCGCCAACAAATGTAAGTAAAATATTTGTTATATTTTAAATAAGCACATGGGTCTTTCAATACTTAAGGTTTATTTGTATATATAGTAGCCGTGAGTTAGTCACGACAATAGGATTTAGTCTTTCTAGGTGAAATAGTTTTTGTGCTTACCATCAGGCGAACGGCATGTTCGTCTCGTCATTCGATGCAATAAAAATGACTATTTATATTGTTATGAGATCTGTAGGTAAGCTACTAGACTACTAGGTTACATTGTTTCAAAATGAATACGGAATCGAGTTTGATATAGGAAATTATGATAATGGACACATTTATTTCCATTGGTTTTGACGCAAATGGCCCTGTTGACCACCTATGTGGACATTGTTTTGGAGATAACGAAATATTATTAACCAGAAGCATTTACAACTTTATCCAAAGTGTAAAATTTTAACGCAATGTGATTTTGATTATATATTAAAAACTAATTGCATTGAAAACATCACTAGTATTTTGGAGGCTGTGCTTACTTTTATGAATGTTATAACAGGTCTATCGACTAAGTTTTGGGGAAAAATAACCTGTTCTTTAAGTCTAAGAATTTAGATTATATATCCACAATAGGGTAGTTTGCTATATTCAAATTTATAAATTATTTACATGTTACACAAAATAATACGAAAAGGAAATTATTCTGTGAAATCAGCATCAAAAATTAAGCAGCTATTCATATTTGAAATATTACATACAGCAATTAGCTATTTCAATGTAGTCTTGATGAGCGAACAAACGTCAAAGCGGGCGTCATAGCGTGCCGGTACTACATAATAAAATAAACAATAATAAAATCTATACATTCGAATTCACAAATAGTTGCAAATTATTTGTATGTTATCTTTATCCGTGTACTTCATCGAGGATTATATTTATGCTGTAAACTACTAGCCAACATTCCTCAAGAACCTGCTAAAAATAACAAATCAATCAACTTTAGTTACTAATTAGGTATGCTACAACTATTTTGTGTTCCGACATACACATCAAGTAAGTGAAAATTGTGCATTATAGACAAATGAAGTTTTGTCTACAGCTTGAAAAGATAATTTCCATCGGGCCGTTTAATTGCCTTAGATACAGAAAATCTATGTGGCAGTTTTAATGGTTCCATTCAGCTTTGTTTGCTAATAGTTCCAATTGAGTCTGAATTATCCCAGCGAGTGACATATTTTTCTCGCTATTTTGTTGTATAAAGCAATTCGACACAGAAAATGTCACCGGACTCATTGTCAGCAAAACAATCCACATGCCACTTAAATTCCTATTTCCTCTATTTTATGTGACGGTACATTCAAATAATCAGTTCGTCAGTCAGTAAATATTTTTTGAAAATCAGCTATTGTTCCGATGTCAAGCGAAGGTCATCAGGTGTCAGTCAAAGCGTCAGGTCACGAGGTCGAAGGCAGTAGCACGACCATTTGATTGGCACATAGAGCTGATTGGATGAGTGCGAACACGCTTTGTTAATGAGCTATTTAGCTTGAACTTGCGTCATTATTGCCTGAATGTAAGGCTCCTCGTACCTGACGGGGACTATGATTAAGTTGCCTACCATTTTTTAAAGGCCTTAACAATCGTGGAGTACAATAAATTGAAATTAGGGAGATTGTATAGCTGCCTTTTTTTGGTTATTTGATGAAGTATTCAAGGATAAAGCTAGTGCAATTATCAGGCATTATGTAGTTGGATGTGTATAAAAGCGTTCTGCGATATTTGGCACTGGGGAGGCCGAAGTTCAGCAGGTGACGGCGATAGGCTAATTCATGAATGTAATATATAGGTACTTAATACTGCCTCGGTGGCGTAGTTGTATTGCGTATACGTTACGAGTACGATTTGCGCGCTGAGGTCCTGGGTTCGAATCCCGGGTCGAGCCAAAAATGTTGTGACTGGGTTTTTCCATCTTTAAAATTACTCAGTCGCAGCTCGGAGTCAGGAAGTTGGCGGTGTGATACCCCCGTGCCTCGGAAAGCACGTAAAGCCGTTGGTCCTGCGCCTGATCTCTCTCCGGTAATGTCGGATTGCCGTCTCATCGGACTATGAGAGTGAAGGAATAGCGAGTGCACCTGTGTATTGCGCACACGCTTGAGCACTATAATATCTCCTGCGTACCTGGCTGATCTCCGTTGAGATTGGCCGCCGTGGCCGAAACTGGCTAGGAGGATTTTCATATACTTAATGTATGAATGTGACGAACGCAATCCAGCGCCGTTGAGTTTAGAACTTGAAGTTCTACATTAGACTTAGATTACAAAATTTTTATGTTATCAAGATTCATGGCAGCTGTGTTACAAAGGTTAAGGTCTCAAATAGTTTTTGTTACACAAAACCATATTGAAGATGGTAAAAGGGGCATAGTTATACATAAAAATTTACCATTAAAAGCAATTTTATTAGAAGCGAATAAGGTTTAAAATGCAGTAGAAATTAGATTAGTCGTGATCCGGTTCTTTGCTATTTAAGTACATCCAATTATTTCGTATGTTATAACCAGTGTGACCTATAAAAATTAATAATATTTGTTTTTTCAATTACATTTCGTATTAGAGAAGGATTTCCTGGTGCATCTTAAAATATAGATTTATTTCTTGAGTTAGTTTACTTTGGGTTGACTAATGACTAGTTATCTACTAGGTGTTAGCGCCACATTTATTACTTTAAAGGTAAGTAGGTTGTTTCAATCTTGTAACATAGTTTTATTGGACCGTCACCCTTGCTAAAACTTAACCAGCAATTTTTTAAGTTTTTGAAGGATTCATAACTCTTTTCGGTGTCCTTATTTTTACTCTCAACCCGAACAAAAACTACTTTTTCGTTATTAACGCTAACCAGTAAAATTTCGAAATACATATTGTCATGAGCATGTTAATACTTAGCACCAGGCGTTTATAAATACTTTCCTAGAAAACGTACGTTTGCTCTTATGAAATCATCACATTTCTGAAGGCTTAAAATATTTTTTTGTCACCTGCACTTTAATAAATTGCAATCTATATGCATTGTCGTCCATTTATTATGATATATTAACCTTAAACTTTCATGGCCTTTTGGCTTTACCTATATAGCATTCCTGTCTTGATGAAGTCTTCTGGGACAAGTTTTATCGCATGTAAAGCGATGGGACAGTCCGTACGACTATGAGTAATGTATGGCCTGTTTAGCGTTGGGAGCCATTGATTCCTTGCTATTAAAAATCATTGTTTTTAGAATGATAACTATCGAACTGGGCGGTTCTGATCCAAAATACAAACAGATATAACGCGAAATAAGTCCACAGTCGATGATGTTTTGAAGATTGTGTTATCACAGAAATTTTTATCTGTATCGGCGTATCCATAATAATAAACTTCATGTCCGGATCAATTTGCTTTATAATATTATCATTTAAATTAATTATAATAACAGGTTACTTTTATCTATCAAAACGTAAATAATTTATCAATGTCTATAGTTCCAAATTTATGCAATCTGAGCCTTTACAAACTACGTAGTCTTTTCCAACTTATCAAATAGCACTATTATAATAATACTCCTTTTCTTAGATCAGCACGGACGGAAGATTATTCATGTAAATATTCATTGAATCCACTAGTTACCTTCAAAAGACACAATTAATAATAGGTTACATCATAAAATCCCACAAAGTACCTGTAACTTGCGGCAAGGTTGCGTTCGTGTAATTATTGCTATAATCTTTCTGTCAGGCAATAAATGTTTTATAAAATTAGGTAACATATAATATCATATTCCTTCCAAATGATGTTATGATTATAACACACATTTTATTACTGCGAGAGGTATAAAAATAATTAATCGCACATTCATAACCGATTGTGGCGTAGCGTAAGTTCTTACTGCTCGGGGCAGACCTATTTTATCTCCTAAGTAGAAACATAATACAGTGAATATTTCAGATTGTCAAATATTACTCTGAAAACTAAAAAGCATATTTTAATAATTATCATTGTTTTACTGACTGTTCTACGTCAAATGTATATCAAAATAAAATTAAAAAGTTACATTGTCCTGAAAATTTAAACAACTACCCAGTAACTAACTTATCAATGAAACCAACAATGGCCCAGTGGTCAGTACGCAGCCTTGCAACTTACAACCAAACTCATTCCCCTGCTACCGCAGAACATCCGTAGTTTTATTGAAGATAAACCCATTTGGACGAAGATAAGGGTCTGAAGCGACGAGATGGCCGTGCGTTATCAATTCATATCGTGTGATAAGGCAGTTACATTCGCGACACCGACCGCACCGCCCCTAATTATGTGTGAGTTAAAAACTTAAAATGGTGAGTTGATTTCTTTTGTGTTTTGGTGGTATTGGGATGTGTAAATTAGTCATTTTTGTCACTTAATGTATATTCGTTGTTAGTTATGATATTGAGCAATTAATGTTAATCATATAAGTGATTAATGATCGAATGTCTAATTGGTATATATAGATAAGTCTATTTATAGAAACTCTTAAAAATATAACTAAATCATACTTTGTCACGGTGTCATATATAAAAATTCTGACTACGCCAAATTCATCGCAAACAAATGAGGGTAGTTTGAAAAAATGCAATGGTAAAGCGAACGGTAATTTGCTTTTGTATTTTGTGTGCCAGTGACACATGAAGGTACCTACACATTTTTGGAATCTAATCTCAAACCCATATCAAGATTTCATTTCTACCCTCTTAGAAATAGTAACTTCTACAATGTACCTCCGTTCACATACTTTTCCACTTTTTGTTGATCATTTTCAATTATGCTATTTGCAAATTGCATGTTATAATACATTTAAGAGTACGAATGCAGTTAAAATACTCAGTACAGCAAAGGTTGTGAAATGCTGTAAGAAACCATTGTGTTGTCATCGTGGCGGCTATTAAAATAGTTTCTTTGGACATATCAGCAGGCCATGAAGGTACGTTTTTCTTTGATAAAGTCCAACCTCGATACATAAAATTGCGAAGATTGTGAATTGCTTCTCGGGCCTTCACAAGTTACCGTAATTGTTCCTCTAAATGCTCGAATATAAAATCAAGACACAAAAGCTCGACAATTGTACGATAGTTTGGCTATTCTTAATATGATCATAATGATAATGTCCATTATCTTGAACATCATAGTCTATGACAGTCTATTTTCAGTATAGATCCTTGAGGCGATGAAGTAATCTGAGGTTTAAGAATCTTTTAAAAGTAGGTATTTTTAACGACTTCAACAATAACTGACCTGTTATGGCGAGAAGAAAGAAAGACGAGATTGCTCGTCGACTTCGAAGGGACTTCGCGGTGTTGCTTGAGTATAACTGCTGTCCAAAACAGATGTACAGGGTTTACTGACTAATATATTGCTTGGCCTTAGAAATAGACAAATCAGTTGTACTTACAGGTCTGTTGTATATGGGAAAACTTGTAGGCTCAGGAGAAAACCATATAAACGTTTATCAGAATCATGAAAATATTTGTTGCTGCATCAATCAACATAAACTAATATAGATTAGAATAACAAAGATTTCCGTCAATTATTATCAATATGCGTGATTATAATCAATATTACCAAATATTTTCATGAGAATACGACACTGTGTACGTGATATCTCATAAAACTCAAGATTACAAACTGACGTATCGATAGTGATAAGAATTTCTGGGAATAAATTCTTCGCGGATAACTGGATTTTTGAATACAAAATACTTGGTGTTTTGTGCCTTTATTGGAGAAGTATCTCCATATCCTTTATTATTTTTAACGGAAATTATGGCATATCTCCTTTTTTCGCTGTGCCTAATCAGGGCTTGCCCAGAAAATATTATTAAAAAACAATTTCTTCATTCATTTTTAATTAACGTCTTATCTTAATGCCTAATCTGTGGTGATATCTTTGAAAGAGGTATATGTTTCATACATTTGCTATGATGTTTTTATAGGCGCCGTTGCTTAAAGGAACGCCATGAAATATAGAAGATTTTTTTAAAGTCTTTGGTAATGTTGATAGTAAAGTTAGTAATATACTGCATAGTTTTAATGATGCTGTACTGAGAAGTAAATTTGAGGTTTACTTCTAGACCGTAACGTAGTTTTAGTAAAATCTGACTGATGACTGATCGTCTGACGTAGTTCATGCTGCAGTACTTTTATAACCATTATAAATCTAGGCACAGTTTTATTTATGTTGATGTGTCAATTAACATCTGCTCAGTGCCTTGCTCGTCGCGTAAATCAAAATACAATAGAATTAACAATAAACATCATGATTAATAAAATCCCAGGATACGGAAACGATCATCGCGGTGGGCACGCTGGGCGGCGCATGTCTCGTGCTGCTCGTGCTTGTGGTTGTGCTATTCGTCCAGCTCGCCAGCCTCAAGAAGAAGGTCGACGAGATGCAGGCCACCGGCAGGATGCGGATCCAGTCAGTACCTATACCTACATCGTAACCTAATCTAACTTTAGAGATGTTATGCTTGTAATGTTCAGATTTTTGTTGAAAGTAAATGCATTTATAAATCGCTGATGGATTTGGGTAAAGAGTACATACCTACATAGACAAGTATTTTTTGCACATGACTGAAAAAAGCTAATCGGTTACTTATACGATAAAATAGGATCCCGTATATTCGGGGTCATTATTGTTCTGATTGCGGTACTGCGCCGAGATTACCAGACTCTGGCCCACATATTCTACTAATATTATAAAGGCGAAAGTTTGTAAGAATGTATGGATGTTTGGATGTTAGGATGTTTGGATGTAAGGATGTTTGTTCCTCTTTCACGCAAAAACTACCTACTGAACGGATTTCGATGAAATTTGGCACACGGGTAGATCATGTCCTGGATTAACACATAGGCTACTTTTTATCCCGGGAAAATATAAAGCAGGACTTTTATCCCGGAAAAACTTTTTAAAGCGGGCGGAGCCGCGGGCAAAAGCTAGTTTTATTATAAAAACCAAGCTACTTTCTAGTCACTATGACAATTAAGGTCATCGGCTCATTGTCTTAGGTAAAGAAAATTATAGTCTACAAACATTATATCTTCATAGTCAACTGACTCATGTAATGACCTAATTACTTGATCTTAATATGCTCATCATGATAAAATGTCTACAGATAAAAGTTAAAACACAAAGTCACTCGGCTTAGGTAATTCTAGATACACAAATAAAAAACTTTCTCTATTCTCTGAATTTCGAAGGTATGTGAAGTCTGCCAACCCGCACTAGGCCAGCGTGGTAGACTAAGGCCTTAATCCTCTCAGTTGTAGAGGAGGCCCGTGCTCAGCAGTGGGCAGTATATAATACAGGGCTAGTATGGTATGTCCTTTACACGATTTCTAAATGGATTCAATTCATGCTTCTTCTATTTGTTTATGGGTAGTGGAGATCACTTGACATCAGCTAACCAATTTGTACGTTTACCGGAATGCGAACCACCTTGCTCTTCTAAATAACTTATGCATTACGTTCCAGTTACTAGCACATTAGTCACTATGTCCACTGCATGAGTCATACAGATAATCAAACACGCAATCCTGCTTATCGTTACTATCTTTAATTAAAATGATGCGCAGAAATTCCGCCATGAAGTTAGACAAAATTTTGTGGAGTAAAAATGGGAGTAAACTAGCTATTTTTAAAGGAAACTCGAAATAATAATGTCAGGATAAAGTTTGTAAAATAGTTTCAGTATCCGTAATCCTAGAATTCCATTCGATTTTATGCTTGAGGGATCTGCCATGATCCTGCTAGAGAATTTGTTCTCGTGGGTTTTTAATAAATATTCAAAGGTGCTCTCTATGTTGATGATTTTATAAGTCATAAATCATTGATTGACTGCATTTCTTTGTCGTGATAAGCATCATTCGTGAATTCCCGCAAAACTGGTCTATCTTTAAGTAAATGTCAATAGACTACCATATTACATATCCTTATAATATTAGTATATACTATAGACAGTTATAGATCCAATGCACAATTACAAAACATTCACCTCTCATTATACCTGTCTACATTCACAGAAAGCTGAAGATGAATCAGGACAAGAACCACGCGTTCCATAATCCAGCGCTGGTGCCTGAGGAGGAGCTGTCCCGGCGAGGGTACTCCATGTACATGGGAAGCGAGCCAGACCTGGAGAGTGCCAGACCTTCTGAACGGTCAGGACGGTAGCTATGTTTGGGATGGTGAACTTCATAGTGCACTTTTACGACAGCTTTTTAGGTAGTGGTAGGACTTAGTGGTGACATTCGTATACACATTTCTACTTATGAAGGGCTTGGCAGAGGAATAACTTGCAGTTACACTTCGATGAAATTATATCTAGAGGAAGAGAACTTTTCGTAATATTATTGGACATAAGTTCCAATCTGATATTAGATTTTTCTATGAAGTAGGTATCAACCTGGAGTCTGGTATGTGGTCTTGCCAGATATAGCAATAGGCTCGCCTCCTATCACATCATGGGGCGGAATACGCATAGTAAAAGTGTGTAGTGTAGTAGTAGTAGTAGTAGTGTGTGTAGAAAGTCATTTAATATCCAGATCTAAGAAATTGTAAGGCCATTGAAAATTATGTCGAAAAACGCATAATGAAGGGGCGCGACGTCGTTGGTCAGCATTGTATTTCAATTATCCTTATCAGAGCCAGTGCATCTGTTTGCACTAGGATAAAAATGTTGGTACAGTCAACGCATCAAACTAATAAACGAGTGATTCACATGTTTCCCACCCACTCATCTAACCAAGCACTCGACGATAAAATTCTTAAACAGATTAGATTAAATACCAAAAAGAAAGACACATCTAGGCTATCCCGTGCCACAATATGAAGGGGTCATGATAAATTTGTCGCCTACATAAACAGTGATAAAGTGCGAATGAACTTAACGTGGAATAAATTTGCTACATGGTTCTCAACGACAGAATCCCTGTTATTTATTTGGTACAGATAAATCTAGAATGGGACGACAATTTTGTCTGTGTTCCCCATGAAGCATTTTTACATGGATTCTGTTGTTTCAGTTTGAAGATTACTATTTTAGGTTCATTCATAATGTCCAGTCATTATGAGAATAGTTTTGATGCCCCAAAGTATTGAATTGGTATAGTGCTTTTTAATTTAAAATTCTCCCTATCAGTTTACACCTTCCAGCATATTGCAAAAATTATGTAGATTAGTTTTACGCTCGGCCGGTTTGCTGAGAGATCCACTCTCAGCCAAATTCTATTACATAAACCCACAAAAAATGGTCGACCAGAGAATGGGACAGAGGACCAGGCCACTGGCGGGTTTTACGCCTTGTGCAGGATGGTCGTTATCTGAGCGGACACAATATCCTACCCTATGGGCGTATATAAGGGGGGTTTGAAGTCTGCCCCCACCCCCAGCTTACAACAAAAATAACTAGGACCACAAAACATGTACTTCTAAGGAACATACAAATATATAAACATTGTTAAAAACTTTCGCATTCATAACATTTATTTTGGTAACAGGGGGTGTATACGGTGTCATGTGATCAACTCTGTAAGTTTGATACTAGGACCCCCTCTATGCGAAAGCTATAGCTACGCCCGTGTCCTGCCCCAGGCAATTTCACTTGCTTAAAACTCATAATTATTATGGCTTCTGTGCGGCAAATCATGACATCTAAATTACTTATATAAAATTCGCCAAGAGAGCTGCAGTCTACTTAAATTTACAAGTTTTTTTTTTATGGCATCAAATGACGAGATGAGCATGCCGTTCTACAAGTGTTCTATTTCTATCCCTTTATCAGAATGAGAGTGTGGAAATTAATTCCATGTTATCTATTTCCTTTAACAATGCTTATAATTTAATAGTAACAAAGGTTCATGTGCTAATTACTGTATAGGCAAATGTGATTTCCTTGAATGTCGGGCGCAGTCTAGTGTCATACAGAATTTTGCATGTCTAACTCTTCTCTTTGATTATATTCCTATGCTATGCTTCGCTGATTGTGTTCCTACTGTTTACTTAAATCGCTTAGTATTAAACATTACTCACTCATCATTCAGATGCATTTTATTACACCAAAAATTAAAGCAGATTCCGGAGTCCCTATAACTTAATGGTTCATACAATTTGAAGCATATTAAAATCCACATCATTAACTCACGTTCTCCTCTAGGCAGACGGGTGGGCAGTTCGTAGAGGAGTTGACGCGAGAGCTCGACCATCGACACCAGCGTCAGGAGCTCGACAACAGAAACCACCGGCAGGAGTTAGACAACAGGAACTACCGCCAGGATATGGACAACAGGAATTATCGACAGGATATGGAAAGACAGAACCGCCAGACCACAGCCCCTCCCTTCCTTCTACAAAGCATAGAAGAGAATAAGAAGAAGACGAGGAATATGCTCAACCCTGTCTCAAACGGGCGTCAGAGTGACACCAATCCGAACTTCATTTATTAATGAAGTGAACTGGGTACCAAAAATGTGCAATGGAGGATGCATTACTTAATTACCTTGATAATCTAGCTAACGCTTATAAGGTTCTGCTGAGGTCATCTAAACTTTAATATCTACAATTCCGAGTTTGGCCTTTTGGGTTCCAATTTGGCATTCTACGTTGATTATCATATGAAATTGAAAAAACTGGACCTTCGGTTCTCTTGTTTTAATGGATGAATTATTCTTTTTTTCAATCGCAGCTATGTGAGATTGATAATTGGTTGCTAAACAAAATGGTTAGGCGTCTACAGTTATTGTATGGACAACAATAACGAACGTTTAATATTTCTTTGGAAATAATTACCATTAAGGTAAGGTTCTTGATTTTGCATGATGAAGTAATTAATTTATTATTTATTTTAATTAATGTTGATGTAACTTTCCACAAGGACAGAAAGAAAAGCCACCCCAAGACGTTCTAAAAAAGTAGGTAAAGTTTCATACAACACTGAAAAGATTTATAGGGAAATAATAAGGAACCAACGAAAAATGCTTATAAACAAGGGTCTTCAACACATCTGTTATATCACTTACAAGATTCTAGACAATACTAGAACCTTATAGAATTCTTTAGAATCTTGTGTGTTGGCAGGTAGTAAGTACCTAGTTATTCGGTAAAATGATATTAAAAGCAAAACTAAAAGCAAACAGAATAGATTTTAGTCCGAGTCAAATAATGAAGGAAACTTTTTGTTTCGCAATTCAGAATTCTTTTGCGAAATCAATAGCATTTACATATAGTACATTAATTAAATGAGCAAACATTTGTCACTTATTTGTCTCGGATTTGGATTCTGTTTAAGTTTCTTTTATGTCACTAAGGATTAGATTGTTTCTTATTTCTTGAACTTTGATCATATTATTTAAGTTGGCTAACATTTGGATTTCGAAATTCAGTGTTTTACTATTATTTATTTTTGCTCACCCATTTAGGTACCTATTGTTTCTATGCGTATATTTTACACCTTTATATTAAGCCCAAAATTATTGCCTATTTATGGGACACGAGGACGCTAAAATTGTCTTATAATTATGTGATAATTTTGCTTCGCTTTGAATCCCATGAAACATTTTTTTAATGGTAATTAAAATGATTCCTTATGAACCTCTTTTTCCTTTCTCTTTCATATAAAGTATAAGAAACAATCCATTCGAGTGTATGCGCAGGTTATGTCCTGTTGCAATTATACGATACGTATATCTTTAGAATAAGGGTGAAAATGCGGTAAGCGTCTTCTTTTCTAATTTTCTTATGTGAAAGTTAGTTATCAAAGACGATTATTTTGTATAATATTTAAGTTTAATATACTTTATAAATAAATTAATTTAAACACTATCACATTGTATTGTATTAATACTGAATAACCAGATACAAATATTTTTATATCTCTAATGTCGTTCCTGCAAGGTGGACAGAGGACTTCATAAAGTTCACTGAAACACGCAGGATGCATGCCGCTTTGGACAGGTCCGTCTGGAAATCTTTAGGGGAGGCCTATGTTCAGCAGTGAACGTCATGTGGCTGATGATGATGATGAATCTTACTCCTTGCGGATAATGTTAACTGATGGTGTGTTTGATGATCGGTTCTCTAGTTGTTCCTTGAGGTGAAAATATGACTATTCTTCAAGTAAAACAGCGCAATGTTAAATGGTTGTTTAAAAAACTTGCAACTTAAAACGCCTTACGTCATACCACATAAAACAGTCTAGTCCGTCTAGTCATCCCAAAAATACAAAAATATAGATAAAGTATTTAGTTAAGCACTCATATTATTATCTGTTTACGGGAAATACTTGCAGCTCTCCATAGAAAGAGCTACTTACTCACACAATTCAATTGTTGAATTAAGTCATAAACAAAATATTGACGGAACATCATAAATTACAATTCTACTTTAGAGGTCTATAGATTGTGTGTTCAGTCGTGAATTTTAAATTTATGTCATTTTTATTACCTATTACTAACTTACTACAACTTTAAATACATCAACTTATTTAGTAAAATACTGTTATTTCTCTTTCTATTCAAGTAGAAATCTATGGCTAATAATAGCTTAAAAACTGAGAGATTTACGTGTGGGTATTATGAATGTTACAGATTCAACGTTCAAAATACATTATTGGGAATGCAACATAATAGGAATTAAATTATACTAACTACATAATATGTTTACTTTAAAATTTAGTAACAAGTTAGAACGTATTATTAAAATAAAACCAAATTTACGCTTATTATATTTCAAATAATTTATTCACAATAAATTAAAACGACTTCACGGTGCATACCTACTAACAATACTTATTTATCAAAAGTTATAAAAAAAACTAATCGTCAATCAAACAAGTAGGTTTACATTAGGTTTAGTTTCATTCTTTCTTTCTTTTCTTTTACTTATTCATCATACATTCTAAGTGATCATTTTTTTTAAGTCCAAAGATAGATTTAAACAATAAAACATTAGATATTCAATAACACCCAATCATTTAAATTGAAATAAATAATTATCAGCTAATTATTACAAGCAATAAAAACCTAATGTATTGTGATAAAGAAAAAATCTCCTACTAACATCAAACACCAACTATCTTTTCTACAATAGGCACATTGCTAATAAAAAAAATATTTTTCTACTAGCTTTTGCCCGCGGCTCCGCCCGCTTTAAAAAGATTTTCCGGGATAAAAGTCCCGCTTTATATTTTCCCGGGATAAAAAGTAGCCTATGTGTTAATCCAGGACATGATGTACCCGGGTGCCAAATTTTATCGAAATCCGTTCAGTAGTTTTTGCGTGAAAGAGTAACAAACATCCATACATCCAAACATCCATACATTCTTAAAAACTTTCGCCTTTATAATATTTGTAGGAAGTAGGATTTAAAGTATCATTCAGGATTTTACTAGTAATCAGAAAATTTACATTGAAACCAGTACAACAATTTAAAAAGTGATCGTTATCCATACGTCCTATGTTTTATTCTTCGCACATACGGTCTCGTCACACGTACATTATTTCTCTTCCTGCATCTTCCAGAAACACATCTCTTGCTACTGTAAGCCACGTTACGATATCTTTGGGGCTTCTTCTTTTTTTCTGGTCCATAAGTTAAGTGTTTTACATCATTTCCTTTCTTCCCTTTATCTTTTTCATGCGCATCTAAAATGTCTTGAATGCTTTTATAACCTTCCGTATCTTCAGGATCTCCAAAGTTGGTGTAAGACTTGAAGCCACCGTACGTCGGTTGATTAGATTTCTTTTCTTTATCAAATTCTTCTAAGTGTTTCAAATAGTTGTATGTTTCCGGGTCGTTCTCCTGGCTTATCGGCTTGAAGTCGTTGTAGCTAATAAACTTGTATGACGATGCCGGTTTCTTTTTCGATTTACTTTTACTTGAATAGTCGTGATGAATGCTTTCAAGTGTATACAAGTCTTTGTCGTAGTCCAGGTTGTATTTTTCGTTTTTGTCTGTGACTTGTTTCTGCGGGCCAGGGAAGCTGATGCTCGGTGGCAGGGATTCACCGTAGATGTCTTTGTCTGACGTCTTCCCGTAGATTTGATCGAACACCTTATAGTCATCTGTCCAAAATTGATCGATTCCTGGAAAGAAAAATATTAAGTATTAATAATACGCTTTTATTTCTACAGCCTATATAATTATGAAATGCATTGCTAAGCCTGCCGAACGTGAGCGTAATGGACTGCAACAATCCGTATGTGCCAAAAATTCATAATCCAGTTATAATGATGTCGATGAAGATTGCATTAAAATGCTGGATGCAGGCCACTTTTGACAGGTTTGGAATCTTTAGGGGAGGTGAATTTTATGTGGCTGATGTAGATGATGTGAAATTTTGTCATGAAGTTTTCTAGTTCATCACGCATTCATCGCTGGAGGGACTTGGATGAATTACTGTCCATAGTGACGAAGTTTTGTGTTAACATAATATACTTATTACTTAGGCTACTTTTATCTCACGAATTTGTACAGTATAAGCCAGCTGGTTTGCATATTCAAAGTAACAAGTTTCCTTAGAGTTATTGACTGTGTTCACGATAAATGCCTGAAGAACATCGACTTTAAAAATAATATATAAAAAAAAATTAATATAAATTAGAACAAAATGTGTACAAAAACTGGAGTTGTTCGTAATTAAATAAGAAAAACAATTTTTTTTTATTGCCCATGTTAACAAAATAAACAAAACGGTTGTATTGTATTTTTTTTCACCAAATAAAACACGATTTTATCGACATTAATATTTAAGCAGAAAAATAAAAACTCTGTTACTTATGGAACTAAAAAAAATTTACTAGGTTAGATTTTTTCATTGTTCTTGCATATTTATTTTATTTTATAATACCTAACGGTCGCAGTTGCCTGTGCGCTTAATTTTTTCCGCAATACAAATACAAACAAACCGACGAATCATGTCTACAGGCGAGGGATAAATATTTCTCATGAGCTATCTGGATTCTGGTACCGACTCCACTTAGGTACCAACAGGTGTAGTAGGAACATTTAGACGCGTCAGTATAAAAAAAATTGTAGACTAAATCCTAGACGCCTACCCCCAAAAACGTTTCTATTAATAAAAAAACAGTGAGAACTGATTAAGCTGTGCTGGCGATTACCCTAGAAAACAGATAGAGAAAATGCGCAAGTATTTAGATTTTCGTACTAGGGTACGAATATTACGAATGAAAAACACTTTTAGAAGTAAATCATAGACATCAATTTTCTTTGTTTCTACAAATTCCTCTGTTAAGGAGTTTATTCGATGGTAGCGGCGGGGTATAAAGCGGTATTTTTATCCCGGAAAAACTTCTTCACGCAGGCGGTGCTGCGAGCAAAAACCTTATTTTCATAAAATGGAATTGTTATTGAGTTTAGTGACATAACTGACACGCAATTTGTCTCGCTGCGGTAAATAAAACCGCAAGTATTATCTTTAGTTTATTTGTAGTATCTAATGTTTTTTTTTTACATCATAGTATACTTACAATATTTTAATAATTTTTCATAATATAATCGCAAATATATCTTACTAATAAATAATTTCATGATGTCCATCATCCGTGGTGCAGTGGCTGATTAGTAGACTGATATACTATAGAGCACGCGGGTTCGAGTCTCTCACTGAGTCAATTCGAACCGCAAATATAGGATAGGATTTGGGTCGTGTTGGATGAACAGAAGTCATATTTTATGTTCATTCGACTATTTGCACGTCCAAGAAAGACTCGCCGAACAGAGCTTTTGAGCATAACTTATTCTGAAAATAATACAACTTACGCAACAGTTTCAATTGCAAAATCCTATTAAATAAGAATGACGAGCAAAATTCATACTGTCGTGAAAGTGTTATTAAATCCGCTTTCCACGCGGATGAGACTCAATACTCCATAGTGTAAAAAGAATTTACGATGACTTGATAGTCTGCAAGAAAGTGTAAAAACAAGTATCGGTTACGTTACATGCGTGTACATACTTTATGACGATCATGTGTATCGAGAAATGACAGCTTGTGCGTCCAGAAGTCCGTTACTTTTTATAACATTGGAGGAAAATGAATTTAGCGATTTGTAGTGATGTCGGGGTAGGTACGTCTATTTTGTTCTACATACACACATAAGCGCTAAGGCGTCGATAATGTAACAGTTAGTAACATAGAAATCTACGTAGCCAGGTACACAAAATACCACATCTATCAGCGATTTTTATAATTCTTTTCTGTCGGTTTTTCTGTTTGTTTGTTACTGCACATCTAAACTGCTGAACAGGTTTCGATGAAATTTGGTATGGAGATAGTTTGAGAAGCTAGAAAGGACTTAGGCTACTTTTTGTCCCCGGAAAATATAAAAGGGGACTTTTATCCCGGAAAAACTATTTCACACGGCGGGAGCCGCGAGGAAAAGCTCGTTTATAATATTACTTTGCCAGTATAGTAGTAGTTTGATTTCTTGTATCCAAATCTCGGCACCAGCGTGGTAGACTAAAGCCTAAACCCTCGCAGTAGTAGAAGAGGCCCGTGCTCAGCAGTGAGCAGTATATAATACAGGGCTGGTATTGTATTGTTGTAAATCTCGGCGAATCCAGTTGCCGTATATAAAAACCGCTCAGATCCGTAGTTAGAAATCTTGGCCAGGGCTCTGATTCAATTTTTTACAATTTCTCGAGAATAGTAATGTAAACACGCACGTTTATGAAAATGCTTTTCCGAGATAAAAGTCCTGCTTTATTTTTTCCCGGATAAAAAGTAGTATATGATTTTTTTAGTTAAAGAATTTAAAAAATCGCTGATTTGTTTTCAATTACTCTTTTTTAGTCGCCCCCTTTCTTTTTTATCACATTTCTTTAAATGTACAGGCACAGCTGTTCTACTGCTTGATTAGGTATCTAAATATTTTATAGATATGTTACAGTGTTAGGACTTGGGTACCTAGCTACTTCTACTATTACTGGTGGTAGGACTCTCATATGTAAGAGCCCGTCTGAGTGGGGTTTTTTTTTTTCGCGGGGAAAAAAAACACGCGTTATCGCTACCACCACTGGGGGGTGAGTGGAATGGTTATGTTGGTTTCGCACAGTCTTACAGCCCAACTGTGAGCAGCCCGACTGTGACCGACAGCGAGCATTGGACCGAGTCCCTAACACTATGTACACCCTACACTGGCATACCAACCAAAACCCGCGGTGGCCTTCTTCGGCGCATACGAGACGGCCCCGGGGTATCTTGGGTACCACCGCAATGTTTATTTCTACCGCCAAGCAGCAGTGTGCATGCACTATTGTGTTTCGGTTTGAAGGGCATTGTAGCCTGTGTAACTACACGACATAATGAGACTTAACATCTTGTCTCACGATGACGAGCGCAGTGAAATGCTACACAGTACTTTGTAACTCAAGGTGCTGGATGGTGTTTCTACTGTTTATGGTTTAACACAACAGTGCATGCACGCTGCTGCTTGGCGGTAGAAATAAACATTGCGGTGGTACCCACCCAGACGGATCCTTACATATGAGAGTCCTACCACCAGAAAATGAAGTGATGTTTTTTAGCATTTTTCCCGAATCTCCTTTCGAGCCTCACGTGATTAATATATCCCGAGACCTATTCTTTAAATTCACAGCTTTCTTGACGTAACGAATTAACCGATTGTGAAGCGTTCGAACCCTTCATAGACACGAATGTTTATTTATTATTATTTTTTGGGAATTTTAAAACCTATCGTCCTATAAAGTTTTCTAAAACCCTCAGTGTGGAAACTATCAACAGCCAGAACCTGCAAGACCTCAAAGCTAGATAAGCCTGATCGGTTAAGTAGCAAAAACTCAGGACTTTCTCTCGCTAGAAGGCGTGAGTTCAAATCTTGTTATGTCAATGAGACTAAAAAGTATTCCGCAGTGACTGTGATAGAAAATACAAGGAGGCTAGTTGAACATTGTTTATACATGCTATTTAAATTTACAAAACATAAGAAAGTTAGTAGGTAATTGTTTCTGTGGTTGTAAACACAATAAACATGTATTACAGCTTATTGAGAAAGAGCTTCAACGGGTTCTTTAACAAATCTGAATGCTTCATTTCATGTCTCTTGGTTTTATGCAAGTTACATGTTACTAGCTGTGTCCGCAACTTCGTACGCGTGGATAGCTTTTGTTTTTTTATGTCCGAATAAAAGAAACAAAACCTATATTCTGCTCCCAATTATTTTCTTTCCATCTGTAAAAACTACATGAAAATCAATTCAGTAGTTTCGAAGATGACAAACGAACAGAAAACAGACGGACAGACAGAAAGGTAAAAGTTCTAAAACTCGCTGGTTTATCGTTTTTTAGGTACTATACTCTTTAATCACCCCTTTTTAAAGACTTCCTTCAATGTACAGACACACAGGGTTCTGCTGTTTTCTATACGTATAGATGTAGGTACTTATTTGTTTATTCATTTGAAGTATTATTTTTTGTGCCTAATAGTAGTCTGTCAAGCCCCGCGACGGACACCGGTGTCCATATATATAGGGTTTTTCTATACATCTATATATATAAGCGGGGCTTGACGGCAGGCAGGCAGAAAGGCAAAGCTTTCCCTATGAATTCATAACTATAGTCATAGTTAGTAACTGAGAATATAGTAGTGACTAGCGACGTAAATATAAGAGAAGTTTATAAAGCGAAGCCGGTAGGAATCGTATTATTATAACTTCTCACTTATGACTAAGCATTGGAAACTCGTCAAGATATTCTCTCTTTAAAATACACCATCCTTCAGATTTTTTGGCACGGCGGTGACTCTAGACATGATGCTAAGTAGATCTTAGATAAAATATTATGTCTTCCAACGAGAAACTTTGCATTGATTGCTGCCAAAGTTATGCTAGGCTTCCTTAGGCAGTTGTAACCTACACTGGCTGATTCCCGATCCCGGAGTGGAACTCTTCGCATTGGTCCACTATGTAGAGCTTTTCACTATGTGTATGGTGATCGTCGACCCAGTACTCAATATATCGTAATAAGCAGTTATTTAAAAATTTACTAACCTGATGCTTTAGTAACTCCACCGCCGCCGTAAATGTACGTCACGAGGATACAAATCATGAGCCACTGCATCTGAAAGTGTCAACCACTAAGCTATAGCCGGCGTCTTCGCTCATAGTGCGAACTTATCTATTATTTATTATTAACCCGGATAAATCAATTAATCTAATTACATTTGCTTGTTTCCGTTGTACCAAATCCTGTTCATTATGGTCCGCCCTACATCCACGAGGCCTTTAGTAGTACTAGTATGACGTTATATTAATTATCTTATAGTATTGAGATATTCTTACCGTCAGGCGTCCCACTTGCAAATCTATCGACTTGGCTATAATTAAAAAAAAAACAACCCAAATGAATCTTCACTCCCAAACAACAAACACCTAAATATAATTTTTCTGACGATCCAACGTCTGAAGATTTACCCGGAATTTATATTAAATCAAATAATACCTTGAAATTAAAAATAATCACACATCACAGAACACTGACACCCCATCTGTGAGCAAAGCGAAACGAAAGTGAGATGAGAGCGATCTACGGCATCGTATATAAGCTCTGATTACGACGGGGACTTGAGTCTGATTTGATTGCAGACTCTGGCAGCTGGCTGTATGCGACGAATCGAGAAACAACACGTGGTAGGACCAGGATGTAGGAGTATTTGTGGCCCAGCTCGACTGAGGTATACTTTATGCCTTTACGTACGGTTAGCTTGCTTTTAGGCTTCGTTACTGAAATATCTAGAAACCCAATACCTAATTCCCTTTATCCCTAATTCTGTTGTTCGTTTGCTAGCATACTATGAATAAAATCAAATTGTTTTACAATTTACAAATATTAATTTCCAATCACGCGCAATCGCGACGTTTCGGCCCATTCACTATATTCGTGCGCACCCTGAGACTTTAGAAAATGTTAAATGATAGATCTCATATGCGCACTGGTTACAACTTCTAAACACAAACAGTAGTAACACAGGCTCAATGTGTTTGACGAATTTGGATTAAATTTAGCACACATAAAAACTCCACTTTTTTATACGGGTACCTACGGAAAAGTGACCCAACTGCACCTTATGGTAAGTGTAGTAGGGTTCAAATTGAGTATCGACTGACGAGACTAGACGACACAATTATGCCAGCCTGATTAAAACTGGATACACAAGCAGATCCCGGAACACGACACATTAACGGGGACCTCTAGCGGGTTCCACATCTTGCGCACGATGAAACAACTGCCTTGATTACCACAGCGGGACTTCTGTAAATGCCTTTTACACAGTAGAAGCAACGAGCGATAGGTATCTAGGTAAGTAGTAAATTATAAAGCAACAAATTCGTCGCATACAGCCGGTGAGGCGGCATCTGGTATCGCAGGGAAAGTCAAGTTCAAGCTTCTGTTATACATCCTGGCGCGCCCCCTTCCTGCGACACGTTGGCATTCGAACATCTAGACTAGAATAAGTACCTACTTAACTATGATCAAAAAAACTTCTTGGTAAATGTACTTTACTGTAACGACAGTATTTTGCAATGAATGTGTAACTGAAAATGAAATCCCACCACAACATTTTCAAAATGTTGCCAAGGCGAGATCATAATATGGCTCGAACAGTCAAAAAGTTGTCAGATCTCATAAAGAGCCAAGCTTCTAACTCTACACGCCCTAACTCTACAGGCCCTAACTTGACAAATTCAACACCTTAGTCAAAAGAAAAAAAAGTCTTATAAAATGATAACCAACCTGTTCACCAATGGATCTCCAACATCTTACTTACGAAATTGTTGTCTGTTATTATCCGAAACGGAGCGTTAAAGGTAAATAAATGCTGTCCACCCGGTAACACTAATTAGTACCTCATAGAAAAGAACACAAGAAAAGGTTTTGCTGCGTATTAACGTGACTTTTTACACAACTAATTGACGAGTTGAACCACTCATATAATAGTACTTCAGCTCTAAGCCTGCCAATAAACATTAGCAACACCACCAGCAAGAACTAATTACAAAGTACCTACTGCATAGCATTGCGCGACTTTAGACTTCCTTACACATAACGCTTGCTTGTGCCGTAAGTCCAAACTCTAAATAAACACAGTGCAGTGAATCTAGATCAGACGACCATCTCAGATTCCTAAATCTACTAAAATCGTCTGAAATTTTATTTCAGTTTGTTGTGTCAATTTCTCAAGATCTGCGGCACTTTTGACAGTTAAGCCGTTGACACTAATATAGGTACCTACATACACACTTTATTTTGGAGGAACAAAAACACAATCGAAGGGTTGAGAACGAACCAAGGCTTAATTGATAAGTATTATGTTTAAATGCGCACGATTCGCCGAGTTTTTTTTATCTGCAAATTGAACGTTGGACCTCACGGTTGAAAGCCCAAGTACGCTGTTACTTGTGCTTACACTTAAGTGTAAGAAGGATAGGTAGGTATTAAAACACTTTTATTGAATTTAAAATTTGTATTACATACTACATAGGTTACACCATAAATTCGTGGTTTTTGCAATCAAGGTACCGACTACTTAGGTGGGTAATACAACGCTCATGTATTTATAATACAATGGATAGGTAAGTTTACTTAGATTAAAATACGTGTCATCAATATTTTGATACCATTTTGTGACAAAATGTAATTCCTAAGGCGATAAGATGATACACTAGGGTTTAGGTTTTAACTACATAATTATCTGTTAGATTAAAATATATTAAGCCCGATTTGGCACACATGTTACGTCAGTATCGAGAAAGAGTTAGGTACTATGAAATTGATTGAACAATACTATAATAAATATTTAATATTAATAAATCGTAGTATTTATGTCCTCCAAGTTCAAATGCACGCAATGAACCCTAATTGAGAGCGGAGAAATCAGTTAATATTACTGCATTGCCGGATGCAAGCGTGTAAACCGTTTTTTATCACTTTCAATCGCAGTCACCTTCCCCGCCCGCCATTTTGAATTCGCAATAATAACCATAAACAAAAAAATGGCGGGAATCTTATATTTTTATGAATACCTACACATGTCACACTTCGTAATTAGTAGTGGTTTCCGCCCAATATATCATCCTTATCTTTACATAGTATAATCAACCTTGCCCGCCGCCTCAGTACGCGATATACTCAAAAACTACAGAACAGTTTTCGAAATGAAAGATGTCCGCTTTTTGTATGGGTGCTGGGCCTCAAAATCTAACCAGGCGCAAACTTTAGGGATATTAAGGGGGCAACATATGGAACTTCGATCAATTATAAATATTTTTAGACCCCTCCATTCATAACTATATATAAAACATTCATATTAAGTGTAGTTTTTAAACAAAATAAAATTACATAAATCTCAAAATCGGAGGTCTTTAAAATTAGACAATTTATTGTAAAAGGCTAGTTTTTAGAAGCTTTATCCAAATATATATTCTATAAACTGTCTTGATTAGAATTTCAAGCCCGTTTTTTGGACATGTCCTTTGGTATGACGATACTTAGTTTGTGACCCTAGAAAGGTTTTAAGCTACTTTTAGTCCAGAGAAAATATATAGCGGGACTTTCATCCTGCACTAACTCACGCGGGCGAAGCCGCGAGCAAAAGCTAGTTCAAATAAAAGTACAGAAAAATAAGTAGATATTTACTGGTGGTAAGACTCTCATATGTAAGAGTCCGTCTGGGTGGGTACCACGACAATGTCTATTTCTACCGCCAAGCAGCAGTGTGCATGCACTGCTGTGTTTCGGTTTGAAGGGCATTATAGCCAGTGTAACTACAGGACATAATGAGACTTAACATCTTATGTCTCAGGATGACGAGCGCAGTGGAATGCCACACAGTACTTTGTAACTTAAGGTGCTGGATGGTGTTTCCATTGTTTATGGGTGGTCGTATCGCTTACCATCAGGCGATCGGCATGCTCGTCTCGTCATTCGATGCAATAAAAAAAAAGTGAATGACAACAAAATAACTATTTCAATATTTAGGATATTATTTAGGCTAATGCTGAATGCAGGTACCTACCTACCTACATAAAGGAAAAAATTTATTATTTATTTGTAAGTTCAGTAAAATTCCATAGACCTATCCAACTATAGTTTTTGTCTATGACCTACTAAGTGTATACATAGACATACCACTAATGGATGATACCATGTGAGTACTCTGACTTATTCTACATTTACACAGACTCAAAACTGAATTTGAATCTTAGCACATCTTGTTTGTGTCATAAAATCACTAATATCCTACTATTGTAAACGAGAAAGTTTGTAAGAACATAAGAATGTATTTATGAATTTATGTTTGTTACTCTTTCACACAAAATCTACCGCACAGAGATCAATGCAAGGACGTGTCCAAAAAAGGGTCTAAAAATCTAAACAAGACAGAGTATACTTGAGTAGACAGACAAGAAAACTACATTTAATATGAATGTTTTAAAAAAATTTGGTTATGAATGGAGGGGTCTAAAAAAATTTTTTAATGGATCTCAATTTAAAGTTCCATAATTGTTGTCTTTTTAATATCCCTAAAGTTCGAGGCTGTTTATATTTTGAGGCCCAGCCCCCATACAAAATGCGGACATGTCCTTTGGCACACGCGTAGATCATGTCATGGATTAACACATAGGCAAGGTACTTTTTATCCCGGAAAAACATTTAAACGCGGGCGGAGCCGCGGGCAAAAGCTAGTAAAAAATATATTGGTGACAGAATTTTCTTTTCACTAAAATACATGAGATCATAACAGTAGAGCAGTGTAAAAAAAATACTTTAATATAAAAATATAACTTAACAGTACAATATTGGTAAAAAAAAATCTTAAAACTAATATCACAAATTAATAAAATTAAAACGTATTTTACATGACCTATTGGTTAGCTAGATTGATTGTTATAGAAGAAATATTATTTTGGGATGGATCAATATTAATTTTTAATTGCGCTTCACCAATAGCCAATTCCGTTTTCTTAAGTTTTGTTATCTCCCCTTGCCTTAACAATTTCATTCCTGACATCTGTTTATTCATTAGGTTTTTGAGCCACCTTTCATTGTTAATGCAATGGCCTTTCTCTTCCTGTGTTTCAGACAGTGCTTTCGTAAGTTCTTTAATATTGGCAACATTCTTGCTCAACTGTGCTTCAATTTCTTTTTCCGCCTGTGTTTTAATGTGCTTGTCATTGGATTCAATTGGCTTTGCTACAACCTGACATTCCTCAGATTCATAAACTTTATTCATTTGTTCAATGTCTGCCCAAGCTGATGATGATATTGTAGATGCAGCAGCTGATGCTATGTTCCTGCTCTTATTGCTAGATGTTTCGTCAGCAAGCTGAAGATCATGACAATTCTTATAAAACTTGATGTCTTCATGACCAAAGGGATACTCGCAGTCTGTGTTTTCACACATAAGTATCTTCTCAGTAAAATTAACGAAGAAGAACTGCACTGATGAGCTGCAGAGTGGACATGACTGAAAATATAATAAATGTGTTCAAAAAATAGTAAATATAGGACTTTTGTGGTCTGTAAATTTAGTAACATAAACTACAATATTAACAAATAACCTTGCCTTGGTTAATGAAAAGAGCACACTAGCTACCCTATAACTAAAAAGTACTCCAATATAATTCTACATTTTATAAACTGTACAGGAGAACAATTTGAAGTCTCAAATTTGGGAAAAAAAATCTATACTAATATTATAAAGCTGAAGAGTTTGTTTGTTTGTTTGTTTGAACGCGCTAATCTCAGGAACTACTGGTTCGAATTGAAAAATTATTTTTGTGTTGAACAGACCATCTATCGAGGAAGGCTTTCGGCTATATAACATCACGATGCAACTATTAGGAGCGAAGAAATAATGGAAAATGTGAAAAAAGCGAGGAAAATTATTCATCCTTGAGGGCTTCCATTGCGTGCGCTGCGAAAACGGTTCAAGATTCCAAAAATATATGTATGAAAGAATTATTCCTCTTAAAATGATCTAAAAAAATGTCCGCGACAGTATATGCCTATCTTTTAAGATTAACTCACTAGAACCGTTTTTATGGTAATCAAATTTGGTCGAAATTAATGCATTATCTGTTAAGAGTTGTATCAACGTCATAATATTAGGTAATCTTTATCCAAATAAATGTGTTGGATAGAGTGATTCAACGGGAAGGTTTTTATGTACTTTTAGCCCGGAAAAACTTATTAACGCGGGCGAAGCCGTGGGCAAAAGCTAGTATGAAAATAAAATTACCTATGCTATTGCAATGGAAGTAACTTTTATGAATTTCTTTAAAAAACGTCTATTTAAAACGATTCCTGAATTAAGCACAATAATATTCTTAAAGTTTTTAGTCTTTCTTTTTTTTGTGCTTAATACAAATTAACTTCAGCCTTCTTTTTTTGGGTTACGCAAAACAGTTTAATTGACAACCTCAGTTGCCATTAGCAGAGGGAGGAATTGTTTAAGGAGCTGTATTGTGGCAATTTAGTGTCAGCCAAATGATTGATGCAACAAATTGTACAATTTTTTTTTCTCTGCAATCAGCTGTTTAAGCTATGATCAGATTTTATATGGGTTCTTTACACAACTTGTATGAATATTGGCTGAAAGCAATTTGTTTTAGTGAACACTTCAGATGATAATGATGAGCAAGCTATAAGTGTTTCAACAACATTCAACTCTAAAAATGGAAAAAGAATAAGAAGACTTTTCTTGGAATTATTCATTCAGGTTGATAGTAAAAATTAAATAGAAAAGAGGGTCACTTTCAAAAAAGCATGATGGATTTTGTAGTATATTTTCTACAGCGTAATCAGTAACAATAACAATTAAGGTTTAAATTGGCATCAACATAATCATTTCAAACTCATATTATACACAAAGTATCATGCTATTTTCCTCTTTTGGAGTGTAGTAGAGATTTTTCACGCCCACATTACACTATTTCAGTAAGTAGTATATCGAATTATAGGCTGGTTAAAGAACCACAGTGACAAGAAAGCAGTCGGGGAAGAGCTTTAACAGACATTCCTCATTCTATTTTCCTCAAGAAAAATATATCAAGCAACAATTGACTAAGTAATATGATTTATACAAAATATTTCAAAGTACATTATTTCTCAAAAATATCATGCATGTAAAACGCTTTAAGTGACCTTTCAACTTAACTATGAGAAGAGAAAAATAGCTAAAGTCTAGGTTGTTTATATTGTGATCTGGTTTAAATGCATGTTTATAAATAATAAAATAAGAATCAGTTTATACATTGGCTTTAAGAATTGAGCTATAGAATGGCATTGTTTTCAAGCACCAAAAAATTGCATCAATCTGACCAAAACCTGGTTACATAATACATATTGGTAACTTTCAAAAAAAATTTGCTAGTTACTATGTATACAAGTCAATATCACCCAAAATGATGCTTAAACCAAATTGGCTTTCACCCGTTGATAATTTTTTTTAGGTATGGGAGTCAAACCCCTGTGTGAGAACTAAAATTTGTAGTTGGAATTAATATTATACTCACTTGTAATCTCTCTGTTAAAATAGTAGCTGACTCTGGGATATCAGCATTGTCCTGCAAATAAATTATAATTTTAATAAAATGATTCTATAACATATGTGTCGCCAAGAATATATTGACGGTCCCATAGAACAAAGTCGTATATGCAAAATGTAAATTTTTCAGTAGAGCGCTTTGAAAGTCTAATTTAATTGTGAAAATCGCAAGTTATACATAAAGGAAACATTATCTAAAGGGTTCAGTAACAACTTTGAACCTAATGTGTGAAAATAGCACTAATTCGCACATGAATACAAACTAACGACTTTCAAAGTGCTCTACTGAAAAACTAACATTTTGCATATACAACTTTGTTCTATGGGACCGTCGATATGAACATAACTGCAGTATCATACCATAGTTAAACACAGTCTTCAGCTTCCTTTTAATAATACCTGCCCTGTACTTTACACTGCCCAATGCCCACTGCTGCACTCTGCCTCCCTCTATACTACTGAGAGGGTTATGGCCCCAGTCCACCACTCTGGCCTAGTATGGGATAGTGGTTTTCATATACATTCTCTTTGGTAAGTACCTCCCTATTATTAAATTTAGCTTACTTTCTCCGTACTTACATGAAAATAAAACACTATATACCTTAAAGAAATACCGACTTTTTTTTTACATGACAATCCCTATTTTTAATACACGGTACACACTCGGTGAAGAGTGTAGACGTAGATATTCGGAATATTACGATAAAATTAATATTATGTTGGAGAAAAATAATTCTTTTAGACTTACATATGGTAAAAGGGGGTTAGCCTCTTCCATTGTTCGACTGATGAATCAACGAACACGAATCTAATTTTGCCGGTTTTACACAAATTCTACACTTCATCACAATTTTTCCCACAAAAATCAATACTTCCGTAGTATTATAATGCTCTTTGATCAATACGTAGTTCTTCTGAGTAGTCTGTGATCAATACTTTCAAGTCGACAGATGCCAATTTAATTCTTCTTCTTTTAAATTATGGCTTCCACCATAAGCGCACATTAAGCGCGCATTAGACAGTAGGTTTTGCTGTCCGTTTTACAACAGTCACGTCCGTGAGTGACGAATAACCTATCGTATGTGGTGATTGACGGTTGAGTTACGAATATCTGAATTTTTTGATATGCGCGTCGCACAACCATCAGTCATGACTTTTGCGCGATCGTCTAATGGCATTTCGTCCCGCAAACGTCAGTCAGCACGCGGACAGCGGTGGAGTGGGACATATTGTGTTGAGTCGGAGAGGCGCTGGCGCACCCGCGCGGCCAATTACTTTCTCGAACATTCGCAGAAAAAAAATATTTTAAGTTTTGAAACAATCCCTGAGTTGTGGTATACCACGAATCTTTAATAGTTAGTCTATACTAATGTTATAAAGAGGAAAGATTTGTTTCATTTTGTAAATTCTTTCACTAATAAGAAGATACATTACTCCTCAGTACTATAGGGTACTTTTTCTTTATTATCTTATTAGATAATTTTATCCAATAAGATGATAAATAAATTTGTTGTCATACTTTTGTATCTCGTATTTCAGACTAAATTTATTTATAGGTACTAATATAATAATTGCGAAAACTTTGATGCTTTTTTTTCTCAATCACACCAGCACGGCTAAACATCCAGATCGAATGAAATTTGGCACAAAGATAGATTATAGTATAGAATAACACATAGGCTACCTTTATCCCTGGAAAGTATATATAACTTTTATTCCGGATAAAAAAATCAAACGGGCGTGGCCGCTAATAAAAGGTGGGTAAAACAAAAGTATGGGTATAAAACTATCTTTTTCAGTCAATATTTTACCCAACGCCTTCTTGTTACACGTTTTTAATCTCAATTCCCTTTTATTTTACAAGTATTCATACCAAAAGGAGTGAAAACGTGTGTTCTCCGCAAAATCTTGCGTATGACTGAAGAGAATTTTGAGTGATAGTGTAATGTCACTTTGTTTTCATAAATCATCCGTCAGTCATGAGTAATGGAATTGAATGCCGGTTGTGTGAGCGTGTAATGTGCGCTTATGACATTTGACAACAGTTTGACAATTTGCATTTGTCAAACGCTCGTAGTGGGAGCACTTCGTGTTTTAAAGGAATATTGAGCGAAAAGAAGGGAATATTATAGATTTTATTGCATAACACAGTCAAAATTTTGTTCAAAGGATTATCTAATATTCATAAAGAATGCCGGCCAAAGCAGTGTGCGTTCTTCAGGGAGATGTAACCGGAACAGTTTTCTTCGATCAAAAGGTATTTTTTTTTTATTTAATTACATTCTTTTGGCCTTTCACCGTACATTACATTCAATTACGCTATTTAAATGACGATCAAACAGCATAAATGAGGAAGAAGGTATTATTTTATCTCAATTCTTGTAGGTAGTTATCGCTACTTGTATATTCTTGATACTTTGATAGGCATGTGCCGGGTGCGAACTGCGTATATTTCTAGAATGATAGCGTGGTTAAACGTAAACATTGATACACGTTACACAGTAAGCATTTTAACTCGCACCTTCGAGCACAAAACAGTAGGCTAGTAATTAGATTATGAGGTAGGTCAAGGAAATATTGGGAGTCATTTTTCGATCTTCACGCCTCCATATTTCGGGTGCGGTCAAATATCAATCATATAACAACTACAAAATTAGCCACTGCCACTTAGCAATAGCCACTAGATTTATATAATCTGATCAATGTGTCTCCAGCTGATGGCCCAGGTGGGGGCAAGTTGATATGGAGAATGAGAAAAGTATGAATTGTAGGTAAACTCGAAAGCACATGAAACTTTGCCCTTTGAATATGAGCCTTATATCTAAATTAAAATTATAAATAAGTTATTACATTTACTAGAAAAATAGAATAAACATAATTTGAGCTCTGTCAAGATAGCAGTAGCAACTTAGCAGAATTAAATCAAATATATTTTAGAATTTGTAGCTAATTTGTTGCTAATTAGTTACCACAATACCGATTTTGTTGCTCAAGCCGTTTAAAAAAAAAAGCTGTCACTGCTATCTTGATGTCAAGATAGCAGGGAACTAACGAAACTTAGAGATATGTGATCAAATGTGGTATAGGAATTTGTAGCTAATTTGTTGCTAGTAAGTTACCGCAAAAACAATTTTTTAGCTCAAGCCGTTTCCAAAAAAATGCTGTTACTGCTATCTTGATATCAAGATAGCAGGAAGCTAATGAAACTTATTGATATGTGATCAAATGTGGTAAAGGAACTTGTAGCTAATTTGTTGCTAATAAGTTACCGCAAAAACAATTTTGTAGCTCAAGCCGTTTCCAAAAAAAAAGCTGTTACTGCTATCTTGACATCAAGATAGCAGGGAACTAACGAAACTTATTGATATGTGATCAAATGTGGTATATGAATTTGTAGCTAATTTGTTGCTAATAAGTTACCGCAAAAACAATTTTGTACCTCAAGCCGTTTCCAAAAAAAAAGCTGTTACTGCTATCTTGATATCAAGATAGCAGGAAACTAACGAAACTTAGATATATGTGATCGAATGTGGTATAGGAATTTGTAGCTAATTTGTTGCTAATAGGTTACCGCAAAAACAATTTTTTAGCTAAAGCCGTTTCCAAAAAAAAAACTGTTACTGCCATCTTGATATCAAGATAGCAGGAAACTTACGAAACTTATTGATATGTGATCAAATGTGGTATAGGAATTTGTAGCTAATTTGTTGCTAATAAGTTACCGCAAAAACAATTTTGTACCTCAAGCCGTTTCCTAAAAAAAGCTGTTACTGCTATCTTGATATCAAGATAGCAGGAAACTAACGAAACTTAGATATATGTGATCAAATGTGGTATAGGAATTTGTAGCTAATTTGTTGCTAATAAGTTACCGCAAAAACAATTTTGTAGCTCAAGACGTTTCCAAAAAAAAAGCTACAAATTCCTGTACCACTTTTGATCACATATCAATAAGTTTCGTTAGTTCCCTGCTATCTTCATATCAAGATAGCAGTAACAGCTTTTTTTTTGGAAACGGCTTGAGCTACAAAATTGTTTTTGCGGTAACTTATTACCAACAAATTAGCTACAAGTTCCTTTACCACATTTGATCACATATCAATTAGTTTCGTTAGTTTCCTGCTATCTTAATATCAATATAGCAGTAACAGCATTTTTTTGGAAACGGCTTGAGCTAAAAAATTGTTTTTGCGGTAACTTATTAGCAACAAATTAGCTACAAATTCCTATACCACATTTGATCACATATCTGTAAGTTTCGTTAGTTCCCTGCTATCTTGACATCAAGATAGCAGTGACAGCTTTTTTTTTTAAACGGCATGAGCAACAAAATCGATATTGTGGTAACTAATTAGCAACAAATTAGCTACAAATTCTAAAATATATTTGATTTAATTCTGCTAAGTTGCTACTGCTATCTTGACAGAGCTCATAATTTAGGAGTTTGAATTTACACAGTATGTTTCTAAAAATAATATAGAGCAGAGCGTAGTTGAGTGTATGGAATATTAGGAATTGAATTGGTGAATTCATTTGAGTTTCCACGCACGGGAATGATTAATCAAGCAAATCAAGTCAAAAACTTAGGACTTTGGTTGCTTTACATTTGGCAACTCTTTTAGAATCTCTAGGGGCGGGGCAGCTGTAACTCCCTTATGACAATATTATGACCATTTTTTTTCTTATGGGTATGACAACATATGAAAAAAAATGTACCAGAGACCAGATTATATGCATGTACATATTTTAGCCATTTTTTCTGGTTCTTGCATATAATAGTTAAAATCGTGGGAATGTATATTATGTGATTATATGCAAATATGAATCCAATGAATGCAGTACATTTTGTGTATGTTACCTTAGGCCTTTTTTGCCCACCACTGTGTTAAATAGAAATCCATGTTACATATGACTAAGTTGCAATTGGGGCTGCTAATTTTATACTAACTTTAAGTACACCTAATAGTGTCTCTCCACTAATTGATGTTGCATATTATTTTAAGCATTGTGAATGCATATTTGTATTTGTTTTGTATGTGTACAATAAAGTGTTTCATTCATTCATTCATTCATATTTTAGGCATGTTGCATTGCATATAATGTGATCTGTACTAATAATACACTGATAATATTGATACTATACTATGTTCATTTATTTATATATTCTGTCTTCTATATAATCAACAAATCTCAATTATAATAATATTTCAATATACATTAATTTAGAAGCATATTGTAATATTTTTGTTGTATTTTTTAAGGAACATACTGTATTGTATTAAACATATTTCAAATCAATTTTCAGGATGACAGCTCACCCGTAGTTGTGACCGGTGAAGTCAAAGGACTCTCAAAGGTAAAATTTCCTTTCTTATCATAGTATAAAATATATGCTTAGCTATTAAAAACTGCTTTCTATCGGCAGAAGTTATATATTTTTTTGTCTTAGGAGCTACATTATGTTCTTAGTTTGTGAAGTAATATAGTAGGTCACTATCAAAATTATATGTGGATATTCAGAGAAAAAATAAAGAAACAGTTCTAAATTATTTATTATTTACATACATACATATACACTCACGCCTGTTATCCCCGAAGGGGTAGGCAGAGGCGCAACTAGTGCACCCACTTTTCGCCGTTATTCCGTCCCATGATGTGATAGGGGGTGAGCCTATCGCCATATCGGGCACAAATTCCAGACTCCGGGCTGATACTGAATAGAAAAACTCAATATCACTTTGCCCGACCCGGGGATCGAACCCGAGACCTCGGCTTTGCAGTCGTACTGTAATACAACTACGCCACCGAGGCAGTTATTTATTATTTGTTAAACTTGTAACACATTTTTAACTTAACACATTTTTTAATCTCACGCAGAAGGAACCACGAGCAAGAGCCAGTTATGTAATCTTTGATAATGATGTAACAAGAATAAATTGATTTCGTAATAAATAACCATTGCTGCTTAGAATAGGCGTTATTATTCTATGCATTACTGTTATTTATTTCATACTTCAAATGATATTACAACACTGCTATTAATATTATCATTGAAACCTGATAAGCATTGTAGCGTTTTTCTTTTACAATATTGTGAAGTAAAAATACTTAAATCCATACCCAGTAATACATTTGCTTATGTTTTTGTGTTAATTATCTTGATTTGTATACGCTACGCGCGTCGCGACCTTGGTTTGTACATAACTAAGTAGATAATTACGTCACAGTGTCGGCAAAACCTGCTTGGTCATTCTTCAATATATTATATTATCGAGAAGTTTTTTGAAATCAATGTAAGTAATGGATACTGTTAGTATAGTAGAATTAAAAATTAAGATAATGTTTTCGCCACTCGAACTTCTGCAAATATAAGGGCCTTGTGTTGATTACTTGATTCATGCATAAATCGTAAAATGAGTTAGACGTATAGTCCGAGTATTTGACTACGCCCGTGTTGTTTCGTCCATGCTCGAGTAAAGTTAACAGTCTTATTACACAGGACAAGCGCGCAGCGCCTTCACAGCGAGTCGCTGTGAATTTGCTTGGCTTTAATACTTGCAAATTATATAAATACTTAATGTATTGACTATCATAAACCCAATCTGACAATTTACAGTCTGTTTAAAACACCTCACACGTGGCCTGTTATCTGAGAATGTAGATGAAAGTAAATATTGCAGCATCTGTCTTGTAAAACATGCAAGCTATTTACACTATTTTAATGAAATTCTTGTTTAAAGATTTTGCATTTGTCAAAATATCTACTAGTAAATTATCTTTGTGTCTATCTAATGATAGAAATTAATCATGTTATTGTTTGAGTATAATATTTGTTAATCTAAGTATAATATTAGAGTTTGCTGGTTTTGGTTCTCCAGAAACACCCTGTACCAGATTAAAAATGCACAATATTAGAATTAAAATTTAAAGTTTATCTTATCTCGCAATTTACAATCATTAAATAATAATACTATTCATGGTCACTGAGAATAGACTATTGCTTGATTTTATCAGTTATTATGATAACTGTACTCTACATAGTGATAAATATTTCTGTAATAAAACTTGTGTCAGTTTGAAGGACATTTTAACAAATGTAAATATGGCCTATTATGGGTGGTCACAAGACTGAAATCGTATGGGAACGCAGACTGCGTGGGTGTTCGGGGCTTCAGAACCCCTTGAAAGCCAGGCAGTAGGTGTAAAACACCCATGATCACGGAGATCTTGATAAGAGTTTTTTTTTGTCTTTTTATTATAAAACACGAAATATATTATAGCAATACATTTTACTGTCTAAAAATAATGTTCATGTTTCACAAGCACTCATCGGAATTTCTAAAAGCCGAGACCACTGAAATGGAACATTTTATATTTCAAAAATGTGGATGGATTTAGTTTTTTTTACATACATATACACTCACACCTTTATCTCCCCGAAGGGGTATGCCGAGGCGCAACTAGTGCACCCATTCGCCATTATTCCGTCCCATGACGATGATAGGGGCGAGCCTATTGCCATAGATGAAGATTTTTATAATACTTCATTTTTTTATAACATAACTAAAACATCGGAATAAATAAATTGACTTCCTTATTTATGTAGTGAGTAACAAAAACAGAGTATCTGGTACATTCGATTCTTAATATGTTCAGAATGAATAATGTAAATTCGACACCTTTATAGTACAGGGTCACATTGTCATTCAAGTAAACACCTCAATGATAAAAGGAAAAATGGATCTGAAAATTTTGAGATTGGTATATCATAGTTTATAAACATAATGAAAAGGAATCTATCTATATAAATAAAAATGTATGGTCGAAATGTATTTAAGCGCATTACTGTAGAACGACTGCATCAAATTGGATACTTATATAAGTAATTCTTTTTTGTTGTGTTCGTTATTGTCAGGACAGGGTTCGTGTAAATGTTGTTTTTTTAAATCGAACCGTTTTTTTTACATCTTATATGAAAAATCTGTGAGTAAATGAGACAGAAGATTGTGAAAGATTTCCAATGTATTGACAAAACATTGGGAGATTGACGTTCAGCTACACACAGTACATGTACAGTCAGCCACATAAGTAGTTGAACAAATTCAAAACTTCAAATCGCCCCTACACTTTTCGGTTCTTATCAATTTTCTTTTTCTCTTCACAAAAATAAAAGGATATTTGCTTTACTTCACACAAAGAAAACAAGGTTTTAATTTAACTGAACGCGTAGAAGCGGTTTGAAATATCGAATTTGTTCAGCTACTTATGTGGTTGACTGTACACTCACGCCTTTTATACCGAAGGGATAGGCCGGGGCGCAATTTTCAGCTCCTACCTTTCCATTCACAATTTTTACCTCATTACTTCGTTATTTACCTTCTATAAACAAAGTAAAAAATGCAGCAAGTTATTGTCAGCATAGCCATGTCCCAATGTGGTGACTGTCGAGCGACTATTAGTTCATAAATTAGCGTTGAGCTAAGTATATACTAACATTGGCATATTTTTTAGACAATCCTACTAATATAATAAACGTAAAAGTTTGTAGGTATGGATGTTTGTTACTCATTCACGCAAAAACACTGAACGTATTTCGATGAAAAATTTGACACACGGGAAGATCATGTCCTGGATTAACACATGGCTACTTTTATCCCGGGAAAATATACAGCGGGAATTTTATCCCGGGAAAACTTATTTAAGCGGACGGAGCCGCGGGCAGAAGCTAGTATAATATGTTCAAACTTCAAAGCATTACCATCCATATTATGTCAATAGATTCAAATTTTATCAGAACACCAAAAAACTGATAAAACATGTGTATTCCTTTTGTTCCTTGAACAATTTGGGCTGTTCTATTGCAGGGTAAACACGGTTTCCACGTACACGAGTTTGGCGACAACACCAACGGCTGCACGTCCGCTGGCGCGCATTTCAACCCACTAAAGCAGGAGCATGGCGGCCCCGACGCGTCGGTACGTCACGTCGGCGACCTCGGCAACATCGAGGCGTCTGCTGACGGCGAAGTCACTAAGGTATAACTTCCAGTTCCCACACCAAACCATTTTTTATCCTTTACTTTTTACGAGAAATAATGGCTTATTTACGAAGCTATTTTAAGCAATACAGCATTAATCCTTATCCAATCTAGTACCTTAAATACACTGTGCATTTAATATAGATCAATATGGCCCTATACAGCATGTATTTAAATCAATATTTTCGAAGATATTACAGATTTAAAATGCAGGGACAGCGGTTGCGGCGGGACCGACCGGGGGCAGGCGGCGCGTGCCTATAAATATTATAAACTAGTAGTGCTCGCGGCTCCGCCCGCGTGAAAAAGTTTTTCCGGGACAAAAATATTTTCCCGGGATAAAATGGAGCCTATAGCACTCAGGAGTTATGTAGCTTCCTATTAGTGAAGAATTTTCAAAATCGGTTCAGTAGTTCCTGAGATTAGCGCGTTCAAACAAACAAACTCTTCAGCTTTATAATATTAGTATAGATATATCCGCTCGCATTAATAAGTTTTTCCGGGTTTAAAGTACATATAAACCTTCCTCTTGAATCACTCTATTTATTAAAAAAAAACCATCACAAGTCCGTTGCGTAGTATTATAATTTAAATTGAATATTGATTTCGTATATTTGTTCATGTATTTGCTTAGCTTAGCTGGCATGGGCAAATACCATTAACAAAAAAGTAATAAAAATGATATCTACACATTCTTGATTTCAGGTATGTATCCAAGACTCTCAGATCTCCCTGGTAGGAGCCAACAGTATCGTCGGCCGCACTCTGGTAGTCCACGGCGACCCTGATGACCTTGGCCTCGGAGGCCATGAGCTCAGCAAGACCACTGGCAATGCTGGTGCCCGTATCGCCTGCGGAGTCATCGGACTGGCTAAGATATAGGAGAAGATCCCTGTGTCAAGTGGATTGCACCTCACTGGCCCCAACTTTTGGCACTGCAAATCTATTGGCCAATATTTGTTTCAGAATTAAACCTGTAATGGGCTTTTAGATTAGGCATACAAAATATTCCTAGGGTGCAACCAATGCTTGAAGCATTGTTCGCGCTTGATACTTTATTGTAGGTAGTAGTAAGTTTTTATAAATTATTCTATGAATAGCATTCCCAGCTATGTCCAGTGAACAAAATGTATCTATGGTGCAGGATGTGTATCTTATTATTGCTGTGGCTTTCTAATAAATAACTATTTAGATTGTGGGGTTTTATTTATTATTATGTAGTTTGAAAAATACCCATATATTCTTGAGTTTATAATCACACTAAATTAAAAATATTGGGAAGTAACACCCAGAAATATTGTAAAGGTTATAAACATGAAACCTTAAGAGATATAAAGGTATATTTTTACAATACTGCCTTGGTGGCATAATTATATTACAGTAGGACTGCAATACTGAGGTCTTGGATTCGATCCCTGGGTCAGGCATTGATATTGGGTTTTGTCTACTCTGTGCCTGAAGCCTGGAATTAGTGCCCGATATGGCGATAGGCTTGCCCCCTATCACATCATGAAACGGAATACTCACGGTGAAAAGTGGCTGCACTAGTTGCGCCTATGCCTACTATGATAAAGGGTGCGAGTGTGTGTGTATTTTGTTACAATCAATTTCCATATCCTGAAGATCATTTAAAATTTTTAATTGTTTCATTAATAAAAACTCCATTTATTTATGTGTATTTTATTTGACCAGCGGAATAAACTGATATGTCATTGTGTGTAAAAAATATGTTTGTTGAAGAGTTGTGTGGCTGAAACATTTGCACCTGACTTGTATCCCAACACCAAAGACTGTTGTCATAACTCTGGACGCTTATAGATGCCCAGTACTTGTCCAGTTGTCTGAGCTCCACATGTTTCTTCACCATGTCACACAAAGTGCAGATTATCTTCGGTGATAAAAACCCTTTCCCTATAAGTATAGCCATGTTGGTACTGCTCATAGAGTTTTCCCCTTCTGGATGAACGTATCTGCTTATGTACCTTTCTTTGCTGTTAACTTTTGCTTTGTGAGCCAACAGCCCCACCCATTCAACCATCTCTTCAATATCTTGATCCTCAATCCAAGGTATACTTGGAACTGTTGATAAAAATGTTTTTACCTGCATGGATTCTAATGTGACTTTAATGTTTCGGTCATGAAAGTATTTTGCAATGGATGAGGGACATACATCAGGCCTGCTTGGTTCCCATGAAACATAAAAGTCAAAAAGTTCTATCTGGTTTAAACTTTTAAAAAAATTGTCATACTTTTCAGGTTTAATTGATTTTAAATCAATGTTAATGCGGTAATAATTATTATTCTGTTTTACACCTTCAAAGCCTAGTGTTCGATATACAAAGTCAAACACATGCAGTGTTAAGATACCATCGGGGGTTACCGCAAAGCAGTTCCGTACTACACAGTTTCTGTCAGAAGATAAACAGTGCAAGCTGCCATGCTGAACAAAACTTTCTATGAAAACTGGTTGGATAAACTCCGTGAGTGGACAGTTCCAAATTCTGTAGTAATCCGTGTCTCCTGATATTATTTCTTCAATAAACATCGGTACTCGTGATTCATCAGGGATCGCAATTATAACACTTTCGTAAAAATTGTTAAAATTTAATGCTGTGATCACTTTATCATAGGTTTGTTTTTCTTTATATGAACACATCACTTTTGGCGGCGGAAAATCCCATACTTCAGGAGCTAACATATTTGTTACTTTTCCACTTAGCAATTATTTAGAATAATAAATAAAACAAGAATTATAAAGTACAGCACCGGTCGACAACTAATATAAACATAACCAGAGACAAATAAACAAGAACATAACCTCAAATCAGTGGTTTCAGACGACAAAATGTGAAATCGGTAGAGTTGCCAAGAAAAATCGGTATATTTGGAGCAAAAATCGGTATACGCAAAAAACAAGCAATATTCAATGAAAACCCCCTTAATTTTAAACTCTATGGACTATTATTGTACCAAAAGAAGGTAATTTCAACAAACGAGAGTCACGCATACGCCACCCCCCCGTCATGAAAGTAAAAATTTTAAACAAATTTTGCCGCCCCTTTAAAAATACTGCCCCCCGCCGCCCCAAACAGCGCAATATTTAACCAAGGAATCGCAAAATATGAAAGAAAAAATGGATTTTAGCTTCGAATCGCTGCAAATCGGTAGAAAAATCGGGAGAATCTTCTAGCTTTCAAAAAATCGTGGAAAAATCATGTCATTTCGGTAGGACAGGCCCAAAATCGGTAGAAATTCCGAAAAATCGGTAGGTTCGAGACCACTGCCCCAAATCTCAAAGATTATAACATTTTTTTTATAATTTTCCCTTATAGGGAAGGCAAAGGGTTCAAGCCCATACAACCTCGTGTTAAGTGATATTTTTGGTTGTCTTTTTTTCCCAAATACTATGTCGTAGTAAAGCAGTGGCTACCTTACCAAGACTTTATCAAGGAGTTTTGGCGGCAACGAAACAACACTTGATTGGCACAGTTATTTCAATTCACTTCATTTCAGCACTTTAATAGAACTATATTGGATAATATCAATATACCACCATAATTATGAAATATAACACTAAATAATAATAATAATAATAAAGCTTTAATTAATTCCATGCATAGTACGTATTAGACGATAACAATTATTGATAATTTAATAGATAATAACATATAATATTCAATTTCAATTAATTATTACATTTATATGGATTTGATTTCTAATATATTTTTTTTATTATTATTCTATTTTGTAATTTATTACTATTTTCTTTAATTTTATTGACTACTGCTTATTTTATGCATGGACCCCGTTCGGGTAAAAGCCTCCCCCAAGGAAAGCCATCTTTCTCTGTCATTAGCTCTGTCTAGCCAATTTCCGCCTGCACACGCTAAAATTTCGTCTGCCCACCTGGCCCTTGGACGACCTCTTGATTTGGTGCCTTTTGGCCCAGACCACTTTACTGACCGTAGAGTCCATCTACCTTCCTTGTAACGGGCTACGTGACCCGCCCACTTCCATTTAGCCTTCATTGCTAAAGTTAAGGCATCGCATACTTTTGTCTTTTTTCGAATGTCAACGTTCTTTACCTTATCCTTCAGTTTTATACCCAGGCAACTTCTTTCCATTCTTCTCTGAGTAGTCTGGATTATGTTCCTGGTTTTGAGGTCGAAGGTCCAAGCTTGGCATCCATAGGTGAGGCATGGTAGGAGTCCTGTATCCATGACTATTTTTGTTGCGTTGACAGGAAGGGGACGAGTGAAACGACTGCTTGCGGAATACACACTGATTTATTGAGCGCTGTACGCAAATCATTGGACAGGGGTGGGCGCAGCCACGCACACATACACAACAATTTTCTTGGTCGGTAGCGGAAGTTGCGATTTTAATATTTCCTTATGGTGCCAGAACTTGTTCCAGGTAATCGACACTCTTCGATTAAGTTCTTCAGTGTTTCTTTCCTTGCTAAAGGAGATTCGTTTTCCAAAGTATATGTAGTGGTTGACAAACTCTAAAGGTGTGTTATTTGCTAAGATGGGCGTTAGACTGCGGTTAGACATAATTTTGTATTTTTCCAGATTCATTTCCAAACCAGTTTTTATGCTAGCCTGGTTTAATTCATTTACCATTTTGTTTAATTGGTGAGGGGTTTCCGAAAATAAAATAATATCATGGGCAAATCGGAGATGACTTAAAAATTTCCCATTTATATTAATACTTTGATTGAACCATGGCAGCTCTCCCATTACGTGTTGCAAGACGGCCATGAATATCTATGGTGAGATCGGGTCACCTTGCCGGACACCTCTCTTTAAGTTGATTACTTCGCCTACTCTATACAGTTTGACTCTACTTGTGCTGTTACAGTAAATATTTTTCAGGATATGGATATACTTTTCATTTATATTTAGTGTTTTCAGCGATTCCCAGATGCTCTTGTGTGAAATTTAATTAAAAGCTTTTTTGTAGTCGATGAAAGCCAAACACAGGGGTTCATTAAATTCTAGATATTTTTCTATCACCTGGTCAACCACTTGGATATGTTCTATCGTGCTGAAACCGGCTTGTTCGATCGGTTGGTGAGCATCGATGACTGGGGCTATCCTTTCAAGTAGACAGGAGGCAAAAAGTTTGTAAAAACAAGACATTAGGCTTATAGGACGATAGTTGCCTATATCAGCTGGGTCACTTTTTTCATATAGTAGTATAATTTCCGAAGCCATCCATTGATGTGGCACAGCTTCTTCATCAAGTATTTTATTCCATAGGATTGTGATTTGTGTCAGAAGTAAAGTCTTCGCAACCTTGATACATTCGTTGGTGATTCCATCCGGTCCCTGGCTTTTTTCTGGCTTAAGTCACGTTATTTGTTTCAATATTTCATTTTCTGTAAACTGGTGTATTGGAGAGGTATTTGTGTAGCTATAGGAAACCATGTCTTGATTTTGTGTGTCTGATTGTCTGTAGGTATACATTAGCGTAGAAGTAGGCAGCAACATTCATGATTTCTGTGCGAGATTTGCATTTGTTGCTGCCAGACTTGAGAAAGGGAACCCATGTTTTGGCTTGATTAAGCTCTTTGTAAGCTTTTTTTGCAGATCTGGTGTTATTGAGGTGTCTTTGTATAGTTGTTGTTCTGTAGGTAACGTAGCAGCTTCTTATTTCTTTATTGGTAAGTTTATACAAAGTTTTTAGTTTTTCTTTGTCAACTACGCTTAATTTGGGCTTATTTTGGAGTTCGCTTCTTTCTTTCATGAGTTCTAACGCTTTTTCGGATAGAATTTTGTTCTTATGACGTGTTACTTTAATGTTTTTTAGGCTTATCTTGATGTAGTGCATGATTTGTTGGTAGTACTCCTCCACATTATATTTATTTTGATTCTTTATAAGTTCTGGTATAAAGCTGTAGTGGTTTGCAAGGTACATTTCCTGTTCCGATAGGGTTTTTAGCTTAGTGGGTGTATTAGAGAAATTGCGTCTACTTTTTTTCACAGATCTCCTAAATTTTAAATCGTACCTCAGTTGTTAATCGTCAGGATTTTTGGGCAGATACTGTTTGACTTATACCCTACTTTCAAAAGTTATATGCTCATCGATTGTAACATTTGGCCCATGCAAATAAAACTATTTTAGGTTTAGGCACACATACTTTAACAACTTTCTAATGGGTGCAAGTAAATTTCTTGACTTTTTAGAGACTTCAAGGGCACGTTGAATTTCTCCCTATCTCAGTGTTGATTTCTATCTATCGATAGCTATCACAAAAATATCTAAGCACTGTGACTGTAACCAAATAGTCATAATTACAAGTACAAAGACTGCTATTATAACACAAACAATGCACTGTGAGTTGATTTATTACCTACTTGATACGATATTGTTTTAAATAAACGTAAATAAACAATCTACCTTGGTACTTAAATCAAACAAAATATATTTGTGTCTGTTGGACACTTGTGGCTTGATGCGTTACAGTTTTGCTTTATTTCTAATAAATATTAAACTATTTATGTTACAAATGTTTTTATTGCACAATTAGATTCGGTAAATTTCGGAGGTAGATTAGATGAAGCGGTTTTTCGTAAAAATAAATACTTTAGGTTTTATGAATAACCGAACGCAAAAATGTGTCCGACAGACACTTGTGGGTTGTTTAGGGCTAAGTAAGTATGTATGGTAAAATACCTACAAATAGAAATGACACGTCATCAAAAACAAAACTTGTAAAAAAAGTGTAACCTTGAGCAAATAAGTATGCAGGTAGTTTAATATCCAGAGAATGAATATGCTACTTGTTATCCTGGAAAATCATTTTTTACTATTGGAACCTAGAGAAAATAAGTTTGGAGATAGTTTGAGGTCCTGGGAAGGAGATCGGCTACTTTTTATCCAAGAATATAACATATCGGGATTTATTCCCGGAAAATTGGTTTTCGCTAGTGGAACCTCAAGCAAATAGGTATGCACATAGTTTGAAACCCAGAAAATGACATACCCAGGCTACTTCTTATCCCAAAAAAATATAAACCGGGACTTTTATCACGGATAACTTTCACTAGGGCGGAGCAGCGAGTAATTTCGTACGGCCATAGTTTGAGGCCCTAGGAAGGACATAGGCTACTTTTTATCCCGGGAAAAAATACAACGGACTCTTATCCCGGAAAATGAAGCGTGATAAAACATATACTACAGCAGAAAAAAAGAAATCTATTATCTTATGCTACCGCGGCGAAGCTGAGACGGGTCACTAGTATAATATTTAGGTTCCCTATTGGATTGCATAAATTTTTTTGTAATATTATTGTTACGCATTTTAGCTTTAAGCCTAAATATCAATGTGCATAATAATTATTACGCATAATTGTTTTATCATAAAATAAAAAAGCATAAATACAAAAAGCACAACCATCAGAACGACTAACGTCAAAAAGCATAAATATCAAAAGTCATAAAAATAAATAAGCATCATTCATGTTTGGTTTTGTCTGAGTTGGAAACAACTTAAAGTCGGTTCTGGCACTCGCCGGTCGCTGCCGCGGCACGCTCGCTTCGCTCGCTCGGCTCGTGCGGTGGTTCATATGCACTTAACACGCTCGCCTCGCTAACCTAATTTATTCTAAATACATGTTATTCAAAATGTGTATTAGTCTAATACAAATTAGTCGAGCTATAATTATTTCAATAGCTTATTATGACAAAAAAGTAGTAGGCCAAAATATTACTATGCGATAGTACTATTATGCCAATACATATTATGCAAAGTCAATTATGCGAAAAAATAATATTTAAAAAAAAGTAGGCGAACCAAAGGGATCCCTAATATTTATCGATGACTTCATAATAACTTCATTAAAATTAAGGCATAAAATAAAAAATCAGTTAAACAAAACAAACCATATTTTATTAATGCCTACCCTCATATAATATCACATAGCACTTATTGGTATTGATCGAAGCTTATTGTATGTACAGTTGGTCAGCTGGTACCGCCTTGTAGAGCGCCTCGACGGCTTCCACCACCTTCGACACGATGGCTTGGACGATCGGCGGGGCGACCTCCTTCATCACATCTTGCCAGTTATTGTTCACAAATTCATCCACGGGTTGAGCTGATTGAAATAGAACATTTGTTGTTACAAGTCGCCTTTATTCGTTGTGTGCCTAACCGCTATGGTAAAGTTTTTTCTTTTATTACATGAAGTCAAGTGATATCGTATTTCGGTACTTAACAATGTAGGAATTAAGGACATCTATCATTATTATCTTTGAAATTATTCATAATCAAGAACTTACGTATATACCTACATACATGTACGATCAGTTGTGATTTTAATTTTCATGGTATAATTTACAACAAATAAATCAGCATTTCCACATATTGGTTGGCCCTAGGGCGGACATTACAGGAGTGGCAAAAACGCCGTATATTCAAAGAACTAGGTGCTCGTCTCGAAGCAGTCTCCTTCACTCAAAACACTACCGATTCTCAGTAAGTCATAGTCCACATAACCTCCTTACCTAAAACCTTGTTGCCATTGAACAAGTTGTCGAAGTTAAATTTAGCCCCAGTCTTGGTCTCGTACGTGTGTTTCCAGGCCTTGATGTGCCAGTGTGGCTGGCCGTCTGCGCCCGTCACTGTTACTACATCCGTGTACGTTTTGATAATGATGTCGCCTAAAACAAAAAATATAGTTTTAATTGTGCAGTTTATTATAGCTTAGGTATTAGAGTCTAACGTATCCACGGCTGAGAAATATTGGTAATCTAGGCTTTTTTGCATGATTTTTTTGGAATAAACTTTTTTGAGACTAGAAAGATTTGGCGCCATGCAGTCTAGTTATATTATTCAGTAATTTTAGATAGATAAAAAATTGTATACCTACTAGTTTGTTTTCAATGTCAGATATATCCTACTAATATTATAAAGGCGAAAGTTGGTCTCTGTCTAACTACCGTGCGACATTCATGTCTTTGAGGTTATGTTGTGAGATAATTAAATAAATTTAAAAATTTAAGTGCTATTAAGTGTTACTTCTACTGGATTAGTTTATTGAGTGTTGTATATGTGTATATAAGTTTAATATATTAAAAGACAAAACTATATATTCATCGTTTTTTGTTTTGTATGGTGGTAAGTTTTGTTTGTGTCTCGTCGAGTGTATTGTTGTGTGTTTGTCACCTTCTGTTAATTGTTTTGTGTTAATTGTGCTTAAAGGATGGAGTTTGATATAACTGATCGTAGACCAGAACCCGACCCTCCACCGGATAGTGATAGAAATTTTGTACTGGCTGCACATAATGTGACTATTGGGAACATAAGTAACCAGAATGTTTTCACACCTTCCCCGTCCCCTTCTCCCTCCACAGCATCATATGTAGCCTCATATATTACTTCAGCAGCCCCTAGTATACCTTATACTAGTTCAAAAAAATTAAACTCTATAAAAATAATTAAAAAAAACAGTCCAATTTCAAAGAAAAAAATAGTATCTAATAATTCATCATCTCAGTTACAAAAGGCTTTATCAAATTCCAATTTGAATATAGATACAGTAATTATAAATCCAGATAAATCTTCTACTGCTTCATCTTTAGGTTCTTCCAATATGGAAACTTCCCCATCTCAGACGGTTGGCCAGGGTCATCCGCTCACAAGGTCACTATACGCCAGTGGTGACTGTGGGCCATTTATCGTATATGTGGAGCTAGCTGAGGCCTCTCCAACCAATGGGTCCACCTTACACCCGATCAAATTTGGAGCTTTCCTTTATAAAAATAAACTGTCTTGTATTTTGCAGGATGGAATTAAAAAAATTGGTCGCAATAGACTTTCTATATCTTTTAAATCTGCAAAGGATGCCAACAATTTTATAGATAATCCTATCTTTCCCCAAAATAAATATAAAGTTTATATCCCCTCTCATAACATATCCCGCATTGGATTAGTAAGAGGAATACCGGTTGAGTGGACACATGACGAAATAGTTGAATTAGTTCAACTTCCACCAGAATCAGGTAAGATAATCAAAACTCGTAGGCTTAGTAGAAAAATTTCTTCTCCTGAGGGTCCTAGTTGGCTACCAACCCAGACTGTTGTGTTTACGTTTGACGGTCAAGTGCTGCCCAAAGAAATTTATTGCTGCTACACACTGTTACATGTCGAACAATATGTCTACCCAACAATTCAATGCTACAATTGCTGTAGGTTTGGGCATACTCGTGCACAGTGCAGGTCTAAACCCAGGTGTTACAAATGCACAGAAAATCATGCTGGGGAATCTTGCACGGTGGAAGAGTCTGATGCTGTTTGCGTTTTTTGTGTAGGACATCATTTTTCCACCAATAAAATTTGCTTGGAGCATAGTAGACAAGCAAATATTAAAAAATTTATGTCTTCTCACAACGTTTCTTATCAAGAAGCAATGTCCAAGTTTCCTGTGATTCATAAGTCTTACGCGAATGTATTGTCATCCTCACCAAATCCACCCCCTCCTAAAGTTACTTCCTATTCCATATCTGACAGTCAATCTTTTCCTACTAAGTCCTATCGTAAAACTGTTTTTCTTAAACCCTCTTCAAGACCTTCTTTTCCTAAATCATACGATCAAATGGCACACCGAGAATTGTTAAAATCTTATGAAATCCCCACACCTAGTAATGGCTGTGCTCTTGTTAATAATCAAGATAATCCTAACCCATCAAATGAACATGTATCGAAGGAAGTTTTATCGTCTGATTCAATTCAAAATTTAATATCCTCTTTAATTAAAGTAATTACTGACTCTAATATACCGAACCACGTAGCGTGTAATATTATTCAGACCATAACTCTATCAATCTTTAATCTTTTAAAAAATGGATCAAATTCTTCAGTGGAATTGTAGAAGTTTAAATAAAAATAAAACCGACCTCTATTTTCTTTTAAATAAACACAAACCTTTTATTTGCGCTATTTCCGAAACGTGGTTAAAACCACATTCTACTTATAGGATTCCTGGGTATACACTTCTCCGGGATGATAGAAGTGATGGGTGGGGCGGTGCAGCCCTTTTTATTAAAAATAACCTTAGTTTTAATCAACATTCTGTTGTAAATAATAGCAACCTTATTCAATTTGTATCTCTACGCTTTAATAACATTTCTTTTATCTCAGTCTATATTTCACGACGGGATAATTCGGTTGTCCCCATATTACGTAGCTTTTTGTCCTCTATTCCCCCTCCTATTATTTTAATGGGAGATTTTAATTGCCACAACCAGATCTGGGGAGCTCCCAATAATGACTCTTTTGGTATAAAACTTTTAGATATTTTGGACGAATTTGATTTATGTGTACTAAATGATGGATCCCCTACTCGCCGCACTCCTCCCAACATTCAACCTAGTTTTGTTGACATCTCTTTTTGTTCTCCCTGTTTAGCCAGCTTATTATCGTGGTCTTGTCTTCCTTTCTCTCATGGTTCAGACCATTTTCCTATCCTAATTTCATTTCCTTCTCAAAATATTAATGTTCCTATCCTTCCTCCACTTTTACCTTTTATTATTGATCCCACTAAATGGGGTCTTTATGCTGCTCTACTTGAAGAGAAAATTGATCTACTTCCTGTACCTAACCTAATTAACATTAAAGAGTGTTGTGAGGGAATAAAAGACTCCATACTTACGTCTGCAGAGACTATATTCAATAAAAAGAATATTGTCTTAGGCAGAATTCCTTCCCCCCCCTGGTGGGACTTAGATTGTACTAAAGCTATTAAAAGGCGATACGAGGCAGAGTCAATCTGTACGACTGACATCAACCTTGATTCTTTTCTAAACTATCGTAATGTGTGTGCCGCTACAAAGAGAACTTTAAACAACAAAAAACGACAAGGCTGGCGTTCATTTTGCTCATCTCTATCGCCTGACACCCCCTCGTCTCTGGTTTGGAAAAGAATTAAGCATTACAGATTGTCTCGTAAAGTTCATACTCCGTCTTACTACTCAACAAACTGGGTAGATGATTTTTTAGACCGGTTAGCTCCCCCTTCAGTTCCTAATTTGTCCCAAATCCCCTATTTATATTCATACCAGGCTAATTCTTCTACTTTAGATTCGCCTTTTACGTTTCTCGAGTTAAAATCAGTACTGAGTCATATCAAGGACTCCTCCCCTGGACCTGATGGTATACCCTATTCCTTTCTCTCAAAGTCCAAGGATAGTTTTCTAAATTATTTCTTAAAATTAATAAATTTGATTATTGATAGTGGTGTTATTCCTGAGAACTGGAAACACCAATTAATTATTCCTATTCCAAAACCAGGGAAGGACCCTAGTTTTTCTGAATCTTATCGCCCTATTGCTCTTTCATCTACCATTCCAAAAATAGTGGAACACCTAATAAAAAATAGATTGGAATGGTTCCTGGAGCACCATTCTCTACTAGCTAATACTCAATATGGGTTCAGGAGGGGCCGTAGTATTTCTGATAATCATGCTATTTTCACCACTGATATCCATCTGTCATTCAGTCAAAACAAGTCAGTGGTGGCTGGCTTCCTGGATGTCTCAGCGGCATACGATAATGTTAATCTTTGGGTCCTTAGGAACAAATTAGTTCAGCTAAGGTTTCCTAACAAGATAACAGATTTTATTTTTAACCTTTTATCAGGTAGGACTATATCACTGAGGTATCCGGGAGTTCAGCTTGCCACTAGAACAGTATGGAAGGGTTTACCCCAAGGTTCTGTACTCAGCCCTCTGCTGTATGATGTTTACACTGCCGATATGGATCATAACATACCGGATGTGTGTAATGTCTTACAGTATGCTGATGACCTACTTATTTACTCTGCTAGTTATTCTATCAGCTTAGCAAGGGATAATATTGAAAGTGGTATGACTGTTCTATCCTCTTGGCTTAGTGACAACTATTTGGACCTATCAGCCTCTAAGAGTGTAGTGGTTGTCTTCTCTCGAAAACGCCAGATCCCCCATATAAATATTCAGTGCAATGGGACTCCAATTCCTGTAAGGAAAGAGGTAAAATTTTTAGGTAAAATATTTGACAGTAGAATGAATGGTGTAGCCCACATAGACCATATTGTTAAAAAGTGTGAGAGCAGTATAAATATTATGAGATGTTTAAGAGGTGTCTGGTGGGGAGCTCATCCATACTCTCTTAGATTAATATACAATGCAATTGTAAGGAGTCACTTGGATTTTGCCTCCCATTTACTGTCTCCTTGCAATAAAACAGCATTAAGGAAGTTAGAGTTGACTCAAAATAAAGCTCTAAGGATAGTTGTTGGCGCTATGAAAAGCTCACCAACTAATGCCTTACAGGTTGAGTGTTCTGATCCCCCTCTTAATCTTAGGCGACAATATCTCTCTGACAGATATATTTATAAAATTTGTCATTATTCCTCTCATCCTCTTTTTTCCAAACTTAGAATATTAAATTCATATATTGCTTATAAACCATACTGGTCCCACAAAATTTTACCTTGTTTAATTGTAAGTCTCAGGAGGCTAGAGAGTATACACTGTCCTATTAAAAAATACCAAATTCATCCAGCTTTTGCAGTTCAGTATAGCTCAAAAATTACACTACCTTTAGTGGAGTTATCACTTAAAATTACTAAACAATCCTCTGATGCTGAAACTAAATTGAATGAAATTATAAAAAGACGCTGGCCTTTGGCTGATATTTTCTTTACGGATGCATCTAAATTAAGCAAACAAGGTTCTGTTGGTGTTGCTTTTTTACATATGAATTCTAATTTATCTTTCTCATATAAACTACCACATTATTCTTCAGTTTTTTCAGGTGAATGTTTAGCTATTCGGGAATGTATCAAATACATTAAACAGAACAATATTGCTTGTTCTGTTATCTTTTCAGACTCAAAAAGTTGTGTCCAGGCTCTCATCAGTAATCCATTTGCCAAAAACTGTGTTCACCCTATTTCTTTGGAAATAATAGATTTAATTAAATTGTGTAATGAGCAACATCTTCAAGTTACAGTGGCTTGGATCCCAAGCCATATAGGTATAATTGGTAATGAGCAGGTTGATCAATTAGCTAAACACGCTATTGATCACGGTAAAGAAGACTACTTTTCAGTTTATGCTTGTGATCTGATTGCCCTGGCCAAACATGATCTGGAAATGGCTTGGAATACATCTTGGAGGAACTCTAGTTCCCAAAAAGGGGGATGGTTATACAATATACAATCGCATATTACTTTTAGACCATGGTTCTCCAAATTGCGCCTCAGTAAACATATTTCGGCCACAATTTCTCGGTTGAGGATTGGTCATTGCTCTTCACCCGTTCACTTATGTAAATTACATGTTAGAGACTCTTCTTTATGTGAGTGTGGCCTTGACGAAGGATCCGTGACCCATATACTATTTAAGTGCCCTCGTTTCTCATCTCCTTCTCTCTTTGACATTTTGGTAGATCGGGGGGCCCCTCTCCCTGTTAATGTTTCATCTCTCCTAAGCCTAGGTAACAAACCATCTTTGAAAGCACTTGTTTCATTCTTAACAATATATACTATAAAATTATAACTGAAATTAACCTTATGTGTTTGCATGCATTATATAATGTCCTTCGTATTAGTAACACCTTTATTTGTTATCTACCGTAATGTCTATAAATTATTTTGATCATTGGTTATCTGTCTTAAATTTTCTCAACTAAAAAAAAAAATTTTTTCTTTACTTAAAGAGTAAAATTGGTAGGTACACATGAATGCGTCACAATCACTTGACAGCTGACAGTTGACTTGACACTGGCAGTAATATTCCTCAATTTAGAGGAACCAGTTGCCATTTATAAAAAAAAAAAAAAAAAAAAAAAAAAGGCGAAAGTTTGTAAGTATGTATGGATGTCTGGATGTATGGATGTTTATTACTCTTTCACTCGAAAACTACTGAACGGATTTCGATGAAATTTGGCACACGGGTAGATCATGTCCTGGATTAACACATAGGCTACACTTTAATCCGGGAAAATAAAAAGCGGGACTTTTATCCCGGAGAAACTTTTTAATGCGAGCGGAGCCGCGGGCAACAGCTAGTACTTAATAAATTTACAAAACGAAGTATAGGTTACAAATAAAGGTTAAATTCCCGCCTGAAGTTGGCACAAAATTTATATATAGGTATATCGAAAAACTCATGCTACTCACGGATGTTGATGTGATATTTCCCTTCCCCCTGAATAGGGAAAATGAGCAGTTGTCCGTCCAGCTTGTAGTCTCCGGTGAGGTCCACCGAGCACTTCACGGCTAAATTTTGCTTATTCTTGCTTAGATCCATTCTGAAACAACATTATAGCAATTTATTTAAAATCAAATCAAATAAATTTATTGCACTCCACAATGGTTAAATTGTTTTACAAATGAAGAAAAGTATGAAATCGCGGGCTCCGCAGGGCACGGCAACATAGAAGAGAGGGAGAAACTTTTAGTTTATAGTGGTTATTATATTTGTATTTTTTTTATAATCTAGTCTAAAAAAGTCACATATATATCGTTATTTATATAATAAGTAATGTAATTAAATATATTACTACCAAGTTAACCACGTCAAAACGCGTTGATTTGAGAGTACCTAGAACAACTCGAAAACATTGACTACTTAGTAAGCTAATGAAAGGATTGTTATTTAATAAAATACCTATTGACTTTAAACCGAGGACTTCAAATCGTTATATTTTTTAACTTTGCCCTCCGATAACTTTTTTTATTTAAACAAACTATATAGTAACATAAAACACTATGTAATAAAGTAATAAATGTCCATAACTTGTATTATTGCCAATGTTTAATGTAATATCGTTGATCTTGCAACGGAAATGGCCTTAACGCAACAGTCCTCACTAATTGTATGTCTTCCCTTGATAGAAACACGAACATTTTTTATAAAATATTATTTATTTTTTATTTATTTATTTATGAACAACCAGTAGTAGTTACACTGTTTGATTATAATAATTACATAAACCATAAAAACTAACAAAATTTGAGTGCACTACTTTTTAAGGTTGCTACATCATGCGCCAAAAAGAGGTAGCAGTAACAACTGTTAAATTAGTGCTATTAGAAAAATATACGTAATATAATAAATTAAATTAAATCTATGACTCTATATAAAGACTATGAAAGGAATATATAAAAACCAAAAATAATATACAACTACATCACCATGAATTTAGCAAGAGGCTAAATTTTGTTGTGTCAACTGTTGTCGTGTTAGACATTTAAATTCTTTTAGGGACAAACGAAGTATATCCACTGCAACACCAATTAAATTATATAGGTTGGATATTCTGTACAGAGGAGAAAATTGTCTAAGTTTAGTTCGGGCTGGAGGCAGGCGTAACAGGCCGAATGCATCACGCATCGCACTCCTGGGCACACGATGTGGGACACGCAACTCAACAGATTGCAACAACTCAGCGCAGTCGATTTCGTTTCTTAGTAGTTTGTACAGAAATGTCATATCGAGAAGGCTTCTACGGGTCCCTAGACTCTCCATATTAAAAAAGTTCAATTTGTCAGCGTATGTGAGAAGGCGTTTTTGCAATTTACCGGCCGCGACGAGATGTCTCATAAACCTCTTCTGTATTCGCTCTATACGCAATTTATGTGTGCTATAGCCGGATGACCATACGATACAGCAGTACTCGAGGATGCTTCTCACATATGCATTATTAATAGTTATTTTTGTTGCCGCATCACGAAACATCTTCCCATTCCTTATTACGAATCCGAGCATTTTGGAGGACTTGTTGATAGCATTATCTATGTGAGGCGTAAAGGTGAGTTTGCTATCAAAGATAATACCTAGGTCTCTAACTATGTTCACTTTGTTGATTAATGCTATACGACGTCTGTATTATACCGTGATTCCGAGTGAATGTTATATAACTACATTTTTTGACATTTAAAGACATATTATTTGTTATACACCAGTCAGAGATTGCTTTAAGGTCCTCTTGGAGCAAGGCACTGTCAGAATCTTTTCTAATGGCTTTGCACAGCTTCAGATCATCCGCAAAAAGGTATGCGTTGCAATGCCTGACATAAGTTATTATGTCGTTAATAAATATATTGAATAGCCAGGGCCCCAAGTGGGACCCTTGGGGTACTCCCGACGTAGCTGTATAAGTTTGAGAACTAAACCCCTTTAACACAACATATTGGATTCTGTTTGATAGATAAGATCCAAACCATTTTAATATGAATCCACTAATTCCATATAAGGGCAGTTTTTTCAGGAGTATATTGTGACAAACTCTGTCAAATGCTTTGGCAAAGTCCATATATACTGCATCGACTAAATAATAATAAATAATAATACCAGCCCTGTATTGTATACTTGCCCACTGCTGAGCACGGGCCTCCTCTACTACTGAGAGGGTTTTAGTAAAATATTATAAGCACCAATGAAATAATTAAAACAGTTCAAAAGTCGTAAAACGCGGCCATGATCCTTGCTAAGGCATAATAAGTTAAAGGAAAAATAACCTACTTTATAATTTATAGTAATTTCGTGTCTCCACCTCCTATATAATGTCCTCGGCAGTGACACTACAGACCTTAGGCAGCCATACAAATCGAGATACATCATGTAACACCATTGTTTCGTCAAATAAACCATTGCAGATAAGTTACAACGTTGTTTAAAATGTTATAGGATAATAGTAAGTATAATAATGTTCATGAATTTAATGCTTTTATCGCTGCTAACTAGATTTGAGCTGATTATTCTTTAGGGTGCTAACGAAACTTCTATCGTGGAGTGGAAAGTCTAGCACAAGATATATCCCGCACTAGGTTGTAAATTGTCTCATACTACGAAATTCCTATTCAATGTTTGAAATGTAGTGACTATTCAATAATTATACACACATCTCTGGCAACGTAAAATTTTAGGGTGACTAAAATGCTATATCTCCTAAAAATCAATATCCGTAATAGAAAAATACTGTTGTAACTATTTTTTACGCTACACGCATTGTAGTATCTTTTTTTAAATTAAAAAAGACGTGTGGCACTCGGAGACTGCCGCGGTAAAGCTATTGCATAGCATTTTTTATCAACTTATGTAATTATAATTTTTTTTTTTGCTATTGTCCAAATTTCACTCGTACCCTAACGCCGAAACTCTAAGCAGGCAATTCTAATATTTATAACCTCTTTGAACAGATATAAATAAAAACTTTTTTAAAATACAAACTTAAAATCACGTCATCCCGCTACGGGGACATTCCCATCAACTGCGCGCGTTTGACATTTCGATACGTTTCACTGACTGGAACAATTTTTAAATACACGGTGATTTCGACCTTTTATCGTTTAACATTCAGCTCATATCCTCTTACATATTATATTCTTACAAGACTGCGATATTAAATTTACTTATGGAATTTTTACACTCTATGTGGTTGTGATAGAGTTGAAAATAAATTACAAGACTGCGATATTAAATTTACTCATGGAATTTTACACTCTACATGGTTGTGATACAGTTGAAAATAAAATATCACCGCTGTGCCGGTCGGAGTGAGGGGTGTTAGGTTATTTTTTCGTTACGGAATTTCTGGATTCGGTCTCCACACTCAAGGCCCGCGATAGAAGCTATGCAATAGCTTAAAAATAGCCTTTTTTCCCCTATTTACATCATATTTTGCATTAAAAGTAGAAAATCTAGAAAAAATTAAATGCCGTATAACTATTATTTTCGTCGTAGGAAGACGTGACCTAGACCATTCGATGCGGCTTTTTTGCTGATATAGTAATAAGTCACTTTTGCCATTTTCCGTGATACCACCTTTCCGCTTTCTACCGTTGATATAAAACCATCGACTGCCGCACCACGCCGCCGCTGCTCGTCACCGTTGGTACGAGGTTTTTTAATACATCAATGATAGAGGCATAAAAAATGCAATTTACTAACTTTTTGTCCAGAATTAATTGCTAGTCCTGTGACTCAACCTTTTTTTACTTGACTTAAAATATTTAAATCCTGTGGCCGGTACCCACTAATAACATGTATTGCAATTTCGAAGATTCTTGAATGACTAGTCGTAGATCTCTTATGTGTAAGAGTCCGTCTGGGTGGGTACCACCACAATGTCTATTTCTACCGCCAAGCAGCAGTGTGCATGCACTGTTGTGTTTCAGTTTGAAGGACATTGTAGCCAGTGTAACTACTGGACATAATGAGACTTAACATCTTTTGTCTCAGGATGACGAGCGCAGTGGAATGCCACACAGTACTTTGTAACTCAAGGTGCTGGATGGTGTTGCTACTGTTTATGGGTGGTCGTATCGCTTACCACCAAGTGAGCGTCATTAAATGCCATAATTAAAAATAAAATAACAAAAAACCCGACTGTGTCAATATCTACCATCTTTATTAAATTCATTGAAGAACTGAAAATACGAAAACCAGATTTTAATTTGAATATTTTATTTTGGTGTTAAATCATCAAAGCTGACAGTGTTCCCAATCGCAGTCGGAGGCATTAGCTCAGTCTGAGAATTTGTTGGTCTACCTATATCACCAACCAAATTATGAGAAGTGAGCGTGTTATGCCTCCGGCAGCGTTTGTGACAAAGAGCGTTATAATGTTTGTGAGCACTGACAACTAAAATTATTCTAAACCAAAATAAAATATTCAAATTAAAATCTTGTTCTTATCTTTTCAGTTCAACAATCTAGGGAAACTAGGGAGGTTTGTTGTAGAGTTGTGTTTTGAATAAGGATACAAAAATCTAAAATGGACTGGCTCGATCAGTTGGTATGGCTCTTGCAGAAAACTAAAAAAAGTGGGGAACAATTATCTTACTTATACTTATTCTTACGGAAGTACAAATCGACGGCTCCGTAGAACAAAGTCGTATATGCAAAATGTTAGCTTTTCAGTAGTGCGCTTTGAAAGTCGTTAGTTTGTATTCATGTGCGAATTAGTGCTATTTTCACACATTAAGTTCAAATTTGTTACTGAACCCTATAGAATATAATGTTTTGTTCACTATAACTTGTGATTTTCACAATTAACTTAGTCTTTCAAAGCGCTCTACTGAAAAGCTTCATTTTGCATATACGACTTTGTTCTACGGAGCCGTCGAAATAAATATTCTCATGACATAAACATCATACAAACAATTGCGAAGGCATATTAACCCGACAACGCCCGCAGCTATTGTTGCAATTACCTGGGTCCTGGACGCCGGCATCCACCGCGAGAGTTGACTGACGGTTTAATATATCGCCGGCTCCGTAGAACAAAGTCGTATATGCAAAATGAAGCTTTTCAGTAGAGCGCTTTGAAAGACTAAGTTAATTGTGAAAATCACAAGTTATAGTGAACAAAACATTATATTCTATAGGGCTCAGTAACAAATTTGAACTTAATGTGTGAAAATAGCACTAATTCGCACATGAATACAAACTAACGACTTTCAAAGCGCTCTACTGAAAAGCTAACATTTTGCATATACGACTTTGTTCTACGGAGCCGTCGATATGTTAGAAATATATATATCCACAGGAAATTGAATCATGGATGCGTAACATTGCTTTAATGATGACACAATTATGGTACGTAGCCTGATGCTTATTTTGGCGGTAATTTAATGTATTTTCGTCCTTCAATCACAAATAAATTATTTAACTAGATTAACCGTGAACTTGGTGTATTAAATTACATTTTATGTTTACATAGGTACATTTATACATTTAATACATTGTCTAGTATACCCAACAAAGCTTCGCACGAGTAGGAGAAAATATATTATATTTTTATTGGGGAGACTTTGTTTATAATATTTAAAGATAAGACTATCTTGAGGCTCCGGATGATGACATGCAAATGGTATGTATCATTTAATATTATTTACCGGTTTACACAAAAAGTTATAAACAAAATAGCAATACGTTTAATCACAATATTTATTTTTTAAGTACATGGAATATGTTCTCATTCTCCTATATAGGAAAATGAGGTAATACTGCAACGATTATTTCTAAGAAAAAATAAATCGATCGTGTCAACGTATCAAATATCACAGAAGTATGGAATATTTTACAAACACCTCACACTAGTGAAGTCACAGCTGTCCAGATGTTTAGTTATACAGTTAAGAGTTCATTCTACTTATAACTTGTACATTACTTAGGACTGATGTGTGGCTATAAAAGTTTTCCATTAACGATTTAGTATAAAACTGGTGTCGCAAGAAATTTCCTCTGGTACTATTTACTGAATAGGATAATATTTTATTTAAATAAATTATACAGTTAAGAATCAGATGCCAGAAAAAAGATTTTCTATGAGATTAAGTAATAAGAAAATCGACATCATATTACAATGTAAATTCTTTAAAGATTTATGACTACGAAATTTGAACATTTGCATCCTAGCTGCCGTCAGCTTACTCTACTATCCCCAACATTATTTTTTATGTTGCCGCCAAATCAAGAAAGCAAACTTCATCTATCTATGCATATAAAATGTTTTGTCCTGAATGACTGACTGACGGATCTACGCACAGCTTAAACCGCTGATGGTAGAGACCTGAAACTTGGAGCCTGTGTTCTTTGTATAACGTAGGCATCCTGTTGGAAAAGATTTCCTAAAATTCTACCCCCAAGGGGATGAAAAAGGAGGGCAAATTTTTTATCGTGATTCCTTGATCCAATCGGAACCGCGATGATCACCTAGTAATATAATAAATGCGAAATTTTGTGAAAATGTTTGCATGTTAGAAGTAACCACAGAAACTACTAAACGGATTTGGATGAACTTTGGCACACGGGTAGATCATATCCTAGATTAATACATAGGTAACTTTTTATCCTGGTAATTTGCTCCCATGGGAAGTCATGGATATTTGTCTGATTCTTTCAGTAGATGGCGCTGGCATCGTACTGTGTTTAGCGGACTTTTGTAGCGGGTAGGATTTTCACGCGGACGAAGCCGCGACCAACACCTAGTACACTACAAAATACTAAAAACTCCGCACTTTTTCTTTACCCAATGTTTATAAAACACATTAGTATCAAAACCTGTAGTTATATTATTGTATATCATTATTGCACTAAGTGACACTAACAGAAACACATTGCCCTTGTCCCACTAAACCGCGTCCTTAATCTCGACTCCTATAACTAACTACGGTCTAGTTACTACACTTCGCTTCATTATACAGTCGTTTGTTAGTGCTGTAGGTTTGTGTATTTGTCACCAAGCAGTGCAAGTGGTAAAATTGTAGATAGTGTGTTTAATAGGCATTGTTTTACAATTTAACTTTAAAGAGTACCTTTGTACGTGTTATGAGCAAATTATAAAATATAATCACCGTGCCTTACACCAACCATGGCATTGGCATACCAACCATAACTCCGCGGTGGCCATGTTCGGCGCATTAGGGACGGCTGCGGGCTTCCTCCGACTCACGTCTAAGTTATCGTCCGCAACCGCCCCTAGTTGCACCTCTGCCTACCCCTTCGGGGATAACAGGCGTGAGTGTATGTGTGTGTTAATCTATATTATATCTGAAAAGTTTGTTTGGTTGTTTGGTTGTACGAGCTAATCTCAGGAACTACTAGACCGATTTTGAAAATTCTTTCACTAGTAGGAAGCTACATTACTACTGAGTACTATACTTTTCATCTCGGGAATATATTTTAATCTCGGAAAACTTGTTCACATGTGCGGGGTCGCGAGGAAAATTAATATTATAAAAAAGCTCCTTTTTGGCTTTTGTTCTGGGAAAAAGACATTACGCGACCTTAACTTATGAATTAAAATAACACCAAACTTGCGCTCACATTGCCCTAACATTACATTATAAATAATGACAAAATTATCAATTAGGAAGGAGTCCCGACCCACACCGCACACAAAACCATTCGTTATAACCTCGTTTATCATTAAAAGTCAATAATAATTAAATGAGATGTTAACTGCTGACAGCTAAAACATGTATTGTAGAAAAAAAAATATGGACTAGGTGTTGCTAACGGTTTCCCGCCCAAACCATAAACCTTTCCAGGATTTTAATTTACTATGATATAAAATAGTCTGTAATAAATTTAATCAGAACAAGTGTCTATGTATGTGGCTAATTTCATCCAAATCCATTCAACAGTTTTGCGTTTACTTACTTCTAACTAAAATGCAAATATTTTTACAAATACGCATACCTACGTAGATTGTAATATTAGGGGGTAAGATGAACAGGATTTATCTATCGCATCATCATCATCATCATCATCAGCCTTTATCAGTCCACTGCTGGACATAGGCCTCCCCTAATGAGCGCCATAGCGCCCTGTCTTCAGCTTGCCGCATCCAGCATCTGCCTGCAGTCTTTCGCAGATCGTCATCCCACCTGGCCGGAGGGCGTCCTACACTACGTTTGCCCAGTCGCGGTCTCCACTCAAGAACACGTTTACCCCAGCGGTTGTCGGTTCTTCGCGAGATATGGCCAGCCCACTGCCACTTCTATCGCATCATTAAGTTATAAATAGGTAGATGAGCTAAAGTTCAATAGAATAGTTTAAAGTTAAATAGAGATAATGGTCTTTATATGCTAATCTGTTTATCCCTAGATCTTTAAACTGGGGAATATATTTTTCACTCTTTATAGATGTTGGAATATGGAAAGTAAGAATTAACAAAGCCATTTCCTTTCCCTTGACATAGCACTGGATAGGTTTTTTTCACTGGTTTCGTTCTAAAGTATTTATTTCTAATTAGTGGCGTAGCGTGGGTTCTTGCAAGCCAGGGCGGACTCAACCTTTTCCTGTCCCAAGGCACCAATTAAAGTCATTTTAACAAATAAGAGTCATGTCACTCATGCCTGTCATCTCCCCTCCTCGCATCACCAAAAGTTCAAATTTGTAAAAGGTTTTATTTTACTTATTTTTCCGCCCCTCTTAATACGCCTAGGACGGAGCGCCCCCTCGCCCTTACCACGCATGTAACCTTATTGATTTACCTCCTAACTTTTATCTCGTAACAAACAAAGAATGAAGTCTGAACTTACTTGATAGCCTCAACTGTGCATCCTTTCATGCCGGCCACTGTTGTGTCTGTGAAGGTCAGCTTGAGTCCTCCCTGATCGCCCTTGATGACGTCGAAGTGCAAAGGGTCCAGGGACTTTACTCCTAACTCAGGGATACCTGGCGCGAAATGCGGCAATGCTGCCTGCGCCGACGCGAGGATACAGGCATCGTCTGCATTCTTGCACGGCGTGATGAAGGGAGCTGGTGGAAAAAAAAACATAGAAAGATTATTATTAAGTGCTACTCAAGTATTCTGGCTCTGGCTGTGAATTCTGTAAAGTCCAAATATGTCAAAAACTGGGAAATATTGCCGACAATTTATTTCGGCTTGCGTTTATACCTTACGCATAGTGGCTATGACTTGGACAGAAAATATTAGACATATAAAATGGAATGAATATTGCCTCTCATTACTCAATATTTGATAACGTAGATACCTAGTGGATTATTATGAACATTACCTGTATTATTCGTACAAGCTTGTAACGTATGTCAACGTGACAATGACCTATGAGTGCATTTTAAGTTTAAGGTCAAAGGCAAAAATTTTGTACTTACTGGGTTTGCGCATTTAAAAAGCGGTTATTATGTTTCCTCAAAAGTGCAAAAATTCATAGAAAATTTTAATCGCAAATATAATGGAAGAGCCATTAGCCAAGAGCCATTATTAGCCATAGTATGTGTTCTATATATTTATTATTATCATTTTGTTCATTGTTATTTATGACTGAATTTATAATTAATTAATATGTATATCTATCGTATAATATTTATGTTCATTATTGAACCTGTTAAGCGCTTCAGATAACTTTGATGCTCCTACCTTATTTATCTCTGCACCACCCTAAGGTTGACTAGTAGAGAATGCCTACGGCATTAAGTTCGCCTATATACATTGATTGTATATGAAGTGCATAAATGAATAAATAATAATAACAGTCAATTAATAAAAACCCAGTGATAATTGTGTTTGTTATTTATTGCAAACTTAATTTGATAATCTTCTTTATTTTAAAAAGGGCTCCACCGTTTCATCGATGATTTTATTAATGTCGAGTAGGTAGATATTAAATATTTATAATTTTATGAAAATTAATAACTGGACCTGAATAAGACTAAAAAAAATCGACAGTGATAAAGAGCAATTCATGGGACAACACATTTGACATTAACATTACTAGTCTAATAATCATAATGCTGCTAATAATAAACCAAACATTCTAACAATTTGTGCGCACAAACATAAATACGAAAATCCTAGAAATTACGTAATTTGTTCATACATTTGAAGTTTCACGAAAATTTATTTAAATTATGCAAAGGAATAAATTTCGAAATAAATCCACAATTATGCATATTTTGCTTGCCAGAATTTAATAGATAATTTTAAGTACAGTAAAAAGTTAAACTCAAAAAAGCAAATTCATTTAAACTACACAATAACACTACAGATCTAATAAAGGACAAAAAGAACTCCAAAATGCAGTTCCGTGTCCTTAGATATTAAAAAAGGGATTTAATAAAAATGATTCCTAAAAGTCTGCTCACTGTTATCAACGCAAATAATTATAAAAATAAAACACGATTTCAAAATTTGAAACTCATATTTCGAACTCACCCGAAGCAGATCTTACGGCTAGTATCACAGATAAGAAACAGGCGTATCGCAGCATGTTGTGTGTTTCGAGTGACCGGTAGTTGTGACGCGCAACTCCACGGTACGGGCTTATATGCGGCATCGTTGTGACGTACATTGAGGTTGTCTGCTCTTTTGCGAAGGTTTAAGGAGCAGCTTTTAAGGTTTTAAATGAAATACTAATACTAGTAGTGGCAGGTACAGGGAATAGCATAGGCAAGACACCATCTATCGATCCATATAACATCTATATTGTTTTAGGGCAATCGTAAGCAATCAACACTCAAGACTTTGAAATGAAAAAGTACCTACTGCATAAGGCTGCACTCTGCTCGTCATTCTAATTCATGTGATTTTACGTTTCCTGTTATGACAATTGACAATGAGAAAATTATCTTACAAAGATGACCAAACTACCATTCGCCGTTGCTTGGCTGCTCACATTCACACACACACTCATACAACCACGCCGCTGAATCAGTCTTGGCTAGTAATCTTGGCTGTAGAAACTGACAAAATAGTCAAACCCAGATGGGCTGTAGCAAACGAGATATCTAGCGTAGAGTTACTGTCTCCAAAAATATTTTTGTGCATAACCCAAACTTCCCCTTAACATAGCCTATTTCCGTTGTGCCTCGCACATCGGGATTTTTCCATATAAAGTTTAAATCCAATATCATCGTAATTACAAACTATTTTTGTTTGCAATTTCCGATCTAATTTAGAAGAAAAAAATACAATGCCCACAATTATTGATGTAAACGATGGTTACATCAATAATTGTGGGCATAATAATTATTCGATGACTTGATCGGAAAATTAATATGATTAGGACATGAAATCCATCCATATCCATTTCACAGATAAATTTAAGTTACTAATTTGTACATTACATTTAATTGACTAAATTTTTATGGATGTCAGTACCAGTTCGAATTAAGCCGTATACCTAAATATACCACCCTTATTTCCGAAAGAGTGGCGTAGTTGTATAACGGTACGACTGCAATGCTGAGGTCTCGGGGTTCGATCCCGGATCGGGCAGTGATATTGGAATTTTCTATTCAGTATCAGCCCGGAGTCTGGATTTTGTGCTCGATATGGCGTTAGGCTCGCCCGCTATCACATCATGGTACGGAATACGCACGGCAAAAAGTGGGTGCACTAGTTGCGCCTCTGCCTACCCCTTCAGGGATAAAAGGCGTGAGTATGCGTATGTGTAGACAGATTACAAATTACATATAATATATCCAAGACCCAAACACCATCGCGTAAGATAAATTCTAGTGTCATACCCAAACCCAAACAAGCCCAGCCGACCCCCACCATGTTAGCGTATCGATCTTGAACTTGGTACACAAAACTCGGCTATTACATCATTGGCACCTAGACCGCAATCACCATTTTGTTTGCCTTTAATATTTTCCACACACTAAAATACATCGTTTCCTAGCTTTTGCTCGCTGCTCCGCCCTTGTGAAAGAGTTTTATCAGGATAAAAGGCCTGCTGTATAGTTTCCCGTGATAAAAAATAGCCTATATCCTTCCCAGAGTCCCAAATTATCTCCATACCAAATTTCATCCAAATCTCTTCCGTCTGCTCGGCAGTTCGTGTTTATCATTTTCAAAAAGAGATCCGAATAGATCCATTAAAAATATACCAACGCACGAATTGGAAACCTTGTTTTTTTGAAAGTCGGTTGAAATAGAATGAGTACTTCCCTTTACCGATAAAAAGTGCCTACCCAACAGTACTGGCGGATGTTAGTTGTGGATGATGGTTTCTTTGAAGCTCAAAAAATCTGGGGCTTAGGGCAGAGCGCCCTGCTGATCTCTTAATTAACAATTAAAAAGTAAAACTAGCCTGTTGATCAATTACCGATCGCTTTAAAGGTGAAGGAAAACATCGTGAGGAAACCTACATGCTTGAGAATTCTCCATAAGATTTTCGAGGGTGTGTGAATTCTGCCAAACTGCACTAGGCCAGCTGGTGGACTAAGGAACTCTCTTAGTAGTAGAGGAGGCCCGTGCTCAGCAGTGGGCAGTATACATTACAGGGCTGATTCCATTGCATTGCAAAACTCACCTCAAACTACACTCCTGGGATATAGTTCTGTTCATTTTCTGGGGAAGGGAGGTTTGAGTCATTATTATTAAATTTCATCACCTGGTCTAAGCTAGCTAGCTCAAAATAATATGTAAACAAAATATCGTTGTGTAAACACTTCAAAATTATCAGTATATTTGCAAACGTCGCGTTGCCACAATATTTGATAATCGTAAAAGTAAATGGTTTCGGAATATGCAATGCCGGTACATCCCCACAAGGGAGGGAAGACTACTTATTTGTTCAATATAAACCTTAAACCGATCAGCTTATACTTCTGTACACTTTTACATTAACCCGTCAAGCCCCGCTTATATATATAGATGTATGGAGAAACCCTATATATATGGACACCGCTGTCCGTCGCGGGACTTGACGAGCCAATAAAAGCACACGATAATTTTATTTTAATCTAATTATTACAAGTTTCACAATTGTTCTGATTTTTATGAGTATTTGCATAGTTTATTGGTCGTAGTATTAAATACATATACATATACACTCACGCCTTTTATCCCCGAAGGGGTAGGCAGAGGCGCAACTAGTGCACCCACTTTTCGCTATTATTCCGTCCCATGATGCGATAGGGGGTGAGCCTATCGACGTATCGGGCACAAATGCCAGACTCCGAGCTGATACTGAATAGAAAAACTCAATATCACTTTGCCCGACGCGGGGATCGAACCCGAGACCTCAGCATTGCAGTTGTACCATAATACAACTATGCCACCGAGGCAGTCTAGTCGTAGTATTAAATTTTCGCTAAATGCACATAGCAGCATGCACTAGTGAAATTCGTTCTAGAGGGCTTGGGAAGGGAGAGATTCCTTTCCAATTCTATTAACTCTGCAACATCACCATAGTTCCATTAGTCGTGAGAGTGTTTACGTGCAGTACGGAACACTAAACATCAGGTTTCCCTAATGACTTCTTCTATTTACGCGAATGTTAGACATTAAAATAAAACTATTTTGCGGATTTTATCGTGGTTTTTTAATTTATAAACATCAGGTTTCCCACTCGTTGATTGCCCAACCGTTTTCTACTGGTGTTTTAAAGTGAAAATCACACAACCTTAGCCCCAGTTAGCTCATTTGCCATAATTATTGATAAATCGTTAAACAAACTTGGCGCGTGTCATGCTTGGTAATAACAGCTTCTTTGAAGGGTTAACGACGACCGGTTAGCAATAATCAAGCTTTAAAATTAGCACCTTAGTTATTGTCTCCGTGGAGTATAAGGAAAACGAAGCTTCAGAAAATAACGGTTGATCTTCACGGGACTTACTGTATTTTACCTACGCAAGCTAATTACAACACATGAATAGCGAGGAGGAAAATAAACCTAAAAAACCTCGATACAATCCAAAAACTCGTCTATTCAAGAAACACACACATTATATTAAACAATATAACCATAGTGTTAGACAGTAGTTTACAATATAAAAGGTGGCGTCGACTAGAGTAGAATCGAAGCGCGTCGGAACGAATCTCATTGCCTCCGTATGCGCAGTGATAGGGCCCGGCGCGCCGCGGCACATTCTTAATGGACGCAGATTCAAAGTATATGTATAAAATGCGAATTAATGCCGCTCGATTCGTTATAAACCGATGAAGTGTACGCTAGCCATTACACACCAAGTTATACTCTATAGAAAGAGAATGGTCAAGTCAGCTACAAAATTCATATCACCTAAATACGATGCTCTACGACGACGAAACTAATCAATGATCTTTTTATGAAGGTATAATATTCACAGATGAGTATTTTTTTTTGTTTACGTGGAGAAAGTGAATTATTACTTTTTTTTTTTGTGGCCATCTTCGGCGCATTAGGGACGGCTGCGGGCTTCCTCCGACTCACGTCTAAGTTGTCGTCCGCAACCGCCCCTGCGCGTACCGCTGTTGCGGTCCTTCTCCTGTTGTTGCGGGGGCTCAGAAGCCCCCGTACACCGAAGGAAGCCCTTGGCGTCCGAGGCAGCGTGAGGCCTAACCGCTACGCTGCCGTCCATCACGGGGGTCACAAAAGTTGGCTAGACTAATAGGTGGGCGGCCTCTTCCCCCGGACTGATGAGTATTGTGCCTCTATCTATAGCTCGATCTGTAATGTTTACTGTCGAACTCAAGTACTGTACATTATTTTTAATGCGAAAAAGGCAGTTAACACATTTTGTTCCAACTACAAACGTGTATTTACGATACCATGCGTTCTCTCTATTTGCGTATCAAATATAGATTCATAATCGCATATAACAAAGGACCTCTTTAAATATTTATTATCAATTAATTTCACGTACGGACTACGGTTAAAATAAATGTTTTCCGTCATAAACCGTCATATTTTGGGTATTTGGTTTTTTAATTAAAAGATATTAATATTTTTAAGCATTAGGTAAATTTATTGTGTGCGTTATCTAATAAATAATGTAATAAATATCTTAAATAAGAAACCTATACTATAATAAAGCATATTATAGATCCCGGTGTGTCTGAACATTGAAAGAAATGTGATAAAAAAGAAAGGGGGTGAATAAAGAAGAGTAATGAAAAACAAATCAGCGATTTTTGTATTTCATTTGTTACTGCACATATCAGAAACTACTGAACGGATTTCGATGAAATATGGTATGGAGATAGTTTGAAATTATAGAAAGGACATAAGGAACTTTTTATTCCGGGAAAATATAAAGCGGGTCTATTATTCCAGAAAAACTTTTTCACGCGGGTGGAGCCGCGGGCAAAAGCTAGTATAGAATATAATGTAATACTAATTAACAATATAATAGGATAGACGTATAATTACTCATAATTTTAATATAAGAATGAATTAAAATGCTTATCAAATATTTTCTGGTCATTCCATCAATTATACTTTATTGACATCAATATGAAGTGATTGGTTGTTTAATGTTCGCCGTAGAATAATGAATTAATACATCAGATAGGTCTTGGATGTAGTCTTGCTAAATAAAACTTGACTCAACCTTAAAATCCTCATAAATGTCGTTTCCTCGTTCCGGTATGAGCAATGGGCAATGCGATGCTTTTGTTTCCTAGGTCCTTGCCCTTTCTTACCCTTTGCGCGTTTGACAGTCTATCAGGTGAGTTTGAGTATGCAGGTATTAAGCTTGATTCTTTTTTTTATATGTTTTGGGTTATATTATTGTACAGTAATTTGTTTTATGTATTGTGTTTGAGTCATACATTGATTGTAAACTGTTTTATCTTTAATAATAATAAATAAAGATTTTTTTAAAGTGACCCCACTGCCTGGTGGTACTCGGAGTGGGGTCCAAATAGTGTCGACTGAGGAGCGATGATTATCGCTCGTCATTTGACACAATTATGCCGGCCTGTTTGAACCGAATGTACACAGGCTGATCCCGGAACGCGACACTTACGTGGACCACTATGGAAGGTTTTAGCACCATATTGTGTACGGTGGTTAGTGGTCACTATACAAGATATATGTATTACCACCAGCACAGAATGTGATGCACAAGTCATTAAAAACTTTTTAGCGGTACTGGTAGCGCTTTTGCCTTTTTCGGGGATAGAAGGAAGAGAGAAAGTTTATTGTTCTTCCTCTTCTTCTGAGACTGAATGATTTTGCCTAGGAAAGTTTATATTTTTGATATTACATTGACATAAACGCTATACGATACAATTATAGGTTGTACTTGTCCATTCCAAGGCTTCAGTTCTGCGCTCTTGATTGAGGGCCTTGCACGGAGTTACAAGCGCATTAAGTTCATTTGACGCGGTTATGTAATCCGTAGTTAGGTCATTATGTAGTTGACTAGACAGTTTCAAATATATTTATCTTCTCCTAGAAACATATCAAGCTATCCTTATTGTTGTCTTATATCCGCACAATAATAATTGTAGTGTAGTCAATAAAATAGTGTTTTTGAAGATTTCCGTAATTATACTGGTTTGTCTTGTCCGAAATCGTCACAAATCAGAAAACCCAAAATATACCCATACTAATAAATTGAGATCCCCAATAATTTCAATTTATCCCGGCGCAGAGATCAAACCCAATGCATCTTGCTATTTCCTCGCTTAATGTAAAAGGTACACATGTCTTGTATTAGTAGGCACGTAAAACTAAAAGCAACAAAAGTAGCTAGTTAATGAATAAGTCATTATAACAGCAAAAAATATAATCATCTCTTTTGAACTATATGCAACAAAAACCAGCCTTGACACTGAGTGACACGCGATCTTCGTGGGCTGTGCCAGGAAACGCCAATCATGATTTACTATGTTTTGTTATTTTATGATCATAATTTGCGGTCTTACTTGTAACAAATTAGCGTAATATGATTGCTTATGTACGGTAATGAGTCTTGATGTATAGGTATGGTTTAAGCCATCGTCATCCTTCTCTTCCTTTTATAGAGTCGGGGCAAACGTATTTTACTTGTACTGTAAGCGACCACGCTGAGGACTCGCCCTGTGGGGTACAAGCTTCGGCTCAGGACGATAGAAAAAAACCACTACACCAATGAGGCTGGTCTATTCATACTCTGATATTATGCCCACACGTTGTCTCCATCACTTTTATTAGAAAAAAACTATACACACTCACGCCTTTTGTCCCCGAAAGGGTAGGCAGAGGCGCAACTAGTGCACCCACTTTTCGCCGTGCGTATTCCGTCCCATGATGTGATAGGGGGCGAGCCTATCACCATATCGGTAACAAATTCCAGAGTCCGGGCTGATACGGAATATAAAAATCCAATATCACTTTGCCCAACCCGGGAAACGAACCCGAGACTTCAACATTGCAAAAAATATATGTAATTTAATAATATGTTAATAATTATGTTATAGTTCTACTATTTATTGCTTATGCATCAGTATTTCCTGGGTTATTTAAAATTGTGTTTATTTATGTTTCTTGGAAAAGCGTTACATCATTCATTGTTGATCGATAAGTAGACGTTTAACAATGACTAACTGATGCCCGCGGAGCCGCTTACGAAAAAGTCTCTTCACGGAAAAAATAATCCTATCAAAATTAAATAGCCTTTATTACTTTACCTTGTATTTTTAATAAAGTTAGGAAGATATTGTTATTATATTATGATTATACGTGCCTTCGCTTGATTATAAATATTACTCGTCACATACGTGTATAAGCCGATTAAATACAAATGCATACATACATATACACTCACGCCTTTTATCCCCAACAGGGTAGGCAGAGGCACAACTAGTGCACTCTCATTTCGCCAAGAATATTCCGTCCCACATGATAGGGGGCGAGCGTATCGCCATATCCGGCGAAAATTACAGACTCCGGACTGATACAGAATAGAAAAACCCATTATCTCTTTGCCCGACCCGAGGATCGAATCCGAGAGTTATTGCAGTCGTACCATAATTCAACTACGCCACCAAGGCAGTCAAATAGAAATATCACACTCTAATCTAGGATTCCAAATAAATGGTAATGTAATGAGTTCAATCCACATTAAATGTTTAATACGATAACTGTCAAATATTATTTACAAGCTGTGAAACACGCCCTTAGTATTATAGAAATGTAACAAACAAACAGTAGCATGATATAACTTAGCTATACCTACTTCTTGTCTTGTGCAGATAGGTAAGGACTGTACATTGTTGATCATATTAGCTTGTTCCATTAGACCGCGAATATTGTTTACTGAGACCTGCATCCGGCTCTGATGACTGACAGTTTACACATGCCTCATTTGCTTTACTTTAATAATTCGTTTTTAAAGTGTCAAAATTAGTAAATAGCTTACGGGTGGTGGACGCGCAACAAAAGGATTTAAATTGGGAACGTGCACGAACTACAGGGGGCAGCACAGAATCGACACAAGAGCCACATGTGGATAAAAAAGGAACTTTCAAAGCTATAATTTATTTTTATTATTCTTTTATTATGTCAAAAATTATAAAATGTCGGTTCCTACTGAATATTATTGATACCTAGAGTGGCCAAAATAAACTTTTTTAGATGGGAGCTAGATATTTTGATGGTATTGAAGCAAAATTAGGAGATTATAATGTTTCGTGAATTACAGATTTGTTTGTATTGAATATTATCTTCAAAACATCTTTATGGGTATAAATTACGTAATGAGACATTTCTAAATGCTTTTGAAACTCATAATTTTGTATGTTCTATACAGCTTTTATTATTTTTGTCGATTTTCCCAAAACTATGGAATATAAATACTTAGGTAATAATTCTTGGGGACATAATAGAATTTCACACCATTCGATATGAGGAGCCGAGACATGGACACTCACGGTAGGGTTGGTCCACCAGTTTAAAGTCGCTCAGCGGGCTATGGAGAGAGCTATGCTCGGAGTTTCTCTGAAGGATAGGATTCGCAACGAATACATCCGACAGAGAACCAAAGTTATCGACATAGCTCAAAGAATTAGCAAGCTGAAGTGGCAGTGGGCTGGCCATATCTCGCGAAGAACCGACAACCGCTGGGGTAAACGTGTTCTTGAGTGGAGACCGCGACTGGGCAAACGTAGTGTAGGACGCCCTCCGGCCAGGTGGGATGACGATCTGCGAAAGACTGCAGGCAGATGCTGGATGCGGCAAGCTGAAGACAGGGCGCTATGGCGCTCATTAGGGGAGGCCTATGTCCAGCAGTGGACTGATAAAGGCTGATGATGATGATGATGATGACGATATGTTTATTTTATATTTTAGAACATCCGGATACACAGCAATACATTATCAACAAATTAAATGTTATTTTCATCTTTTTAATATGATTTTTTTTACGTCAATGTTGGGCTGAAAAAGATTCATATTACGCAACAAGATGGCCGAGCTTAGGTACGACGTGTATGTTCCCTATAGTGAAGTCGGGATGAATAAACTTAAGCAATTTTGATTCTAATGACTGCCTCGGTGCAGCGACTGATCAAGAGTTCTGACCGCCCTAGGCTAATTATGAGGACGCGCCCCCTCCAGGTGTAAGTGATACGGTCGGCCTAAAAAGTAGTATAATAGTTTGAGTTTATTTACTAATGTGAAAATTTTAACATGGCTCCATTGATGTATTAAAAAACATCAATGCATGGCTCATACTACCTATAAACGTTTTCAGATCGATCTGAAAGTGAAACTAACGTTGTCCATTAATCTACACGACATTCAGCCTTAGCGTGGCAAACCATTTTTTTAGCTGACCGTACATAAAGGTGCCTTATACGACCTCGCGCATTATACGACTAAAATCATGACAAGTGACTGCAGGCTACCAAGTAGAAAACCAAATCCATGTCGTGTTTGGCCGCATGACTTGTATTAGCTTAGTTTCTTTAGAGAAGTTAGTTGTTGCGGCCATTGACCATGTGCGTGGTAATCTATTGTGTGAAGTTGCATTTATCGTTTAGGCGACTTTTATACCAATATATAGTAATTTATGTTAGTTAGTTTCAAGCGCGATTTTGATTGAAAACGACAACAAGTTTGAGTCTCCGTACGACAAAATTTCTGAAACAGACGTTGGAACTTGGTGGCTAGATTGAAATTAAAGAAAGATATGAAAAATCTGTCTCGTTTATTCCATTAGTGTTGAAATAGTCTTTCCGATGACGTATTATGAATTAATCAGATAAATTTATTTTTTTAAAAATCACGTTGAAGTGTTAAATGAAATAGTCGAAATTTTAGATACGGCGTCTTAATTCTTGACTGAAGACCTTTGTATTGACTAGAGATATTGCTAGCATTATCATAACTTTGGCCTCGACAGTCTTTAATATCCAGTTCCAAAGTTTTATCAATTGTCGCAAGAACAGCCTTGTCCATGTCTTCAACTTTATGACCGCAATTGGGTAAAAAGGTGACAAAACGTTCAACAGGTTCTCCGTCAGGCAAAACATAACTAATTATAAATGTCAACTGATCGGTGTGTGAAATATCTGCAGTAGAATCAATGCTAATCGAATAATATTTTGCTTTTTTTATTTTCCAATAATCGAAAGTCGAACTTCATCAGCGAGAAGTAAAATAAATTCATCGATTATAGAGGATGACAAGTACGATGGAGCACCTCTGCCTTTTTGTCCTAATCTCACCAGCCATGAAAGGATCAAATTTGGATATAAGCTCAATACAGCCAAGAAAATTTCCGTTTAGTGCAGATCCAATAATATCATTTTGACCGTGAAATGGAAGGCCACGAGAAGTTAAAAACTTAATTGTTTCTATTACACATAGTAATACGTTTGGCCAATAAGTTATTTCTTCATTATATTGTTTGATTATTTTGGTATCCAATCGTTGTAAAAGTTTTCGCTACATACATAATATTGTCCCAAACATTTACGATGATCCGGAGAATTGTCATGATCAGTTATTAAGTTAGAATTTTTCCAGTCATTAAATCCACTTTTGGCAAATATGGATGTTCCCATAGAATAATAACGCCGATGTCCCTCCATATAATTTACAAGGACCACAAAACACGTGACCTGTGGATTCTGAGTATACTAACCAGCTTCTCTTCACAATTTCGCCATTAACAAGCTTTATCTCAAACATATGTTTAGATAGAAATCTTTTTTGATTTTTATACTGCCTTTCTGATCTAGAAAAAGTCAAATTCTTCGTTTTGTTGCAGTCCTTTTTAACAATATAATCCCAAAATTCATCGTTTACATGCCACAGTGCAGGGTCACTTGACGGAATAGACGGCTTTTCTTCTATTAGAATTTCGTCTTCATTGTAGATCGTCGGCGCACTGTGGAACGTCCCCATAGAAAGGGCGTGACATGTACCGGTAGTACTGAATGTCTGATAACTGGAAACTGAAATGCATTGTGGAAAGGGGACAATATGACCTTTCAAGTTTTATAATTTTCACCCCTCTAATCATTTTATTTTACCTAATATATAGCATCAAAGTTGAAGTATCGAACACTGTCGAAAATGACCTCACTGTTTAAGAAAGATATTTGTGGTATTCGCAATAGTTTGGAGAAGTATTTTACAAATAAAACGGTTTAATAGGATACACTTATATAAATGCAACTGTTTCTTTTTAAAAAGACGCTTTATTTTATGGTTAAATTAAAGTTTAAAAAAGTAATCGAAGTGTTTGATAAAATCTGTCATATAATAAAAACGCCACGAAACCCCGACCTAATGATACTTGTGTTTGATAGTTCAGAGTAATTAGGAAATTTTGCTAGAACATTATGTACCCCCCCTCGTCCCCCTTTCGAAGAAAATTAACAAAATAGGCCAAACGCCTGATAAAAATGTCAGAGCATCTACATTTTTCATCAAGCTGACTACATTTTGTGAATTATGAATATTTCATCAGGTGTTGATATTACACGAAAGCAATCAAGTAGGTTGGTGTAAATAATTTTTAACATTATGCTTTCAATTGTTGTGTCATTTTAATCCATCCTAATATAATAATATTACTCGAAATAAGTTTTTTAAAGTGTTTGGAAACGCCTGACAATTTTTTTTGAGCAAAGTCCTTGAGATCGTAAATTTAGGCGATTTTAAGACATGTCTAATTTTCATTAATTAGGTTAAAATGTACCCTATACTGTATTGTATTTCACTTGTTTAATTGCAATAATGTCAAATTATTGTGTATCTACCCTTAATTTGGTTTTAAACTCCCTTGAAATATAGGCATATTTCAATATTTTTTTTCATAGTCATATCAGTATTTTTCAAATAAACTACATTGGTACAATGGATAGGTCTACTATTCAATAATACACGTAAAAAAAATCAAATCTTTACGTTGTTCCCTTGTTGAGTTATCATAAGATTTGTAAGAGAGATACTCATGTCACGCCCTTTCTATAGGGACGTTCCACCGTGCGGCGTCATCGCTACTGTAGAAGTAGTGTTGGACGGAGAAACGTAAGAACAGTCCGCGGTAGGGGCAAGAAATCGCTGGCGATAGTTTAGCATTCGTCACCGTTTTGTTCCTTTCTGCAGAGCTCGAAAAAAATGTTTCCAGTTTACGAGTATGTTTTAAAATGTTTTCTTTCTTCTTTTCCTTTTTTTCTGTATTTTGCTGCACTTGGCTTTTTTACTATCGAATTACTCTCATTACTAATCATAGTCTTAAAAAATACTGAAATACGAAGGAAAGGACAATAAAAATCAATCACGAAAAACGAATATACTCGAGCGCGTGATAATATGACGGACCTTAGAGTAAGTATAACTACCTATAGAGCGCGCGTATGCAAGTGGGAACAATAGGTGAATAGGCACGGGTGGGAACATCGTCCTGCGCCGGCCGCAAGCGCTTGTAGTCACTCGAGTAGGAACGGTGTGAGCACACGCGAGTGAGATCTATGCGAATATTTGATTATTAATACTGCAAAATGGTGAAATGTTCTGTGGAATATTGTAAAAACGACACTCGGAAACACACTAAACAGAATTCTAATATCACGTTTCACAGGCAAGCCATATTTCAGTATATTTTGAAGTAAAATTGAAATGACGCGTCGCGGTATGAAAGACGCACGGGAGGCGAACACTTGTACTCCCAGCACTGCCCCGCATCCCGCTTTTTCGATAGTGATGTTACGCGTCGATACCAGAATCGATGTAATATTTTCATATTATAGCATACGTATTTATTACTATCGAAGGCGATGCTTAATATAATGTAGCTTAGGTAACTGTTTTTGTCTGTGTGTGATTTTTAAGCCAATGAATGATTGCGTTTTTGTTTATGAAATGAAAGAAATAATTACTGTTCCTAAAAATTTACCGATTACGATAATATGTTTAAGCTATTGCATAGCTTCTATCGCGGGTCTTGACAGTATAAGTTAGCAATCATTAAGATATATTTTTTTGTCATTTTTTTAACATTGGTAATAAATGTTTCAAAAACTAGACGTGACTATTTTAGGCTTGGGGAGACTAGCTAAGAAATCCATGGTGCGATGCTCGGTTTATATCCATTGGTTCAATTATAATGGATATCCATTAATATTATTGGTTCTTATTGCTTGTAAAAACTGCTCTTGAGGTAGGTACCGTGTTTATAAATCATTCCACATGACACTACACCAATTCGCAGCATAGCTTTTATCTATATTTAGGCAATACGCTTAAAATTACTCACAAGGCCATATTTTGTAGAACCACAATTTTTTAACAACAATATGTACCGCGCCGCCGGACCTGTACTTATCGATAACTGTTGCGTTGGTGCTGCTCGCGTGCCCATCCCTAGCAGTCGCCAACATTTCTATATAAGTAGCTATAGTTCACCTGCCTACGCTGGGTAGTGGGCGCACGGTGCGATATTAGCGCTCTATAGGTACTTATACTTACTCTAAGGCCGGTATTAATAAATGAATCTCAAGTTAGAGTTACATCTCAAGTAGATATAATGTATGAAGAGTCCAATACATTGTGTCCACTAGAGATGTAACTCAAACTTGAGATTGAATTATTAATACGGCCCTAAGTGACGGACGAACGACGATTAACGAAAGAGAAAGAAGCGCGGCAAAGTATACTAACTATTTAACCACCGAGGAGTCCCCGCGCGTCGTTGACGTGTTTCATCGCGCACGGCGAGCTGCGTTGTTGTCATTCACTCGCTTGGAGCGAGTGACTGAGACGAGTGAGTTGGCAACAACGCAGGCGAGCGAGTAGCTCGATCACCGACCGATTAAAGTGATAAATCAGTGTTTGTTTTACGCGCGCTTTTTAAAGTAACAAATCAGGGAGTCCCAGGCTTTTTCAGTTCACAGCGCATGTAGTTTTAGTGTTTTGGCTCGGTCTAGTTGAAATATGTAGGGTAGATGCAATGATGCTAGATCAATAGTGTATGCGATGACACGATTTCAGCGCACCCCCCCGATCCTCGCGCCCTAGGCTACAGCCTAATTAGCCTAAGGTTAATCAGGCCCTGCCTCGGTGTCGTTGTTGTATTCGGCACGACTCCAGTGCTGAGGTCTCGAGTTCCATACTCGGGTTGGGCAACGTGATATATATATATTTTTTGATTGACGCGATGAGCATGTCGTTCGTCTAATGGTAAGCGATATGGCCGCCCATAAACAGTATCAACACCATACCCAACTTTTAAATACTCTGAGAAATTAGATTTGAAGTCTCATAATGTCCAGGAATTACGCTGGCTACAATGTCCTTCATATTCAAGTGTGCGTGACACTGCTGTTAGATTAATATTTGGTTTGATTGTTGATATTGGGTTTTTTTACTCAGCATCAGCCAGGAATTAGTGTCCGATGTGGCAACAGGATCGCCCCCTATCACATCATGGGGCGGAATACGCACGGTGAAAACTATGTGCAATAGTTGCACTTCTGCTTACCCCTTCGAGATTAAGAGGCGCCAGAGTATGTTTGTGATTATTTTAATATTGTTTTTTTTTATGGTATGGCCATCTTCGGCTCATTAGGGACGGCTGCGGGCTTCCTCCGACTCACGTCTAAGTTGTCGTCCGCAACCGCCCCTGCGATTATAATATTGTAGGTGTTTGCACCGGTGAAAATAATTTAGCAACAATTTATCCACTGTCTCGTTTGTTTCTGCTAAAATAATTATGCATACCATTTTAAAGATAGGTTTCTCTCTCATACAACGTCGTTATAGAACCAGCTTTCTATTTTTGTATACGTGGACGGTAAGTGACTCCCAGCGACTATACCGGGTGGAAGGGAAACGCTCTCTATACCGGAACGGTAAGAGAGAAGAACCATTATATTAACGAAAAACTATATTCATTTGCAAAGCTAAGCGATAATACTTACGATTTTAGTATTTCCGTAATTCATGCGCGCGCAATGTAAAGCGTACAAAGAACTGGGCGGCCGCCGCGCTGCGCCGGGACCGGCCCGCGGTCGTTAACCCGTCAGCTGATGTACGTGTTTCATTACGATATTTTTAAAATATTGACCTTTTTTACTATGTTTATCAGAATAATAGTTTGATTTATCTATCCATACGTGAAGCTGTACAGAAATTTGAGAAAATCCTACTATAATTGTAACAATGCGATCGCGATTTCTTTAGTACCATCACGTCAGGAATCACCAATACTATCACCTGTATTCGTTTCCGAGAGCGTTCCCCTTCCACCCGGTATAACCCCTAGACTCCTAATGTTCAATATTTCTCTTCAAATTAATTCTGTCAACTACCTGAGGTTTGAGGAAGCGGGGTACTGCATTATGATTGGTTCTTCCAACACCTTATCGCATTATATAACCTTGCAAATATAGGCATAGGGATAGGACGAGTTAAATGAAAACACGATTTTTTTATCGATATTATTTTTATGCAATAAAGTTATATAGTAATATCATTATTATTTATTAAACATATTAAATATTTAAACGAAACTCTTTATGTTATCGAATGACAGATGGCGCTTAGTAAGTTTCATCGACATTAACAAGAATATTTGAGCTGACTTGTAGGAATAACACAAAGAATAACTCAAAACAATCGTTATAATCAACAAACAAAATAAAAAAATTATCCTAATAACATTTATTTCTGATACCGCTAGTCAAAAATATATCCTAATCATTTTTAAAATGAACTAACTATTACTAATGAACTAACCATTTAAAATAAGAAGCCTGTTAAAATTAAATAGGCCTCAGATAAATTGATTAGTTGAGTAGCGTTTGAGTATTCGGGCGACAGTTTCTTTTATTTTTAATTTTATCGATAGAACTTGGTGTATCACTTACTTTTAATGTTAAATAACAAAACGAAATAGAAAATGTAAAAAGTACTTTCGTCGGAAAGAGATGCAAATATAACAAGATGGCGCGTAAACACAACATGGCCAGTCTAAGATGAACTCCGTAAAATTTTAAATAAAATGTGATTATGTGTCGTTATTGACTTACCTGTGAAATGTAATGCCATTTTTCTGAAAATTTGAATTATAGCTATTTATACCACACCATATTATTGTGCACGGGGCCATTACAATAGTTATTTATTCGCAAACACGGAAGTATTTACAGCTCACAGTTGTGGTCGCAACTGACTTGAAGATTTTGAACGGTAAGCTACATTGGATCTATTTGTCAGATGTGTTGCCCGAAGCCGATCGTCTGTTATTAGGAGTCTAGGGGTTATATAGTCGCTGGTGACTCCACTTCATCTGGTGATAAGTGGTGATGGGTCCAGAACTCGACTGACGGGAGTTCATTGTCTTTCGCCAGTTTACATAATTATGTTTTTTTATTGTTTTTACAGTTCTTCTTACACTTGAACGCCTGCTGTAAATGCAATTCACCAGGACGAGCCAGATCTTTAACAACATGTATAATTTTACTATTTTTTAAATCGTTTCCCAGTCGTAAAATTTATCAGATACCGTCTACTATCCTTTTGTAAGCAAACCCGTGGATAACTCTATTAAGAAATACTACAAAAAACTTCTGTTCAATGTAACAGATGATATTAGGACGATTGAGATTGATGAACGCGGTACAAAAACAAGTTCCTGTTTACGCATATATTGTAACATGTTTTGTGTGTGTAAAAAGCTCCTTTTGTTACATGAAACACATGGGCCAGTAACAATAGTTTCCTCTATATAGACGTTGTTCACGGTACGTCAACATTTGTAATTGCAACAAAAAAATTTTTAGACAAAAATAGAAATGGTTTTATAAATCTTTGTCAGTGGGAATAAGGGCGCAAGTATATTAAATATTATCTGTACCTTATTTTCCTGGCCATAGATGTTAAATTCGGCACAATAATCAATTAAAGGGCTTTACACACGGTCCATCTTGACGTACAGCATGCTGTTCGTCACGGCGCTGGACGTAGCTTACGCACATCGTGCGTGCTAGACGGTGCTGCCAGGTATTCAGTTATCTTTATGTACCTTTACTCTCTGGTCAATAGATTATAGTATTTATACAGATTTTTGATACATCATGCAGATATTAATTGAATGCCGATATTTATACAGATATTTTCAATTCGTGAATCCCACTTTCTACTATAATATTATAAACGCGAAAGTTTGTAAGTATGTATGGATGTATGGATGTTGTTACTCATTCACGCAAAAACTGCTGAACGGATTTCGATGAAATTGGCACACGGGTAGATCATGTCCTGGATTAATACATAGGCTACATTTTATCCCGGGAAAATAAAAAGCGGGACTTTTATCCCGGAAAAACTTTTTAACGCGGGCGGAGCCGTGGCCAAAATCTAGTAATTTATAAAGATTTAGATATATTTTTCGGTTACGAACTAAAACATTATTTATTGTCTACCAGTACGATGCTCAAACTGACGGGGTCACTTGTTGAATCCTACTAATATTATAAAGGAGAAAGTTTGTAAGAATGGTGCTGAGCCGTGGGCAAAAGCTAGTATATAATATTATTAAATCTAAAATGTATTTTACAACGATTATGTTAATTAATTAGGGTATTTTACACAATCCCAATTCCAAATCTAGGATTACATGGGCCTAATAAGGTAATGATTAATTTAGAACTTTTTGTGATGCATTTAGATAAATAGTAGACGTACCAGTTGGTAACACTGTTGATGGATGCACTCGCTGGATCCTGCAAGTCCACCGATCTAATAATAATAATAATTGACGTTTATTTTATTTATCGTGCATGACCTTGTTTGCCTGTACGTCAAGATGGATTGTGCGTAAGACGCTTAAGTTGTTTAGTTATGTAATTATTTCAAGTGACTGACAGTTTTATAGTTATAATATGGAATACAAATATTGACAGGTCCATCTGGAAATTTATAGGGCAGACTATGTTCAGCAATGAACGTCATGTGGTTGATGATGATGATAATAATAATAAATATTGAAATTTCGTTTCCGCAATTTCGTGTCACGCGTTTAAACTTTAAAGTACGAAGTTGATCGCATATGCATGATGTCCTAATATTAACGTAATTTCACCAGAAATCAGAAAAAAAAAAGTTGATGTTGATTGATGAATGTATTATGCTAACGATAAGTCTATACTACCTCTAAGGTATGTCATTCCCATACATAACGTTATATTGTAGAAACGCAATTTAGCTACGGCCCCAGAAGTTTGCTGTTGGTAAGATATAGGGCTTTAAAACCCGCCATAGTGGCCTATGTAAGTGTCGCGTTCCGGGATCTCCCTGTGTATACCCGGTTCACACAGACCAGTATCATTGTGTCGGCTGACGAGGCATGATCATCGCTCGTGAGTCGACACTCTATCTGGATCCTCTCCGCTTACCATCAGGTGCTGTGGGATAACTGCCGTGCCGGTACCAAAAAAAATAACGGCCTCGATACTAAAACTTCATATTATTGTACCAGTCTTTATTGCCTTAACAAATCTTAATCTAAAGCCATTTCGTTGATGGGTACATAGTCGAAGAGTTTGGTGGACTCGCCCACAATCTTGGAGACGATCGCCTGTACGATGGGCGGCGCTACTTCGTTGAAGATCTCCTTCCAGTTGGAGTTAGCGAACTCGTGTATGGTGTCAGCTGGAAGTGAGAAATGGACCAATTATAATAAGAAAATTGCGTGGTTCAATTGATAGAGAAGTAGATTACTGGTGGTAGGTTTTTTATATGTAAGAGTCCATCTGGGTGGGTAACACCGCAATGTCTATTTCTACCGCCAAGCAGCAGTTTGAATACACTGTTGTATTTCGGTTTGAAAGACATTGTGGCCAGCGTACACACAGTGGGAACATAATGAGACTTAACACCTTATGTCTCGGGAGGACGAGCTCCAGTGGAATGCCACACAGTACTGTGTAACTGAAAGTGCTGGATGGTGTTGCTACTGTTTATGGGTGGTCGTATCGCTAAAAATCACGCGAACGGCATGTTCGTCTCGTTATTCAATGCCATAAAAATAACTGAAGGTATATCGCTTAATCCGAGGATTGCGCCTAAGTCCGGTGTAGAACAATGGTCGGTATATTCGTACGGATATAAATATCGTATATAACCTTCAAAGACCAAAATGTTTGTCTAACCCCATTGATGTATTAAAAAACCTTTTAATACATCAATGTCTAACCCCTATTGTTGAATGTCTTTTGTCTAAGGACATAATGTTTTTTGTTAGCCTACAGTGCTGTTGATTTTTTGTTGGTTACTTTTTGTCAGCAACTCGTGTGCTATGAAGATAATAAGATTGCTTTGACTATGGTAACGTGACGTTGTGACAAATAGTTACGTTTAACCCTTCAAGCCCCGCTTATATATAGAGATGTATGGGAAAACCCTATATATATGGACACTGGTGCCCGTCGCGGGGCTTGAGGAGTTAAGAAACGGTTTTGTTCCACTATAAAATCATGGGATGGAATAGGCACGGCGAAACGTGAGTACATTCGTTTAGTTTGCAGCTCTGCCAACCCCTTAGGGGATAAAAGGCGTGAGTGTGTATGCATTTATGTAATGCCTTTTGGCAACACATGCATGATCCCTCTGGCTCTATGAGTAAGCATTTTCTTATTTACCTCCAAATACAAAGATATTTATGAATTCTATAGGACGTCATCGCTTATCACTTGATTATTCCCTCTCTCATATACTTACAGAGCTGTTTGTTTCCATTGAAGAGGTTCTGGAAATGGAATTCGACTCCGGTCTTGACATCGGCGGAGTGCTTCCATCTGATGACGGACCAGTACTTCTGGCCGTTTACTAGCCTCTCGGCGATATCAAGAGCGATCTTTACGTAGATATCACCTGGAACGTGGTAATAGAATCATGAATAGAATGTTGTAAATTGAAAACGGTATTTAAAGGAGTAGTGTCACTTTTTCGCAAGAAATGCAGTGACAGATTTGCGGTAGCATTCTAGACAATGAGTTTGAAAACCAGAGGTTTAACAAATTACATTGATCTTCCATATCCCTTAATTCCTTCTCAATAGTCCCATTGCATTAATGGTTGATAAAGCTCATTTTTCATCGTTTCTCTAACTAAATATAAAAAAACGGGCTACAGTTATGTAAACTAAGCTTGGATAACGTAGCTTAAATGTATGTAGACAACTCAATGTGTATAACCATAATGCTACAAATAGTTGATTCTAAACATACGGATCTTGATCTTATATTTGCCGTTGCCTTCGATGGGTAAGATGAGCAGCTTGCCGCCGAGGGTGTAGTCTCCAACCATGGTAACCGAGCATTTCAAGTCCAAGTAGGTCTTGTTCGGCCCGTCACGTCTGTTCAAAAAAAAATTACAGTAATCGGTAGTAAATATACATTTGTAAGTTAGTGAAAATACGCGTGAGTGGCAGAGGGTACGCTCTACACAGCCGAAAATGATTATGTTTCTGAAACCGGTGTGGTATACAAAATAACGAATTAGAACGTTCGTTAAATATATTAGCCCAATTACACTTGATACAATATCTTTCAAACCAGAACTAAATAATGCTTCCAAAATGCTGCTTGCGGGAGAAATATATATGATGGTATCTAATCAGCTGGACTCTTGTATAAGTAAGAATACAAGTAGTACCTATCGGAATGACACATCATTGATTATGCTAATTGACTTCAAATAGCGTATGATTGATTAGTAATTGGTTTCCAACCAATTTGTTTTATAATGTGTTACATAATCTTAATGATCACGTTCTACCTGTCGTAGGAGATTATCTAGTATCTACTAAACGGTTTAAATTGTGTCAATGATAAGGTTATGATGTTTTTTAATATTTTGTCCTAGAGGCATTTTGTAAACTTAGGAGATACACGTTTTTGTTGTTAAAAAAAATGATTTTCTGACTGAATGAGGAACGTACCTACAGTTTCAAGACTACGCTGAGTACTCGAGTTAAGCTTTTAAATAATAATAATTATTTATTTATTTCCCACATAAACGTATCATTACAGTGCGTAAGATACAAAGGCTTAAATAACAATGATAAAAGTACCTATGTTGTATGAATTATAGTGGGAGACAGGAACCCAAAGTAGGATACCCTGTGCTATAGACTCCTGCCTCCCTCTCACGGAAATTAGATGTACAATATTGCCGACAAGTGTGTATAAACTATAGCGTTTTACTTTTACTAATAGAATGATGAATGCGAATATGTTTATTCGAGGCAAACGCTGAAACCACTAGACTGATTTGCATGAAATTTGGCACACATAGATCATATCATGGATTAGCATATAGGTTACGTTTAATCCCGGCAATTTGCTATATTTGCGGTTTTAAGTATTTTTTAAATAGCTGGCGCTGACGTCGTAGATGTCACTATGAATCGCTACAGTGATTTAGTGACTAACGGGTCTAAAAGTGACTAAAAGTCTCTACTTTTGACATGAGTGAAGCCGCAAGCGACACTTAGTGCAGTATAAAACCAACTAAAAACTTACTTTAAGCTAATAACCTCGCAATTCCGAAGACCCTTGACAATTGTATTCCTGAAGTCCATGTCGAGGCCCGCCTGGCTGGTCGTCACGCGGTCCACGTACATGGGGTCCATGGTCTCGATGCCCATGGAGGGGATGCCGGCCGCTAGCACCGGCACGGCTTGTTGTGCTGACGACTTCAAGCAGGCACTGTCTGCCGCATAGCATGGTCTGATGAACGGCGCTGGGGAGTATAATGTCATGAGTACTCTCCTTACTCTAACATATTTTGTGTTAAAGTGGGCTTCTATAATATACGTATCAGGATATATTTTGGATTTTCGATTCTACAACTTCCAAATACCAGGCAGTTTTTGCGGTTGGTGAGATTGTTGAAATTCGCAGTACCAAAATATGTTTGGGATGATTTACTAGATCATCATAGAATTAAGTTGTTTTTATTCGGATATTAAAATGTCATAACAAATATTTTTTTGTTAATTGATTACTTCATTTTTTGTTTGTGACTGCTTCGGTGGCGTATTACGGTACGACTGCAATGTCAATGTCTCGGGTTCGATCCCCGGGTCGGGCAAAATGACATTGGATTTTTCTATTCAGTATCAACCCGACGTCTGGAATTTGTGCCCGATATGGTGATAGGTTCGCCACCTATCACATCATGGGACGGAATACGCACGGCAATAAGTGGGTGCATTAGTTGCGCCTCTGCCTACACCTTCGGGGATAAAAGGCGTGAGTGTGTGTGTGTTCTTTGTTTGTTAATATTTAAACAATAAGTTTATTTGTCATACGAAGGTCAGCTTAAATGTTCAGAGAGCGTTAACCCCTGATGCGTATCGCATATTGGAGACAATGTATCCGTCGGTTTTCCCGGCGCATGCGCTCTCACCTTTGCGACACGTAAGGCGCGAATTATACAGAAACGGTGTAAGGTGAAGGTGCGACGCAGGCGACGAAAGACGGAACAAATGACGAAACGACGTGTCTGCTCCACGCTACTTTAGTATAATTCACACAGTGTCGTCTACCTCCATTTTGTATAGAAGTGTTTTGAAGCGGCAAGATGCCTGCGTCGCGCCTTCACCTTACGCCTTTTCTGTATAATTCGCGCCTAAGGATGCGAAATGTATGCAAATGAATACATCCTTGGTTCTAATTGATTTCTCAAACCTTACTACTGCGAAAATCTGTTTGTAAGTTTTTCCTTTCATGCGGCAAGAGAACATTCGAAATGTTTATTCCCATATTGGCAATAGATTTTGCATTTTATTGATTTGAAAAGGATACAAACTGCTCATCATGTAAAATTGTATTAGCGTGAATCGTGACTCTACGAAAAATAACGACGCGACCAAAGCTGCATGCAAAACCTAGTACAGATATAAATATTTGTAAACATATTTATGAACATTACATTTGCAATAAATTTTCCTCAGACCTGTATTACTACAAATTACCAGGCAATAACTATTTTATTCTAGCTCAAAAACAAAAAAAAAATAATACAAACACACTCTAATCTCCTTAATCTAATAAAGTACTCCCAAATTAGTAGAACGTTGTGAAACAGGCCCTTAAGTATTGTTTTCTTTATAAGAACTATTATTACAGATCAAACCTGGTTTTATAAATTGCTATAATTTTTTATTGTAGCCGTGAGAAATGACGTAATTGTGTGGTAACCTTCATGGTTCTAACTGTTTTAAAATTACGGGAAATGATTTATGTCCTTTGGTACCACAGTACTACTACGCTCTATACTACATGAGGTACTGTATTTCGTTCTAAATTTATAGATTCGAAAAAATGCCTATACTATTCGCAAATTTTTAATTTTTGTCCTAACTTGAGTAAATAGGAAAAGAATACTAACTGCTCCTATATCTGCTCCTAAAATGAAAGCCGATATTTTTATAATTTTCTTAAAAGCACTTAAATAACGAGTCGAGCATGCCGCTATATGAGTGTGCTATTAGAAAACACGTACGAAAACCTCCCCGGAAATCGTACCGGCGACTTCATTTCTTAGTATTGACGGTATGCAGTATATCAGCGCATGTCTTGATTCTTGTCTGCGTATCTAGATCAGTGGAACTGGGTCACTTCAGTTCAAGGTGATATAAATAATATACATTATAAAACTCTGTGGCATAAGCAACAAAAAGGCTGCGATAGTGCTATGTGCTATTGATTTAATTTTTATTGAGTACTATGTATTTCTTCCGGTTCCTCCTGCGTGATTGTTTTATTCCGCAGTTCCTGTGCCCTTTTTCGGGATAGATATGTAGTATTTTTGTTGAATCACTAGTCCTCGACTTGGTGGAATTCATGCGATTAAATGCTTTTGAACTTGACGGTTTTCCTTCAACTCTGAAGCATAACATTGACTTTAAGGTTACCGGTCTTTTTTAACACTAACCGGGCATCAAACTCGGAACTCTGTCAGTAGCAAGTGTGGTTCGATAATACCATGAAAATCTCTTTAATTAAAATATCTTTTTCGTGACATCAAAACATTGAACTAAACAGTTCTATTATTGTATATAAAAAAATCCCACATTTGTCTAAAAAATATTAACATATAACCTAATGCTGATACAACCCTTGCATTGAAGTATATGTTCAATAACCTAAATAGATTATTAATTAAGATAAAACATCTTTGTCCCACCGATTTTGTGCTACAATCATACCGACTCCAAACGTCATCGGTTAACCACCAAACCGCAAGTTAATCGCTTGTGAATCATAAAACGTTTATCATTTAACAATATGACTCATATTAAAGTGTTACTAATATTGTGAGTATGAAAGTTTCTGAAGATGTTTGCCAGCAGTAAACGCGTAACTGAATGGATTAGGATGAGGCTTAGCACATAAATAAACCGTCTAGTATTAAGTTTAGTTGATTGTATTATTCATCCATTTTATGCATGTGGAAATATACTGTAAGAAGTTTTCAGGGTCTCTAACTGTCATAATACCAAATTTCATCGAAATCCATTGGATACCTACTCTTTGAGATTATGGCATACAGAAGCAGCGAGTGACTATAATATACTATGTAGGGATTTCGACTGTTGCCGTTGTGCAATGGTATTGGTGTAAACAATTGTATAAATATATCTTGGTTTAACTTATTTACTGGCTTAAAAATACTGATATATTGTTAGTATGATATTGTACAGAAGTACAGTTTGTTAGGAAGTAATTTCTAGAGCAACGGAAGATCATTTATTCACGAGCTAAACCTGACGAGACATAGGAGTCTCCGTGATACACCTTCTACCTGTAACTTCTAGTCACCAATGTCATCACACCTACGGGGTTAAAAGGTCAACGAAATCAAAAATTCCATCTCTTATCAACATTAAAAACAACACCGATTAAGTTAATTAGTGTTTCTGCTGCGTTTAATTTGTAAATGTAACAATTGATAAAATAATCACAATGATGCATGGGATGATAGTATTATAGAAGTATCTGTTGAATAATTACGCTGTGAAACCGAGGTTCCAGGTTCGATTTCTAGAGCGAAGAAACAATAGCTGTTTTTTTTAAACGGCAGGCAATATAATTTTTTGGTAACTAAATTCCAATTAGATCGAAACATATCACAATATGGAATGGAAAAGTCGGCAAACAGAAGATGCAGTAGTTGCACACACACATACACACACTCACGCCTGTTATCCCCGAAGGGGTAGGCAGAGGCGCAACTAGTGCACCCACGTTTCGCCGTTATTCCGTCCCATGATATGATAGAGGGCGAGCCTATCGCCATATCGGGCATAAGTTCCAGACTCAGGGCTGATACTTAATAGAAAAACTCAATATCACTTTGCCCGACTCGGGGATCGAACCCGAGACCTCAGCTTTGGAGGCGTACTGTAATACAAGTACGCCACCGAGGCAGTCAGTTGCATTTGGATCTAACCCATCGTCTGAATACGTAAACTCAAGAAAATGTATAAATGGAGATACTGATACCTACCAACTTGTACGAAGGAATTTTAAATGGTTTCCTGTATTTTAATTACAGCTTTTAAGATTAGTTATAATCTCCTCAAAAATGTTTAATTTAGTAATTTATAGATTGACATCCTTTGTGGCGCAGCGAGTATGAGATAAGATATAAAAGATCGCATGATCAATTCTCATATATTCTTATTTGTATAACGAAAATGTTTAACGTAGGTAATCCTACTACGCTTGTCTAATCAAGGTGTCTAGATGGCTATTGTACTATTTGTCGGAGGAAGACCATAGGCACATGCGGCGGTATTATGAACCGACAATTTTTATCCTTAACATCCTTTCTTTTCATGACCAACTAATTAGCACATTTTTACTCATAATTTATAAACACTAAAATCGCGTAACTTTCTTAAAACAAACAAGCAACTCACCGGAACCTGCGTCGCACGCGTATACAGACAGACAGACAAGCACGAATAGTACGGCCTTCATCTCGATATGTGCCTCACAATGTCGCGGCACTGCATCGCACACTGCATTTATACAGCCGGCCGGCTGACGAATGCATTAATTGTCAAAATAACGGTAAATATTAAATGATTCAGTCATCAAAAAATCGAAGTCCTTATCTAGAAATATCTGAAGAGATAATTTATTGATAGGTAAGTTTCGTATCATGGACCTGGGTGGTCACCGCTTGGTCAGAACGCCAAGCGTTGTTCGGTCCAGAAGATATTGTAGGTAGTATTGCGTTATTGCAAGCTGCAGCCCGAAAGAAATAAAAATAGAGCTGTATTATATTTGCTTGTCTCGAAGTAACGTTATCACCGCCTTTGTGTTCGCTAGATCGAGCTGTATCTAAGATTGCATAATGTTTGCTCTACAAGTGTTGAGATCACACCATTTTGGGTAGTATTAGGGAGGTATTAATAGATGCATATCAATTTCGGTCTGAAGTGCGATATCAACTGAGACGCTGTCAAATCAAGATTAATATCTTAAGATAGTCGCTATTTAATAAATCTATATTAACATCAGCTCCAATGACATCTGTAACAATATGTGACAGATTCGAAAGCGAAGTTTTGTTGATGTAATAGCGCTTACTCAGCTGAAAACAAGCTCTTAAATGACAGCTTAAGCTTGGTTTATTACAGTGAAACTTGTTTAAGTGGGACCTGGATAAGTGAGAAACCTCCATAACTGGAACTCGTGCTGAGGCCCCAATACTTTGGCACTGAATAACCCCTGTTAGTGGGACGAACGAAACCTCTATATCTGGAATTCGTTCTTTCGATTTATCATTATAGTTACCTCTATAGCGAGTGAATGCATAAACCTCTGTAACTGAGATAACATCGATTTTTTTTGTTTACTTACTTATTTTTATTCCACCCGCTAATTCCGTATTTAACTACGTAAGTAGTTTTGGGCCTCAATGACCTCCAGTTTTAGTTTCGTTTTACTATCATACGGTTGTTTATTTGAAAAAAGTCAAAACGAAAGCTACAATCTTTATCAGTACGTGAAAAACTGAAGTTAATATGTGTTTATTAAAGTGGTAAGACACGCGATAAAGTTGGTGTCGAATACACAACTCGTTATTTTATTTAAGAATCGTACTTCTATAACTGAAATAACCTGTATTCTAACCTGTGGAACTCTCTGTAAATGAGACATATATACACTCACGCCTACTATCCCCGAAGGGGTCGGCAGAGGCGCATCTAGTGCACCCACTTTTCGCCATTATTCCGTCCCATGATGTGATAGGGGGCGAGCCTATCGCCATATCGGGCACAAATTCCAGACTTCGAGCTGATATTGAATAGAAAAACTCAATATCACTTTGCCCGACCCGGGAATCGAACCCGAGACCTCAACATTGCAGTCGTACCATAATACAACTACGCCACCGAGGCAGTAAATGAGACATATATTTATTTATACCTGGATATCTAAGACACTGGGTAAGTGGAATACCTCTATAAGTGAAACAACATTGCAGGTTCTTTGATGTCTCACTTAAGTAGATTTCACTGTAAATAGTTTAATACATTAAATGTCTACTTGAGATTTGACTAAAACGTAAGATCTACTGATTAATACCCCCTTAGACGCGATATTTAGGACGCGCCTTATATGATCTCGCCTTTATGCTAAAATATAAGGGCAAACGCTCCTGAACTCATTTATAAAAAATGTCATAGTGTGCGTAAAACAGATAAGTGTTTAAGACTTATTTATGTGTGCGTTCGTGACGACATAAAATGGTATAGTATGTGGATTGCACTTTCTATTCAGTATTTATTCTTCAGGCCTTTTTCCATTTTAGGGGTAGTTAGAGGTGTAAGCTATGTTAGGTCTCATGTAATAAGGGGCGCGGGCCAAGCTGATACTTGGTAGAAAAACCTAATATCACAATTATCAAAAAAAAAATCTTTGTAACTCGCTCATTTTCCTCCACGTATATAAATAATGAAACATCCATCATATTTATGAACGAAAACAAAAAAAAACACTTAAAAATTTAATTCCCACTGAATACATTGCTCTGCAAAATGTTTCCCGGAAGAAGGAAAATGCGTTGAAATCGTTTCTTCGTACTCAATGTTGACAATTTCTTTATGGGCACGTGCAATGGATGAACACAATGCAGTATTTTCCTCGCTACTCACTCTTTGTATCGATGTGTGGATTATATCGTGTACAGTTGGTCAATAAATATTTTTTATTGTACAGGAAAGTACCGAGTTTTGATAAATTTCAGCGCCCAATATATTATAATGTTAACACCCTACAAAATTGTACTATTAAATACCTGGACTGCCTCGGTGGCGTAGTGGTATTGCGTACGCATTACGAGTGCGATTTGCGCGCTGAGGTCCTGGGTTCGAATCCCGGGTCGAGCCAAAAAATTGTGACTGGGTTTTTCCATCTTAAAATTTACTCAGTCGCAGCTCGGAGTCAGGAAGCTGGCGGTGTGATACCCCCGTGCCTCGGAAAGCACGTAAAGCCGTTGGTCCTGCGCCTGATCTCTCTCCGGTCATGTCGGATTGCCGTCTCACCGGACTATGAGAGTGAAGGAATAGCGAGTGCACCTGTGTATTGCACACACACTTGTGCACTATAATATCTCCTGTGTACCTAGCTGATCTCCGTTGAGATTGGCCGCCGTGGCCGAAACTGGCTAGGAGGATTTCATTAAATACCTATTTTATGAATATTGTTTGAGCCAGTCGTAAACATTTCCCTTGTATGAAGCGCATAATGCATTACACTGCTGCTTGACGACAAAAATATACGAGACCTACCATCTAGATCAGCGGCTATAGCCAAGATAGTTTTTACAAGCGTTAACGCCAATAGAATAAAAACAAATGTATAGGAATGACGTGTCCTCGCGCTGGACTTATCCACATGACATTCGCATGCATTATTTTTTATTCTATTGGCGTTACCCATTGTAGAAAGGCGTCGTGGCTACAAGGCCTGTTGTTCTCAACCAGTGCTCCGCCGAGACTTTGCATGCCGCCCGCTAAGCCTATACAACTGGCCCATCTGCCTTAAAAATCTTGGTAAAACTAAAAAAAAACAATATCGCTTGAGCTATATACTATTAGAATAAAATAATTCAGTTAATTGTGAATACTTTTTATCAAAATAGAAGCCTTTGCATTTTAACTACTTTTTAGACAGTGAATTTACGTTGTGGCCCGAGACCCTACCTAGAGAATGCCCCTTCAAAGATCAGCGTCAAAAAATAGCTGAGTATGGCTGCTCCAGATGTTAACGCAAAGATAATGTTTCGTAAATCAATCACTATCAAATATGACTTGTTCTACTGTGTTGGTTGTTCTGCCAGCAGTGTATTGTCCGAGTGGTCATAAATCTCATGTCGCAATTTCGAGTAGGTACGCGCTGTCGACTGTCGAAACTCGAGGCCAAGTTCAAGGGTCATCGTCACAGCTTACTCCGGGACTGCACTTATATTTACAAGATCTTCATGATAACAAAAATTTAAACCGCCTTCAAAAACGACTAAAAAAAACTAAAAACCAAAAAATAATTTAATAGTGAATAAATATACGATAGCATTACTTATGTACTAGTAACCAATTTGGAGTCAGTGCCTATTCAAAATTAAACATTGTATTCGCATATTTATTAATGTATTTATCCAGCTTAGCTAGTAATTTTAATTAGGCAACAATCTTACTTCTTAATATAAAATAATATTAATAATACCAGCTCTGTATAATATACTGCCCCACTGCTGGGCACGGGCCTCTTCTACTACTAAGAGGGTTAAGGCCTTAGTTCACCACGCTGGTCTATTGCGGGTTGGTAGAATTCACATACCTTCGAAATTCTTATAAAGAACTTCTCAGGTAAATAGGTTTCCTCACGATGTTTTCCTTCACCGTTAAAGCGAACGATAATTGACAAACAATACACACGTAACTTTGAAAAGTCACAGGTGTGAGCCTTGGGTTTTGAACCTCCGGACATTGTCTCGGCAGACCGTTCCATTCCCAACCAGGCTATCGTCCACTTATTTAAAGAATATAATATGAATGTTTTGCACAAAAACAAAACATGTATTATGTGATGACTAAAACACACAGCGTTGAGATGAAGAAGCAGTCTGTGAATTTTTGGTAATAATAAGAAAATATATAAAATCTTACCAGATACTCTATGGTAACCAAAGATAACCTCACCAGGATGGAGCGCTGTCACTGTCAAGTGGTGCTAACATTGTCTGTAGTTGTGACGTATAGACCATAGCATCTTCATCAGCAAGGAGTACACTGCAACGCTGTGTGTTTTAGTCATCACATAATACATGTTTTGTTTTTGTGCAAAACATTCATATTATGTGTCTTTATAAAACACACAGCGTTGAGATGAAGATGTGTTTGATATCTGCTGGTGAAATATAACACAAACGCTATGTGAATGAAATAATATATTGTTAATCAGTACTAGTATTATTTCTAAAATAATATAATAAATAAGATCAAACGAATTATAAGTATTAATTCGAAGACATCAAATGAATTATAAGTACTAATTCTAAGATGTAACCATAATTAGTCTTATGTAAGACCATAATTAGTTATAATTAGAAACAATTAAATAATATTCATTATGTATGCCAATACTATGTCTGTATACCTTAACTAGCTTCTAGTCTAATATTAAATTACTTGTTTGTCTTTTTTTTTTTTTTTTATTAAAATTATTAATTTTAACAATTTAAAGGACTCAAATTGCAGAGAAATTTGTAGAAAACAAATTAACTTTATCTACACTGTTAATTAAATTGATCAGCCAACAATAAAAATTCTTAAATGTCTGTGCATTCTTCCAATTACCTCTGTCAAGAATTTCTTTAATTGGTCTATTTTCTAGCCATCCTCTGGAAGCAACTGCTGACCTTATGCTACCTGGAGGAGCTTCTATATCAACTTGAAAATTTTAATAAATTTGAATTTCTTGAATAAATTTGAAAATATTTATTCATCCTGCAATAATGGTCCTTGTGGCCTGTTTTATTGGGCCTTTTACTGATATAAATAAGTTATCTAGTTGTTTTTCTAACTGCCTGGTTTCAGGAACATGAATCAATTTCTCAACCTGTGAAACTGGACAAATTGTAGAATCAGTATGCCTTAATAAACACCAGCCGGACTGTTAATGTGAGGCTGAGTAAGTTATGGAACCAAATATTGGTTAAAAAATTGTCTCATTATCTTTCAAGATAAAATGCTCTTTTGAGATCTTCAAAAGAGTTAAGTCATGTAATCTGCGGCCAGATGATAAAAGTAAAATTAAAGCCGTTCTTCTAGATATATCGAAAAGTGTAAGCTCGCTAGGTATAGATTTTAACCAGTTAAAAAGTAGTTGAATGACCTATATTGGTGGTTTTCAAGATTTTGGTTTTGCTAATGCAATTGCTTTTAAGATCTGTTGTACAAAAAAGTTACAAGTTAACTTCTCATCCTTGTTGGCATAATGTAGAAATGGTGGATTTGTGTAATAATATTGTATTGTATGAAAAGTTCTTTTTTAAATGAAGACTAACCAAAAATCTGGATACATCGTTACTAAATGGAGATCTGTGATTAGTATTATTTGTTTTATACCATAAAATCCATCTCCGAATAGGAGGGCCATATGTTAGTAATGTAGATTCTCTCCAACTTGCTGATAATGATTTCTTTTCTCCTTCATTCCAGAGGGCTACCTGATTCTGTCCGCCACACTACCCCCCCCCCCCCATTTTTCATGCTAGAAAAATTAATACCTTCGTTTGTGGGGGGAGGTTTTCAGGTGCCGTAGCCAGGTTGAGTCCACAGGGGTGCTCTTAATATGTAACATCCCCTGGCTTGGTTGAGATGTGCAAGGACCTGGGAGATGAGATTCGGTGAAAGGAATACCCAGGCTAGATTTCACTCCCACTGACAGCTGAAGACGTATAGTAATCTGCGCAGCCTTCTCTTGAGTCCAAGGTTACATATCTTGGAACGAGGCGTACAAGTCTATATCTGGGGTGCCCCACTATAGAAATATTGCCTCTGTGGCTTGAGGAAATAGATGCCACTCTGGTAGTGATCGTCCTCGTGACAATCGGTCGGTTATTCCATTTAACTTCCCTGGGAGCTGCCGTAGCTGGCTGCCGTTAGAGTTATATTCATATGAAAAGTTAGATTGATAAGTTTGGTGGCCAGGGCCAAGAGCGCTAAAGATCTTGATCCGCCCTCGTTTCCTATATAAGCGACTATGGTTCAATTGTCCACCTGAACCAAGATGTGAGCATGTCTTTGTACTTCATTATTGCCTCGTATACAGTATATAGCTCATTGACATTGAAATGTCATGTTCTTTGATTTGGAGTCTATTGTCCCGACAGATAGAATCTGTTCGAGTGTGCTCCCCAGCCCACATCCGCTGCGTCTGTGGTGAGAAAGTATGTTATCTGCTTTTTGCGCAGAGAGGTGACATTTTTCTCTATGGAGTTTTTCCACCACTGCAACTCCAGCGAGGCCAGTGTTGGTAAAAGCCTCCTTTCTGAGCCTGTTATGCGTAAAGTGCCTGAGAAATATTTGTAGTCTGCGATAGTGCAGCCAGCACCATTCCTAACAGTCTTTGCAGTTCCTTGAGGGTGCAATTGCCTTACTTTAGAAGTATCATTAAGGTTTCTTTAATTTAAAATTAAACCTAGGTATTCTAATTTTTGAGTAGGTTCTACTATGGATATCTTGTAGTTTATATGCCAACCCAAAGTTTCCTAGATGCCCAGTGTTTCCGAAACCTGAGCAACTAACTGGGAACAGTCCTAGTGGACTAGGAGGTAATCGTCTAGGTATACTAGAACACGAATGCCTCAGGCTCGAAGGATCTCTGTGAACCAATTTAATGTGGCCGTGTAAGTCCTGGGGGCTGAACATAGGCCAAAAGGTAGGGCTGACAGTTGCAGGACTTCACTGTCGTAAATAATTCGGAGGTACCTGCGGTGAGCCTCCGAAATTGGCAGGTGAAAGTAGGCTTTGATTTGAACCCACAAATCCACCTGTTCTTTCAACAACCTGCTTGGAAAATTCTCTGATAGTCATTTTTGTGCGCCCTGATTGGTGCGAGTGTTTCCACGAAAGCGCTGATTTAATTAGTCTTATGAGTAACCTGTTTTTGATCAATGCTATAGTGAACTGCCCGACCCTCCCTGTTAGGGTCATATTTTATATTAGAAAAATAAATATAAATTTTGACTGGGGCTTGTGAGCCTGGGAGGTCCCTGAAGAAGAGGCCTGTTTAATATAGGTTGGTGTGTTCAACCAGACATGAGTGCCCAAAAGAGACTTTATACATATACATATACACTCACTCTTTTTATCCCTAAGGGGTAAGCAGAGGCGCAACTAGTGCACCCACCTTTCGTCATTATTTCGTCCCATGATGTGATAGGGAGCGAGCCTATCGCCATATAGGGCACAAATTCCAGACTCCGAGCTGATACTGAATAGAAAAACTCAATATCACTTTGCCCGACTCGGGGATCGAACCCGAGACCTCAGCATTGCAGTCGTACCATAATACCACTACGTCACCGAGGACTAAGAGAGACTAAGAGACTTTATGATAGGCAATAATACTTGCCAACCAAAAAGATATTCAGAACAGGGTGGTACACTTTTAAATTTGTATTTGTTATTTGCTTCAATAACTGATCACGGTAGACCTCAACGCATTTAGCTCTTTTGCCACAAATTATTTGCATTGTGGGTTCAGAATTTTCTAAGCGGATGATCCGGGACCAAAAGTTTTTGTCACCCGATTGTATAAGTTACTCATTGTAAGTTCCTGGGGGTTCTTTGAAGCCCAGTTCAATAAGTCCTGTAACCCAGATTGCATCATCTGCCTTTGTTCTAAAACAGTATTGGAAAGACCTGCTAGTACCTTCTCCGTGGAGGCCAAGTAGTCTTTTGCTGGGCTAGTATGTATATATGTTTTGTGGGGACGTCCCCACCTAATGTCCTAATGCAGTCGCACAGATGGGTGATCAGTTCACCTTGTTGCTACTTTTTCACCCTTAGTCCCATTTGGGTGGCAATTGTCTACTTGTGACAGCTTCCACCCTAGAGCACTGGTTTTACTGGTGCTCCTGCAGTATGTCCCCTTCTAATCTTACAAACCTTTTAGTTGCCCTACGAAACCTAATTGTGTCTCCTAACCTTACCTCATGTAGCTGTGCTTGCTGGGCTTAAATTACACATCTCTTCATTGACCTTTAAAGTTGTGAACCCAGGTGTGGCAATAACTGTTCTTGAAGGTTTCTTATACCTAATACCTTTCCAAGCTGGAGTATCAAATTGTTGAAGTCGGTGTTTAAATCTCCTAAATTAAGACTTAGACTATTGGAAGGAGAAGGGTCTTTAAGGAAAGTAGAATGTTCGTGAATTGTAGTTTGATTACTCCGCGTATTCTGACTACATGCTTCTAAATATTGAGTTATGTGGTTAACCTGCGATATTAAAGAATCAATTCGCGGGTCGTTATGTTCAGTTTGCATACCTGAATATTGTGACTGTTGTGAAGACTTCCGTAGACACTTATTCGGAGGCGGTGACTATGTCCTCCTCCTCCGACGAACTATCACTAGATGAAATTGCAATTTCAGGTGTAATCAAACGATTCACATTTTCCCGTTCATAAAAGGAATCTTGTTGGGCGCGTTTTCAACATTCTCGTTGCCCATTTTTAATAGTTTAAACAAGTTTTACAAACTTTTAGATAGTTACAAGAAATTTTGGCGGTTACGCGGCAAAATTCACAAACGCTATGGTCTATACGTCACAACTACAGACATTTTTTTTTTTTTTTTTTTTTTTTTTATAATTCTCCCTTACAGGGAAGGCAAAGGGTTCAAGCCCATACAGCCTCGTCTTAAGTGATATCTCTGGTTGTCGTAGTAAAGCAGTGGCTACCTTACCAAGACTTTATCAAGGAGTTTTGGCGGCAACGAAAAAACACTTGATTGGCACAGTTATTTCAATTCACTTCATTTGAGCACTTTAATAGAACTATATTGGATAATATACCACCATAATTATGCAATATAACGCTAAGTATCACCAAAATAATGAATTAAAACAAGAGCACCTCATGACACTTCCACGTTCCCGCCAAAACTTCCACAACTACAGACAATGTTAGCACCACTTGACAGTGACAGCGCTCCATCCTGGTGAGGTTATCTTTGGTTACCATAGAGTTTTTTTTTTTTTTTTTTTTTTTTTTATAATTTTCCCTTTAGGGAAGGCAAAGGGTTCGAGCCCATACAGCCTCGTCTTAAGTAATATTTTTGGTTGACTTTTTTTTTTTTTCCTACGTACTATGTCGTAGTAAAGCAGTGGCTACCTTACCAAGACTTTATCAAGGAGTTTTGTTACCATAGAGTATCTGGTAAGATTTTATATATTTTCTTATTATTACCAAAAATTCACAGACTGCTTCTTCATCTCAACGCTGTGTGTTTTATAAAGACACATAATAAATAAATTGTTGTTCCTTAAAGTTTCCTTTTTTATCCACGTGTGGCTCTTTTGACGATTTTGTGCTGCCGCTATAGTACGAGCACGCTCACTATATTTAATAAATTATAATTATTGTTCTAAAAAGTTTCTTTTTTTATCCACATACAGCTCTTGAGTCGATTCTGTGCTGCCACCTATAGTTCGTGCACGTTCCCTATGTTTGCAGCTCTGTTACTTAATTCCATTCCATAATATTTTTTTATTATAGTGACATGTAATTTAATGTTGCTTAAACAATTGGAGCATTTTGTATTATATTATCTGTTAAAAGATGGCGTTGTTAGTTGAATTATTTATATTTTTCAACATGGCGTTTTTATAATAATAGTTAGAACCAAATAATTATTTAAACCGAGTTCGACCATAATAGTAATAATTATCATAGGTTTATGATAGAAATCAATGGTTTGACATTATTTTATTAATCTTAAATACCGCCATCTATAAATCTATTATTGAACTACTAACGATGATTTATGAATCCACAACAGATGGCGTATTCAGCATCTGGTAAATTACGAAAACGACTGGTAGAGTCAGAATACCTCTCAAAGAAATAATGTTAAATGTAATATCTACCTACTAATCACAAGAACGAGTGCGAAATGTCAATTATAGATTGAGTAATATAAAGGTTTGTTATTATATTTTTTTTCAAATGACCATAATACTCTCGAATAACCTCTACTAATGAAATTATTACCGATATAGGTGGTATATCCAAAACCAGTTATATTGACTACTTAAAAACAAATTAACCAAAATGCTTACGAAAGATTAATTACCTTCTTTATATTGTTTAAGGTGTACGTGACATACAGCTCGTGGCTAAGCGTCTAATGATCTATAATCTAATAGGAAATTAAATACAAGTTCTCGCGAATTCCACGTATAGAGACATTCTAATAATTTTTATTATTATCATTCTCTTTATTGTTTATATTGTAGACTTAAAATTACTCTAGTGTCCTGTAGCTCTTTTGGATTCATTATTATTTGAAAATACCTATAAAAAAATAGCACTGAACATGACGTTGTTATCGAATGAGGTGTTTGTTGTTGATTGGAAGCATCGATATTTTGCGTATTTTATATAATCTGTTGTTGTGTTTTTCCGATCCACATTATTTTCTTTATTCATTGACATCAGTACAACCAGGGGTAATGTCTGCCTACCTCAGAATAATAACTGGCTTTAGTTATTATTCTGAGCTGCCTACAATACTCGCAGCGACATCTTGTGCGTCAACTTGGTTCTCATTGACGTAATCTTTAAAATGCTCTCTTAATTTTCTTAGGAGATTGTCGAAAGGCCAATAATGCTCAAAGATTAATAGTTAAGTATAATTTAATTGTTCATAATAAAAATAGCTATAATATACCATGGGATCTAGTACGGAGATACGGGATACCCTTGTGTTTGGCGGCAGTAATAAGCAAAACAGTAGCTCCAGTAGTAGTTTTTGTTAGCGATATTTCCAGCATCGTATAAATTTACCTTTTACAAGAAAGTAACTTTCTTATTTCTACGTCTAGGGCTGGCAACGAGTCGATGTTTGCTCTGGTATTGTAGATGTTTATGAGCGGTGATCACTTACCATCAGCTGAAACTCTTCTAATATAAAAACCTACACATTATCATATACGTATACGAAGGCTATTACCAATTGCCATAATATAAAATTCCTTCACGCGCCAAATATAATGATATTGTATGTGGTTTAGTCACTTATTGAATTAATCTCGTATTCATTGTTAGGTTAATAATGCTTTAGACAATGCATCGTGTACCTTGTTGGTGTCACGTAGGCTTTAGATCATGACGTTCATTCAAGAAAATATCTGTTACCAATTCAGGATTTGTTTCTACAATTTCCTTATAATATTGTATGACTTAAATATAATTAAATAATAACAGGCGATCCTGTTAGAAAGGGGAAGCCTATGTTCAACAGTGGTCTTCTAAAGGTTGAATAAGAAGAAGAAACATTACCAAATAGGTACACGATAATATACAATTATTTTTTCGGAGTATGACAAGAGAGGTCACCGGGTCTCATAGCACACAGCCCTAGAACAAATATGTTTTATGTTTCGCATGAAAATATGTCTGCCGCGGTAATCAAACTCCATTTTTCGATAGGGTAAGAAGACGATGTGAAAAAAAATTGTTTTATCGTTGAAATATAATATTATATTTCGTGTTAATATAAGAAATCATTAATTTATGCTTTCACTTCCACTAAATTATAATAAAAAGATGTGTGGCACTCGGAGACTGCGGCGATAAAGCTATTGCATAGCATTTTTATCAACTTATGTAATTATAATTGTTTATTTTTTTTCTATTGTCCAAATTTCACTCGTGCCCTAACGCCGAAACTGTGCCGGTCGGAGTGAGGGGTGTTAGGTTATTTTCACAGTGAGGGGTGTTAGGTTTGTTAATTTGCTAGCACATCTCACATTTAAAGCATGATGCCGATGATGCCGGGATATCGACCACCGTATGTTTAAGGTGTAAAACTTCTCGTAGTGGCCCATGTAATTGTGTCGGTCACCGGGATCTAGACTTGTTCCGTCTGGCCAGTTTCAAGGAGGAGTACAGGAGCTGACAACCTTCAACATTGAAGAGGCACTAGAAGAAGAAGAAAAAGACCGAGATTCGCTTGTATATGTATATTCAGTTCCAAACAGGCCAATATAATAGAGTCGACTGACGAGTAATGATTGTCTCTCGTCATTCGACTCTATGTGGACCTTACTTCACTTACAATCAGGTCTAGTGGGGTGAGGCCCTATAATAAAATGAAATAAATAAACAGCTGAACGGATGTCAGTCAAACTTGGCGCATGGATAGATCAAGTGTATAGACATTACATGTATTACTTTTATTCTGACAAAAGCTAGTAATAAAGATTTGGCAACAACAAAATTTCAATCATTAAAGTTTCTCTAAGTCTTCGAAACAGACCGCATGCGTCCCCACTGACGTCGAATTGACGTCACGCGTTATCTGCGACTGTAGTTACGCTATTACCTGCCATAAACAGTAGCATCACGTGTGCAATTACGGGAAAAAATATCATAAACTAGCTTTTGCCCGCGGCTCCGCCCGCTTTAAAAAGTTTTTCCGGGATAAAAGTCCCGCTTTATATTTTCCCGGGATAAAAAGTAGCCTATGTGTTAATCCAGGACATGATCTACCCGTATGCCAAATTTCATCGAAATCCGTTCAGTAGTTTTTGCGTGAAAGAGGAATAAACATCCATACATCCATACATCCAAACATCCATACATTCTTACAAACTTTCGCCTTTATGATATTAGTAAGATGGTACATCAAACTTATTCACTTGGATAGATACGAAGTAAAATTTTTATTGTCAAGGAAAGTTACAAGTGCTTTATGGCTTAAACCACCATACTATACCAGCCCTGTATTATATACTGCCCACTGCTGAGCACGAGCCTCCTCTACAACCGTGAGGGTTTTAGGCCTTAGTCCACCACACTGGCTTAGTGCGTGTTGGCAGACTTCACATGCCTTCGAAATTCTTATAGAGAACATATACGGCTTAAAAAGTGTAGTGCAAACAATACGAATTAACGAGTAACAAACGTTGCGTGAAATATAGCATTGTTCTATCATGATGCGTAGGTTCAGTCGGTCACAAAAATGCTAAAATTCAAAACTTTGTATCGCTTACTTTACTCTCCAAAATTGATTTTTCTATGCAATTAATAAGAAGGGTTTTATTTTATTTAAGATATAAATAAATAGTGCTTCAATGAAACTTTACGTGTATTAGTGATGTAAACTTTGTATTAATTAATTTGTGGTTGGTTTGGTTGTTGGTTCTTATGTAACATCAGGCGATAAACCGGCGCGTGTGCTGATTTTTGCTGTAAAAAACGATAAACCCCAACAGAAAGTCGGTGTGCTAGGATCGTGCAGTGCCCTTAAAAATGTATGAACATTCTTAGGTACTGTTGCTTGGTGGTAGAAAATAGCACAGCTATATTGTGCGTGCGTGTGCTATGTTTCGGTATCGGCCAGGATAGCTTCACATACGTCCAACCTGCGTAGATATGGAGAAACTATTTTATGAAACTGCCAATTATAATTGCAACTGATTCTATGTAATAAATGTGTTCGAATACACACAACACACACATAGGTACACACACACACACACTCACACTCACAAACATTTTCGCCTTTTATCTCCGAAGGGCTAGGCAGAGGCGCAACCAGTACAGCCACTTTTCGCCGTGCGTATTTTGTCCCATGATGCGATGGGGGCGAGCCTGAATACTGAATGGAAAAACTCAATATCACTGCCCGACCCGGGAATCGAACCCGGGACCTCATCATTGCAGTCGCACCGTAATACAACTAGGCCAACGAGACAGTATTTGACTTTAAATACAGATAACCGGTATAAATATCACGTATATAATATTCACATGTCGATGTTATACATCAGAACACCATAAAAAGTGGCTTTGCATAAAAATTTCAACAATGTTTATGTTCATTAGGTACCAGCCTCGGTGGCGTTTGTATTGCGTACGCGTTACAAGTACGATTTGCGTGCTGAAGTCCTGGGTTCAAATCCGAGTCGACCCAAAAAAAAACATTCGGACCGGGCGACCTGGGACCTCGCACTTAGATAAAGAACCTCTTCTGGGTGGGCACCCCACAATGTTTATTTCTACGTTGGTGGTAGGTCTCTCATATGTAAGAGTCGGTCTGGGTGGGTACCGCAATGTTTATTTCTACCGCCAAGCAGCAGTGTGCATGCACTGTTGTGTTTCGGTTTAAAGGACATTGTAGCCAGTGTAACTACTGGACATAATGGGACTTAATATCTTATGTCTCAGGATGACGAGCGCAGTGGAATGCCACACAGTACGTACTTGGTAACTCAAGATTCTAGATGGTGTTGCTACTCTTTATGGGTGGTTGTATCACTTACCATCAGGCGAACGGTATCCTCGTCTCATCATTCAATGTAATTAAAAAAACCCATATCAATAAAATAAATAAAAGCAATTATTAGACATAAAGGCATATAAAAAACACCCATGACAAGGTAGAGAACGTAAAAATAAGAATTCACAAAGGTACATATTCAATTAAAGAATTTAAAGTACCAATCCAAAAAGAACGAACACCCAGGACGCGCTAATACAAAGGACACGGACATTGGGGACGGGAATAGAGCTAGTGAAGGAGTGGAGCTGATATAAAATAAAGGGAAGGAGTATGTTAATTTCATGAATATCGGTTAGGTTTTTTCGAAGATTAACGTAAACCGACACCGTGACAAGGGATTTTTATTATTGTTTAATAACAAAATTTCATTAATTATAAGTATAATTAATATGGAATTTGTATCATAGCTGTTACCCTAGACTGCACATGGAATTTTCGATGTGAATGAACAAAAACAATGAGTTGCTAAATATTACGCTAATGGTGTTTCCTGGATACATGAGACTAGTCCTGCAACCTGCGTCTGTATTTTTTGTAACTATTATAATATAATAATAATGCCAGCCCTGTATTATTTATATTGCCCACTGCTGAGCACTGGCCTCCTCTACTACTGAGAGGGTTTTAGGCCTTAGTCTACCACGCTGGCCTAGTGCGGATTGGTAGACTTCACATACCCTCGAAATTCTTGTGAAAAATTCTCAGGCATGTAGGTTTCCTCAAGATGTTTTCCTTCACCTTTTAAGCAAACGATAATTGATAAACAATCACACATAACTTCGAAAAGTCAAAGGTGTTTGCCTTGGGTTTGAACCTCCGGACATTGTCTCGGCAGACCGTTCCATTCCCAACTAGGCTATCATCCACTTATAACTATTACATTCCACAAATTATTTTTGTATAGCTGCAAACAGCGTCAACCTTATATTTCAATGCAATGCAATCAGTTCTGCATCATATACTGCTCACTGCTGAGCATGGCCCTCCTCTACTAATTAGAGGGGTTAGGTCATAGTCCACCACTCTGGCCTAGGATAGCTCACCACCACCTCATATTATCTCGTAATAATCTTATTGCAATTGGCAACAAAAGAATACGCGATACATAAAATAGATTGGGAGATATTAGCAATTCTATGCACCCAAAAACATGATCCTAATTACAAAAAGATTTAGCGTGGGGACTGAATCGGTCAACATGCGTATTCTGCCCAATAATTTGCTTTTTTAACAACAAAAGTCACCTTACCGTGTCCCAATTCTGGTCAAATACAGAGGTAGGTCAAGTCTGAGAGACTGCGGCCAAACTGATGAATCGTAGAATAAATACATGCTTTCCATTCTAGTCACGAGAAGTGTCTTTACTACGAAACAAAAAGTTGAACGCGAATCATTTAAAACACAGACGGCTTAATAATCTCCTATAGGTTAGAAGATTCATATTGGAGAATTTATTTTTTACTTTACTAGATAGCATCATAACAATCGTCTACGCGTCCTTGATCTTGAGGTGCGGGCTGTAAGATGGGAGATTCTTCGTTGAGTTTCCAGGTCGGGCACTCGATATCAATACCTACTCTAGAATGAGGATAGCTAGAAGACTATGGAGTAACTCTAGAGTGGCATCACAGCTATGGCTCGAAGGGGCCTCTCCCTAAAGAGAAGAGTGCCGTTTAGGAAAGTCCCAAAATATGATAAATACAATACTTTTTTTTGTGTACATGGACCACAAAAAGGTCGCCGAATAAAATCTACAAATTTTTATACACATTTCAGCAAGCTGGCAGCACTGATGAGACGCCCCATTCGATTAATTTGTCACGGCCCTTTGGGGTTACGCCACTGACTAGATAGAGACCATTGTTTAGACCATTTCTCACCATAGTATATTATGGTAAAAAAGGCCACAGTGACTCGTCAATTCCGATACAATCCTGACTATACTCTTGTTGAATATTTTAACTATTGCCAGCAGGGTCGATGTCATTCACTAAGCTATCTCAAGTATATAATTTAAGAAAATGTTTACTCTCACGAGAAATATGATCTTTGCCTTCAATAAAAAACGATTGCGTTATTCACAAGTATTGTACAATTCAATAACATTGTAAATATGTTTTTAGGTATTTTTCTAAAGACTTTTCTTAAGTGGATGTGGGATTCTCCCAGTATTTGAAGTCAGTTTAAATAATCTTTACGTGTATTATTAATAGTATTTTTATTTGTATATCCAAGAACATTTTTTTTATCAATAAATCGACGTTCATTTAAAAAAACACTGCAGTTCGCCGAAACCGTGCATAATATTTGCTAACAAATATTGAGGACAATTTAAAACTTTGTAAACGTTGAACAATTTTATATGGTTTAGCGTCATATAAAATCCGATTAGATATGCAAAAGTAACTCTGTTTGTTACGCTGTAGCGGCTAAACCACTGTACCGATTTTGAGGACATTTGGTAGGGAGATAGTTTGAGACCCTAGGAAAGACATGTGCTACTTTTATCCAGGAAAAATATATAACGAGACTTCTATCTCGCAAAACCGTCATTTCACGCGGGTGGAATCGTGAGCAAAATCTAGTATCTAATATTTTTGTTTGGATATTTGGAGACCTCTATTTCTTTCAGAAATAAATCATGGACTGATGATGATTATAGAAGGTCGCGGAGAGAAAGAAAAAATGGTCCTGTTTTTGATTCTTTAAGATCGAAATTCTAAACTAATACCATGAACAACAAACCTATGCTATATTCAAACCTTTAATATCACTTTGATATTATATTCAACTAATAATATTATAAAATCAATTAATATTATAGCTATTACAAAATTTATTATTTAAATTTCCGACAAGGTTAATGATCAGAAGACATTTCTATATTTTACCTTAGCATATTTATTTGTAAAAATAATATTAGTTTTAACTCCATAACAAGTCAGTGTCAGCTCAATAGTGACTGGAAAAAATTTACGAAACAAAGGTCGGGGCTTTGATCCTATCACAATTATAGCCACTTCAAACTTATTTTATAATTATAATTTGTGAGCTACTATTTGCGATTATCGTTCATTGTAAGAATATAGGAAAACATCGTTAGAATTTGCTTGCATTGTACCCGGAGTTTACTGGAAATTGTCAGACTTCATACCTTATGTCTCAAAGTGACAAGCGTAGTGAAGTGCCCGAAATGTACTTTAAAATTCAAAGTTCTATATAATATAGCTACTGTTTATGGACGCTTGGATAATTTACCATCAGCGAGCACCATGCTCACTTCTTCTTATTTCAGTTGCAAAAAAAATCTTGCGAGTTGATAGTACTGTATAAGAGTTTTAAGGTAGGTAATATGTAGAGTGTACCAACCTGTATTAGGTCAATGTGCTGGGTCAAAGTCCTCACCGCTTCTAGGTTTAAATCGCCTGTACTAAACGGGATAGTTCAGGACGTAAGACTTGTACCCTGTGAATCAAGGATATTTAAAGAGTAAGAGCATGGTATACCCTACCTTCGCCCTGTGGACTGGGGGCGTTTGAAGAATTCCACCACGGTATCCCTTGCCTGTCGTAAGAGGCGACTAATAGGGACTAGGGGGGATCGCGGGTGGGCGGTGGAGACTGTCCAGCGTAATCACTCTGTACATTCCTCATGTACACTGGGCGATCCCCGGGATGGGCGGCAGCGTCGGTGGATCACGCTGCCGTTGACGCCAAGGGCGTTAATTAATGAGCGGGCTCTCTGACCCCCATGATCTGAGATGGGCCGTACTCAGCGGCACTGCACAGGGGCGGTTGCGGAGGACAACTAGGCACTCTTTGCCGGAGGAACACGCAGCCGTCCTTAATGCGCCGAGGAAGGTCACCGCGGAGTTTTAGTTGGTAGTGCCGTGCATAGTGATAAATACAGTAGTAGGGACTCGGCCTGGCGTTCGCCTGATGTTTTTCCGGGCGGCTCAACAACGGGTCGTTAGGCACGGTAAACCCAACATAACCGTCTAGTCGCCAGGCTGGGTGGTAGTGGTAAAGACTGCACTTTCTCCGCGAAAAAAAAAATGGTATACCCTGCCTGTTATAAGATGCGACGAGATGAAGCCTTAAGAGTTGTCGGGTAGACAGCAGGGGTCTATGCGCTCACCTACTTTAATAAAGCGACTTAGAGATTGACGCGGGTGGATGTTTTCCCCCTGCTTTAGATGCTAAGACCGTCTATTGAACTTGAGGGGCATCTTTAGCCCCCGAATACAGAGAGGGTTGGCTCTGCACTGCTCTTATTGCTATTGCTACAGGATTTCCAGGGGCAGTATCAATTGTGCCCAAGAAGCCCACCAGGTGTTTTGGTTGGTATGCCGGTGTAAGGTGTACATAATGTTAGGGACTCGGTCCAATTCTCGCTCGGATAAAGCTTTACCCTCGAGCGTCGACATTGGGTCCTTAGACCTGTGAAACCAATATATCAGTACCACTCAGCCCTCCAGTAAAGGTAGCGTTTGCCCCACGAGAAAAAAAAATGACTAAAAATACTATTGTATAATATTTGATGTGGGTCAAATCAACAGGACGATAAGATATAGTTATAGAAATATTGTTGTTGGCGAAAAAATAGAACAACAATACATTAAAAGTATACATATTTATCTGCAAATCAAAATTAATTCTACCCATAAATAAAATATTTACTTATTTCACATCCTTGGTATGTTATTTATCATCTCTACTAACATATCTCATGCCATATAACTAGAAAAAAATATTGACGACTGGACGGACAGACTTACGCAATGTATATAAGGCTATAGGCGCCGGCGCATGGACAGTCGAAAGCTCGCCGCTGAGTCGTCGCGTTGTATTTATTTATTTTTATTTTTTAATCAATATGAAAGTGTTATTTTTTGTCTTTGCCTTCGTGGCTTACACCTCCGCTGGGAGCTTACGTGAGTTATATTTTATTTTAAAATTTAATTACACTTTAGATGTAAAATTGATTTGTGCAATTTAACTATTTAAAAAATCTAAAATATATTTCATTGCAGTTAATAAATATTCTTATTCGTATATAAAAAAAAACCTACAAAAAAAATACAAAAATTGTATTTTATTAAAACTAACAGACGTCAAAAACGTTAAAATTTTGAAAATTATAATAATATTTAAAAATAACATACATTACAAAATAAAAAAGGTTTGTACGTATCCGAAAATCTTATCAGATTCACTGTTTAATATTCATTAAACATTCTCTGAATATTTTAAAGTCAATAATGTATTCAGATGCGCGCTATACGCGGTCAAGTGTAATTGTTAAGGCACAGGATATGAATTGATGCTGAAATATTGACAATCGATTTTGAGTATTACTTATTTTAAGATTTGTTTATTTTATACTAGCTTTTGCCCGCGGCTCCGCCCGCTTTAAAAAGTTTTTCCGGGATAAAAGTCCCGCTTTATATTTTCCCGGGATAAAAAGTAGCCTATGTGTTAATCCAGGACATGATCTACCCGTGTGCCAAATTTCATCGAAATCCGTTCAGTAGTTTTTGCGTGAAAGAGGAACAAACATCCTTACATCCTTACATCCAAACATCCAAACATCTAAACATCCAAACATCCATACATTCTTACAAACTTTCGCCTTTATAATATTAGTAGGATTACTCAGGTATAGCTTATAGGTAAAGCTTCCATTTAAATATATTCATTTAGGTTTCTTTAATTGCTTACTTCGATAAATAAATTATGTGCTAACAAATAATGTAATAAAATATAAATTTTTCTTCAAAAGGGAATAACAAAAAACCCAAATTATTCAACAACTATAATAACACGTTTTTAAAAACCAATTTTCAAATATTAATGACGTAAAAGCCGCTTAAACCCGAATAATTACGTACTTAATATTAAGCAATTCACATATTTTATAAACATCTTAATTAGAGATTAATTAGTTGTACAACGTGCACTAATGTTAGTGTAAATCATATGCTCAAATATTTTTACTTTGGTATGTCGTAACGCTGTTACTAACGATTTCAACGCGCTCAGACCTCTTGATAGAGTTAGAGCACTACTGATTTGAAACCCTTTTTATTATTAAACATTATCCAAGCATCATTCAAGTTCCTGATATTTTAATAGCGTCCTTTAAAAAATATTGTTTATAAATAACTTTTGCCCGCCGCTCTGCCCACATTAATAAGTTTTTCCGGGATAAAAGTCCCGCTTTATATTTGCCTGGGATAAAAAGTAGCCTGTATGTTAATCCAGGATATGATCTACCCTGGTGCCAAATTTTATCGAAATCCGTTCAGCAGTTTTTGCGTGAAAGAGTAACAAACATACATCAATACATCCATGGTTACAAACTTTCGCGTTTATGATATTAGTAAGACTATTATAACTTGTCACGAATTGTGACTTTCATTCATTATATAAATCGATAAATCAAAATGAAAAGGAATTGATTATATCGACCACTATTCTTTGTTATTGATAATAACCTAAATCTATAATTTGCGTAGGTAACAAGAATATTAATAAATTTCGTGACAACTTAACAGGCGTTTGGAAATAATCCGCCCTTAATTCGAAGATTTACGTCTCTGAGTTGAGGTCCAATTTTGCCATTCCTTATATTTGATATCAGATTCAGTCGTAAAATGACAATGTCAAAGAACTATACAAAAATAATAATTGGAAGAGTACTAAGGTACTTACTGTATATGTGTGGTTGTATTAAAATTGAGTTTTTTTAAACTAACTTTGTATGCCTGAAAGTATAGGTTTTACTAAATAATTACATACAACATATTTAGAAGATAATCAGCAATTAGATATCCTGCTCTATCAGAATTTTGATGACATATCGGTTATTACCAAAAAACAATTTTTTATCAGTGCAATTAACTTTGGGCAGATTTTTCAATGTTTCGATAAAAGCTATCCATAATTTATATTATTATTTTATAGAAGGAAATATTCTGATAGAAAAATATTTTTTTGAAGTTAATTTTTACTATTAGTTGTGAAGTTAATCAAGATGTCCAAACGAAGTATAACGGTAAAGTGTCAGTTGTGTAATGGATATTTATAAAGAGAGTAAGGTCGATTATGTAAGCAGTTTGACCGGTTGGAGCACGTGTGGCCCTACAGTTACTACAACCATTAAGAACTTTTTGATTTGGGAATTTAGACTTATTTGGAAGCAGAGTTAGAACTCATTATTCAATTTTAAACTATATACTGTGATTTTGGAATGCTCTTGGGGTCTATTCTACAGTGATAAGATAAAGGCTATTCATAGATGAAAATACAATATAAATATGTTAAGACTGTCAGTTGTATAAATAAAATGCTTCGATTTTTAAACCTAATCTGCCTCGATGGCGTAGTTGTATTATGGTACGCACTGTGGAACGTCCCCATAGAAAGGGTGTGACATGTACCGGTAGTACTGAATGTCTGATAACTGGAAACTGAAATGCATTGTGGAAATGGGACAAAATGACCTTTCAAGTTTTATAATTTTCACCCCTCTAATCACTTTATTTTACCTAATATATAGCATCAAAGTTGAAGTATCGAACACTGTCGAAAATGACCTCACTGTTTAAGAAAGATATTTGTGGTATTCGCAATAGTTTGGAGAAGTATTTTATAAATACAACGGTTTAATAGGATACACTTATATAAATGCAACTGTTTCTTTTTAAAAAGACGCTTTATTTTATGGTTAAATTAAAGTTTAAAAAAGTAATCGAAGTGTTTGATAAAATCTATCATATAATAAAAACGCCACGAAACCCCAACCTAATGATACTTGTGTTTGATAGTTCAGAGTAATTAGGAAATTTTGCTAGAACATTATGTACCCCCCCTCGTCCCCCTTTCGAAGAAAATTAACAAAATAGGTCACACGCCTGATAAAAATGTCAGAGCATCTACATTTTTCATCAAGCTGACTACATTTTGTGAATTATGAATATTTCATCAGGTGTTGATATTACTCGAAAGCAATCAAGTAGTTTGGTGTAAATAATTTTTTACATTATGCTTTCAATTGTTGTGTCATTTTAATCCATCCTAATATAATAATATTACTCGAAATAAGTTTTTTAAAGTGTTAGGAAACGCCTGACAATTTATTTTGAGCAAAGTCCTTGAGATCGAAAAATTAGGCGGTTTTAAGACATGTCTATTTTTCATTAATTAGGTTAAAATATACCCTATAGGTACTGTATTGTATTTCACTTGTTTAATTGCAATAATGTCAAATTATTGTGTATCTATCCTTAATTTGGTTATAAACTCCCTTGAAATATAGGCATATTTCAGTATTTTTTTTCATAGTCATATCAGTATTATTCAAATAAACTACATTGGTAATGGATATGTCTATTATTCAATAATACACGTAAAAAAATTCAAATCTTTACGTTATTCCGTTGTTGAGTTATCATAAGATATGTAAGAGAGCTACTCATGTCACGCCCTTTCTATAGGGACGTTCCACAGTGGTACGACTGCAATGCTGAGGTCTCGGGTTCTATTCCCGGGTCGGGCAAAGTGATATTGAGTTTTTCTATTCAGTATCAGCTCGGAATCTAGAATATGTGCCCGATATGGCGATAGGCTCGCCCCCTATCACATCATGGGACGGAATAACGGCGAAAAGTGGGTGCACTAGTTGCGCCTTTGCCTACCCCTTCGGGGATAAAAGGCGTGAGTATACATACAATGTATATGTATCTGTTTTAAACCTAATCAAGAAGCCTCGAATGGCAACATACATATTATTTTATTTATTATCATGATTCAGTATTTTTTTAATGGTAGTTCCGTTCCGATCCTTTAGTAATTATTATTGCAATAACGTATTGAATATTGACATGATTTATTTCACTTCGAATGAAGATATATCTTCATTTCAGATTCGCCAGTTGCGTTAAACTAACTCGTTCACGTAATACATTTTATATAATTATTACCGGATTACGAGATGATTATACGTCATTAGATTCGGATAACTAATTTGTATGGTTCATGATTTTGGTACTTCCTAGTGTGCATTCAAACTTCTAAGCACACGTATCTATTACGAATGTTTGTATTAGAGCAATTCCTTTATTTTATAATAATAATAAAACATTTATTGCATACAGAACACCACATACACAATTACAAAGAAAGAAAAAGATAAAAAGAAATGTAGGGACAATATAACAATTAAAACAAAAAAAAATATAAAAACACTATAAATAAGCTGCATTCATCTGCCACAGCCGTGCCGCGCTCCAACTAAAACACCACAGCGCCAAATGAGACGGAGCACCTCAATGGCAGGCAGATGCATGCCGCTATTATTTTTTTTTTTATGCATTATATATCCGAATTTTCGTAGCGAGCTGTTTCCGTGGTAGCCATTTTTAAGTTAATATGTTAAGGAAGAAAAATACTGTTTTTTATGTAACTTCTAAGCCATAATTTACCTTATAATTTCTTTCCTCCTAGAATAATTATAAATACCTTGATTTATAATGGTAATGTCCTAGATTGAAACAATTACTAAAGGTATTATTATCTTGACTTGACTCGTTAACATTTTTTCATTGTTAGAATCATATTGTGCTCTAGTTTAAAATCAATTATGCTCAAAACATTTTCCCGGGACAAAAAGTAGCCTGTAGCACTCATGAGTAATGTAGCTTCCTATAAGTGAAAGAATTTTCAAAATTGGTTCAGTAGTTCCTGAGATTAGCACCTTCAACCAAACAAGCAAACTCTTCAGCTTTATAGCATAGATTAATTATCCATACAAACTAATAAATTAAAATATAATATCACAATTGTATCATGTAACAGAGCAGCATAGTCGTCTAGATTGGTGACGAACACTCATTTCCCTTCAGTCGATATTCTATCTGGGGCCGTCGCCAACATGCCTCTCTACAGGGTTAACGCTAACGTTATGTATGGGAGTGACATACCCTAGCGATAGACTTTAGATTATTTTGCTTTCTATCTACGTTAGCAATTATAGAATGGCGTTTTGTCCACGATCTCTGGATGCCACTTCTTACTATCAGGTTCAGTAGAGTAACTTTCCTCTACCTGAATAAAAATACGGATTCTCATATACGAAAGATCTATCTACTTGCCTCCAATTCTTTCATAACACTAGTTGCACTTGATACACTCTACTGTAGTCGGTATGCATGAGTTCAGTTGCACAAATCGACGTTGGTTGCGAAAAATGTTTTTATTATAGTCGGAATTAAACAACTTTGATACTACTTTCTTTTTAATATTTAACTGTTGATGCATCGGTATTCAAGGCTGGCTCTGCAAGGATGCAATAGTTTGATTTTAAAATATATTTTTGGATAAATAAATTATGGAAAGGGTTAATAACCTTTGTGGTGCAACGTATCATTAAAACATGTGTAATTCTCTAACCGATATATTTTAATACAGGTAACCAATAATTTTTTTTTTCGCGGGTTAAAACGCGTTATGGCTACCACCACTGGGGGGTGAATGGATCGGTTATGTTGGTTTTACACAGTCTTACAGCCCAATGTCGACACTCGGGAGTATAGCATCATCCGAGCGAGCATTGGACCGAGTCCCTAACACTATGTCCCTACACTGACATACCAACCAAAACCCGCGGTGGCCTTCTTCGGTGCATACGAGACGGCCCCGGGGTATCTTGTTGCACTAAAATAGCTGCACGGGACCGTCCCTGCGCGATGCCGTTACGGCCCCTCTCTATACAAGGGGGCTAAGATGCCCCCACACTCTAAAAGACGCCTTTGGCGTCTACGACAACGCATTGTCGTCCACCTCGGAGTCGCTTAAATTGGACTGAGCAGCCCCCCGCTGCTCGTCCCGCGACTCTCTTGAAGCCCCATTTAGTCGCCTCTCTCGACAGGCAGGGAATACCGTGGCGGAACTCTCTAAATACCCCAAAACCACTGAGCACGAGACACCGTTCTGCTTACGATCCCGCCCGGCGCTCTCCTTCCGCGAGAGGACGTACTCGCAGAAGGAGACCATCGCTCACCAAGACCTCCAGCCACCGACTGTGGCAGATACCACGGCCGGCAGCTAGAGATCTCCTCCGACGACTGCTTTAAAAGTGCTGCGTTGTAGATCCCAGGCTGGACACTCCTCGAGAGTGTGTTGAACCGTGTCTTCGCGGCCGTTGCCACAGTGGTGGCACACAGCGGACTCTTCTTTTCCGATCCGACACAGGAACGAGCCGAAATACCCGTGGCCCGTCAGTACCTGTGTCAGACGGAATGTCGGCGCGCCGTGGGGCTTGTCGAACCAGCTTAAGGAGACAGGTCGCACTGCTGCGACGGTCCTCAAGCCCGCATTCGGGCTCTCCAGCCTGGTATGCCACTCCTCCACGGCGGTGCTGCGGATAGAGGCCAATTGGGCCTTGACCTCCTTCGGGGCCAGTCTCTGCCCGAGATGGGATGCCTCCTCACACCAGAAGAATACTGACGAGAGGTTACCAACAATAGAAAAATAATGAGTTATTTGGTTGATGAAAAAGTACTTTTAATAACATCCTATTAATTAATTAATTAATAGGATGTTATTTATTAAATAATAATAATTATTAATCCTACTAATATTATAATGGCGAAAGTTTGTATGTATGGATGTTTGTTACTCTTTCACGCAAAAACTATTGAACGGATTTCGATGAAATTTGGCACACGGGTAGATCATGTCCTGGATTAACACATTGGCTACTTTTTATCCCGGTAAAATATAAAACAGGACTTTTATCCCGGAAAAACTCATTAACGCGGGCGGAGCCGCGGGCAAGAGCTACTTACAAATAATTTTGTGAAGGAGAAAAGTTTGTAATACGTATTCAATGTTTTTGTCACCTTTTGGAAAAGTTATGATGGATTAAAAATGCTTATTATGAAGAGAATTTCCACATTCTAACATAGTAACACATTATTAGCAATCGTAAAGTGAAATAAATTATACTTTATTTAATCAGAGGGCCGGTAGCGACTGGATGCGTAAAGGAGCAGGCCGGGCTCTGTGATGTACCTTGGGAGAGACCTATGTCTAGCAGTGGACTGCAACTGGCTGATGATGATGATAAAGTTTAGTCCCTAGGGTCTGTTTATATTTAAGGAAGTTTAATGACTATTTATATCTTGGTCACCTTTCTCTAAAATGTTGTATTCTTTTATGTAAGTCCGCGTCAAATTATACTGATCAGCAGTTTGGATACACGGAAGTAAAAGGATTCGTTCAAACAAAGAGCATTTAAGAAGTCTACTCCAAAATTCCGCATTATGTAATCTGCTGCAGGACATAAGTGTTGATTGCGTCGAAAGGGTTAATCCCCACATACAGTCCGGCCTTTATATCCCTGAAAGGGTAGGCAGAGGTGCAACTAATGCACCTAGTCGATAGGGTTTATTTATTTTTGTTATGGCACCCTAACGTAATATATGTTTAAATACAGAATCATAATAAGAGGGTTGATCCATAAGATCAAGTAAACTATAAGGAGTAGTATATTTACGACTCTTGATCAATGTTTACTATTAAATCGACGTCTTTTGCTACTCTGGAAATCTTTACAATAATAAAAGGTAATTGCAGTTCAGTATAAAATATTCAATTTCTCGGCACTAATTCAACTCAGTTATTACCTTAAAACGACTCTTTTATAATATTTATTGAACATACAAATATTTTATTGTTCAACGTGGCTATCCAAGTCAAACACTCACTACTCGTAGCATAAGTAATAATAATTAATAATAATTATTTATTTAATTGGATCAAAAACATTACAGTAACAAAGTACAACAGTACGTAATAATTCAGTCGACACAAGCGAGAAGCGGCGATAGCCTAGTTGGGAGTGGGACGGGCTACCCAGACGAATGTCCGCAGGTTTAAATCCCAAGGGCACACACCTCTGTCTTTTCTAAAAAGTTATATGTATATTTTTTGTGAATTATCACTCGCTTTAACCGTGAAGGAAAACATCGTGAGGAAACCTGCATATCTGGGAAGTTCTCTCACATGCTACCAACCCGCATTAGGCCAGCGTGGTGGAGCCTAAACCCTCTCAGTTGTAGAGGAGGCCCGTGTCTGTTTGAACCGGTTATATACAGGCTGATCATGGGCGTATATAAGGGGGATTGGGGGTACGGACCCCCCTTAGCCTACAACCCAAAATAATCCGGGCTACAATGCATGTACACATTAACTTCTAAGGGAGGAGGGTGGGTATGTGAAGCATTTGTTGAAAGAGGATATTTTTTGTGTCATGGGGTGCAAGAGCCTACGCCAGTGACATTTTGGTATTCTCGGACTTCCCCTATGTGAAAGCCGTAGGTGATCCTGGATCGCAGCTCACTTACGTAGGCCTTACTGCGGGGTTTAACACTCATATGCGGTGGTTGCTATCCCGACGCATACAAAATACCTATGTCCTACCATCATAATATTAAGCAAGTGTCTAGAGTTATATTTTTAAATCGAAAACTTGATACTCTTGATAGCGTTATTACATCAATAGCCGGTTTCCGTTCTCCATACTGGATGTTACCGTATGCCACTGCTATTACGCCAGATCTCCGATCACTATATCTTGCAATAACCAAATCAAGTCTCAAGGTCGTTTCCGTACTTTCTGTTATCTTCTTATGTCGTCACTTACGGCCGCTCTCAATAACATTAAAAACAGTTAAATGCCTAATTTGGTAGTTGTCGCTAAAAACTAAGAGAGATAAGAATACCTTATACTTAGCTCATCTTATGTATCGGAAAGTCCATTATGACTACATAAAAAATACTCTATATTTTTTAAACATAACGTTACTAGTGCAATGGAATGCAATCAGCCCTGTATTATATACTAGCCCACTGCTGACCACGGGCCTCCTCTACGACTGAGGGGTTAGGCCTTAGCTTACCACGCTGGCCTAGTGCGGGTTGGCAGACTTCACATACCCTCGAGGTTCTTATGGACAATTCTTACGGATAATTCTCGGGTATGTAGCTTTCCTCACGATGTTTTCCTTCACCGTTAAAGCGAACGATAATTGATAAACAATACACACATAACTTCGAAAAGTCAGAGGTGTGCGTGTTGGGTTTTGAACCTCTAGACCGTTCCATTTCCAACTAGGCTGTCGTCCAAGAACATTACTAGTAATTAGGGGAAAATAAAACGCTTCGGCGGGTACACTCACAAGAGTGACGTCAAAGTTTTTTATGTAACAGCAGTAATAGTTCGAGTAACTTTTACCGACGAGTTAGATATCAAACTCCAGTTAAACGCTAGTAAGTTATTGTGACCGGCGCGGCCGTTAGTCAGAATCATCTGGATTGTCTTTACGATTACTAGCATGATAGAAGTCTGAACCCTCGGTATAAAATAATTTATTACGAGTTAATTTTCATGGATATTTTTCCATTACTTTTTCTAAATTTATCTATTTAAAATGCCAGTAGTTTCCATATACACGTTTGTGATAATATTTTCCTTACGCATGTAATTTTGTTTTTATTTTGTCCGACCCTGGGGATCCATTCACCTAAATTTTGACCTTTCCGATTAAACCGATTGCAGTGAGATGAATTAATGATGACACCTTGCCAAGGACCCTTTTATTTATGTAACAACCCCACTAATATCATATTTTATTCATACTTCTTTCTTGTCATATCAGTTTCATACAGTCGATAACATATTAAAAAATATATGTTCATATCAAGGAATTTAAAACACGAAGTCACAGACACATTTGTTATTATAGCCACATTCTATACCGTCACTGTTAAGTATTTGTAAAATGATATTACGCTCCAAGCATTGCCAAGAAGCAGTATGGCCCATGGCGTTATTCCTGCAACTAAGATATCTTGGAACGAAGTTCCTTATCGCGCGTTATGAAAGGGGGCTAGACGGAAAAAATTCTTACGAAAAGTTGTCACGACACTTTTATACTTGCCCTGTGAAACCAGCCAGTAACAATAAGGAACTGGTTCGAAATTTAAATAAAAAAGACAATTTAAATCTTAGAGTATGTATAACTACGTATACATACTCTAAGATTTAAATGCTTTTTAGAGTCGTTTTTTTTCGATAGTTGTATGTTAATTTTAATGTCAATGCTTTCTTAGGTGATGATCGTGATTCGATGACATATCTATTGTGTAGGTAGAAGTAAATGTTTTCATTGATGTGGTAACGTTTTAATGAAACATACAATTATTATTATAACTTAAAAGAAATAAAATTTTATTACAATATCTTCACTAATTAATCGAAAACAACTTCGTTCCATCCGGGTGTCCCTTGACACCTCTCAAGTTTTTATAATAATAAGGAAAGTATCTAAAATCCAAATCAATCCGCCGTGCTAATTTCACTACTATAGTCTATATTAATCTATAAATGTTCTATTGCGGTTCTACTAGTTACCTAACTGCCTAATGCATTCGTTACACAATGAATTAATTAGTAATATTATTAATTTTTATGTTAAAGAAGTAAATAATGACCTTAACAAAACACGTATTGTTACATAATTCGTCTAAAGGGGACCTCTGCTCTCAGGAAGGAAATTAATGATTTTCAAATACAATTTCAAAATGTGGTCAAACTGGCAAAGTCGACTTTGTTGATTTGTTTACGTTCCCTGATGATATAATAGATACGGAAATATAAATAGCAAATTGATATTATTATAATTAAAATAAATAAATAATATAAAAACAATCTCGTAGTATTTTTATATACTATACAGATCTTCTATAGGTGAGCTTTTTAAGCAATTAAGTCAATCATTTTAAGCGAAATAGTTTTCGTTTTGCGTGTTGTAAAAATAATTAAGTAGATAGGTAAACGCGTACTTGTCAACATAATATGTAGTTAATGCAAGCAGATCGTACATAGTTACTAGTAACTGTCCATATACTAATTAATATTAGCAAGTACTTATTTCTCATAATTAATACTAAATATAGGCCTAGGAAACGCTCTTGACCAATTTCTAAGTAGCAATTGAAATGTCTGACTAATATTTAGGTACTTACGGCCATTAGGTTGGGTCCTGATATAAGCACTGGTCTTTTAGATACCAATTTTTTAGAATCATCTTTCAATGAGTATATTCGTCTGACTGTTCCTTAACTATTTGCGATTGTTTTTTTTTATTTTACTGTAACAGCTTTTTTACAATATAGGGGAGCACGGGGTTCAAAGTGCCGGGGGTAGGTTGTTCCGATCCAATTAGCTTCGCAAAGAAAAGAGATAGTAATAGGTGTGAAGTGCGTTGCGAGACGTCATACTATCGCGCTTTTGCGGCAGCCACTTTAGTGACGCCGTGTCGGCGCGTGAGAGTGGTATTCATGGGAGCTACATAAACATCACGTAAGTAAATTTTTTTGTTGCTATACTTTTTCGACTAATTCAATCATTTTTTTAGCTATTTGAGTGTGATTTGCTATTATCAGCCGGTCAATCAATACAGATTCACTTTTCACTATCATTATTATTGTTTTGTAACCTTTTTCTCTTATAATTAGAAGTTACTTTAAAAATGGAATTTGGGGTTGAAAGTTCCTTAGGCTGGGGGCTAGTTGTTCCGCGGCACAACTAGCCGTGCCGCGGAAGAACGTGCTCTGTAATGAAATACGAAAATAATTAAATAAAAAATTTGTTTTAGGATGAGAAACTATAAACGAAAAACCGAACGGGGCAAGGTTTCGATTGACCTTTTGCAGTGGGCAGCTGATGCTGTCATTAAAGACGGTCATAAGCTTAAGACAGTAGCTCGGGAACTGGAGATATGTCATATGAAGCTTTAGAATAATCTAGAAGAGAGCAGAGCAATAGCAAAACAAAGGAGAAGCAAATTGAAAAAAGAGTCGGCAAGAGAAAAGCAATCGGTAAGGGTAAGCGAAATTGTAAAGTGTCATGTAAATCCACAGATGGTAAAGAACATGCGAAACGGAAAGTTCTGCAAGAAGATGATCATGGAAATGACAATGATGAGGATAGTCTGGAATGGTATTGTTTAATATGTTGCGACCCATATTCCAATTCACAACCCAGAGAACAATGGATTGAATGCGGCATGTGCAAGAATTGGGCACATTTAAAATGCCTGAAATCTGGAGATGTTTATTCCTATGTTTGTCCGAATTGTAATTCTGACGACGAATACTTTCAATAATTATATTGTAAGTTCTGCGAGACTGATAAAGAGTATTCTTATAAAGTAAACCATTCATATTAGATGATTGATCTCAGTAAAGTTAATTTTATGAGACTGAATAGAGAAACTATATTCGAAATGTTACAATTAGTTGATTTTTCTTGGTGATTTAATTTAAATAAATTATTTGTGTTTGTTAAAGTTGATCAATATTTAAATCTTAAGTCTATTGATTAGGTAGTATAACATTGTTAGTAATAATGATTGTTATTAGTATTCCTTTGGCCTTATTTTCGTTAAATCCTTGAAAGTTTATTGAAAATTTGTCACAACATAAAAATTTTGTACTTTTATAAATAAAACTGTCATAAATATTCGGTTACGTTAGCTTTATTTACTTTATATAAACCCTTCCAACTAAAATTGCAATATTAATGACTGGAGTTGGCAGCGGAACTACTTGCCTCAATGGAGGAACAACCAGCCCCTTCGTGGGGCGAGTTGTTCCTTGTCGACTTACTACAGAAAAATTATCTTGAGCTAAAATACATTAACATTTCTATTAATTCGACTATACAACTTGAAACTAGGACAAATTCGGCATCTATTTATGAAGGGACAATCAATTATAAATGTTTCTATATCATTCATATTGTGCCCTACTCTTAAATCGGAACTTCGAACCCCGGCTTCCCCTATCTTAATAATTCTTCAAAAATAATTTCTTATTCTGTTCAATCCATCCTCCCCGCGCTATCTTCAGGAACATTTCAGTTTCCTACATAGTAATAGCTCTCATTCTCTTAGGTCATCAGAGAATCTTACTCTAAACTTTCCAGTGCATAGGACATCATTCTATGGTCGGTCCTTTACTGTGGAAGCTGTGCGATTATGGAATGCCTTGCCTATCAATATCAGGCATTCGTCCACGCTGGAAACTTTCAAATCTCGTTTGAAAACACACTATCTTTCGCAGTAACGCTACATCTTATTTTTTAATTCCACCATATTATCGTTTTATTTATTTATGTGATTTATTTAAGTGATATGTAGTATATGAGTATTTTATAGTGTGTAGTCTATGTACATATATGTGTATGTATATATTTATGTTATTTTATGTTACATACGTTTATTGAAAACGCAGCCGATTATTCTATTGGTTTTATTCCTCTCCATGCATGGTTGTCATGAAGAGATCGCTCTTAGCGATAAGACCGCCAATTTGTAACACATTGGCGACAACAATTTGTTACAATTAAAAGGCAGAGGCAGCCAAAACTAGACTTTTATTAACATACTAGCTTTTGCCCACGGCTTCGCCCGCGTTAATAAGTTTTCCCGGGCTAAAAGTACATACATAAAAACCTTCCCGTTGAATCACTCTATCCAACACATTTATTTGGATAAAGATTAATATTATGACGTTGATACAACTCTTGACAAATAATGCATTACTTTCGACCAAATTTGATTACCATAAAAACGGTTCTAGAGAGTTAATCTTAAAAGATAGACATATACTGTCGCGGACTTTTTTTTAGATTATTTCAAGAGGAATAATTCCTTCATACATATATTTTTAGTATCTTGAACCGTTTTCGCAGCGCACGCAATGGAAGCCCTCAAGGATGAATAATTTTCCCCGCTTGTTTCACATTTTCCATTATTTCTTCGCTCCTAATAGTTGCATCGTGATGTTATATAGCCTATAGCCTTCCTCGATAAATGGTCTATTCAACACAAAAAGAATTTTTCAATTCGAACCAGTAGTTCCTGAGATTAGCGCGTTCAAACAAACAAACAAACAAACAAACAAACAAACAAACTCTTCAGCTTTATAATATTAGTATAGATTAATTTAAGAATTAGGATTTCGAAGGTGACGTTTTACATGTTACAGAAAACTGTGTTTAGATCCTACAAAAGGATCAATGCAAGGAAAGAGTTCAATGTGTTTGGTACTCTCGCAAATACAGAGTTTTTACCATAATTGGTTGTGTGATATGGAACACGTAGTAATGGTGTGTGCCGGGTACGACGTTTAGGTGTGGCTAGATATATAAGTCCAACAATATCAGGACAGTCAAGACGGATTGCGGATGACATCGAATAAAAATCCCATATCGAGTACTTGGCGACGTTCTTTTAATGTAAGAAGATCATACCTTTGACAAATGTCCTTATAGCTAGCTGCTATGGAGGCTTTTTACATACGAAGTTGAGATGCCGTACAAATTTCTTTTGTATGCTTTCAATACGGTTAATGTAGATGTTATAATTTGGGCACCAAACTGGGCTTGCATATTCTAATACACTGCGTACGTACGCATAATACACTATTTTGAGAATAACCAGGTCAGAAAACGGACGGCATGTTCTTATCAAGAAACCAAGGTTACGGTAGGCTTTGCTTGTGATCGAATCAATATGCATGGACATTGTGATTTTACTATCAAAATATACACCCAGGTCTCGCACTACTTCGGTTCTCTCAATCACGATGTTATTTCAATGGTAGGGATATATTATAGGGTTCCTCTTTCGAGTGAAGCTAATACTTTGGCATTTTCCTATGCTGACAGATATTCTGTTTTGATTATAATAATTAATTAGTCTGTTGAAGTCGTCTTGTAAACGCTCACAATCAACAATAGAATCAACTTTCATGTAAATTTTTTTGTCATCCGCTTATAAGATGTATTGATGTATTTTAGCTGTCTAGCTTTATGACTAAGCATTAACACGGCTCATTTGTCCAGCAAATACGTTAGACAAATGTAAACAGAATTTTATTGCTTATTTGTGTTTCCTACATTCCTGTTTCACCATAATATGTGAAAATTCTTGTAATTCTTAAAAGTAATTCGAACTTCTCATGTACCATGTTTAATAAGCCGTAACTCGTACATAAGAAGTACCGACAACCTACTAATATTATAAACGCGAAAGTTTGTAAGTATGTATGGAAGTATAGATGTTTGTTACTCTTTCACGCAAAAACTACTGAACGGATTTCGATGAAATTTGGCACACGTGTAGATCATGTCCTGAATTAACACATAAGCATACTGAAACACAGCAGTGTGCATGCACTGCTGTGTTTCGGTTTAAAGAACATTGTAGCCAGTGCAACTACTGGACATAATGAGACTTAACATCTTATGTCTCAGGATGACGAGCGCAGTGGAATGCCACACAGTACTTTGTAACTGAAGGTGCTGAATGGTGTTGCTACTGTTTATGGGTGGTTGTATCCTACCATCAGGCGAACGGCTTGCTCGTCTCGTCATTCAATGCCATAAAAAAATAAAAGAACGGCATGCTCGTCTCGTCATTCGGCGCAATAAAAAAAGAAGAAAAGATATTTGACATTCTACGTAAAGGTCAGATTAAAAGTACCCTGAACCGGTGGGGGTTGCATGAAAAGATTGATGAAGGTAGAGGAAGCGAAAGTAGTGTGCCAGAATCGAGCAAAGTGGCAATTTATAGTCTCTGCCTACACCTATGGGACAGAGTCGTGATACTATGTATACTATGCACGTATGATGATATTTTAATATTGATATGTTGTGATTATTGTGACGTAATATTAAAGGTACAGATCGGTTGATAAAGCAAAACTTTCGCCAACGTCCATACCACGTTGAATACACCGGTTCTCGTCCGATCACCGAAGTCAAGCAACGTCGGGCGCGGTCAGTACTTGGATGGGTGACCGCCTGGGAACACCGCGTGATGTTGGCTTTTTGCAATTTTCACGCCTGAAGGACTACCAATATATTTTGTTTAAAAACAATTGTTCGTTTTTTTTCAGCGTCCTTCATTCACCCCTGCTCGGCATCAGACAAAAATTTGAATGAATGTATACAGAATGTGATTGCTATCGCGGGCCCTAAGTTTGCAGACGGTATCCCAGAGCTGGGTATCGCACCCCTGGACCCGGTGCAGCTTGGGACAGTCCAGGTCAACAACCCCGCCTTGAAGATCACCTTTACTGATACCGTAGTTACTGGACTGAGGGGATTCAGAGTTAACTCTTACAAGTACGTTTATTGATTTAGAATAAAATTGTCAGGAAATATAATTGTAATTTATTGGAAGGTCGTGAGGTCAGTTTCGAAACAAGGATTATTTTATGGGTATCAATAACATACATACATACATATACACTCACGCCTATTATCCCCGAAGGGGTAGGCAGAGGCGCAACTAGTGCACCCACTTTTCGCCGTTATTCCGTCCCATGATGTGATAGGGGGCGAGCCTATCGCCATGTCGGGCACAAATTCCAGACTCCGAGCTGATATTGAATAGAAAAACTCAATATCACTTTGCCCGACCCGGGGATCGAACCCGAGACCTCAGCATTGCAGTCGTACCATAATACAACTACGCCACCGAGGCAGTCAGTACAATTATTCGTTGACAAAAAATGTATTTTAATCCAGAATCAACACGGACAAGGGCAAAGCATCCCTGGACTTTACCGCCAACGTCACCCTCAAGGCCCACTACGACATGGACGGTCAGATCCTCATCTTGCCTATCAAAGGCAACGGAAATGCCAAGATTAAAATCAGTGAGTATCTTATTTCATGACTCTACCTATTTCTATGGATCACGACGCCCCAACAGTATGTTGGTAAGAACAAGCATTTAAACAATCATGTAAAATAAAACCTTTACAACAGGTAGATCTTTGTTGGTAAAATATCCTTGATATTTTATATATTTCTACCTATAAGTAAGCATATTATATAACTCTACTAAAATAAAATTTAAATGCATAATAAACTACAGCCATACATACCGTATGTCGTTGAAGTGCTAAATTTCGCAAACATCCTTTTCCAAGATTATTTCACTAGCATGCATAACAATTAAATCTGTTGACAACCGTCGAGGCACAGCCTGTGGCGACCCTGTTGTAAAACAATTCACTCTAGCATGTTTCCTTAGCTTCAATGCCGATGAGGCAAGTTTCCTCGGGTCACTTGTTTCGCGCACGCCTTTAGATGATGAAACCTAAGTACATGCTACCATTAAAGTTGTTGAAAGATAGGTTCTTTATCTATTATTCAATCATGAAACATAACTTATTAAAAATAAATAACTCATAAAACACACTGGTGGTACCTCGCGATGTTTTCTTGGCCTTTATAGCGGGCGATAATAATGAATAGGTAACTTACCTAAATAACCCCGAAAGTTCAAATTTTGGAGTTCAAACCCGAAACCTTTTTATCGGCAATTCATTACACTCCCCGCTCTACTATCATTAGTCGCTACTTTATCAACTATTTGGGAAAAATATATCTATTATATTTATAAAGACAAATACATATTTACTTATGTTGTTAAATTTTATAGAAAATAATATAAGTATAGATTAAATAACAGCAAAGGCTTCTCCGTGAACACAAGTCTAATTAATGATTCATGAATCATGATAATAGCGGCATATTATTTGTTCAGACAGATTTAACAAACCGAGCACCATATATATTTGTATTTACTCTGTTTCGGATTTCGATCCTAAACTTCAGTTTTTATAAGGATTCTTTTTCTTTTCAGCAAACCTGAACATCTTAGTGAAATACGACTTCGACACAGTTAACGGACACTGGATAGTGACTAATCACAAAGACTCGTACAAGATGGATCACGCGCAGTTCAAGTTCACCAACCTCTTCAATGGCAACAAGGAACTTTGTAAGTTAACTTGTAGCAAAGTTATTTCTCTAAACATAATAGATACTACTACTTCTGATAATATCCATTAGTTTCGTTTGAGATCGTATGTTTACTCGGTCAAGCTTGCCATTTGTGATGTAAACGACATTGTCTATAATATAACTCTACATTAGAGCAAAGTTGTATGAAAACATTTCTTACACTAAGTATATTTAAAATAGTCTCAACAGAACAATAAATTATGCTTAATTTACATATAATACTATAAGAACAAGAAAAGACAAAGTATATTATTAATCGCTGTGTAATTAACAGGATAAAAATAGAAACAATGATAACACACAGACAACCAACGCCGCAGGCACCTTATCTTGATTTTGTTTACTTAAACTTCTTATTACATACATACACATACACTCACGCCTGTTATCCCCGAAGGGGTAGGCAGAGGCGCAACTAGTGCACCCACTTTTCGCCGACATTCCGTCCCACGATGTGATAGGGGGCGAGCCCATCGCCATATCGGGCACGAATTCCAGACTCCGGACTGATACTGAATAGAAAAACTCAATATCATTTTGCCCGACCCCGGGATCGAACCCGAGACCTCAGCTTTGCAGTCGTACTGTAATACAACTACGCCACCGAGGCAGTCTGCAGACTTCTTATTACATTTGAACAATTTATTTACATAAACATCCATTAATTAATTTTTAATTCTAAAACAGCAAAGTAGATAGTTTACTCGATATGATAAGTAGGTACCTGCACTGTAATGGAAATTTAGGACAAAAGAGACACATATTATGCTTTAATACTAACTTCAGCGGCTTTGGCATCACCAAAGCGGATTATTCCAAAATGCCGTATCGTTACCTCATGAATACAAAAAAATACACTTTTCCTTATAGTATTTGCAATAGATCCCTCTTAAATACCTAATAAAACCTTAAATTCCAGCTCAAACGACAGAAAAATTCACAAATGAAAACTGGGAGATCATAATGCAAGAGATCGCGCCGCCAGCCATCAAGCAAATCATCAAGAGTTGTGTAGACGTTGTACAAAAACTGTTTGGGGCTGTTCCAGCCAACGAATTAATAACACAATAAACGGTTCGACTTCTTCCAAACTATACGGCCGAGGTGTTAACCTGCGATAAAGTTATCATTCGTTTGCATGTTACAAGTTACAGTCGCCAAGATAAAATCCAACGTAAACCTCGACGCATGCTAAAATATTAGCTATTTTTAAGTTAGAGAATATAATAACTGCTAACAGACATATAACAGGCTGATTCCTCAATAAAATACAATTATCTATCTTATATCCTATCAAGACACATTATAATATTGAGAGTATCGAAACCTTAGTTTTTTGCTTGAAAACTGATTAAAACTCTATACCATAGTGGCTATTATAAAATACTTTACTGAATGCTGCTATTATTTGATTACTTGCTATTTACAAGATGAAGTTCGAATTTTACGCGTTATTCTGATATTATGTGGTATAATATGTATACTTATGCAGTAACACTATTATTATACATAATAGTGATTGAATGACTGCCTCGGTGGCGTAGTGGTATTGCGTACGCGTTACGAGTACGATTTGCGCGCTGAGGTCCTGGGTTCGAATCCCGGGTCGAGCCAAAAAAATTGTGACTGGGTTTTTCCATCTTAAAATTTACTCAGTCGCAGCTCGGAGTCAGGAAGTTGGCGGTGTGATACCCCCGTGCCTCGGAAAGCACGTAAAGCCGTTGGTCCTGCGCCTGATCTCTCTCCGGTCATGTCGGATTGCCGTCTCACCGGACTATGAGAGTGAAGGAATAGCGAGTGCACCTGTGTATTGCGCACACACTTGTGCACTATAATATCTCCTGCGTACCTGGCTGATCTCCGTTGAGATTGGCCGCCGTGGCCGAAACTGGCTAGGAGAATTTCATTTTCAGTGATTGAATATGTATAGTTAGAATTTGTAATAGCCGATTACAATATTATGTGGAATTTTAAATTCTGTTGGCGATTGTGCATTGAAATTTTTATCACTTTTAACAGGTATCAAGAGTATGCGAATGTAACATCTCATTTAAATTTTAGGCCACAGAACTAATATGTAACCACATCATACTAACATTATTCGGATTTCGTCAATTAACACATTACGCATCATCTTCAATTAATAAAGTAACCATTAACTTAAAAGGTCATGGACTTAATCAACCACATTTCGTTAAACTGTGTAAGCTATAAACGTTATTGTTTTGTTTCTTAATGGGTATTTTTTATTTCAGGTGAAACCCTTCACACAGTAATAAATACAAACTGGGAGCCTGTGATAAAAGACATAGCACCTGTTGCCTTCGAACAAATCATCCAAGCGTGCGTCGATGAAGCAAAGAAACTCTTTGCTGCTATCCCAGTCACCGAACTGCTACTGCCGTGAAAATAGCTGTTATTTTGCTATAACGCTATTGAAGTACTCACAATTGGTACTTTTGTTGTCGGCCACATGAAGCTTTAAATATTTACTTAGTACTGAGATAAAATTATGCAAATCTTATGAAATCATTGTCTTCAATATTGTACCATTGTTGTTATAATTTCATTACTTATTTTATAAAAATATTTGTTTCTTTTCCGTGTGAGCAGACTGGAACAATGTTAATTTTAAGGACGTCAGATTTATTTTTATAAATTTTGATTTTTTGCCAAAAGCAATTTCATTCTTTCTACAAGATTCTAAATCCTTGTATTATTTTTGGAAAAAGTAAGTTAAAATATTTCACCAACTTTTATGTTTTGATGATTTATTTGCAGGCACAAATCATACTGTAGTTTTGATACTTAGTTATTAGAAAATTGTGATAATGTTTGTAAGTTAGATTCTAGATAAATTATAAATAAACAAAAATAATACTCCAAATTTTTTTACCCATCAATTTTCCCCCAACAATATGCTCATTATTCTATGCATTAATACTTCTAAATGAAAAGTAGCATTGCAAACAATATAAATTTATTAAATATTATTTAACACTTTTACAAATTGCTGGTAAGTTACTGGTGACAAATCATAAAAAATTCTCCTTATCCACTAATATAACAAAATTATAAGGCACACATTTACATAAAAATACATCCTTTAACGAGGGCACATGGCATGTCGCCCACCATCAACTGGCACACTGGCACCTGTGATGTTGCTTGCCAAGTCACTGGCAAGGAATGCAATGGTGGCAGCAACTTCCTCAGGCTTGCCAGGACGACCAAGAGCATGCGTCTCCTTTGTCCTCTCCAAGAATGCAGCATATTGCTCCTCACTCAACCCACCTCTCCGCTGCAACTGGGTCAGAATCACACCAGGATTGACACAGTTCACTCGCACACCTTTGGGAGCTAATTCTAAAGCTACACATCTTGTTAACTGGTCTACTGATGCCTTGGAAATATTGTACGCGAGGACACCAGGGAAAGACCGTATTCCATTCACACTAGACACATTGACGATGTTACCTTTCGTTTTTAAGAGATGAGGCACCGCCAACATAGTCAGATAGTAAATTGAGCGGACGTTAGTGTTCATCAGGCGGTCATACTGCGCAAGAGAGGTGTTCTCGATGGTCCCGGTCTCAATAATACCTGCGTTGTTAACCAATATGTCTAGCTGGCCATAATGTTCCACCGTGTTCTTGATAACATTCTCAATGTCGTTCTTCTTTGTCAAATCCGCAGGAATTGAGAAGGTAGCGGTCGACTTTTCGCAGTCTTTACTCACCTTCTGCAAGTTCTCGACGTTTCTTCCAGTCAATGAGAGCTTGGCGCCGAGTTTTGATAAAAATACCGCCGTGGCAGCTCCAATGCCGGAGCTGGCGCCGGTAACAATCACTACTTTTCCAGCGAAATTCATCTTGTCTGTTTATACATACGCGACGAGCAACGGGATTAAAAGACCTCCTGTTGTGAACGAATCACTATCTTATCACAAAGTAATTATGTAATTTTTAAATAAATCAAATAAAGTAATGAAGTGAAGCACTTGTTTACTTCTAAAAATAAGTTTGTTCGGCGTTTTATGCAAATGTGAAATGACGTTTCATTCATATTGAAACGAGTTTAGATGTAAAAAAACTTAAGACTTAAACTCATGTTATTGGTTGATTTAAACACAGATTGTGATTATAGCCAATCAACAAACAGCAATTTAATTTCTCAATAAAAACAAATCATTTATTTTTTTAAATTTCAAGGTCAGAAGATCATACAGCCTTGAATCAGTATTATCATCAAATTACAAAACACCTTTGGTAGAAGGATATATGTCAATTATATTTGAAAAATAGGTAGATTCTTGTAAATTTTTCTAATGAGATTAACCGATTTAAAAATGTTCTCAGAAGTCATTGTGCTCAAAACTAAATATTTATTATAATATTATTCAAAAGAATCACCTCATCTTTCATAAACATTGCATGCAATCTTATCTAATATTTATGTTATTAATGCTCAAACTTGACAACCAAACTGAACTGACAACATTTGAGTAAGTAAAATCAACAATAACCATGTAGAAAATTATAAAAAATATCTTATTTGGAAAGAATTTCGAAATTTTCTGTGTATCGTTTATAAAATGACTATTGTAAGGTGTAAGTCAAACGTATAATTTACGAATAGGTATTTATCAAAATATTTACAACTGTATTATTTTAGAAAGAAGTAATTCACATACACATCGGTCAAGCCGGAGTTCAGGTAGCCAATGCCTGCTGGGAGTTATACTGTCTCGAACATGGAATTCGACCAGACGGTATACAGGCATTTCCTGACAATGACACAAGTTGTGGCGCGTTCTTTAGTGAGACAGGTGCTGGAAAGGTTGTTCCACGAGTTGTTATGATCGACTTAGAGCCAACTCCCATCGGTAAAGGCAGAGCCTATTATAATATGTTTATGACTTTGGATTATTGGATTATTAATATACCTACATATGTATTCTTCGTTCTAGACGAAATTCGTACAGGAGCATATCACCAATTGTTTCATCCTACATCGTTGTTAACTGGTAAAGAGGATGCAGCTAGTAACTTTGCTCGTGGTTATTTTGGTATTGGTCGCGAGATGATAGATTTGGCCCTCAACCGCATACGAATTGCTGCCGAAGATTGTCGCTGCCTCCAAGGTTTTATCATATTTAGGTCATTTGGTGGAGGAACAGGATCTGGCTTTACAGCGCTTTTGCTCGAAGGACTCGTCAGAGACTACGGGAAGTTATCGAAAATAGAATTTGCAATATATCCATCTCCTAAAATATCTCCAATTATCGTCGAGCCTTACAATGCAGTGCTAACTTCACATACTTGCATGAATACAGAAGACGTTTGCTTTATTTTTGATAACGAAGCTCTGTATGATATTCTTGCCAGACTGTTAGATGTACCCAGGCCGACTTATACCAATTTAAATCGACTTATAGCCCAGGTACAAAACTTTAATTATTGTCTGTCTAATCCTACGTGTCCCATTTCACAAGTTAGATCTTTGTGAGGTTCTATATCAATTACAAATTTCATACGCTTTATTATGTATCTGCGCTTTATTCACAGGTGGTTTCCTGTATGACAGCCTCTATGAGATTTGAAGGTTCACTAAATGTTGAGTTGGTAGAATTCAGAACCAATTTAATACCATACCCAAGGATTCATTTCCCTTTAGTCACTTTTGCACCATTCGTTAGTGCGTCAAAGGCTTATCACGAAACAATGAGTACCCAGCAACTGATGATGTCGTGTTTTGAGCCTGCTAATCAAATGGTGAAATGTGATCCTAGACAAGGATACTACATGTCATGTTGTTTGTTGTTCCGTGGAGATGTGAATCCAAATGATATCAACTCGTGTATCAATCAAATTAAAAGTATGAGATCAATAAAATTTGTACCATGGTCACCTACTGGATTTAAGGTACCTATATATGGACCGTAAACTACATATTCTATAACTCGACTTCAAAAACTTCTATAACGTATCAATTATTTATTTCTTATCAGATTGGAATAAATTACCAACCCCCAATGACTGTGCCGGGTGGCGATCCCGCCGCGTTACAAAGAGCAGTTGTTATGGTTTCTAATAGTTCTGCAGTAAGAGTAGCTTGGGAGCGAATATGCAAAAAGTTCTCTCTAATGTACGCAAAACGTGCTTTTGTCCACCATTACGTCGGAGAAGGCTTAGAAGAGGGAGAATTTAAAAACGCAGTGAACAATATTAAGGCATTATCGAACGATTACAAAGAAATTGAAGACTGAAGTATTTTTCACGGAATTAATTTTTTAGAAAATATTTTAGCTGAGTTTTAATTTTTACATAATAGAGTATCAGAAATCATCCAGTTTACTTCCTTTCACCAAGAGGCATATTACATCTATTGTTATAACTTACTTTTTTGTGCGTCTGTACACCAAATTTTATAATAGTTGTTGACGATTTCTAATTAACAACTTTTCAACACAAATACACAATACACGCTCGTATCCAGACACCATAGAAATTATTATAATTACATAAGTTGATAAAAAATGCTCTGCAATAGCTATATTTTTTTTTTGATAGTGACCCTACTGCCAGTAGCCTGACGCGAGGCGGCTTTTCTGGCCACACCGGTCTTTAGGGTGAACGCAGAAGGCGCTCGCAACCCTTTGAATTAAGTTACCATGCTGAGGGCAACCCACTAATGGGTTACGAACCTCGGCTCAGGACGGCCACTGAGAGAGGATGAGACATCAACGATTAGGGAAAGATTGGTTATTTAGGCCTAATCCTATTAGATTGTGTTGTCATCGGCACGCGGGCCGGAACTGCTAGGGGAGAAAGGGGGCGACGGGGAACGCGGCGAGGTCCTCGACGGCGAGGATGGAACTGCAATCTTGTGGAGTGTTAGAGTTTCAAGAACTCGTTCTTATGGCGGATGGCCAGAGTGATTTTGTCCTCTGGATCGGACTAATGTGTTTGGGTGATTTATCGCCTGATCGAAGTAGCGTCTGCTGGCCATATGCATGAAATGCCTGATGGTCAGCGTGTTGGTGTCCACGTGGAGGTTGCGGTTGCGAACGTACCACGGGGCACCAAGAGCATATCTGAGCATTCTATTTTTTAAGACCTGAATATGCTGAAAACGAGCAGGTGGTAAATGGGCGAATATGGACGATGTGTACGTCATGATAGGTCGAATGCAAGTCGTAAAGATCCTAATATTGTTGCGGATTGACATTTTACTTTTCCTGTTTAAGAGCCAATGCAATTGGCCCATCGCGAATGCAGCTCGCACGCGTAACGCGTTTATATGTGGGATGAAGGTCAACCTCTGATCACGGGTAACTCCTAGATATTTGGCTGTTTCCGTCCAGGGGATGACCTGGTTGGACATGCGGACTGAGGTGTGGGGCACATGGACTCTCTTTTTCTTAGTGAAAGGGATAGCCTGACTTTGGTGGGATTGACGGTGATTCGTCATTTGCGGAACAAAATTGAACGAACATATTGTCGGGGTCTCTACGTGAGGCGTATATTGCGGTGTCAGCCGCGAAGAACGCCAGATGGGCGTTCTTTGGTTTGGGGATATCACTGGTATACGGCGAGAAAAGAAATAGGGAGAGGGCAGAGCCTTGCGAAACTCCGGCCATGAAAGAGGTCTTTGCTATACTCAGTACTAACTACTATGTCGAAGTAAAGCATTGGCTATCTTACCAAGACGTGTCGAGAAGTTTTGGCGGCAACAAAAAAGCACTTGATTAGCACTGTTATTTCAATTTACTTCATTTGAGCCCTTTTAATAGAACTATATTGGACAATATACTACCATAATTATGCAATATAACATTAAGTATCACCAAAATAATGAATTAAAACAAGAGCACCTCATGACACTTCCACGTTCCCGAAGTCTTAGTTCAAAGAGCATTATAATACTACGGAAATTATGTCTTAGTTGCTGTTTTACATCGCTAGTTAATTAGTAGGTAGTTAGGAGTTAGAACTTAGGACTGAGGATGAAAATGTATCAATGACGTGCTCAATAGACTTGTATCTAGAGCCATAATATTTAAATCTGGCAATAGTACCATTCTTTTCCTTTCTCTCATAACCTATATAAATATAAATGTTGCTTTAGTCTTTATTCTATGATAAATGTAGTCCCATCTCTTGTTTATTTGTCTCTGGTCCCATCCCTTTCTGTGGGACTGCATAGGAGCTATACAGCGATTTATACTTCTTTTATACCTTAAAAAAAGGAAACAATAGAGGAACATATGTCGTGGCCACATGAGAAAAAGAATTTGATAGGCGAATTCAGCAAATCTACACCGCACCATTTTGTAATGGATATTGTAAAGTTATTGACACTCTAAATAGTTTTATAACACTCAGAAAACACCCGATACTAAGCACAACTTTATGACAGAGGCAAAGTGTAGAATTTCAATTCCGACCATGAAAAAACCTTAGACTAACATAGACAGAGCAATGCGAACATGCAATACGCTTCGCAGCCTGTCACAACTCACACAGAGATGCACGATGTGTGAGTGAGCGTCGTGTGGTTCAAAGAGTATTATATACATTGGGAAGTGTGGTTACACGCCGGCAAACTGTCAATGTGTGCGCGTGTAGGGATACCTACTCTAGATAATTTACCCAAGTTTCTTTGCACTTTTGTTGAAAAAATTGGGCAAATAAAACAATGATTTTGTTTATGTTCTCAAATCATCTGTTTTTATGGTTTGAAAAAGCTATTTAATTCTGCAATTTTAAATACAAAAATCTTGGACGTAGCTAAAAGTCGTGCGAGTTGCAGTCAAAGTGTTAAAATATTAAAATCCGTCTCTTTGTTTTTGCTTCCGAAAAATTTTTCTTTTAGATTTGACGTTGTGATTTATATTTGAGCAATTTACAAATGTATTAACATCTTATTTGCAAATATTTTTTGATTATTGAAGTTATACTTCTTTAGGCTCGTTATGAAAAAATGATGAGAGTAAAATTTTACGATGCGCGCGCATGTGTAACACAAAATTCTCACAGGAGAAGTTGCCCGAAAAAGGTTGAAGCTGTTTAATGAAAACTTTTTGATAAAAATGAAAAGTAAATATTAAATTAAGAAAACAATAAATATTTAAATAATGAATAAACTTAAATTAAATTTTTTAACTTATTAATTTACTTTTAAAATATTAGATAATCAATAATAAATATTTAAAATTAAGAATCTTATAATATTTAGTACAAATTATGTCATACATATTTATTATTCTCTAAATTATATTTTTTAATAATTGTATACATCTATTTAATATTACAAATTTAATCTGAACTTTATTGACTTGTTGACTATCCTTTTCCAGTGCTTTTATCATTTTATTGTAATTAATTATTTGCATGCAATCAATAATTTTTTTAATGATGCCAAAGAAGTATAACTTCTCACGCGTGTACATACGTACACGAACCGATATTTTTACTTTCAACAAACTTATTTGTTGTTGACTACAATTAGTGGTATTTCTTAAAATTGTATGACCGACAAACTGACTATTTATTTTGAGACTTTGTAACTATGCGGAATGGAGGAAGATGCGGTCGTTTTCAATAAAATCTCTTATTAAGTACTCAAGACACCCTACAAATATTATTCACTAGGGTAATATTTTACTATAATTATACGTGAATTAAATTATTTTACGACGTTTGCAGAGCATTGAAAATTAACACGAATAGCTGAAAGTACAATCTCCCAATATTCCAGCAAATTGCCCCAGTAATGAACTGGTAACACCGGGGTGTCCGAGCCGCCTCGAATCTATGAAATAATAATATCATGTTTACTCTTAAAATAGTGGTTAAACAACAAAACTTATCGGTGGACAGTGATTATGGTGTTACTATGATACTTTCCTACTTAATTGCGACACAATTTTATAGCATAAACCCGCATATTTTTATTAATTTTGTGAGGTCGTAACGGTCCAGTGATTGAATTGATATTGGCGTATGTAACGAGCAAGTCTACCAATTTTGGTAGACTTTTTGTTACAGGTTTTCTGCGGTTTATGCTCTGTTTATGTTAGTCTAAGGAAGAAACCGACACGCACTACGGGACGGAAATAAACGATTTTATCCCTTTCTTTCATAAGCAATACCTCTATAGTACTGTTCCTTTCTGTAAGATTGAATAGAAGCTATGCAGTAGTCTATATTTTTTACTCTGTCTACGTTCGATACAGACTACGGTCTACCGTCTATGTCAGATTCTGAAATGAGAGAAAAAAAAAAAGAGAAAAAAAAGCGCGGGAACGTCGAAAAGAAAAGGCGCAATTTTTAAACTTATTTATTAAAAATAATTTTTATACGAGTAAAGTATAAATAATTGTACATATTTATATCTTGGTAGTTGAAGAAGAGATTTGTCCAAAATGGGGGGGACAAGAAAACGTAAGAAAAAAGATGAGTCAGGGCATGATGAGGCGGAGTTGGAGGCGTCGGATTCTTCGTCTCAAAAATCCGTGGATGCTGTGGATAAGTATAGAACTTTCCAAATACCCAATTATCACAGACTGTATGCAGAAAATACAGGTAATGTCGAATTTATTGTCTTCTTAGAAAGTATCGAAAACAATAAACCGCTGGGGGACAGAGATATGATGTCTCTGGCAAATAATCTGAAAAGGTATAATAAGGGCATAAAACAACTAGTGCGCATGAATAAGTATAAGGTGGGCGCTATTTTCGACAGTGCAACACTTGCAAATGCTGCATTATCAAATAAAAAATTTCTAGACATGAATAAGCTTAAAGCCAGTATACCGGCTGCCGCTACCGAGACTACAGGTGTTATACATCATGTTCCGATAGACCTATCCAACGAACAAATTTATACTGCATTAACAACAACAAAAAACATTATTTCTATACGTAGAATTATGAGGAGAATAAAAAATGTTGACAGCACCTTTACTTTACAACCCACTAAAACTATATGTATTACATTTTCCTGCCAAACTTTACCCGACAGTGTTGATCTTAATAGTTGGCGATTTGAGATCTCACCATACATACCTCCAGTCAAACAGTGTTTGCGTTGTCTCCGGTATGGCCATTTAGCTAAATTTTGCAAGAACTCAGAAAAATGTTCAATCTGTACTGGCAGCCACAATTTTAAGAATTGCACTATTGCTCCAACTAATGCTTGTTGTATTCATTGCAAAGGAAACCATATTGCTATTTCATCAGAGTGCCCAGTAAAACAAGATAAAATTAAACAGAACAAAGAAAAGTTTATTAAAAGATCATTTGTGGATGTTGTCAATGAAAAATCATTCCCTTCACTAGGTGGCAGGAAAAAAAGTCCTAATGAACTATTTATATCACTTTTAGACTCTGATCACTTTTTGAAAGTACTAGTTGATTCAGTTATAAAAATTATTACCATGAGCAAAGCAAATGAAACTAGCATCTGTAGTAAAACTATCAAAGAATTTCTCATCCAAAACATACAAGACCAAAAAATCTCCTCTTAAATATTTTTCTCTCTTTTATGGATTATATAAATATTGTACAATGGAATGCCCAGAGTTTAATGAGTAATCGACTTATTTTTTCACATTTTCTTTATGAGAAAAGCATTCATATTGCCATTATATGCGAGACCTGGTTGAAGTCACATCATCATATTAGTTTTAAAAATTATGAGATGGTGAGATTAGACAGTGGTAACGATCATAACGGCGTTGCTATTTTAGTACACAAAAGCCTTAATTTTAAGAAATTAGACACTTTTAGCGATAATTCCATTCAAAATAGCGCAATTCGTTTGTATTATGGTAACAATAAGGAACTGACCATAGTATCTCTTTACAGTCCCAAACTATGTTCTCCATCTTTCTCTAAACATAAATTGAACAACCTAATTCAAAGTCTACCTGAGCCCTTGCTTATTGCTGGAGACTTTAATGCCTTGCACCATAGCTGGGGTTGCATGACTTCTGATACTCGTGGATCTGAAGTATTAGAATGTATAGATGATAATTTGTTAGTTATTCTGAATGATGGTCAAATGACAACAGTAGGTTCCCATAAATGGCGACAAAATGCACTTGATCTTACAATAGTTTCTCCTGATCTTGCAGTTTCCTGCGATTGGTCTGTGCACGATGACCCTCTAGGAAGCTATCACTTACCTGTAATAACAAAAGTTTTTGTTAGAAATGTTTCTGGTAACAAACAAACTTTATTACCCGATAGTAAGCAATATCCTCAACAACACAATTATCGTAAAATTAATTGGGATATGTTTAGAACCATTTCAGATAGTTTCCTGCATAATTTTCATTATAACAAAGAAAATCCTTTAAAATCATATGAAGAATTAATGAGTCTCTTGGATACAGCTATTCAGTTATCTATGTCAATTGGACTTCGTCCTAATTCTCAAAGTCACTCCAGCACTTATTTTAATAAAAATAGAAGACCTCTACCTTGGTGGAACGCCAGGTGTGCTTCTGCTGTTGAACAGGCCAAACATGCATATGTAAACTTTAGACGTGATTCAACTGAATCTAATTATTTACATTTCAAAAAGTTGCAAGCTATTAAAAAGTTGACCTTGAAGCAAGAAAGACAAAAAAGTTGGGAAAATCTTTGTGAAAGCTTTAATAGAACTACTCCTTTATCTAGAATATGGTACTACATGAAAATTTTTAAAAACGTAAATACAAGCTATAACTCCTGTAAGAGATTAGATTGGATTTTTGATTTTATTAGAAAATACACACCTTCCACCGTTGAGGCTGAATTAAAATTAAATAATAACTTCATAACTGCTTCGAGTTCTGATTATCTTACAAATTCATTTACTTTTGCAGAATTGAATTCAGCCATTTCCTCTAGACGTGATACAGCCTTTGGCCTCGACGGAATTCCATATAAAGTACTTAAACATTTATCAAATACTTCAAAGCATGTTTTGTTAAATATTTATAATCTATTGTGGAATAATTCAATCATTCCTTCAAGTTGGAAAACAGATTGTTTAATACCAATTTTAAAGCCCAATAAAGAGAAAGAACTTGCTGATTCTTATAGGCCAATAGCTTTAACTTCATGCATGGGAAAAATATTTGAACAGTTGTTAAAACAAAGAATAGAATTTTTTGTAGAAAGCAATCATATTTTACCATCAAACCAGTTTGGATTCCGCAAAGGTCGTTCTTGTCGCGAAAGTATTTCTCATTTACATTTTGATGTTTTCAATGCATTCAAGAACAAAGAAGTTCTAATAGGTATTTTCTTTGACATAGTTGGAGCATTTAATAATGTCAATCATCACATATTAGCTTCTGAATTATTGACCATTGGTATTCCTGAAAAAATTGTGAAATGGATTTTTAACTTTTTACATGGTAGAGTAGTGTACGTCAAATTTCAAAATCAACTTATTGGACCTAGAGTGTCTTTCAAAGGTGTGTGTCAAGGAGGAATTTTAAGCCCTTTAATATTTATATTGTATATTTATAAACTTAATTTAATACTAGGTTCAGACGTTAGAAATTTACAATTTGCTGATGATCTTGTTATTTATACATCAGGGTCTAATGTAAATGTCATTGTTAATACTCTTAATGCAGCTTTGACGAATCTTCACATTTACTTTAAATATCTGAATCTTGATATTAATATTGACAAAACCAAAATGGTGGTATTTAACAAAACTCGTCCCTTTAAAATTAAATTATTTTATGACCAAAGAGAAATTCCACAAGTGTCTGAAGTTAAATTTTTAGGGGTAATTTTGACTAATAATCTGTCATGGAAAAAATATGTTGATTATATTATCGGAAGGGCAGGTAAGGCATTCAATATCTTAAAATCACTTGCAAGAACGTCTTGGGGTGCTGACCCAAAAATTTTGCTCATGTTGTATAAATCACTTGTCCGTAGTCACTTTGAATATGGTTTTTTGTGTTTCGCATCTAATGACAAACTTGTTCAGAAATTGGATGTTTTGCAAAATAAAAATCTGAGATTAATTACTGGTGCTATGAGGACGACCCCTATAAATTCATTGCAAGTAGAGTGCAATACTCCTCCTTTGTCATATAGATTTAAGTATCTAAAATATTGTTTTCTTCTCAAATTATTTTCTATGGCTAATAATTTATTATTGAGAAAATATAAACATTTTGATAGTCAATGTTCCTTTGTTTCAACCACTAATGTACCTTATGCACTTCATGATTTTTCATTTATGATTCAACTTGATCAAAAATATAAAATTCATAAACCTGACAACTGGGCTTGCTATACGGACAGTTTTGAAAGCAAATTTACTTCTATAGAGATAAATATAAATAACAATATGAAACATAAAGAAGAGGTAAACAATGTTTTGGCTGAATATAATGAATATAGAAAAATATTTACTGATGGTTCCAAGTCGAGAAACGTATCGATGGCGTTCTATATTCCTCACCTGCGTTTAGGATTTGGTCGCAAACTCTCGTGTGAGTTGAGTATCTTTTCCGCTGAGGCTTTGGCAATATTATTTGCATTGCAATATATTGGTCAAGCAAATGATCAACGTTGGCTTGTTATTACGGACAGTATGAGTGTTTTATGTGCCTTACAAAGTAATAGTTTAGACTGTAAAATTAATTACATTATATACAACATCAAGAGTCGTTGGTTTCAATTGAAGAATCAAGGCAAAGAAGTACAATTCCTTTGGACACCTGCGCATAGGGTTGCCACCCGTACTTTATTATAAAGTATTGTACGTTATTTTGGGTCATTGTACTCTATACTTTATGAGAACAATAAAGTACGCGAAAATACTTTATTTAGCTCGATTTGATTTATCTGGTATTCGTTTTGCATATAATCAAATGTTGGCCGTAAGAAATAAAAGAAATGGCAAAAATGGCAGCAAATAATTATTTATTAACTCAAATAATTTAAAAATAAACTGGCAAAATATAATTCTGTATTTTTTACAATGCCTAAGCGATGTATGTATGTCCTCCCCGTAATGACGTACGGAGCCGAGACGTGGACACTGACTGTGGGGCTAATCCATAAGCTTAAAGTCGCTCAACGTGCTATGGAAAGAGCTATGCTCGGAGTCTCTTTGAAGGACAAAATTCGGAACGAAGTGATCCGTCAGAGAACCAAAGTGACCGACATAGCTCTGAGAGTTAGTAGGTTAAAGTGGCAATGGGCTGGCCACATATGTCGCAGAACAGATAACCGCTGGAGTAAGCGTGTTCTGGAGTGGAGACCGCGTCTTGGTAAACGTAGCGTGGGACGCCCTCTAGCCAGATGGTGGGATGACATGCACAAGAGGGCCGGCAGCAACTGGATGCATAAAGCAGCAGACCGGGCTCTGTGGCGTATCTTGGGAGAGGACTGCAACGGGCTGATGATGATGATGATGATGATGAAGCTATGTATAAATGTCTAAGGCGTCCGGATAATGTATGGAATAATATTTATTTTATACTTTGGCTAGGCATTCATTCCGCCAATACAAAATACGCAAACAGCAATATGTGTAATATTTTATGTTTAAAATAATATATTTAGTTCATGTACGCATTTCCAACCTAATCTAACTAGTTTGAGAAAGGATATGTCCTGCTTTTTGTATTTGCTTGGGTGCTGGGCCTCAAAATCGAACCAGGTTCAAACTTTATGGATAAGAGGCAAAAATATGGATCTTGGATTCATAAAATATATATTTTTAGACCCCTCCATTCATAACAAACTTTTAAAAAAAGTTTATTGTAAGTGTACTTTTGAAGCAAAATAAAAAAAAAATCTCAACATCAAAGGACTTTTTGCTTTGGCTTAGGTTTTGGGAGTACTATCCAAATATATAAAAAAGTATCTGGGTTACAATTTTAACCCCGTTTTTGGACATGTCCTTTTAAGACAACTTTTTCAAAAGCCAACGAGTACGCCGAATACGTTGTAACATACCATCATAATATGTTTACCAAAATAATAAATTAAGAAAATCGTACTTTATTTTGACGCCATGTACTTTTTTTTTCTACCTTTAAATAAGCAATGTACTTTATTTTAATAAAAAAAAGGTGGCAACCCTACCTGCGCACGTGGGAGTAATCGGAAACGAGCAAGTTGATTTTTTAGCAAAGTCAATTGTTGACAGTGACAGCGGCGACAGTGTGAAAGCTGTTGATGAAGTTGCCATACCATTCTCGGACTTAAAGCTACTCGTAAGAGAGTCTATTCTTAATGAATGGAAAGAATATTGGTTGACTACAACAAAGATTAAAGGTGCCTATTACGCAGCAATCAATATTAATGTGGGAAAGTGTCCTTGGTTCTGTAGATCCAAATTCAACATGCAACGAAAATTTTATACTATATTAAATAGACTTCGATTTGGACATGGTCGTTTTAAAGCCCATCTTAACAGAATGCGCATTATTTCGTCCCCCATATGCACAGATTGCGATCAGAATGTTGAACAAACAATGAATCACATAGTATTTGAATGCTCTGCTTTCAACATACAAAGAATTATACTTATTGATAAATTAATTAACATCTACGGCAAATCTGAGCTTGTCCCGCGCTCTATGCAAGAAATACTTAAAAGACCAGAGACATACAAAGCTATTTATGATTACATTTGCCATACGGTAATGGATATTTAGGGAAAAATAAAGATATAATAGATAGCAGTCTAATGACTTAACTTCGCTCAAAACTAAAAATAAAGAAAACATAATGAAGACTTGGCTTTGGCCTAAATATAAGACTACAAATATGGAAATAATATAATGAAGACTTGGCTTAGGCCTAAATATAAGACTAAAAATATGGAAATAATATTATGAAGAATTGGCTTAGGCCTTTAATGCACGGAATTTCTGAAATGAGAAATCTGACGTTTGGTGGCAATGACAGTAATCACTCTTTGACAGTAATGCAATAACAGAAAATTGTTATCAGTATTCAGTATTGTTAATTTCCCCTGTACCTATCTCCTATAAAACCCTGATAAAGACAAGTGGAAACTTGATTAAATATCGACTATAACTTCTTGATGCATTAAGTGTTCTAAAAAGTACCCAGTAAGTATTGATACATTTTATGTAAACTTAAATTTATGTTAGCGATTTTTGCACGTTTCATAAATCATGCACACAATGTGAAATGTATACTTTTAGATAGTTACATAGATCAATTTATTGATTAAAACATCAAATTATAACACTGATTGCTTAATTGCTCATTCATTACCTCATTAAATGTGTATCATCATCAGGCTGTTGCAGTCCACTGTTAGACATAGGCCTCTCCCAAGATAGGCCACAGAACTTAGTCTGCTGCTTTATACATCCAGTACTCTGCCGGCACTCTTGTGAAATTTGCCCCACCATTTCGCCAAATGTATATACAGTGAAACTTGGATAAGTGGGACCTGGATTAATGAAATACCTCCATAACGAACTCATGCTGAGGTCCCAACACTTTGGCACTGAGTTACCTCTGTTAGTGAGACGAAGCAAACCTCTGTATCTGGGATTAATTTTTTCGATTTATCATCCAAGTTAGCTCTACAACTGAGACAGCGAGTGAATTTTATGTGCATAAACCTCTGTAACTGAGATAACATCGTTTTGTTTGTTTATTTTCTTATTCTACCTGCAAATTCCGCACTTAACTACATAAGCAATTTTGAGCCTCAATGACCTCCAGTTTTAGTTTCGCATTACTATCATACGGATGGTTATTTGAAAAAAAAAAATAGAAAACAAAAGCTACAATCTTTATCAGTATGTGAAAAATTCTGACCTCTATTAATGGAACCCTCTGTAAATGAGACAGATATTTATTTATACCTGGATATCAGAGACACTGGGTAAGTGGAATACCTCTATAAGTGAAACAACATTGCAGGTTCTTTGATGTCTCACTTAACCAGGTTTCCCTGTATAACAATAAAATTATAACCTGTTCTGGTTACAAAAAAATTCCATAAATAATCTATGGATATTTTACATAATATTTATTACATCTAAAAATCCTTTGTTAGTAGTTTAATGGAATGAATATATTCAAAATAAATTTTTAACACATTAGTACAAAAATAAATAGTAGGTTTATATTTTATTTTATTATATTTGTTTTATTTACTTTTGAATGCAATGAAAATTTTTCAGTATTGATATTATTAAGCTGCCTCTCTTATTATAAGAGAAAAATAGGTTATAGCTTATTTCATGGCATCAGATAAGACTACTATACATGTGAGACAAGTATCGACACCACGGTTTCATCAAATAGCGTATAGGATGAGACGGCGACTCAACACTGTACATTCATAATGTAATGGTTAATATAGATTATGTCACATAGAGATTGGTTTCTCATCTTCCATAGATTTATGTGCCGACATTGCTCGGCCATCCTGCTCCATCCCTGTTTAACGAAACCATAAGTTGAAGTGATTAAAGGTGATCCCACATAATTAGGAATACAAGTGCTAAATACAAAAAGCTAGGAAACTAAGGGCAGTACTACTTCAACTCCAAAGTGAAGTTGATAAAACCTTTGTAATACTGGGCGTCTGCCTCATCAATATGTCTACTGGTGGTAGGTCTCTCATGTGTAAGAGTCCGTCTGGGTGCCACTGCAATGTCTATTTCTACCACCAAGTAGCAGTGTGCATGCACTGTTGTGTTTCAGTTTTAAAGACATTATAGCCGGTGTAACTACTGGACATAATGAGATTTAACATCTTATGTCTCAGGATGAGAAGCACAGTGGAATGCCACATAGTACTTTATAACTGAAGGAGCTGGATGGTGTTGCTACTGTTAATAGGTGGTCGTATCGCTTACCATCAGGCGAACTCAAGAAGGCGACATATCAATCAATCAATATATTACAATTTACATTTTTCCAGAAATGTGGAGTGTGACACAGCTATCCCGGTGTACTCAGTCACTGAGGGTGGTGCAGAGTACTCTGATCTCTGGCACCAGGAATAGTTTCAACACAGTGTCACACAGGCAGCTCATGACACCTGCTAGATACAATGCATATAAAGTAAACGGCTCCAAAGGATTTAGAGTAAGTATCTTATTATAATTACTTTACTGATGACATATAATTATCATCTCTCATCAATCACCATCAAAGCTGTTTGGTGCAGAATTAGAAATTGCATTGGAACCTACCTACTCTTGTATGCAACATTTACTTAGAATTTTAAAATGTTAGGGAATTAAACCCCTATTTACAAAAGTTTCTTAGTTAAGGATAGCCCAATGCTATGATAATTAGTCTGTTCTCAGTGCTTTTGGCATGTTAGACTTCACAGTATGTACGCAAAGGGGTACTGTGACTTGATAACATTAAAATACAATTTTGCATCAGTTGGCTGTCAGATAAACAAAGCTAAACAAGACCAAAGAAAGCTATGAATTACCAATACTATCCTTTCAGTTGCACTGTGCATCCTCTCAGATTTTATTGTGAATACCTTTGGAAATATACTGGACAGCAAATAACCTGCTACCTTGGAACTCTGATCCAACTTTCGTAAAAAGTGTAAAACTGATAACTATCAAAAGTTGTATTACGGTAGGACTGCAATGCTGAGGTCTCGGGTTCGATCTCCAGGTCGTGCAAAGTGATATTGGGTTTTTTACTCAGTATCAGCCCGGAATATGGAATGTGTGCCTGATTTGGCGATAAGCTCGCACCCTATCATGTCATGGGACGGAATACGTACACCGAAAAGTGGGTGTTCTAGTTGCACTTTTGCCTACCCCTTTGGGGATAAAGGGCGTGAGTGTGTACGTAAAAATAAATACAGTTCCTAAATCCTCCTGATGTTAGAGAAATTGTTATTATGATTATAACAATGAAACTTAATGATCAAATAATTTATTTATTTATATAATCAGTCTAGTTATAAGGTTGACCTACATTATGCTTACACAATTACTTCACTCCAGTATATAATGTATTTACTTTTTCCAGATAAGTAACTTCATCAAGTCAAATGGCATCATCATGCGTTTCTGTTCCTCCGCACCCAAGCCAAAGTCATCTAAAGCGGTGGGCTACTGGCTGCTCGGCTGCAGTGGGATGGTGTTTACGGCCGTGGTGTTAGGTATGGTCGCCGGTTACTTGCTACTGCTCTACAGCATTTGCTATATTGTTAACTTGATACTCAGCTCGACAAATGGAAGTAAATGAGGAATTTCGAAGGTGCAAATTTTAAGTTTGGGCAAATTAGATGGTTTTTATTGAAACATCCGAAATTGTTATAGTTAGGTGTGAAAAGTTTACCTTTTTAGCATATAACTTTTACATGAAAATTTTAAAAAGGTTAATCTAATACAGTGCCATTTGAAATATGTCTGTCTATGTAAAAATCAAGCTTAAATTGGTTCATGTAAGAACAAAACGACACCAAAGATGAAATGGTGAACACAATAAAATAGGAAAAAATGATGTTGACATTAATATGAATTAATAAAACCTTGCATGCAAGAATGACCTACATGAGACTTAAAAATGAGTTAGTGGACTTATTAACATTGAAAAGCAATGTTCTTAAGTAGCTACTATTATTTATTGTTAAAACATACAAATCTTAACTTTGAGTGTTGGGGTGAACGATAATCTGAAAGCATTCAGGCTATTCTAAAATTTTCTCTATTATATAGGTAATTTTTATACTTGGAATGGACGAGATGCGAGTAAAAGTTGAAATGGAAAGCAAAATTTTAAACTGTAAATAAATATAATGTCTATGAATCTCTTTGACATTCCTTTAAGTTACATTTTGTGGTCAGATAATTCTTGCTCTTGGTTTGATATTTATTTTCTCCTGACTCCTTTATTTTAGTATTTTTTTAACAAACAAGTTAAAAGTACAATTTTGATGATAATTTCTGGGTCGATACCTAGGTGTCTAATTTAGTTGAAGTTTATAATAAATTATATTGTTAATGATGTATTGTCGGTGTTTTTATGAACTTGTGTAAATGTATGTAAGATTTTGTGTTCATGTTTCTAAGATATCAAAACTATTGTTTTGAAATAAATGTTTCATAGCCAAGTTGCGTTTTATTTTACTTTAACTTGAAATAATGTAACGGAGTAAAATTAATGCAGAGTCACCATATTTTCTACCTGCTCATGACGTGACATTATTTTAAAAATATTATAAATTTTATTGCAACTTCTACTTATTATTATCGTAATACGCAGCTTATACTAAAGGGTTCCATGTTCAATACTGAAAAACTGCTATTGAACACTTTTACATAACGAACCTAAAATACATCAAAATTACATACATTTATAGAATTTCACTTGGAGGCATAATACGAATACAAAGGAATTTGAATTAATTACATACATAATAATGTGCTAATTTTTGACCCTTTAATTATTGTAATTATTCTCAGTATTTCATTTTGTATATATGCCGGTAAGTATTTCAAGTACTTGGAGTAGAGAAAAGTTGTTTTAGAATGTTTAAGATTTTTATTGAATTGGTTTCCAAGTTGTTCTAATAACTTTGAGAACAATGCTCTAGATTATAAAAGCAAATGGAATGCCCATGTTTTTCTATTGATTAATAACTAGGTGATGCTCGCGGATTCGCACGCATGAAAGGCCTTTCACGCTAAAAATGTCCTTAAAAAGGATGACACCAGCGCCATCTATTCAAAAAATTTGATCAAAAACATCAATTATTTCTCATGGCAGCAAATTACCGGGATAAAAGGTACTCTATGTGTTAATCCAGGACCTGCCCGTGTGCCAAATTTCATCCAAAACCGTTGAGTTGATTCTGCGTTTACTTCCAACATACATTTTCACAAACGTTCGTATTTATAACATTAGTAACAAGTAAGATAGATAATATAAGTAAGATTTGGCATTATGACGTGCAGGCGGCGTTACCCGTCTAACAGAGTCAGGCCTGTCGATGGTGACGTGGAAACTCCTCGGTGAGAAGATGCCGAGAAGCGAAGAGGAATGGCAGCACGAGTTCGAGAAATATCAACAGTATCCCGAGTTCAAATAGTATGTATACTATTGCGATTTCTATTTTGAAAAGTTGATGCGTATATGCATATACGGTGTGGTATAAAGAGGGTATTAATTACAACTCGTATAAAAGGATTATGAGCGAGTAAAAATAAATTATTTAGAATATCGCTCTTAAAACATTGACATATTATTAAAATATTATCCGTTTGTCGATGTAGTATACATATGCTTATCTTACAACTTGTTAATAATTTCAACAAAAATATTAAAATGAAATGCATTTTATTTTAACCATCCAATAGACATTGAATTTTGTTGTTGCAGCAAAAATCAGCACATTACCCTGTCAGAGTTCAAATGGATCTGGTTCATGGAGTACGCGCACCGCATGTGGGGGCGAGCCATCGGGGCCGCCGTGTTCCTCCCCGCCGCCTTCTTCTGGGCCAGGGGATATCTCGACAGGGGAATGAAAATACGTGTCGGCGCATACTGTGTGCTGGTGGCTGCGCAGGTTATTATTGAAGTTATACTTCTATAGGCGCGCTATGAAAAATTTATGGGAGTGAAATTTCAAGATGCGCGCGCATGTGTGACACAAAATTTTCTCACGGGAGTAGTTGCCCGCTAAACTGCTCATTAAGGGCAGATTTATTGTTAGATTTCAAAAAAGTGACCGGCATTTTGAATTTCTTTGTTTTAAGGTCAACCGACCTCAAAATCGATATCTGGGCATGGCTTTAAGTACAAAGGGCAGATCCAATGCTATAATTGAAAAAAGTGGCCGCCATTTTGAATTTATTTGTTTTAAGAACAATTGATGTCAAAATCGATAATTGGGCATGCTATTGATAGTAAAAAACAGATCTATTATTATACTTAAGATAAGAGGTCGCTATTTTTAACTTCTAGAAGAAGAAGTATTACTTCCCACACGCGTACACGACGTACACGCACCATTTTTTTTAGAACTGTAGACGAGCAAGTGTTCCACCTTTTATGTGATCTTACAATGCCAGAAGAATAAACAAAATGGGAGAGTTTATGACTACAATGTCAATTACGCTCTCGTGAATTCTCTAATTTTGTACATGTTTACAAGCGCGGGTGACTGTTTACTACCAGTTTGCATATTTGACCAAATGCTGTTTAACATTAACATTTAATTTCCTAGGGTCTAATGGGCTGGTACATGGTGAAGTCCGGGTTGGAGGACCGTTTTCAAGGCCCGTCGGATGTCCCACGCGTGTCGCAGTATCGGCTAGCGGCTCACCTGTCGCTGGCGTTCGTGCTGTACTCGGGGCTGCTGGCGGGTGCCTTGCGGGTGCTTCGCCCCTTCCCCGCCGCCGGCACCTTCCAGCGACTCAAGGGGCTCGCCTCTATGACGGCGTTCGCGCATACTGTTAAGGCTATGGCGTTCCTCACGGCTGTGTCGGGTGAGTAACAATAATAATAAACTCTTTATTGTATAAGTAACAAACATACAAAAATAACATTTAGAAAGATAAGTAAAATGCGAGACATGGTCCTACATGGGCGGTCTTATCGCTAAAAGCGATTTCATTCAGATAACCTTTGGATGGACAGAAACAGATGTAACTTGTGTACTTTAGATTCTAATTATATCAGAGTCCCATTCTCAACAGAATGTACACGTTGTTAGTGCAAATATTTTGCCAAAATCGATGATATTAGACGCCATCTGTGATAGATAAGGTCGAAAGGCTAGGCAGGCGGAAACTGAGCCATAGACATAATATACATAATGACGTTATTACTGCTGCAAAGAACTATCCGTACTTCATCTCGTGAGCTGGATAAACTGTTTACACACAGACCGTATGACGCTTCTGATCGACTTTTCTGTTCTAGGAGCATTCGTGGCGGGCCTGGACGCCGGCCTTGTGTACAACTCGTTCCCCAAGATGGGTGACAACTGGATACCGAACGATATCCTGGAATTCTCGCCGAAACTGCGCAACTTCACAGAGAATCCCACCACGGTGCAGTTTGACCACCGCGTGTTGGGCACCACCACACTCCTCGCTGCCACCACGCTGTGGCTGCTGGCCAGGAAGAAGCCACTGTCTCCGATGGCCAGGAGGGTTGTTAATGGGGTTGGAGCTATGGCTTGGTTGCAGGTACCTATGTGTGTAAGAGTATTAATTTCTTGACTCACTTTGAGGAATTTTCTATCTTTATGCGAAGCTATATTGCCGGTCTGAAATAGTTATAAACGGCGTTGCTTTTATCTATACTAATAACTCAAAAGCAACTGGACCGATTTTGAAAATTGTTTCACCGATAGGAAGCTACATTACTCCTCAGTGATTTAAGCTACTTTTTGTCCCGGGAAAATATTTTTATCCCGGAAAAGCTTTCTCACGCGGGCGGAGCCGCGAGCACTACTAGTATAATATATAAGCGGGGTTTTACGGTTTAATACAATTTATTTTGATATTCCAGGTGACACTGGGTATCATGACCCTGCTCCACTACGTGCCGACTCCCCTGGCCGCGAGCCACCAGTCTGGTTCCTTGGTGTTACTCACCCTGGCCATATGGCTCACCCACGAGATCAAGCTGCTCAAATACATACCCAAATAACCATATACTCTGTGTATTTTCTATGATAGTTAAAATTCCATGAAGTTTTGTAATGTACAGATTTCTTACTGGGGTACTGCATATGACAATGCATTAGCGATAATTTTGTAAGTTATTAATAAATCGTCTTAGAAAGGCATAAAGGACGGAACTGTATAATAGTCATTTTGACATTGCGTTAATAAATGAAACCACATACTTATCTCTTTGAAAATAACACTTTCCATTAAGTTGTTTTAACCATAGATATAAAATAAAAAAGTGTAATTTTCGAACTAAATAAATATCAAGAAAAAGTAACTTTAAGGTAACACGTCCTTATATCATTACTACTACACTAAGAGAATTCTTCGCAGTAGCAACAATACACTTTCAGTCAGATACACTTACGCACACACCATATTCGCATTGAACTACAAAATTATCAAAAAATTGTTAAACTCTAACCGGAATTTTTGGCGAAAATATTCGTTATTCGTGAATAATCTTTAGCAAGATGTTAGCAGAGGTAAACATGAATATGTGGTTTCATTTAGTAACACAATGTAAAAATTACCCTGTATAATTTGGACTAATTTACCCTGGCACTGCACGCCAGGGCAAAAAATCACCTGGTCATTGATCAAGGATCCGGGATAAATATTTTTTTAGTTTCATAACTTCAGGGAATTGATATTGTTATAGAGAATTACCCTCCAGTGATAGAAGCGTTCTTAAGACTTATTAGTTTTTATTATGATTTATGACACACTATAACTAAGAACCTGTATACCAAGTTCAAGTAAATAATAATAACAATAAAAGGTCTAATGTTGCTCAACAAGTGATATGATGGATCACTCTTCCAGTGTGTCTGTAATTAATAATTAATTAATTACAGAATAAATAATTAATTGTGAGAATAACTTGTGCTATGATGCAACGTTGGACATGTTGCTCATCAAATGTTGCCTAAAAAGTAGTTAATGTAATAAATTTCACAAATTAACTGATCCTTTAGACATCATCTACATAAAATTAAAAGAAGCTTATATCAGTACAAAATAGCGTACCGAGAGGCCAGTTAAAGATTTTTATATTACGCTTTTGTATAGTTTGTTTGCAGAAACTAAGTTTAAACGTAAAATCTATTTTTTACTTGAACTTTGTACATCAGACTTCATTTACACACGTATTCAGTAAATTTTATCAAACTAACCGAATTTCAGTTAATATATGTTTGCTTATCAGTATTTTAAGTTATTCAAGTATGCATTGATGGGAATTGCTGCATTTAAAATGCAATTATTTGTTAAGAAAACAGTCAATTTTGTTGTAGCATTAAATATATTTAGTACATTACGTTTTTGTTTGTTATTTAGTATTAAAGTAAATAACTGAAAATACTTAATTCCATTTTTTTTATTTGAAGCCTGCCCCCTTAGAATGTCTTCAAAAACACAACTCGTAATTCGATGTTGTTTAATTTTGTTGTTTGTGATTGATTGAGAAACTAATTGTTACGTCATTCACGTATTCTAATCTTTCCTTACTTTAAGCGCTCAACCAATCCCAATAAAACGAAACGGAGTCGTGTCGTTATTTTTGCAACATTGAATATTCAGTCTTCTATAAAAGGTTAACTTACTTTTATCCGGTGACCTCCTGACATCGTGTGCTTGCTTTTTATTCAGGTATATGAACTTAGCTTAGACATATTCAAGGAAAGTACCGCACAACTACATTTATTATAAACTTAAGAGTCTACGAATGTATTCTTATGTACGAATGAATTTTTTTCTTTTTATTTTCCGACTGTTTTATTCTAGCAATACAAAGTGAACTCCCTACACCTGAAGTTATGTCAAGAGAAGCCTACTCCCTGATGTATTAAGTATCACACACACATAGACAAAAAGACCAAAAAATAAACAACACAACACTATGTTATTCACAAAGTGATTTTATTTGAAAATTTTTAAAATGCCAATATTGCTTACACACTGAAAAACTTGGTTCATAATATTTACAAAACTGTTTGGGATTCACGATAAATCGACACCTTTATACGTGTGAGCATTCACCTTTATTATGTGGCAAATACACGTGACTTTGACACATAAAAGTGACATATAATATGGCTGTCAACCTGCAAACGCTAGTGAATGCAAGCCTAATTTACGTAGATTTATAGAAACGGAGAAATTATTAAGTATGAAGTGTCGATTTATGTTGAATTGTTAAAATCAGCCTATGACACATGCACTGGGGCAATTGCAATGCTTAGTGTACTCGTTTCGTACAGTCGAGACAGTCTACTGGCGACCCGACTTGTCGACGGATTTATCGCGCAACATGTTCCGAATCGAATGGATATCTTATTCATTATTAAAAACTTGCAACATTATTCAATCTTATTATGAAAAGGAGTTTTGGCGGGAACTTGTGTCATGATGTGCTCTCGTTTTAATTCATTATGGAGTTTGGCGGGAACTTGGAAGTATCATGAGGTGCTCTTGTTTTGGTGATATTGCATAATTATGGTGGTATATTACCCAATATAGTTCTAAAAGGGCTCAAATGAAGTGAATTGAAGTAACTGTTCTAATCAAGTGTTTTTTGCCGCCAAAACTCCTCGATAGTCTTGGTAAGGTACCTACTACTTTACTTCGATATACTACTGAGGATAAAAATAGAGATAGGTATGCGTCATGGACGAGAATAAATGAACAAAAAAATATAAAAGCTTCCGATGTTCATTTGTACTATAGCAAAATTCGGCAATATGTTTATTTTATTACCGAATAATGAACGCGCAATTATTTTCTTTAATAAAAATATAGCATTCCGCTAATCGACAAACAGTTATTTCCTATAATTTTGATATACATAACAACGCCTAGTGCTCTATAAAATTGGTGCGAGCGGCCCCAAGATGCCTTAAATAAATACCTTCTATATATTTTGTTTTTTTTATTGCCTCGAAGGCAGACGAGCTGACGGCCCACCTGATGGTAAGTGGTTACCGTCGTCCATGGACGTCAGCAATGCCAAGGGCACAGCTAAGCCGCTGCCTACGGTAAAAAAATTTTTTTAAACCTCGTTTGAAGAAGGATAAGTCATAGCGCTGAGGAAACACCGTGGGAGGAAGGATATATTAAGACGCGCAAGAAATCCTCAAGAAATCGGGTCAGATATACTATACAATACGATTAGCCTTAGGTTACACTCTGTCATCCATACTACATGTAAAGTAGGCATCGTGTTGTACAAACAATTAAAAAAATACAAGGGTATTTGAAAATAATCTGGTCCCAAACATTCTCACATCCAAATAGTTTTAATCACACTTTTCTAATCATTTCAGATTAATTTCGAATCGCCCTGTATACAGCAGAATCATTACCAAACATTCTAACAAAATTTATCCGTGTATATAAACTATAATCCACTAGTGATGGCTTTGAAAATAAATCCCACCATCGATAACTCTGAACGTATTTTCTATTAGAAAGATAGTGTTATTTAGAATAGGTACAGACTTTATATAAGTTTGAATCTAATAAGGCCGTGTTAATAGGTGGAATTTTCCGACGTTATGGATGGCTAACGCTTGCCGCAAACGTTCCGTTTTCTAATTAGGTTTCCTGATGAGGAATTCAGATTCGGAAACCTGAATGCTCCGCTTACATAGAAAATGTTCAACAACGCGCACACGTTCCTGAATCTGAATTCCTGATCAGGAAACCCGATTAGGAAACCGAACGTGTTGGTACAAAAAACCGGACGTTTGCGCTAGTCACTCGGAATTCCGAATCTGAATTCCTGATCAGGAAACCTAATTAGGAAACCGAATGTGTGCGGCAAGCGTTAAACTCTTGATATTCTGCCTAGGAATAGACCTTTCTACAGAATATTGCTTAGTATTTTAGCTACCCATACTGTCAGGACCGCGTACATCCAAATAGGTCGTAAAGCGAAATATACCTAGAGCGTATATTTCTTTTGTGAAAAGAGTTTTGGACATTACCCGTATCTGTTAGTCACAACAATTCTATTGTAAGAGTATCGATAAGCTTCGGCGCTATATTACAACCCGTTTCATGGACAACTAATATAATCTCTATCTTCACTCGAAAAATGGTTATTAACAAATAATAAAAAAGCTTAACTGACGCACTAAATTCGATAAAAAAATATAAAACAGATCACAATAATTTAAATCAATAAAGACTTTAAAATTGTAAGATATTTCATAAGATCACATTTTGAGCTACAAAAGAAAAGTAGTTTCTCTTATAGAGCTTTTGATTTATCACATAAGGTCTTCAAATTGTAAATTTTTGAATATTGTTGTTAGTAATGGTTCAGGTGTATTTGGAACCCATGAAACAGGTCCGCAATATAACAGTACAGTGTATTCTTAGCACCAAAAATAATTCCATCATAATGTATTGACTGAAACGTGTACAGTCGACCACAATTTGAATTAATTTGTCAAGAAAATTACACTTCCCATCATGTAGTATATTGTACAAAGATTTTTTTAATCCTGTAGGATATGTATGGATAATCTCAAAATAACATCGAATTATACACCTAAGTTTTATTATTTTTAGGTGACAGACCTAAATACTTGAATATACAAAAACAAAAATAAATACATAAGCAACTAATCGATATCCGGAGTAAAATGTCTGCTGATTTGTATCGATACCGATAAATTAACAATAATAATATTTACCCTTTTTTTATATAAAATCAATTTATGGGCATAGATCAGTGACCATAGAAAGACTGTTCTGAATCAATAATAAAAATATACAGAGTGAAGTAAGTAGATATACAGTTATAAGCCTCTTCCCAAAATTAACTATAATTTATAAACACTAATATCTTTACCTAAAAGTTAGTATTTTAAATCTTACATAATATTTTGAAATATTAACTAGAACGCCTAATTATATGTTTATAATAAAATGGCCGATCGACACAAAATGTAAAAAAATAGAGAACATGAAACGTAACGAAAACAGACACGAAAAATATTTCAAAAACGAAACTTCACAAGCCGTCGATAGATATCGAAATGTTTAAATAGGATATAAACTCAGTCTTTTCCCAGTGTCTGACGTGTTAGAAGGGCCAAAAAAAACTTCCTGATCTGTTATAACTTTTCAAAATTAGTTATGAGGTTGAGTGTACAAATCGACTTCACTAACATAAAAAAAATAAAGTAAAAAATGCAAACGACTGCGACTAAATCGATCAAAATAATCGAAACATTCGAATCTATCGACCATAGAAACAAAAGACACGTAAAATTATAAGAGGACAATGTAGGCCATCACCTTACAATAGAACATTAAAGTTACAATAGCTCAAATTTCCTTTATACTTTACACAAAACTTGATATTTTATCGATAACCTAAGTACTTTATACGGGCGTCTGGCGATTACGTTATTGTATCGGATATCTCTGAGTATTTAGTTTTATACATACATAGATAATTTACAATTTATCGTGAACGGGTATTTTTGTACTAAAAAGACCCAAATGCTGTTTTTCCACGAAAATTTAAAAAATTAACTTAATATTACCCAATAGAAACGTTTTGACGCGGTACGCAGCGCGTGCGCAACGAAACATAAAACTAATATACTTGTAAATAAACACATATAAATTGTCATAGAAAACACGATATATTGTGAAATTTTATAATAAAACAACACGAATTATCTCGAGGTACCACGTGTAAAAATTTATTGAAATGATACACATACTATGTTGCGTGTTCAAAATCATGTTTGTTGGATGACTACGCAATTTTTATCGTTCTGCTCGGAGAGAAAAAAAATATTCTGATTTTAAGAATTCATTATCTAACCACCAATGTTGCCAATATAAAGTTTCAAAATAATTTATATATTTTCTAACATTTAATTCCTCCACATAACACCTCGAGATATAATTTACATATTAAAAAAAAACTCATATACGTTGTTTTATTATGCGAAACATTAGGTCTAGCGTTCGAAAATTATATATTATTACAATAATTATTACGAGAACTCTCACATCACAATAATGGCAGTCGCTTTATAAATGTACATAGCAAATGGCTGATATGAATTTATTTCATTCAATAATTGCTTCAACGATATTTCGTGGCAGATTTGTCATACAGTTGTTAACACAGTATGCTGCCGCATGGTACCTACACTGGGTTTTACCACTGGCCAATAGTTACATTGGCGCCGATTCCCCTGGACAGTGCAGGAACCTATAGCGACTACACGCAGGAAACCGTATTCTCTTGTCTCAAAGTCGTACAAGTAGAATTGACAAAAATGCCACGTGATTTCGAACCGATTATATTATAATTTAAAGCTTATATTCATATATTTCTGTATCGGTAACATCCGCATACTATGCCACTTGTATAATATTTTACAATTAATAAATGAGCTAACCTTTCAAAATCAACACAACCTTAAGGATCCATTTATTTCATAATCTTTTATATATTTTATCAGCCATTTATATTTTACAATACTTGCGAATATATATTATTATACTAAAAACATATCTACGGAAATCAAATGTATATAACACGTTTCGACAACTCTAAATAAATAAATGGAGAATTATTTATAAAACAAAAAAATATAAAAATCTATAATAGTGATGTTCACAAATCCAATATCATGTTGTTATATTTATTTGCGTTTTATTGTGGAAATACAGTCGGTGGCCTTAAAGAATATCTTCTTTTTCAAAATCTGTACTTTATTTAACCCGTCAAGCCCCGCTTATATATATATAGATGTATGGGGAAACCCTATATACTTGGACGCCGGCGTCCGTCGCGGGGCTTGACGAGTCAAAATGTATTTTATTTTGTTATATACCGGAGAAAGCTAAAAACGACTTGCTCTTTTCAGTTGTAGAAAAGAAATTGTGAAAGTAGCTTCTTTTTCACGTTAGGTAAACTGAACGTTTGTGTTGTAGGATAAAAAGATATGTTTAATCTAATAGGTTTCTTAATTTATTTAGTATAAAAGCGAAACTGTGTTTCCACAATAAAATAATTGAAAAAAATCTCCATATTACGAGTAATCATTTCAGTGATTATTTATTAAACTACTTTACCGTCCAGTCAGCATATTTCACTCTTACTTTTCGCTACAGTAAAAGCATAATTTGTTACGATTAGGTGCCATCCACATACCACGCGAGGTACTATCGAGACAAAAATCACCGTGCGGAAAAAAACGAAAACGTAATTTGTGGACGACACCTTAACCGATGCTGCAAATTGCAAAGTGACGTCACATCCGAAATCAACATTGAAACCCGTAAAAACATTCAAAACGCACGGAAACACTCAAACTGCACGGTGCGGCGCATAATCACTGTGTGTAAAGCGACATATTGACTGACCAACATAGTTTGACATTATGTTAAACAACTCACAGCATAGTAAACCCTATTTTATAGACGCAACGTATTTTCGTCTTTTTTATTCAAAAAAATTACATGACATTGATTTTTAGGCATTTATTTCAGACTTTTTAACTATTTTAAATTTGGGGTCGTCCATTAATCACGTGAGGCTCGAAAGGGGGAGGGAGGGGGTGTAGTGATATACCACGTGTAATTATTTTTCCGCGCGCGATTCAAATTAAATTACATTAGGTATACTTAAACCTGTATTTGAACATAATACACTAACATTTTTAAGATACTTTGTACCAAAAAAATATACACGTGATCTCTGGTAGGCGGGTGGTATTCTAAAACCTCACTACGTATCATCAGGGGGGAGGGGGCACAAAGTTGCTAAAAATATCACGTGATTAGTGGACGACCCATTTTACAGTTTATGACTAAATAAATAATTAAAACGCATCCATCACCATATGATATGGCTCATATTGAATTAAAACTCAGTTGGTCAGCGAATACCTCGACTGATTCCTAGTAAAATTTATTATACAATGCCTACTATATTGATTTGTTTCACTATCGTACACATTTTAAGATAATTTTACTCCATCATGGATTATGCCTGACGATTTTCAAGCTGGTGATCTGTGTTTATATAACCTTTATAGCATATTATATTAACTAATTAATTTAAATTGGTAATAAAATTGTGGTATTTTGGATTTTGCTATATAACTCCCAGTAAATATACAATATACGATTTATGTATAAATATTTAACAAATATAAATTCATCATAAATTTTTTGTGAGTTTTGAGGTAAAACATAAATAAAATTGAAACCCATAAGAGTAAGATATAAACAATTTGCCACTTTGTACGAATTTTAAACTCGCAAGCCACTCACGCGAGATTTTTTGAATCTTATTAATGGAACATTGGTTGCATGACTTGGGAATCGAACTCGGGACTTGTAAAGGCTATGTACGCTGTCAGACCCATAAGGCGTTTAATGAAAAAAAATAAGTGAAAATTATATACTGGCAAAATAACGATCATTTATGAAAGTATATAAGGACATGTTTAATTATATTCGAATTTTAACTAGTTAGTTACTATACAAGCCGTATTCAAAAATACTGCTTCATCGACTCTAGCTTTATTTGTCATGGATGTCGTATTTCCACTCTACATAAGACACAAAAAAAACGAAAACTTCTGCCCCATACTGAGACTTGAGATAACGAAATATGGTGTATAATGAGTTATTTTTCGATGGATGAAAGGAAAAACCTTGACTCCCGATCTATAAACACCCAATGCCATAACGTGGGTACATTGCCACCCGTATAATGGACCTCGAACGAAAATAAGCGGCCGACGTGACAGGGTCCATGTTGGTGAGTTCCTTTTTCGGACGGATTGTGATCGGAATGAATGATGCATGCGTCACCGGTGTGTCATCGCGCAGAAAGCAGACCGATAAACGAACAAAAGGATGATAAATGAACCGAGATTCGACTGTCTGGCCAGTTCTAACAATAATACCATGATTGTATGTATGAAGATAAAAGTAAATTTTATTTTGTATGTTTTATGTGGTGCTACAATTTGACTGCCTCGGTGGCGTAGTTGTATTACATTACGACTGCAATGCTGAGATCTCGGGTTCGATCCCCGGGTCGGGCAGAGTGATATTGAGTTTTTCTATTCAGTATCAGCCCGGAGTCTGGAATTTGTGCCCGATATGGCGATAGACTCGCCCCCTATCACATCATGGGACGGAATAACGGCGAAAAGTGGGTGCACTAGTTGCGCCTCTGCCTACCCATTCGAGGATAACAGGCGTGAGTGTATATGTATATGTATGTACAATTTGATATAATATTTTAATAAATACATTCTCCTCGTTCTGTACTAATAAGTGTTTTATACCGTTAGCATCAAAAACTAACTTTCTATTACTCACCAAAACCCAAAACAAATATTTAGGGATAAACCATACTCGGTGTTTATCTACACATTATTATTTAAAAAGCTTTTATGAAATACGTTTATTATCATAAAGGTATCGTGGGATGTGTGGAACATGTAGTGCCTTACCAAATTTTTACTACAAATTATTCTTTTTTATTGATCTCTAACAAAATTTATTGTATAAACTTTTATCATAGACGACAATAGGTCACCTTGAAACACTCGAATCACAACATATTCTCAATAATTACGGACTGAAATCAATGGAGTGCAGTGAACATGGCGCAGAGTGCAGACAACGGAAATAGTCCGTAATAACCGATAATGGCGGCCGGCTGGTCGATCAATCATTAATAAATTATTAAAACAACTTGATTTGTTCATTCGAACTGCTTTAGGAGAATTAATTTTTCATGTATTGCATGGAAGTGATATAGGCTTTAGCTTAGAAACATTGTCTTTATAGGGCAGAACAAAATAACAGATTTTAGTGGCATTCACACTTTTGCTACCCTCTTTTCATTCTAGGTAACCTTAGAACACGGAACTTTCATAATTGGCCATTCATTACCCGTTAATAAACACCATTACTATGGCAAAACAATTTAATATAATTCCTAAAGCATTACTGTTCTTTACGAAATAATTTTTTGATATATCACCTCAATTTAAAACGGTCATTCAAACTTTATAATCACTATTAAGGTCATTTAAGATGACGTTAGGCGCTGTAAGCGTCAAGCCGAAGATAATATAGGCTTGCGAATAAAAAATGAGGGTAGTTCTCGAAGCACAAGTAACGCCATCTAGGGGACAAGCGAGCAGTCGATGTGAAATCCAATAGCAAAAAATGGAATATTAAAACAATTCTAGATTTTATATACTGTTATCTAAGATTATTACAATAGAAACGAGTGTAACACAAGATAAACAAGTTTAGACACCAGGAAATAATAACCTACAAATAATCTAACATTTTGTTTTCATGCGGATTTAGAACGAGGAAATTACCCGCTTGCGATTACATTACACTTGAAAACAATGTTCGTAATGAAATAGATACAAATAAAATTTCAAATGAAGTATTCCTCAGTTTTCATTTCAATATAGTCAGTATCCATTGCGTGAACGCCACCTGCGTTAAGTAAGGGCATCCGTGCCCACGCGAGTTACTACTAGATACTAATAATTTTTAAAACCGAATTAATCAAATCTGCAATTACAGCATTGAAGTTGTTTTGTTTCTGAGGCACAGAAAACATCTCAAGCATAAGAGGTGTACATTCCACATCGACCACCCACCCTGGTCATATAAACACAGATCACGCGGACTCGCTCGTCCTTCTTATGTGGCGCGTCGTCCACTAGCTGGGAGGCTGAGGGTCGGTACTCACAATCACCTGCACCACATAGCCAGGAGTGATCTTGGCCTCTTCCACCAGGAGTCTATCGCCAAGCAGCTTCCCGCCGTAGAACCACCGCTGACGCCATGGTTCAATGTTCTCTTGAGCCTGGAGAATTTAATAAAAACATTGATAACTTCCTACCATGACGTAGCATGTCTTTAAGTATGCAAAATCCGTCAAGATAGGCATCAACGAGTTGTTTATTTCTCCCGCCGAGTCAACAGACTGAATTTTGAATGACACCAAAGCCACATTATTATTGGTCATTTTGACTTTTTTTAATGTTCCATATAACGAACGCATTTCAGTGCATTACAAAATATTTCATTAGCGCCACCGCGATCTTTACTACTAACGAGCTGTATGTTTTTGTTTTATAATTATTTAATATCTTAAGACGATAGCCTAGTTGGGAATGGAAGCGACGATAGCCTAGTTGGAAATGGAACGGTCTGTCGAGACAATGTCCGGAGGTTCAAGCCAAGGTTCAACCCAAGGCACACACGTCTGACTTTTCGAAGTTACGTGTGTATTGTTATCAATTATCGTTCGCTTTAACGGTGAAGGAAAACATCGTGAGGAACCTACATACCTGAGAATTCTCTATAAGAATTTCGAAGGTATGTGAAGTCTACCAACCCGCACTAGGCCAGCGTTGTGGACTAAGGCCTAACTACTCTCATTAGTAGAGGCCCGTGCTCAGCAGTGGGCATTAATAATACAGGACTGATTGCATTGCATTGCGATATCTTAAAGTCTGGAGTTTCTTTAAGAACAATATTAAGATAAGCATCACAATCCGTTCAGCCATTATTAAGTGTCGCGCGAGCAAATAAACACACTTTATATTACGCATACGAATATCATGAATCGAGTTATCTAGGTCGCTGAGGTTCTAGACATTTAAGCCACTCATCAATTTGAACAACAATGTATAGTAAATAGCATTTTGTGCAAGATGTCAAGATCAGCATTCACGGCGTCACGTGGCCACACGTTTGTGACTTTAGTTTATAACCGGCTAGGCTTGGCGAATTTTTAAAGATAATCACTTGTGGATATTTAGTATTTCCTACTGTTATCTATGTACTGAGTTGCTATTTTATTATCTACATCTTTAGACGCATTTTATAAAGAGATAAACTTTATCAGTTTATAAGTTATATAAAAGATAATTTACGGAATTATTACAACGATTATTAAATTTCTTTTACCAGTAAGGGTTAATTCATACAAGCGCAGAATCGAAGCGCATCAAAATACAAGCCGCACGAATGTGCGCGTATTCACGTGCCCAACCCAACCAACCAACCCCAACACAGGACAGTTGTCTATTTAGACTGTCGAGACGAGTCGAAAAGAACCCATATAGGATCAGTTCTTGTCAGTCTGTCAAGACCCTTATTCTCAGAAACGCGTAGAAATATCAAGTTGAAATTTAATAACAAATACTCGGGTGTCTACGGTCTATTTCAGATGTGAGAAAATCAAACTTGTAAGTTAATGCAATCAAAAGATATGAAAGTTTATGTCGCATATTTTGCGATTTCGCAAAGGAATCAAAACCTACAGGATAATTCCCGTTGACTTTAGAATCATGAAATTTGGGAAGAAGCAAGGTCTTACAGCACATCGATGGCTTAATTATCAAAGTTCGTAACTCCATTTTTTGTCAAAATCATGTTTTAATGCCATTTGGTGTAAAATACTGCGATGCATCGAATGGAATTATGCCCAAATCTATAAATGCCATAAAAAAATTGTTATTCACTTATTTTCCGAATGCGTAATTCCACGACGCTATTTTTAGTGATGCAAAATTCGTAAGTCCCCCATTTAGTACCGGGCTAGTCGTCAGATTTATGGTCGTATTATTTCCTGCGTTTTTTTAGCATCTCGGCACTTTTTCATCCTTTCTTATGATTGAAGTGAATAAAAGGTAAGTAAATTGAACTTATATTTATATATTTTGTGACATAATTGAATAAATTGAATCGAAACTAGTCTTATTTTCGAATGTGTTGGAGATACGTGTATTCATAAAATATCCGAGAGGAGTTACGTCAAGTATGTTTGAAAAGTAACGTAATATTGTTAAGATCTTGAACTGTATAGAACTTCTGTTTAATAATTTCACACGATATTAACGTTTCCCATAAATTTCTATACTAGAAACATTTTTGTATGATGCATTTTTAAGAATAATACCTGTCATCATTTATTATGAGGAGTTACGTATTTTTCTAGTGTGTTTTGACTGAAAGGTGTACTAACTTAATGTAGAAAACCACATATCTCCAAAAGCTTAAAGTTTTGTTGTCCCCAAAATTACTTTACGCCATTTAAATTGTTGAAGTTATTTATTTTTATGAAATTTAATAAGTTATATATTGTATTTATTTAGTGATAAGTAATGAAATTTAATAGCTACCCTTACAATTAAGTTATCTGTGTATTTTATTTTTTTTAAGTTTCAGAATGAAACGCAGGGCATCTTTAAACTTGCACTGTGGCTCACAATCATTGAAGTGTCAAAAATATTTATAAGGCCATTAAATCCTCGTGCTTTGAAAATAATAAATAGCGTCTTGAGCCCTGAATCTACATCTGAATGATTAGCACAACGTAGTCTACGTTACTTTACATTGAACAAACTGATAGATGCTTGGTACTCAAAATGATAAAGAAAACACCATAAATGATATAAGTGGGACTCCCAAAGATATTATACTCTTAAAATATGAGAGTTCTTATCCAAGATGTAATTTTTTTCTTTTGAGTATTGTATTAATTCAAACATCGCAATGTTAATGATTGATGATGTGATTGTTATGAATGTCCCCCAGAGACTTTATGATATCAGCCAACATTTAATCAGTTTACTTGACGTTAGTTCTATTTCTAAAATAAATATTCATAATGCAACAAATTGAGTAAGACAGGAACTTACTACACTTATTAATTTTGTTACCGACCAAATAATACACCCTAAATACAATTGCAATTAACATTATTGTGCCAAATGATCTAACTATAATTACTTAGACTACCAAAGAACGCATAGTTGATATAGTTTAGTCATGACTGACACAGCAACGCAAGAAACAATTACAGCAACCACTGAGACTGTAGCTTTGTTGTGCGAAGAAGTACGACAGAAAATAACTAAAAAAGACCAAATACATGGAGCATAAAAATTTATTAAAAAAGAAAACAAAGGAAAAGGAGATCTTATTTTGAGAAAAAGAAAATAGATAATAATTGGAAATACCGTAATATGTCCAACAGAAACCAGAAAGAATTAAAAAAGGAAGGTGCAATTTCAAGCTGAATTTAAAAGAAGGAAGAAAGCTAAAATGTAACAAATGATCACAAGAAAAAAGGAGGAAGATATTTGAATAATTTGGGAATCTTGATTGGAAAGAATTTTTAAGTCTTCATACGTTTACTTATCAAATAAATAATACGTCAATATCTTCTCGTTATTCTGATTTTAGCAAGTAATTTGAAATATGTTAATTTTATTTTACTTTAATAAGCCTGATAACATGAATAAATGAATAATTTTCTAATATTTAATCGAATTTGGTTTAAAATTATTATTTGAATACATTGCATATTTTGAAGGACAATCTTAAAAAAACTACGTATATCCATGCTAGACATGGGCGCCGCGCCGGCGTTACGCCGCCGGGCAGGACCCGCGCGCCGCCGCCGCCGCCGCCTAACTTGGACGGCGTGGATTTTGTGAATACTTTTAATTTTTATTGTCAAATTTTATGAATGATTGGGTCTCAAATGTCTTATTTAGTTCGATGTAGACATAGGCGCCGCGCCGGCGTGGATTTGTAACGAAAAAATCATTTTTCTTCAAAAATTTTATTCATAGTTATTGGCCGACTTGGGTTTTTAAAGTTAATAATAGAAAAACGACTATTAGCGTTAACGATTGTAAAAGGCATCTTGGCTACGGCCTCTGTGCTCACGCGCCCATACGCGGCTGCGCTCTTTCAAGCTGTCTAACCTAAAAGGTCCTGACATCGCTAACTAAACTTTATGCCACGGAGTTATGTGGTCCATGATCTTTTACCGCAGTACCTTATCGGCCGAAACCTTGGACCTCCGAATCTCTCTGCAATGCTCTCCAGTGGAATCCGCAGCAGATAATAAGGGCGTACCACACGATCTTGTACGTGACTTACTTGTTGGTTAGATACCAGCCTAGGATCTGGACCCCAAAGCCCTACGGCCACCTTCCACTGGCTCGAGGGAGCTTCCACACACGAGCAGCGTCCGGCTCCTAAATAGAGGCCAAGTGGGCACCTTTCGGCGGAGTTGCCATGGAGGATGTGGTCTCAGACTGGAGACCCTGTCCTCGGTGCCCAAATGTTTTAGTAGTCCACCCTGATTTCACCAAGGCGTGAAGCAACTATGGTCCAACTATCAACTGATAAATGTACTCATCAAAGAACATTGTTCCGGAGAGTATCTGTGGCAGAACGTAGGTCATGTCTTTTCATTGTGATAACTGCCCAACGACGGTGTCTTACGGTTAGGTGCATGTGATCGTTTTTACTAATCCATGATCAACAGACGGAGATTCTACATTGCAGTGGCTAACTTTTTCGGAGTAGTCCTCTATCAGAAAGAGAGTGCTACGAGAGATCGATAGCGGGCCAATCCCTCTGCCATCAGAGACGTTAGAGACTCCTGGTCCTGACCTGTGAATTGGGGGCGTCTAGGGAAGTCCACTACAGCATCCCCGGTCTGTTATAAAAGCCGACTAATAGGGGCTATCGGGCGATCTTGGGGTCTCCCGAATAACCGCTCACTCGGTCTTTGAGGTTGCAATATACGGTCCAATATATAACCTAACATTTATCGGAGTTTTAGCTAACCTTAATTGAGTGCATAGCGATTTCGTGCCATTTAATGGAGGAGGCCTCTCGCTGTCGCTGTGTTACTAACCAAGACCACAGCAAGAGATCTTAATTTTTGATGGCCTACGAGTACGAAGGTAGACCTCCTATGAAAAGAGATGGTGCGGGAACACGAAAGGTCGGACTCCTCCCACCAGAAGTAAAGAAATTTGAGGCATGAGGTGGAGAACTGAATATTACCCGTCCTTTCGATGGAGATTTGCGGATAAAATGATTAGGCGCACATGACCATGAGATCATGAAGCAGTCCCTGACGCAACAAAGTGCTTTGGTATACATTTAGTATGCCGTAGTAGTTTACAATGGCGGCGCTAGACCAAACGTGGAAGTCGGTGACATCAGCTTTGTGAGGCCCCTTTTATTTTCCACTTTTCTCTCGTCCGAGCCTAGCGGCGGCTGAACCCTCGGTTGACAAAGGGCACAAAGAAAAAGGCCACGTGTAAACATCTGCCCCCGGAGCTCTGCGTTGGCTAAGGCTGCCACTATCAAAAAGTAATATTAAATAATTTTTTTGTAAGGCCCCATAAGCGCGAGGCCGTCAGCGGTCGCCGACGCCTAACGCCGTCACTACTAGTTTTCATAGACTAAAAGACTTGGTCCAGCTTGGTGTGTCGCCCGATGCTTCCATCTCTATAAGTGGCGTAACGCTAGGTCGTAAAAGCGATGATAATGATATAACCGCGCAGTCATTTTTGATAACGGGATGGTGGCAACAAAGGGTATTAATGGTCATTTCACCTTCTCCGCGAAATAAGGTAAAGACTCGCGAGGGCCATGGAGCATTTGTCTTTTTTTGTTATTATTTTTCGCGGAGAAAGTGACTTCTTACTACCCCCCATCCTTCAAGGGGGGCGACTGTGCGGTTATGCTGGGTTCACCGTGCCTTACGACCCGACGTTGAGCCGCCCGGAGAGATGAAACCATTAGGTGACCGCCCAACGTATGTACAACGCACGGCATACAAACCAAAACTCCGCTGTGGCCATCTTCGGCGCATTAGGGACAGCCGCGGGCTTCCTCTGACGGAAGTGTCTAAGTTGTCGTCCGCAACCGCCCCTGCGCGGTGCCGCCTAGTGCGGCCCGTCTGCTGTTGTGTTGGGCTCAGACGCTCCCGCGCACCGAAGGGCGCCCTCTGCGTCAACGGCAACGTGAGGCCTACCTGCCACGCTACCGTCCATCACAGGGATTGCAGCAATGTGCTAAAAAAACACAAAACTAAAGACGGACAGCCCCCTGCCGTCCGCCTGGGACCCCCGGTGGCCTCTATTGACTAATAGTCTTTTACGACAGGTAGGGAATACCGTGGTGGAATTTTTTCAAACGCCCCCAACCCACAGGGTGGATGGAGCATGGGTCCTGAAGGGATTTTTATACCGATAAGTTAATTGGCTAGTGCTTCCAACTACCTACGAACATGTAACAGGAATTTATATGTGACCTATACATATATTCAATGTTCATTAAAAAAAATCCACGCCGCCGGCGTTACGCCGCCGCCGACCAAAAATTACCAGCACGCCGCCGCCGGCTTTTTCCTAGGCGGCGCCCATGTCTAATCCATGCAAACTTCCTAAATTGTGAAAGGCTTGGAATTTCCAAGTGCGCAAGTCCATTTTAAATACTAGATCAAACGATTTATTGCATTATTTGATTGAAGATGAGTACATGAACAATTAAAATACTATACTGAATTAAAAAAATATATACATTTCCTTAAAAAATTTACAGTAGACAGTTTTTTTATCCTCCTGTAAAATTTGGTTGAATGGAGTTACGATGTTTGATAATTAAGCCATCGACATGTAAAACAAAAAAATCTGAAAACCGTAAATATGTACTAAAATAACAAAAATGGCTAATTTATTGAATTTATATACTTAGATACCTTATCTACAAGTTTGTCGGAACCCTCGGTACGAGTCCAACTCGCACTTGTCCGGTTCTTTTTTTATTTCAGTAGAAATTTGTGCATTACGTTGTGGAGATACGGGTGAATTTGGTATGTTAAGTTTCAGATTTTCGATTCGATGCGCTTCGACTCTGCGTTCGTGTGAATTGACCCTAAGAGCTACATTATTCCTGAATGATATTCCCTACTTTTCACCACAGGCATGGGCTTTAACGCAGTAGGATCCACGAGCAAGTTAGATAGTAGATACGTCTTATAATTTTTAACTGGCTGGAATTTCCTTCTACCCAGGACCAAACTTCTTTGCCGCAGTAATGAAAACAACAGTACCACCTAGTTATCAATATACCTCCTACAAATTTGACATCATGGCTAACGAGCTGTCACGTCACTCATGTCACACGAAACTGACCTCCAACGCGGACGCAGGTCACAGAAATGATGTTATTTATTTACATAGTACATCTTGTCGTGTTATTGTCTAATGCATATTTGATACGACCAACCTTGATACTGGCAGTCTTATAATTTAATTTGACTGGTTTATACTGGAACATATAATTTACGAGTAAACGATGCGACGAGCTTCGTCGATCATCTGATCTGATCGGTGAGCACCACGCCTAATTGTAAACAATATCGACAATAGACAGAACATTGGAATATACCGTTACGCATTGCATTGTCATGCTGTAATATCAGTTATTAAATTTCAAAATTTTTAGTCAATACAATGTACTTCAAACCGGAACGACAGTTCATGCAAACAGCCATATGTATTTAGTCAGAAATATAAAAAAGGCAGGTGCCAAACTTTTTAATTTAAAGGGATTCCCGTTCTGAAACCAGTCAGTGCGTACTACCGTCTAAAAGCCCAACGGTTCTCATGTGAATGACATTAAGCTTGTCTCCCATTCCATGGAACCTCACACACCTCCATATGTGGGTATGATAACATCTCTGCCTACACCTGAAGATGGAAAAAGCCGTGATGTCATGTATACGTTTGCAAAATAATACTCACATGTAACTTATTCTTGCACTGCGCGACGGTGTGCTTGGAGTAGACGGCGAGGTCAACGTCCTTGCATGTGCTGGAGAGCCGCAGCCGCAGCGACAGCTCGGCGCCGCCGTCCACCGGCTCCGACCACTCCGCCGGGGAGTCGCGGCCGCTCGCCTCCTTCACCATGTTTATGGGAGGGGACAGGCAGTAGATTGGCACCTGAGGGCGTATTACAAAATGAACGTACTTCTAAACGCACGGCACGACTTTCGGCCTAAGTGCGGAAAAAAGAGCCCCACAACACTAACAGTAACAAGGGCACGGCAAGGTAACTCCACTGCACCTGATAGTGAGCGGAGTGAGATCCAGACAGTGCGGCTTACGACAGACGATTATCTCTCGCATACCAGCCTATTTGAACCTGCTATACGCAGGCTGATAACGGGACGCGCCACTTCTTTGGCCACTATGGCAGGTTTTACCATCGGGGGTCGCTATCCGAGCTGATACCAAATATATCCAACGACAAGCAGTTCTATCTGTAGGCAGATATATATATATATAATATAATAATACCAGCCCTGTATTGCATACTTGCCCACTGCTGAGCACGGGCCTCCTCTACTACTAAGAGGGTTTTAGGCCTTAGTCCACCATGCTGGCCTAGTGCGGGTTGGCAGACTTCACATACCTTTTGAAATTCAGAGAACTTCTCAGGTATGCAGGTTTCCTCACGATGTTTTCCTTCACCGTTAAAGTGAACGATAATTGATAAACAATACACACATAACTTCGAAAAGTCAGAGGTGTGTGCCTTGGGTTTTGAGCCTCCGGACATTGTCTCGGCAGACCGTCACATTCCCAACTAGGCTATCGTCCCTTGACTGTATTTTATCTATGTTGTACAAATTTTATACATCTGAAGCGAAGGAAATTAATGGCCTTATGTTAAGTTCATAACGAATCTATTAAGGGGCCCAATCAACCCACAGTTCTATTTAAAAAAACTCATTTACCTAAGTAATAATTAATTTGACATACAAATGAAAAATAGTACAATACAAAAGCCTTCAATTAAGTAAAAGGTAATTGATGTAGTTAAATTAAGGCTGCATGATAAAGAGACAAAGGTCAAAGTTAACTTTTTCCACTCATTAAATTAATGAACAATGACATAAACATAATGTAACCTGTTCTTTTGCTGTTAAATTTCATATAATAAAATTTCATGTCCGATCTCAAAACTAGAATTACGCTCTGAAGCTATGATTGTATTGATGTGGTAATTACACCCTTTGAAGTTATGTGTATGTATTGATGTGGTAATTAATACTCATTATAATGAAGACAGTAAACCTGGGTACCTTATTTTTTTACAATCTCGAAGGTATTTGAAATTAACCCATCAAGCCCCGCTTATATATATAGATGTATGTGGAAACCCTATATACTCGGACGCCGGTGTCCGTCGCGGGGCTTGGCGAGTCTACTAGGTTTCATTAGGCTCTTGTTGTGGATAAAAGGTTCCTCTTTATGACCTGTGCCCAACAGTGGGAAACATTCATGAAAGGCTGACATTACAACATATGAAAAACCATTATATTCTACAAACTGGAAACTTTCTGCAGAATAAAGTAAAACACTTCCCTAAATTCTAAGGGTTTTATATTTTTACTGGTGGTAGATCTCTCATATGTAAAAGTCCGTCTCAGAGGGTACCAACGCAATGTCTATTTCTACCACCAAGTAGCAGTGTGCATGCACTGTTGTGTTTCAGTTTGAAGGATATTGTAGCCAGTGTAACTACTGGACACAATGAGGCTTAACATTTTATGTCTCAGTATGACGAGCGCAGTGGAATGCTACACAATACTTTGTAAGTCAAGGTGCTGGATGGTGTTGGTACGGTTTATGGGTGGTAATGACGCTTACCATAAGGTTGACGGCATGGTCGTCTTGTCATTCAATGCCATAAAGAAAAAACATGCAAAAAATCCTAGTGGTTAGTTTTGGCTTGACTCCTAATAAAGTAGACTTCCTGTCAGTGAAAACACCAACAAAATATGTACAGTTGTTTGTGCTGATTATATTAGTTTCAAATGCCCTATGAGAAATAAACAAATTCACAAAAAGCTGACATCACGAACATTTCAATATATAATAATATTTATAATTATTTTATACTTCATTTAGCTATGAAAAACATAGATATGTTAAGTTTGCTTCTAATTTAAATATGTGTGGTTAAATTACAATAATTATATTATAGTAATAGTATAATAGTAATAACAAATGAGGAAACTGTATGGGAACCCATGAATGGTACAGCTTAAGATAGCTTTTAAAATAATTAATACCTAGATTATTATTGTAATTATTTATTTATTTATTTACACTTTATACACAGAGTAAAGGCGGACTTAATGCCATAGGCATTATTCAGCCTAAAGTGGTGCAGTCAACCTAAAGTGGTGCATAGATACAAGAAGGCAGGTGGGTAAATAAGGGAGAATTAAGTAAGGAATAATATGTCTTCAAAGTATATATGCTACTGAATAAACCTATGAATAATAATGAAAAATACTAATAAAACAATACAACAAAATACTAATAAATATATGTATTAATAGATAATAAATAACATATTAAATATTAATATTAATAATTATCTTGCAGGCCTTTCATATGCAAGTCTGTTTGTATCACCAGTTTAAAAAAAATGTTGTAAAGCAGCCCTGTGTAAGATAGTTAAGTGAATTCTATTAATATGTGGCTGCTAGTTAACCACATCCTGGAGGCTAAATATTGGACTTAAATTTCTAATAGCAATACAAACTTACTTTATCATAATTAAAGACAGTAAAAGAATACAAGGAATGTATATTTGGTATTGAATGCTTTAGGAAAGATATTTTAATAGCAGCTGCTATTTTTTTGTTTCAATTTTTCTTTTTTAGAAAAGATAAAGCACAAAAGAAATAGTAAATAGAGGCATAAAAGATGGTCTTTTCTAAGAGACAATCTTGATTAGATAAAACACTTATTTCTAAAGTCTACATCTTACCTAATGGCAAGTAAAACTGGAGTATAAAATTTTATGTCTCTCTGTCACTATATGGAGAAAAAACTAAATTTAAACAAAAACTATCTCTCAGGGGCTAGCAATTAAATGAAAATTATTGATGTTCATGTGATATTTTGTATAGACTGATGATTTAAAATTTGATAAATTTATACATTTATTAACATTTCTTTATACTTGATTGGTGAATATAATGTCTGTACATTTAAAATCTGAATTAATACCACATTACCTAAGGATTACATGTAAAGTAGTTTCAAGTGGATAAAGCTTTCAGTTTGATTATAAAGATTTGATAATTCCTTAATTAGAAATTGATGATATTTATTGTACATATTAATCTAAACTTGAATGAAAGCAATTACAAACAACTGATTACAAACAGTATAAAACACATTTACATACAAAGACAAAAAAACATAAACTTTATTTGCAATGTTTGACCTCTAATTTTAGTGCCCATTAGCACTTCCACTAATATTTGCAATCATTATTTGGTTAGTTATTTTACTATGCAGTACAAATAAAGGTACATACCTGATACCTAGTGCCCCATTCATCATAGCATTCTGTAAGGTAGCCATTGGGGACGGACACACTTGCGCCGTCGAGTATCGCCTGCGCCAGCTGGAAGTCCATCGCCTCGGCCGCCACCGCCGCCGCCCGCAGCGCATCCCAGATCTCCTTTCGACCTTCAAACGCCGGCGCAGTGTCCCAAAACTCGTCTCTCTTGCTGCGTAACTGACCTTCGGTCAGAGGCACGTCGGATTTCCATCTGATCGTCTCATGGCACAAAGATTGGTTCTTTCTCAGCCCGCCTGCAACAAACCATTGTCAGTCTCGCCTTCTGTACATTAGCACACACCACAGCGACACTACGTGACCTACGTACCAGAATTAGGCCGTGAAACTGTCCCCGAAGACTCCTCAATGGGCCCACTACCGCTTCTAGTTATGCCTATACATCCACCCATTCTGATCACATTCTACATACACTCATTTAACAGATATTTACAAAAAAATTGTTAACAAATAACATTTTTATCTTCTGTACGCTGCTGTCAAAAAAGATTAGCTGTATATGTTTGGTTATTGCATCTGGTAGAGGAATAAAAAATAGTTTCAATGTTATTACACGATCACTTATTTCATTTCAGTAACCGATATAATATAAAAGATAATAAATAAAGAAGTGATTAGTTATACAGCTATAAGATTAAACATTTTGCAAACGCGCCTTAGGCTTAGTGCCTAAAATTAATGACTGTACTTCCATCATTGATAATAAAACGCCAGTTTGAGAGCGTTTAGTATTTTCTATTTGTTTTTTATGAGCAGTGAAGACTTCATAGATATTTATTTGTATCATATTTGATAGGCATTTTATAATTTTAAATGTATAATAGTTTATTAATATACTATACTTTTAATATTGCATTATTCGTTTGTCTTAATTATTTCCTGCTATTGAGAACATTAGAATGTAAAAAAACTTAACTGGAATAACACAACGCTAATGTCCTATCGATATATTTTGACAATCATGTTTAATGACACTTGTCAGTTTTGTTACTACAAAAATAAAAATATCGGATACAAATTACCTAAATTCATATTTTAGGGACGATTTCAATATGACTAACACACCTATAAATATTGAAAAGTATAAAGTGGCCACTGTGAGTACTGATATCGATATATCGTGAGTATAATTTACTTTGTGTTTCAACATTATGTTTTGAATAGTAATATTTTGGTTTAGATTGTTGTTTTCTATTTAGGCTGAACCCACTGCGTTCTACATATCGGAATTTATATCAGAAAATGAAGAGAAGTTGATATTATCAAACATTTACGCAGCGCCAAAACCGAAGTGGACGCAACTTTCGAACAGAAGGCTGCAAAATTGGGGCGGCTTACCGCACAATAAGGGCATGATTGCCGAAACTATACCTGGTTGGCTGGACCAGTATCTTGACAGGATACACGGTCTCAACTTAATGAGCGGGAAAAGGCCTAACCATGTGCTAGTTAATGAGTATATGGCTGGGCAGGGCATAATGCCACATTTGGATGGGGATTTATTCTATCCCACAATAACTACCATTTCTGTCGGATCCAATATAATTTTGAAGTTCCTTGAGCCTGCCACAGATAATACTAACATGCAGACAGTGTTTTCATTTTTGTTGGAACCAAGGAGTTTGTTAGTATTGCAAGACAAACTGTTTCATCATTACTTACATTGTATAGAGGAAGTAAAGCAAGATGTATTGGATGATACTGTTGTGAATTTACACATGTGTTCAGATAAATATGACAAAGGGTGTACTATAGAGAGGGACACTAGGATATCTCTAACCATTAGGCATGTACCAAAAACAACAACTTTTAAAATTAATTTTGGTAATAAAAGATAGTTTTACAGTAATTGTTGCTTTTATTTTACTTGAAATCCATTATAAAAATAAAATAAAATAAAAATAAAAATAAAAAAGCCTTATATTTCATGGAAAATTGATTACATAGTTAAAAATTTTTTTTTTGCTTAAACTTATTAATAAAGAAGATACTAATTCTACTTTTTTTTCTAAATATGTTTTATGGTTTTGTATACTAAATAGTTTAATTTCTAAAAGGATGTTGTAGGATCTATGTTTATTTTTTCCAGAACCCCTCCTCGGGTAAAGGCCTCCTCCAAGGATTTCCATAGTTCCCTATCTTGGGCTTTCTGTAACCAAGCATGACCAGCCGTCTTTATGATCTCGGCTTGCCAATTCATTAGCGGTCTTCCTCTGCAGCGCTTTCCCAGAGGGCCGCTCCATGACGTCACTCTCTTTGTCCATCTCTCGTCCTGCAGCCGTGCCACATGCCCTGCCCACTTCCATTTGAGTTTCAAAGCGTGGTTTAAAACGTCAGTAGCTCTCGTTGTGCGTCTAATATTAGTGTGTCTTATTTTTTGTATTTTTTTTTATGTTGAGCATACTGCGTTCCATGCCTCGTTGGCATATAGAGATTTTGTTCTTTATTTTTGAAGTGAACTTCCAAGTTTGGCAAGCGTAAGTTAGGCAAGGAAAAAGACACGATGTCATGACATTTGTTTTAACTTGTATTGCCATATTGCTTTTAAATACTTCCTTCAGGGCCCAGTATTTATTCCAAGCGAGTTGTATTCGGCGTTCTACTTCTTGTTCGTTGTTTTTCCTGTCAAAGCTAAGTTGCTTACCTAGGTATATATATTTTTCCGTATACTTGAGTGTTTCGTTTCCAACTGTAATTTTAGTTTTCTCTTTGGTGTTCGTCATTATCATCGTTTTAGTTAGGTTCATCTCTAAGCCTATTTGTTTACTATGTTCGTTCAGTGATTGTAGCATGAGCTGGAGTTGGGAGCTAGATTCCGACAGAAGAACCACGTCATCAGCGAAGCGGAGATGGCTTAGGTACTTCCCGTCAATATACAGGCCACATTTTTTCCAGTCCAGCTTTCTTATTATATGTTCTAGGATAGCAATGAACAGTGTTGGAGACATTGGGTCGCCCTGTCTCACGCCTCTTTTTATGGGAAAGCTCGGTCCGATTCTATCTAATTTTACTCTACCTGAGCTGTTTCTATAAATACTTTTAATCACCTGTATGTATACATTATTAACCCCCAGCTCTTCTAGCGTGTTCCAGATGCTTGTATGTGACACCGTGTCAAATGCTTTTTTATAATCGACGAAAGCAATGTGTAGAGTTCTTTGTTTTCCTTGATACTTTTCGATCAGTAGGTCCAGAGTGTGGATGTGGTCAATGGTAGAGAAACTAGGTCTAAAGCCTGCCTGTTCTATAGGTTGTTCAAGTTCTAATATAGCACTTATTCTTCTATTTATCAGAGAGGAGAAAATCTTATATATACATGGCAGTAGACTTATTGGCCTGTAGTTTGCGATATCGTGTGGGTCCCCTTTTTTATAAATTAGTATAATATTTGACTCACACCATTGTATAGGTATGTTTGCTGATTCCAAGATGCGGTTGAACAGATGCATTAGGGGTGTAGACAGCATGGTACAAGCTGTTTTTATGGCCTCGTTAGTGATAAGATCTGAGCCCGGGCTTTTCTCCATTTTCAGTTTATTTATTATATCAGACACCTCTTTTGAGTCGATGGGTACAATGTGTTCAGTTGCTGTTACGTTCTTGATGGTGTTGTTCTGATATGTAGGTATATTAGGTTTGGCGTGCTCTTGATCCTGGTCGCTGTAAAGGGTTTTGTAAAAGTCAGTGGCTGTGTTTATAATGTTTCTACGGTTGTTTAGAATTTTTTCGCCCTTTTTCAGGCCTCCTATCCAAGTTTTGTTTGTACGTAGTTCTTTAAATGCTCTTTTTGTGCTGCCGGTTTGCTCTATATGTTTTTCTATAGTTTTTGTTTTATATACTGCGTAGTCGTATTTTATGCGTTTGCCTATAAGTTTGTACAATGCTGAGAGTTCATTTTTCATGGCTCTTGTTTTATTTTTGGTCTTTTGTAGGACTTGTCTTCTTGTCATAAGGGATCTAGTATTTTCTGTTAATATGTTATTTTGTCTATTCCTATTATTGTTTGGTGTTCTAGCATGTTGTAGGCTCCGTGTAATGGTGTTTATTATTTTGTCATAATATGCTTGTATTGAACTGTTTTCTTGAAAATCCAGAAGACCCGGTATGTGATAGGTGATGCACTCATTATATTTATTGACTTCTTCTTCGTTATTTAGTGTTGGATTTTGGTGGGATATGTAGCTAGTTCTAGTCTTTTTTAAATTTGTCAAGGTAATTGTTGCTCTGATGGGCCTATGATCTGAGGAGTAATTGAGGTTTAGAACTTCGATATTTTGTACCATACCTGGGCAGTTCGACAGAATAAAATCAATTTCATTTTTGTGAACACCATTTGGTGACCGCCAGGTCCACCTGCGACTTTGCTTCTTTTTAAAAAAGGTATTTAAGATTGCGATTTTGTTTTCAAGAGCCACATCGATTAATCTTTGTCCTCTTTGGTTTCTCACACCATAGCCGTTTTGTTTCATTATCAGGTGTTCCTCCGCTTTCGGATGGCCAATTTTCGCGTTAAAGTCTCCCATAATTATATAAACTTTGTAAGCTTGGTCTAAAGCTTTATATAGTTCCGTGTAAAAATTTTCAATTTCTAGTTCCCTAGCTGCTTCTGTGGGCGCATACACTTGGATGAGGGATAATTTGAAGCCTTGCAGATTTAAGTTTAGCAGTGCGACTCTATCACTTATACCTGTAAATCTTTCAATGCATTCTTTGTAGCGTTTTTTTATTAAAAATCCCACTCCATACAATCCCTGTGTGAGGCCCGAGTAGCACAGTATGAAATTATTGTATTCTTCTATTTCAGTTCCACTTCGCCGTGTTTCAGACAGTCCAATAATATCGAATTTAACATTGTTCAGTGCTTCATTTAGTTCTATCAGATGCCTGTAGGATGACAGTGTTCTTACGTTGTATGTTAGTATGTATAGCTTGCTGCATGTTTCAGAGTCTATAATTGGTTTCATGTTGTTTGTTAAGATCCTTGGAGGGTTGTGGTCATTATCTTCCTCGGTGACCAGCCGTTTTGGAAGATATTTTTTCTTGTTGTGCTGGATTTGTTTAGATGTTTTTTCGTGAGTGTAGGAGGGGGGCGTTGGTTGCTATATATTTCCTTGTTTATTATTTTTATTGTTTTGGTTGTGCTGAGTATTGTTTGAGTTTTTATTTACTAAGTAATTTAAAATTCCCGGTTTCAGAACTCCTTCAGAGACACTATTTGATCTCCGTAAGGGTGAACTTCGTTGTTGTGTCTTATTCTTTTTGTTGGTTTGTAAAGTGTCGACATCTCGTGGTTGGGAGTTTGACTCAGGTGATGTTGGTAGAGTCCTTTTATTGTTTGTTTTTAAAATAATTAATTTATCATATTTTATCGTGACCTTATTTCCCTTTTCTCTTTCTTGATTTGCTTCTTCTTGAAGTTTTTTCCTTTTTTCTAAGACATACTTGGGGTAATCTTCGCTTATGTGGTACTGAGTGTCTTTCAGTGCTCTTTTTTGCTTGAGAATATTGATCTTCAGGCCAAGGGTTGAAAGTGTTACAATTATTGGCCGCGGTTTTTCGCCTTTTCTTCCTACTCTCTTTACCTCCTGTAGATCTCTGAATTCTAACTTTACGGAAAGATGAGTGCTTATAAATTTAAGTACATTGTTTTCTAAGCCATTATATGATAATTCGTTCTCCTCGACACCAAATAGAACAAGGTTCCGTTGTCTTGCTTGTTTTTCCATGTATTGAATTCTTCTTTCTTGATTTTCCAGTTTTTCCTTCAGATTTTGGTACTTTTGTTCCCACAGGGCAAAATTTTCCTCCAGTTTGTTGGTTATATGTAGTGTTACTTGTTCTGTTACCCTCTCTCCATTTTTCTGAATTTCTATTTTTTGTTCGTTTAGATCTTTTTGAATATTTCTTAAGACGTTCATAATATCCTCCATGGTTTATGTTTTGTTTTGGTACTCTTAGTGCCCTCTTTTGATCGTGTACAGTACTAATTCACGCAGTTAGCGATTATTCGATCACTGTTTGGTTTCAAGTTGAGTGTAGTATGCTTCTTGTATGACAGATGGCGTTATTTACACTATTTGTGTTAAGGAGTCGATAAAAATGCAACTCATTTAATTTGAGAGGTTATGTTTTTAGAAGATTTCTTCAAAATGAAGGTTTTTTGCACTATTTATATTTATTTGCACTATTTCCCTTTGGTGGTTTGTCACTGTTACGATTTACGTCCATGAATTCCCAGAGAATAGTCTTCGAAACGATGTTGATTGGTGTATGTTTACCACTTTAGTTTATTGACTTTTGGTAGAATGTTTGTTAACTTTCAACCTTGACTTCACTGTATGTTTGTATTTGCAAGATTTTTGACACTTTGCACTATTACGAACGATAAAAACTCGCTTATTTATATTTTTAAAACTAGTTTTAATACGGAGTACGTTGGTATTGCGGCACAGTAGCGCCCTCCATTCCTGAAATCCATTATAAAATCAATATTACTTTAACTTTAAATAAACTTTACTTATGAAGTAAACTTTTTGAAGAACTGTAATTTTACATTTAAGTATATAATAAAATTTAAATTTACAAATCTAGTTGGCTAAGTAGTCCATTTTTATTATAGATTTATTATATATGCATGTTTTTTTACAATGAATTTATCAAAATTTATAACAAGTGGTAGGGTAAACAAAGTGGTAAATTACTACAAGTTTCTAAAGAGAGCATGTTCCTGTGAACCCCAGGGCAGTAATCAAAATGATGACAAAAAACTGGATGGCAATAAGGTATGCTTATCATGCATTGCTGGATATGAATAATTAGGCTGATCAGTGTAATATGAGCTATGTCTATTTCTGGGCAAAATTTGGACTGGATTGTAGTTCCCATCTGATGCAGGTAAGCATTTAAAATCTCTGTAATCTACATCCAAAACCACTGGATCCAGATCTCTGTCCACTGTGAGGTCAGCTGTCACAAATAATGGAATATTTTTGCACTGCTAATTGTTTTATTCAACTAAAAACCTTGACACACATTAGGGCTAAAAGGGCATATTTAACTGGTTTAATCTGGCTGAAGGCCAACTAATGCAACAGAATATATAAACAAGGCTACTTTAATTCACACTTGGCTCTCTTAGTAACTATAATTCATTTAAAACCACTTTTGGTAGTTCGAATTTAAAGATACCTCTATGACTCACAACCCTCCCAAAATGGTATAAACCATGACATGACGCCGATCGACGTTAATGCCGCGCTGTACTGGAATATTATTATAATAGATATTTCATCTTAGCAACCTGTACCTAGGTAATGGAAGGTATAATGCTACTACTAATTAACCCAAAGGCACACAAAAATATAAAGATGAATAAATCTGATTGTAATTTCAATTAGTAAAAAACGAACACTACGAAACTCATTTGTCGGCAATCGCCACGTGGCTGCGTAGTGTTGGTTTGCAAAACACCCGATAATATCAAATAGTAGAATTGATAGGCTGATACCGATTACGATACTGATACTGATCCTACTCCACACAGGTGGACAAAGCGGCAATTAAATAAGATAAGTAGGTAGATAGGTACTAATATCGAAATATCGTTATTCGCGATGAATATAGAATTTAAATTTTATATCAGAACCTACTTACATGCTGTATTATGCCGCTATATTAATATTAGTACTTATGCAGAATTCAGAAACCTGTAAGGTTGAGTTTCAATTATTACGTGTCGTACCTTCCATACTCAAAGCTTCCGCCAGTCCGTTTGTCCCTTAGGCATACAAATTTAAAGCCGGGTACAGACGCAGAACTAGGAAAAATTGCACCAAGTACTTATAGCTTTATTTACATAAGTAGTTTGTGGTCTGCACACAATTATAAAAAAATATCTTTTTTTTGTCCTTTAGCTATGCCAGCTAAGCTGAGCTTATTTAGTTTAGCTTTTGGTTTGCAAACGGCGTAAAAAAAAAAAAAATAACGTAACATAACATATGTTTCACAGAAAGGTCTGGTGTTGGGCCTGTACGACAAGGGCAACAAGAAGTTCGAGCTGTCACCAGCGGCCGAGGAAATAGACCAAAAGTCTGGCGGGAAACTCAAACAGCATCTGAATGAGTAATTAAACTTAACCCTAGTGTTACGTTTATTTTTTACCAGGTGTTGCTCGCGGCTTCCTTTGTGTAAAAAGCCTTTCCAACTACTAAGTATCTGAAAACACCGGCGCTATCTTTTAAAAAATCAAATTAAAAACGTCCATTATTTCCCATGGGAGCAAATTATCGGGGAAAAATTAGCCTATCCAAGACGGTCTACCCGTATGTCAAATTTCACCCGAAGCTATTAAGCTGTTTCTGGGTTTACTTGTAACAAACATCCACACATTTTCACAAATTTTCGCATTTATAATATTAGTAAAATTTGTACAAAAGTATTCATAATCCTAAGATGACACATAGATAGCCATATCTCAAGGCTCCGACGTGAATCTTCAAGCAATTAGGTAGTGAAGGTGCTTCGCGTAAGTATCACTGCCGAATGCTGCTACAGTGAAATAAAACTGTAATGGGCTGTTTACATTTAGGAGTTCAATCAATCGCAAAAATTGCTCCCTCTTATCTCACCCAATAATGCCTTCTTAATAATTTACTGGATAGGTCTTAAGGCCATAAAAGCTCTTAAGCCATTTCCTATAACTAGGTCCTACTCACCCCCTCAGCCGTTAGGTACCTATCAATATTTCCACTCTAGGCTGGCGCCGCAAATGAAGCTGGGCAAGGCTTTCGTGGTGACTGATCTGGTGCCGGAGTACTCGGCCGTGGCGCTCGCCTCGCTTGGGTGCAAGGACCCTGGGTACAACCAGCTCGAAGCGCTTGATGAGACAAGGGTGAGAGAAGTTATAAATGCGACTATTAGTAGTTTTGATACTCCTTGTAGCTAGGTAGATATTTCTGCCCACGTTGAACCTTGTGATATCAAAAATTTGTTTTGTTGTTTATATCCATACATAATATGCCAAATCTACCTCCTTCCAGTGAACACGTCTTAGACCTATGTACATACTTATTCTTTAGTTCTTAATTCCTACCCTGTTTAGGGTTTTAACCTAGCATAGCTTTAAAGCTTTTCAAACAAGATACCGTGATTTACCTTAGTTTTTAAATGTGGTGTAGGAGAACATCCGGTGGGGCGTGGGCGCGGGCGTGCGCTTGCTGCAGAAGCGCGGCGTCGGGAACATCGCGGTGGAGCCCGCCGGCGCCCCCGACGCCGCCGCCGAGGCCGCAGAGCTTGCTGCTTGGAGGTATACAACACTGCTCCACAGGGAATACTTACCTACTTATACATTGTGCAGAACAGCCATTTCAAATTGCGTTCAGCAGGTCTCCAAATAATTATTTTGACTGCCTCGGTGGCGTAGTTGTATTACGGTATGACTGCAATGCTGTGGTCTTGGGTTCGATTCCCGGGTCGGGCAAAGTGATATTGGGTTTTTAAAATTCAGTATCAGCCCGTAGTCTGGAATTTGTGCCCGATATGACGATAGGCTCGCCCCCTATCACACCATGGGACGGAATACGTACGGCGAAAAGTGGGTGCACTAGTTGCGCCTCTGCCTACCCCTTCGGGGATAAAAGGCGTGAGGAAGTATTTGTGTGTGCTTATAGAATATATCTAATTCTCTGGACATGTCTATGTTACGAAATCTGAATCTTAACTCAGATAAAATGTGGGTAGTAAAAAGGTAGAAACTAGGATTACGCTATAATCAGACTCGGCAGATAAGTAGTGGGGTTTTATTTATGACAAATAAAAATAAACTTTAGGCGGGAATTTATCTAGTTACTGCAAGGCCGGATACATACCGTTTAACGACGCGACGGCAGCATAGGTAAAAATAATTGTAAAAAGTAGGTAGGTACCTACTTCTTAAGTCATGTAACGGTTTTAACTGGCCTCATACCTATTATAATATGATTACAATAACTAGATTCCAGGAGTTCAAATCAGAGAGCGCGCGCCGTCCGTCGCCAACGGTGTCTATGTATGGCGATGGGGACAAGAGCTCGTGGGACCTGGGCGTCATCCGGGGCAGCGCTCAGAACTGGGCGCGTTACCTCTCCGACATGCCCGCCAACACTATGACTCCTGTTGACCTTGCGCAGGTACATTAGCTTGTGGATCCGCTCAATGATTTTATTAAAAAGGCTGTTAAATTGCTTTTAGTTCTTTATAATCGGCCGCCTGTGTGATGTACTAAGGTAATTCTCCTGAGGGACTTTGTACGAGCCAGTAACGCACATAAAGAGAGTTTTGTCCATATATTTGTCGATATTATGTGCTAAATACATTCAGTCGTAACAAAACACTCGTCAGGTCTCATACAATTACAGTTGAGTCCCAGTTATCCGGACACGTACCTAAGGCACTGCTCAAATTGCCGATTTAAAGTGCTTTGACTACGCAGATATATTATGACGATTTTATTCCCACCTTCGATCGTATGACCATTATTTATTATTTAATTTGACTTTGAAATTGATTATTCAGATTTTCGATTTACGGATTAGTCCAAGTTTCGGTATTCTAATGTTTAAAACATGCGTAAAGTGCAACTCGGATAACGTAAACTTTTATTTACAATATACTATTCAAATTAAATGTGGTTTTAACTATTTTGGCCTACAACACAACTACTACCTTGCATTTTGGTCCTTCGAGCCGGATGGAACCAGCGACCTTAGGATACAGATTCGTTATGCAGTATGCCGGTCTGCTTAAAGTGTTCGCGTTGTTACTGACAACAACACAACTACTACTGACGGTTGCATTTTTGGTCCTTCGAGCCGGATGGTACCAGCGACCTATGGATACAGATTGGTTATGCAGTATGCCGGTGTGCCTAGTGTCCGCGTTGTTACTGCAGGCAGCGCTGGACGTGCTGTGCCCCCTGGGGGTGCAGGTGACGGCGCACGACCGCGAGTGGGTGGAGCGACAGAACATGTCCTTGTTCCTGGCGGTGGCGCGCGGCTCGTGCGACGCGCCGATGTTCCTCGAGTGCGCGTACAAGGCGGGCAGGGGCACGCAGCCGCCAGTACTTATTGCTGCTAAGGGAGTCACGTTTGATAGGTTTGATCAAGAGACTAAGTTCTTAGTGATTTTATCATTGTATGTAATTAAACTTTTGCCCGCGACTTTTTTTGGTTATTGCATGGAATGACGAGACCAGCATACCGTTCGCCTGATGGTAAGCGATACGACCACCCATAAACAGTAGTAGCACCATCCAGCACCTTGAGTTACAAAGTACTGTGTGGCAAATGCCACACAGTACTTTGTAACTGATGACGAGCGCAGTGGAATCACTGCGCTCGTCATCCAGAGACATAAGATGTTAAGTCTCATTACGTCCAGTAGTTACATTGGCTACAATGTCCTTTAAAACGAAATACACCAGTTCATGCAGTCTGCTGCTTGGCTTTTGAAAAAGACATTGTGGTGGTACCCACCCAGACGAACTCTTACCTACATATGAGAGACCTACCACCGATAGAAGTCGAAAATGGTTCTAATGGGATTTTTAATAGGGTTCTTACGTTATTAAGTTTGTTATACTTAACAGTTAACATATTAATATTTTGTCTACTATATTATGTATATAAACCTTCCTCTTGAATCACTCTATCTATTAAAACCGCATCAAAATTCGTTGTGTAGTTTTAAAGATCTAAACATAAATAGGCACAGACAGACAGCGGGAAGCGACTGTGTTATACTAAGTAGTGAGAAATACCTACAGTAGAAACGGCGGCTCAGTCATGGCAGACTTGATGTTAGTCACGAAAGCCATTCCTTCTAGGGATGGCGGGGGAGGAATAATAAAATCTAACTAGATATTTATATTCAGCCCGAACTTCCAGGTTGGATCAAATATTTATATGGTACAAATATGAAATATATGGCGATAGGCTCGCCCCCTATCACATCATGGGACGGAATAACGGCGAAAAGTGGGTGCATTAGTTGCACCTCTGCCTACCCCTTCGTCGATAAAGGCGTGAGAGAGTGTGAAATATTAAAAGCTTTATTGTTTTAGTGGCGGCCTGTGCCTGAAGCGTCGCGACAGCATGGTGGAGAACCGAGGCAGCATGGCCGGCGCCGCCGTCGTACTCGCCGCTCTCAAAACTATCGCACAACTCAAGGTACCTTCACTTACAGTGTTAACTAATGTTGTAACATATTACTTTACGTACCTACATATTATGTACCTATTTATTATGAACATTCTTCACCAATCTTGGAGGGGAAAAAAATACTTAAGACTTTGAGTATCTTGCAATGCAAAGGAGATGGGATGACCAGGCGGACCCTTCGTTGGTCGTACATGCGAAGTTGGTCATAAACTTTTATTAAAACTTATGTGACTTGCGATCGCTGTCATTAAATTCTACGATAATGATATTAAGCGGTACTCTACAGAACTTGTGATTTTTGTTGTGTTATTGTGTAAAAAGCGACCTTATATTCTGCCCTGTACGTGTGGATTTTTTTTGTTGAATGTTTGCTATCCGTGTCTACCTCGCTTCCCGTCAGGATTGGCAGAAAAAAATTGTTTGCGCATTATTGCCATATAGTGTCCATTGGTTAAATAGTCTAAGACTGAGGACAATGTGAAATGACTGCAGACCCATGGCTATTAGATATTTATTGGTTAAAATAATTTTAGATTCCAATCAACGTGATTGCCGTGATTCCTATTTGTGAGAACATGGTGAGCGGGCAGTGCATGAAGGTGGGCGACGTGGTGAAGGCACTCAACGGACTCTCCATACAGGTGAGCACAATTTATTAATTTAGGCCTGTTATTTAACAGTACTTCCGTATTTTTTTTAATGTGCAATAGGCCACGAAACTTAATATAGGTGGGACTCCAGATGTAATCATAGAAAATTATAAACTTACAAAATAATAAAGTAATCATGGGTAGATCTCTCGTATGCGAGGGACAGCCTGGGTAGATACCACCGTAATGTCTTTTTCAGTGTCCAAGCACTGTTGTTCCAGTTTTAAGGACATTGTAGCCAGCGTAATTACTGGACATTATGAGACTTACCATCTTATGTCTGAGGCTGACGAGCGCAGTGGAGTGCCACGCAGTACTTTGTAATTATAAGTTCAGGCGAACGGCATGCTCGTCTCGTCATTCACAAGTAATAATGAAAAAGTTAGTACTGGGAGGGAATATAATAGGTTTTCAGCAGTGTTATGACCGAAATCTGTTAAGAAACCACGTATAAAAACATGTTTTCTAGATAGAGGACACGGACATGGAAGGTCGGTTGATGATGGCGGACGCGCTCGTGTACGGACAAGCTCTGCACAAGCCCTCGCTCGTCATAGATGTCGCCACACTCACACGTATGTCAAGTTTAGCTCATTCTCTACGTCAAGCATAGACCGAAGTTTTATCGTGATATGATGTTTACTATTATTTTAACTGCCACGGCCATTGGAATTAAGTCACGGACAAAGGCTTGACTGAATTGAGTAATATAAAAAAATATCTGCCCTTATTACTTTGTTTTTGCTAGGCAAAGTTGCGAAATGCACTGCATTTGGTGGTGTACAGTACAGACTACAGTCCATTTATAACATCGACTATAATCGATTAAAAATTACCGAACGACGTTGGCTGATCCGAACTGCGACTCCGGCGAGTGAGACAATATGTTTTCGTGGCGCCTAGCATTTCAAAGGTTTATAATTTATTATTGCGCAAAGGAGATGTCCGCTTTTTGTATGGGTGCTGGGCCTCGAAATCTAAACAGGCTCAAACTTTAGGGATTTTAAAGGGGTACCATATGTAACTTAGATCTGTTAAAAATATTTTTTTAAACCCCTCCATTCATTAGCAACTTTTTTGAAAACATTCATATTAAGTGCAGTTTTTAAGCCAAACAAAATTATATAAATCTCAAAATCGGAGGTCTTTAAAACTAAACGATTTATTGCAAAAGGTTAGTTTTTAGGAGTTCTATCCAAATATAAATAAACTGTCTTGTTTAATTTTCAGGCCTTTTTTTTATAAATTTCCCTTATAGGGAAGGCAAAGGGTTCTAGCCCATACAGCCTCGTCTTAAGTGATAATTTTGTTTGTCTTTTTTTTTCCTACTTACTATGTCGTAGTAAAGCAGTGACTACTTTACCAAGACTTTATCAACGAGTTTTGGCGGCAACGAAAAACACTTGATTGGCACAGTTATTTCAATTCACTTCATTTGAGCACTTTAATAGAACTATATTGGATAATATACCACCATAATTATGCAATATAACACTAAGTATTACCAAAATAATGAATTAAAAAAAGAACACCTCATGACACTTCCACGTTCCCGCCAAACCTCTTTTCAGGCCCATTTTTTGGCATATCCTTTGAATGGTGTCAAAGTAGTGAAGTACCCTATTTTGAAGCATATAGTTTGTTTTGCAGACGGTGTGCTGCTAGCGACGGGCGGCGGCGCGTTCGGTTGCTTCAGCAACAGTGAGGCGGCGTGGCGCGCCGTGCGGGCGGCCGGCGCGGTGGCGGGCGACCGGCCCTGGAGGTTCCCGCTCTGGCAATACTACCAGAAACAGATTACCAGTAATATATTCAATACTCTATTACTATTAAGCTGAAGTGGCAATGGGCAGGGCACATAGTTCGAAGAACTGACGGCAGATGGGGCAAAAAAAGTTCTCGAGTGGAGACCACGTACTGGCAAG